>BSBN01000696.1:1325265-2650530 GCA_027924645.1 Cunninghamia lanceolata | reverse complement strand
TTTTTTCTACTATTGGACATAATTTTCTATTTATTAATTATTTTCTAAACAAACAGACTCATAAACTTGAAATAACATATGTTACTATTTTCTAATAACTTTTGATTATGAAAGTTTCTTGAAAAAAATTATGTCTAACCAATATAGATATCATTCTCTACATGATCGATGAATTTTATTTTTAGTGAATTGATTATTTTATCTCAAATTATGTTGGTCATACACGAGGGGTTTTAAAAAACAATAATTAGGGCCATTAAAAAATTAATAAAAAATATTTATCAAAAAATTACAAAAAAAATATCCTAACCAAAATTCAACATCCTGTGCATCTTTCCACAAAAGGAATTAGAAAAATACCTTCATTTAGGTCAAATTATGTTAGTTGTACACATGCATGCTTTGGCAAAAAACATGGCACTTTTAAAAAGCGACATTTTGTACGTTCAATAAAAAAAACAAACTTTCATCATTTGGGTATTAGAAAAAATTACATATCTAAAAACTAGAAACAATATCCTACATTTCTTATTTTTACATCATCTTAATATTTTATGTCCAAGTGCTTCAAGTTGTCACTCCAATTATGACAAATTTTCAAAAACAAGAAAAACTCTTCCACTTTTTGGCCAAAAAGTGAACTCATCTTCTTGTACTTACCCTTAAACTATATGTACGAATTTGTTGTTATTACTGACAAGCCTCAAGAAGTCATATGCTTAAATGTTTTAAATGTTTTCTGTAAAAAATAATGCTTCCATATGTATATATAAATGTATGCTTTGATAGAGGTTTATATATGCGGCTACTCATAAGAACGACATTCTATAAAAATTTAGTATTGAGTTATATGCCTTTAGAAAACTATGGTTACTATTCTAGGTAGATTATAGTGTTAATATATATCACTCATATCATATAGAATACGGTGATAATAGATATCACTCATATCAAATAGAACTCAGTTCGTAGGATGATCAAGATGACAGTGCTATGAAGCTAATAGGATGCCATACTAACATATATTTTTTTTAAAAGAAGATTTAAATGAAATCTAGACCTGTGTAAAGGTCGAATGTTATATATTGGTTGGTCTATTTAAAGCTATGATAAGATTGTATTCTTATAGGAATGTACCATGTATGAGGATTTAACTCAAGAATATATGTTTACTTGAGAATACCTCGAATAGAAAGTTAGTAAAGGACGAATGGTTGGTGGTTGTCGACTATGAGAGGTGGATTTAAGAATTTTAACATATATCTAGCTATCTATGATATAAACTTACCAATTAAGTCAATAGTAGACTGAGAATACACTCATTGCTTTACATCTAGTAAAGACTGAAGTATAATAGAGTTATATTATCATAGTATTATCCCAAAGGAGTTGTAAGAGATTGAAGTAGAGAGGAACCATCACTATTATTAATTATAAAAGAGCTCATAGCTTATAAAAGATCAATGACTTGAATATAAGACTATATATGAATAGAATTCTCATTTAGATAATCATGTTAAATAATCTATTGGACTTATGCCATAGAGGTAGATAATATTAGTATTATCATTTTGGTTATTTTGAGCAACTAAGATTTCTCATTTACTGCCTATATTTTGGTTAAAGAGGAAACCAATCTTTTATTTTGGCCAAGATGGGTCAATAGTTATCATAAATTATTTTTACCTCACAATGGCAATATATTATAGTCATTTTATATAGAAAAATGTTATATCGATAGGAAGTTACTCAAATATATATTCATATTTACTAAGGAAAACATATCTTAGTGGAAAGAGTCTTAGAAGTCTATAGATGTCAAAAGTAATGACTTTATGATTGAATTGAATATATCTTGAGAATGTATACCATACTAATTATGAGCATGAAATCAATTTGACAAGCCTTTGAGTAGATTGACAGGTCATCATAGACCCAAGATTGCAATGATGTAAAGAGGGGCCCATTGCATGCTTTTAAGTCACCTATGCTCTCACCTTATACTTGTCTCATAGTAAAGGGTATATTTTAAGCCTTATAGACTAATATAGAATAAGAAAATCAAAGTGTGTTGATTTATTAATTAAAATAATGTTGTCTCCAAATCGAGAAAAAGAGTGTGTGAACATATGACTTATTATAAGAAACTTTGGCCAAAGTAATGCAAAAGTCATTGCTTGCATTATTGGTTCACTGTGTACCGGATAGTTGAATAGTCAGAGTGGGTTATACATAGCTAGAGCTAGACTAGAGTTGTAAGCCTGATTGTTATTAGCTAGGACAGTTCACTAGTTCTCAGATGTCATAAAGAATTAGTTGGTTCTCATTATCTACACGCTCACGAAGGCAGGGGTCACTTCCAGAAGGAAGTTGTGCGAGAGACCCCAGTATGTGGTTGGAGGAAAAGCACCAAGGTGATGCTCTCTCTCTCTCTCTCCTAGGTGCTACCACAATAATGGGTTACACTTTATGAGACATCCTAATTTTTGCTGCAATCACATATTTTCAGAAAATATAATAATTTAAGCCTTGAAAGGTTCCATTTAAATGATTTTAATTGAAGAGGGTTTGATCAAACCCCCTTAGATCAATCCCCCTTGGATAGAACCCTGCTAGTTTTAAACCATACCTATAATGGAGTCTCCTCTACACCTATCAAAATGCAGATAAAAAATCACCTTTGATTTACCTTTTGGGGGATCAAATTAATTCATTTAAAATTTATGTTTTGTAAGTATGTAGTCCTTATTATAAGCTTCCCAAAAAGTATAATTTTAAATATAATTAATTTGATTATTATAATTATTTTTTATTCTTTTGAATGTAGGTTTTTCAATGAACATCAAGGTCTTTGTTTCATACATATGAAAAACTAAGAAAATATAGAAAAAAAATTCTAAAAAATACATGTCCTCTAGGTATTTATGTCCTTATTCCAACAAAAAAAATTGAATTTCAATACATACAAAAAGGTTATGCTCTTTATAGTACACCTATGTTTAAATTGTAATTGGTTTGACTTCAAAACTTAACTAAGAAAAAATATTCAATAAAACATTATGAAACCAAGTGCATCCTCTATATATTGTAGTTACAAATCTAAATTTGAAAAAATAGAATTTTATGCGTCACTAAAAAAAAGTTGTGGTTTATAGCACACATCACTCTTTAAAAATGAAGTTTAGTGTTAAAAACTAGTTATCGAAGGAGACGGAAAAAGAAATGCAATTTGATTCAAAAAATTTAAAAAATATATATTTAGAATCTACAGACAAAATTCTACAAATCACTAGTTTGCATCATCTTCAAATTCCTCACAGTTTAGTAGCTATAGGTGTCCGAAAGTGAATATTTAGTTCAAAATGTTCATTTCAATGTCAATTTTGGCCAAAAGTGTAACCCAGTATTGTGAGATCACCCTCCTACAGTTGACTGTCGAAGACTTGTGAATAGAAAACATTACTTCTTATGTAAATGAAATTGATAAAATTATAAGTTGCAAGGAATGTGACTATCTGTTATATGTTCATGATAAAAATGTGAAATTTTCTAGTCGCATGTGAAGCAGCCATCTTTTGAAATTATGTATGTACTTGGAAATTGCAAATGTAATATGTTGGTGTGAACCACCTCCCAGGAGCACAATCTACAAATAAACCTTCACAAAGAGATAAATATTTCATCCAATGAGTGAATAATTAAAATTAGATGCAAAAAAACAATATTCAAAACCTTGCTTATAAAGGCAAGGAATGATCGGGTGGAGGCAACAAACCATCCAACTACCAAAACAATAAATAACTAAAAACTAATATACACCTAATAAATAACTAATAATGTTGGATGCATGAGTAAATTTAAGCATAGGTAAATGGTAAAAAACTCATTTACTCCAACACCCCCCTTAAGTTGCAACTTAGGGAGATTATTATGCAATATGAGCAATATGCAATATGGGTCTCGGCTACACAACCATGTTAGGTACCCATGTACAATGCAAAATGCAATGCAATCTCTCACAAATCAAAGAAATGAGAAAACCTTGTGGGACAAAACTCCTCTCCAAAAGAGAGAAAAGAAAACAAGATGATGCATGGAGAATTCACTAATACCCCCAAGAACTAGATACATCATGTATACACAATCAAGAATCCCCCCATAAGAAGGAAAAAGAGAGACATTATATCCTCCCCATAATGAAGAATCTCCAATGCCGACGAAATATGCTTGGAAATAAAATATGATCCAATGCCTACAAGAAACACCTCTCCTCTTAGGAAGAAACTGTTGCAAGTATGAGTAGTAAGTGTTATCATTGATGTCAACACCTAAGGAATTTGGTTGGATGAGTTTGAGAAAGTGTTTGAGATGATTGGTGTTGTTGCAGAATTGTTCTATCTCCCATAACAGTGCAGTGTTTTTCTCTGCATATTCTGTAGATTGAATATATTTGTCTGCAGATTGGAAGCTATGTTGAGGGATGTCTATAGTTGCTATGTTTCATGTTTGAGCCTCCGGTATGAAGATTCAAGTGAGTTCTGTTCACCAAAATAAAAACTATTTTCCTGAGTATTCAATGGTGACAGGGAGAATGTATTTTTCTCTGCATTTCTCTGTAGTTAAGTTTTATGGTTTATGGTTCTATATTTAAGTCTAGGATGTTGATATGTGTCTCCAATTGAAGTGGTTTGTGATTTGGTGCTCCGCAAATAATATTTTCTTTGTGACGGTGGTTGACAATATTGTTTGAGTGCTCTGATTTGAAGGATCTTCTGGTTAAAGTGTTTGGATGTTGTGTGGATGTTCCTGGTGATTATAATGTGCTTGTGGATGTCTCTAGATCATGTTCCTACTTTTTGATTGGTCCACAAATTATAATTTGGATCAAGGATGAAGCGTGCTCCTAAAGGTCTTAGTGTTAACACCAGTTTTGGCTAACTTGGTTGTTTTCACAACCTGTGGTTATGCTTTGAAGTTTGTAGAAGTGTGTTGTTGCATGGAAGATTGCATTTGAGTCCTAGCAAAGGTGTGGCATGGTCTAGATTCATTCTTTTCCCTCTACATTTGTTTAGGTCCAAACCTATTCTAGTATATGTAGGTATGCCAACCTTGGAGATTGTTCCAATGGTTGATGATTGTAATACCAACCTTGATGTACATTCCAAGGTTGATGAATTGTATAAATACATGTAATAAAGTCATGAATAGGTATGGGTTGTGAAGATATGAAGATAAAGTGTAAATTGTAAAAAGCGGAGTAGAGCAGAAAGTGAAGTAGAGCAGAGATGTATTGCACTTGAATGGAAATGAACCTAGGCATGGTGTAGATGCTACTATCTCAGTTCACCACTTGAGAATGAGCCACCCACCAGCAGTGAGTCCCTTTTGGTAGTGATCCTCTTCTCTTGGCAGTGAGCCCTTTCATTTGAGCAGTGAGCTCTGGACAGTGAGCCCTAAGGTAGTGAGCCTCTGAATTTTGGTATTGTTACTACTTATTATATTGTGAGATAACACTCACCGTAGTTTTTCCCTTATTAGGTTTTCCATGTAAAATTCTAGTGTCCCATGTGTGATTGTGTTTCAGTTTTTGATTTCATGCTTTCATGGTTAAATCTTAATAATAGTAATTAAGTGTTGAAGTGTTCAAGTTTATAAGAAGTTAAGTTTTAGTTACAACTAATTCACGCCCCCATCTCAGTTGTCTTGTGCATTTCAACAATTAGTATCAGAGAAAGGGTTCCTTGAAAGAAATCCTAACGGCTTAAGGTAGATTCGGGATGGTGCACAAGAAGGAGACTCTACAGTTTGATGGAATAGATTATGCTCTCTGGAAGGTACGTATGAAAAGTCATCTCATCTCTCTTGGTTATAGTATTTGGAAGATGGTAGAAACAAAGTATACTATTCCTCCAAATGGTCCATCATCTAAAGATGAAGTCAAATAGTATGAGTTAAATGGAAAAGCTAGAGATGCATTGTTGAATTCTTTATCCACTACTGAGTTAGTGAAAGTCATGGATCTGGAAACTACTCATGAGATCTGGAACAAGTTGAAAAATTTATATGAAGGAGATGATTCTATAAAGAGTTCTAAATTATAGAACTTGAAGGCAAGGTATGAAGCTCTAAAGATGAGGGATGATGAGAAAATAATAGTCTACATGTAAAAGGTTGATGAAATTGTCAATGGGATCAAAGATCTTGGAGGAACTATTGATGAAGATGAGGTTGTGTTAAAGATTCTTAGGTCATTACCTAAATCCTATAGTCACAAGGTGTCTATAATTGAATAACTTATGAGTGTGAACAAAATTACAAAGGATCAGTTGCTTGGAAATTTTATAGCTTTTGAAATGAGAGAGTTTGGTGATGCTCTGTTGAAGACTGAGACTGCATTCAAAGCCAACACTTCAGAGAAAACTTCAAGATCTGAGAAATATGCTATGGAATTAGATGATGACCTTGATGAAGTTTAAGACAACTTTGTGGATAGAATGCAAAGAGGTATGGGTAAGTTCAAAGGCAAAGTACCATTCAAATGCTTTAGTTGTGGTAAGATTGGTCACTATGCTTCCAGGGATCCAGAGAGAATTGAGAGAAATAGGAAGAAGTTTTAAAATAGACATAGGACCATAACAAATGTTATTATGTTAGAGATATTGATGATGATGGTGTAACTAATGATGAGTCTGATGATACTATTGGGAATGAATGCTTATTTATTGCTATCAAGGAAGAACTTGTGTCTACTAATCCTGCTAGCTGTGTGAAGGAAGAAAAACCAGTGGAAGAGAGTGCTTTGTCTATGTGCCAGGTTGAGAAGGATAAGGATGAATGGATTATTGACAGTGGATGTTCACATCACATGACCGGTGATAAAAGTAAGTTTGGAAAAGTATGATGGAGGACTGGTTAGGTTTGGTATGATGTAGCTAGTAAGATTTATGGAAGATCTATTTCTTTTGATGCTAAGAATAATACAAATGATGTTCTATATGTGAAGGGTTTAAAGCATAACCTTTTAAGTGTTGGTCAGATGTGTGACAAAGGGTATTGATGAGGTATAAACAACCTCATTTCTTTGATGAAACAAATAAGCCTTTTTGCATTGTCCAATTCCCTAGCCTTGCCAATTTGTTTGTTTTTATAAGCAATATTTATCTATTTTTAATAAAATGTTGTACATATCTTTATTTCCTAAATGGATTGAAATTAGCTTTTAAATGTTGATAAAATGGCATGTAGAGTTGGGTAATTGTGTAGGGTTAATGCATTTCCTACAAGAGGAGTGGACTTCATGCAACTGAGGTTGAGTGCGCTGAAAGTTGAGGGCACCAGAAATTTTAGGCGTGCATTAATTAAAGTCTCTTTTTAAGCTCTGTTATTTCTATTGGTTACCCAAGATATTATGGCTCCACTTAGAGCCCTTTATATGTTTTAAAAGACATCAGTAGTTAAAGATTCTATTTTTTAGTTAAAAGACTTTTTCAAATGGCATTTTGCTGCCATCTAAAATTTAGGAGTTCGAATGTAGTTCAGTTTTTATTGGTTGCTCAAAACATAGATATAAATATCATACTATGGATGGATGAAAATCAATCTCTTAGTTTTTGAAAATAATTATAGCTATGTACTACAATTCTCTCCATGAATGCAAATAGCGTTGTTCTGAGTAATTTCTTTTGAAATATAAAGATCTGAATAGAGTTACCATGTTGTTGTGGAAATGATTGTGTGTGACCTGAGTTAAAGACAAATTTCTCCCAAGAGTTGGCCACTCACAGGATTGTAGAGTAGACAAGTATTTTTGTTTCTGTGGATGTTTCGTTTCAGCTAAAGTTATTTTATGTTTTAGTTTTCTGTTGTGAACCTGTAGGGTGTTTTGTTTAAATGTTTTTGGCACATCTTCCTTAGTTAAACTGTTGTTTATTGATAGTCAAAAGTTAGAATGTTTTGTGTAGTATAGAATTTATCATTGTTCAAAATCTGAGTAAAGTTGCATTTATGAATTTCTAGTGTAGAGTTTATATGCTTTCTAGTGTAGAGTTTATATGCTTTCTAGTATAGAGTTTTCATGCTTTTTAGTATAAAATTCAAATGCTTTCTGTAGAAGAATATAATTGCTTTTCAGTTTCATATGCTATTCAAATCTTTTAAACTAGAAAACTGTTTCTCAATGCGATATCCAAACTCCCTAATATATACAGCCTTAGACACTACCCCAGTCGATAAATTGATATTTTTCAACTAAGGTACATTAGGACCTCATGACAGCCTATCAGGTACATGATCTAAGGTTCAAAGATAATGCATGCAAGATCATGGAAAGCTCTGGAATAGTGATTGCTTCTTGTAAGAAGACTAGAGGTAATGTTTATCATTTGAGAGGAACTAATGATTGTTGTTTGTTGGTTCAAACAGATGAGAGTTGGTTGTGGCATAGAAGAATGTGTCATATCAATTTTGACAACTTGGTGAAGATAAGCTTAGTACAAGTTGTGAGAGATTTGCCTAAGCCTGTGAAGCCTGCTAATACTACTTGCAAGGAGTGTTAATTGGGGAAGCTGACAATGACAAGTTTCAAGAGTAAAGAACAATTTTCTGAAGGATTGCTTGAGCAACTACATACAGATTTGCGTTGTCCTACAAGGGTAAAAAGTTTGCAAGGAGATAGGTACTTTATGTTGCTTATTGATGACTATTCTAGAATGATGGGTCACTTTCCTGAAAGATAAATCAGTAGCCCTAGAGAAGTTCAAAGCTTTCAAAGTGATGGCTGAGAATGAGTTAGAATTAAGGATCCAATGCTTAAGGTCTAACAAAGGAGGTGAGTTTACATCAAATGAATTCAATATTTTCTTTGAAGAACATGGGATAAAAAGATAATTATCTGAGCACTCCTAGGACTTCTCAGTAGAATGGAGTTGTTGAATGAAAAAATAGAATAGTTCAAGAGGCTGCTAGGTCAATGATGAAGAGGGCTAACCTACCAGAAGTGTACTGGAGAAAAGCTATACATACTACTCTCTACATTCAGATTAGAGTTCAAGTCAAAGGTAATGGTACTAAAAATCCTTATGAGTTGTGGTATGGAAGAGTTCCCACAGTGAAATATTTCAAAGTTTTTGGAAGAAAATGTTATATAAGAAGTGAAGAAGAGTTAGGCAGGTTTGATGCTAGGTGTGATGAATGAATTTTCCTTGAATACTCTACTAAGAGTAAGGGCTACCGGTGCTACAACAAGAGATTGAGAAATATCGTTGAGAGTGCTAATGTGAAAGTTGATGAAGATAGGGAAAGAATTTCAGATTTGAGTGGCTATGAATTAGATGAACCTGTTGTTATAGTGAATGAAGAAAATATTGAAGAAAAGGCTCTAGAAAGTATTGTAAAGACTCCCAGGTATGTAAAGATTAATCATTCTAAAGATTAGATTATTGGTGATAAAAGCAAAGGAATATTGACAAGGAAAAGAGCTGTAGAAAAATAGGTAAACTAATGTTTATTTTCAAAGATTGAATCTAAAATTGTGAGTGAAGCATGCAAAGATGAAAATTGGGTAAAAGCTATGGAAGAAGAGCTGATGCAAAAAGAGAAGAACTAGACTCGAGAATTGGTTCCTAGACCTGCTGATAAGAATGTGATTGGAACTAAATGGGTTTTCAGGAACAAGATGAATGAAAGTGGAGAAGTATTAAGAAATAAAGAAAGATTGGTATGCAAAGGATATTCTCAAGTTGAAGGTATAGATTTTGAGGAGACTTATGCTCTGGTGGAAAGGTTTGAAGCAATAAGAATGTTTTTGGCATTTGCAGCACATCAAGATTTCAAAGTGTAGGTCAGATGGATGTGAAGTCTGCATTCTTGAATGGTGAGCTTGAAGAAGAGGTTTACATTAAACAACTGGAAGGATTTCAGTTATTAGACCAAGGTGACATGGTATGCAGATTGAAGAAAGCCTTGTATGGACTAAAGCAAGCCCCTAAAGCCTGGTATGCAAGGTTGGATAAGTATTTGTTGTAGATAGGGTTTAGTAAAGGTACTGCAGACAACAATCTCTATTTCAAAATTAATGATGATCAAATCTTGATTGTTGTTGTCTTTATTGATGACATTATTTTTAGAGGAAATGAAGGTATGTGTAAGAGGTTTGTAGAGGAAATGCAAAAGGAGTTTGAGATGTCTATGTTTGGTGAAATGAATTTCTTTCTAGGTTTGCAAATTACTCAATCAGAAAAAGGGATTTTCATTTCTCAGTCTAAGTATGTAAAAGAATTGTTGAAGAAGTTTGGAATGGAGGATTCTAAGCCAGTATGTACTCCTATGGTAATTGGCTACAAACTAGGCAAGAATGATTAGTCACCTAAGACTAATCAGAAGAAGTATAGGTCTATGATTGGAGGACTACTTTACTTGACTTATACCAGACCAAATATAATGCATGCAATATGTCTTGTGGAAAGGTTTCAAGAAAATCCTAAAGAGTCACATGTGGTGGTAATTAAGAAGATCATGAGGTACTTAAAAGGCACTTTAGACTATGGATTATGGTATCCTAAAGATACTAATTTTACTCTTAGTGCTTATACAGATGTAGAGTGGGCCAGAGATGTTGATGACAAAAAGAGTACAAGTGGTGGTGATTTCTTCTTGGGTAACAAATTGGTTTCATGGTTGAGAAAGAAACAAGATTCAATTTCTTTATCTACTACAAAAGCAGAGTATATTGCTGCAACATGTTGTTGCACTGAAGTGCTATGGATGAAGCAAACTTTGAAGGACATAAGGGTTGTGTATGAAGAACCAATTTCAATATTTTGTGACAATACAAGTGCTATAAATATTTCAAAGAATCTAGTGATGCACTCAATAACAAAGAATATATCAATAAGGTATCACTTTCTAAGAGAAAAAGTGATAGAGAATGAAGTAAAGATGGAGTATGTGTCTACAAAGGATCAGATTGTAGATATTTTCACAAAGCCTCTGCCTAAGGATACTTTTGAGTATCTCAGGGAGAAGTTAGGGGCCATTACCCCTCCTTCTCTAAACTAAGATGCATAGGAAGTGCATCAATCCAATGGTGCTCAAAGTCTAATTCTTTGATCTGGATTGATGTTTTGTAAGGCTACCTCTTAGGGGGAGTAGGTAGATATTGCTGACATGAGTTCTGGATAAAAGGAGTAAGTGTTGCAGTGTTATTGAAACGGGGAGAAAAGCAAAAATTTCTGGCACCTTTTGTCATTGATCTCAAGGGGGGAGAGAAGTTCATGTGAAAAACTCAAGAAGAAAGATGAAGAAAGTTGCAATCAACGAAAGCATAAAGTAAGGGGGAGCAAAGAAGCAAAACAAGTTTGTTTGTCTTTATGGTTTTTCACATCATGTGCTGCCATCAATGACAAATGGGGAGATTATTGCAAGTATGAGTAGTAACTGTTGTCATTGATGTCAACACCTAAGGAATTTGGTTGGATGAGTTTGAGCAAGTGTTTGAGAAGATTGGTATTGTTGCAGAACTATTTTGTCTCCCGGAACAGTGCAGTGTTTTGCTCCACATATTTTGTAGATTGAATATCTTTTTATATAGATTGAAATTTATGTTGAGGGATGTCTATAGTTGCTATGTTTCAAGTTTGAGCCTCTGGTATGAAGATTTGAGTGATTTCTATTCACCAAAGTAAAAAACTATTTTTCTGAGTATTCAATGGTGACAAGGAGAATGTATTTTGCTCTGCATTCCTCTGCAGTTAAGTTTTATGGTTTTTGGTTCTAGAGTTAAGTCTGGGATGTTGATATGTACCTCCAATTGAAGTGGTTCATTATTTGGTGCTCCGAAAGTAATCTTTTCTTTGTTACAATGGTTGATAGTATTGTTTGAGTGCTCTGGTTTGAAGAATCTTCTGGTTAAAGTATTTGGATGTTGTGTGGATGTTCCTAGTGATTATAATGTTCTTGTGGATGTCTCTAGATCATGATCCTTCTTCTTGATTGGTTTACAAATTATAATTTTGATCGAGGATGAAGCGTGCTCCTAAAGGTCTTAGTGTTAACACCACTTTTGGCTCACCTAGTTGTTTTCACTACATATAGTTATGCTTTGAAGTTTGTAGAAGTGTGTTGTTCCCTGGAAGATTGCATTTGAAACCTACCTGAGGTGTGGCATGGTCCACATTCATTCTTTTTCCTCCACAAATCTGTTTAGGTCTAGACCTATTCTAATAGATGTATGTATGCCGACCTTGGAGATTGTTCCAATGGTTGATGATTGTAATACCAAGCTTGATGTACATTCCAAGGTTGATGAATTGTATAAATACATGTAATAAAGTTGTGAACAAGTTATGAGTCATGAAGATGTAAAGATAAAAGTGTAAATTGTAAAAATCAGAGAAGAGTAGAGGAGATGTATTGCGCTTTAATGGAATTGAATTCTGGCATGGTGTAGATGCTACTATCTTAGTTCACCACCTCTTGGCAGTGAGCCACCCACTGGTAGTGAGCCCCTTTTGGCAGTGAGCCTCTTCTCTTGGTAGTGAGCCCTTTCATTTGACCAGTGAGCTCTGGGCAGTGAGCCTCTAATTTTTGGTATTGTTACTACTTATTATATTGCAGGTAACACTCACCATGGTTTTTCCCTTATTGGGTTTTCCACGTAAAATTTTGGTGTCTCAATTGTTGAATGTGTGATTGTGCTTAAGTTTCTGATTTCATGCTTTCATGGTTAAATCTTAATAATAGTAATTAAGTGATTGAAGTGTTGAAGTTTATAAGAAGTTAAGTTTTGGTTACAACTGATTCACCCCTCCTCTCGGTTGTCTTGTGCATTTCAACAAAAAACAAGTCCACCAAATGATGAAGAAGCCAGTTTGTGTCCAATTGAAGGAAGGAGGATGGAAGTCTCCAAATAGATGTCTCTAAAGACTGAGTATGAGTCTCCAAGCATGAATAATCCACCACATAACCATGATAAAAAACAACCAAAAAATGTGATGAGTCAAGTGAGGAAGAGAACTCATCAATGTCAACCTCCAAAGAAGATGTAGATGTATCAACAATCATGCTGCAATTGTCATCAAAGAGGAGAGGAATCCCCTCAAATATGTCTCCCAATTTTGCAAGATGAGACTCTACAAACAAGTCTAAAATACCTGCCAAATACTCATCCTACAAAGCAAGATCCGGAACACCATGATCAACATGTTCAAGAGAAGAACTCAAATCTAAAGAAGTAGGAGATGGAGGAGGAAGCTCAACACTAGTCTCAAGAACACCAAGATTCAAGTGACCAAACTTCTTCTCACAAACATGATAAACCCTTGATGGAAGGGTAACCTATGAACATGAGCCAAAGGAATATCATCATCAAGAGCAAAATGAGAAAAATAATACAAGTGAGATGCATGATCCACCACCCCTGTAGCAATGATGTCTCTAGTCTCTATGTCCCGAATATATACATGATCAGGAGTGAACTCAAGTGTCTTACCTTGTACACCATGAGTAATTTGATAAATTGAAAGGAGATTAGTGGTCAAGGAGGGTACACAAAGAACATCATTAAAAGATCCTTCACCCATATCAATAGAACCTTTCCCACAAACCTTCATGTAAGTATTATTACCCATCAAAATATTTGTCATAACCCCTATTCTCAATAATTAATTTTCAATTTCAATATTACTATTTTAATGATCATTGACTAATTTTGACTCATGTGCGTGACAAGAATACACTCTCGACAGAGAGAGTATCATCGAGGAGGGGGTGTCTAGCTGATTGATGGTGACTTGTGGTGAAAGGAATTTGCACACACCATATAGTTTCATGTAGATTAAATTGCATCAATATACGTGTTTGTGTGTGAAAAGTATTTCATAATTAATTTGGCTTATTAGACTGAAATATTTAGTTGCATTAATATTTGCATTGCATTAGAATAATTATTCGACTGGTTGATAATAGTCGATATAGATTAATAGCAATATTTTAGAATAATTATTTAGATAATTTGATATGTTTAGAATAGATAATAATGCATTGTCATTTATGTTTTTATATCTTATAAGTCAGTTAGAAATAACAATTATATATATATATATATATATATATATATATATATATATATATATATATATATATATATATATATATATGAATGATAATTAAAATATTAATTATTAATTCTTTCAAAATTTAATTTCTTGTATCCTTAATGAATAATGCCGAATTGGAAAGAATAGAAAAAAAAAGAAAACAAGAGAAGAAAATAAAGAATAAAAAAAGAAAATTAGAATAAAAGAGAAAATAAGAAAAAGAAAATGAAAACGAAAATCAATAAAAGAAATATAAAGAAGTATTTAAAAAAATAATAATAAAAATAATTTCCTTATAACCTTTCATTTTAGATAAGGATAAGTTAAGAGGTGAAATCAGAAGTTATATTTTTCTTTTATCAAATTAGATGAGAAAGAAAGTTCTTCTTATTTAAAATAAATCACATATTTATTTTTGTTGTGATTATTATCAATGAATAAACTGAATTGGCTATATATATAAGTCATAATATTTATGCAATTATAAATAAATAAATAAATAAATAAATTCTTGTATTGTAATTAGATGATGACGATGTTTTAGAAATAAGAAAATTAAAAAAAGAAAGCAAATCGATAAAAAAGAAAATGAAAATAGAAAATCAGAAGCTAAAATCAAGGGAAAAAGCCATGTTAAGAGAAATGAAAATAGAATAATGCAAAAACAAATTAGATAACTAAATTAGAAAGAATTAAATAAATAAATATTATAAGTAATATTTATCTAATATATTATTTTAAAACATCAAGTTTTCATGGGATAAAAGCAACAAAATAAAAAGATAGAATAAAGAGATCAAGAAAATAGAAAATAAACTACCTTATTATTAGGTGAGTTTTTTTTTTTGAAAAGATAACATTATAAATTAAAAAAAAAATTATAACATCATTGGCAACAAAATAAAAATGGAATAAATCAAAAAGATAAAAATATAGAAACAAAACAATAATAAAAGGAGGAAGAGAGTCAAAAATAGGGAGACAGTTCGAAGGAAAGGGAAGAGGAACGGAAGAAAATAAAGAAGAGCCAAAAAGAAATTCCATGATTTTCTTGTGCCCTCAGCAAATCCTCTACCTGTGTTTGAATTCTTCTTGATTTTCTTGGTCTTCCTCACAGATTTTATCCTCTACCTGGTGTGGGCACAATCCTTACGCTGGTTTTAATTCTTGAAAATTTTTCTTGCTTTAAAAGATTTTAAATCTACTTAATGCTTTTCCTATGCCCTATGCATACTTGATAATGGAACATTCTTAATGTATTTACTCATGGTATTATTGCAAGAAGTCCTCTTTCTTTTGAACCATTTATTTTCTTTATCCTTTGTACATTTCTAACAATATGCTAGTTTAACATGTAATTTCTAGTAATAAACATTAAATCCAGATTTTGTTTATCGACTTCTTTGAGGTCGACTCAATCTTCTCTAACATCTGGGGAAGTGAGTTCTCTATGCCATGCACTGTGCAAAAGATTTTTGTTCTATCTTTACCTATTATTTCTTTTTTTTTTATGATGAATCTTCTCTTACGCATACATACCCTAACAAATCCAATGCATTCTATCATATATTGCCTGCACATTTCTTGAAATGCTACTAGTCTAAATTTCTGCTATATTATAATAGCTACTCTTCCCTTCTGATATACTATTGTATCAAAATGCTTTTGCTTATCTTTGTTTGGCATGCTTCACCATCAAAATCTCTCTAGCTTAGCTCTTTAGCATTTTCTACCATAGATGGAGGAAATAGCTACCTTGTCTAAATCAAGATGCCAATATATGCAATCTTCTATCTTGCATACTCTATGCTCTCGAATCATCTTTTAACCAAGTCATCTTTAATCCCTTGATGTCTATGTTTTCAATTAGGATTCCTTAATTGGTTAAAGTCGAATCACATCTTACTTTTAGCAACTTTAAATTTTTGAGGCATATTGTCAGGCCATGTTTACTCTTCGAATTTATTTCTTGATTTGTAATGTATCTACTATCATTTGGAAGTGTCACTAGTTGGACTTTAGTCATGTTTATAGTACCGTGAATGTTGTACCCATTCCTTATTTCTTCTTGGCATCATTTTGTATTACTGATAGGCCAACTTCAAATGGTTCAATTTAAAGGATTGTTAGTTAAATTTCATACTAGAATATTCCCATCTTAGAAATTAAACAATCACCAATATGTTTTGGTTTCTTCTTTAAATCAAGATTTAAAAATAGAGGTTATATCTCAACATGATTTATGTTAACAAGACTATGTAATATACTTGGTAAATTAAAGTTTAGTCCTCAAGAGATTAAGAACATACAGTAATAAATTAGCATATTAAGAGTATTGTTGTTATTAATACTTCATAGCATCTGTCTATCATGAGCATGCGCGCACACACACACACACACATGTATATGTATGTATGTATTAAACCTTTAAGTCATTAACTCATCGACCAGAACTCCGAGTTCTAAGAATTTATATTTTCTAATACCATTTGAAATGTGGGAAGAATCTAGACACTCCTTGCTAGTTATATGATTGTATAGATCTAATGCATGATAATTACTTGAATGGTATGTGATATTGTTTTCGTTATGACTTCGATGAGATTTCGATAAAATAGGAGGCTATGTTTGAGATAGAGAAAATAGTATTATAGGTTCGGGTCACAATACATTTACAATATGTTCTTGAAAGATGACAATGTACTTACTTGAATATAGAAGCTGAATTTAAATTCAATCCTTATATGAAAATGGGTGTTGCCTTATTTGGAAAGTTCAACCAGATTTGTGCCATTATGTTGCAATATTAGTTTAAAAGGGGTACTTTGTTTATCAGGTAAATATAGCAATATGCTTGTGTAAACCTAGTATTGAATGCGGGAACTTAGGAAATTGTTTTGCTCAAGCTTGTCAACTTACTTGATTACAATTTAAGAAAAATGTCTGTGTTCTTGTAAGAATGGTTGAGATGGTATAAAGTTAATCTTTTGTATCAAGAAGTATGTGATAGTGCACCAATGATTGAAGATGTCCTTATTACATGAAACACATCAGAGAAGCTTAGACCATTATTTTATATTACTAAAGATGGGCTATGGTTGTCTATTAGAGACGTGAATTAGAGATATTTATATTTTGCATTTTTCTAATCTATGAATGATCATTAATCTTGAGATATCATATGGGTTGTATGCCTCCTTGAGATGATGTTTACTTTTTATCTTATCTTGTGTTGCATTGATGGATGAGGCACACATGTGCTAATCAAATTAGTAATACATACTATTTGACATCATGTTTTTCTATCTACCATATCATGATATTGGATCAATATGCATTTGACACCTATTAGAGATGATAGACATGTCATGCTACACTAGATTCCTTCACACACGTCATCTTCAGTTTGCTAGACCCCTCATTATGTGTCGGGCTTTCCAGTAGGGTAGGACGGGGAAGATTAATGCTTCGTGGTAGGGTGGATATCACCATGATGATGCTCTCTCTCTCTCTCTTGGGTTCAATGGAGCAAATGCAGATTGATATGCATAAATATTGCTAATATGATATTCTTTTATAAGCCTACATGGCTAAATCTTATAAAGGCACGGTCTTATTTTGATATACTTATTGATTCACATATGTCTGTAATCCTTTATATATATATATTGTTCCGTAAGCATTGGAGATCACAAGGGGGACCTCTTCCCCATCAACATATCCACTTATCCAACTTAATCCACTTAGAAGCCACATAGAAACCACATGTTTCTTGGGGGATTCGAACTTGGAACTCCATTATGAGAACATAAGGCCTTTGCCATTCAAGCACAACCTCGTTCACACATATATTTATATTGATGAAAGTTATTTAATTATTCCTCTTTTTCTGCACCATTTTGTAATTATTTTATTCTAATTAATTATTTTGGAATTGAATTGCTTTTCGTCAATTATTTTTAGAAAGTAGGAATCATAAGACCTTACAAGTGCTATTAGAGCGTTTCAGGTGCAACACTCGGGCCTCGAGTCTTCTATGCTTAGGTTGCATTGTAGTAAAACCTTAAGTGTATCAAAGAGAGAACCTAATTATGGGTCAAGATTCTTTTAATGAGTTGGAGATTCTTACATGATGCAATTAAAATAGAGTAGAAGTTTAGATGTAGTTGGATCATTCTAGAGGTGTGAGACCTCTTCACCTTAATTGCGTTTTCATAAGACTTGCTAGTAAGAGTGATGACCTAACTATTTGAAATAAACCAAGATGGATAGTATATAGTGCTATTTGAAGTGAGCCAAGATGAATAAATATGGTGACAACCCATGAATGATGATGTGGCAATAAAAGTGAATTAATAAGAGAAATATAATGCGAAGAGAGATCTCTCTGATGATGTAAAGGATGAATGAGTTGATAAAATACAAGGGAAGAAGAAAAGATGAGATTTTTGATAAGAGGTAGAAGGAAAAATCACTTATGAAGTAAATAAAGTTGATAATAATGGATAAATATTGGTTGAGCCTTCTCAAAGGTAGGAAACCAAAGATGGATGTTTTAAAGGCAAGAATGTTTGTAACAATACTGGGTTTTTGGCAAGTTGATTGTTGAGCAACATCTTATTCTTTCAGGATATGGATCTGGTAGAATCCATGAGATCTTTGAAGAATGCAAAGTTGAGATGCCTTAAGGGCCTTCATTAATAAGGATGATCAGATAAGTTTTCTCAAATTTTCTTACAGACAAGGTAGGAATGATTGATGTGGTGAATTGTGTATGCTTGATTGTTATTAGTGAGAGTACTTATACATATGTACTATATGAGAATGATAATTTTGTTGTGCAAGTAATGTACATGTGCAATAATGCACTTCTCATTCTTTATGCAAATGATGCATCTGTAAGAGTGATTGTATTCATATTATAGAAAAATTGTTGCCTTAAATACACTTATCATATTTATTATTTTTATACTTGAATGAGGGGCATGTGCAAAAAATTGGGAGGCCAAAAAGTGGCCAAATTTTTTTAAAAAAACTTCTAAGACATAACGCGAGAATGTTATGTTTTAGTATTTAAAAAGAAATTGTGTTTGTGCTCATTTGTTCATTTCATTTTCTCTGCACCCATGGCCTGCAAACCCTAAGGAGCGCACTCGCGTTATTGGAGACCAGTTTCAACACCAAATTCTCGTTGATTCATTGCCAAAATGCCGCCACGATGTTGGGGAGGCCAAAGGAATGAGTTTTATTTTATTTTTGTGTGAATTTGTTTATAAATAGGTAGGTTTAAGTTGATTTTTGATGTAAATTTCCTTAATTGACAAGAATTGATAATGCAGCTCCTCCTCCTCCTAAAAATCCATAAAATCCTATATCACCTAAACAACAAATACCTGTTGAAGAACAACCCCAACAACAAACACCTCCATTTATTCCTTGACATGCCCTTGGAACACAAGAAAATCTAATGGGGCAAATTGAAAACAATAAAAAACAAATTGAAGACATAATTGCAAGGTTGACAGATCTTGCAACTTTAACCTTGCATAGATCCATGCTTACTCAATCTCTTGAATCTATGTTATCAAATGTAGATTCAATTAGCAAGAAAATATCTAGTTGGTCAAAAAAGAGGAGAGAATTTAGAGTACTATGCAAACAAGTTGTCATATGAACAAGTAAAAAATGAACAAATTACAAAATTGGACTTGTGTTCCATTTTTACAAACCCACAAACAAATCAACCTCTACTGCTTACATGCAAGAGGTTCCCTATCTATTGGTCCAACAACCAAGTGATAAGGGAGAATTTTGGGTAGAGGTGGTGGATGGTTTTTGACCATCCTCCATGCAACAATAATGAGGTCCCACAATACTTTTTGAGGAAACTCTACTGAGTTTGTCAAAAATAAAGTGCCAAACTATTTTGATATGCAGGACTTCTAGGGTAGAGGTGGGGGATCAACATAAGATATACCAAGGGCACGTGTTGACCCACAATGGCTAGCAAGACAAGCACTCTCCAGACCAGCCCATGAGCACGTGTCTATCCCTTCCATTGTGAAGGAGAGTGTTGAGGTCGAGACGCTTCGGTCCATTAGTACCTTGACCCAGAGCATCATAGAGCATGCCAGTCATGTAGCATAGCATGGGTCAGGGGAGAGTTAGAGGAGTAGGGTTCCACCCCATACTTGTAGGGCTTACAGGTTAGCCTATGGTTATGACCCCACGGATAGTCAGGATGCAGGTGCACAAGCTACATTTGCAGTTGAGAAGATGGTGATGACAAATACCCTCCTGAGTGAGACTTTCAGCCTTGATACTCAAGTAAATGTTAGCAAGTTCATTGAATTTAATTTATTAAATTTCATTTTTGAAATGCAAGATTAACTAATTTAGTTTGATGATTTTAATGAAATTTTAGGGTTAGAACGTTGATGCAGTTTTTAGCGGTTCTCCACCTGCATATTACACTACGACAGATCTACTGCCGGGCTATGTAACTAGTAAACAATTATAAATATTACATGTGAATAGCATTGTTGGTATTCTAATATCTAATTTTGGATGTTGAATAGGTTAATCTTGGAGATTTCACGGCAACACCTGCCAGTGGCAGTGGAGTTCAAAGCTTCACTCAGGTAATAAAATAAATAGTTTAACTAATGAATTGTACTTACTAGATTTTTGTATTTTATATTTATATCATTGATTACATTGCATAGTACATCTTTCAAACTCAAAGCATTACTAGACATTGAATAACTAATAACTAGATGTTGATAGATGACAAAATTTCAATTACAATATAGTTATTTGAAAAAATGCCTCAAAGAAATGTGGTCTCATGGAATGCCATGACAAGCAGATGCATAGACAAGGACATCACCATGAGACCACATTTCTTTGAGGCATCTTTTCAAACAGCTCACTACCTTGTCTATGCTACCACATTTTCCATACATGTCTACCAAAGCTTGTTGATCCCCTCCACACTATTCTTCGACAAATTCTCTCTAATAAACTCATCCAATTACCACCAACTAGACCCCATGACATGACACTAGAGAGGGCCATGAGTCTATGACATCTTATATAGCATATGATTGACTCCAACATCAGCTAAGTTTTAGGTATTAATTATGGGGGCAACAAGTCACTCCTACCCAAAATCTTCAAATCTACACTAACCCATTCCCCTACAAACTATGCCAATCCTATTGGCTCAGTTTCTTCCATCCCTAATTATGATCCTACATCTAACCCACCTAAGTCTAATGAGAACCCTTCATTTCATACTACTATATTCTTTGAGATGAAAGAGAGAACAAAATTCTCCAAGAACTCACATAAACATATACCAAAAGAGCACAACAACAATGGAGACTTGAGGAAGCATAAGAAAGAACTATAGTATATCACCAAGAGAGCCAAATCTTCACAAGAGTTCATAACTAGTTGAAGATCCAAGAGAGTACACCATAGAATGCATGAGGATCAAAAGTGAAATTCAAAAATCCACCACATGAGATGGAAAACCTAGAGATAGAGTCAGAACAAAGACATTCTAAGATGCAAAGAGGTGTTACTAGAATCTTGAATCATGAGCCTAATATATTCTAACAATGGATAATGACCATTTCCATTCCTACAACCTGAAAATGTTTCATTAGTTTGATATATATGTTTATAAATGAAACTTGACTATTTTGGCACAAATATCTTCACCAATGAACCACCATTGTTTCAAGCCTATATTTTAATAATTGCTTAATAGGTTGATAACTTCACCAATGAACCATGATTATTATAAACTTGCACTCTAATAAAGGTCCATGTAATTTATGTCTAAACATCAATAAACCATGACTATTTCAACACCTAAACTAAACAAATTTTCATGAACCAATATATTTTCCAATAAAATAGAACCATTTCAATGTCTACCGCCTAGTATTTTCTTTTGCTAATTTCTAAATTCTTAAGGGAACCATGAACTTTTCTTAAAATTATCAAACTCCTCACTTCATAATTTTAAAATCTTTCAACCCACTAAAGGTTAAAATTTAATATTTTTTAACCAATAACACTATGTTTAAACCAATCAAACTAACCAACATTAATTTATACAACTTAATAATCAATATTAATAGACCAAAAAGCACAAGACTCTATAAAACCTTAGGGTTAAAGTAGCACAACCCCTTACCTTAACTAAACATACCACCATATTTCCAAGGTGTTGATATCATACAAATGCTCATGGCTCCTTTATTATTCTTAAGAGCAAAGTAAAACACCTCTTTAAATACACAACCACCTTTTCTACGAACCCCTTAACCTTTGAAATGATCAAAGTTCTCTCATATAATATACTTTACATACTTGGAGCCTAGTAGGGTTCTAATTTCTATCCATAAGGGAGTCATTCCTATCTTCCCTATCCAAAATAAGAAAGAACTTATTTACAATTTCAATAATTGTTACCTCCAACAATCATAGTTCTCAACCCAAGAAGCTAGATCAATAGATTAAACTCTTGGTTGTGATATTTTTGATGCCCATAACCAAGACTTTACTATAGGAATTGATGGTGAAGAATGTGTATTATGTGTCTAGTTGTATCATATTGATGCATTGGTGACAATGAATATCCTTTTTGGGTACAATACAAAGCTTCATTACAATGTCTACACAAAGTACATTTTGCATAGTTGGATACCTTTTACATGTTATTTGTAGAGTTAAATCATGTTATGTGTTTAGATGGAGCCCTTTTACATTTATCTACTTGGTTGGAGTCCTTTTCACATAGTCAGAGTTTTTATCACTTTTAGTATTATTTAGGTGAACATGACTTGTGTGCTTTATTGTGTGTACTTTCATGTTTAGGTGAATGTGTGTGTATGTTAGGATCCATGACTTGCATCACTATTCTAGTTTTTGTAATTGAATAATATTGTTTTATTTTCAGACGATGCACGCCTAAACCTTAAACCTTGTCCCTAAACCTTTAACCCTATCCTTAAAGCCTCAACCCTCAACCCTTAAGCCTTAAATTCTAAAGCCTATCCCTAAACCCTCAACCCTTAGTACTAAACCTCTAACCCTAATCCCTCAACCTTAAACCCTATCCCTAAATCCTCAACCCTCAACACTATACCTCAAACCCTAATCCCTCAACCCTAAACCCTAATCCCTTATACCTAAACCCTAAACCTTATCCCTAAACCATCAACCCTCAACACTATACCTCAAATCCTAATCCCTCAACCCTAAACCCAAAACCCTATCACTAAAGCCTCAAGCTTCAACCCTTAAACCTTAAATCCTAAACCCTATCCCTAAACCCTTAACCCTCAACACCATACCTCAAACCCTAATCCCTCAACCCTAAACCCTATCCCTAAATCCTCAACCCTCAACACTATACCTCAAACCCTAATCCCTCAACCCTCAACCCTAAACCCTAAACCCTAATCCCTCAACCCTCGACCTTCAACCCTCAACCCTAATCCCTTATCCCTAAACCCTAAATCCTATCCCTAAAGCCTCAACCCTCAACCCTTAAACCTCAAATCCTAAACCCTATCCCTAAACCCTCAACACTATACCTTAAACCCTAATCCCTTGGCCCTAAACCCTAATCCCTCAACTCTCAACCCTAATCCCTTATCCCTAAACCCTAAACCTATCCTTAAACCCTCAACCCTTAAACCTTAAATCCTAGACCCTATCGCCAAACCCTCAACCCTCCACACTATACCTTAAACCCTAATCCCTCAACCATAAACCCTAAATCCTATTCGTAAAGCCTCAACCCTCAACCCTTAAACCTTAAATCATGAACCCTATCCCTAAACCCTCAAGACTCAACACTATACCTCAAACCCTAATCCCTACACCCTAAACCGTATCCCTAAATTGTCAACCCTCACTACTATAGCTCAAACCCTAAACCCTAATACCTTGACCCTAAACCCTAATCCCTTATCCCTAAACCCTAAACCCTATCCCCAAAGCCTCAACCCTTAACCCTTAAACCTTAAATCCTAAACCCTCAAACCTTAACACTATACCTCACACCCTAATCCCTCAATCCTAAACCCTAATCCCTCAACCCTAAACCTTAAACCCTATCCCTAAAGCCTCAACCCTCAACACTATACCTCAAACCCTAATCCCTCAACCCTAAACTCTATCCCTAAACTCTCAACCCTCAACACTATACCTCAAACCCTAATCCCTCAACCCTAAAACCTAATCCCTCAACCATAAACCCTAATCCCTTATCCCTAACCTTAAACCCTATCCCTAAAGCCTCAAACCTTAAACCTTAAATCCTAAACCCTATCCCTAAACCCTAAACCCTCAACACTATACCTCAAACCCTAATCCCTCAACCCTAAACCCTATCCCTAAATCCTCAACCCTCAACACTATACCACAAACCCTAATCCCTCAAACCTAAACCCTAATCCCTTATCCCTAAACCCTAAACCCTATCCCTAAACCCTCAACCTTAACACTATACCTCAAACCCTAATCCCTCAAACCTAAACCCTCAACCCTTAAACTTTAAATCATAAACCCTATGCCTAAACCCTCAACCCTCAACACTATACCTTAAACCCTAATCTCTTATCCCTAAACCCTTAACCCTATCCATAAAGCCTCAACCCTCAAGGTCCTTAAACCTTAAATCCTAAACCCTATCCCTAAACCCTCAACCCTCAACACTATACCTCAAACCCTAATCCCTTATCACTAAATGCTAAACCCTATCCCTAAAGCGTCAACCCTCAACCCTTAAACCTTAAATTCTAAACCCTACCCCTAAACCCTCAACCCTCAACACTATACCCTAAACCCTAATCCCTCAACCTAAAACCCTAATCCCTCAACCCTCAACCCTCAACCCTAATCCCTTATCCCTAAACCCTAAACCCTATCCCTAAAGCCTCAACCCTCAACACTTAAACCTTAAATCATAAACCATATGCCTAAACATTCAACCCTGGACACTATACCTTAAACCCTAATCGTTTATCCCTAAACCCTAAACCCTATCCCTAAAGCCTCAAGCCTTAACCCTTAGACCTTAAATCCTAAACCATATTCCTAAACCCTCAACCCTCGACACTATACCTTAAACCCTAATCCCTTATCCCTAAACCCTAAACCCGTATCCCTAAAGCCTCAACCCTCAACCCTTAAACCTTAAATCCTAAACCCTATCCCTAAACCCTCAACCCTTGACACTATAACTTAAACCGTAATCCATTATCCCTAAACCCTAAACCCTATCCCTAAAGCCTCAACCCTTAACCCTTAGACCTTAAATCCTAAACCCTATTCCTAAACCCTCAATCCTAGACACTATATCTTAAACCCTAATCCCTTATCCCTAAACCCTCAATCCTAGACACTATATCTTAAACCCTAATCCCTTATCCCTAAACCCTAAACCCTATCCCTAAAGCCTCAACCCTCAACCCTCAACCCTCAACCCTTAAACGTTAAATCCTAAACCCTATCCCTAAACCCTCAACCCTCAACACTATACCTTAAACCCTAATCCCTCAACCCTAAATCTTTAAACAATCAACCCTTATCCACTCCTCTCCTCCCCTATCTGCATCACCCCATCTATCCCCTATCTCTCAACCCTTAGCCATCTAGGTCTCTCACTTATCCCTAAAGCCTCAACCCTCAACCCTTAAACCTTAAATCT
This sequence comes from Cunninghamia lanceolata, assembly GCA_027924645.1. NCBI lineage: Eukaryota > Viridiplantae > Streptophyta > Pinopsida > Cupressales > Cupressaceae > Cunninghamia > Cunninghamia lanceolata. Next base: position 2,624,703 of record BSBN01000696.1, on the reverse strand, counting down.
GAAACCCTATCCCTAAACCCTCAACACTATACCTTAAACCCTAATCCCTTCACCCTTAACCTTAACCCCTATCCCTAAAGCCTCAACCCTTAATCCTTAGACCTTAAACTCTAAACCCTATCCCTAAACCCTCTACCCTCGACACTATACCTTAAACCCTAATCTATTAACCCTCACCCTTAAAGCCTCAACCCTCAATCCTTAAACCTTTAACCCTAAACCCTATCCCTAATCCCTCTACCCTCAACACTATGCCTTAAACCCTAATCCCTCAACCCTTAAACCCTTAATCCCCCAAACCTTAAACCCTTAAACCCTAAACTCTCAACCCCTAGATACCCTTAAGCCCTTAAACCTTAAACCCTTAAACCCTATACCATATACACTTAACCTTGGACACTCAACCTTGAACATTATCCCTCAACCTTCAAACCTCTACCCTATACGAGCTATAACCTCAACCCTATACTTATTCCCTAAACCCTCAACCCTCATCCATATGCCTTATACCCTCAACCTTAAACCCTAAACCCTATATCTTAGACACTCAACCTTGAACATTATCTCTCAACTATAAACTCTCAACCATCTACCCTATACCCTCAACCATATACTTAAGCCTTAATCCCTCAATGCTCAACCCTATACCTTAAACCCTTAAGGCTACACCCACAAACCCTCATCCCTATACCCTGTAACCTCACCCTTATATCCTAAACCCTAAATATTGTTCCTCAACCCTATACTTAAAACCTAAACCATACACTCTCAACCCAAGTCACCATATGCCTTATATACCCTCGATCCATATCATTAACCCTAAACCCAATATCCTAAACCCTAATCCCCGTGCCTTACACACTTAATCTTATACACTCAACAAGCTGAATATTATCCCTCAATTGTAACCCTCAACCCTCTACCCTCTACCCTCTACCTATTACTTAAGCCCTAATCCCTCAACCCTCAACCCTATACCTTAAACCCTAAACCCAAAAAACTCAACCCTCAACCCTAAAAACTATACGGGCTCATGTCCTTATATACCCTAATCCCAAAACCCTTACATACATACATACATAGAAGAATACATACATACATGTACATACATACATATAGGCATACATACATACATGTGCATAGATACATACAAACATGCATACATATATACATACATACAAGCATGCATACATGTACATACATACATACAAGCATACATCACACATAATTAAGAAAATTGAACAAAATCATTCAAAGGGAGACATAACGCAAGCACGTTATAACACACTCGTGTTATGTTGAACTGGGCAAACATAAGGCAAACTTCCAAAAAAGAAAAAAATACAAAACATAATGCGAGCATGTTATAACACGCTTGCGTTGTATTTTGCTTTGGGAATCCCAAGCCTTAGGCTTGGGACTTGCTTTGGATTTCCAACCCAAAGGCTTGGAGTGCCTTCCCAACATCTAAAGACATGTTTTTGCATATTCTATAGGATTTTACATAATTTCGTTTGTGCTAACCCTCAGATTTGCACGTGTTTCAAGGTCGAACAAATCAAACACCTGGTTAATGTTAGGCATTTTCTTAGCTATTTAGCAATGCAATTTTTTTCACATTTTGACAACGTTAAGCCTTGAAATCTTTAATTTCTTTTGTTTGTGTGTCCGTTTTTGGGCAAAAACCAGTGTTTGGTCTTTCTTCATTATAAATTAACCGTTCATTGAAATTTCAAATATATTACATTTTTATAAACTAGAATCCATTCTACATATATTAAAAAAAAATCAATTAGTTTTCAAAATTTACTAGGGTAGCACGACCAAAATTCTACTTTTTAGGATATGTCTACTTTGAAAATTAGTAAAAAATCAAATATTCATTAAAAGATTATCAAAAAAATTAGGCATAAACTACATGCTATTAGCTAATTTCTCACTGAAGTGATTTTAAAAATACCAAAAAAAAGTTAACCTTTTGAGGGAGCCACAAAACATGTTATGTTATGTTTTTTGATAGAAACAACACCAATTTATGTGGCTTCCTTTTTTGAACCCCTTAATCTATACCATTTTCAAAAAAATTGGTAATTTAGAAAGTAGAATTGGAGCACTGCGAATATTGTTTTTTTTTTGCATTTTAAAATTTTGAGTGTAACTATGCTCAATTTCTCATCCAAGGTCAATATTTCCTGATTTCAAAAAAAAAGTGGCCACTTAAGACCCCCTTTTGGCCCCCATCTTCCTGCACTTACCCTAAGAAATGTTCACTATACTTATACTAATCTGAGTGATGCATATTTCATATTATTGTTGTCCTTGTACAAGTGATGCACTAGAGTAAGTTATTGATTCCTTTGTGCTAATAAAGCACTTGAGTAATGATTACATTCATAATTTGTGTGTGGGATACACTTTTATATTCATTGTGTTATTTGGATCAAGTAATGATCACTATAATTATATTAATGTGATTTATGCATATTTCATATTTTGTACGAGTGAGGCACTACAAGTAAAATTATGTATTCATACCCTGTGTGAGCTATGCACGAAGGGTTCATGCATTCTTATTTGTTAATTATTCATTCTATGCACACTTATGCATGTTATGGACTATCATATTATCTGGTCTTTATTTTACACAATTTGAGATGGATTACTCTTGTTGAATGTGATGAGTGTGATAAGCTTTAATCTTACCTTCTGAGACAAGATGCCAAATGTGGACTAACAGAGAAGGTGATCTTCTTTTTCCAGATCAAGCAATTTTTGTATCTATTCTTTGGCCAAAGCTATATTGTACCATTGAAATAGATGGATGATGAATGCCTAGTTTCTATATTATATATTTCTCTACCACATCCTGTATGCAAGAAATATGTTTATTTTAGTATAGAATGCATATAAGGCATCAGACATGCATCGAGAGTCTCCCTCCTGCCTATTTGTTACCGATTTCTAGGTGCCTCATGAAGGACCGGGTATTCTTCAAGTTAGGAAAAATCCCAGGGAAGTGTTGTGCTCATGGTTGGGTGGAAAAAGCACCTTAACCATGCTCTTGATCTTCAGCTTGCGGAAGACCAATGGGTTATGGCAGGTAAAAATAGATTGTACATTTGAATCTCTTTATGTAATTCAAAAAATAGATATAGCTTCTATTGAACCTTTGTATGGCAAGGAGTGAAATTGTACTTCTTTCTCTATGAACTAAGGTTGGATTTGAAAAATTGTAGAAATTGTACATTTTTGAGTGTCTCTATCAATAGAAAGTTTCCTTTTCCATTTATAGATCAAGATTTACTTTTCATTGTTAAATTTAGTAAATGATTGTATCAGTATTGAGATCATGATGATCTTTAGAATGATCTTTTGTATGTTGAAAACTTGTTGATCTTCTTATCTTTCATGTTGATCAAGTTGAAGACCTTATTGTAATTTGTTGATATTTTTTGTTTGTTGACACTTGTTCTTTTGTTAGTGTTTTGATTTGCTAATGATGTTAATAAGTAGTATGGGATGCTTGTTTTTCATCATAAAGGCAATTGTTTTGATATCTCATGCGAGTGGGCATTTTGACAAAATGAACATAATTGTTTTCTTTCTATATGTAAATGTGTAGAAATATGAATAAGATTTGATTAATATGTGGAAGATTGTATGAAAGAAATGAATTAGCTTGCATACTTGTTCTAGTCGAGGTAGATTATGACGTGTAAGTCTTACTTGTCTAAAAGTATAGAAATAAAGTTAATTTGATGAACAATAATATGCTAACGACGTGTGCAAGTGAATGAATGTTAGATAGATAAATTTTTGCAGTTATGGATAAACAAGTGCTTGGAGCAAATGACACATTGTCGAGTGGGCTGATTTTGACATTGATGTAAAACAAAATTAAAGAGGTGTGAAACCTTATCTTCAGTTAAGTTGATTTGATCATCGGGACAATGATTCTTCTAAGGGGGTAAGGATGTCATAACCCCTATTCTCAATAATTAATTTTCAATTTCAATATTACTATTTTAATTATCGTTGACTAATTTTGACTCATGTATGCAACAGGAATACACTCTTGACAGAGAGAGTATCATCGAGGAGGGGGCATCTAGTCAATTGATGGCGACTTGTGGTGAAAGAAATCTACACACACCACATAGTTTCATGTAGATTAAATTGTATCAATATATGTGTTTGTGTGTGAAAAGTAATTTCATAATTAATTTGGCTGATTAGACTAAAATATTTAGTCGCATTAATATTTGCATTGCATTAGAATAATCATTCAACTAGTTGATAATAGTCGATATAGATTAATGGCAATATTTTGGAATAATTATTACGCTGAGAGGTGTTATACAGTCACAATGGGGTGGGGATGAGAGCACTCATTTTTTCTGCCTAAATTTATAAGAAAAAAAAATAAAATACCAAAAAGGAAATAAAAAATAAAACTTAAGAAAATCAAAGAAAAAAAACTAAAAAAGAAATTAAAAACGGTTGAAGGAGAAAAAGCTAAATCACAAAAACTATGGAACCAAAAAAGAAATTGGAAAAAACAAAAAATTAAAAATTAAAAAAGAAATTGGAAAAAATAAAAAAATAAAACCAAAAGAAATTGGAAACTGTTGGAAAAAGAAAAAGCTAGAGAAAATCACGAAAACTATGGAACCAAAAAAGAAATTGGAAAAATTAAAAAATAAAAACCAAAAAAGAAATTGAAACTATGGAAAAAAGATATACCTCAGCGTATTTTAGATAGAAAAAAAGGAAACAAGAGAAGAAAAGAAAGAATAAAGAAAGAAAATTAGAATACAAGAGAAAATAAGAAAAAGAAAACAAAAATCAATAAAAGAAATATAAAGAAGTATTTTTAAAAAATAATTTCCTTATAAGCTTTCCTTTTAGATAAGAATAAGTTAAGAGGTGAAATTAGAAGTTATATTTTTCTTTTATCAAATTAGATGAGAAAGAAAGTTCTTCTTATTTAAAATAAATCATGTATTTATTTTTGTTGTGATTAATTATCAATGAGAGAGGTAAATTGAATTGGCAATATATACAGGTCATAATATTTATGTAATTATAAAAAATAAATAAATAAATAAATAAATAAATAAATAAAATAAAAAACAAATTCTTGTATTGTAATTAGATGATGACTATGTTTTAGAAACAAGAAATTAAAAAAAGAAAGCAAATCGTTAAAAAAGAAAATGAAAATAGAAAATCAGAAGATAAAATCAAGAGAAAAAGTAAGAAACGAAAAATAGAATAATGCAAAAAATATAGTAGATAACTAAATTACAAAGAACTAAATAAATAAATATTAGATGTAATATTTACGTAATATATTATTTTAGTAGCAAGTTTTCATGAGATAAAAGCATCAAAATGAAAAGATGGAATAAAAAGATCACAAAAATAGAAAATAAGCTACCTTATTGTTAGGTGAGTTTTTTTTTTTGAAAAGATAACATTATAATTTAAAAAAAAACTTATGATGAAAATGAACAACATTGGCAACAAAATAAAAATGGAATAAATGAAAAAGATAAAAATATAGAAACAAAGCAATAATAAAAGGAGACAGTTGGAAGCAAGGCTTAAATTTGATAGTTCTATAGCTATATTTAAACATTTTAGCTATAAAATACAATTGAAATTTTGAAAAGACTGTATCATATGAAAGGAGTGATTTTGGCCAAACTGTCAAAATTTATATATAGGGTTATGATGATATATATATTTTATTTTTAAATAGTTTACTTATACTAAAATATGTCATACTATTTTAAAGGCACTATTGAATAGATAGTTCTGTCATTAAAAAATTACTTGACAGGCAAGGTTGACTGTCAAATTTAAGCCCTAGTTGGAAGGAAGCCGAAGAGTAATGGAAGAAAATGAAGAAGAGTCAAAAATAAAATCATGGAATTTTCTTGTACCCTCAGCAAATCCTCTACCTATGTTTGAATTCTTCTTGATTTTCTTGGTCTTCCTCACAGATTTTATCCTCTACCTAGCATGGGCGCAATCCTTATGCTGGTTTTGATTTTTGAAAAAATTTCTTGCTTTAAAAGATTTTAAATCTACTTAATGCTTTTCCTACGCCCTATGCATACCTGATAATGGAACATTCTTAATGTATTTACTCATGGTATTATTGCACAAAGTCCTCTTTCTTGTTGCACCATTTATTTTCTTTATCCTTTGTACAGTTCTAACAATATGCTAGTTTAAAATGCAATTTCTAGTATTAAACATTAATTCCAGATTTTGTTTATCAACTTCTTTGAGGTCGACTCAATCTTCTCTGACATCTAGGGAAGTGAGTCCTCTATGCCGTGCACTGTGCAATAGTCTTTTGTTCTATCTTTACCTATTATTTCTTTTTTTAATGATGAATCTTCTCTTACACATGCATACCCTAACGAATCCAATGCATTCTATCATATGTTGCCTACACTTTTCTTGAAATGCCACCATTCTAAACTTCTGCTATATTATAATAGCTACTCTTCCTTTTTGACATACTATTGTATCAAAATGCTTTTGCTTTTCTTTGTTTGGCATGCTTCACCATCAAAATCTCTCTAGCTTAGCTCTTTAGCATTTGCTGCCGTAGATGGAGGAAAAAGCTACCTTGTCTAAATCAAGTTGCCAATATATGCAATCCACTATCTTGCATACTCTATGTTCTCGAATCATCTTTTAACTAGGTCATCTTTAATCCTTTGATGTTTGTGTTTTCAATTGGGATTCCTTAATTGGTTAAAGTCGACTTACATCTTACTTTTAGCAGCTTTAAATCTTTGAGGCATATTGTCAGGCCATGTTTACTCTTCAAATTTATTTCTTGATTTGTGATGTATCTACTATTGTTTGGAAGTGTCACTAGTTGGACTTTAGTCATGTTTATAATATCATGAATGTTGCACCCATTCCTTATTTCTTCTTGGCATCATTTTGTATTACTGATAGACCAACTTCAAATGATTAAATTTAAAGGATTGATTGATAGACCAACTTCAAATTATTCAATTTAAAGGAATTGTTAGTTAAATTTCATACTAGAATATTCCTATCTTAGAAATTAAATAATCTCCAATGTGTTTTGGTTTCTTATTTAAATCAAGATTTAAAAATAGAGCTTATATCTCAATATGATTTATGTTAACAAGACTATGTAATATACTTGGTAAATTAAAGTTTAGTCCTCAAGAGATCAAGAACATATAGTAATAAATTAGTATGACCTTGTTATATTAGTGTTATGATATTAAGAGTATCCTTGTTATTAATACTTCATAGTATCCTTCTATCATGAGCACGCGTGCGCACACACACACACACACACAGATATATATAACCTTTAAGTGATTAACTCATCGAGGGAAACTTCAAGTTCTAAGAATTTGTATTTTCTAATACCATTTGAAATGTGGGAAGAATCTAGACACTCGTTGCCACTTATATTCTTGTATAGATCTAATGCATGATAATTACTTGAATGGTATGTAATATTGTTTTTGTTATGACTTCGATGAGATTTTGATAGAATAGGAGGCTATGTTTGAGATAGAGAAAATAGTATTATAGGTTCCAGTCACAATACATTTACAATATGTTCTTGAAAGATGACAATATGCTTACTTGAATATATAAGCTGAATTTAAATCCAATCCTTATATGAAAATGGGTGTTGCCTTATTTGGAAAGTACAACCAGATTTGTGCCATTATGTTGCAATATTAGTTTAAAAAGGGTACATTGTTTATCAGTTAAATCTAGTAATATGCTTGTGTAAACCTAGTATTGAATGTGGGAACTTAGGAACTTGTTTTGCTCAAGCTTATTAATTTACTTGATTATAGTTTATGTGGTCTTGTAAGAATGGTTGAGATGGTATAAATTTAATCTTTTGTATCAAGAAGTATGTGATAGTGCACCAATGATTGAAGATGTCCTTATTACATGAAACACATCGAAGAAGCTTAGACCATTAGTTTCTATTACTAAAGATGGACTATGGTTTTGTCTATCTGAGACATGAATTAGAGATATTTATATTTTGCATTTTTCTAATTTGTGAATGATCATTAATCTTTAGATATCGTAGGGGTTGTATGCCTCCTTGAGATGATGTTTGCTTTTCATCTTACCTTGTGTTGCACTAATGGATGAGGCACACATGTGCCAATCAAATTAGTAATAGATACTATTTGACATCATATTTTTCTATCTACCATATCATGATATTGGATCAATATGCATTTGACACCTGTTAGAGATGATAGACATATCATGCTACACTATTTTCCTTCACACATGCTGTCTTCAATTTGCTAGACCTCTCGTGATGGGTCGGGCTTCCTAGTAGGGTAGCATGGGGAAGCTTAATACTTCATGGCAGGGTGGATATCACCATGATGATGCTCTCTCTCTCTCTCTTGGGTTCAATGGAGCATATGTAGAGTGATATGTATAAATATTTCTAATATGATATTCTTGTATAAGCCTACATGGGTAAATCTTGTAAAAGCACAGTCTTATTTTGATATACTTATTGATTCACTAATGTATGTAATCCTTTTTGAATCTACTTCTTGATATACTTATTTTGTTCTAATTAATTATTTTGGAATTGAATTACTTTTCATCAATTATTTTTAGAAAGTAGGAATCATAGGACCTTACAATATTAGATGAACTACAAGGCTCAAAAGAAGAGAACATATCCAAAGAAGATGCCATATGATGAGATGCACCTGAATCAAGAAGCCATCTCTCATTTTCAGGAATAGTGGAAGCCAAGAGTGCTTTACCTTTCATCCCATTAGCAAATCCTGCATTCCCTGACTATGTAGATGAAAGTGCTACCGATTGTGGTGCAGAAGGAGAAGGAGAAGAAGACTTTGATGAGGGTAGCAGGATGTTGTTCTTCTGAAGAAGGTGAGTAATCTCATCAATCTACTTAGTATAACACCTATGCTCATCATGTAGAGATTTCTTGCAATAAGCACATTTGATCTTCTTCTTTTGTGATGGTTCCTCTTTAGAAGAGGTCTTGGTCTCAGGAGTAGGTTGTGAAGGAGAATCCTTAACTTTTTCTTTAGACTTAGAATCCTTATTCTATTTCTTGTCCTTGCCACTTGAAGCCTTAGGATCTTTTACAAGAAGTGCTTGAGCCCTTGTAGGCGTCAATGTGCTCATTTGTGCAAACTTTGCTTGTTCCCTTGTGAGTTGCACTGCAAAACCATCAAGAAAAGGCATTTTGTGTGCACTATCTAGAGCATTCATGGTAGCATAAAATGTAGAAACAAATATAGAAAAATCAGGACCTAACTTAGAGAGAGTAGATAGAATCGACTACTCATCATCTTTTTTAACCTCACATTCAGTCAACTACAATCTAAGAGAATTAAGCTTGGTGAAAAAGTCTTGGATATTATCAAAATGTGTAGGATCAAGATTCATTAGTTCATTCTCTAAATGAAATCTCCTCATCTTACTTGGCTTACCAAAAAGATTCTCTAAGGTAGTCCAAATATCATTAGGATGCTTACAAGATAACACATGATATCTCAAGTTAGGAGAAATAGACGAAATGAGAGTACCAAGAGCTTCATCTCTTTGATCAAACCATTTCCTTTTTTCTATAGAACTTGTGAGTCCAGGATCTTGGTCAAAAGTAATCCTTTGCAACTTCAACTTCAATAGCAAAATCTCCATATCAGATTTCCAGTTAAGATAATTTATTGTAGGTAGAAGTTCTACTTTAGGTAAATCCATGATGAAACAAGAGAATGCAAAAAATATTCTTCACAGTATAAATAACCAACCCCTTATGCTCACAAGAAATGAGGCAAAAACAATATTGACTTCAACAGAGTAAACACAACATCAAACAACAAAATATGTGAGAAATACCTTAACCATTACGAAGGTACTGAAAATACCTTTTTGTCGATATGTGGTTTACAAAAATTGGCCTCTGTTTGCAAAAGATATGCAAAAATGAAGAAATGCCTATAAAGGGCACTTTGGAAGCACCAAAAAGCACCTCATAACACCATATAACTACAACAAGCATGGGTTTGAAAACTTTGGAGCCTTTCAGGCCAAGTGGATCTTAATAGTCAAAATATATGGTGGGTTCCCATGCCAAGTCACCAAGTTGAACATACAAGTCACACCACAAGCCTTGTGCGAGTGTGAGCCTTTACAAGCACTCACAATACATCATTGATCAAGCACCTATAAAAGGTGCCAGAAACATTTTTACTTAATCAATATGGGACTAAAGTCCATTTACAACTTCCAAATAGTAAAATGAATGGGCCCACCTCACTTCCACTGTGGATATCCAAACCCTAAATTAATATTTGTTTGTAACTTTAAAATATATAAAGTCTAATGCACATATGTATCAACCAACGATTTAGATGAAGAAAACTAGTCATTCAAAATACCTCCAACCACCTCCTCTGGTGTGGGCAAAAGTAGGCCAAGAATGGAGGTCCTACAACCTACAAGGAAAGTCCATGGACCTTATAAAGGTTCTACATGCATAAATATAGGTCCCCATCCCGTGACCCCTGCAGAAAGCAAGATGTGACCTACAAGAAGTTGGTTAATGTGACCCATGATGCAAATGGCATTTTGGAGTGGTGAATGCTGGCTAGTATCTAGGGAACCGCAACCAAATTGTTGGTGATGACTGTGTTAGAAGTCGTAATCCTCCTTCAAGATGTTGAGACAAGAAAATATGAATTTTGAATGGCATTACAGAGGAGATAGACCTAGATCACTTGAATGATGACTGCAAATAAATGCAAATCTATCCATCAAGGCTCACCAAAACAACTCATGCCAAATAGATCAGGCCAGTGACAAATATATTGGCAAGGCGAAATATAAATTTATAAAATTTCAAATGCCAAAAAAATATCGTTCCACTAGAAAATGTAGGCAGTAAATCTCGATCTCACCAATTCAGTGATGAAAAATCTCAAACAGAAGGAGGTGCATATAGTTGGCTTTGATACCATGTTGGTGTAAACCACCTCCCTAGAGCACAATCTGCAAATAGACCTTCACAGAGAGATAAATATTTCACTGAATGAGTGAATAATTAAAATGAGATGCAAAAACTAATATACATAGCCTTGCTTATAAAGGCAAGTAATGATCAGGTGGAGGCAACCAACCATCCAACTACTGAAATGATAAATAACTAAAAACTAATATGCACCTAATAAATAACTAATATGATACCTAAGTAAACATAAGCATGGGTAAATGGTAAAAAACTCACTAATATTATTGGATTTTGTTATATAAAATAAAATAAAAAAGAGAAATGAGATTTTTGCATTATTTGTATTTAATGTTATTTAATATTCTAGTTGAAATGTTACAATAATATTGTAGTATGAAATACCTCTATATAAAGAAGCAATTGTAAACAATTTTTCATCAAGTAATAGAAGATAATTTCTATTTTTATGAATGTTGTAGCATTCAATTGTTTGGTTATGTCTGCCTCTATCCACCAATAATTGAATGTTGGGATAAGATACAGGATATGCTCCATTGAAGGGAACTACATAATAAATTTGAGTCAAAGGAAGAGTGGATAGAAGTGGGGAGCTACTATAGGATGGTGGTGGAGCCCTTAAACAATGCCAATTACTACCACTTGGACAAGCATGAGAACACTAGCCATTACCTTGCCGAAGGCAAGCCTCATCAATATTTGCTGTACGAAAATAATTCCAGTGTCTATATATAGAAGGGGAGAGACATAATTATGGGTGATATGATAGTGAAAAGATTTCCATAACAAAGCAATATTTGGGTGATGTACTATTCCACCAGTTTCTCGATTATAATTTTGGCTAGGAAGATAAGTAGTTTTCGAAATATGTTGGGAGGCAAGGTGGCTTCACACTGAAATAAATTAACAAAAAGTTTTTATATGGACGATTTTACCATAAGTCAACTAGAATTGAATGAAATATAACATATTTTAATTTAAACCAATATCAATATAATTCTAGCATATTTAACAATAATTTAATATGACATTCAGCATAATTAACTAGAACTAAGTAGAATTATAGCTTATGTAACCAAAAAAATAATAATGTAATGTATTTAATTAGAAAAGGCATCACACTAAAACTAAGTACAAGACAATAGATTTAATTAGAAAAGGCATCACACTAAGTACAAGACAATAGATTTTGGTTGAAAAAAGTAGCCAACTAAAAACAACTCAAAACAAAAGATTGATTTTAAAAGGTAGCAAACTAAATCCACACAAAGATCTTTGCCCAAGTATAATATAGTAGATTTAAATTTAATTAAGTATAATATAGTAGATTCAACATAAACTAATTGTCATGTAGTAGAATTAATCATATTAAAGATATGATATTTCCAGCTCATCCGATGAATAATTTTGTTTTTGAAAAAGAATTATAGAGTTTTTGAATTGATATTTTATATCACTCATCAGGAAAAGGATAAAAATGATACACAATTACAGAACCAGCTCTTTAAAAAAAAAAAAATTAATCAAAATTAGTTATAATATAACAGATTGAATAAGAAAACAAAAAAACTGAAACCCTACAAGTGACTTTATATTTCAATACTTTTCTAAGTGGATAAACTCAACAACAACATAAAAATGGTCAAACAAACCAAAAAAAAATGATTTAATAAAAAGGGCAGTAGAGTAAATTTGAAAAAAAAACATCAAATATTTACCGAATATGGCTAGTAAACAAAAAGAAAGAAACATCATTATAAACTGCCTTATCTGTTAACTACTCGCCAAAAATATAGCATAAAAATAGTTAAAAACAAAATTTTGGTGTGAAAAAAGGGCAGTAAGCTATAATTGAAGGAAAATGCCGTAGATCTTTAACGGATTTACAGTCAAAAGTAGGTTCTGAAGGTTTCTAATATTCATTCCGAAAATAAAAAAGGTAAAACAATGGATATTTTTAGGCATGGCGGATAATGCATGCCAAATATTTTTTAAAATGTGCCAACGAAATAGAAAATCTAGAATGTTGAAAGCTTGCGCAATCGGTCAGCACACTGAAATAAATGGGTTCTTCCATTGTAATCTCTAGAGCTTTGATTACGCATCTCCATAACTGTGTAGCCACTACAACAAACATAGTAGATGCCTTCCTTCACTCTTTCAAAGTTGCAACTTTCTCTCCTATATAAAAGAACGTTTTATATATGCTTTTTTTAATCCACCAGTTTTTAGATCGTGTGTATAATATATAGGGGGCGAGAGACAAAATCATGAGTGACTTGACAAGGAAAAGATTTATGTAACAAAGGGATATTTGGTGAGTCAGGGTAGATCTGATCTTGCACCATAATCTTGTTAGTCAATACTTATGTGAGAGCATGTTTACGAGATGTTAATGTTGGCCACCATTGATTGCAAGAAATCAACAAGCTGCATTATTATTACTGTGAGCAAAGTAAAGAGTTGAGTCACACCCAACACAAACAATATTAAAAAACAATAGAAACTGCACATAGCAGTGAGAGAATGTAAAAGGCAGATCTGTAAAAGTGGATCTCTGGCATCAATTATCCAACACATTATAGGTGTTCAAATTTTTGTACTTGTAAGGTGGAGATTCATTCCATAGAGTTTTGAGTGCATTCTAGAGAGGTCCAAAATTATATGTACCATTTATTAGACAATTATCAAACCAAAATGCCTGACAAAAATAAAATTTCTTACGAGTAGATCAGAGATGAGACTTTTATAATTAACAAAAGATTGATTTCAAATATGAGTTTGAATTTTTTTTAAAATAAAAAAATATTATCAATAAGATAATAATAAATTAAAAAACATTAAATGTAAAGTAATAATTTTTCACGTTTCTTATCATTATGACATTGTTTTGAAAATGAATAGTTAAGATCATTTTGATGGCAGTTCTTTTAATCTAGATCATTGATTTATATGTTTCATCAAATGCTCCTCACTAAATAAACACTTATCAGTGTCATAATAAAGATGGACAAAAATTAAAATATATGTTAAAATTTCAATAAAATAAATAAAATTAGTTGTTTAATAATGATGAATTAAAATTTAATGTAAAATATTTTTATAATAAAATATTAAGTTGTCATATTACTGGATATAAATTAATTAGGTTTTATATAAATATATGGTAGGTATTTATAAAATTATAAATATTGAAAGTTATTTTTTAAATTTTGGGGGATATTTTTTTTATTAGTTCATATATTGTAATTATTTCAACTTAATGATTGTTATAGTATATTTGTTTTTTAGTACGAATTAATAATATAAAGTATGATATTAATTTGTAAAGATTTTGGTAAACAACTTTGTGTAGCTTTTTTTATCTACATTTCATTTTCATTCTTTTTTTTGATGATGGATCATGGAGTGTGATCCTAAAAATCGTGAAAAAAGTTATACATAATTGTTTAAGAAACTTTACAATTTCATATTATAAACTATGAAAAAGATCATATCTTCAACAAATACGTGAACAATATTGTACGAAAGATTATTAATTCTTGCAAACAAATATATATATATATATATTATAAATGAAAATAAGCACAAATGAAAAGATAAGAAATGACATTGAAAGTTAGATTGATCTAATCCTCCAAAAACCCATGCTACCATTTACATGGTGTATCCGATCACTTACCTAACAAAATAAAGAACAATAATGGGAATAATGGGAAGGTTAGAAGGCAATGGAAAAGCAGAGCCCTTTTTATTTTGGGTCAAGACAGAACCATCTTGTGTTACACACTTTCTTCGTGGCAAACCTTCTTACTTGAACAAGTTGTTGCCGAACCATTCCACACAGAGTTTAAATTTGACGGTCAACCCTGCCTGTCAAGCAATTTTTTTTTATCGCGGTTATCCATTCAAAGGTGCTCTTAAAATACTATGATATATCTTAATATAAGTAAAATTATATATAAACTAAACATATATATCTATCATAATCTTATATAAATTTTGCCAAGTAAAAATGCCTAAATACGGCTAAATTTAGGCCCTGATTCCACATGTTTTTAGTGGGTCTTGTTCTGTGTCAAATATGTTAAATGAAGTGGAGATGTTTGCGCCTGCCAGAGCAAACATCTCAGCAATCATTTGCTTGAAGCCATGACCTCCACTCAGTTCGATGTGGGAGTACGTTCTGCTGGCTAACATTCTGCAGGTAATATTTTTAGTGAGGGAGCAGAGCCTCTTCCTCACATAGAACCGATCATGGCCACCATTGACAGGCTATTGCAAGAAATTAACAAGCTGCATTATTATTACTGTGAGCAAAGTAAAGAGTTGAGTCACACCCAATACAAACAATATTCATTATAGGTGTTCAAATTTTTGCACGTGTAAGGTGGAGATTCATTCCCCAGAGTTTTGAGTGCATTCCAGAGAGCTCCAAATTTATATTTCTTCGAAAAACAAAAAAGAGAAAATTTGAATCTCCGTAGACAATTCTAAAACCAAAATGCATCAGACCTGTCCAACAGTCAAGAATAAGACAAAAATAAGATTTCTTAAAAGTAGATCAGAGATGAGACTGAGGAGCTGTAGAGAAGGTAATGCACAAGAAAGTATTAGTCAAGATGATGGGAAAAATCTTACAGCTGCTTTACAGGAGTACAGCATAAATATGTGAATCCCAAATATGCAATAAGCATGGAAAAGAGACGTATAAGACAATACTTGCTTAAATAGGATATTCAGTAGTTAGCCTCCATGAAGGGCAGGCAAACTCCACACAGTTAATCCAAACTCTTCGGCCATATCTACCTCGCCCTCCACAGTCCAATGAAAGCAATGAAGCAGTTGAGCAAGTGCCAACTCAACAACAGAAAGACCCATGTAAATCCCAGGGCATCCTCTTCTGTTAGTGGTTAATTCCAACTCCAGTTTCTCTCCGTTAATGATGGCAGTTTGGATCGGTTAAACCTCTGCGTGATCTGCAGATAACTAATTGAGGATTGCATGCTTGATGTTAAGTTAACAGCAGTTTGTTTACCATTTTCCGCCTGTTTCCTCTTGGGATTCTTCTCTACGGAGGCTATATACATGTAAATTTGCATTATGAACAATGAACTCAGTTAATGCAAATTGGTTATTAAATGCTTGATTTTCATCTCTGCCGATCTCAGGAATTTCACACGGTATCAGGAGGAGGTAATTTCAAGCCAATAGTTAAACAGTTTTTGTTCTTTTCCACAATCGTTGGGAAATAGGATCGATGCAAATTTAGGCATTCAACTTTGGGAGGTGTTTGAAGATTGGAAGGTAGAAACCCATGATCCAGTGGCATTTTGTAGACACGGGAAGCTGGGTTTCAGGAGAAGGCACGCTGAAAGACTCTCTGCCTTGCATTCGACCCACAAGAGGCTGGCTCGATTGCCCTCTTCCAATGCCCTCTGTCTTTCTTTTTTCTTTTACGCAGGAATTTTTCTGCTCTAACCTGGGACACTAAAATGCAGGCATGTGAAGAAGGGCATATTGTCCACACAGAAGGTCGTCTCTGTTGAAGGAAACCATCGATCTCTGTGCAAGGAAACCATCACTGTGCAAAAGAGGAGGACGTCTCTCAACTCTAGAGGCATAGATCTGGACGCCCAGCAAGGGCAATCCCTTAGTGGCCAACAAGGAAGCAAAAATGTTTCTGTTGAAGCGCTGCCACACATTAAAGAGAGGGTCGTTGTATGCAATTACCACCATCCATCGACTTTAGTTTCTTGCTGCAGACTCGTCCCATTTTGGGATTGTATGTTGACTTCCTGTTTATGTTGAAGGCCGATGCAGGCAGAAGGAAGGCCAACACATGCAGGAGGCTGCTCATTTTGCAGAGATCACATGGTAAGGGTTGTTTGAGGCCTTTAACAGGCTTAAGAAGGGTCGTTCTGTAGAGGCAAAAGCACCAAAATCCCATGCAAAGTCACCAAATCGGTCCACAATCTCACAGCCCTGTCCAATATCTAGTGATTTCTTTCATTAGCAGCTTAATTATGTCTTTTAAATATCAGTTTCATCATTCTGTTGTTAGGCTAGATTCAGAGAATTTCTTGTCTTGGAAACAAGGTATAAAGAATCACTACCTTGAGCAGGATCTACTACCCTATCTCCTCGGACTCGTTCCTGAGCCAAGTAACTATGATGAAAAGAATGCATGGTTTAATAACAATGACATGGTCTATGGACTAATATGTTTTACTATTTCTGAGGATACTCTACATCACATAGAGCACACTGAGTGCCCTTCTACTGCTTGGGTCATCATCCAACAGCTATATGGAGACATTGAATCTCCATCTGAAAGTGATGTTTTCTTGGAAAACTAGGCTATTGATGATATTGAGACTTATGCTACCTCATCTAATGTGGACACATCTTGTATGGATGATCAATTTAGTGATTCCCCATCAACAACACTTGTTGCAGATCTAGATTCCAGAGATGCTTCTTCGAGAACCTCCAATGATTCTTTGCAGCAGGATCATCTATGTCTTTTGGATTCAGTCTATTGGGACCAATTTCTACCAGACATTTCCTTTTTGTTTGTAGAATCCCTCATTTTTGATCTAGATAACACTATTGAGGACATATGTCTTCTCTTTGAGGACCACTCTTTTGTCCTTGCATCTGTTGCTACTTCTGAGCTCTATGTTGCTTCTTCGAAAGTTTCCAATGGCTTCTTGCAGCAGGGCATTTGTAGTCTTCCTGATTTAACTTTCTGGGATGATCTCTTGATAGGAGTTTCAAACTTGTTTATGGAGACTCAAATTTTAGATTTAGAGCACACATTTGAGGAGTTTTCTCTCCTTTTTGTTGACAGCCACATCAATGCTGTTGGCCCACCATCTTCATCGCCTTTGCAGCTTGCTCTATATCAGTCTTCATAGGATCTTGGATCACCATCACTTTCTGACATGTGGACATGTGAGCAGTTTTCAGAGGCACACATCATCTGGATTTGGATTCCAGTATCACCCATTTTTTTGGATTGGCTTCTCCAATCACCAGTGGATCCTTTTCTTCCTAAGGGGAGAAATGTAGTTTGTAGGTAGTGGATCATATTTTGTCTTCAGGTGTTCATCATTGGCACAGGAGCTCTTTCATTATGGGGGGATTCATATCTTCTTTTCTTATATTCTCTTTATATTTGTGGGGGGATTTTATATGTATATGGGTACCTAAAATGGCCTTGATGCCAGGACCCATCCTTGTTGGCTATATTGGCTTTCGTCTCTTTAGTCAGATATTGAGGGGGGGTTTTGTTCCCACTGGGTTTTCTCTCTTTCCTCATTCTTTTCATTAGGCTTTTCTTTTCTCCTTAGTTAGAATTAAGGGGGGGTGTTAGTGGTTAATTCCAACTCCAATTTCTCTCTGTTAATGATGGCAGTTTGGATCGGTTAAACTTCTGCGTGATCTGCAGATAACTAACTGAGGATTGCATGCTTGATGTTAAGTTAACAGCAGTTTGCTTACCATTCTCCGCCTGTTTCCTCCTGGGATTCTTCTCTACGGAGGCTATATATATGTAAATTTGCATTATGAACAATGAACTCAGTTAATGCAAATTGGTTATTATATGCTTGATTTTCATCTCTGCCGATCTCAGGAATTTCACATCTTCTTCCTATTCCGAAGGGCAGTAAATCAAAGTCCTGACCTTTCACATCCTTATTACTGCCCATAAACCGCTCAGGGTTAAACTGATGAGCATCTTTCCAATGGTTTTCATCCCTTCCCATCGCCCACACATTCACAAACAGCCTCGTCTTTGGCGGAACGAAATATCCTGCCACAATGCAGCCTTCCATCGATTCGTGCGGAATGAGCAGAGGAAACGGCGGATGAAGTCGAAAAGTTTCCTTCACCACGCATCGCAAATAGTCGAGCTTGATGAGGTCACTCTCCTTTACTCTGCGATCTCTGCCCACTGCTGATTCCATCTCTTCCTGCGCTCGTGCTAGCGTTGCAGTATTCCTCAGCAGCTCACCCATTGCCCATTCTAACGTTGTCGACGATGTATCTAGTCCTGCGCCCAACATATCCTGCACACAGAATTTCCTCAAGTCTATAAATATTTCATCCGGTCATAGTCATAAGCAGAGAGTTCATAACTATTTGTAATCAGATTTGTTGTGAAGACAAAGATGGTCTTGATTCTCAAACTTACCAAGATGATCGCTTTGATGCGGACTTGTGAGATGATTGTCTGGCTCTCTGTTTCGGCCATGTCGAGTAGCACATCTACCATGTCTCTAACACGATCTTCTTCCTTGGGATTTCCTTTTTCCAATCGACGACGAACGTGTTCGTCGATTACTTTCTCAGCATATTCGTCGAATATTTTGTGAACGACCTGCATGCGACGACGGAGGCCTTGCAAATTGAGCCAATTCAGAAAAGGAATGAAATCGCCAACGCAGAATGCGCCGGCCAGAGTAAACATCTCAGCAATCATTTGCTTGAAGCCATGCCCTCCACTCAGTTCATTGTGGGAGTACGTTCTGCTGGCAAACATTCTGCAGGTAATATTTTTAGTGAGGGAGCAGAGCCTCTTCCTCACATCCACACGCTGCGATCCTCCCCAGCTTTCCTTCCAGATAGAACCGATCATGGCAGAAACCTCTTCCTCTCTCACAAATCTGAAAGACTCGATTCTCTTAGCTGTGAGCAGCTCCACCATGCACAACTTTCTCATCTGCCTCCAGTACGCTCCACAGGGGGCATACACCACGTCTTTATGATCATAGAATATATATTTCCCCAGGGTACAGCTTGGTCTGGTTGCAAAGGCCAAATCATGGGTTTTGAGGAACTCTTTTGCCATGGCAGGAGAAGACACCACAACGGTGGTGACGGATCCCAAGCAGAGAAACACAATGGATCCGTATGTCTTTGTGTTGGAAATAAGCCACACCCGGACCGACAATGGGCTGGCCACAAGGGGCTAGTAGCTCAGTTGGTAGAGCACTCCAGCAACAAATGGAAGGTCCTAGGTTCGAGTCCTAGCTGGTCCATATGAGTTGTAGCTCAACAATTGGTATCAAAGCCAGGCTAGGAGCCCCAAGCACCCGTAGTGTGGCTTAAGGGGGGGTCTTGTGTAAGGACCCGCTTGGTCCAAACTTGAATTTTCAAAATTTTTATTTTATTAACAAGATCTTATGAGATATATCAAGACTTTGATTGAGTACTCAAGAAAAACTTCGGCCAAAACGGGCCATATGTTCAAAATAGAATATTCTTAAGCCACCCGGGCTCTTCTATCCTTTGGGCAAATAGGTTCATACAGAGCCACGTCAAACGGACCTTATCGCTACCTGATTCGGGTAGACCAATTAATGGCCAAAAGGCCTAGTAGGTCTAACGGACCAATACTCTATCCAATCCGGGACACATAAACATCACAGCCTAACGGGCTAAAGAGGACAGGTATCATTTTGCTCTGGCCAAAGACTTCTGACTCCCTCGGGACCAATACAGGTTCATGAGTCACTTCTTAGGGACCACAGTCTGCCCAGACACTGTACTGAGGATGTCGACCAGGGAACACATAACATCAACTTGTACTCACCTCAGTTTACGACAAAGTCGGGTATAAGTAATCCACCCTGGGGATTCTTCTGAGTACTAGGAGAGTTCTTAAGTTACCTAGATAACCTTTAAACTAGGGGTCAAGATTATGAAGTTGACTATAAGGAGTATACTATATCCGAGGGACCTGAGTACTGGGGGCATCCTTCGCCGTCCAGACTGCCTACATACCCTGTATCCACGGGATCAAGGCCCTTTACGGATGCGATCTACACGACGAATGCGAACATGTAGTTCTGTCTTGCACTATGTTTAATGTAGCTGTGAGTGAGTACACAACTCTTCGTCGATTTCCACCCACTTGAGTGATACAATGGACGGAATTCCTAAGGAACTATTTTGCAAACACACCTCCCGGGAGTGTTTGGCATTTAAGTTTTCAAGTGTGAATAATTTACCTATCACGCATATTTCCCCGATGAGGTCTTCCCATTGATCATCCTACAACAATTTTTGATAGGTTCTCCTTTTCTTTTCTTTTAATTAATCTTTTTAGTGAGGTATCCAAGGAGATTTTCCCTTCCTACGGATTTAACTTTGACATGTTCCTTATTACTCCCCGATGATTTAGAGGGACAGTGCCCAGACATCGTTGTTGCAGCTATGTTAGGCACGAGGTACTTGGTTCAACGCGACGGCATTACCCGTAAACGTGACACAGAGGTACCATAAATACCGAACACTGCGAATATTTGAGTTTGGACATTTATTTACAAGGTTTACCTATCTAGTAGCAAAGTAAAAACTTGTATAATAATAGTTGATAAAGGAAAATACTTCCTTAATTTTAAAATGTAGATAAAAGATGCTTGCTCATAATGAACAGAATTGGAAAATAAACTTAATCAATTTCAAAAACTTATGACTATAAAAATACTTATATCAACTCATAAATAGAAAAGATATTTGTAAAATTTAATCTAGGTCAAATTAAAATAATCTTTGATTACTAGTTCAACTACAAATTCAATAATTCCTTTATCACAACTCCAAGCATTCTCCATCCATTCATAAACCAATAATACCCGTGTTTGATCATTAAGGAATTCACATAATCTAAGATAATGAATTCACCATGTACTTGATTCATGCACTTTTGATAAGACTCACCATATAAAAGATATACATGTCTATCTGCCATACCATATATGTGTGAAAATGTAGATATACGTTGTGTCAATTTGAGATACAATTTCTTGATACTTAGAGATTATAAATAGTTATTCTAATTTTCCAACCAATCTAAAATCTTTTTTGATTACATTCATAATTTATGTTCATCCGACTTTAATACACTTGTCCTTGCTCAAGAAAACATGATGGTTCATTTACCCCATTATCATTCATTCTCCCCAACAACTTTAATGTTGGTTTAAGTTGTTTTAGTGTGCTTTTACCTAAGGAAACCTAGGTATTAATTTAAGATGACACTTTTAATTGTATTGAATTTCCTAACATTTACAAACTTATAACATGGATACTCAGTCATAGAGGTTCTCCTTTGTTTAAATAGGACACTCCACTTGTGTGGCCCAAAGGGTTAATCTTTAGATTCATAAGTAGCTGTATTTACAAAGTTGTCTAGAACTTTATATTATTGCTAGATTAGCGAGTTCTTGGATAGGAATGTTGAGTATCCAATTTGATTGATAATAACATGGTTCACATTATTCTTTATATACAATGATTCATATAATATATCCACCAAGAAAGTTCAAATGTGATAATGGAAGAACTTAATCATTAGCCCAAGATTTTCATTCTTGGCCTATTATCAAGATCTTTTCTTAAAGTACCCTCCTAGGTTGATATATTATTCAAGTCCATTTATAATTAATTAAGAACCAATGTTTTAACATTATCTAGTTAATTATATATTAATAAGTCTATATATGTTTTGACTACAAAATACATTTTTGTTAAATAATGACATCTATTTAGAAAACCATCCCGAGACTTTGTGTCCTAGTAAAGTGCCAAAATATTTTCACAGGGCATTATAGAGGCTATTTAATATGAGTTCAAAAGAGTTGCTGAACATTTAATTTTTTTTAAGAGTTTATAATTGGAGTGTTCCAGTAGATAAGTATGCAAACAGGGCATCATAGTCAAAGCACGTGTACTGTTTGCCTAAATGCCTCAAAGAGGCCTCAACTTAATACAATCTCTGCACAAAATGGATTCGTTACCAGGGCCTAAGATCTTTCAAACAAATGAAAATGGCAGGCGTAAAGGTGAATTCCCTAACCTTTGACAGAGTTCCCCTACCTCTGTTGAACTAGGAGATTTGGCGGAGGTTAAGAATGGTAAGTCAATTTTTTTGCCAGGTATTATAAATGGAAATGGTCTGGTAAACACGTATGTGAAATGTGGACCAAGGCACATGAACTATTTGACAAAACACCTCAAAGAAAAGTTTTCTTACAACGAATGCAGGATGTGCACAGAACGGATTTGATGAAAAAGCTTTAAAATCAAAACTTTCAAGCATATGAAATTGATAGATGTAAAGCCAAATTCCACAATCTTTGGCAGCGTCTTCCCTGCCTGTGCTAGATGGCAACTTCTAAATAGGGTATGGACATACATTAAGCATATTGAAAGAGGGAGTTTTGTTAGATGTTAGAGTTGCAAGTGCGATGATAGACATGTATGCAAAATGTGAAATAATAGGCAACGAACATGAACTTTTGGACTGAATGCCTCAAAGAGGTGTCGCCTAATGCAATAATTGCAGCATAGACACAAAATAGATTTGTTAAAAAAAGTATAAGAAACTTTTAGGAAAATTCAATTGGCAAATGCAAAATTAAATTTCACACCCTTTCGATAGCACCCTCAATGTCTGCACGGAGCTTTGGAACAGGGTATGGACATCATAAAAGCGTAAAGAATAAAGAGTTTTTGTCTGATGTTGTGGTTGCAACTGCCCTTGTAGAAAAAGCACGTGAGCTGATTGATAGAATGTCTTAATGGAATACAATGATTGCAGGTTATGCACAAAATGTATATGTTGAAAATGCTTTAAAAACTTTCAAGTAATAGTAATTCCCAGGCGTAAAGCGAGATTCCATAACCTTTGACAGTGTCCTCCCTGCTTGACCCAAAATTAGAGCTTTGGTGCAAGGTGTAACAAAGCAAAGGGGGAATTATATCAGATGTTAAAGTTGCAGGTGACTTGCTAGACATGAGTGCAAAATGTGGAAGCACAGTCATGTCACATGCATTGTTTGACAGAATGCCTCAAAGAGGCTGAGGAGCAGGGGCGGCCTCCCCTTGGCCTCCCACGCTGAGTGGGAAAGCTCACAGGAAGTGCCGCTTCCAATCACCAAGCCTTCATTGAAATTTATGCACAATTTCCCTTTTGAATGATTTCAAATTGTAATTAAAAAACTTATGCACAATTCTTTCTTGAATGATTTCAATTTGCAATTAATTTTCCTCACAAATACTTATGCACAAATTCTCTCTTTAATGATTTCAAATTGTAATTAATTTCTTATGTGTGGATGGAATTTGATGTCAATTCCTTGAGTAAGGTGTAGATTTATTACAGAAAGCTTGGACTGTAAATAAATTATCTCATACAATATGTTTGACAGAAAAGTTCAAGCAACTCAGGAATGCCTAAATATATATAATTGTAATGGAATACCATCTCTTTTACATTGATCTAGTCTAGTTAGATAATGCAAACAACCAATCATATAATTAAACTATATTAAATAATGATAGCTAGTATTAATTTTTTTTTATGAATCAAACTTAGCACAACAATGTATCACTTGTCAACTTGTAATTATTTTAAGACATTCTATCAAAATGAGCCCAATACTAAATTGGTGAAAAATAAAATAAAACTCATGAAATTCATAATGAACTATTAATAAAATTTCAAAAGGACAAGAAACAAAATTATGGAAAGAAGGGTTGCTCTTACAGAATGCTCCAGCCATGCAACCAAAAACCAAGTGTGTGTCTCTCCTTCCTCCAATATCTGCTTTTATAGAGAAACTTGACTCACATGGTTGAAAACTCAAAATTTTCAGTCAACTCTTCATATTAAATGCTCCCCTCTCCATTTTCTAAGTTGTCATTTAATTTGTGTGGAAAATAGACTTGCAACTCTTCAATCATCCTCAAAATTTCCAATGGCAATAAATTTGAAGGAGGAAAATGGACTCACCTCATAAATTCTGGTCTTGACTTGAGAAATGGAGGGAAGGTTCCTTATTAATGCCTATTCTAGAAGTGTCCTTACCCCATTTGACATTTAATCTTGTTTATTATTTTGTTTTTTTAAATTTATCTCATTTAGTTTTGAAATTCAAAATTTAAAAAGAAAGAGTTGTGACATGTTGGAAATAAGTCATACCCGGATTGACGATGGGCTGGCCACAAGGGGCCAGTAGCTCAGTTGGTAGAGCACTCCAGCAGCAAATGGAAGGTCCTAGGTTCAAGTCCTAGCTGGTCCATATGAGATGTAGCTCAACACTTTGCCAGTGTTGCGAGAGCCTGATGAGGAAGGTTTCCCAAGAGGTGAAGATTTCCTAAGACAGGCCATGGACGTGGTCCGAGAGGCAATTTCAATTTGCTGCCATTGCTCTTTAGCCTATAAACAAAGCATAAGAAGAAGAAAATTACAAGTCCAATAGTTAAGGCCTCATTCAGGAAGCCAATTAGCGATTCCATGTTGTTGCTGCTACGAGAAAAGGGAAAGCCTCAAGCCTGCGCTCAACGGAAACCCACAAACTAACCCTTTTAATATACTCCAGCAGGGTTACCCAAGTATAACACATTCTACTCAAACATCACACATTTTAACAATAATGTCAATAGCAATTTCACATCTCATCCCTACTAAAAAGTGGTAAATAGTTGTCTGTACTTTTACTACCCAAAATTTACCTTTAAGCTATATAACACTACAACTAGACTACCAAAAATTAGACCGAATTTTTAATTTTATTTTTGCAACCAAGTTTATTGCACAAACATTGACAATAATGATTAGAATGGCCTTAGATCATGATACAAATCTCTACATTTCAATTCATCTGCACCCTCAATCTTAGAGTAAGCATTTAGATCAAGGTCAATTTACCTCGTGGATCCAAAATAACATATTCACATAGGTTTGAGGATGTTTCAATTCCACATTGGGTGAGGGCCCTTTGGGTATGCTAACCCAATTACATGGCTTCTACACCATTTCTTTAGTCAAACATAAATTTCTATCACTAACCAACAACTATCACACTTCACCATGATTAGGGGTTATTCATGAAATATTTAATTACACTCCAAAGTTGACACTTGGTGATCTTCAATTTGCTCTAATGTGTCTATAGTCTAATTAGCTTCGAATGAATGCACTTCGTAGGATTTAATCATTTGAGTCTTTGAGCTATGCAAGGAGGAAATGTGACTAACTCTACTTGATCTAGCCTCTCACTCTCAATTTTCTTCTCGTTTTAGGCATTATATATTAATATCAACGGATGTGAGAACTTTACACATTCAAGTTTATTTTGATCTCTCAAGTCCAAATACCTCATGAATTTATCCCTAAGGTACCTAACAAATGCAATCTACTCCTACTAAAGTTTGCCTTATACAATATCTAGGTCTAGACTTTAATTAGGCTATGACCTCTAGGAGGCTCCATAGACATGAGACTTTATTTAAAACCAACTTGTGATTACCAATGTCTAGCCCTTTCTTTATGGATGAACATCAACCATAGATTAACTTTGTGGAGATCACCAGTAAAGAACTACCTTGACAATATGATGGTTAGGATTCATGAAAAGTCTACACTGAATCATATGAAACAGGGTAAAACTTTAGTCCTAAAGCAAGTCTTGGGAAAGAATGCACTAATTATGTTCATGGGCTTGAGTCCCTAATTAAATAAACATTCCTTGATCATGGTGCATCATATACTCTCAAAAATAGATGATCAGTTTAATCAATATCCACCCTGTAGATTAATTCTCTAGGAGGCTTCTTGGTTTAGCTGAGTCAAGAGAATTGGTCACTTCCTTTTGTACAACTCATAATGGGGTACTTACTTTTCCACCTAGCCACCCTAACAATGGGGTACTTAGCTTCACATAGGTGTTAGTGAGGTGTGTGACCATATAGAGGTCACAACTAGTTTGAATAGAGGAGGGATTCAACCAACAAAGCAATTCTATAGCATGCTTGTAATAGACCTTTCCATAATCTATGTCCTATAGGCTTACTCCTTATTCACAAGATAAACATCCATAATTGGACATCACTTGTCACACAAGCTTAAACACAACTAGGCTTCACTTGTCACACAAGCTTACAAACAATCAGACTTCACTTGTCACATAAGCTTACAAACAATCAGACTTAACTTGCCACATAGCTTTACACACTATTCACATGACTTAGCCATCCAGATTGGACTTCACCTATCACATATGCTTAGATGCTATTCACATGACTTAACCATCCACAACTAAACTCCACCTATTACACAAGATTACATATCTATATAGGAGTTGACATCTAGACTCAATTGAAACTCAGTTACATTAATTGGGAGGGCTACAAGCACCCCATTGGGCCTAAACATAGTGGACAATGGAACACCTTTATATACAAGGAAACAATATCCAACTTTAACTAAGATAGCCATCATCCCAGGAACAACTTGGTGTTCCTTGGTAAACTACAACAAAACAATATTATCTAGCTTTTAAAAAAGATATAGCCAACATACCATTTCCACCAAGTTGACCATTGTCTAGCTTCCAAAAACACCAAGATGACCATCACCTAAATTTAAACATCGATAACCATAGAGCTCCACTCTCCACGTAATAGTGGCAACTCCCCCAAGATCCCAAGACTAATTAGCATTTTAGTCTACAAAGTCTTCCCTACCACTAGATCAAACACATAATACACTAGATTATTGTAAGAGAGTCTCAATTCCTATTACACACAAACCATGCTAAGACATATCACTTGGCATTCACACACAAGAATTATATCCTCAAACTAGACATCACAAGACACACAAGATTACATACAAATTGAATTCAATCACAAATTTAGTTCATCAAACTTCAACTTGGATACATGTAAACAAGGCATCAATCTTGGACCTATTTCATAGATTCCAGCACCACATTACATTTTATATTTCTATGATTTCTTTTCTTTGATTCACTTCAATTCCTATGCTTCTTAGAACACAATTGTTCCATCATGACTATCTTATATTTTAATAGCCTCTATCCATCAAGAACTCCTAATACTATACTAATTTTGGAGTTTCTCCTTCTCGGGTCATATTGGTCAATTCATGTGACATCTTTAATTTCAACACAATCATCAAGGACTTCCTGTATCAAGGAAATTATGACACTCTTTGGAAATTATTCCTTGTTCCCAATCATGAATCTCAAACATTAATGTTGAATTTAATACTTAAAAATCATAATCTTAATTAGATAATTCTCTATATTAAACATTAAATAATAATTTGATCAGCACAAATATCACACCTAATCACTTTCTAAATTATTCATTAGATAAAATAAAAGTAAATATAAGAATATTTAATCGAAATACTTTTGATAAATGTAAACCACATCAATCATTCAGTTTGAAAGCACAAGATCAAAACTGTAGTTTATTAATTCATCATTATTGTAACTATGAAGTAAAATCAATAATTCCTTACATAAGATTGTATCTAATCACTAGCCTTTTCCAAAACAAGGAATAATGGGGTATTAAATCTACCTCTAGGGAATTTCTTTAAAATAAAACGAGACGGTACTATCTCTCCAGCATTCACAAGGCACTATGGTTGTATTCAGCCATACTACATTAATTTTTTGCTGCAACAAACAGAAACATGGCACTGTCATATGCACACATTATTCTTTGTATAGCAGGTAATCATGTTTTGCACGCTTCATATTCCTTCCAGTCTTTCAACCAAGCTATCAATCAATTTGTATTGAAATTTTGACCGGCCTATATTATTCACGGATTAGAGTATAAACTCAGTCTTATACCAAGTTATTGAGAGTTTTATCCATCCAAGCCCTAATAATTTGTTATGCTATGATGAAAATTTAATATTTTTGAAAAGACAAATTATTGTCTGCAATTTGATTAAAAGAAAAACTACCGTAGGTGACTAATAACAAATTGACTATTATATGCAACTTGTTTACAAGGATGCCTTTATTTTATTTTAATAATGTGTTTGAAAGGAAAATAATAATGATTATTATTTTAATTTGTTATATAGATGTTAAAGTCTTAATAATTTGGTTTGTCATGATGAATATTTAATATATTTGAAAAGACAAACTGCTATGTTTAATTTGATTAAAAGAAAAACTATTATATGTGACTAATATCAAATTCACCTCTTC
The DNA here is from genome assembly GCA_027924645.1 of Cunninghamia lanceolata. Lineage (NCBI taxonomy): Eukaryota > Viridiplantae > Streptophyta > Pinopsida > Cupressales > Cupressaceae > Cunninghamia > Cunninghamia lanceolata. The sequence continues at coordinate 2,595,588 of BSBN01000696.1, read as the reverse complement.
TTACTTGTTTACAAGAATGCTTTTATTTTATTTAATAATGTGGTTGAAAGGATAATAATAATGATTATTATTTTAATTTGTTATATATATGTCAAAGTCTTAATAATTTGGTTTGCCATGATGAATATTTAGTATTTTTGAAAGGACTATGCCCAACTTGATTAAAGGAAAAGCTACTGTATGTGACTAATAACAAATTTACCATAATTGTTTACAAGGATGCTTTTATATTATTTTAATAATATGGTTGAAAGGATAATAATGATTATTATTATTTTAATTCATTATGTGTGTGTGTGTGTCAAACTCCTAATAATTTGGTATGTCATGATGAATATTTAATACATTTGAAAAGACAAAGTGCCCAACTTAAGATTAAAGAAAAACTACTATACATGACTAATAACAAATTCACCTCTTCTTGCTTGTTTATAAGGATGCTTTTATTTTATTTTAATAATTTGGTTGAAAGGATAATAATAATGATTATTATTTTAATTATATATATATCTTTCTTACATTAATGAGATATTTATTTGTTAATATGTAGGAATAAAATATAAAATTAAACGTCTTAAATTTTAACATTCTCACTCCTTTCTAGTATATATAGTTTTAAATTTGAACATTTTCACTCCTTTTAATTGTTTATTGAGTTCACTTAACATATATTTATATGACATGTTACTATGTTATTGTATTTAAAGACATCAATGTGCACTTAATTTTATATGAGAGAACAACTGGAGCACATTTTGATTTATAAAAAACAATAATGAATTAGATCTACATTAGCATCATATAGGTTATCTATATATCTATGTATGTTGTCTTCAAAATTGCTCATCACTGAACTAATTTGATCCACCATAGAGGTTTGACCTAAGAGAACCCATTCACTTATTGAGTCAACAAACTCCTAAACATTATCCTTGGACCCCACCTTCACAAATTCAACTATCTAGAAGAGGAAAGAAAATATGTTTTCAACCACATATTCTATCACATAAATTTTGTGCATCACAAATTAAATCCACACATGGTAGATGAAGTCTACAAAACTCATGATCAAACTTCTAGCACTTAAGAATGAACTAAAAAGTTTTTTGAGATGACACATTTAACCTAAGATAGCAATCACACATTGTGAATTAATTACTTAACAAAAATGAATCAATTGAACAGAAATTCAACATCATTCATCTATCATTAGGGATAGAACTTAGATCACTAAGAGAATGCTAATCACAAATGGAGCAAACAAGAACAAATGACACAAAAGATGATTAATTACATAATCACATAATCGGTAATGAATTATGAACAAGTGTGGTGTACAAATAGTGTTGAGAGTTTGAGTTAATGGGAGTCTATCCCATAACTTAAGGAGATCTCAAGTAGATGTGGCAAGCTAAGTGGAGTGAAAGAGTTTGAAGGACTCTTCCTAACTGCGACACACCCAGCTGAGGTGTCTTATGCCATGTGGAGAATATACACATAATTACTTATTTAAATATAAGTAATAGTGTTAATATTCCTACACTAACACCCCCCCTTAAGCACAGCTTAGGTGGGCACAATAAAGATGGGTCCCAGCAACTAGGCCTGATCAGGTACCCATATACAAAAGCAAAAAAAAGGTGTTCTTCAGCAAAAAATGTTTTGGTTTGGATAGTTAACTAACCTCTAAGGGTTAGCATAAACTACTACAGTTACAAAGTTAAGGTTGCCTTTACAATAGTTGTTAATAGTTAACATGAAATGTTAACTTTACAATAGTTGTGACATTTACATTATATGCTTAGATGTGGCACTAATGTCTATAGCATTAAATGATTGTTTACCAATATCACCATAATAATACCATTAAGTAGTATACTGAAATCTATAACCAAACATTAATTACCACTAACTAAACTTTCACAAGCATTAATTAAAGAGAGTGAGTGCTGTAATGCAGACTTATGAAGTTTGTTTGAGATTGGATCAAACTGTGACTCCTAGTAGTGATGCTGGCGCTGCTCTTGGGATGCTTTGTGTTTAGAATGATGGTAGAAACCTGCGAATGCAAACCTTGAGCAACCACTATTCTCCAAAATGTCGATCTTGCAGAGATTGCTGGAAAGGCATAGAGAAGGTGTGGCCATTGGTAAAGAACTTCAACCCTCAATGGTAAATAACCACTACTTGTGAAAAAATGATAGGTTTGTGATGGCGCTACTGGTGGAAGGCCATGACCATGAATAGAAAAGACTTCAGCTAGAGTAAACAACAACAAAAAAAAAGTCTTTGACAGATCTTTGAAGGAGATGGAAGCCAATAGAATGCAAAGCATAGAGAAGAGTTTGATGAAAAAGGTATTCATGATCTCCTGGCATGGCGACCAAAAAATAGGAAGTTTGCCATCTACATTTGAGTCTGGCATAACAAATGTGTTGGGCGATCAATAAGTGTGCAGAAAGAATAGCAGACAACACTCGACCAAGAGGTTGCAAGCCTCCAAAATACACTGTGACCTTTGAATATGAGATTTATGTGTAAGTTGTTGGCCTAAAAATAGGCTGTGAGCCTTAATAGGCCACATGCCATTCAACTTGGGCTCGCCTTGATGCATAGAATGCTCAGCCTCTGCATTGCAAACAAACTGGTTGTTGACCCTTTGGAATGCCTCCTCCTTTGTGGTCGTCGAACCCTTCCCACATAGACCGATCTAGAATCATCGAACCTTGCATGCATGAGTGTGGTAGTTTGTATCGAAAGGCACCATGAGCATGAAATGTGACTAGTGAAAACTAGATCTCCATCCTTCAAACAATTGGGAAATAAAAGGTAACCCTAATGAAGTCATGACTTCTACTTCAAATGCAACCTTCACATGAATGATGGCTGATAGATGAAGATTAATCCACGGCCTACATCCATAAACTAGGAAAAAGAAAACCCTCATAGAGATGTCCCTACAAAAAAAAACTTGCACCAGAAATGCCTCCAACACACGACCTCCAAATTGGCCTTGGCTCCAAATGAACCAACAAAAGAACTTCAGCTCCACTCTGATACCATGATAGAACTTAGATCACTGAGAGAATGCTAATCACAAATGAAGCAAACAAGAACAAATGACATGAAAGATGATTAATTACATAATCACATAATCGGTAATGAATTATGAACAAGTGTGGTGTACAAATAGTGTTGAGAGTTTGAGTTAATGGGAGTCTATCCCATAACTTAAGGAGATCTCAAGTAGATGTGGCAAGATAAGTGGAGTGAAAGAGTTTGAAGGACTCTTCCTAACTGCCACAAACCCAGCTGAGGTGTCTTATGCCATGTGGGGAATATACACATAATTACTTATTTAAATATAAGCAGTAGTGTTAATATTCCTACACTAACAATTAGTTTGAGAGCTAAGTACCCATAATCCTCACATTTAGTTTTTGTATACTTATTGCAATTTGTAAACTCAACTTTGATAAATCTAAGGTAGTTGTTTGCTTATTGATTTGCATTTATCTAATTACCCTAGATTTATGTAAAAGGGATTTTATTCTTACATTTGTGGTGAACCTTGTTAGAATGCATAGGACAACTGAGAGGGGGGGTGAATCAGCGTTGTAGTAAAACATTAAACCCTCAAAGCAATTCCAATCATAAACCTCTTAACATGCATTAGTAGAATGTAAACATATGAAGCATCAATGCAAACACATCCAAACACATAAGAAAACTAGATTTACATGGAAAACCCAATAAGGGAAAACCATGGTGAGGATCATCTCACATATATATGAATAAAATTAACAAAAACAAATAGGCTCACTGCCCAGAAGAAAGACTCACTACCGAAGGAACGATCACTGCCAAGGGCTCACTGCCCAGAAGGACTCACTATTCAAAAGATAGATGAATAGAAGAATACTATTACAGAGAGATTCATTATCTCAAAGCAATAGGAGAGATCCGCCACTGCCACTTCTTGCCATCCGCAACCTTTAGCTCACTGCCTCTAACAACTTTAAGAAAACTAAAAATATAGATACCTTCTGTTCACTGCATCCGGGACTCATAAGCATTTAAGATCACACTTAGTTTACCACACTTGATTCACATTCACATCATCATCTCTGATTTGCTCCACTCAACTTCATCTTGCATTTATACCATCTACAACTAAGACCTATCTCAATTAGATCAGTCCTAATGAAGCATGTGCACCTCAAACATGCAACACAAATTAGGTCAGCACTAAACATTTCTTTGGTGGAAAGAAGCAAAAGTGGACCATGTCAAGGGTTAACTAGAACTCAAATCTATATCACCAAGCTACTCATCACATCCACAATCCACAAGGTACCTTTGCAAATAGTGCTAGTAAGCAAGGTCAGTAAAACCTGAGCTAATGACCACATCCACGCTTCTCCAAGCATAAAAACATCATACAGACCACAAGAAACCATTCTACAACATCTAAACACCTTACCCAAATATTCACCATCATCAAAATCTTCTGCAATACTACTGCAACCCCTTGAAACAAAGAATATCTTCATTATGCACATTAGGACATACTACTATTGAACACCAACACAAGAACTGAACTTGCGGAGCACCCCAACACTAGAAAATTTAAGTGAAGGTAGATATAGGCATTATAAGCACATTCCCAGATCTGCAGGACAAGAAACAAGTTTCAATGTGGAGAAATGCAGAGCATTCTCATTTCTCCCAAAAAACCTTCTTCAGATGATATTGATTTCTCCTTGAGTGCATATATAGATGCAAATTGGGCAAGATGTACAGATGATAGAAGACGTACAAGTGGTGGAGCTTTCTTTCTTGGAAGCATACTAGTTTCATGGTTGAGTAAGAAGCAAGATTCAGTGTCATTATCTACTACAAAGGCATCGTACATTGGACTAGCATCTTGTTGCACACAGTTGTTGTGGATGAAGTAGACATTGAAGGATATGAGAGTACCATATGATGAACCTATTCCCATCTTATGTGACAATACAAGTGCCATCAACATTTCAAAGAATCCGATAATGCATTTAAGAACAAAGCATATTTCAATCTGGTATCACTTTCTAAGAGAGGTTGTAGAGAATGAGGTGAAATTGGAGTATGTGCCCACCAAGGATCAAATTGCAAACATCTTTACGAAGGCTCCTCCTAAGGATACTTTTGAGTATCTTTGGCAGAAGTTATGGGTCATTGCTCCTCCTTCTTTTGATTAGATGCATAAGTGTGTGCATATATTTGGGAAGCATTTCAAGATACATTTTTAGTCCTAGAATGATGATGAAGGCTACCTCTCAGGGGGAGTAGGTAGTGGTACTATTGGTTGGTGTAGTCAAATGGAGCATATCCTATGACCTTAAGGAGTGAGAGTGAAGAAAATTAAAAGTAGTGCAGTAAGAGCAAGTGCTTGCTGGTGTTGCAAGTGTTACCCTTTTCCATTGATGTCAAAGGGGGAGAGAGTCAAAGTGGCTAAAAAACCATTGTGCAGGAAAGTGTGTAATTAGTAAGAGTTGCTCTAGTCAGGGGGAGTACTACTGAGCTGTTGATTGATTGCTTTAGGTCTTGATGGTTTTTCAAAAAGTTGGTGTTTTCGTTAATGACAAAGGGGCAGATTGTTGGAAACTTGTTGGTGTCATCATTGATGTCAAACTCTAGCAGGTGGTTCACTTGGTTTCCAAGTTCTTTTGAGAAAATTTAAGTGGTCTAAGCCAAGTTCTTTTGAGAAAATTTGAATAAAAAGGTATGCAGTGTGACAAAGGTATGTTCAATGATCTGCTCCGCATTTCTTCATAGTTGAAGATATGATTCTATAGTTTGGAAGTGTTAATCAAAGGTGTTTAGAGGTGTTATATCTAGAGTCTCAAGTTCTGGATCATGCGGCAATGGAAGATGTGTTTGAGAGAGTGTTTGACTGTGAAGAAGGTTCTCTGAGAGTAATGAGAATTCTCTGCATTTCTCTGGCTTAAGGTTTCTTGTCTCACGGATATGGGAAAGTGCTTATATTGTCTGTATCTACCTTCCCTTGAATTTTCTAGTGTTGGGGTGCTCTGCAAGCTTAGTTCTTGTGTTAGTGTTTAGTAGCAGTGTATTGTGATGAGCAAAATGAAGACATTCTTTGTTTTAGGTGGTTGCAGTAGTATTATAAAAGATCTTGGTGATGTTGAATATTCTGGAAAGGTGTGTGGATGTTGTGTAGTGTCTCTCTATGGTTTACATGATGTTTTTGGACTTGGAGAAGAGTGGATATGGTCACTAGCTTAGGTTTGGACGACCTGGCTTGCTAGAGCTATTTGTAGAGGTACTTCATGGATTGCGGATGTGATGATCAGCATGGTGATATAGATTTGAGTCCTATTTAACCCTTGACATGGTCTACTTTCACTTCTTTCCACCACGAAAGTTTTTAGTGCCGACCTATTTTGGTGTTGCATGTTTGATGTGCATACATTTCATTAGGACCAACCTAATTGAGATAGGTCTTAGTTGTAGATGGTATAAATGTAAGATGAAGTTGAGTAGAGCAAGGTAGAGAAGATAATGTCAATGTGAATCAAGGGTAGTGAGTTGTGTGCGAGCTTAAATGCTTATGACTCTGGAATGCAATGAGCAAAAGGTGTCTACATTTTAGTGTGCTTGAAGTTGCTAGAGGCAGTGAGACAAAGGTTGCAGATGGCAAGAAGTGGTAGTGGTCAATTTCTCATGTTGCTTTGAGATAGTGAATCTCTCTATAACAGTCTTCTTCTATTCTTCTCTCTTTTGGAAAGTGAGTCCTTCTAGCAGTGAGCCTTTCTTTTGGGCAGTGAGCTCTTGGCAGTGAACCTTTTTGTTTTTGACATTTCTATTCATATATGTGAGCTAATCCTCGTTATGTTTTATTCCCTTCTTGGGTTTTCCATGTAAATCTGGTGTTCTTATGTATTTGCATTCATGGTCCATATGTTTACATTTTGCTAATGCATAATAAGAGGTTGATGTTTGGAATTGCTTTGAGGGTTTAATGTTTTAAACACAACCGATTCACCCCCCCTCTCAGTTGTCATGTGCATTCTAACAAGATTTTATCCTTATTGAATCCCACTACTCTTTTGTGTGATAATCAAGGTGTCATTCACATTTATTGTAACCTAGTGGAGCATCAACAAACTAATACATGAACTTCATTAAGCAACCCATCCAAGATGGTGTTCTCATCTGAGAGTACTTGCCTACTAAGGAGCAGGTTGTGGACATGTTCACTAATCCTTGGGCATCACCTCATTATCTTCATCTATGATCAATGCTTGGGGTGAAGGAAGTTGTCTTTGTGGAGTCTTCTTGAGTCCTTCCTTCACTTTGTCATGTTTTTCTTTGCATGTTTTATCTCTTTTGAGGAGTTTTATCCCATGAGGTTTTCTCCTTTTTTTCACTTGTGAGAGATTGTTTGTACATGGGTACCTGATTAAGCCTTATTTCTAGGACCCATATTTAGATTTTTGCATTTGTTTGTTCCTCCCTAAGTTGCATTTAAGGGGGTTATGGTGTGAAAAGGGTTATTTCCTAACTAGTTCCCTTTTAGCACCTTTTCACACTTAAGTTTTTAATATTACTTAGGGCACTTTTAGAGTACATATAAGATCTACTTATCTCTTTGTGTCTCATGTCATATGATTATGGAACTTGTCATAATCATATGTAGTCCTAAGTCTCACCTTGCCTTTATAAGCAATGCTTCTCTCATACATTATGTATCTTCTATCATTATCTTGCATCCATTTGTATGCTTGTATTATTGATATAATAGAATTCTTGGTTGCTTCTCTCTTATGTGTAGAAGGTTATTTGGTTTTGTAGATTTGATCTTGGTTGGTTGGTGACTTCAAAAAATTACTAATTGAATATGTAACACATAATGGCTATTCCAATATTGTCACGTCATATTTTTTATACTTGATTGAATGGTTAAATGCAATAATTACATTGTTGGTTAAAATTGGATTGCTTTGGCTATATTGAGACTAACTTATTGATGGTTCTATGAGTGTGAGTTTTGCAGTCTTGTCGAAGACAAGGATATGGTTCAAGTAGGGGGGATCCTAGCTTCGTGGTAACATGTGCTGGGTTCTGGCTGGTGGTTATACACACACTCACATAGAATTCATCCTTGCATGATTGATTTGATGGTCATTTGCATAGAATGATTGATTTAGTGGATGTTTGCATTTACATGTTGATTTGATGATGTTAACCTCTTTTTCTTCGTTAGATATTGTCAAATCTCTTTAGTCGACATTATCTTCAGTATGCTTTCATTATAATTTGAGTTTGATACCTGTCATGTCAAGAAAACAAGTTAAGTTTATAATTGAATTCAATAGATATAAGAAATCTATGTAGTATTTTAAATTAAAATAAATGCCAACCTTATTCCAATATGGTTCTAATGTAAAGGATGAAAGGCTACTTCTATTTTTTTTTAAATTAAATAAATCAATAAAATCATCATATATAGTAAGAGCTAAAAGAGTTGTTCTACTTGATAAAGCCTTTTATTATAGAGATGAGTAAAGATTTTATTTAATAAAAAGTCTTAAGTAAAGACATCATTAAAAATTTAAAAATGACAATCTTAGAGAAAGAAATATTTTGTTATTTTCAAACGGAATAACTATTTTTAGGCATAAATTATGGGGAGCTAAAAAGAAAACTAAAGTAACATTTATTAACTAGGTGCGTGGGAGCGCATCCAGAGCATGTGAAGCATGCAGAAGGATGGAAGTAAAAGAAGTAAAAAAAAAGGTTGGAAATTAGGTTAAAAAGGGAATGATACATTTGGTGAAAGGGGATAATAAAAAGAGGAGGAGAACCATAGAAAATTGAGGAGTGTAGGATTGAAAGGGAAGGAAGGATGATCTGCAACTGTATGCAAGAGATTTTCCTTGGGCTACAAGAAAGATTATGGGTATTTTTCTTAAATCTTGTATTATGAAATGTCTATATATAAACAGTGAAAAACAGATGGAATATGTACTTTTAATTCTGGCAGTTGTTGTATCTTGCCTTTGAGCATTTTGCTTATTTGTAGATCGACCATTATTAAAGATATAAATGACCTCCTCTTCTTATTCCAATAGATTGTTGAAATGTAATTTCACATCATAATCGGCTTTTCTTTCTTCACCTTGTTATTCTCTTTAATTGATCTTCTGAGCCTTTTCTTCTAACCACGCCGGTGGAATAACAGATTTTAATATTATTTCATTGTTTTTCTTACAAGAAATGCTTCCTGTGTAAGTAGTTCTCGGCATATTTTAAATTAAAATTTATTATTTTTATTGATCTGCGAGCAATTCAACTTAGATCGACCAACATCCATGTTTCAACCATTTTTCTTACTCAGATCGGCCATCATAAATCGATGACTCATCCTATTAAATTGGCCTATCATCTTTGAAAAAAAAACTGACTATCAAACCTACGTTTGCAAAATGGATCTAATCGATCCAAGGTGTTGATGCTATAGCTTCAGTCGGATCCTTCTATAGGCCGACCTAATCATGCAAGTAGTCTAAAATGACTTTGCATGTTATTTACATTTATATTGTAATGAGGCCGACCTCTTGTGAAAGGGTGCGTCCCTCATGTACATATACAAGGTCATTACTGTTAGGAATAGTTAAGATTGTCTAGAGAATGATAAGATGTTTCTAGAAGTTTTCCATAAAGCTATTTTAGAAAAGAACATTCCAGGTTATCTAGAAGGATAGAAACTTCTAGCTGTTCTAGAAAAGAACATTCTAGGATTTTAGAATCATTTGGAATGCCAAAAGTTTCCAGGCCTCAAAGCTTCTGTAGCTATATATATGTGATTAGAGAGAGCTGCTGGACAAACATTTGGATGTAATGCAAGTTAGATGAATATATATTTATGAGTTTATTCAACTCTATTTGCCCTGTTTTCTCTCTGTTTTGCTGTTGCTATTCTGTTTTCATTATCTTGGGACTGTTTTTACATGGTATCAGAGCCTGGTTCAGCTAGATTTTTTTTCTAGGTTCAGCTAGAGATTCATTAGAGGCTCGGTTGGAAATATAATGCTGAAGTGATTTGTTTACAGGGCTAATATATTGTTAGAGTGATATTTGTTTGTAGAGTGATACTTGTTTGAAGACTGATTTTTTGGCTAACATGGGCTCTACAAATGAAGTGTTGCCAATATTTGATGGAAGTGGTTTTGCAGATTGGAAGATTGTAGTCAAGAATACTCTGAGAGAAAAGGCTCTATGGAGGATAGTGAACAAGGAAATTGGAGAACCCCAAAGTGAAAAAGAAAAGGAGCTATGGAAATACAAGCTGGAACAAGCTAGAGGTATTATTGGTAAAGCTTTAAGCCCCAATCTCAATAGAAGATTTGTTGATACTGATAATCCAATAGAGCTATAGGAGAGTTTAGAAAAAGATTATAAAGATGCAGATATTGCTAGCATGTTTAGCATAGAAGAAAAATTGGCGAATTTAGATCCTTCTGATTTTGAAAAAATGTCTGATTACTTTAATGAAGTTACATTTTTAAATGCTCAGCTGAAGAAAATAGGTGTTGAATATGCAAAAAAAGATTTTCAATTGATTGCAATGGTTGAAAGTAAGCTTCCCCAGCCATACAAGGTATTTAAGGAATCAAGGAAAAGGGTTCTCCAACTAACTCCCAATGCCCCCCAGCAAACTTTTGATCAATTTTGTAAGTCTGTACTATATGAAGAGGTTCAGCTTATTAAAGAAGGCATATTAAGAAGAATCATGCATATGCAGCCAAGAGTAAATTTTCTAGATATGATGGAAAAAAGAATTGGAAAGGAAATTATAAATTTTGAAATGACGGTTCTAACCATTTTTCTAGAAATGATTCTGCAGAAAAGCAAGTTGGAAGGAAATTGATTATTTGCAGGTATTGTGGAGGTGAAAATCACATGGAAAAATTTTGATTGAAGAAGAGGGACAATGAAAGGCAGCAATACAAGCCCAAGCAAGAAAGGTTCAAGGATGGCAAAAAGGATAGGCATAGCTTCGTAGCCATCTCTCTAAAAAGGCAAGAGAAATCAAATAAGGAGGTAATTGCTAGACCTGAAAGTAGTGTTAAGGGGGGATACTTTGCTTCAGATTCTAATAAAGAATGGATTTTAGATTCAGGGGCATCATATCACATGACTGGGGATAGATCTTTGTTTATTAATTTTTATGAAGGGAAGAATTCAGATCAAGAAATTACTATTGGCAATAAAATGAGACTTCCATTTTTAGGAACAGGCACTGTTAATGTAATGAATGGGTCTTTGAAAAATGTTTTGCTGGTTGAAGGATTAGGGGTGAATCTTATTTCAGTATATAAAATTGTTCAAGCTGGATATGAGTTTGTTGTCACCGTTGATCAAGTTATTGTTAGAGATAGAAAAGACCCAAGCAATATAATTGCTATTGGTAGAGTTGATCATAAAGAGAGTTTATTTAAATTTGTGGGGTTTGTTGATGATGAATATACAATCTCTCATGCTTTTATTGCTCAGGCTGATATATGTCAAAACTTTGGCATGCTAGACTTGGACATATAAATTATAGAAAATTACAAGATATGGTTAGTGGATTGACAAAAATTTTAGCTTCTGAATGTGTGTGTGAAGGATGTGTGTTAGGAAAACATCATCGAGATCCTTTTGATTCAGGGAAAGCATGGAGAGCTAATCATCCATTGCAGCTCATTCATAGTGATCTATGTGAACCAGGATATCCTTCACTTTCAGGTGCCAGGTACCTTCTAACTTTTATTGATGATTACAGCAGGAGAGTATGGGTTTATTTTCTTAAAAGAAAAAATGAAGTATTTGAAGTTTTTCAAAAGTTTAAGGCATTAGTTGAAAATTAAAGTGGAAAAAGAATTAAGTGTTTAAGGACAGATAATGGGGGTGAATATTGCAACTATGCATTTGAGTCATTTTGTAAAAATTGTGGTATTAAGGTGCAAAGAACTATTCCTTATACTCCTCAACAAAATGGGGTGGCTGAACGAATGAATAGAACTCTTCTAGAAATGGCTCGTTGTATGTTGCATTTTAAAAGTTTGCATAATCAATTTTGGGGTTTGGCTATTTCTTGTGTTGCATATATTGTGAATAGAATTCCAACTAAAGCCCTCCCAAATATTACCCCTGAAGAAGCATGGAGTGGTAGAAAGCCCCACATTGGGTATTTTAAAGTATTTGGGTGCATTGCTTGGACACATGTTCCTGATGAAAAGAGAAAAAAGTTAGAACCAAAGAGTCATAAGTGTTTGTTTGTGGGTTATAGTGAAGAATCAAAGGCTTACAGGTTATATGATTTAACAACAAGAAAGGTCTTTGTTAGTAGAGATGTAAAGTTTGATGAGCTTTCACAACTTACAGCCACTTCCTCTCACTCTACAACAGCAAATGTTTCTAATTTTTCAGATATTTTAGAAAGAAATGAAGTCAATATTGATGAGGATGAGGTGAGCACTATTGGTAATGATAATACTATTGAAAATGAAACTACTAAAGCTTGTAATCAACCATTTTTTGCAGGAAGTGATGATGAAGAAGGTGACATTTCAGCTAGACAAAAGACAAGGAGTGTTGAAGAAATATATAGACATGGCTCAAAGATCTAAGGAAGGAATAGTAGTGCTCTCATGGCCAAAGTATTACAAGTAAATGACCCAATCTCATATGAGCAAGCTAGAGGAAAGAAGGAATGGGAGCAAGCCATGAAAGAGGAATATGATGCATTGTTAGAGAATAAAACTTGGGAACTTGTGCCCTGGCCCAAAGGTAAGAATGTTATTGGTTGCAAATGGGTTTACAAAACTAAATTTAAATCAGATGGTGCTATAGAAAAATTCAAAGCTAGATTGGTTGCTAAGGGGTTCAATCAAAAAGAGGGTGTTGATTATGAAGAAACATTTGCTCCTGTCATTAAAATGAACACAGTTAGAATTATTCTTTCTTTGGCTGCAAGTCTTGGGTAGCATATTCATCAAATGGATGTAAAAAATGATTTCTTAAATGGAGATTTATATGAAGAAATATATATGGATCAACCACCAGGTTTTGTGGATCAGCAACATCCTAATCTTATTTGCAGATTAAAGAAGTCACTTTATGGTCTTAAACAAGCGCCACGAGCATGGAATGAGAAGATTGACAGGTATTTTCAGCTTCATGGATTTAAAAGATGTAAGTCAGATCCAAATCTTTATGTGAAGAAAGTTCAAGATAATATTCTTCTTGTTGCAGTTTATGTAGATGATTTACTCATTGCTGGACCAAATATTGGGTTAATCAATGATTTAAAATCAGATCTTAAGCGGACATTTCATATGAGTGATTTGGGTGAACTAAACTATTTTCTTGGCTTACAAGTTTGTCGATTACATGATGGATTGTTCATCTCACAATCAAAATATGCTTTGGACCTTTTAGAAAAGGTTTAACATGCTTGAATACAAGCCAACATCTACCCCGTTTCAATCCGGAGTCAAGCTTACTAAAGAATGTACTTCCAAGAGTGTAGATGCCACTTTATATAGACAGCTTGTTGGTAGCTTGGTTTATCTAATCATACTAGACCAAATATTTGTTTTGCAGTCAATTTTGTATCTAGATTTATGCAGGCACCTAAACAAAGTCATTGGCTGGCTGCTAAGAGAATTTTACGATACATCCATGGAACCATACACTTTGGAATCTACTATGGCTATTAGTCTTCAACTTCTTTGGTTGGATTTACTAATTCAGATTGGGGTGGTGATATAGATGATCGAAAATCTACTAGTGGTTATGTTTTCAATCTTGGATCAGGCCCTATTACATGGAGCAACAAGAAACAAACAACTACATCATTATCTTCATGTGAAGCTGAATATAGAGCAGCAAAAGAAGCAAGCAAGGAAGCAGTTTGGATTCGAAATCTTTTATTGGAGATTAGTTTTCTACAAAGTTCAGCCAGCACTATGTATTGTGACAATCAAAGTACCATACAGGTTGCCAACAATCCAGTCTTTCATGCTAAAACAAATCACATTGAGATAGATGTTCACTACATTTGGGATCTTGTTCAAGCATCTATTATCAATCTTCAATTTTGTCCAAGTGAAGAACAAGTAGTTGATATATTCACTAAGAGTATGATTGAAGCAAAATTCTTAAGATTAAGAGACATGCTTGGTATGTTAGAGGTGAACATTAAGGGGGGGATAGTAGTATAATGTTCCCCTCTCCTTTGTATTCTCTTTGTATTATTCTAGTCAATCTTAAGGGGGGATGTTAGGAATAGTTAAGATTCTCTAGAGAATGATAAGATGTTTTTAGAAGTTTTCTATAAAGCTGTTTTAGAAAAGAACATTCCAGGTTATCTAGAAGGATAGAAACTTCCAGCTGTTCTAGAAAAGAACATTCTAGGATTTTAGAATCATCTAGAATGCCAGAAGCTTCCAAGCCTCAAAGCTTCTGTAGCTATATATATGTGATTAGAGAGAGATGCTGGACAAGCATTTAGGTGTAATGCAAGTTAGATGAATATATATTTCTGAGTTTATTCAACTCTATTTGCCTTGTTTTCTCTCTATTTTGCTATTGCTGTTCTGTTTTCATTATCTTGGGACTGTTTTTACAATTACACCTCTCATTTACATATATTCAATCACAAGCATAATTCACAAAGCAGAGCAGACTTCTAAGGAGCAAATCAAGTTATTTCAAGAGAAAATCAGATTTATCAAGTGTGAACTTATTCATTGTGCTTCAAGAAGTGAAGTCATACCTGTAGGCCTTGGATTTGGCCATTGTAAAGCAGATTGCTGTTCTTATCATTCAATATATAAGAGATATATTGTTGCTGGGTTTTTCCCCTCAAGTTGGAGGGTTTTTTTCAGGGTATCTTGTTGTGTTCATTGTTCATTGTGTTGCATTTTCTGATTGCTTCAATTCTGATCATAAAAACTAACATGGTATCAGAGTGGGTCTAAGAAAAGATCTGATCAGATTTGTTTAATCAGCAAAGTCTTCTTCTTATCTAGGATTTCCTCGAGAGGCATTTTCACTATTTCGTCAAATGCAGCCAACAGTGGTTAAACCAGATAAGTTTGCTTTCTCCACTATTTTTTTTTCTGTGTGTTCTGACGTAGCATCTATAAAACATGGTTTGTAGATCCATGGAAAGATAACCAGATGTGAGTTTCAATCTGAAGTTACCATGGCGAATACCCTGATGAGCATGTATGCAAAAAAGGGTAACATGCAAAAGGCTCATGTTTTGTTTGATAATATGCTTCAACGGAATATTATCTCATGAACTGCAATCAGTGTTGGTTATACACAAAATGGGCTTGTTGGAAGTGCCTTGAGCATATGTCATTACAGATATAATTTTGCAGTATTTGCTGGAGACTTTCAAAGGCCACCGAATTAGCAAAAGGTATCGTGGCTAAAGTAACTGCGTGTCAAAGACATATTTATTGAAGATTTGGAGAATGAACTCAGAGGCATATCGTGGGTTCTAGCTACCGCTTATAGAGTTAGATGTAATACAAGTCTTTCTTCACAGCTTTAATCAACATCAATCACCATCTGATAATTGGTCATCATCGATTATAAGGAAAAATCGCTAGACTATGTGGATTCATTAATAAGATCGTAGGTCCCAGTAAGAACATCAATAGTGGAATGGAAAGGAGTTCGTGAAGCAATATCATTCTAAAATAACACAGAGGCAGTGTTCTAATCATCTAAGTTCCATATTTCATTGTTTGAGCCAAGATAAAAGTATCAAAAGGTTATCGATGAACATGTAATGAAGATTGCACATCTGCTGCCGACTGAAGAATAGAGGAGCTGGCTAAAGTGGGACTTCGTTGGAGTCTGTGATCATCGTTAGAGATCACTTGTCTATAGATACTCATAGCAGCATTCAATTCCTTTGCTCACTGCCAGCGACTAGCATCGTGAAGGATTACTATCACTCATTCTAGGTCAGAAGTTCATTGAGATCAGCAGGGATGTTCATTTGAAGAGGTTGTTGCACTCAAAAGATCAAAGGGCATTCATATGGAGATAGATAATGAAGACCAAGAGTCTCCTCAGGATATGGAAGTTGACCATACTCTTGAGATTCAGAGGGAGGCTACTAATCCTAAAGAAGATGATGATCCAGTTGAGCCCTTGGAACCTATTGATGGGCCTTTAGACATTGTCATTGGTCGAAAGAGACCTCTATGGGCTAGACAAACTATGCAAGAAGATAAGAAGTATGCAACTCCTAGACGCACTTTAAGAGAAAGCAAGAGACCATAGAAGTTTCGAGACTATGTGGCATTGATGAGTCACATCATTGAGTCTGAACCTTCCAGTGTTGAGGAAGCTACTAGTCAGCAAGTATGGAAAGATGCTATGGCTAAAGAGTATCAATCCATCCTCAAGAATGATGTATGAGACATCATACCTAGACCTGAAGGGAAATCTGTTGTTTCTTCTAAGTGGCTCTTCAAGTTCAAACATGCAGCTAATGGGAGCATCAAGAAGTACAAGGCTAGGTTCATGGCTAGAGGATTCTCTCATAAAGAGGGAGTAGACTATGAGGAAACCTTTGCTCCAGTTGCTCGTTACACATCCATCAAGACCATCATTGCTGTTGTAGTATCTAAAGGATGGAAGATACACCAACATTTCTAAATGGTGTAATCGAGGAAGAGGTATATATTGAGCAACCTAATGGCTTTGAGGTACATGGGAAGGAGTCTCATGTTTGCAGGCTGAAGAAGGCTTTGTATGGCCTTAAGTAGGCTCCTTATGCTTAGTACAAAAGAATTGATCGATACCTGATGAGCTTGGGTTTCTCCAAGAATGATGTTGATTCAAACCTATACTTCAAGGTAATTGATGGCAAAGCATTAATCATGGTTCTTTATGTTGATGATCTAATTCTCACCGGAGAAGATCACCTCATTTTCAAATGTAAGAAGGAGTTAGCTTCAGAATTTGAAATGAAGGATCTTGGTCTCTTACATTACTTCCTTGGTTTAGAAGTATGGCAAAAACCAGATGAGATCATTCTAAGTCAAAGGAAGTATACTATTGACATCTTGAAGAGATTTGGTATGATGGATTGCAAATCGATGTCTACACCGATGGAGACAAATTTGTTGAAGTTAAAAGAGGCTGTAGCTAGTTCAGATCTGGTGGATCCTAGCATGTACAGATAAATGATTGGATCATTGATGTATCTAGTTAATACTAGACTAGATATTTGCTATGTAGTGAGTGCACTTAGTCAGTTCATGTGTGAACCAAGGCAAATACATCTAGTTGCAGTGAAGCATATCCTAAGATACTTGCATGGCACAGTTGGGTATGGCTTGTGATATTCTTCTAGTGTAGACTTGAAGCTGCATGGATATACTGATTCTGATTGGGCAGGGTGTGTCACTGATTGGAAGACCACCTCTGAATGTTGCTTCAGTTTGGGATTTGCTATGATTTCCTGGTGCAGCAGGAAGCAGTCATCTATAGCATTGAGTACAGCAGAGGTAAAGTATATTGCAGCTTGTATGGTAGCTCGGGAAGTAGTATGGCTTCGTAAGCTCCTTGCAGGATTGTTTGGACAATCAATGGAGTCTACTATCATTCATTATGATAACTAGAGCTGTGTGAAGCTTTCTGTCAATCCAGTGTTTCATGACAGAACCAAGCATGTTGAGATCAAATACCATTATATCAGAGATATGGTATTGAGGAAATCTATAGAGTTGAGGTATATCAGCACTGATGAGCAGACGGCAAACATTCTCACCAAGCCTCTCTCCAAGTTAAAGTTTGTGTACTTTCGAGATAAGCTTGGTATAGTGGAGAATACAGCCTTAATTGAGAAAGAGTCTCAGTATCAGTGATCCTCTATAACGAGTTCTTCTCTGTGAGAGAAGTTTGAGGTGAAATCCCTTGATAACAAGTTCTTCTCTGAGAGAGAAGTTCAAGGTGAAATCCCTTGATAACGAGTTCTTCTCTGTGAGAAGTTTGAGGTGAAATCCCTTGATAACGAGTTCTTCTCTATGAGAGAAGTTCGAGGTGAAATCCCTTGATAACGAGTTTTTCTTTGTGAGAGAAGTTCGAGGTGAAATCCCTTGATAACGAGTTCTTCTCTGTGAGAGAAGTCTGAGGTGAAATTCCTTGATAATGAGTTCTTCTCTGTGAGAGAAGTTCGAGGTGAAATCTCTTGATAACAAGTTCTTCTCTATGAGAGAAGTTCGAGGTGAAATCCCTTGATTCCACCCTCTGGGAGAGCCATGGCGAATGTCATGTAAGTGATGAACACTTGTACATACTATACATTGTTGTAGCCATTATGGTTGATATCATATTGAGGTAATATATGATATCACAATGTGGTGGTATCTTTCTTTTCGCATATGAGTGTAGCCATTATGGTTGACATCACGATGAGGTGATATGTCTTATGCAGCTAGAAGTATCCTCCCTAGGTAAGAGGGAGTGTTGATGTTATAGCTTCAGTCGGATCCTTCTATAGGCCGATCTAATTATGCAAGTAGTTTAAAATGACTTTGCATAATTTAATATGTTATTTACATTTATATTGTAATGAGGCCGACCTCTTGTGAAAGGGTGCATCCCTCATGTATATATACAAGGTCATTACACCTCTCATTTACATATATTCAATCACAAGCATAATTCACAAAGCAGAGCAGACTTCTAAGGAGCAGATCAAGTTATTTCAAGAGCAAATCAGATTTATCAAGTGTGAACTTATTCATTGTGCTTCAAGAAGTGAAGCCATACCTGTAGGCCTTGGATTTGGCCATTGTAAAGCAGATTGTTGTTCTTATCATTCAATGTATAAGAGATATATTGTTGCTGGGGTTTTCCCCTCAAGTTGGAGGGTTTTTCCCAGGGTATCTTGTTGTGTTCATTGTTCATTGTGTTGCATTTTCTGATTGCTTCAATTCTGATCATAAAAACTAACATAAGGGAGTAAGGCAACAAACCAGTTTTAATTCCTAAATTGTCTTGTATAGGATAGAGTTAAAACCAAACGGAACCATAGAATCTTGGTGATGACCTATAACTTGCCATAACAAACTGAGCATCATTTCATTGAGCTCACACATGGTATTATCCACTATTTGTTTTGTCATTCAGCAAACTTCATTATTTCTCTTATACTAAGCAATGTTCTCTTAAAACCGTTTCCTTATATCTGCCACTATAACAATTTTATAGTGATTCAGTTAGCAGATAAACCCTTATTTCTGTCTTTAAATTGGCCATCAAGATAGTTAACTTTGGCCAAAATACATAGAGCGAATGTTTAGTTGATAATTAGCTCAAATGACAAAATAAATTACTGCAGTTTATTTGACCATTGAAGTGGATGATATTTAAATAGAGTGAAAAATTTGAACTTCTCTAAACAAACTCCCTTCTTTCTCAAACCAGCTGCCCCCTTTAAAAGACATTTAGTCTAGCTGACCTCATCCTACATGTAGTAAACATCTGTCTTCAAATTGGTCTTGACTTTTAATGAATGATATGCTTGAACTGATAACCAACTCAATAGTTATACAGAAAAATCTCGCAATTACTTGTAGACGTGAAAATGAAGCATGCTGATCTATTTTTGAGTTAGTGGTAATATTTCTTTTATGGATGTATTTTGGAAGCAAATAGCATTATCATTTATATATCTATGTATGTGAAACACTTATGCAAACAAAATTAGATTAACATTCTTCTTTTTAATAGACATTAACTTACAAATTATTTCCAACATGAAGACAGTCAGGTAGAAAACCTTCTTATTCTTTATTAATGCAAAAATCATTGTTTTAAACTCTAAGTCATCATAGAGGCAATTAATAACTTTTGGATTCAAATAAACTGTTGAATTATCCTTAAATGAATCAATCTTTCTCTTGTACTTCTGTTCACTCAAGTAGAGCTTATTTTGTTGTCTTTCTTCTCATTGAAAATGTGTCATGAAAAAGGAAATGGATGAAATCTCTTCATTGTCTTCTTTATAAGTTTCTGTCAAAATGATGTTTACTATGCTTGGAGTGAGATTGTTTTCTTTGTTTTTGTTTTCCTTCATCTTAAAGTTAGAGTATTGGGAAAGATTGCCTTCCGGGACGAGTGTTGAATATGGGTTATCAGGGAAGTGAGTTTTCTTTTTCAAAACTTACATACCGTTACATCAGTTTAATGCTTTGGCCAAAGCAATTGGAGTGTTGAAATAGACACATGCACCATTGAAAAAGATGGTTAATTGCCTAGTTTTATGTTATATTTTTCCCTGCCATATCCTATTGATGTGATTTTGCATTCATGATAGTAGTGTTGCAAGTATGGGCCTAACCAGTGTTGTCATTGATGTCAACATACTCTTGTTGCATTAATGATAAGGATTGGATGAGCTGTGTGTTGAGGATATTGAGAAAATTAGTCTCAATCAGGAATAGTGAAGAATAGTGATGATAGTAAGGTAAAAGTCAAAGATAGGATGAGGATCAGAGGATGTAGATTAAAGGGTTTTTAGATATGTGTCTTAAGGTGATCTAGTAGAGATTTCAGAGGTCCGCATAAGGACATGAAGTTGTGGTCGCTCAAGTAAAACTGGTTCCGATAGTTTTTAGAGGTGACAGAGTGTTACAGAAAGGTCCAGTGAGATCCAGAAATGCATTATCCTATTCTGCAGATTTGAGGGAGTGTTGGGAAAGTCCTTATGATGTGTCAACTCGATTGGTTCATGGTTTGAAAGTCCGCAAGCATCTATTTCTTTGTGACAGTAATGACAGATTGTGTTCTTGAGGTTCTGGATGAAGGAGAGATGGGTTTCAGTAAGTAGATGAAGTGTGGATGTTCTTGATGATTCAGGCAAGCTTGTGGAGGTCTTTGGATCATGTTCAGTTCATGTTGATGGTCCGCATTGAAGTTGGAGCTCGCAATAGAAGAATAACTTCCAGATGATAGTGTTCTTCTTGAGATTGGCCGACCGGATCAGTTACACATCATGCAGATATTCTTGTGGATGTTTGCCAACTTAGATGATCATTCCTAAGTTGATGTCTTGTATAAATAAGAGATTGTGAAGTCATTTCAAGGGTGTGCTTGTGGAGATGAGATTGTAATAGCGAGGAGGAGAGCGAAAGGCAGAGTAGAAGTATTGGGCATAAATGGAACTGATTCAAGCATAGTAAAGATGCTATTCCCCAATTCATGTATGTGATACTTATCTCTTTGTAGACAGTGTGTCTCTTGTAGGTAGTGAGCCTCTTGTGAGCAGTGTGCTCAGGCAGTGAGCCCTAATTGGCATGTGCCATTTTGTTCTTTCTATTCTTCTAACAGAGAATACAATCTTAGGTTAATCACCCCGTGGTTTTTCCCTTAACTAGGTTTTCCACGTCAAAATCTTGCTATCTTATGTGTTGATGTGTTCCTGCTTTTGATTTGAATGTATTAAGTTTTGTGATTGATATACTTCTAATCACTAAGAGGATTTAAGTTTGTAATTGGAGAAAGTTTTGCACAATTGATTCACCCCCCCTCTCAGTTGTGTGCTCTAAGTCTAACAATTGGTATCAGAGCCAAGTTCCTCTAAAGGAGCTTAAATGCTTGAGGAGATCCAGGATGTCGTCTTACAAGAAGGATAGTCCAAAGTTTGATGGAAGCAATTTTTCTCTTTGGAAAGGTCGCATGAAATGTCACTTGCAATGTAAGGGAATGGCATACTGGACCATGGTTACAATACAGTATGTACCTCCACAGGGTGGTCTGAAAACCCTAAATGAAATCATAGATGCTGAAAACAATCTGCGGACTATAGAAGCTCTTCTAAGCACATTATCTGATTCAGAGCTCTCAAATGTTATTGACCTACCAACTGCTTTTGAGATTTGAAAAAAATTGAAACTTTTGCATGAAGGAGACCAGTATGTTAAATGTGCAAGGTTACAGAGTCTGAAAGGGAAATTTGAAAATCTGAAGATGAGAGATGATGAAAATATTACTACTTTTATGCCAAGAGTGAATGAGCTGGTTTGTGGAATTAGAAATGCTGGTGGAGTCTTGGATGAAAATGAGATTGTAGGCAAAATTCTTAGATCCCTACCTGCTTCTTACAAAATCAAGGCTGCTGCCATTGAAGAATTCAGAGCCCATACAACTGTCACAAGAGATCAATTGGCTGGGAAATTAGCTGCATTTGAAATGACAGAGTTTGGAGATGACCCCCCTAAGACTAAATCTGCATTCAAAGCCAGTGCCTCTGTAAAAGGTAAACAAAGGTTTGATCTGGGAGAGAACTCATCAAGGAAACTGTCATGGTATGAAAAAGCAAGAAAAGACCTGGAAGAAGAAGTAGAAACTGCTCAACTTGAAGCCCTTATTGCAAAGAGGCTACCAAGAGGATCAGGTAAGTATGAAGGAAAAATACCTTTTAAGTGTTTTAACTGCAATAAGATTGGTCATTTTGCCTCAAGGTGTCCAGAAAAGTTTTTAAGGCAAAATCCTAACAAGCCAAGGTTCCAAAAGAACTGTTACTATGTACATGAAGATGATGACAATGAAGGAGTAACATATGATGAATCAGAGACATGAAACAAATCCAGAAATGAATGGGTGTTCATTGCCATCAAGGAAGAAGATCCAATTGTTGCAAGTATGGGCCTAACCGGTGTTGTCATTGATGTCAACATACTCATGTTGCATTAATGAGAAGGATTAGATGAGCTGTGTGTTGAGGATATTGAGAAAATGAGTCTC
The DNA here is from genome assembly GCA_027924645.1 of Cunninghamia lanceolata. Classification (NCBI taxonomy): domain Eukaryota; kingdom Viridiplantae; phylum Streptophyta; class Pinopsida; order Cupressales; family Cupressaceae; genus Cunninghamia; species Cunninghamia lanceolata. Next base: position 2,572,755 of record BSBN01000696.1, on the reverse strand, counting down.
AATCAGGAACAGTGAAGAACAATTATGACAAGAAGGTAAAAGTCCTCAATAGGTTGAGGATCAGAGGATGCAGTTTAAAGGGTTTGTAGATATAAGTCTTGAGATGCTCTAGTCAAGTTTTCAGAGGTCCACATGAAGATCTGAAGAAGTTATGGTCGCTCAAGTAGAACCAGTTCTGGCAGGTGTTCAGAGGTGACAGAGTGCCACAGATAGGTTTGGTGAGATCCAGAATTTCATTATCTCGTTCTGCGGATCTAAGGGAGTGTTGAGGATGTTCTTGTGAAGTATCAACTAGATTGGTTTGTGGGTTGAAGGTCCGGAAGAGCCTATTCATTTGTGACAGTGATGATAGACTGTGTTCTTGAAGCTCCGGATGAAGGAGAGAAGAATTCCAGTAGGATGATGAAGTGCAGATGTTCTTGGTGATTTAGAGAAGGTTATGATAATCGTTGGATCATGTCCAGTTCATGTTAGTGGTCCACATTGAAGTTAGAGTTTGCATTTGAAGAATAACCACGAATATTGGTGTTCTTCTTAAGACTGGCCGACCAGATGTATTACACGTCTTGCGGATGTTCTTGTAGGTGTTTGCCGACTTAGATGATTGTTCCTAAGTCAATGCCTTGTATAAATAAGGGATTGTGAAGTCATTTTGAAGTGTGTCTTGCGGTGATGAGTGTGTGGTAGCGAAGAGAAGTGTGAAAGGCAGAGCAAAAGTATTGGGCTTAAATGGAATTGATTCAAGCATGTTGAAGATGCTATTCTCTAGTTCATAAAGGTGATACTTATTCTTTTGTAGATAGTGTGTCACTTGTAGGCAGTGAGCCTCTTGTGAGCAGTGTGCTCGGGCAGTGAGCCCTAATTGGCATGTGCCATTTTGTTCTTTCTATTCTTCTAACAGAGAATACATTCTTGTGTTAATCACCTCGTGGTTTTTTCCTTAACCGAGTTTTCCACGTCAAAATCTTGGTGTCTTATGTGTTGATATGCTTCTGCTTTTGATTTGAATGTATTATGGTTCATGATTAATATTATGCTAATCACTAAAGAAGATTCAAGTGTTTAAATTGAGAAAGTTTCGCACAATTGATTCACCCCCCTCTCAGTTGTATGCCCTAAGTCTAACAATTGGTATTAGAGCTAAGTTCCTCTAAAAAGAGCTTAACTACTTGAGGAGATCCAGGATGTCGTCATACAAGAAGGATAGTCTGAAGTTTGATGGAACCAACTTTTCTCTTTGGAAAGGTCACGTGAAATGTCACTTGCAATGTATGGGAATGGCATACTGGTCCATGGTCACTAAAGCATATGTACCTCCACAGGGTGGTCCGACAACCCTAAATGAAATCACAGATGCTGAAAACAATCTGCGGACCAAAGAGGCTCTTCTAAGCGCATTAACTGAGTCAGAGTTCTCAAATGTTATTGACCTACCAACTACCTATGAGATCTGGATTAAACTGGAACTTCTGCATGAAGAAGATGAGTATGTTAAATGTGCAAGGTTACAGAGTCTAAAAGGGAAATTTGAAAAACTGAAGATGAGATATGATAAAAATATTACCACTTTTATGCCAAGAGTGAATGAGTTGGTTTGTGGAATTAGAAATTCTGGTGGAGTCTTGGATAAAAATGAGATTGTTGGTAAAATTCTTAGATCCCTTCATGCCTCTTACAAAATCAAGGTTGCTACCATTGATGACTTCAGAGCCATACAACTGTCACAAGAGACCAATTGGCTGGCAAAATGGTTGCTTTTGAAACGATCGAATTTGGAGATGATCCCCCCAAAACTGAATCTGCATTCAAAGCTAGTGCTTCTGTGAAAGGTAAACAAGGATTTGATCCAGGAGAGAACTCATCAAGGAAATTGTCATGGTATGAAAAAGCAAAAGAAGACCTGGAAGAAGAAGAAGTAGAAACTACTCAAATTGAAGCCCTCATTGCAAAGAGACTGCCAAGAGGATCTGGTAAGTATGAAGGAAAATTGCCTTTTAATTGTTTTAACTGCAATAAGATTGGTCATTTTACCTCAAAATGTCTGAAAAGATTTTCAAAGTCTAATCCTAACAGATTAAGGTTCCAAAAGAATTGTTACTATGTTCATGAAGAAGATGACAATGAAGGAGTAATAGATGATGAATCAGAGACAGGAAACAAATCCGGAAGTGAATGGGTGTTTATTGCCATCAAGGAAGAAGAACCAATATCCTCTGTAACTATCAATCATAAAGTTGTAGAAAGAGCTCTGGCTGCCCAAGTTGAAAAAAAGAATGATTGGGTCATTGACAGTGGTTGCTTTCACCACATGACAGGTGACAAGAATAAGCTCATAGATTTGGAAAAGTATGAAGGAGGAGTGGTGAAGTTTGATGATAATTCTGCTGGTAGAATCAGAGGAAGAGGAACTATTTCTTTTAATGGAAGAAACAAAACTGGTAACGTACTGTATGTTGAAGGTTTGAAGCACAATCTTCTCAGTGTTGGATAGTTGGTGGACAAAGGCTATGATCTCCGATTCAAGGATGGAAAATGCAAAATCTTTGAAAGATCTGGAATAGAGATTGCATCCGGTACTCAAACTAAAGGTAATATCTTCCACTTGGTTGGTACTGGTAAAAGCTGCTTATTTGTTCAAGTTGATCAGAGTTGGTTATGGCATAGAAGGATGTGTCATGTGAATTTTGATAATATCATCAAGATAAGCAATACTCAGGCTGTAAGAGATCTTCCAAAATTGGTGAAACCTACTAACAGCTTGTGCAAGGAATGTCAGTTGGGTAAGCTGAGCAGAGTCACATTCAAAAGCAAGGAACTGTCTTCTACCGAACTATTGGACTTAGTTCACATTGATCATTGTGGTTCGGCAAGAACCAGAAGTATTCAAGGTGATAGATACTTAATGCTGCTAATAGATGACTATTCCCAGATGATGTGGGTAACCTTTCTAAAGGAGAAATCAGAAGCTCTTGAGAAATTCAAAATATTCAAGGCTATGGTAGAAAATGAAACAGGAATAAAGTTGAAATGTCTGAGGTCTGATAGAGGTGGAGAATTCACATCCGGTGAGTTCATAGAATTCTGTGAGAAACATGGAATTAAGAGACAGTTGTCTGCTCTGAGGACTCCACAGCAGAATGGAGTAGTGGAGAGAAAGAACCGGACCATCCAGGAAGCATCTAGGACTATGATGATGGAAGAAAATATTCCTCAGATCTATTGGAGAGAACCTCTCAGCACTACAGTCTATACTCTTAATCGAGTTTAAATCAGAAGCAATATCGGTAAGACCCCTTATGAACTCTGGTTTGGCATTACTCCTACTGTAAGATATTTCAGAGTCTTTGGTAGCAAATGTTACATCAAAAGAGATGAAGATTTAGACAAGTTTGATGCTAGAAGTGATGAAAGAATATTCTTGGGTTACTCTACTCAAAGTAAAGCATACCGGTGTTATAACAAGAGACTAAGAAAGATGATAGAAAGTACAAATGTAAAGGTTGATGAGGGAATAGAGAAACCCTCAAGGTTTTATGAATATGATGAAGATGATCAGAATGGTGTTCTAGTTCAAGGAGCTCAATCCTCTTCTGAAAATCAGATTCAGACCGATCCAGTAAATCAGGAAGAAGAGATAGGTCTGAATGAGCCTAATCATGAAGTAGAAGTGCAGGAAACTCCCAAAGTTCCAAGGTATGTAAGACTGAACCAATCTGAAGATTAGATCATAGGTGACAAAAGCAAAGGTGTGCAAACTAGAAGGAAAATTGATCAAAATTCAGATGAATATTGTCTGATTTCAAAGATTGAACCTAAGACAATAAATGAAGCCTGCAATGATGAAAACTGGACCAAAGCAATGGAGGAAGAATTGATGCAAATTGAGAAAAATCACACTTGGGATCTTGTTCCCAGACCTAGAAACAAGAATGTGATTGGAACCAAATGGGTCTTTCGAAACAAACTAAATGAAGTTGGTGAAGTAATAAGAAATAAAGCCAGATTGGTCCGCAAAGGTTACTCTCGAATAGAAGGAATTGATTTTGAAGAAACCTTTGTTCCGGTGGTAAGAATTGAAGTAGTCATATTATTTCTTGCATTTGATGCCTTCAAGGATTTCAAGGTGTATCAAATGGATGTCAAATATGCTTTCCTGAATGGTGACTTAGAAGAAGAAGTGTACATTGAATAACCAGATGGATTTCAGTTATTTGAGCATGGTGATATGTCTACAAATTAAAGAAGGCACTGTATGGACTAAAGCAAGCCCCAAGAGCATGGTATGAAAGACTGGACAAACATCTTTTGAAGATTGGTTTCAACAAAGGTACTACTGATAGTAACTTATATTTCAAAATTGATCATGAAAACATCTTGATTGTTGAAGTATTTGTTGATGATATCATCTTTGGAGGAAGAGATAGTATGTGTAAAGCCTTTACAAATCAAATGAAAAGTGAGTTTGAGATGTCAATGCTCGGTGAAATGAATTTCTTCTTGGGTCTGCAAATTACTCAAACAAAGAAAAGAATCTTTATTTCTCAGACCAAATATGTGAAAGAACTATTGAGAAAATTTGGAATGGAAGATTCAAAGCCAATGAACACTCCCATGGCAACTGGATGTAAGTTGAGAAAAGATGATGACTCCCCTAAGATAGATCAAACAAAGTACAGATCAATGATTGGAGGATTATTGTATTGTTGATAACTGAGAGGGGGGTGAATCAGTTATCCTAATTATTTCTACTTTCTGAACTTTCTTAATAATCAATGCAGTATTAATTCAAATAAGAAAACATAACCATGAAATGAAGATACACATGACACAATATTTTTGATGTGGAAACCCTGTTAAGGGAGAAAACCACGGGGTGATTAACCCAAGATTATATTCTCTGTTAGAAGAATGGAAATACAAAATGGCACTTGCCAATTAGGGCTCACTGCGTGAGCACACTGCTCACAAGAGGCACACTGCCTACAAGAGACTCACTGTCTACAAAAAGAGTGTTATACAATACTTGAACTGATTCGGAGCATCTACATATGCTAGAGTTCAGTTCCGGTTAGGCTCAGTACATTGATCTTCTGCACTTCATCTTTCCTCTTCTCTTATGCTGCTTTCCTTTCACATACTAGACCTTCCTTACTACTTTTGCTCTGCTCTTCTGCTTTTATTCGCACATCACCAACAACCACAACAACTCACACAACTAAATTCATCTTGTATATATATCCGCACAAGTGATTTCATCACCTTTCAAGTCGGCATCTAGAATAGTCAGTCTTTTCACAAACTCTGATCTGTCGGCTGAATCCTTGCACATCAAGTAATGCGGATCAAGCATATACTTGTAGAAGTCATCAATCATGTCGGCCAAACATAACTTATGCCTTAAGAACCTTTTCCATCATCAGTAACTCATCCAGAATAATGTCTGATGTTCTGCCAGTCAGTTCTTCCTCTATTCATACTATCACTCAGGAACCCGATACTCAAGTATTCATATCTTTTTCCTCATCTATCACCGGAGGCTAAATCCTTGGAATCTATCACTTAAGGTAGTCCTCTTGACTTCCCCAAATCTGTACTTCACCAGGATACTTCCTCTGAGAGACCCGGACCTGTCTGTCGGACCTCGCCATATGCTCTGTTCTTGCTTACGGACCACAACATTCTTCACTCTAACTTTTGATAGAGACACACCATGTCCTGTGGATGTGTGGAATGAAATTTGTTGCCATCAATGACAATAATCATGAATCCATATAGTGTCTCTTGCCAACAATCTCCCCCTTTGGCATTGATGGCAGCACTTAGTGAAAAATGACTAAGTGTTTACACTATGCTCCCCCTTGGCTGATGCTCTATTTTTTATATACATATTCCGGAGATCCCCCTTAGTTGGATTCCTAATTTCTCACTACTCCTCACTCCCCCTTTGACATTAATGGCAAAGGGTAGGGTCCGCATACCAAAATTTTCAAAAATTTAACTATACTTAGCCGCATATAACATACTCACATAAATTGAAGAATGTTTGCAAAAGATGTCTTCAATTGGACAAGCATTCTATCCAAAATTGAGATGTGACCACTCAACAGGAATGCACAAGCTTCTGGCCTCTTAAGATCTGTTAGATCATTGGTTCGGGCAGTAGTCTGAGCATCACTTATGGCCTCATGCATGGCCTCTAACTTAGGGAAAATGATCCTTCTAAGTTCACCCATCCGGCTAATTATGTTCTTCCTTTCCTTCTCAAAATTCTTTATTGCATTTGTGATTGCAATAGTCTAACACTCTTGATTTACTATGGAGGATGAGAGAGGATCAAAACTTTGAGACAAACTTAGTAATTTATCCTCTTGCTCTTTTACTTTCTTCTCAATATCTTTGGTCACTGTGGGCCAAGATAAGCAAAATTTGTACATATTTCCACCATCTTTAAGAGCATTTTCCAAGCTCTTTATCCCAATATTCATATTTCTCCTATCATTAATTATCAAACTCTATACTTCAGAGAATCTTTTATCCAAAAACTCCTTCTGGACCTTTTCTTCAACTGACTTCTCTAGAGAATCAAAATGTGTACTAACACTACTGACTAGAGTTTTGAGATTACCAGAAGAGGAGGCTGTGGGATCCTTCTGAAAGGATGGCATGATCTTTTCCAAAATTCTGGATGCTACCTCTATAAGCTCGTAGTCTTCCATGTTAGATTTCAGTAGTTTCTCTTTGGCCTTCGCATTTACAAATGAGGCTATCTTCATTGTTTGCATCGGAGATAGAGAGTCAAAGTCTAGTGGCCCTTTTAATAGATCTAGTTCATCAATCTCCATAGTTGCTTTTATCAAAAAGTCCTTGACTGATTTTACAGTGTCTCTTGCTGGACACAAATTTTTCTTTTCTTCTGCAGTCACAGAACTGTCTTTGGGAGCTTTCTCCCCTTCCACAACCTTCACACTGATATCTTCTTTTCCCTTCACCTCTGCTTCTTTCTCCTTTACTCTTTCTTCTCCTTTGGATTCGGAGTCAGCAGGGGAAACTGGAGGAATGATGTTAGTCTGTTCATGGGCCACCTCTTCCGGAGCAAAGGATTCCAAGTCCTTAGCTGTTTCTACACTGGTATCCATAACTTCTTCTATTATTTTCTCAGAAGACTCTACTGCAACACTTGTGGTCGAGGGGTCAGTACCCAAGTCCTCTATAATAGGAAGATTAAATCTTTTGAAGGCTTTCCAGAGAATCTTTTCTGTGTCCTTGGCTACCTTGTCGGTCTCACCAAGCATAAGTTGATTCATCCTTGCTTTGCTCCTGAACTCATCCTTGCAATCTGAATACCATATTCATTGTCTTGGGATTGATTGAAGGATATAGCTGAATAGCTATCTGTTCCTGGATCTCATGGTCTTTTGCCATGGCATTAGTCTTTCTCATTTCTAAGTCCTTTTCTAGGCTCTTGGGAATAAGAGATATAATTTCAATAAAAGCCTTATTATATATGTTCAGTTACTTAAATGTAGCTTCCTGCAGGATCTTTTGGTCAGCCTCATTATAATCATCATAGAATTCGGCCATTGGTTGAAGGTTTCCATCCACAATGACTGATTTGATTACACTTTCTAAAGACAGGGTGGGCTTTTCAACAAATTCCTCTGCCATTTCTTCCTTGTCTTGACCTGTGGAAGGTTTACCGGATCCTTTCTTCTTCTGCTTCTTTATTTCCTTTATCCCCTCATTAGATTCAGTCTCTTCTTCATCCTTTTGGCTCGCATAAGACCTTGTGGCCTGAGTCTTGGTTCTTTTCTCTATTTTGCCAGATGATCTCGCTTTCGGTTTAGATGCCCTTAAGCTTTTAGCAGTGGCAGGTGCAGATCTTTGTGATGATCTAGTCCGGGTGGAGGTTTCTACCAGAGCACTTTCCTTGCTTTCCTTTTCTACCTCTTTCTTTTCTTCCTCAGCCCTTTGCCTCTTTTCCCTGTTGGCATCAAGTGCCTCCTTTGAGATGCCTAAGCCTTTGGCAATTTCTTCAACTTCTTTTCTTACTTTCCTCTTCATTTCTGGTTGTCTGAGTTCCATATGAACTTTTACACTTAGCTCTTCAAAGGTTCCAAACCTTTCTACCTTTGGATCCTTTGGCTGACTTAGCATGTGTTGAACATGTAGTTCCATAATTTGTTCATCAACTTCATACTCCATAGGCATGATCCACACAGTTCTTGGTTCTACTGCCTCCATTAGGCACTGATCAGTCTCTACCATAAAACAAACTGTCTTTGTATTTCTCAACAAGAGACTGGGGAATCCTTTCTCTTGCTTGCATCATGTTTTGAAAATTCTTGAAATATCCCCACAGAGCTGTATTTTGTGCTTTGTCATCACCAAGTCCATCCAAATAATCTCTGATTTGGATAGCTACTGGTCTATCATTCTCCCACACCCAGCCACTAGATCCAGGAAGCTCATTCATAAAGTAGAAGAATAAGCACAATATTAATCCACCATACTTGAAAGAATTCTTTTTATCTTTCTTTATTTTCTGCAGATTCTCCAAGAGTTGGTTCAAGAGAAGCTAACAGATATCGTAGTCTGCATCCTTTCGTAGCATTTCATAAGCGGTGTAGATGGCAGTTCCAGGTACTGAATTTTCCCTGCTAGAATGATATATTTTATATCCAATGATCATGGAGGCAAACTTGACATCCAGATCAGAGATGTCATCTTCTATCATTGCTCTCTTGTCAAACTTGGATCCAGTGGCCTCACTCATAGTTTGATTCTTCACGGATTTAAGAACAGGAATCCCACCGGATGAGTGTAATCCGGTAACTGCCTTGATGGCATCTTTTGTGATTTTGAATGGTCTATTTAACCACATGAAGTTGTCATGTATTCTGCTCAAAATGTACTTGACCCATTCATCCTCAATAAAACAGGGGAAATGTATATAGTGCAAAGTGCTTATTCCGGATGCCCTTGAATTGGGGTTTGAGCTCAAATGAATCATCTAACAGTTGTTTGTGATAGATATCTCTTAGTTTGAATTCCCCAAACTCTTCAACATTTGCATATATGTAAACCCTAATATCTTTGGTGTGCAAAACACCATGCGGAAAACTAGAGAAGGCTCCTAGGGGATCTACCTCCAAGGATTTGTATGGATGCTTCTTAAAAATGGGGCAAGGTCTATCAAAAATATTTACTATATTCAGAGTAGCCATCATCAAGAAATTTTACTGAAAGATATCAAGAACGAAGAATACCGTTTACACTGTTTAGGGCACACACGATGAAATCTAAATTGAGTTGTATGAAGAATCGTCTTGATCTTTAGGAGAAGTAGTTGCAGAGCTCCTTTTCTCTCTTCTTCGCATGTGAGTGTACAAATGATGAGCGAATGAACTCTTTTATTTCTGAGAAGCCCTAATATTCATTCGGTAATAAATGCACAACCTAATTCATTCTGGTTTGCCTTGTTTGTCTTGTTTAGAGACAAAACCTTTCCGGATCACTGAGACAGATTTTGAAATTATTCTAGGAGAGTAGTGATAATCTATCTTCCTTTCATTAGTCAATTGATCTATTTGTAGATCAAGACACCATAGTTTGAATTATACCAGACCAAACTTGTAAGGAATCTATTTTTACTGGAAGACTGTTTTACCGAATCAATTCTGGTAGGATTAGACTCTTCAAAACTTCTTGCGGATCTCTCAAATCTTTACCATACCCCTTTTAGATGTTTCTTGTATGACCCCTTTTAATCCGTAGCTCTCCTTGTGCCAGTTTTGGCACCAATTGACTGGCTGGGGGAACAAGGTTTTCTTTGTGTCTCCCCCTGAGCCAGAGCTCACCTTTTAATTTTCAGAAGGAATATCAGCACCAGAGTCTGGTACAGATCCATCCTCTACATTCTCTATACTTTTCTTCACCCAAATCTTGTTCATCTCACTTTTAACTTCATCTGCATTCACTTTTTGTTTACCCTTATCTTGATTCTGATTATGATATACCGGACCTCTTTTGTCCTGATTCTTGCTTCTACAAAATTTTGCACTATGACCGGATCTATTCTAGATTTGGCAAACAACATTTCTTTGCATATTTGACTGATATCCTCTTGATCTGCATTAATTAGCCATATGACCTATTCTATTGCATGCAAAGCATCTACCATTGAATGATTTGTTCATTTGCATATTTCTGCATTCATGAGATTTGTGACCATACCTTTTACAGTTAAAACACTGTCCGAAGAAGGATGAATTAGTCCGATTCATTCTATTTCTGTACTAATTAGCTTTATGACCAAAGTTATTGCAGTTGTGGCAATATTCATTGAAGGATGGATATCTTTGAGCATTAGGCTGCCTTACCGGAGGTCTTCTAGGTCTATTCCTTGGATTTTCTGATCCAAAATTCTTCTGACTAGATCCGGAGCTTCCTCCTTTCTCATATCCCAAACCACACTTGTCATCTAACCTCTTTTGACTTCCAAGAAGAACTTCAAGTTGAGCAGAACTTATCTTGAATTTCTCTTTATATTCATTTGCTGTTTGAAGATCCCTTTTGAGAGAGACGATTTGATCCTCAAGTTTTTCTTCATTTTCTTTAGCATCTTCAAGATTAGATTCAAGATGTCTGATAATTCTATCCATCTAGTGGCAATCTTCTGATTTCTCTTTGAGAGATTGTCTTAGATTATCTTCAGTTTTTCTTTTCTCTTCAACTTCTTGGGTAAACTTCATAACTCCTGATTCCATTTCATGTCTTACCATAATGATTTCTTTTGATAACTTTTCACATAACTTGGTTGTCTCCTTCAGCTCTTCATTTGCATCATTTGCTTCACCTTGACTTGCTAATTGTTGAAGCAGCTCCTTTCTCTTTTTCATAGAGAGACTTAATTTGTCTTTTAGTTCTCTCATGAAATCATCAGCCTGTTTGAGTCTTTCCTTTAATTCATTGACTTCAGAGTTTGACTGTTCAAGATCATAAAGGACAGTCTTGAGTTGCTCCCTTAAACCATATGCATCCATTTGAATTCCCAGATCTTCCTCAAGCTGTTAGACTCTGATAGGAGGAACTTGGCTCTGATACCAATTGTTGATAACTGAGAGGGGGGGTGAATCAGTTATCCTAATTATTTCTGCTTTCTGAACTTTCTTAATAATCAATGCAGTATTAATTCAAATAAGAAAACATAACCATGAAATGAAGATACACATGACACAATATTTTTGATGTGGAAACCCTGTTAAGGGAGAAAACCATGGGGTGATTAACCCAAGATTGTATTCTCTGTTAGAAGAATGGAAATACAAAATGGCATTTGCCAATTAGGGCTCACTGCCTGAGCACACTGCTCACAAGAGGCACACTGCCTACAAGAGACTCACTATCTACAAAAAGAGTGTTATACAATACTTGAACTAATTGGGAGCATCTACATATGCTGGAGTTCAGTTCCGGTTAGGCTCAGTACACTAATTTGTTGCACTTCATCTTTCCTCTTCTCTTATGCTGCTTTCCTTTCACATACTGGACCTTACTGCTTCTGCTATGCTCTTCTACTTTTATTCGCACATCACCAATAACCACAACAACTCACACAACTAAATTTATCTTGTATATATATCCGCACAAGTGATTTCATCACCTTTCAAGTCGACATTCAGAATAGTCAATCTTTTCACAAACTCTGATCTGTCAGCTGAATCCTTGCACATCAAGTAATGCAGATCAAGCATATACTTGTAGAAGTCATCAATCATGTCGGCCAAACATAAATTATGCCTTAATAACCTTTTCCATCATTAGTAACTCATCCAGAATAATGTCTGATGTTCTGCCAGTCAGTTCTTCCTCTGTTCATACTGTCACTCAGGAACCTGATACTCAAGTATTCATATCTTTTTTCTCATCTATCACCAGAGGCTAAATCCTTGGAATCTATCACTTAAGGTAGTCCTCTTGACTTCTCCAAATCTGCACTTCACCAGGATACTTCCTTTGAGAGATCCGGACCTGTCTGTTAGACCTTGCCATACGCTTTGTTCTTGCTTACCGGACCACAACATTCTTCACTCTGACTTCCGGTACAGACACACCATGTCCTGCGGATGTGTATGATGAACTTTGTTTCCATCAATGACAATAATCATGAATCCATATAGTGTCTCTTGCCAACATGTATCTCACTCAAACTAGACCAGACATAATGTAGGCTGTTGGTCTTGTGGTGAGATTCCAGGCTGATCCCAGAGAAGCCCATGTCATGGCAATCAAAAGGATTTTTAGGTACCTAAAAGGAATAGTTTAGTATGGTCTGTGGTATCCTAGAGATCATAATTTTTCTCTTCATCCATATACAGATGCAGATTGGGCAGGAGATGTGGATGACAGGAAGAGTACCAGTGGAGGAGCATTCTTTTCAGGAAAAAGATTGGTTTCTTGGCTAAGCAAGAAACAAGATGCAATATCCCTATCTACAACTGAAGCAAAATACATTGCAACAGCAGGTAGTTGCACTCAAGTTTTGTGGATGAAGAAGATGCTAAGAGATATTAAAGTAGAATATAAGGAGCCTATCACAATTTTCTGTCTTAATTCAAGTGCAATAAATATTGCTAAGAATCCAGTGTTGCATTCTAAGACTAAGCATATATCTATCAAGTTTCACTTTTTGAGAGAGCAAGTGAACAAAGATTAAGTCAGATTGGAGTATGTGCCTTCCAAGGATCAAATTGCAGATATCTTTACTAAACCTCTTCCCAAGGACTCTTTTGAGTATCTTAGGGAGAAGTTAGGGGTTATTGCCCCTCCGGTGATGAACTAGGATGCACTGATGTGCATCAATCCAGTGGATATCACAGTCATATCTTGTGATCTGGATTGATGATAAAGGAGCTGCTACTCAAGGGGAGCAGCTGGTATGTTATGAAGTAATGAAGTTGCAAAAGTATGAGTCCTTTTCCATTGATGTCAAAGGGGGAGAGAAGACATGTGAAAAATAAGTGGTTGCTGATCAAAGGGGGAGCAATAAAGGAAGAGAAGACATGTGAATAGTTGTTTCTATTAGGGGGAGTTGTGACAGCAAGGAGAAGTTCTTGTCTTGATGGTTTTTCACATCATATGTTGCCATCAATGACAAAGGGGGAGATTGTTGCAAGTATGGGCCTAACCGGTGTTGTCATTGATGTCAACATACTCATGTTGCATTAATGAGAAGGATTAGATGAGCTGTGTGCTGAGGATATTGAGAAAATGAGTCTCAATCAGGAACAGTGAAGAATAATGATGACAAGAAGGTAAAAGTTCTCAATAGGTTGAGGATTAGAGGACACAGTTTAAAGGGTTTGTAGATATAAGTCTTGAGATGCTTCAGTTAAGTTTTCAGAGGTCCGCATGAAGATTTGAAGAAGTTATGGTTGCTCAAGTAGAACCGGTTCCGGCAGGTGTTCAGAGGTGACAGAGTGCCACAGATAGGTCCAGTGAGATCCAGAATTTCATTATCCCGTTCTGTGGATTTGAGGGAGTCTTGAGGACATTCTTGTGAAGTATCAACTAGATTGGTTCATGGGTGGAAGGTCTAGAAAAGCCTATTCATTTGTGACAGTGATGACAGACTATGTTCTTGAAGCTTCGGATGAAGGAGAGAAGAATTCCAGTAGGATGATGAAGTGTAGATGTTCTTGGTGATTCAGGGAAGGTTATGATGATCGTTGGATCATGTCTAGTTTATGTAGTGGTCCACATTAAAGTTAGAGTTTGCATTTGAAGAATAGCCATGGATATTGGTTTCTTCTTGAGCCTGGCCGATCGAATGTATTACACGTCTTGCGGATGTTCTTGTAGGTGTTTGCCGACTTATATGATTGTTCCTAAGTCGATGCCTTGTATAAATAAGGGATTGTGAAGTCACTTCGAAGTGTGTCTTGTAGTGATGAGTGTGTGGTAGCGAAGAGAAGTGCGAAAGGCAGAGCAGAAGTATTGGGCTTAAATGGAACTAATTCAAGCATGCTGAAGATGCTATTCTCTAGTTTATAAAGGTGATACTTATTCCTTTGTAGACAGTGTGTCTCTTGTAGGCAGTGAGCCTCTTGTGAGAAGTGTGCTCAGGCAGTGAGCCCTAATTGGCATGTGCCATTTTGTTCTTTCTATTCTTCTAACAGAGAATACATTCTTGGATTAATCACCCCATGGTTTTTCCCTTAACTAGGTTTTTCATGTTAAAATCTTGGTGTCTTATGAGTTGATATGCTTTTGCTTTTGATTTGAATGCATTATGGTTCATGATTAATATTATGCTAATCACTAAAGAAGATTCAAGTGTTTAAATTGAGAAAGTTTCGCACAACTGATTCACCCCCCCTCTCAGTTGTATGCCTTAAGTCTAACACCAATGTCCTCTATATCTGTCAATCATAAGACTGTGGAAAGAGTACTGGCTACCCAAATTGAAGAGAAGGATGATTGGGTCATTGACAGTGGATGCTCTCACCATATGACAGGTGACAAAAATAAGTTTGTAGATTTGGAAAGGTATGAAGGAGGAGTGGTAAAGTTTGGTGACAATTCTGCTGGTAGAATCAGAGGTAGAGGAACTATTTCTCTTGATGGAAGAAACAAAATTGGTAATGGACTGAATGTTGAAGGATTGAAGCACAATCTTGTCAGTGTTGGACAGTTGGTGGACAAAGGCTATGATCTTCGGTTCAAGAATGGAAAATGCAAGATCTTTGAAAGTTCCAAAACAGAGATTGCATCCGGTACTCAAACTAAAGGTAATATCTTTCACTTGTGTGAGGACCACCCTTTTTACTTCTGTTGTTATGACTATTTACATTACTGTTATTGTTACTTTTTATATTTGTGGGATAGTAGTTCCCGAAATTGTCAAACTATTAAACTTTATTTTGATTTCAGAAAAACTAATTGGGTGATGTTTGGATAAGTTTACATTTAAGAAAAGTTAATTAGGTGATGTTGGAAAATTGTAATATGATTTCATTTATGTTAATTGGAACTATGTCATGATAATGCATGTTTATAAGTTGCTTCAGCTATGATGATTATATGTGGATACTGATCTTATAATTTAGTGTGCAGGATTTACTAATCGAACCATAGATTTCGGAGATCATTCCGCACCTTGTTATTGTTATCCCCTGTTAAGCCGATCTGGTTCCATGAGGAACCAAGATCTTTCTGTGTTTGATGTGATGTTGTAATGTGGTCTTTCGTATGGTTGAGTGGGTTTGGTTACCCTCTTGTAACAATATTTTATGATTTGTGTTGTAAAAAGTTTGAATTTGAATTTCTTTATTTTATTTAAATCTTTGAGGCCTTTTCATGTGCTTTACCTTGACCATGGGTGTCCTGGATGGGTTAAAGTTGACCCTGGGTTATACCCCATGGGTCCAGGGGCCCATTTGGCATGGGTAACCCTTGAGTAACCTCCATCTAGTCATCTTAACTTCCCCCTGAAGTTAAGTGGCGAAAATTGGAGGTATGGAGGGGACATGATGGGTTGTACCAACACCCAACCCATCCCTCTTCAATCCCCAAGGTAAGAGATGACTACAAACCCATCCATTATTGAAGGATTGACTTGAAGTCACCTTCTCCACTAGTGAGATTCCCCCATGTGTTGTGGGGCCATCCATGTGAAGGAGGGAAGAAGAGGCATGGGTCACCTGTCTTTTCCTCCTTTAACTCCTTTTATTTCTCCCATGCGTAAGAGAAATGACATGAGGAGAGGGATAAGGAGTACTCTAGGGATGGGTGAGTGACATAAGCCACCAGGACAGAATAGTGGTTTTGGGAAGGGTGAGGAGGTGACAAGTGTCACCTCCCCATTCCTCTAAACTGAAAAGAGTTTGGGTTATTTGTTTTCAATTTTGGGATGAGAGGGAGTTAGTGGAATTTTGGGGAGAGTTTTTATTATTGCCAAAAAATAGGAAAGTTAGCTTGGAGGTGAGGAAAGGGCGAGGGAGTTGTTGGCTAAGGTTGGAAGAGAACTCAGTGGAGCTCTGCAACAGTTTCATTCCAGGAGGGCTTTGTAAGGTTGGTTTGATTTTTACCTTTCTTTCGTATATCTGAATGTGTATGTAAAGTGTGTGAAAGATGATTATTTGTTTGTGTTTTAGATGTATTTTCTATGGGGTTTGTTGTCGGGTTGTTTGACAGAGCTTCTCCCACTTGGGAGAAATGCTCATCAAGTTTGGGGTAGGGGAGGAGAGATCCTCCTCGGGTGCATACCTGTTTCCTTCTTTTGGGATGTTGAAAGCCTTGAGGGCATGTATCTGTGACTGTATCCTTGACTTGAGAGTCAAATACAGATTTCTTAAAAAAATTTGTGATCAAACTTGGTTTGAGGCCAAGAGAAATTGTGTTGGTTAAAATATCTGTAAGGGTGACACTCTGGAGTCGAGTGTGTCCACTCTCCTGCCCCTTATGAAACTCACTGTAGTTGAGTTTCCATGTTGTGTAATTTACCCACGGGTGTTTGTGTGCTTTGGGTTTGTTGTTGTCCCTGTTGTGAAGTGGAGTGCTTGAGTTACCCAGGTGTGAGTATGGTCTCCCTAGCTCGGGGGTGACCCTCTTGCGGGTCTACAGAAGGGAGGAGAGCTAGATGAAAGTGGTGTTTTCTTCTTTGTTTGTCTTTGATACGCAGGTTTCCTCTTGGAGCTTCTGGTTGGATTTGGAGAAGTTATATTTATGAAGAAACAGATTCTTCTTCTTTGTCTTAAGAATTAGTTCATGATCTTTTGTAAAGAGTGTAAAAGAGAGCACCTCTCTTGATATTTTTGTAAATTATTGTCACCATGGGAGTGAAGGAAATAACCTCCCTGATCTTGTTATTAGGTGTGACTGTTACTTAGTTGTTACATCACTTCTTTTGTATGTTGGTTGGGAGAAGGAAATCCTTATCTTTCATCTTGTTAAGGGTAGTGAAATAGTTAATCCTACTGTATTGTGTATGATGTAGTTATTTACCTTGAATCTCATATGGAAAGTTTGAAGTTAATTAGAAAGTCTTACTGTATTAAATGTGTTAGTGAACGGAAGAGATATTTACTTATTTGCTATCAAATCTGAGCTGGTTTGTAATTTTAAGAATAGATTAGATTAATTAGTTGAAAGGTCAGTTTTATAGTTCATTGTTATAATGGAAAAGACAGTTTTAAATGTTTTCATACATAGTGGTTTCAGTTAATTGGTAAAGATTAGAGGAAATCTATTATGTATTTACTTCTGTTTGTCAAATTGAGAAAATTAAGTGATATTATGAAAATGGAATATATATACATTTATATATATATATAAATATACATAATAGTTGTTATTTATTTACCATTTTTACAGAATATGAGAAACTGAATAAATTGTTTAATCGAGAAAATGAAGTGGTATAAAAAAAATGAAATATATATATATCAGTTGTTATGTAATTATCATTTTTAAACAGAATAAGAGAAACTGAATAAATTGTTTAATTGAGAAAATTAAGTGGAATTATGAGACTGAAATATATATATATATATATATATATTATTGATATTTTTTTTATCATTAAATAATAATAAACTCGAATTAAAATTTATGACAGTTGAAATAAAAAAATATTGGAGCGAATTTGAGTTCGCTGTGTGCAAACCATAGTTTAAAAAAAAAAACAATGTTTGGCGGTGGGGTTGAAAACCCCACCGCAGTCCTTGGAAATATATGTGGTGTGGGGAGGGGCGGAGCCCCACCCACACCCCATATCGTGGGATGTGGGTGGGGCTCCGCCCCTCCCCACATCCCCTTGCTGTTGAGACCCCCGCGGAGTCCCTCCAACGCCTCCTCCGCCCGCTGTGTGTAGCTCCCGCCGCGCAGCCTTTCCGCCGCTTGAACTCCTCTCGTCACTGTGGCGCCTACCTCCGCCTGCCACAGTCCCCTGTGTCCCTCCATTGCCCTCCACTGCTCGCTTCACCCTCTGCCATCCGCAATGCTCAGCTCCGCCGCCCTTGTCTGCAGTTTTCAACATGATTTTCAATAAGAATTTTTAGGGTGAAAACCCTACTTTATGTTTGAACAAAAATAATAAAATAATAATAGTTGGTGAAATAAAAAAAAACAAACCACTATTAGTGGTGTTTGAAGTTATATAAATATATAGCTGTATATATACATATCTATGTATATATATAGATATTTATTTATATTTAGATATAACTTTATAAATATATAATTATATATACATATCTTGTATATATAGGTATGTATTTATATTTGGTTATAAATTCTATATATATATATATATAAGAGTAAGGGATTACGTGGAGTTTGCTAAACAAATTTAAAAGAGCATTTTCGTAATTTACATATACATATAAATATATATGTATATGGGAGAAGTTTTACGGACCATTTTATTAGGCCCTCGCTTAAAATCCTGACAAAGTTTTACAAATTAATTTTAATAATGAAATATCAAGGTATGGGAATTATGTTTTCGTCGTAAGTGAAGTATAAACGTAATTAAATAGAAATTTTGTTATATATCCATGATAAGGGTTTTATAAAGAGGAGAGCCTCCTATATATATTAACAATGGTATATGATTTACAATAAGAGTATTAATATTAATTATTAGTAATAATAACAACAGTAATTATAAATAAGAGAAAATAAAATTATAATTTAATGAGAGCATAAAGGAATATACTGTGTTACTCCGGGAAGAGTTTCTCGGAAGTTTCATTATCAACGCTATTCAATAACCAGGAAAATGAAGAGGAAAATTACACGTCACCTTGCTTAAAAGATCACTGGAAATAAACTTAAGAAGCCATCACAGACATTCCATGTGAGGCCATTTTAATCTCAACTGTAGCAAACGTCTAGATAAGTAAACCTGTAAGAGAGTAAAAAGAAGAAAAAGTAACATTGGAAAACACAGAGGAGAAAATGCGTGACTTTTCCCACATGGGATAAGAGAACTAAGTTGATGGACCCTTCTGCTAAATTTGCTTAGGAACAAGAGGAGAAACCTAGATCGGAGAAGACTAGGAGACCGAGTCCAGCGAAGTAGTAAACCAGCCTATGTGACCTGGATCATCCGGAAGTTAGGTTTAATGTCAACAATAGATACAGTGATAACCCTGATTGATGTCCAATATGAAGAAAGGACCGGATAAACATAAAGAAAGCATAGAAAACGAAAGAGAGAGAGACCGAAATATAAACAAACTAAATTATCAGAGAAATAGTTAAGGTGAGCGCGATAAAAATACAATCAAAATTAAGACCCAGAGAAAAGGGAAGAGAGAGCAAACGAACCGCCTTGTTGAGAATGCTAAGTCGAAGGAGGAGTATATTTCAGGAAACAAGAGAGGAGACAGAAAACCGTGCCTTGTTGAAAAATGATTAAATAGGGAGATCACGAGATGGTTTAGTCGGAACAAGGCGTCGTGGGAAGTTGTTAATCTATCAGTGAACCACGTGCGTAATATAGTGTTGAGTAATTCCCACTTACGCCGTAAGGCGTTATGCTGCCAAAATTCTGTCGAGATTTAGGTGTAGGAACCTGGAGATTATAAACTTTGTAGCGTCGTTAATGGCATCGTAGAGACCCCCTTGTTGGTCTGCTTGCGTCTGGTTGCACGTAATTGTACTTGTACCCCGCCAACAACTGTAGTGTTTTCGCCTTGAGCGAACACCACTGAGCATGCTTACGAATGCGAGGGGGTTTTTAGGGAAGCATGAGAAATTTTTTTGATATTTCGTGTCATAACCACATGACAAATGTGGCTATGACACGTGTGATGTGTGTTGTGACCACATGGAAAATGTGGGCATGACAACTTGGTTGGTACTGGCAAAAGTTTCTTGTTTGTTCAAATTGATCAAAGTTTGTTGTGGCATAGGAGGATGTGTCATGTGAATTTTTATAATATCATCAAGATAAGCAATACTTAGGCTGTAAGAGATCTTCCAAAATTGGTGAAACCTACTAACAGCTTGTGCAAAGAATGTCAGTTGGGTAAGATGAGCAGAGTCACATGCAAAAGTAAGGAACTGTCTTCTACCAGATTATTGGACTTGGTTCATACTGATCTTTGTGGTCCAACAAGAATCAAGAGTATTCAAGGTGATAGATACTTCATGTTACTAATTGATGAGTATTCCCGGATGATGTGGGTAACCTTTCTAAAAGAGAAATTAGAAGCTCTTGAAAAATTCAAAATATTCAAGGCTATGGTAGAAAATGAAACCGAATTAAAATTGAAGTGTCTGAGGTCTGATAGAGGTGGAGAATTCACATCTGGTGGGTTCATAGAGTTCTGTGAGAAACATGGAATTAAGAGACAATTGTTTGCTCCTAGGACTCCACAGCAGAATGGAGTAGTGGAGAGAAAGAACCAGACCATCTAGGACCATGATGATGGAAGCAAATGTTCCTCAGATCTATTGGAGAGAAGCTGTTAGGACTGCAGTCTATACTCTCAATTGAGTTCAAATTAGAAACAATACCGGTAAGACTCCTTATGAACTCTGGTTTGGCATTACTCCTACTGTAAGATATTTCAGAGTCTTTGGTAGAAAATGCTACATCAAAAGAGATGAAGATCTAGGCAAGTTTGATGCTAGAAGTGATGAAGGAATATTCTTGGGCTACTCTACTCAAAACAAAACATACCGGTGTTATAACAAGAGACTGAGAAAGATGATAGAAAGTACAAATGTGAAGGTTGATGAGGGAATTGAGAAACCCTCAAGGTTTTATGAGTATGATGAAGATGATCAGAATGGTGTTCTGATTCACGGAGCCCAAGCCTCTTTTGAGAGTCAGATTCAAACTGATCCGGTAAACCAGGAATAAGAGATGAGCTTCAATGAGCCTGATCAAGAATCAGAAGTGCAAGAAATTCCCAAAGTTCCCAGGTATGTAAGACTGAACCACTCTGAAGATTAGATCATAGGTGATAAAAGCAAAGGAGTACAAACAAGAAGGAAAATTGCTCAAGATTCATAAGAGTATTGTCTGATTTCAAAGATTAAACCTAAGACAATAAATGAAGCCTGCAATGATGAAAACTGGACTAAGGCAATGGAGGAAGAGCTGGTACAAATTGAGAAAAATCACACTTGGGATCTTGTTCCCAGACCTAGAAACAAGAATGTGATTGGAACAAAATGGGTTTTCCAGAACAAACTGAATGAAGTTGGTGAAGTAATCAGAAATAAAGTCAGATTGGTCTGCAAGGGTTATTTTCAAATAGAAGGAGTTGATTTTGAAGAAACTTTTGCTCCGGTGGCAAGAATTGAAGTAGTTAGACAATTTCTTACTTTTCCTGCTTTCAAGGATTTCATGGTATATCAGATGGATGTCAAATCTACCTTCCTGAATGGTGATTTGGAAGAAGAAGTGTACATTGAACAACCGGATGGTTTTCAATTGTCTAATCATAGTGATATGGTCTGCAAGTTGAAGAAGGCACTGTATGAATTGAAGCAAGCCCCAAGAGCCTGGTATGAAAGATTGGACAAGCATCTTTTGAAGATTGGTTTCAATAAAGGTACTGCTGACAGTAACTTATATTTCAAAATTGATCATGAAAACATCTTGATTGTTGAAGTGCTTGTTGATGATATCATCTTTGGAGGAAGAGATATTATGTGTAAAACTTTTGCAAATCAAATGAAAGGTGAGTTTGAGATGTCTATGCTTGGTGAAATGAATTTCTTCTTGGGTCTGCAAATCACTCAAACAAAGAAAGGAATCTTCATTTCTTAGACCAAATATGTGAAAGAATTGTTGAAGAAATTTGGGATGGAAGATTCAAAACCAATGAATACTCCCATGGCAACCAGATGTAAGTTGAGCAAAGATGATGACTCTCCTAAGGAAGATTAGACAAAGTACAGATCAATGATTGGAGGATTGTTGTATCTCACTCAAACTAGACTAGACATTATGCAAGTTGTTGGTCTTATTGCTAGATTCCAAGCTGATCCTAGAGAATCTCATGTCATGGCAATCAAGAGGATTTTTAGATATCTAAAAGGGACGGTTGAGTATGGTCTGTGGTATCCTAGAGATCATGATTTCTCTCTTCATGCATATACAGATGCTGATTAGGTAGGAGATGTGGATGACTGGAAGAGCACCAGTGGTGGAGCATTCTTTTGGGGAAGAGATTGGTTTCTTAGCTAAGCAAGAAACAAGAGGCAATATCTCTATCTAGAACTGAAGCTGAATATATTGCAACAACAGGTAGTTGCACTCAAGTTTTGTGGATGAAGCAGATGTTAAGAGATATTAAAGTGGAGTATGAGGATCCTATCGCAATTTTCTGTGATAATTCAAGTGCAATAAACATATCTAAGAATCTGGTGTTACATTCAAAGACTAAACACATATCCATCAAATTTCACTTTTTGAGAGAGCAAGTGAACAAGAATGAAGTCAGATTGGAGTCTGTGCCTTCCAAGGATTAGATTGCAGACATCTTTACTAAACCTCTACCTAAGGACTCTTTTGAGTATCTCAGGGAGAAGTTAGGGGTTATTGCCCCTCTGGTGATGAACTAAGGTACACTAAAGTGCATCAGTCTGGTGGATATCATAGTCATACCTTGTGATCCGGATTGATGATGGGGAGCTGCTACTCAGGGAGAGTAGCAGGTATGATTTTGAAGTGGTGGAATTGCAAGTATGTGCCCTTTTCCATTGATGTCAAAGGGGGAGAGAAGACATGTGAATGGTTGTTGCTGATAGAGGGAGTTGTGACAGTAAGGAGAAGTTCTTGTCTTGATGGTTAAAATAGTTTTTCACATCATATGTTGCCATCAATGACAAAGGGGGAGATTGTTGCAAGTATGGGCCTAACCAGTGTTGTCATTGATGTCAACATACTCTTGTTGCATTAATGATAAAGATTGGATGAGCTATGTGCTAAGGATTTTGAGAAAATTAGTCTCAATCAAGAACAACGAAAAATAGTGATGACAGTAATGTAAAAGTCAAAGATAGGATGAGGATCAGAGGATGCAAATTAAAGGGTTTTTAGATATGTGTCTTAAGGTGATCCAGTAGAGATTTCAATGGTCCAGATGAAGACATGAAGAAGTTGTGGTCGCTCAAGTAAAACTGGTTCGAGTAGGTGTTCAGAGGTGACATAGTGTTACAGAAAGGTCTAGTGAGATCCATAAATGCATTATCCTATTCTGGGGATTTGAGAGAGTGTTGGGAAAGTCCTTATGATGTGTCAACTCAATTGGTTCATGGTTTGAAGGTCTGCAAGCATCTATTTCTTTGTGACAGTAATGACAGACTGTGTTCTTGAGGTTCTAGATGAAGGAGAGATGGGTTTCAGTAAGTAGATGAAGTGTGGATGTTCTTGATGATTCAGGCAAGCTTGTGGAGGTCTTTGGATCATGTTCAGTTTGTGTTGATGGTCTGCATTGAAGTTGGAGTTCGCAATAGAAGAATAACTTCTGGATGATGGTGTTCTTCTTGAGATTGGCTGACCGGATCAGTTACACATCCTGCGGATGTTCTTGTGGATGTTTGCCGACTTAGATGATCATTCCTAAGTTGACGTCTTGTATAAATAAGAGATTGTGAAGTCATTTCAAATGTGTGCTTGTGGAGATGAGATTGTAATAGCGAGGAGGAGAGAGAAAGGTAGAGCAGAAGTATTAGGCATAAATGGAACTGATTCAAGCATAGTAAAGATGCTATTCCCCAGTTCATGTATGTGATACTTATCTCTTTGTAGACAGTGTATCTCTTATAGGTAGTGAGCCTCTTGTGAGTAGTGTGCTCAGGTAGTGAGCCCTAATTGGCATGTGCCATTTTGTTCTTTCTATTCTTCTAACAGAGAATACAATCTTGGGTTAATCACCCCGTGGTTTTTCCCTTAACTGGGTTTTCCACGTCAAAATCTTGGTGTCTTATGTGTTGATTTGTTTCTTCTTTTGATTTGAATGCATTATGTTTTGTGATTGATATACTGCTAATCACTAAGAGGATTTAAGTTTGTAATTGGAGAAAGTTTTGCACAACTGATTCACCCCCCCTCTCAGTTGTGTGCTCTAAGTCTAACAAGTAGTGCATGTAGATCGATAGGCACACACTAGATTCCATCCTGCACTTGTTTACAAGTTGCTAGGCTCTTCGAGCAGGGTCAGGTATTCCTCAGTTTGAGGGATTCTGGGGAAGCACAATGCTTCGTGGTTGGGCAGAAAAGTGCCTAAACCATGTTCTTTCCCTACGATGTAGCAGATGGTCGGTTGGTCGATGGCAGTCGAGGACTATGCTCTGGATATAATATTGATCAAAATGTAATTCTATTGTTTCAATATTTGTAAGGCTTGATGCCATCATTGAAAATTTCTAATATTATTTAAATGACATACTCTGTAATCGACCTCAGATGTATCTATATGTGTTGTAATCATGATTGCACTTTAAACTTATGATTTTAACTATTGATTTGTCTAGAAATGTCAAATTTACTTTTCGACTGAATGAAAATGGAAGTTAGTTTACTTTACTTTTATTTACTGCAGTAATTATGTTTAACTCTAGTTATGAGTGCTTATTGGAGAAATCAGTACATTACATTTGGTATCAGAGTACTAGGTTCTACTCTAGGCCTTTTTGGAACCATTACGGTAAAGTTGTAAACTCTTTACAGATAGTTCATCATGAATACTAGAAATTTTGGACGTAGGGGAGCAACCCTAGGATCTGGCAATAACCCCAATACTAGAAATAATGAAGAAGCTAATATTGAGAACAATGTTGGTGCTAATGCAGGAGGGGCTAATGTTGGAAATAATGAAGGAAACATAAATGAGGCAAACAATAATAACAATGCTAGACAGAATAGTGATGGATAGAATAATCAACTAACTCAAATCCTAGCTCTTTAGACTCAGCAAGGAACTCTCTTGACTCAACAGGGAACCTGAATGAACACTATGGAACAGGAAATCAGAGGAATAAGGGGAAATAGGGTTGAGGAAAGGAGAGAAGAAGCTGGAGGTCCTGAGGGTGAAGTGAATGGAAACAACAGAAACAAGATTGCTAAGGAGTTAGGAAAGGATCTCAAAAAGGTTACCCCTCCTAAGTTTGATGGTAAAACTATAGGTGACGGAGCAGAAGCATGGATTATTGATATGGAAAAATATTTTGATCTCCATGACTTGTTTGCTAAAACTAAAGCTATATGGGGATCTTACCAGCTTACTGGGGAAGCAGCGACTTGGTAGGATAATGAGAAAGCTGAAAAGAAACTGTTACCAGGAGAAGTCACATGGGATCGCTTCCTTGAGCACTTTCAGAAGAGGTGGTTGCCACAACTCTATTTTGACAAGAAAATGATAGAATTCTAAAACCTCACTCAAGGAGGTATGACTGTGACTTAGTATTGGGAGAAATTCTCTCACCTGTTGAAGTATGTTCCATAGTATCAGCTTGATGAAAGGTTCAGGATTCGTAAGTTTATTTTGGGATTAAGGCCACAGATTAGATCAGATGTTGATATTCATAACCCATTATCTATGGATGAAGTGTTTGAAAAGGCTACTAGATAGGAGCAAAAACTACAACAGATTTTAAATTACCATAAGAGTTAGGATGTGAAGAATGGGAATAAAAGGTTTCAGAATGACAGTCGCAGTCAGTATAATAGTAGCAATCAAGGGAACAATAAGCACCAGATAAGGAATCTTAAAAGAGGTAATAACTACCAGGATAAGAATAATGGGAACCAAGGTGGAAATAACAATAAGAGAAGTAACTATGGAAACAATGGTAATAATAACAGGAGGGACATGCTAGCTAGACACAGAGGACCTAGAGATGGATGTTACACTTGTGGAGGAGAGCACTATGCTAGTGCATGTCTTTTTCGAACAGAGAACTAGAGAGGGAAATCGATAGGGAGCTCCTCAACACCAGATTCATGCAGTTGTAGATCATTAACAGGTGGATTTCCAAGCTACACCTATTCAGATGTCTAGTAAGCTCTTTGGCCTTCCAATTTCTATTTTAATTGATATAGGAGCTACAAAATGTTTTGTTGATCCAAAAATTGTAGCTAAGTTATCTATAAAACCTAGACACATGGAAAATTCTTGGATGGTACAGTATGGTAACAATGTAGAGAAAAGAGTAGATTCATGTCTAGTATGCAGTGAATTAGATCTTCCTACTTTCCAAACACAAGTCAATCTTTATGTTGCACCTCTAGGATCTTACGATGTGATTCTTGGATCAATTGGTTGTTTGAACATAAGTCTTTAGTAGATTGTGAAGAGAAGGTAGTAAAATGCTTTGATGACTTTGGGAACTGGGTAGAAATTTGTGGATCAAGAACACCCCTTAAGCTAAGACAGATATCAGCTATGCAATTGAAAAAGGCTAAACGAAAGGGTTGTTCTATCTATGCAGTGAAGATAAGAGATCTAGATAATCAGGAACCATCTTTTGACAAGTATCCTATTCTTAGAGAATTTAAAGATGTCTTTCCTAATGAATTGATAGAACTACTGCCTAAAAGAGAATTTGATTTCTCTATAGATCTAATGCCAGGAATAGAACCACATTCTAAAGCACCTTATCGAATGACAACCACAGAACTATATGAGTTTAAGGCATAGTTAGAAGAATTGTTAAAACAAGGGTTTATCATACCTAGTGTGTCACCTTGGGGCGCACCAGTCATCTTCGTAAAGAAGAAGGATGGAACATTGAGGTTGTGCATTGATTATAGAATGATCAACAAAGCCACTATTAACAACAAGTATCCCCTTCCTAGGATAGATGAGTTGTTTGACCAGATGAAAGGTGCAAAGGTATTCTCTAAAATAGATCTTAGATCTGGGTATCATCAGTTACAGATTAAGGATGAGGATATCTCTAAAACAATATTCTAAACATGATACGGTCACTACGAGTTCACAATAGTACCATTCGGGTTAACTAATGCACCAGTAGCATTCATGAACTTGATGAACAGTATGTTCAGGGATTGTCTTGATGAGTTTGTGTTGGTTTTCCTTGATGACATTCTGATTTATTCAGAATCAGTAGAGGAGCATGAAAAACACTTGAGAATAGTCTTGCAGCATTTGAGAGAAAGAATTTTTTTGGTAAGTTATCTAAGTGCACATTCTACCAGAGTAAAGTGCACTATCTTGGCCATGTAATTTCAGCCAGAGGGATAGCGGTGGATCCTGAAAAGATCAAGGTAATAATGGAATGGCCTGCACCACAGACTGTGACTGAGGTTAGAGGTTTTATGGGGCTAGCAGGATACTACAAGAAATTTGTAGAGGGATTCTCGATAGTTGTAGCACCCATAACCTTGTTGCAGAAGAAGGGTAAGAAGTTCTATTGGATAGATAAATGCGAACAAGATTTTCAGTTGTTGAAAGAAAAACTCACATCAGCACCTATTCTGACCATACCTGATCCAAATGGTCATTTCATAGTGATTACAGATGCTTCTAGTGAAGGTGTGGGAGGAGTGTTGATGCAGAATGGAAAAGTAGTGGCATATGAATCGAGAAAACTGAAACAACATGAGTTAAATTATGCACCTTATGATCTCGAGTTGTCTGCCATTGTTCACAAACTCCAAATGTGGAGGCACTATCTCTTGGGTAAACCATTTGAGCTTAAGACAGATCATCTAGGGCTCAAAAATATCTTCACCCAACCTAATCTCAATGCACGACAGAGAAGGTGGCTAGAATTCCTTAGCGAATATGATTTTGGAATTGAGTACATAAAAGGTAAAGAGAATAGGGTAGTAGATGCTCTCAGCAGGAGATGACATCTGGCTGCAATGGTGACTACTAGAACCAATTTGAGACATCAGGTAATCTAAAACTTGCAAGGGGATGAGCACTATGAATGGGTTAAACAAGCATTAGAAGCAGACCCCACAGATCATCAATTTGATGGGTATGTCATAGAATCAGATGGGCTTTTGAGATATTAGGGGAGAATGTATATCCCAGATTCAGGTGAAATGAGGAAGTTAGTTCTTGAGGAGATTCATAGTGCTCCATATTCTGGACACCCAGGAGCGACCAAGACAATGGAAGGATTGAGACCATTGTACTTTTGGACTAAGCTTAAGAAGGACGTAACTGAGTTTGTCGCTTGATGTTTAGAATGTCAATGCATCAAGGTAGAACATGTCCATCCTATAGGACTACTTTATCCACACAATGTACTTGAGTACAAATGGCAAGTGATTAGCATGGACTTTATTTAGGGATTGCCCATGTCAAAGAAAAGACATGATGTTATCTTAGTGGTAGTGGACAAACTAACGAAAGTGGCTCATTTCATTCCCAAAAATCTCTTAGATGGGCCACTGACGTTAGGAAAGAAGTTTGTCCAAGAGATCTTTCGATTACATAGAGTGCCAGAGATGATCATTTCAGATCGTGACACTCACGTGACCTCTAGGATTTGGACCACACTTAATGCAGCTTTGGGGACTAAATTGAACTTTAGTACAGCGTACCACCCTGAAACAAATGGTTAGAAAGAGAGTCAACCAGGTAGTGGAGGATCTTCTAAAGATGTACTGTATGGACCAATAGTACAAATGGGAGGAATATCTACCATTGGTAGAGTTTGCTTATAATAATTCCTACCATGCATCTTTAGGAATGGCACCTTTTGAGGCTCTTTATGGGCGCAAATGTAGAACTTCAATCAGTTGGGACAAGATTGGAGATCAAATAGTAGTTGGACTTGACATATTGAAAGAAATGGAAGATCAGATGAGGCTAATCAAAGAGAAATTGAAGCAAACCTCAGATAGACAGAAGAGCTATGCCAACAAGAACATGACTTTTAGATAGTTTTCAGTAGGTGATAAGGTGTTTCTGAAGGTTAAGCCACACAAGAGTTCAATTTCATTTGGCAAGGCATCTAAACTAGCTCCGAGATTCGTAGGACCTTTCGACGTTCTAGAAGTGATCAATCCAGTTGCATATAGACTTTCTCTGCCACCAGCTCTCACCAAGATCCATAATATTTTTCATGTGTCGTTGCTCAAACCTTATCATCTTGATGTATTGTATATTCTTGATTGGCATGCTCTACAAGTATAGGATCTAGGAGTGGTGCTAGTGGAGCCCATTCAAGTCTTGGAGAAGTGCAACGTTAAGTTGCATAATCAAGAAATAGTACAGTACAAGGTCCAGTGGGACCAATATTCAGTGGACAGTACCACTTGGGAGGATGCTTCTGATATTGATAAATCTTTTCCACATTTGGGAAAATAGAATAGCTGTTTAATTTACATGCATAGTTAGATACTTTGACACTCAGATGATGATACATTATTATTTGATATTTTATTGTTTTGGTTGATGTAATAAGACATTGAGACGATTTCAATTCCAACTGGGGAAGGATGTCACGTCTCATACTTTTCATACTTGATTGAATGCTTAAATGCAATAATTACATTGTTGGTTAAAATTTGATCACTTCGGCTATTTCGATTTCTTCGGCTATTGAGACTAACTTATTGATGGTTCTATGAGTGTGACTTTTGCAGTCTTGTCGAAGACAAGGATATGCTTCAGGTAGGGGGGATCCTAGCTTCGTGGCAACATGTGGCAGGTTGTGTTTGGTGGTTAGACACACTCACATAGAATTCATCCTTGCATGATTGATTTGACGGTTATTTGCATAGAATAATTGATTAGTGGATGTATGCATTTACATGTTGATTTGATGATGTTAACCTCTTTTTCTTCATTAGATATTGTCAAATCTCTTTAGTCGACATTATCATCAATATGCTTTCATTATAATTCGAGTTTGATACTTGTCATGTCAAGAAAACATGTTAAGTTTATAATTGAATTCAATAGATATAAGAAATCTATGTAGTATTTCAAATTAAAATAAATGCCAACCTTATTCCAATATGGTTCTTATATAAAGGATCAAAGGCTAATTCTATTTTTTTTAAAATTAAATAAATCAATAAAATTATCATATATAAGAGCTAAAAGAGTTGTTCTACTTGATAAAGCCTTTTATTATAGAGATGAGTAACTATTTTATTTAATAAAAAGTCTTAAGTAAAGACGTCATTAAAAATTTAAAAATGACAATCTTAGAGAAAGAAATATTTTGTTATTTTCGAATGGAATAACTATTTTTAGGCATAAATTATGGGGAGCTAAAAAGAAAACTAAAGTAACATTTATTAACTGGGTGTGTGGGAGCGCATGGATCATGCGAAGCATGCAGAAGGTTGGAAGTAAAAGAAGTTAAAAAAAAGGTTGGAAATTAGGTTAAAAAGGGAGAGATACATTCGGTGAAGGGGGATAATAAAAAGAGGAGGAGAACCATATAAAATTGAGGAACGCAAGATTGAAAGCGACAGAAGGATGATCTGTAATTGTATGCAAGAGACTTTCCGTGGGCTATAAGCAAGATTACGGGTATTTTTCTTAAAATCTTGTATTATGAAATATCTATATATAAACAGTGAAAAACAGATGGTATATGTATGTTTAATTCTAGCAGTTGTTGTATCTTCTAGCTATCGGCTAACTAAATCGGCCATACCTCTATTACCACAGCCTTTGCCTTTGAGCATTTTGCTTATTTGTAGATCGGCCATTATTAAAGATATAAATGACCTCCTCCTCTTATTCCAATAGATTGTTGAAATGTAATTTCACATCTTCATAATCAGCTTCTTTCTTCACCTTGTTATTCTCTTTAATTGATCTTCTGAGCCTTTTCTTCTAACCGCGCCGGCGGCATAACGGATTTTAATATTATTTCATTGTTTTTCTGACAAGAAACGCTTCCTGTGTAAGTAGTTCTCGGCCTATTTTAAATTAAAATTTATTATTTTTATTGATCTGCCAGCAATTCAACTTAGATCAACCAACATCCATGTTTCGGCCATTTTTCTTACTCAG
Source organism: Cunninghamia lanceolata (assembly GCA_027924645.1). Taxonomy (NCBI): domain Eukaryota; kingdom Viridiplantae; phylum Streptophyta; class Pinopsida; order Cupressales; family Cupressaceae; genus Cunninghamia; species Cunninghamia lanceolata. Next base: position 2,541,775 of record BSBN01000696.1, on the reverse strand, counting down.
ATCGGCTATCATAAATCGATGATTCAATCCTATTAAATCGGCCTCTCATCTTTGAAAAAAAAACTGACTATCAAACTTACGTTTACAAAATGGATCTAATCAATCCAATGGAGGAAGCAAACAAACTAGTTTTAATTGCTAAACTAACCTGTATATCATAGCATTAAAACCAAACGGAACCATAGAATCTTGGTGATGACCTATAGCTTGCCATAAACAAACTGAGCGTTATTTCATTGATCTCACACATGGTATTCACCACTATTTGTTTTGTCATTCAGCAAACTTCATTATTTCTCTTATACTGAGCGATGTTCTCTTGAAACAGTTTCCTTATATCTACCGCTACAGCAGCTTTATAGTGATTCAGTTAGCAGATAAACCCTTATTTCTGTCTTTAAATTGGCCATCAAGACAGTTAACTTTGGCCAAAGTACATAGAGCAAATGTTTAGTTGGTAGTTAGCTCAAATGACGAAATAAATTACTGCAATTTATTTGACCATTGAAGTGGATGATATTTAAATAGAGTGAAAAATTCCAAATTCTCTAAACAAACTCCCTTCTTTCTCAGACCAACTGTCCCCTTTAAAAGAGATTCAGTCTAGCTGACCTCATGCTACATGTAGTAAACATCTTCCTTCAAATTGGTCTTGACTTCTAATGAATGATATGTTTGAACCGATAACTGACTCAATAGTTATACAGAAAAATCTTGCAATTACTTGTAGACGTAAAAATGAAGCATGCTGATCTATTTTTGATTTAGTGGTAATATATCTTTTATGGAAGTATTTTGGAAGCAAATAGCATTATCATTTATATATCTATGTATGTGAAACACTTATGCAAACAAAATTAGATTAACATTCTTCTTTTTAATAGACATTGACTTATAAATTATTTCCAACACGAAGATAGTCGGGTAGAAAACCTTCTTATTCTTTATTCATGCAAAAATCATTGTTTTAAACTCTAAGTCATCATAAAGGCAACTAATGACTTTTGGATTCAAATAAACTACTGAATTGTCCTTAAATGAATCAATCATTCTCTTCTACTTCTATTCTCTCAAATAGAGCTTATTTTGTTGTCTTTCTTCTCATTGAAAATGTGTCAAGAAAAAGGAAATGGATGAAATCTCTTTGTTGTCTTCTTTATAAGTTTCCGTCAAAATGATGTTTACTATGCTTGGAGTGAGATTGCCTTCCGGGACGGGTGTCAAATATGGGTTATTAGGGAAGTGAGTTTTCTTTTTCAAAACTTACATACCATTATATCGGTTTAATACTTTGGCTAAAGCGATTGGAGTGTTGAAACAAACATATGCACCATTAAAAAAGATGGTTAATTGCCTAGTTTTATGTTATATTTTTCCCTACCATATCCTATTGATGTGATTCTACATTCATGATAGTAGTGCATGTAGATCGATAGGCACACACCAGATTCCACCCTGCACTTGTTTACAGGTTGCTAGGCTCTTCGAGCAGGGTCCAGTTTTCCTCAATTTGAGGGATTATGGGGAAGCGCAATGCTTCGTGGTTGGGCAGAAAAGTACTTGAACCATGTTCTTGTCCTACGACGCAATAGATGGCTGGTTAGTTGATGGTGGTCAAAGACTATGCTCTGGATATGATATTGATCAACTTGTACTTCTATTGTTTCAAGATTTGTAAGGCTTGATGCCATCATTGAAAATTTGTAATATTGTTTAAATGACATACTCTGTAATTGACCTCAGATGTATCTATTTGTGTTGTAATCATGATTGCACTTTAAACTTATGATTTTAACTATTGATTTGTCTAGAAATGTCAAATTTATTTTTCTACTGAATGAAAATGGAAGTTAGTTTACTTTACTTTGATTTACTGCAGTAATTATGTTTAACTTTAGTTATGAGTGCTTGTTGGAAAAATTAGTACATTACAAATATAATGTTGATGCAAATACAACTGATGAATAAATGAGAGCAAGAGGGTAGCATTTATAGGATATGCTACTAAATGATGAGGCACTTACAACCCATGTGAAAGGATGATGAAAATTCACCAACTTAGGAAAGTGCACTCGACCATAATTATTAAATGTAAGATTTCACCTACCTAAGTAGATACTTACATAGTTAAGCTTATCCTAATGTGCATACTAATTCAAGGAAAATAAACTAAATTCATTAATAAAAAAATGTACAAACATTTATATTACCTGGCAAACCTCTATTTGAACACTTGGGAGCTATAAATTCTATTTATTTCAACATGTTAAATTTCATCATGAAGGTAGAGTTGTAAATATTGCATGAGATCCATATGGCACTTAATGTCGAACCTTCCTTCTACTAGAACTATCAGAAGCCTCAAATTGAAAAACATCAACATATTCTTAGTGTAACTTGGAATCATTAAAAGGTACATTTATGTTAATTGAATTGGACATTAAGTAAATGTTAGGAGATGGACACTAGTAATTAAAGTGTGTTGAATTTAATATTATCTATTAAAGGAGAGTATTTTATATTAAAAATAATATTTATTAACTTTCAATGTAAAAATAAAAAATATAATTACAACACAAAGATTAATTATTAGAATATGAAGACAATACTATATCTATTTAAAATAAATTAAAATTAAAATTATTAATATGAACAAATATGCACAAAAACAATAGAAGTGGTAATAAAAGTTACAATTAGGCAAACTTATCCAAACTACTGCAAAAGATGGACTCCACAAACATATACATAAGCTATAAATTTTAAAACCTCAGTAGGACTTCATTTTTTATTTAACAAATAAAATTACTAAAAATGTTTTGGTGTAGTCTTCCTTACAAATTTAAGAAAATAATGATAAATTTCCTCCACAATAAAATAGAATACAAATGAACTTTTTTAAACTAATGAAACTACAAAACATTGTAATTCTTATTTTGCAAATAATTATAAACATAACATATTTATTGTTGAATAGATCCTCCTCAAAGTAAAAGGAAAATGAGACATTTAAAAAAAAATCAAATCACATAGACCCACTTCTTACATTATCATATGGACATACAAAATAAAATAATATATATTCAGACACTAACTTTTGAAATTCAAGACAATATTGTCATATTTTACATATACCTTAGAGGGTTCTGAGTTATTAAAAAATCAAGTCCTTTTTTGAGTGCTTGAAAATCATCTTTTCTTTCCATATGTAGAAGCTATATACTAAATCCTTCCACAATGTTTTCTACTTTTACATCATAAATGTTTCAATGAAACCTATTCACCTTTTTCCAACATGCTTCATATAAGAAAGACCTATATATAGATGCAAGAGAACAAAAAAATAGTAATTAGTTCACAAAAATCTACTATTATGCAACAAATTTGATATAATATACACAAAATAACCTTTTGGAAGAAAGAAGAATATGATACATGAACATTTTGAAAATAAGAGCTCATGAGAGATAATTAGAAAAGTAACCCAACAATTAACTTCAAACATGCAATTGGAATAGCAGCTAAATTCAAGATGAATTCTATAATGACATAGCTCAATAATTGATCTATGTTTGCCTCCCATGGTTTTTACCCAGAAAAGAAAATACAAATGTATTATAATTCTTTCTAATTGTTGGACAACTATAATTGAGAAAACCAACATAACTACTATTGAATAAAATACATTAGGTAATGTTCTACATATTAGTCCCAAAAATTAAAGGAAAAGCTTCTACTATTTATTATTTCTAGAATATATTATTTGATTTAACTTTTTTTTACAAATTTATCTCCTCCTATTTTAAATCTAAAAAATAAATCTATACTTCATCTTTAAGACAAGATGCCTTTATACTAGAAGTGTAGAAACTTTTAACTATGTGTCAATCTTCTATTTGCAAGACAAACTAGATATATTGTTAATTCAAAATATGTAAAGGACAATGTCTGAATAGAATAGAATCTAGTATAATAGATAAGTCACAAGATATTCAAATCAAAAGTAATTGTCACAGTGTTAAAAAGAAAAATATGGAGGCAATTGATATTAGATTTATAGAAAATGACTTCTTTTTATCCTTTTTCTCCCCAAGAAAAAATACTTTACTTAGTTGAATGTACTCAACAAGGTCCCTCACAAAAGAAACTCTATATAGTTGTGATTATAGAAATAAAACTGATAGATCCAATTATTATTTTTTTAACAAACTACCTTAAATAAATAAATAAAAGAAAAAGATGTTTATATTACACTAACCTTAAATATTTTAATTAATTTTAATTAAATTTAATTGGATAAAATAAAAATAAAAAATGAAGAAAGTACCGATATTTTTAAAAATTAATTATTTTTTGGATTAAAATTAATTAGAAAATAACATATCTTATGGATAACATTTTCATTATATAACCTACACTGTATAGTCAAATAAAGAATAGCGAGCACAACTCTTGACAACAGTCAAATAAAGAAATAAATGACACACAAATTTAATGGTGGGGAAATTTTGATACTTACTCACTTATTTCACCTCCAAATCATTTATTTCGAGTCTGATATCCTTTTCTACTCCAATAAATGCACATTTTCTTGTTTCTGTTTCCTCTACATTCACCTTAGTATCTTCTAGTAGGTTATTTTCCTCTGGCTTCCCTTATGGTTCTGTATCCGCTTGAGTCAAGATTTCCTCTATTGCTCTAAACTTTTCTTGTATTTCAAGTGCTTTCCTTATATTCTCTTCTTTGAATTCTTCTGCCCATTTCCTGCAGCATTGAGGTAAGACTGTTGGTAGTTGTAAAACACCATATGCTATAATATCTCCCAAGCAGTTCACTACCCTATCAATCAATTCCTCCTCGTCACTGATGAACAAATCCTTGAAGATGACCTTGCACACGCATTCCATGCTAAATCTTTTTAGCTTATCTGTACCTTCACCATACGTTAAATTTGTTGGGCACGTGGACTATGTGAAGCCCAACAGTAATGGCGTACACTTTCTGACTCCCTTATTCCTTGTAACCGCCCTTTTCTGCATATAGCCATTCTTGGCTTGTAACTGCAGGGGTTCTGGATTCTCTCCAGACGTTTGGCAGTTGTCATGTATTGGGGTTATTGCAGGACGCAAGATATGAGAGCTGGGGCTCCAGTTATACTATGATATCAGAAAGAGATGAAACACTGAGTCTGTGTGTGCTGCTGTTAGAAGATATACAGTCATATTGTGATGTACTGAATCCAGAGAGAGATGTATTAAGACTTTAATAATATTGCCCTTCGTTGTGGATGTAGCCAACATTGGCGAACCACGTTAAACTACCTGATTGCTCTGTGTGTTCTGTCATATTTCTTTCATTCTGAGTTATTGTTTTAATATTACTGTTCTTTGCTGTTTTTCAATTCTGTTTTAGTATTTACAATTGGTATCAGAGCTTGTGTGTAGCTCGGTCCAGGAGACGGTGAAAATTTTTGGGAACCTGCACATCATTCAGAATGGATGACTCAGAGAAATGGAAAATAGAAAAGTTTACAGGCCAGAACTTTGGTCTTTAGAAAGTGCACATGGAGTCTCTTCTCATCAAATAGGACCTGTCTCTCGCCTTACAGGGGAAAGCCAAAGGACAAGGTACTATGACGGATGAAGACTGGGAAAAACTGGATTCGAAAGCGAAGGCAACAATATTTCTCTCATTGTCAAGTAATGTTTTAGTTAATGTCTCAAATGAGATCAATACGCAAGCGCTTTGGGAAAAGCTCTCTAGTATGTATGCGATTGCTTCAGCGTCAAATAAGGTTTTTATTATGAAGAAATTATATAACCTAAAAATGAGAGAAGGTGGGGTGATGTCCAACCATCTGAATGAGTTTAACACCTTAGTCTCTCAATTAGCTTCGGTGAGCATCAAATTAGATCCTGAGATTAAAGTGATTCTGCTGTTGTGTTCCTTACCACATAGTTGGGAAGGTGTTGTCATGGCTGTGAGCACTTCTGTAGCAGCCAAGAGTACCTTGGTTTTTGATGAAGTTGCAGCTACTCTTCTCAGTGAAGACATGAGAAGGAAACATCAGGAACCTTCAGTCGGTGATGCTCTAACAGTTGTCAGTATAAACAACAGAGGAAGAAGCAATGACAGAGGTAGATTCAACAACCGGAGAAGGTCACAATCTGGTCCACGATCGAAGTCTAGGGGCAGAACCGGTTCATGTTGGTTTTGTGGAAAACCTGGACACAATAAGAAAAATTGCTGGAACTATAAGAAAGCTCAAGGCAACGTGAGCACAAATAATCAAGCAAACACTGCAAGTGATGGTGTTTTGGTCCTATCAGCAAGTGATACAAATGCAGATTCGTGGGTCCTTGACTCCAGCGCCTCTTTTCATGCAACTTCATGCCGTCAAGCTTTCATGAATTTTCAAGAAGGCACATTCGGTAAGGTATTTCTGGGTGACAATAAAGAATGTGAGATTTTAGGAAAAGGAGATATAATATTGAATCAGAAAAATGGTGACAAACTAACTTTGACGGATGTTAGATATGTGCCTCTATTAAAAAGAAATTTAATTTCTGTCAGTCAGCTTATAGGCAATGGATGCAATGTTAAATTTTCTCTTGACTCATGGAAAATTACAAAGGGACTTTTAGTAATGGCAAGAGGAAAGAAGCAAGGTAATCTATACATTCTGGACTGTTTCGGTGAAGTGGGAGTTGCCTTGCCGGCTATGGATAGTGGGTCTGAAATATGGCACAAGAGGCTCGGTCATATGAGCCAAAAAGGTCTTCAAGTTATGCTTCAGCGCAATCAGCTTCCAGGCCTCAACTCCATCAATTTAGAATTCTGTGAACATTGCCTTTATGGCAAATAGTGCCGAACTAGTTTCGTGAGAACGGGGCATGACAAGAAAACCAGTCCATTGGAACTTGTTCATTCCGATGTCTTTGGTCCAACTCAGGTAACTTCTTTCGGTGGAGCAAATTATTTTGTCACATTTTTAGATGACTGCACTCGCAAAATGTGGATTTATATGTTGAACAGAAAATCTGAAGTTTTTTCAAAATTTAAGATTTTTCAAGCTTCAGTTGAAAACCAGATTGGGCATAAAATTAAATGCCTCCTAACAGACAATGGTGGAGAATATTGCTCTTCGGAGTTTGATTCTTTTTGTGCAGACCATGGTATTCGATGGATCAAAACCGTCCCTTACACACCTCAGGAAAATGGTGCAGTTGAAAGGCTTAATCGCACGATCCTTGAGTGAGCTCGATGTATGCTCTCCAATGTCGGATTGGGCAAAGAGTTTTGGGTAGAGGCATGTAACACTGCTGTGTATTTAATCAATCAAGCTCCTTCGTCTAGGCTAGATTTTGACATACCTGAGGAGACATGGCTCGGAAAGCGAATTTCCTATCAGCATTTGTGGGTATTTGGCTGTGCCGCTTTTGTTCACATTCCAAAAGAGCAGAGGACTAAGTTAGACTTCAAGTCAAAACGGTGTGTTTTTCTCAGCTATGGTGAAGATCAGTTTGGTTTTCGTCTTTGGGATCCTGTTGCAAAGACTATCATTCGTAGCCGCGATGTTGTGTTTAACGAGAGGGAGTTTCCAGGCTTGCACTCTTGCACTTCACCTCTACCGAAATATATTGACGTGGATTTGTTCGATAATGGAAAGGTGAGGCAATCCACCATTACGTTTTCCTAGCCACTTGTTACTACTATACATTCTTATATGTCTGGAGCTCCTATTACTTCAGCTACTTTGCCTTCGGTTGGATGCGCTATTCCCACCCAGTCAATTGGTATGCCTTCTATTGTTGCTACACAGCCTTCTAACATTAACTTGCTGCCTCTAGAACAGTCCTTGCTGCCTTCCTCACATGATACGCTGCCTTGTGCTTCAGCACATGTTACGCAGCCTTCCCATAGGTATTCGCTGCCTTTAGAAATTAATATGCAGCCTTCTTCACAAGTGACGCTACCTCCACAAGCTTGTTCGCTGCCTTTTAACTCTTCATCGCAGCCTTTGTATCCTTCAATGCTACCTATTGACTGTCCAACATCGCTAGTCACATCCTCTGAGCCCACGCAACAATCCATTAGTCATTCACTGCCTTTGCAACTTTCAATGCAGAATAAAGGAGGCTCAGACACCACGTCCTTACCAGGTGAACATTCAGACCTGTATAAAGGTCACTCTACTACACAGATAGGACCTATGTGGCAAGACAGTGTAATTGAGTAGAGCCCTATGGGTGCACCAATACAGAGACAGGGTAGTTTTCCTCAGGGGCCTCTTCACTCAGAGATTGATAATGTTCAGCATTTATTACAGAGACTCAATCTGGACTCCAATATCCAGCCAGAGCAAGGTACACAATTGAGGAGGTCTACCTGTGCAAAGAGGAGACCGGCAAAATACGATGACTATGAGTTATTGCTCTCTGATTATGCAGAGCCGACAACTTATAAACAGGCCTGCAAGCATGAAAATGCACAGAACTGGATGGCAGCCATGAACGAAGAAATGGAATCGTTGAGCATTAATCAAACCTGGGATTTGGTTCCTCTTCCGCCAAATCGAAAGCCTCTTAAGAACAAATGGATTTATCGCTTGAAAGACGAAGACAAAGGAAATAAAAGATACAGGGCCAGATTAGTCGTCAAGGGGTTTGATCAGCAAAAAGGTATTGATTTTTCTGAAATATTTTCTCCAGTTGTCAGGATGGACACCATTCGTACTGTCTTGGGTTTAGTTGCCATTTGGGATTTAGAACTTGAGCAACTCGATGTGAAAACAACATTTTTACATGGCGATATTGATGAGGATTTATACATGGAGCAGCCTGAAGGCTTTGCTCAACCAGGCAAGGAGCATTTATTTTGCAAGTTGAAGCGGAGTTTGTATGGGCTGAAGCAAGCTCCAAGACAATGGTATTTAAAATTTGACCGCTTCATGACTGATAACCACTTTATTCGATGCAAATCAGATCCTTGTGTTTACTACAAGAGGCTCCATATTGGTGAGTTTGTCATACTATTGCTCTATGTTGACAATATGTTAGTAGCTGGTAGCAGTATTCAGATTATTGCTCAGCTGAAGCAACAGTTGGCTCTTCGTTTTGCCATGAAAGATCTCGAACCAGCCAAAAGAATACTTGGGATGCACATATTCAGAAACAGAAATAAAAGAGAACTCAGGTTGTCCCAAGCAAGCTACATTGCCAAAGTGTTGGATAGATTTAATTTGTCTCATGCTAAACCAGTCTCTACTCCTTTGGCTGATCACTTCCGCTTATCTTCAGCTATGTGTCCGAAAAATCAAGAAGAAGAAGAACATATGAGGTCTGTTCCCTATACCTCTGCAGTCGGTAGTCTCATGTATGCAATGGTGTGTACTCATCCGGACATAGCACAAGCTGTTGCTGTTGTGAGCAGATTCATGAGTAATCTGGGCAAACTTCACTTGCAGGCAGTTCAGTGGATTCTTCGGTACTTGAAAGGTACTTCACATTTCTGTTTATGTTTTGGAGGTACTGACTTTCAGCTTCGTGGTTATGTAGATTCTGATATGGCCAGAGATTTAGACAAATGCCGGTCTACTACTGGTTATGTTTTTACATTTACCGGGGCAGCCATTACTTGGGTCTCTCGTTTGCAACAAACTGTAGCTCTGTCATCAACAGAGGCTGAATACATAGCGCTCTCGGAAGGAGCCAAAGAAATGATATGGCTTGAGTGTTTGTTGACGGAACTGGGCTGTCCAAAATCTGTATTTCCATTATTTTGTGATAGCCAAAGTGCTATACACTTGTCAAGAAATTCAGCGTTCCACAGTCGAACAAAGCATATTGACCTTCGTTACCATTTTATCCGCCATCTTATTGACGAAGGCAAGTTGCAGGTCACAAAGATTGACACTAAGCTTAATCCGACAGATGTATTAACAAAGATTGTTCCTCGAGAGAAGTTCGAATTCTGTAGATCTTCTCTCGGTCTTGTTCCTCTGTGACACTGAATTTCATGAAGGGGATCTCTCTCAGAGCAGCCTCGTTGCCGTTCCCATTGGTCTTCAAGTGGGAGATTGTTGGGCACGTGGACTATGTGAAGCCCAACAATAACGGCGTACACTTTCTGACTCCCTTATTCCTTGTAACCGCCCTTTTCTGCATATAGCCATTCTTGGCTTGTAACTGCAGGGGTTCTGGATTCTCTCCAGACGTTTGGCAGTTGTCATGTATTGGGGTTATTGCAGGACGCAAGATATGAGAGCTGGGGCTCCAGTTATACTGTGATATCAGAAAGAGATGAAACACTGAGTCTGTGTGTGCTGCTGTTAGAAGATATACAGTCATACTGTGATGTACTGAATCCAGAGAGAGATGTATTAAGACTTTAATAATATTGCCCTTCGTTGTGGATGTAGCCAACATTGGCGAACCACGTTAAACTGCCTGATTGCTGTGTGTGTTCTGTCATATTTCTTTCATTCTGAGTTATTGTTTTAATATTGCTGTTCTTTGCTGTTTTTCAATTCTGTTTTAGTATTTACAAAATTATCAACTTGTCCATGGCCATTCCAATATTGACAGAAATTGATATGGGAGTGCGATGCACTCTGGTCATTCTCCGCGAACTCTATAACAACTTCAAGAACCTCCTTAAATGTCAGCTCTGCACGTCGGTGTTTATTTGTTTCAACCAGTCTTTCTATCTTTTGCATTTTGATGTCGGCTTCTAAACTCATTTGGTAGGCTCGGCTGCTGCCTGAATCAAACAAATTCATGGGGTTCACTGCTATGTTAGCAGGGAAGTCAAGAAATTTCAGTAGATCTTGCGCTTCCCTGTAAGCCTGCACAGCATCCTTCACAATCTCATTCGAATCCCAACCATAGGCAAGTTCTGCAAGAATAGAAAGTGCCGCGACTGCCGCCATCTTCCATACTCCTAGGTACAAATATATATCTTCAGTCAGGGAAAGCTGATTTCTAATCACTTCACTACTTTCATTGACACTGTGCTCAATTACCTTTATTATTTTTTGAGAACTTTGGCCCTTGGCATAAGCTTCATTCATCACACGCTTTATTTGCTTATTTGATGAATCAGCCACGTACAAAGTTTCATCGGTTGCTGTTTTGAGTTCCACTTCTGGATCCACCAAATCTTCGAACATGTCGATACAGTGAAGGGCGTGTGCAAGTTTGTTCACAATCCAAACCAACAAACTCGACAACCCCAAACAGAAAAAGTTGAAGAGTATTAGTAAACATATCACAACAAAGAAGAGACCCACAGGAAGCACGGTTGTAAGAAAGACCAAGAAAACTAATATTCTCGGCGCTTTCCACACATTCGTTAGTATACATTTGAAATACGAGACATTCTCAAGCCAGCTCAGATTTAATGCTCTTCTCATAAAAAGGTATACTAACCGGCAGAAGCGAATTCCAAATACCAAAGTATACTTGACGTAAGCGGAAATGGGAAATTTACGCGATACACAAAGCAAGAGAAATATTAGCCATCTCGAGATCAGGATAATCCATCCTGTGAGGATGAAAACACACTGAAGGCAGAATGTCAATGTCTCAATATTATTACTACGATGCAAAAGAGATTGCCGAGATATTAGTTTGGCCACCACCACTGCAACACATGTCGTCACAATCATAAACACCGCAGGAGTGAAGGCCGAGCTCTTCAACCAAAATTCTTGCTGACAACCACGAACTATAGCCCACAACTTCAATACCTCACTCACATTTTCTTGAAGCATTTCACTTTCCACACTTCCCGAAAGCATTTTAGCAATCCGGAGACTCAGGCGGTCACGAGTGAAGTTACAATTTATAACTGCCAAACCTATGTAAAGCACAAGAGAAATGGCAGCCACCAACAGAAGCACACTAGATGAAATAAACATCTCCCTTCCTCCAGTTCTGAATGAGGGTTCGTCAACATTTTGAAGCAGGTAAATCTCGGTGGACATGTGCATACATAAACTTACCGCTAAAGCTGCAATATTTGACCACCTTCCCTGGGAGCCATTAAAGGCCACGCCTGGCAGCACGCATCCCAAAAATATGCAGAAAACAAGTCGAGCAATATCGACAGACCGTTGCTTGTTCAACAGCATTTGCAACTCCTCTTCTTTCGATTTGCCAAAGAGATTGACGTTTTGGGCATCAAAATACCCAAGAAATTGGATGGTCAAGGCAGTGAGAGTGAGACCACTACCCTGAATCCACTTATCCCCTCTTTTCCACGCATTCACAAGATCCCACGCAACAAATATTAAAAAAACAGATATGGCAAGTAATACCTTCCCCACTTGGAGACCGGTCTCCATTTTGCTTCGTAGTTCTCACAATCTCAACACAGGCGGAACTTGGAAGAAGCAGCAGCAATTATTTGATTTCTATACTCTAGTTAAACACGATCCGTCTGTATTTAAACAATAGCACAGTAATAAATGTTCCATTTAGCTTCTTTCACAATAAATTCTCTCTGTAATTTTAACTTTAAGGAAATTCATTCTATTTTCTTGCATAAATCTTCAGCACGAAGATAGGGGTATCCTAATTTCTTAATGACGGAGACTTGGAATTCCTTTTCTACGAATTGTCGGAATATGATATAAACAGAGAGGGACGTTACAAACTTTTAACATTGCTTTGGAATAATCTTTCGTTTAATACTTTGCTTGTGATTTAATTAAAATAAAAAACTGAAAGGAATATTATTTTTCCTCAATCCGTTGGAATTCCTTTCCTACGGATTGTCAGAATATAATATAAACAGCGAGGGACCTTACAAACTTTTAACATTGCTTTGGAATAATCTTTTGATTTATACTTTGCTTGTGATTTAATTGAAATAAAAACTGAAAGGAATATTATTTTCCCTCAATCTTGGAATTCCTTCCCTACGGATTGTCGGAATATAGTATAAACAGAGAGGGACGCTATAAACTTTTAACTTTGCTTTGGAATAATCGCGAATCACGTTCTGTTGTTTTACGCTTTTGCCTTTTTTTCAGCATTAGGTTATCTTACTCAGAGACTAGACAAGTATGAATACAAAGAAGTATCCCGTTAATTTGTTGTTGAATGCTTGAATAATTGGATTGGTTTTCATTACAAGCGGCGTGGAGGAAAAAGGTGAATAAGGAACATGTACGGCATAACATACATATAAGGCGGATGAATGAATGAAGGCTTTTAATAACGTCTACGAGGCCAGACAGCCTATGGGACCAAAGAAACCAAAACATGCTGCAAAAGAGGGCTAAAACACGCTGCAAAGAGAGCCCAAAATCCGCAGGAGGGCCACAACCACAAAAGGAAGATCACACACATAGTCCCCAACTGAACTCTTTTGCTTTTAGGATCTTATATCTTCTGCTATGTATCTTGATCAAATACACCGCGAGTTTAGCTAACCTCTCTTCTTCAAACAAGCTGGTCAAGGAGTCAACATTCAAAGTGTCCCTGTAATTGACCCTAATATCCTCGTAGGCTGAGCACTCCATGATGTAGTGCCATTCTGTCTCCACTAAATCCAGATTGCATAAACCGCAGATTCTTTCCTCCCATTCTTCTTTAGGCTTCGACCACCTTCTGGTTTCACATCTAAGTTGGTGCGAACTAGTTTTTAGTTGTGTCATTAACATTTTCGCTTTCGATTTTATGTCCGCTCCTAAGTAGCTTTTTTGCGTGTGGTCCCATGAGGGATTGAGATGTGTTATGTAATATTGTTTTTTCCTTCCTACTTGCTTTGTCCACATGCTTACTTTGACTTTTTCTTGCACATATTTTTTGATATCCCCTTTTGTATTTGGACATTCTTTTATGCTAATACCCCACTTATTCATCCACCTGTTATTCTGTTTCATCCATGTACTCTTCCTTCTTTCTAACTTTTCCTCCGCTGCCATTTTGGGCCATCGGGATGCCTCCATGCTCTCAAGCCTCTTTAAATAACTTAACACCCGGGTCAGCGCTGATGCCTCCATTGAAAAGGCCCCGGCCTTAGCTAGAGCAATCTCATAAGGGACCGATGCTTTAATTCTAAGGCTACTTGTGATTAGATGCTTTTGTAGCCTCTCTATTTGTCTCCACTTCAACTCCGAAGTATTACCTCCCCAAACCTCGTAGCCATAGAGCACCACCGGCACCACCAGCAACCCAAAAAGAGTTCTCTTAGTTTTCCAATCCCACAATTCGGCCCTTCTACTCAGCGTTTGTTTATACATTTTATGCCACTAAAAGTGCTCTTGGGACTACCTACAAAATGCCTTCTTTAGATGAATTTACTACTGAACTCACTAAAGAACAGGATAAATTGGTTCACATGGGCACTATTAAGCCTTCTAAGTCTCATGCCTTGGTTGCAAATTAGGGCACTAAAGATTAGAAAGGCAATGGCAAGAAAAATAAGAAATAAAAGGATCAAGGAGAGAAGAAACAAGGTCCAAAACAAGTTGCAACCAATGCAGCTCTTGAGTCTTCATCTATAGACAACAAGTCTAAAAACGAGAAGACAAAGTGTGTCTTTTGTAAGAAATTTGGTCATGATGAGCATAAGTGTTTGAAAAAGCAAATAGCTCATTTTACTCATCTTCTTAAGAAGAATAATATCAAAGTGTCAGATTTAGCTAAGGAAGATTCTTCATAATCTTCAAAGGACATGAAAAATAGTAAGGAGAAGGGCAAGGCCCTTATTGTAGTTGCTACACTGCCAGATAGTTGGGTAATTGACTCAGGTGCTTCTCACCACATGGACAATATAAAGGTAAGTTTCTCATCCTTGGAATCATGTTCTGTGCCTGATATTCTTATGGGTAATGATACATTAGAAGAAGTTCTTGGGAGAGGGTTTGTGGGACATTCCATGATGTTCTTTATGTACCTTCTTTGTCAACTAATCTCCTATCTATCTACCAAATCACCCATATAGGTTCCGACAAGAGAGTTGAATTTACACCTAACTCAGTGGCTATCAGTGATCTACACAGTGGGTCTACAGTTGCTATAGGAAAAATTGATAATCGTTCATGGCTCTATCACTTTTCTCATTTTGTTTCTGATTCTCCTTCACTTGCATTGCTCACTCACTCAGATGAGGTGAGTCATTTGTGGCATCATCGATTTGGCCACTTGAACTATCGCTACTTGCAGTAGCTTAATCAAAATGACATGGTTACAGGGTTGCCTTCTATTTGATTTTCTGATGGAGTTTGTCAAGGCTGCATTCTTGGCAAGCATCCTAAAGAAAAATTTGATAAAGGTAAATCATGGAGAGCCACACAACTCTTGGAGTTAGTACACAGTGATTTGGCTGGACCATTTCAACATCCTTCATTCAACAAAGCTAGATATGTATTGACCTTCATTGATGATCTTTCCTGATACAACTTTGTATACTTTCTCAAACAAAAGTTTGAAGTCTTTGAGTCTTGTCAGGACTTTAAATCTTTTGCAGAGAAACAATCTAGGAAGGTTGTTAAGATTCTACGTGCCGATAATGGTGGGGAATATGTCAACTAGAGGTTTGAGTAGTTTTGTGCTTCAAAGCACATTGATCTTTAGCACACACCTCCTTATAGTCCACAACAAAATAGAGTTACAGAACAAAAGAATCGGACACTGAAGGAAATGGCCAATTGCATGATTCAATCCAAATCATTGGCACCTCAGTATTGGGCAGAGGCCATCAACTATGTGTGTTATATCCAGAACTGAGTTCCTCACCGAGCTGTGAAGGGGGTAACTCCTTTTCAAGCTTGGATCGGTTGGAAACCCAAATCAAGCACTTTTGAGTGTTTGGGTCTCCTACATGGGCCCACATTCTAGTAGAGAAATGCAAGGCTATGGATCCGTAGAGCAAGCCTTGCATATTTGTTGGCTATACAAATGGTGTCAAAGGCTACAGGCTACTCCACCCTACCACACATGAGCTCTTCATTGAGAGGAGTGTTCATTTTGAGGAGGATACTTCTTCTACCACTTCTCCATCATTCATTCCCATGGAGACACTAGGAATTCATCATGATAGTTCTTCTGAGGATCTTAATCCTCCTGAGGAGTCTTCTTCTTCCACTTCAGATGCAGATGATGAGGGTTCATCTTCCTCCTCTCTTAGTCATCATTTAGAGGATGTTGATTCTCCTCCAGATTCTCCTGCCGTTTGGCCTCTTTGGGCTCGTTAGACTTTGGAGTCAGTAGGTGATTGGGTTGGTGATCCTTTAGATGCAAGAAGAACAAGGTCACAGTTCAAATAGGCTCCTCATCTCCTCTTTGCTTCGGCTTCTGATCCATAGTCCTTTAGGGAAGCTTTTGGTGTCCCTGAGTGGGATGCTGCTATGCAGGAAGAGTTTAGTTCCTTGGAAAGGAACCATACTTGGGATTTAGCTCCACTTCCTAAGGGAAGAAAACTTGTTCGATGCAAGTGGGTCTATTGAACAAAATTTATTGCAAATGGGTCAGTCGATAAACATAAGGCTTGTTTGGTCATAGAAGGATTCTCCCAAGTTCTTGGGATTGACTACTTTGAGACTTTTACACTGGTTGCCAAGATGAATTCAATCCGACTTGTCCTTTCTATTGATGCAACCCATTGTTGGGAAGTTCATTAGATGGATGTGAAGAGTGTTTTTCTTCATGGTGACCTTCAGGAGGAGATATATATGGAGGAGCCACAGGGGTTCATCTAGGATCCTTCACTTGTCTACCAACTTTGAAAGTCTCTCTATGGCCTTAAACAGGCCCCTCAAGCCTGGTATGCCAAGATGGACTCATTCCTTCTATCAGTTGGGTTCACTCAGTGTCATTCTGATCTAAGCTTCTACATTCTACAACAGGATGATACTCACATTCCTTATTCTCTATGTTGATGGCTTGCTGATTACAGGGAGTTCCTCATCCACTATCAAGGTAGTGAAAACTGCCCTTCATGACTGGTTTCTGATGTCTAACTTGGGTCTTCTTCACTACTTCTTGGGCATTTAGATCACATAGTCTTCTACTAGTATCTTTCTTTCTCAATCCAATAATGCTCTTGATATGCTCTCCAGATTTTGCATGGCTGACTGTAAGCCTGTGTCGACTCCATTTCTTTGAAGGGTCAAACTTGAGGCTTCTTGTTCTTCACCTTTGGTAGATGCTACCTTGTATCACTAATTGGTTAGGAGTCTCATATGCTTGACTCACACAAGGCCTGATATTTCATATGCTATGGGCCTTGTCTCTAGGTTCATGCAGGAGCCACATGAGCTGGATTGGAAAGTAGCTAAGTGGGTTCTTCACTATGTCTAGGGCACTCACAATTATGGGATTCATTATGTAGGGGGCATGTATATTGACTTGGTGGGATACATAGATTCAGATTGGGCAGGTGATTCTCAGAATCGCAAGTCTACTTCAGGGTATTACTTCTCTCTTGGTTCTGGTCTAATTTCTTGGTTGAGCAAGAAGTAGCCTTTTATTACTCTTTCATCTACAGTGGTTGAGTATCGAGGAGTAGTTAATGCTGCTACTGAGGCCATTTGGCTTCAGCACATTCTCACTGAGTTTGGTATTTCCTTCAGGAAACCTACAATCATCTTTTGTGACAACTAGAGTGCTATTCAGATCTCTCGCAATTCAGTCCATCATCAGTGGACCAAACACATTGAGATTCACATGCACTACATTCAGGAGTTGATTCATGAGCAGGTTCTTGATCTTCGATACTATTCGACATCAGATCAGACTACAAACATCTTCACCAAATCCTTCATTGAGAACAAGTTCATTCATTTGTGAGCTTTGCTTGGGGTGCGGCAAGTGTTCTCCATTGAGGGGGCTTCTTATCTCCTTTCTTTCTATCTCTATTCTGGGGGGCATACTCTCTTTTGTGGGGGGAGCTACTTCTCTTTTGGGGGGGAATTCATTGTACATGGGTACCTCATCAGGCTTCATTTGCCAGGACCCATCTCTTTACCCACCTAAGCTACGCTTAAGGGGCGTGTTAGTGTAGGTTTTTTTCCTTATTATAACATTTTTCCTACACATTTATTTAAGCTTTCTTAGGTTAATAAAACATGTTTTATCAGGTGAGAGGATTATGAGGTGCCACCTTCCTACATGTGAGCATCCATTAGCTATCTTGGGAAGATACTTTGCTATCTTTAGTCTGATAGATGGTTGCTCCTCATTGGTCGGTGTTGCCACCTCCTCCCTCTCCCTGGTCTATATAAGTATGCTACCTAGCTTGTATTTTCATTCGATATTGGAGATAGTTATCTGATGCTATTTTTCCATTCAAACATTTCACATCAATCTCTTGGTATTTTTGTTATGTTGTTTCAATTGATTTTGTATTTACAGTTTATGTTCCTAACTCTTTCAATTGATTCTAGGTTATAATCTATTTTACGGATTCTAACAACTCTTTAACAACATGAATCCCATTATCCACCCGACTAGAGAGGAGAAGGAACCAAGTCCATCCAAAAAGGATGACCAAGCTATGATGCTAGTGGATAGCCTTTGAAGGGAAACAAACAAGAATCACAATCTCAAATAATGAAAAGCAATGAGGTTTGGGCTTGATCATTATGAAGAAGCTGAAGAAGCTATGAAGATTTATTAGGAGACAAAAACCCCACTCAGAGACATTCCAAATGTGATTATCATATGAAGCCCATTTAGTAAAAGCAATCCACAACCACATTCCATTTCCTAGAGATATGAACAAAAGAGATAGTTTCAAAATTAGGTATAAGGAAAAGAATCTAATTAACTAAAGAAGCAAGCTTCCAAGAGGACTCATGAATCCTCACTTTATTCAAAAGAGAAACCAAGATCATGGAGTGTGTTTCACAAATGACCTCTTTCCAACCCAATTCACAAGTTTTCTAAAGAAACACAAGGAAGGCAAAAGCTTCCATCTAATTCATAGTGCCAACCCCATAGTAGAAGAGAAAAAGAAATTAACAATCTCATAACTAGCATGACCAACCCCTCTAATCCTGGAACAATAGCTGGATTGTCATGAGAATAGCCATCACTATTAATTTTGAAGTAACCTAATGGGGGAGACCACTTACCTTCCCTATTCACCTTTCTAGAGGCCTTCTAGACTAAGCTAGACTAAAGTAAGGAAGCAAAAAAGAATAAATCTCAAGACATCTTGAAAGATAAATATTAGAGATGTTAGGATATCATCCACATAAAACTTAGATGCTATAGTTTCTTTGATAGAGTCCATGACCTTTTTCCAAACTTGCATAATAAGACTCTAGTGTCAGTGGAAAACTTGATGATTCCACTCCAACTAGATCTTCCATAGGATGAAAATGGGACTAAGATTCTATGTAACGACGAGTAAGAAAGCCAAAGAAGGAGGTTGACCCAAGCTTTCCTAGAACTCAAACAAAGAGGTATCATGAATAAATGGCCAATTCCAATCTAGCACCATTATCCCCAATAGCTAAGGAGAAGTGATACTAAAAGAAAAGGTTAATATCACATTCTTTGCTAGTGCTAAAAGGACACATTTTGAAGGGCCCTAAAATCCTCTCTTTCTTATGTTGTCCCATGTGAGATATTTGTTCTGAAAAAGAAATTAGATAAATAAATTACACTTAGGACAACTAAATTTGTTCCAGATTATATTTCACGTAGAGAAATTTCTATTATCACCTTTGTTTTTCTCTAATAATTGATAATGAAGAGCCACCAAATAAGCCTCTTTAGGGTCATGGCCCCAAGCAAGAACATTTGCTTCCTCTAGAGAACACCAAGGCCAATTTGCAAGAATGGAAGAAAAAGGGTAGCCTAGAATTTAGGTGTTCCACCCATAAGCTAGTTATAAGGATCCTTCCAATTATAGATTCAAGAATCCCCCACCATGAGAGAGCTCTTAAAATTAGAAACCCTAGAGCACCTAGAAGAAGCTCTCTTTAACAATTAAAGGCCCCTAGTTAATCAAAACCATAGAGCCTTTCCCATCCATATCCATTCTTAGAATATCAATATTAGGAACCCCTAAGTACTTGAAGTTTAGAATAATATCCCAAGTCTAGTGTAGTTGCTTGCACCATCTCTAATAATTTTAGTAGCTAAAGCTTGGTTCTTGAGCTTAGTCTACCTAAGGCCTAGGCCGCCATGTTGTCTAGGTGTAGTGTATAAGATAATAACTTAGCCTAGGGAGTTGCACTCACTAGACAAAGTGATCCTACAGTACACTACTCTAGAATGTCTAACCCCAAGAAAGAAGAAGTTCTGCTTTAAACTCATAAAATTGTCCTAGATAGTCTAGATACACTATTAATTAGAAAAATCATCTTTTCAAAGCTAAAAGAAAGAATTGAACATTAATAAAATATTGTTTATAGGATTCAAAGAAGACTTTTTGAGAAATAGAAAGTAGATCTAAAAAACACAATGAAAGACTAAGCTACTATTAAAGGGAGGAGGGCTCAACTGAATATGATAGCATGTTCTATGTGTTGCAAGGTGTGGCCCTTGGTCTCCTTGTTCAGCGCTGCGCTGTGGTGGTTTGCGACAAGGGCTTAACCACCTCCCGTGCTTGTTAAGTCAAGTGGTTGTATCAGACATTAATAGGTCAATCTTTTGGTGCAACGACAACTAACAATTGGTATTAGAGCTGAGGTCATGGGTTTAAACCCCGCACTTGTGCTGGGGGGATTGTTGCAAGGTGTGGCCCTTGGTCTCCTTGTTCAGTGTTGCACTACGATGGTTTGCGACAAGGGCTTAACCACCTCCCGTGCTTGTTAAGTCAAGTGGTTGTATCGGGCATTAATAGGTCAATCTTTTGGTGCAACGGCAGCTAACACTATGGATGTATGCATCAAGCACCATCATTTGTATGGCTTTGTACAGATGGTAAAAATTAACACTATTGTTTAGAATTCTCTGGGTTTGCTTCTTCTTCACCTACATGATTTGGGAATCAATTTGCACAACACAATGATGCAAAACACAAGCACAACACTAGACAGAGAGATAAATAAGATAAATAAAGATGATAAAATCTAAAAGGAATAATATCAACACTAGCAAACCTCTGTGTGAATGATATCTCCCAAGTAACTTGTTATGATAAGTTGAGAAGAAATTTTGGGACTACAAACAAGTTTACCAAGAGTGCTCAAACCCCTATTTTGGTCTATTGACCTCCACAAGTAGTCATATGATAAAAAGATTTTAGAATGTGTGTGCACCTTGTTACACATATGGTTCTTACGGTTTTCATTGATGTCAACACTATCACTAGGTTGTCCTTGATGTCAATACTATCATGGTGGTGTGATGGTGTTCATGGTTGGATGTCATGTCCCATCCAACAAGAGAAGAAGATTCAGTGAGAAGAAGAGCAAAAGAAGAATATACAGTTCATGGTTGGATGTCATGTCCCATACAGCAAGAGAAAAGATAAAGTCAGAAGAAAAGCATTTCATATAATTTAGCTAAAGCTTTCATCAGTTCACTTGTTGTCTTCGCTTCTGTTATATTGAATGCTACAGATGGCACCAGGCACAACCGAATGGTTCCCAATGCCTTTCTATCTAGAAGTTCCCAATCCTCATCAGTCACTGCTGTCAGTTTCTTGGCTATTCCTTCCACCAACCTCCATAAATCCTTCTGATAGAGATAATCCTCCATCTACATCTTCCATAAGTGATAGTTTTACCCATTGAATTTATCTACCTTCAATTTACCCTCATCTGCCATTGCTCCAACTTAACCATGAGACCTTCCTACAGACGATAATCGAACACAACCCACTTTGATACCACTTGTTAGGAATTGCATGCAGAAGATATCAATTCAATGCAAATAAATATTAAATAAAGGAATGAAAAATACACAAAAATAATAACAGTGAGAGACAATTTTTAACGTGGTTCACCCAAACTCGGGCTACATCCACCAACAGAGAGTTCAATATTATTATCCAGTAAATCAAACTGATTACAACCAGCAATCCTTGCAACTCAATACTGTTGCAAATGCTACAATACAATATCCACGGAAACCCTAACCCTTAACTATTTTTATCAAGACTTATGTCGGTTACAAAATAGGGTTTTATTATGTCGACCAATAAAAAAATAACTCCCGTCTTGGGGGCACTACCCCCAAACCCCCATTAAATAATTTGGGGGGAAACCGCGTCGAAAAAAGTGGGGAAAATTTAACCTCCGAGTCTATTAGGCTCCATATAACATGTACGAGGTAATGCCACTATTTGAAATGATGTTTTACTAGTTCGTGATTTTGAAAATGCCTATAAGTGGCTTGAAAACTATACCAATGTTAGATATTTTGTGAGTCGTATCCCCTTGAAAGCATGCTATGTAGCTAGTTCAACTCTGTTTGGATCCTTCATGGGGCTCATGTAGAGGCCATCCAAAATCTTACCAAGCCCTTTTTCTTTTTTCACTTTGTTGAGGTAAAGTTTGCCAAGGCTATTTTTTAGTATGGCCCTTGGTATATTCAGTCATCACTTCTCGTCTTCTCCCCTTAGACTTGAGACTTTGTTTTCTTGAAGGAATGTCTTTGCATTCTAGTCCAGATCAAATTCCCTAGACTCCCCTTACCTCTATGGCCTTTCCTAGATTGCATTATTGTGTCTTTAGGGCAAGTTGCTCATATAGAGCAAGAGCAATTTTTCTTTGCCCATCCCTAGAAGAGGGTTTGTGTCTATATTGATTTCTTTAAAGATCTCAAAGAGTCCATATAAGTGCAAGTGGGTACCCAAAGCTTAACTAGAGGGTTATGTAGCTTAATTGTCAAACACTTGTTATATATGTTAAGTCCTCGAACCATAAAATTCATGAGTGTCCTCTAGTTATTTAGTGAGTCAAGTATCCTCCTAGGTAGATCTCAGTGGATCCTCCACCTCAAAAAGATGGGGATGGTCGGATCACTGTGGGAAAAAAAATTAACTTTCTACTAATTTGAAAGGTATTGGCCTCAACATTTGGCTATTGGGCCACAATTTTTAAAGCCTTCTAATTTGACTGAGGCTAGAGATTCTCACCCCATGAAGGAATCATCTTAGGTGATTTCTAGACTGTGGTTCAATTAGACCCCTATGGTGGCCAATATAATCTCTTCTCAATCTAAGAATAGATTTCCAACTCCTTTGGCTTCTCACCTTTCCTACAGCTTGATTTCTTAGCTCGAGGAAGAAGAATTTATATAAAAGAAGAGGAATTCTTTGATTTGTCTGGTTTGAATTCAATCCCTAATTTTTAGGACACACAAAAGAGGGTCTCCTGTAGAAGGGTTATTGAGCTCTTGATGAGCTTCCTGACAATGACATGATCCTTGATCCCCACTCTCCATGAATTTCATTTCATGGTACATTAGGGGTCTCACAAATCCCAGAAAAAAATGCATCATATGGGATGTTCATCAACAATTTATCGACCTTGATGGTTTGTGTTTATAAGAGTTGCAAATTGTTTGTTTCATGCTTTCTAATGTTTGCCATGTAATTTGGCCAAAAATTCACTTTTTGCATAGTGACCATGATGTAGGACATGGAGGCCTTTCCAGCTTCATTTTGTCTAGGTGGTAGCCACATATGGTAGCCCATGGATGTGACCCCACCAATCATTCTTTGTGGGTTTTATTTGATAAAAAACCACTCTTGGGATTGTTAACATTTATGCCTCCAATGATGTGGAAAAATCTTTTCTTTAGCAATGGACTATGGAGTCATTGCTCACCATCTCTTGGATCATGTATGGTGATTTCAATATGGTTGAGATGTCATCTAATGAATGTGGACATTTGCCCATATGCTAGACAACTAGTGATGGGGAGGCTTGGCATTACATGTGTAATAAATGATTTCTTTTTGACCAAATGTTGGCCTACGATTCTGAAAAATATACCTAGATATGGCATGCTTTAATGTGGAGATATTGTTTTCAATTTGGAAAGGTAGAAATTCTACTTTCTTTGTTGGTTTGACCATTGATAAACACTTTCCATATATGCTATAGTGAGCATCTATCCTAATCTTATGTTGTACAGATTTAGATCCAAGCCAACAAGGTGGCTTTGAAGGTTTCTCATCTATAGACTTTAATTGAGCACTAGGCAATGCACCATGTACCATTTCTTGTGTTCCTCCTTCCCCTTCTAGTAGTGATGCTTCTTTGCCACATGGCTATCAATGTTCTCATAGCCATGTAGCTCCAAATGAGGTTGCTATGGTTCCTAGGGCTCTCCACGTCCTTGGCATCATGGATGGACCCCTTTATCACATGGACATTCCTTTGCTTCTCAGTGTGGCCATGCCAACTTAAAGTGTGATCTCTTTTTCACCCAAGTAACACTCATTTACTAGAAAGTTATTATTTTCTTAACAACTATATTAAGTCTTTATATAATGTTCAATGCACTTTAAGGTAAATTATTTGAAAAAGAAATAAATTAATCTATTTTCCATATATTGAATAAAATGTTAAAACATAGAAAATGACATTGTACAACCAAATATTTCATCAATAAACTTTAATAACATCAATTTGCAAAAATAATTTAATCAATGCAACATTTGTAACATTTCATAGATTAAATCAAGAAGGCTGACAAAGGGAAACCTTTTGAGAGGGCCTAGGCCGACATGCATTAATTTTCATTCTAGCAAATTAGGCTGGATTTGGGCACGGGCGCCCAAGTCCCAAGGCCCTAATTTGGTCATGCTTAAGGATTGGAATGAACCCCTGAGTCCCATTTGACATGGGTTTCGGGGGAAATTGCTCCGAGATGAGTATTTAGCTTCCAAAGTGTTAACACGGGGACCTAGGAGCTAAACTAGGAGGTAAAAAGGCATGAGGTCACTTTTTACTCCATAACAAAAGGTATTCCTAGATGCAGGATAGTGGATACGTCTCGCTTAGAATACGGGAGGAGGACTACCTCAAGACATTGACAACCTCATTTTACTAGGCATTTCAACCAATAGTTTACTCCAAAGTGTTATTTCATTCCCTTTAAATCATGTGTTAGATTTAAATATAAATAACCACTATACTAAATGCAAAAACCTATTGGCGTTTAATAAGTCACTCTTTCCCACTCTCCAATTTCGTGTTCAAGTAGACTAGTGCAAGTCAAACCATTGTTTTGGCCTAAGATTCTAGGCTAGCATTAAATAGACGATAATAAATAAAGAAATAAAAGACAAGCAAATGAAGGGTTGAAGTGAGCAAAATTCACAATAGTGAAAAGGCTTCATTAATTTCTCCAATTTCAATTGACATTAATTTATTTGTTAGCGAACAAGAAACCTTCTGTGTTGCATTGAAACCTTGCATGCTTAGACACACACATACACTAGACAGACACAAACAGAAACCCGAACCCGAACCATTCAGGTTTTATTATAATAAAACTAGTAACGTAGACGACACACAGACAAACCATCGGACAAAGGAAATTCAAAGACGAAAGCCCTTCCTAAGCATTAAGGAGTAGAAAGAACATTTAGCGTTCCTTCACAAGCAGACCACAGACAGAACATACATTACGTGGAACTGGCTCAGCATCACATCCATGGCAGTGAGACGGCTGAGGAAAACATCCAGGATATGGAAAAGGCTGCTGAAAACCTCCATAATATGGAAATGGCTGGAAGTGAGATTGCTGAGGAAAACATTCATGATACGGAAATGGCTGACGGAAATATGGACGGACTGAAGAGAGACGTTTTTTGAGAAATTTAAGTGCCTGTTCAATTACAATTTGGTTTTCCGATACAGGTTTCCACTCCTTATAAAAACTAAGATAACCGAAGCCAGTAACCTCCCCAATAAACTGGCAGTTTAACTCCTCAAGCATTTCCTTAATGAGTGCAAGCAATTGTTGCTGATTCTCGCTGATCCCACTCCATCCTTTCCCGTCACGCCATTCATCGCTAACACGAACCATATTTTCTGCTTTCCAAGCACAATAGTGAAAGGCTTCATTAATTTCTTGAATTTCCATTGATATTTATTTATTTGTAAGCGAACAAAAAGCCTTTTTCAACCACAAGAATTAAAGGCTTCTGTCTTGCATTGAAACCTTACACATACACTAGACAGACAGAAACAGGAACACAAACCCAAACAATCCAGGTTTTATTATAATATAACTAATAAGATAGACGACACACAGACAAACCATAGGACAAAGCAAATTCAAAGACGAAAGCTCTTCCTCCCCATTAAGTACATTTAGAGTTGCTGACCACAGGAAGAACATGAATTACCTGGAAATGGCTCGGCATGACATCCCTGGGAATGAGATGTCTGAGGAAAACATCCAGGATATGGATATGGAAATGGGTGAGGAAAACATCCAGGATATGGCTGACGAAAATATGGACGGCATGAAGAGATACGCTTTCTGAGAATTTGAAGTGCCTCTCCAATTGCAACTTGGTTTTCCATTGCAGATCTCCACTCCCTGAAATCACCAAGATCACCGAAGACAGTAACGCCCCCACTAAAGTAGCAGTTGACCTCCTCAAGCATTTCCTTAACGAGTGCAAACAATTGTTGCTGATTCTCGCTTAACGCTTTCCATTCTTTCCCGCCACCCCATTGATCGATAAGGCGAACCATATTTGCTGCTTTCCAACTGCATAACAAATATCTTGAGTGAGCACTATTTATAAATATATAATTATACTACCACATATACTAGACTGAATTAGATAATTCTGGAAGAGAGAGACCAAGGCATAAACTAAAACACAGAGAAATTCAATGGATAATCAAAACACCTTTCCTTTGGTTTTACACAGCTCTCACTGACTGAGGACTCCAAGCTCCAATGTTGATGAAAACTAATCAGACCTCGATCAGCTTATATAGAGATGGCCGAGGAATCTTGTTAAGGACGAAGCAACTCTTCACATTAAATGTTCAAACTTACCTAGTCAGGCTTATTGGATGGGTCAAGGAAAATTTCTGTTGCGGAGCGAGACATGCTTAGTGCAATTGCAGATTTAAATCAACGGTCTGTGTGCCATCACGACCATAGGATCCATCTGGGCCGTTGTTATCGATTTATATAGAAGGGAAACATATTTAATGGTTGAATGTCTATCAGTGTCAGTCACATAAAGAGAGTAAACTAGCAATCGCACAAAATGTGTAATGGGTAGGCCGATAGATATTTTGGAGAAGTGTTGTTATTTTAGAAGGGAGAAGGGTAAAAACAGAAATCCGATTTTCCCATGAATAACAAAAATTTGGAAGAATAAATGATTGGGGGGAAAGTACACACAACAAAATTTACAGGAGGGTGCAATTTTCACAAGGAGATAACTAATAGAATAAACACGATTAGAATAAGGATTGTGCTTTAGATATGCTACAGTCAAGCAAGACATAATTTTGGTCCACGACACTTCCTTGGGGAAGCCCAAGAAAATTCTGAAGTTTTAGGTGATGTAATGAATCTTACCCATCTAGCATACACCACTCAATCCAATGTAGAAAATAATATAACTCAGTTATTGTTTTTTACACATTTTATATCAATTTATTTTAATTGATTGAAACTAGACTTTAAAGGGAGAACATACAGCAACAATGTAGTTGTGGAGCTACATGTTACAACAAATATTTGAGCATCCATGTCATCGTACTTCCCATATTATACCTATTCATGTCCCTATATTTCATGGTGACTATGTTGAAACATGAAAGCTAACTTGTAGAGTAGGGTCATGATTGCTAAAAGAAAAAACAATGACAATGAGAGAATCAAGTTTGTTGTTGAAGAGCATATTATTTTGAGAGCATATTATTTAGTACCCAAGCTTCAGCAGTGACAAAGGCAACTACTAAGATAAAAGCTTCAGTAATGACAAAGGAAAGCATCAGTATATTATATATTACTGTTACTTCGTGGTTTAATATTAGAAAGTGAACAACATCGGATATTGTTGTTATTTATGTCCATTGTCAACAACTCAGCATTCCATAGGATGCCACTTTAACAAAGTTTGAAAAAAATAGTTTGTGAAACTTAAATCATTGATATCAATATTCTACCGAATTGTGAACATAATGAATAGCAATTGTTTTTGTAATCATTGGATAACAATATTCAGTGCGAAACAGAGTGCTCAGATATTATTTGAGGTTTTAAACTTTTGGAGGTTTCCAATATTCAGAAGAGTTATTTAATAAGGTGTCCATTCCATTAACTTCTATAGAATATAAATAACTTTAAAATGATTGCTATGCCATAAGTTGTTGACTAAAAATTTCGTGTTCTGTCTTGGCTTCTACGCAATATTCATAGCAGGAAATGAGATTATCTTGGTGTTGTAAAACTATGTTTTTGTTCTTATTTGAAAAATGTTATACTTGTCTTTTCAGAATATGATGTATAGGTTATAATACAACTGTTGTAGAACCTTGTCGGCTTTCTTCCAAACACAGTGTTGAAGGATGGGAAGACAGGATAGTCTCCTCAGTCAATTGAGGTATTCTCACTACTGAGGTCTGCTCGGGGATATCTGTAGAACACACTTTTTGGCCTCTAGATGGCATTTGAACCTGGATGGGTCTTCATTGTGGTATTTGCTCTGCCCTGGCACCCAGTACCTGTGAGTTGTGATTATAATGATGATAATTTTTTTGGTAAGTAAAACATAATTTTATTCAGCCAGTTATTGCCAGTATGACATGCATTTAAATAGACCCAGAATTTGTGAAATTGACCTTCAAATGTTTGGTAAATAGGTGTTGGAGTTGTACATATTGCTATATCTTCCATAACTATTTGCTTTACATGTTGGCAGTTTCATAAAAAAGACATTTGACAGTGTTTACACAGCAGATGACAAGCAAATAGTTATATATCTAAAGAACAGGAACTTTTTAAAGTTCCCCAGCACAGAGATGCTAAAATTTGGTTTGTACAAATAAGAAATAAATCAGGTAAGGCAACAAGCAGCACACACAAAAAAATAAAACTCAGGAATCAGTTTAGGCGTCCTGTCCCTGCTATGCGCTCAGCGCTTCTGTGGAAGTCAGATAAATGGCGGCCAGGAGCAGAAATGAGGCGTAGAAGCCTCTATAGACTTTTCTCACCCCTCCCTCTCTTGCATTTAGGGTTGATGGGAGGCATAGGAATTTAGGGCAAGTGTGATTTTAGGGTTAGTTTTCAACTCAGCAGTTGAAATACTATATTTTCCTTATGTATTAAGATTAGCATACTTCATTTATTAAGCGGATTAATACTTTGACACATTACTGTGAGCAGTTATTTACATAGTGAAAATGGAAGATATTGTTTTGCGGTAAAGACTAGGAGATTTCGAGCCTCACTTTCTGCTGGCTTTTCTATATTTTTTTGTTAATTTTTTCATGATTGCGTTGATTTTTTTTCAGTTTGATTGCTGTGTAACTTTTTACTGGATTATGCTTTCTTTGACTTATTTCTATTCAGAGGTTCTGGGTAAATATAGACGACTTTGAGTTTTACTCATAGATTTTAGTAGAATATATTATATATGATATTGAATTTCGTAACTGGCAATTATTAAGTTTTAACTGAATTCTTTTCCGTTGAAGGTTTTTTTCTTTTACGTTTGGTTTAATAATTAAATCTTTGCTTAAATTTTGGTTTGATTAGAAGTTATTTTTGAATTTGATTATTGCCAAATTTACATGAATTTTGTGATGCAGTTGTGATTTGAATTGGGTTATTTGGTAATTTTTAAGTGAATTTTGTTTTATGTAAAAGAAGGATTACTTCTTCAAAGTTTGTTTAAATAAGTGTTTGTTAGTATTTGAGCTAAACTGTTTTACAGTTTGTAACAGAATTTTGTATTTTGTTAAATATTATTTTCCCCTCTCAAATTTTGGTTAATAGATGCAATTTTGAGTTTTACAATTTTGAATTAAATTTAGTCTCCTGGTAAAGAAATTTTTGTATTCATTAAATGTTGCCGATCAATATGTGATTTGAGTTTTATTGGCATTTTTTAAACTGAAACTTATGTTCTGTTAAAGAATAATTATTTATTCCTCAAATTTTGGTTAAAGAATAGCTGAAAATTTGAAATGGGAGATTGCACTCATACCTGGCTTGGAAACAGACCAGTATAATAGCTAGAGTGACCTTTTCCTACTGGCTATAGTGACCTTTGCCATAGGAAATGCCTCGTGTGTGATGAGCAAGCCACTTCCTAGCTCATTAAGCAAGCTCCTTCTCCTGTGGTTTTGCTTAGTCACTTCGTTTTACTTGTTCATCTGAACATTGAATGTTTGAGGCAGAGGATTATAACTTCATGTTTCATGGCTTATTTATAGTTATTTACATTGAGGTGTGAAGGCTTATTGTTCCTCCTATGCCATATGTTGCTAATTCTGAGAGGGTATCTTATGCTGATAAATATACATATTGGAAGGCATGGATGCAATGACCGCTCCTGCAGAAGGTCTGCCCACAACATTAGTTCGATGGTATTCAACTGCATCCACCTTACCTATTCCATCCACATGCTCACCAGGCCGCAGTACAAAACTTCTTCCGTGATTCACACATTTGAGTCCTTCGACCTCACAGGACAAGTAGTGGCAATATGGCTTCACATTTCAGGTCTGCTCGGGCTGAGTCATGTTCAAACCTTAAAGCCTACAGGTGCGTGGTGGAGGAGTGGGGAGCCCATGCTATGATGGTCGTGCTGGACAACCACGTGAGCACTGCAGTGATGATGCTAATGGCTTGTTTGGCAAGTTTTTCCATCCCAGTAAATAATTTGTCAACCCTACTTCATCCTGTGAAGATAAAGTTTCCTCGCGGCGGAGGGTGATTTTGCGTTGGTTTTACAGGTATGTATTTACAATTACTTTGTTTTCGATTGCAAATTTCTCTGTTTATTTCCCTATTCTTCAGCAACATAATATCAGTAAGACATAGCCTTTGAACTTTCAATTCTGCTGCAATTTTTAAATTATTTCCATGTCAATCTGCACAAAACATTGTTTTTTTTTCCCCTTTCTGTCACTTCTATTAGGTTTTAGTCAACACAGTTTTTCTGCGGTGACCTCTGGTAAGGGTTTCTGTCTGCCTTCGTCTAAAAATTTCAATTTATGTTCACACATTCCTTTCTTTACGCGGCATTTGCCCTAACTTTTGGAATTTAACTTTGTAATTAGCCCCAGTAAATATTGATGAGGATTTGATACATGATTTTATGTGTTAAGCTCTTTTTAGGGTTATTGAAGAAATGCATTTGATAAGAGCTTCAAAGTTCAATGAAATTGACATGGTTGTATTTTGATTGAACTGTGTGTGTGTGATGCAGTTTCCAGTTGGGCGTATACACCGGATGTTAAAATCCAGAGTGTCGGCAAATGGGAGGGTGGTGGCAACAGCAGTAGTATATTCAGCAGCCATAATGGAGCATCTGACTGCAGAAGTTCTGGAACTGGCAGGAAATGCAAGTAAGGATCTGAAAGTGAAACGTATCACTCCAAGGCATCTGCAGCGTGCTATTTGCGGAGATGAAGAGCTTGACACTTTGATCAAGGGTACCATTACTGGTGGAGGGGTTATCCCTCACATTCACAAGTCCCTCATTAACAAATCCCCAAAGAAAGACTAGCTCTCTGTATTTGAAGAAGACACAAACATTTTATTATAGGATGAAAACTGAAGTTGTTTTCCTCATGGAAATAACTGGATATGGTGGTTAATTTGGTACATTGTAATTCAGAACTGTGGTTTATTCCTCCCTTGTTTAGTGATATGCCTTATTATGACTGCACAAGTATTGTCACTTTACCTGCAGAATTTGATCTACTGTGGAAATCTTCTTCAAAGTGTACATCTTGTATCCTCTGAAGTGTGTTCATGTTGTTTTATATCTTGCTCTGACTGTGTTGATAGTTTCTGTTACCAAACAATTATAATCTGATTTATTTGTCGTTGTAAATTTTTTTAAGATGGTGTTGAAAATTGTGCTCTTGAATCCAATTTTTTTAGGTGACAGCTTTTGGGTGTGTTGATTAATGCTCAGTAAGGGAGCTAGAAAGCACTCTGTTTCATGCAAAATGACATTGGAAACTCTTTTTCTTATTAGACCTACCGTGAGATATCTTTGTTGTTAAAACCACCTGCAATCAACTCTGCTTTGGAATGAAACTCTGGAAAACTTAGGGAGCAAACATTGAAAAGCATATGGAATTTATTCTTTTTGATTGACATGCAAAATTATTGAAGGCAAGAAATGACAATTCAAGTCTCTATTTAAGATTTGCTGCAATATTTAGAATAAGCATTACATAGGATTTTGTATGTGGGAATTAAATTTAAGAGGCCTTTATACAGGGTTATATTAAGCCACTGATTAAGCCCTGTTTCAACTGCATTATAACTTCGAAAGCCACTTCTATATCAGTTCCTCTTTCAAGCCCTGTTTCAACAAAGCTAAAGTTCTATTCCAGGGTCTCTTTCAAGTTGCAGATCCTGTGTCATATAGTTTGTTATCAATAATTTCCGACTCTGCAAGTCTGTTGTAAAACGTAACTGAACTGGTGAAAGCAGATCCTCTGTTATATGGTTTGTTTTATGGGAGGAACTAAGTATCAAATTGCACATCCCATTATTTTGGTACACCTATTCCATGTCGTTGGGAGGTTTGTTGTCCATATATGGTCAGTAATGAATAGCATAGGGAAATTAGTGTTCCATGTTTCAGGTAACGTACACCACTAATTTTTTTATCTACAAGCCATTAAAAATATTTTCTGGGGCCTGGGCCATCCAATGTCAATGGCAAATAGAAATGACAATTCAAGATCTTCTTAAGAAATTTTTTGATTTGTAAGGTGCATATTAATAAATATGGCTGCTTTTGGCACGTCATTTTCTAGGGAAGTTTCTGTTTTCTTATTTTTCAGTGATGAGATTATTTTAGCTAATTGTTTTTTATTATTGATGTTTTCTCTATTTAAGATTTACTGCAATATTTAGAATAAGCATTACATAGGAATTTGTATGTGGCAATTAAATTTAAGAGCCTTTATATAGGGTTATATTAGGCCACTGATTAAGCTTTGTTTCAATAGAACTTTAGCTTTGTTGAAACCAATATGGTTTGTCTTGCGATCACTTTGAAGCACTAAAAATTTAATATATGTTGGCTCAATATGTAACAGTAAAAAGAGTGCCCACAGAAGGAGGCTATAAATGATATATTTATTTTTGTCGTACTAAATTTGGAATACACATTGCATCTTGAAAAGGGATGAGGTATGTCTCAATTTTGGTGTGCATACTTTTCCAACAATTGCTTGTTTTAAAAATTGTAGTACATAGCAAAATCGGATTTCTTAATAGTCTTCTGCTTCTAAGAAACAACACTATTTGGAAATATCTATCGACTGCCCGTTGCACATGTTTGTGTGATTGCTAGTAAAGTAAACTAATCTGAAAGGATATTTCTCATGTAGTACTTAAGTTTAAACTAGAACTTTCAACTTTGTTGCCTTGGGATTATTTAGCTCAACAACATGTAGCAAGTAGTTATATTTGTCATTTTTCACTGGAGCTTGCTTTTTGAGGTCAGCAAGTTCATGTGAAACCTAAAATTGATAAAATTGATAAGATAACTTCTCTGATACAAAACAAAATTGATATTGCAACAACATGCAACTGAGAAAAGTTAGATTTGCAACAAATAGATATAAAGAGGAAGTTTAGAGTTGTTATTATACTTGACATGGTCAAACTTTGTGTAAGTAAAAATAAAATAATGAGAAAAATTGGATGGGATTATTTGTTGGGGAAGTTTAGAGACTGCCCAACGTGCCTGCATGCATTGTTTCATTACAAGGTTGGCCTCTGTAACATCAAATGTTTTGATAGCATGTCTCTTTCAGTCACTACAACAAAGCTTACATCCTGTGATGGAGTTCCACATGGCATTCGCTACATAAAAAATAAAGGTGGTCATTGAAACCAGTGTTAATTTGGATTTTGCAAGTTGGCCTTTATATTTTGCCGCATTTCATTTTCGAGTCAATAACTCAGCCTGAAATAAGCATTCTTCAGCTGCACACTTAAAAACGCCCAATGAATATTATGATGGCACAAAAGTGAAGGCACTGTTGCAATTATACTATGACGTCCATAGTAACATGACACTTGGAAAATTCCTGATTAATCCTATGTAATCATGACTAGCTGCATTTTCCTAGTTGTTTCTGGAGTTTTTGAAAAATAGGATAAAATGAACAGACCGTGCCACCAGCTTTCAATCATATTTCCTTTAAAATGAGCCTTTTCTAAGTAAAGAGGATACCAACACAAATTTACAATAAACAATGAAATAACTAACCTGCAAAGTGTGTCCATCCCAGAAGGCAGAACCCATCAAAAACATCACCAAGAACACCAAGGGTGCAGACACCATGGCCAGGTTTGTCGTAGTTCTTGAAGACCCACTTGTACAGTTATCTGGTTCATATTTCCTCATAGTGGGCATGAGCAGAAGGGCCACTATAGAAGGCATTATGGCCGCTACTAATAAGGAGAACCCATCTGAACCAGGAAACAATACCTGCCATACTCTAGATAGAATGGCACTTCTGAGGCCGAGACATTCCTTCTTCAACCCCGCCACTATCCCTCTGTTATCCAGAAAATTACTGACGCAGGTCACCATGGAGACTATGCTGTAGTATAACTCGCTGTTAATGGCAACACAGGTAGCTACACACAGCTCCTACAAGACAGGGTTTGTAAGTCTCCCGGTCACATAGAGCCATAGGACCACATAACATGTCATGTCCCGATATTAAGACATAGTAATTACGATTTCATAGGAGACAAAAATTATAGTAGATAATGAAGATTCGATAAAGAGAGGCATCAGTTAAGGGAAGGCAATCACAGTAGGATATAAGAGAATCATTAATATAGTCTCAGGTATTGGCGGCAATCAGGAGATCAATCTCTAAGCAGGCATCTCATCAGCATTCAGTACGGACCAATCAGACAATCATCAGCATCTTATCATATGATCATTAACAATCTCATCATGGATCTCAATCACAAACAATAATATTAGCACTGATCAAGAGGAATACATTTAGACAGCAACCTATTATCAAACACAGTATTATAATGCAAGGTAAATCCCTTTACTTAGTTTAATATTTATGTCTTCATCCATCACATATCTGAAGGGAAGAGACAGAGGATAGAGAGAAAAACAGACAGCTACTGCTGTTTATATTTGCATAAAGATGAAGAAATAAAACAGAGCATTTCTAATTTCATAGCCTACTCACTGACCATGCTTTGCACTCTAACTTGCTGTCATATATCAGAATTGATGAAACATATTAAAAAAAAAACAAAATACATGTAATTTCCATTTCTCAAAACAAGCTCATTGCATACATGGAAACAGAGCATATATATATATCCTAAAACAGAGTATATGTTGTCTTTTTAAAAACAGAGCTGCTGCTCTCTTACACCCAAAGAAAAACTGAGCAGAACATACATAAGGTAAAAACTAACAATGCTACGTATAGCTGAAAAAGCCCCAGTCAATTAAAACAGCAGCAGAGGTATGGGCTACATCAGAAACTTTTAATTTTAATCAGAAAAGAAATCTGCCATTTTCTTCCATACGATGGAGATGGCAGCCATACTCCCAAGTCAGCATCCTGTAGAAGAATAAATAAAAACAGGACAGAAAATAAAGAGGGCAGATCGTAGATTGGAGAGGTCATCATTTTTGTTTGCAAAAGTCTTAAGCATTCAAAAGGAAATAGTGTTCTGTCTGCTGCATTCATTATGGGTAGTTGAGATTACATTCCAACACTCCCCCTTAATCACAATGACCACCATCTAGAACTCCCAATCGATCACTTAGATACTCAAAGCTTTCTTTTCCTAATGGCTTGGTGAAGATATCTGCATATTGATCTTCGGACTTGCAGTGTTCCAAATAAATCTCCCCATTGTTAATCAATTCTCTGATAAAGTGGTATCTAGTGTCAATATGCTTGCTTCTCTTGTGAAAAACTGGATTCTTTGATAGTGCTATAGCTGTGTTGTTGTCACAATAGATCTTTGTTGCCTCTTCTTGTTCTTGCCTGAGATCTTTCAAAACTCTTCTCATCCAAACTGCTTGACATGATGCACTTGTGGCTACTACATACTCTGCTTCAGCTGATGAAAGCATAACTATTGGTTATTTTTTTGAAGCCCATGAAACTACACCTGTTTTAAAATGAAAAACATAACCAGAAGTGCTCTTCCTATCATCAATGTTTCCTACACAATCACTATCTATATATCCAATCAGCTTGAACTCATTTGACTTTGCATACTGAATGCCATAGTTCCTTGTTCCACTCACATATCTGAGAATTCTCTTTCCTACTTGCCAATGAGAGTCCTTTGGAGACTCCATGAACCTTGAAAAGAGACTAATTGCATACATTATGTCAGGCCTTGTGGCTGTTAAATACATGAGGCTACCAACAAGCCTTTTATACAAAGTTGGATCAATGTTGGCTCTTTTGTCATCCTTGCTTAATTTCAGTCCCATGACAATTGGTGTTGGAGCTGATTTACAATTTCTCATATTAAACCTTCTCAAAATGTCATTTGCATATTTAGATTGGGAGATGAAAATACCATTATCATTTTGATTCACCTCAATGCCAAGAAAATACTTCATGAGACCCAAATCAGTCATTTCAAATTTCTTTTTCATAGCTCCTTTGAACCAATCAATTGCCAAATCACCTGTGAATATCAAATCATCAACATACAAGCAAACAATTATGATCTCACCTTGCTCATTCATCTTGGTATACAATGTAGACTCACTGCTACACCTATTGAAGCCATTTTGTAAAAGATAAGAGCCAATTCTACTATACCAAGCTCTTGGGGCTTGCTTGAGTCCATAGAGTGCCTTTTTTAGTTTGTAAACTTTGTCTTCTTGACCCAAAATCTCATACCCAGGTGGCTGCTCCACATAAACTTTTTCTTCAAGGTAACCATTCAAAAAGGTTGATTTTACATCCATTTGATAAACGGGCCACTTGTTTTGAGCTGCTATTGTAAGTATAGTTCTCACGGTGTCTAATCGAGCTACTGGAGCAAAAGTCATTGTAATCAACCCCAGGCTGTTGTGAATATCCTTTTGCCACTAGTCTTGCTTTATGTTTTTGTACATCACCATTTGCATTTAATTTGGTTTTGTAAACCCACTTCACTCCTATGACATCTTTGTCTTTTGGAAGACTCACTAACTCCCATGTTTGATTCTTTTCTATTGCATTAATTTCATCATCCATTGCATTTACCCATTTGTCATCCTTAATTGGATCTTCATAATGAATTGGATCTTCTACTTGTGAATAAAATGCAAAAAGAGAAATCAAACCAACATTGTTCTCACTTTCATTTTGATCATAAATGTCTCTCAAACTTCTAATTTTTTGTCTCCTCAATCTTGCCAGTGTAGGATTTGATATATCACTTGAACTTGGACTTGATGGTCCTGCACCTTGATTGCCACTTGTAGATGGTGTTTGTTGTACATTTGAAGGAGTGGATGCTTGAATGAGTGGGGTTGTCCTTACACTTGATGATGGTGTCATTTGATGACCACTTTGTTGAGCTTGAATGGGTGTGGAAGGAGTCACATTTGATGGAGTACCTGTTGGTGTAAAATCTTGTCTATCTTCTTGAGGTAAGTTGGCTACAATATTGATTGTCTTCTCCAAACTTCCATCCCATGCTTCATCTTCTATGAATTGCACATCTCTGTTGATTATAACTTTCTTGGTTATTGGATTGTATAGTTTGTATGCCTTGGATTCATCACTATAACTAACAAATATACACTTTTCTCCCTTGTTGTCCAATTTTCTTCTCAACTCATCTGGCACATGTGCATATGCCACACATCCAAATACTCTCATGTGAGCAAGACTATGTTTTCTTCATGTCCATGCTTCAGAAATCATATTCTTCACACTTTTAGTTGGACATCTATTCATAATGTATGTTGCACAAGCTACAACTTCAGCCTAATATTCATTTGACAAATGCTTTGCTTTCAACATGCTTATTGCCATTTCCATGATTGTTCTATTTTTTCTTTCAGCTACCCCATTTTGTTGATGTGTGTACCTGGTTGTGAATTGCTTGTGAATTCCATGGTCTTTACAAAAATTTAGAAATTCATTTGAGATGTACTCACCACCTCTATCTGTTCTCAATGCTTTGATGTAGTACCCACTTTGCTTCTCAACAAGTGCCTTGAATTGACAGAAGAAATCAAACACTTCATTCTTTTGCCTTAGAAAGTAGACCCATGTTTTCCTTGAATAGTCATCAATGAAAGTCAAAAAGTAGTAGCTTCCACCAATTGAGGGTGTTTGCATTGGCCCACATAAATCTGAATGCACAATCTCCAAAGGTGCCTTTGCTCTAATTGATTTGCCAATTGGAAATGTCTCTCTATGTTGTTTTCCCAAGATGCATCCTTCACATACTTTTTTTGGTTTCTCTATTAATGGCAAACCCTTTACCATACTCTTCCTATGAAGCAAATTTAGACCTCCAAAGTTGAAATGCCCAAATCTTAGATGCCATAACCAATTTTTATCTTTTATTTCTGCTTGAAAGATGGTTTGTATAACTGTTGCAACCTTTTCTTTATCCTCTTGTGGGTTCATTGTGGGCTGTTCTTGAGCATATTCCACATTCAAATCTAAATTAATCCTTAGGGGAAACATTCTATTGTTTGTCATTTGCACTTTAGCAATAAGCTGATTACTTGAAAATTTATCTAGAATAGTGCATTCTTTGTTTTTGAAGAAGACTCTATACCCCTTTTGAATAAGCTGCCCAATGCTCATTAGATTATGTTTTAGACTAGGTACAAAATACACATCTGAAATATACTTCTTCTCCCCCTGTTTAGTTAGAATGTTGATATTTCCTTTGCCCATAACTAAAACTTTGTTGTCATTACCCAATGTGACATCTGATTTTACACTTTCATCTAAACTTGAGAACATTTCTAAGTTCTCTGTCATATGATTGCTGCAACCTGAGTCTAAAAACCATACATCCTTCTGATTTTCTTGTGCTACATTGCATGTTATGAACATATTTCTCTGATTTTGGTTTTCTCTTGTAAAGTTTGCATTTTGTCTGCTGAAATCAGATTGTTTTTTCCTACATTCATTTGAATAATGCCCATATTTCTTACAATAATGACATTGGATTTGAGATTTGTCATACCTTTGACCATGTGGTTGATTTTGAGATGGGTTTGGGCTTGAGTTTTGGCTGCTACCTCTTCCACTAGAGTTTGATAGGCTACTTCTTCCACCTCTATAAGAATTCCTTCCTCTACCTCTGAAATTTGATCTTTCTCTGCCTCTACCATGGTTGATTGAAGCTTGTGTCTTAAATGCATGCTCTAATGATGAATTTGTTGACCTGCTTAATCTATGCTCATGTGAGATGAGAGATGCATGGAGCTCATCAATTAAAAACTATGAGAAGTTCTTTGTTTCCTCTATGGTCACAACTATGGATTCAAACCTTATGGGTAAACTCATTAAAATCTTTTCAACAATCCTTGTATCTTCAAGTGTCTCACCATGAGATCTAATTTGATTAACTAAACCCATCACTTGTGTGAAGAAAGTGTCTATTGAATCTGAATCTTTCATGAAGATTATTTCAAAATCCCTTCTTAGCATTTGTTGTTGCAAGTATGGGTTTAACCAGTGTTGTCATTGATGTCAACATACTCATGTTGCATTAATGATAAGGATTGGATGAGCTGTATGCTGAGGATATTGAGAAAATTAGTCTCAATCAGGAACAGTAATGAACAGTGATGACAACAAGGTAAAAGTCCAAGATAGGTTGCGGATCAGAGGATGTGGATTAAAGGGTTTGTAGATATGTGTCATAAGATGTTCCAACAGAGATTTTAGAGGTCCACATGAAGATATGAAGAAGTTATGGTAGTTCCAGTGAAACCAGTTCCGGTAGATGTTCAGTGGTGACAGAGTGATACAGATAGGTCCAGTGGGATCTAGAAATGCATTCTCCGATTTTGCGGATTTGAGGAAGTGTTGGGGAAATCTGTGTGGTGTGTCAACTCAATTGGTTTGTAGTTTGAAGGTCCGAAAGAATCTATTCCTTTGTGACAGTAATGGCAGACTATGTTCTCGAGGTTCCAGATGAAGGAGAGAAGGGTTTCAGTAAGTAGAGGAAGTGTAGATGTTCTTGGTGTTTTAGGAAAGTTTGTGGAGGTCCTTGGATTGTGCTTAGTTCATTTTTATGGTTCGCATTAGAATTGGGGTCTCGAAAATGAAGAATAACTTCAGGATGATGGTGTTCTTTCTGTGATAGGCCGACTGGATGAACTATACATCTTACAGATGTTCTTATAGATGTTTACCGACTTAGATGGTTGTTCCTAAGTTGATATCATGTATAAATAAGGGGTTGCGAAGTCATTTCAAAGTGTGTTGTGTGGAGATAAGTATGTGATAGCGAGGAGAAGAACGAAAAGCAGAGTAGAAGGTTTGGGCTTAAATGGAACTGACTCAAGCATGATGAAAATGCTATTTACCAGTTCAAGTATGTGATACTTATTCCTTTGTAGACATTGTGTCTCTTGTAGGAAGTGAGCCTCTTGTGAGCAGTGTGCTCGGGCAGTGAGCCCTAATTGGTATGTGCCATTTTGTTCTTTCTATTCTTCTAACAGAGAATACAATCTTGGGTTAATCACCCCGTGGTTTTTCTCTTAACCAGGTTTTTCACGTCAAAATCTTGGTGTCTCATGTGTTGATGTGTTTCTGCTCTTGATTAAATGTATTAAGTTTCATGTTTGATTTATTGTTATTTTGATGAGTGAATATAAGTGTTGAAAATGAAGAAAGTTTTGGACAACTGATTCACCCCCCCTCTCAATTGTCTACCCTAAATCTAACAATTGGTATCAGAGCCAAGTTCCTCCGAAAGGAGCTTAACCGCTTGTGAGATCCAGGATGTCGTCCTACAAGAAGGATAGTCCGAAGTTCGATGGAACTAATTTTTCTCTATGGAAAGGTCGCATGAAATGTCACTTGCAGTGTATGGGATTTGCATACTGGTCTATGGTTACAAAAGCTTATGTACTTCCACAGGGTGGTCCGACAACCCTAAATGAAATCACAGATGCTGAAAACAATCTGTGGACCAAAGAGGCTCTCTTAAGCGCATTATCTGACTCAGAACTCTGAAATGTTATTGATCTACCAATTGCCTTTGAGATTTGGAATAAACTAGAACTTTTGCATGAAAGACACGAGTATGTTAAATGTGCAAGGTTACAAAGTCTAAAAGGGAAATTTGAAAAATTGAAGATGAGAAATGATGAAAATATTACCTCTTTTATGCCAAGAGTGAACGAGCTGGTTTGTGGAATTAGAAATGCATGTGGAACCTTGAGTGAAGATGAGATCATTGGCAAAGTTCTCAGATCCCTTCCTGAGTCTTATAAAATCAAGGCTTTTGCAATCGAAGAATTCAGAGCTCACACAACAGTCATAAGAGATCAATTGGTTGGCAAGTTGGCTGCTTTTGAAATGGCTGAGTTTGGAGATGATCCTCCAAAGACTGAATTTGCATTCAAAGCTAGTGCCTCTGTAAAAGGAAAACAAAGGTTTGATCTGGGAGAAAATTCTTCAAGGAACCCATCATGGTATGAAAAAGCAAGAAAAGACTTGGAAGAAAAAGAAGTTGAAACTGCTCATCTTGAAGCTCTTATTGCAAAAAGACTGCCAAGAGGATCTGGTAAGTATGAAGGGAAAGTACCTTTTAAGTGTTTTAACTACAATAAAATTGGTCATTTTGTCTCAAGATGTCTGGAAAGATTTTCAAGACCAAATCTTAACAGACCAAGGTTTCAAAAGAATTGCTACTATGTTCATGAAGAAGATGACAATGAAGGAGTAACAGATGATGAATCAGAGACAGGAAACAAATCCGATAATGAATGGGTGTTTATTGCCATCAAAGAAGAGGAACAAATATCCTCTATATCTATCAATCATAAAGTTGAAGAAAGAGCTTTGGCTGCCCAAGCTGAAACAAAGGATGATTGGGTCATTGACATGGATGCTCTCACCATATGACAGGTGACAAGAATAAGTTCTTTGTCATGCCCACATTCCCATGTGGTCACGACACACAAACACATGTGTCATGTCCACATTTGCCATGTGGTCATGACACGAACTACGAAAAACGTTTTTACTTTTCCCTAGAAACCCACTCGCACGCGTTTGCGTGCTCGGTGGCAATACGCATAGGTGTAGACATGTTATCATAACCGTGATGGCGAAGGCCATCTAGGGGGTATGCGACACGTAGGGTATCACTTCTAGGGTTAGACTGACTTTAATTTGAACCCTAAGTATCCTAGGTGAAGATGAATTTGCCAGCAACGAACACTAATAAAACTCAGATCGAGAAGTGATTAATCAATATGGTAAGATGACGCGTGATTCAAGTGGAAAGATGGAATGGAATAGATAAAACATCGCATCAATTAAACCCTAGGAATCTAGCAAAATTCTGGCAGCATAACGCATTTTCGATATACACAAAAATAAATTTAAATAAAACACCAAAAGGAAAAATAAAATATATGATTAAATATTAAATTAACTTAGAAACAAAATCAATGAAATAAAGTAAAATAATAAAATTAATTTAAAACAACAAGACGTTGGTTAAATTCAACCGAAAAATTGAGTTCTTTATTAAACATAATTTTGGCGTTATGTTTAATATCTCACTCAAAAATTTAATAGATGAGGGAGAAGAGTTTAATTAACTCCCCTCGTAAAATTAATGATAAAATAACTCAAGAGAAAAATTCTCCCCACTAAGCATAAAATAATCCCTCCCAAGATTTTTTTTAAGTCACAAGACAGTAATCAAATTT
Source organism: Cunninghamia lanceolata (assembly GCA_027924645.1). Taxonomy (NCBI): domain Eukaryota; kingdom Viridiplantae; phylum Streptophyta; class Pinopsida; order Cupressales; family Cupressaceae; genus Cunninghamia; species Cunninghamia lanceolata. The sequence goes on along the minus strand of BSBN01000696.1, from coordinate 2,498,740 downwards.
GCAAAAATTTATCCCATTCGAAATTTGAAAACTAATTTAATACAAGAGATAAATTAAAAATATTAAAATGAAAAATAGAGGTTTTTTAAAAAAATAAAAATAAAAAATAAAAAGGTTAAAATAAATCCAATGCAAGCATAACCTATTCTATATTAGAATCCCAAATTAAGAGACCAAAATAGAACAAAAGAGGAAAATAGGTTTTCCATATAAAAATAAAATAAAACCCTAGCATAAAATATTTTAAAACAAATGATAAAGCCCTAATTTCCTCTATACACTAAGTTTTCAAAATGAAACCCTAAATATTTTTTAAAAAATCATTTCTAAAAACAAGGTTGCCCTAAACTCTTGTTTTCTCCTCTTTTGTTTTGTTTTCTCTTCTACTAATTTTGCCCTAACCTCAAATTCTTTTGTTTTGGTTTTCTCTTTTGCAGGTTTGGGATTCAACCAGAGTGGAAGCCATGGATTCTTCCTCAAACCTTAATCTCTTATTTTGTTTTTTTTTAATTTTTTCATTTGCAGGTTTGAATCTCAACCAGAATGGAAGCCATGGATTCTTCCTCAAGCTCCATGGAGGTATAACAGCAAAAATATTACCATATATATTTTTTTTAAATCTGGATATCAAATAAATGGTAAAGTAGGGATGGAGTTGCATATTTTCCTCTTGCCCTGATTTCTCCTTTCTTATTTTCTCTTCTTTCTGGTGTTGTTTTCTTTCTTTGTGTAGGTTAGGTTTTGAGGTCTCCCATGGAGGCCATGGAAGAGCTTGCTGATCCATTCCATGGAGAATACACAACACACAGGGGAGTGTGGGGTTTGGGGGGGAGGTGGGGGGGGGGGGTGTGGGGAAAGAGCCTCCTTCCCCACACCCCTTCACATAAGTGAAATGTTGTGGGCGGCGGCGCTGCCCGTAGCCCGTCTAAAAAAAAAAATTCTCGCGGCCCTAGCACAGTCCGCTGTTAGGATCTGGTCGCTTCTCTCTTTTTTTTAATTTAAAATTTAATTTTTTTTCTATATATATATACACACGTATATACATGTATATATATATATATTTATATGTATATGTATATACACTCAGAATGGTACAGTCCAAATAAATTTCACAAAACAAATTTTCTTTTTTTTTATACATGAACAAAATATACTCTTAACAAATAAATATCTTTTTTTTTTTTTGAATAAAACACCCAGATGCATATATTCATGTTTTGTGATAGTTCAGAAATTCATATATTCTCATAGTATTAATTATTTCAACCATTGATGTAACACTTTTTTTTTCTTTTCTGAAATAATAATTAAGCACCCTAACATTAACTCTTTTTTTTTGGCAATAACAGAATATATTGTGTTTTGAAATCATTGTATATAACAAAATGAACCTGCCCATTTAACCATGCAAACAATAACTAATAATATGCCCTCCAAGGTAATAAACATCATATTATTCACAACATTAACACCTAGTTATCTACAACAACTAAAATTTTAGTAAAACTTTGTGCAACAACCAAATATTTAACTTCAAATCCCTCTTTTTCTTATGCAAATACCTTTTAAACTACCATTGATGTATTTATTTTCTTTTTTTGTAAGGACCAAGTGTAGAAATGTAAAATACATTTTTTTTCTTGCATTTCACAACTTCCCAACACCACAAGTAGGAAAATAAATATTAAATAAAATAACAGAATGTTTACATTTCAATATTTGTCACAGCCAACTCCATGGCAATTAACTTAGCAATCTTTCACAAAAATAAGATACAATGAGGCCACAATGGTCATGGCTCCAACAACCATTAAAACACTACAAAGCCACACAAAGAGGAGCTCCCATCCACCTCTTTTTTTTTTTAATTTTAATCCTACAATAAACACAACAATAAGAAACAACAAAACTAGCCACTTCGAAATGCCCTCCTCCCTACCATAGACCCGCAAGAGGGTCACCCCCGAGCTAGGGAGATAGGGATTCACATAGGTGTATCATTCCAAAAAAAAAAAAAACACAATAACATAAAAACAACCCATATGTTTAGCACAAAACTTAACTCATAAGAATGAGTTTATTAAGGGTAGGGAATGGACCCCTCTACTTCAAAGGTCACCCAAAAGATAAAAGTACCAACACATGGCCTCAAGCCAAAATATCCAAGAAACCACAACTCTCCAATGTTACAAATAACTCCATGGCACTCTTGCCATCTTAAAAATATTCTCCACAACAATGAGAAGCCCTCAAGGCAAAATATCACACATGGGAGTGACCTCAAGGAGGTTCATTTCCCCTACCCAAACAAGTTGAGCATTACCTCCATTGGAGGTGCTCTCACCATACTCCCATCCCAACAAAACAAGGCAACAACGAAACAACCAAAGACTAAAACACAAAACATTCAATAAGCAAGGGTGAGATAACAAGTTAAGAGGCCTACCTTCAAAGCCCCTAAAATGGAAGCAAGTTTGGTAAAGAGCCCAAGCCTGCCCAAGTCTTCCAATCTTCAAGAAAATTCCTCCAACTTTTTCCAAACTCCTCCCCAAAAATAGAAAGAACTCCAAATTGCCAAAAAAAGAACCCCCTTCTCCTCAACAAAAGGAGATAAAATAGGCCATAATTTTGGCCTCGAGGAATGAGAAGGTGACACTTGTCACCTTCTCCTTCCTCATCCCATGCCACTTGCAAGGGAGAAGAAATGTGAGGATGACAAGTGTCATCCTCTCATTCTCTCTCAATCCTCATCTCATCCACTTGTTCTCTCACACAAGTGGGGGGGACAAATGGTGAGTTGGATTCCCACTCACACCTCCAAGAAAACAAGGGTCTTGGAGGAAGCACCCACTCACACCTCCATGAAAACAAGGGTCTTGGAGGAAGCACCCACTCACACCTCCATGAAAACAAGGGTCTTGGAGGGAGCACCCACTCACTTGGGAAATGATTCCCAACTTTGGGATGGGAGATGAGTCATTCCCAAGGCATGGCCCATCCCCCATTTTCCTTATTCCAAACAAATTCGTCACTTATACTAACCCATGGTTTAGAGTGACCTAGGGTGAGTCAAATCCAGGGTTAGATAATCCAAGTTGACCCTAGACTCATGGTTAACCACCTAGGGTAACTTTTGGGACACTAGGGTTCATGAAAGGGTTAAAAATCCACATTTAAATGGCCTAAACAAACTAAGATAAATACCAAGTGGCATAAATCAAATAAAATTTTACAACACTTAATATTAATCAAAAATAAGAAAAAGAAAGGGTACTAAGGCTACAATAATTAAAATTAAACCAAACACAATAAATCATCATTCAATTACACACGTGATCCTTATCCCTCTTGGGAATGGATCAGCTTTACAGGGAATAACATGGTGTGAATCCTACCTCCAATTTCCCGTGGCTAGGGAACATAAAACCTACACATCTCGATCAAGTGTCAGTCCTGTCATGAGAAGTCATAGCCAAAGCAACTGAAATTAACTTCACGCAATCGAAATAAACATCAATACATAACTCCAAATTAAACTGCATTTTCCATCATATGTCAAATAGTTCACATCACATAAATAACTAGAATCTCATAACAAAATAACATCTAATATAAATCCCATATATTGAACCACAACATATCATCCAATATGACCGAATCAAATCACATGTATCAAATCAGTGAGATAAAACATCAAGTCTACATAATGAAACATAGTCACTAAGGTCTGATAGTGTCATCTACTGAATAACATAATGATCAAAATATGGGAGGTAAAATAATCGGCCTCACATTCTTAAGTTTGGAAAAGTATGAAGGAGGAATTCTAAAGTTTGGAGATAATTCTGCTGGCATAATCAGAGGTAGAGGAACTATTTCTCTTGATGGAAAGAACAAAACTGGTAATGTACTGTATGTTGAAGGATTAAAGCACAATCTTCTCAGTGTTGGACAGCTGGTGGACAAAGGCTATGATCTTAGATTCAGAAATAGAAAGTGTAAGATCTTTGAAAGTTCCAGAACAGAGATTGCATCTGGTACTCAAACTAAAGGTAATATCTTTCACTTGGTTGGTACTAGTAAAAGTTGCTTATTTGCTCAAATTGATCAGAGTTGGTTATGGCATAGGAGGATGTGTCATGTGAATTTTGATAATATCATCAAGATAAGCAATACTCAGGCTGTAAGAGATCTTCCAAAATTAGTGAAACCTACTAATGACTTGTGCAAAGAATGTCAGTTGGGCAAATTGAGCAGAGTCACATTCAAAAGTAAAGAATTGTCTTCTACCGAACTGTTGGACTTAGTTCATACTAATCTTTGTGGTCCGGCAAGAGTTAGGAGTATCCAAGGTGATAGGTACTTCATGCTGCTAATTGATGACTATTCTCGGATGATGTGGGTAACTTTTCTGAAAGAAAAATCAGAAGCACTTGAGAAATTCAAAATATTCAAGGCCATGGTGGAAAATGAAACCGGATTAAAATTGAAATGTCTGAGGTCTGATAGAGGTGGAGAATTCACATCCGGTGAGTTCATAGACTTCTGTGAGAAACATGGAATAAAGAGACAGTTGTCTCCCCCTAGAACTCCACAGCAGAATGGAGTAGTTGAGAGAAAGAATCGGACCATCCAAGAAGCATCCAGGACCATGATGATGGAAGCAAATGTTCCTCAGATCTATTGGAGAGAAGCTGTCAGCACTGCAGTCTACACTCTCATTCGAGTTCAAGTTAGAAACAATACCGGTAAGACTCCTTATGAACTTTGGTTTGGTATTACCCCTACTGTGAGATATTTCAGAGTTTTTAGTAGCAGATGTTACATTAAAAGGGATGAAGATCGAGGAAAGTTTGATGCTAGAAGTGATGAAGGAATATTCTTGGGTTACTCTACTCAAAGCAAAGCATACCGGTGTTACAACAAGAGACTGAAAAAAATTGTAGAAAGTGTAAATGTGAAGGTGGATGAAGAAGTTGAAAGACCCTCAAGAATTCATGAGTATGATGAAGACAATTAGAATGATGTTCAACTTCAAAGTATCCAAGCCTCTTCTGAGAAACAAAGTCAAATTGATCTGGTAAGTCAGGAAGAAGAGATAAATCTCAATGAGACTGATCAAGAGTTAGTGGTGCAATAAACTCCCAAAGTTCCAAGGTATGTAACTCTAAACCATTCTGAAGATCAGATCATAAGTGACAAAAGAAAAGGAGTGCAAACAAGGAGAAGAATTGCTCAAAATTCAGATGAGTATTATCTAATTTCTAAGATTGAACCTAAGACAGTGAATGAAGCTTGCAATGATGAAAATTGGTCAAAAGAAATGGAGGAAGAACTAATGCAAATTGAGAAAAATCACACTTGGGATCTTGTTCCCAGACCTAGAAACAAGAATGTGATTGGAACCAAATGGGTCTTCCGGAACAAACTGAATGAAGCTGGTGAAGTAATCAGAAATAAAGCTAGATTGGTCTGCAAGGGTTACTCTCAGATTGAAGGAGTTGATTTTGAAGAGACTTTTGCTCCGGTGGTAAGAATTGAAGCAGTCAGATTATTTCTCGCATTTGCTATCTTTAAGGATTTCAAGGTGTATCAGATGGATGTCAAATCTGCCTTCCTAAATGGTAATTTGGAAGAAGAAGTGTACATTGAGCAACCGAATGGATTTCAATTGTTTAATTAGGGTGACATGGTCTGCAAATTGAAAACGGCACTATATGGACTGAAGCAAGCCCCAAGAGCCCGGTATGAAAGATTGGATAAGCATCTCTTGAAGATTGGTTTCAACAAAGGTATTGCTGACAATAACTTGTATTTCAAAATTGATCATGAAAATATCTTAATTGTTGAAGTATTTGTTGATGATATCATTTTTGGAGGAAGAGATAGTATGTGTAAAACTTTTGCAAGTCAAATGAAAAGTGAGTTTGAGATGTCCATGCTTGGAGAAATGAATTTCTTTTTAGGTCTACAAATTACTCAAACAAAGAAAGGAATCTTCATTTCTCAGTAAAAATATGTGAAAGAATTGTTGAGGAAATTTGGGATGGAAGACTCAAAGCCAATGAACACTCCAATGGCAACCAGATGCAAGTTGAGCAAAGATGATGACTCCCCCAAGGTTGATCAGACAAAATATAGGTCAATGATTGGAGGATTGTTGTATCTCACTCAAACTAGAGTAGACATTATGCAAGCTATTGGTCTTGTTGCTAGATTTCAAGCTGATCCTAGAGAATCTCATGTTATGGCAATCAAGAGAAATTTTAGATATCTAAAGGGGACAGTTGAGTATGGGTTGTGGTATCCTAAAGATCATGATTTCTCTCTTCATGCATATACAGATGCTGATTGTGCAGGAGATGTGGATGACCGGAAGAGTACCAGTGGTGGAGCATTCTTTTTGGGGAAGAGATTGGTTTCTTGGCTAAGCAAGAAACAAGAGGCAATATCCCTGTCTACAACTGAAGCAGAATACATTGCAGTAGCAGGTAGTTGCACTCAAGTTTTGTGGATGAAGTAGATGCTAAGAGATATTAAAGTAGAGTAAGAGGAGCCTATCACAATTTTCTGTGATAATTCAAGTGCAATAAATATTTCTAAGAATCCGGTGTTGCATTCTAAGACTAAGCATATATCTATCAAGTTTCACTTTCTAAGAGAGCAAGTGAACAAGGATGAAGTCAGACTGGAGTATGTGCCCTCCAAGGATCAAATTGCAGATATCTTTACTAAACCTCTTCCCAAGGACTCCTTTGAGTATCTCAGGGAGAAGTTAGGGATTATTGCCCCTCCGGTGGTGAACTAAGATGCACTGATGTGCATCAATCCGGTGGATATCACAGTCATAATCTTGTGATCCTGATTGATGATGGGGAGCTGTTACTCAGGGGGAGTAGTAGGTGTGATTCTGAAGTTGCAAGTATGCGCCCTTTGCCATTGATGTCAAAGGGGGAGAGAAGAGATGTGAAAAACAAGTGGTTGATGACCAAAGGGGGAGTAGTATAGGAAGAGAAGACATGTGAATAGTTGTTGTTGATAGGGGGAGTTGTGACAGTAAGGAGAAGTTCTTGTCTTGATGGTTTTTCACATCATATGTTGCCATCAATGACAAAGGGGGAGATTGTTGCAAGTATGGGTTTAATCGGTGTTGTCATTGATGTCAACATACTCATGTTGCATTAATGAGAAGGATTGGATGAGCTGTATGCTGAGGATATTGAGAAAATTAGTCTCAATCAGGAACAGTAACGAACAGTGATGACAACAAGGTAAAAGTCCAAGATAGGTTGCGGATCAGAGGATGCGGATTAAAGGGTTTGTAGATATGTGTCATAAGATGTTCCAACAGAGATTTCAGAGGTCTGCATGAAGATATGAAGAAGTTATGATAGTTCTAGTGAAATCGGTTCCAGCAGATGTTCAGTGGTGACAGAGTGATACAGATAGGTCTGGTGAGATCCGGAAATGCATTCTTTGGTTCTGCAGATTTGAGGAAGTGTTGGGGAAATCTATGTGGTGTGTCAACTCAATTGGTTCATGGTTTGAAGGTCTGGAAGTATCTATTCCTTTGTGATAGTAATGACAGACTATGTTCTTGAGGTTCCGGATGAAGGAGAGAAGGGTTTCAGTAAGTAGAGGAAGTGCGGATGTTCTTGGTATTTCAGGAAAGTTTGTGGAGGTCCTTGGATCGTGCTCAGTTCATGTTTATGGTCCACATTAGAATTAGGGTCCCAGAAATGAAGAATAACTTCTGAATGATGGTGTTCTTTCTGTGACAGGCCAACTGGATGAACTATACATCTTGCGGATGTTCTTATGGATGTTTGCCAACTTAGATGGTTGTTCGTAAGTTGATGTCATGTATAAATAAGGGGTTACAAAGTCATTTCAAAGTGTGTTGTGTGAAGATGAGTATGTGATAGCAAGGAGAAAAATGAAAAGCAGAGCAGAAGGTTTGGGCTTAAATGGAACTAACTCAAGCATGATGAAGATGCTATTTACCAGTTCAAGTATGTGATACTTATTCCTTTGTAGACAGTGTGTCTCTTGTAGGCAGTGAGCCTCTTGTGAGTAGTGTGCTCGGGCAGTGAGCCCTAATTGGCATGTGCCATTTTGTTCTTTCTATTCTTCTAATAGAGAATACAATCTTGGGTTAGTCACCCCGTGGTTATTCCCTTAACTGGGTTTTCCAAGTTAAAATTTTGGTGTCTCATGTGTTGATGTGTTTCTGCTCTTGATTAAATGCATTAAGTTTCATGTTTGATTTATTGTTATTCTGATGAGTGAATATAAGTGTTGAAAATGAAGAAAGTTTTGGACAATTGATTCACCTCCCCTCAGTTGTCTGCCCTAAATCTAACATTTGCAACTTAGCTGTTTTCACTTTTGCCATTCCTTGATAGGCTGTTTGAAGTGTATCCCATGCGTGTTTGGACTTAGTTGCTACTACAATCCTTGGAAAAATAGTCTCATGCACAACTTGGAAGATGTAAAAGAGAGCTTTTGAGTCCTTCTTCCTGTTATCCCTCAACAAATCTTTCTTTGCTTGTGTCAATGCATTGTATGATGTTGCATCAGCTGGCTCTGGAAATCCATTCTCAACAAGCTCCGAAAAATCTTGAGAACAAAACAAAGCTTTCATGGTGATTGCCGAATAGTCATAATTCTTTCCATTAAACTGTGGAATTTGTGGGTTTGTCAAGCTTGTGCTTGCTGCCATTGTTGACTATGAAAAGCCTCTGTCTTCTTGAAAAACTTTGCTTGAAGTGCCCTTGCTTGAAACCTTTAGCACATGACTATGGCTCTGATACCAGGTGAAGGGAAGAGACAGAGGATAGAGAGAAAAACAGAGGGCTACTGTTGTTTATATTTGCATAAAGATGAAGAAATAAAATAGAGCATTTCTAATTTCATAGCCTACTCACTCACCATGCTTTGCACTCTAACTTGCTGTCATATATCAAAATTGATGAAACATATTAAAAAAAAAAAACAAAATACATGTGATTTCCATTTCTCAAAACAAGCTCATTGCATACATGGAAACAGAGCATATATATATATATCCTAAAATAAAGTATATGTTGTCTTTTTAAAAACAGAGCTGCTGCTCTCTTACACCCAAAGAAAAACTAAGCAGAACATACATAAGGTAAAAACTAAAAATGCTACGTATAGCTGAAAAAAGCCCCAGTCAATACAACAACAGAAGAGGTATGGGCTACATCAGAAACTTTTAACTTTAATCAGAAAAGAAATTTACCATTTTCTTCCATACGATGGAGATGGCAACCATACTCCCAAGTCAGCATCCTACAGAAGAATAAATAAAAACATGACAGAAAATAAAGAGGGCAGATCGTAGATGGGAGAGGTCATCATTTTTGTTTGTAAAAGTCTTGAGCATTCAAAAGGAAATAGTGTTCTATCTGTTGCATTCATTATGGGTAGTTGAGATTACATTCCAACAATATCATATCTGCAGATGATCGTTTCCATCCTGTTATATATATGTAATTCATGACTGTCTGATATGGCACGTTAACATAGGCCTGAATCAGGGGTATGGAACCCAATCTGATATGCTGGTAGCTGGGTAGGAAAATACTATATTGTTTGTCTTTGGCAATATCACTGTTCTTCATAGACTTATCGTATTGACTGAGATGATTATGTTTGATATGTGTCAGATAAGCCAAACTAAATGCCGTGCTATATTTTTGTAGATCATAATGTATATATTGCTATAGATCATAATGTAGGATTGGATTCTATTTCTGTAGATCATGATGTGTATTGGATTATATTTCTCTGTATATGCTGAACTGTGTTTATAATGACTGCATAGCAAATTCTAATGTCTTTCTCCCTGTTCTTTGGAATACACCATGTTGTAAATCATTGTATGTTTCCATCAAATAATGAAGGAAAAAATGGTATACTTTTGAATTGTGTGAAACTGTATTTGTGAATTCAACCAGGAGGGGAGAATGCATAAACCTTAGTAGATTGCCTATAAACCCCATCTAAGGTTCCGTCCCCATAGGCCCGAGATTAGGTTCGGGCATTATGCCCCCGTAGGCCTGAGTCAAGGGTTTGGACCATGGAGGGATGGGGGTCCCACATTGGAATATGCCTCCATAGGCTCGGATGAGGGATTGGGCAAAAGGACCAACCCCCATAGGTCCTCATCAAGGGTTCGGGCAATAGGACTATGGTAAGCCTTAGGCTACTAAGAGCTTATATATTTCCTTCCCCTGGCGTGATGAATGTTTTCTTTTACCTATGTGTTTCAAAAATGCAAGTATGATTGTATTGGACTAATGAATACTAGTTATTAAACTAACATGTAGCAATATGGACTTGAATGTATATGATGCTACAGGTACTAATTCAAAGAAGGAGTGATTTAGCAACTGAAGAGAAGAAACCCAAAGAAACTAATTCCCAAGCGAATTCTAGGGCAAACCGGGTAAGGGACATTACATAACCTACCAAATTGTGGAGCACTCCACGGAGTAGAACAAGCTAGGCAGGCAAGCTCTAGTATAGCAAGCCAGAGAGTATACCCCCAAGACCTCCGTCAAAGGGACTCGGTTCTCCAGCAGGTACAAGATGACCATTGCAGTCATCCTGTCCGTTGGTTGCAATGATATTGATAGCTGGTGCAAGAGTTCCGTACAACGTCAGTCTAGAATTGATGGTGTCCTCCTTAGCATGGGTACAAGATGACAATCAGAGCAATCTGAGTTGCACATGTCAATAACAGGGATAGTGTTAACATCAAATCGCATCAATGGTAAGGCAGTTACTTGTGTAGCAAGTTTGTATTAGCTCAGGTTATGGTCTATTTTTGTAACAATGGTTTGGGAATTGGGAACAAAATCAGCTTGCAAGGATTCTCGGCTCTTACCAAAACAGTTAAAAGTCATTCGTCTCTTTCTAAATCTTTCGGCAATATATTGATCACCATTGTTGGCGCAGGCGTCATTTTGGGTGGAGTTGCAGGTTCTCATCGATCGTCTGCGTGGCAACACAAGTATTATTGATAGAAAGGTTTGAACAACCAACATGTTGTACTAGTTGTTTATTTAGGGTCTTTGCTTGTCTGTATAAATAGTTTGCATGTTAATCACAATGTACAAGCACTTTACAATAAGTCCCCTTATATCTATGTTAGTTTTTCCTCTTGCTTTACTGGTGCTTGTAACACTTCAACTACACTTTTGTGTTTGATACAATGATAGTTTTCAAGACTCAACCTGAACCTATCACAAGTATGAATTCTTCCTTTGACAATATGAATAGAAACGGAATTAAAATACCTGATTGTGTTCCTGTAGACTTGTTGGACAAGAAGATAAAAACTAACAGAAACAAAACACGCGATGATGGAGTTACATTCTTGACAGTAGAAGAATCCATGATACAAATGTTGCGTTGGGTATTCCGAAGCAAACTAGGTATATTTTTGTACCCATAAAATTCCTGAAGTCTTAAATCCTTACCTGTCCATGTAAAATTCTCCCTTTTCTATAGAGAGCCAATGAGCTTCAGAAGCACGAACCTCTCGTCGCCTATTACTGTAAGTATTTATTAATTTTGATCTCAACATGACCACTTTGGTAATCATGTTGACTTCACCCTCAGTTGTTTGTCCTTGATGACAATACACAACTTGGTATTCAGGGTATTCAGTTGTTTGTTCATGATGACAATTAATCCACAACTCGATCATGTTTGATACAGTTTGGCACATCATGTTTGACGTCCTTGATGATCATGTTTAGTTGGCATTTTTGACATTTTTGACACAGTTTCAGTTTGACATACATTTGGCACCGTTGAGTGGGTTGATTGATTTCTCTATGATGTCAGTATGACAATATTCTTGATATTCTTTCAATTGATATGATGTGGTTCTCTATTTGGTGCTAAGGCATACAATCTTGATTTCATTTTTAGTTGAGAGCTTCTTTCAAAATAGGCATTCAAAGGTTAATACAACGGTCATATTTCTTCTATACATTTCAAAGGTTTTAAGCTTTACTTATGTCAAAGTCTTGACCACGATATAACTTTGTTTGCTCTCCTAGCGGGCATATTCTAGTGAGTACATTCTATATTGCAAATATGGTGTTCATTGGCATGTTAAGTTGTGTACTCCCTAAATAGGTCACTGCCAGTTGGACAAGGTAAAAGTATTGGTTTCTCATTCATAAGCCACCGGCCCTTCTAGGGTTTACCAAGAGCACCGATTACATGAGATATATTTCGGCAAAATCAAGCACATATTATTCATTTTGCAAAGTTTTTGATGGCAGCACTTAGGGTTTCATTCTATTCATTTTTTCTGAGAATAATCATGATACGAAATGGAGATATTAACATGAATCTTTGAAATTTTTGCTAAAGATCTTGTTGATGTGACAAAGTTGGTTGAACCCAAGTGAACTATGTTGACTCTCAGCACAGTTTTCTTTTCAGTTTTCTTTGTCGGGTTCTCAGGTGATTCATTCTTGTTTTCCTACTTCATTCTTAGTTTCAAATGGCATAAAAGTATTGAAGATCCTTTGTTGTTTTGGGTTTGGGATGGAACAATTACAAAACAAAAAAAAGGAGAGATCTTGTGGTTTAAAATAAGCATTGATATTTTTCAGTTAATCTGTATATTGTTTACCTGGCCTGAAATCTTTACATTTGGTGATATTGTTTTCAACTCTTCTCTCAGTTTTTGATTTCTAATCTTGGGTGTAGAGCATGATATTATTTTCACATGGCATTGTGAAATAGTTTTGGGTTTGTAACCCTGGTTAGGGTTTTAACAAATACTCTGTTTAACTCACCATATAGTTGATGAAGATTCTACACTATGGTATTTTATGGTATTTCAAATAAACCGCATGAGGTCATTCGATCTTAACTACCTTGACAGTTGGGAACTACTTGCAAGAGTTTTATGAAAATAGTCATCTCTTCAAACTATTTCAAGAGAAAAGGAAGTCATATGAAATGTATAAAAAAGGCTTTTAACAGGAATTGTAATGTGGTTGTGTATACACCTGATGTAATGTTGAGAATGCATTATCATTGATATTAAATCAGAGATTGAGGATCAGTGAAACAGAGTGTCCCTCTGTATTTTTTTTTTATTGAAGCATGTATTGAAAGGTCAAGTCAGTGAGACAAGAAATGACCTTTGCCAGTGAGGCATTTTGTGTAGCCAGTGAGGCTTTGCCAATGAGGCATTTTGTAGCTAGTGAGGCCTATAATCAATGAGATTCATTAAATAAGCCAGTGAGGCATTTTTTGAGTGGTTTTTATTCCCCAGAGGGTTTTCCACTCAGGACAATCTCTGTATTATGGTTACTTGTTCTGCTCATGAGTTTTTGTTCATTATTTCATAATTTAACCGTTATATGATGCTCATAGTAAATTAGTACAAATGCATAATACTTTGATGCTTATCATAGTCCAATCAAGTAACAATCTACCTCTATTGTTTGTCTTGATGAATTGTTCAAATGATTTCTCATAGTTCACAAACAGTTGTTTTGTCTTTTCATGCTCACAAGTTGGTTTGATCGTTCATCTTGATTCTCAAATAAATGTCTTGCTTTACCATTCAAGGTTGAGGTTCACAGTTGGTAAAAGTTGATTAGGTGTTGCCAAAAACAAGTCTGTTTTATAAGACACTGATTCACCCCCTCCCCTTAGTGTATTGCGTACTCCAACAAATCAAACCCTGAATCATCTTTTTATTAAACACAACATCTGCAATTTAAGAAAGAAAAAATTACCAGGGTTTGTGTGATTTTTTGAAGGCCATTTATATGCAATGGAATGAGGGATGAAGATCCCTGCAAAGGAATGGACCAAAACAACCAGCACTCTGTTGGTTTCCTTGATGAAATAGTTGGAAAAGGTACACACACACTTATCCAACCCTGATTTAGTTTAACCCTAATAAAAAGCTAACATAGACCATAAGCAGATGAAGCAAAATAAAATTAAAATTAAAGAAGACATATATCAATATTCTAATCAGTGAAATTAATTGCCAATTTCTATATTTTCTAACCCTAGTTCCTAGGAAGTCTATGGTTTACAGTTGAATCTCGTATAAATTATAGAGTTAGAATGGAACTTTTTTTATTTTGTCATATAATGCTCATGAATTGATCAACTGATGAATGAGAACAATTATATTGTTTTTGAATTCAAATCTTTCATTTCATGCAGATCCCTCAAGTGAAATTTAATCTTGAGCTAAGAGGGTATGGAAATAGCTTATTCTGAATCCCTAATATGAAACAATGTTGGGACAAATTTTGCAACCAGAAAGAATTCTTCACCTCCCAATTTTTCCAAATTGCTGGAGCATTAAACTATAACTTTGCTATAGGCAAGCCGATAGTTATATCCAAGCAAAAGGAGTGCAACAACAGTGATCAAATTAATAAAGTAAAGTAAACTGTTTTATTCATTCCGATGATGAAGAAAGATACAAGACACAGTTAAATACTATGATGATATAGTTATGCAACCATCAGACAGTTAAAACTAAACCAACCGAACAACTGGACTGAACAATGTATTACACTAACATTCCCCCCCTTATTACATTGTTCCTGCAATAGTACCAAGGGACCCCCCCTTAATCCTAAAATACTCAACAAAGCTGATTACATAATATGAATACATATTTTATAGATGATCTTCTCCCAAAGAACAAATCTTGAACCAAGCAGGGCTCCATCATGCTATCTCATCTACCCTTGGAAAGGCATAGCTCTGTGCTGTGTTTTTAAGCTCTTTAGTCGCAAGCTCTCAAATCACAGAGTCGAGAATTATTCAACAATGAATCCGAAGAGATACGATAGATCTCTGCCATTGTCTAGTGACCGCGAAAGGGTATAATTCTCGATCATATACTCTTTGAAGCTCGTTGGACAACAATCCATATTGAGTTCAACACCAAATCCCAAACCTGTCTCCAAAACAAAATCTTCACAAAACATACATTCTTCAAATATGTCAGCTCTGTCAGCATCAACAAAGAAAAAATAAAACAACCAAAACCAAAAACGCTTCTCATACAAAGCATCATCTCAAAGCGAGAAGCTAACTTGAGATGATGGAAAATCCTCCATCCTTTGATGCCGCCTGCCTCCAATATGACCCTGTTACACTTTAACCAACTGATGTCTTGGATGAGTCTTTGGAGGCCTCATTAAGAATAGAAAAGATGACCCTGAAAGCATAAGCTATCTTTGACATATGTGTATTCATGATTAAAAGATGATAATGCCAATTTGAACCAATGATAGACCCATACACTAATCAACCTTATACCTCCATAAACACACCTTTATTTTCATGAATAACCAGAAAGAAGATTTTCTTTCCTCCCTCAAGAAAGATATCTAAAACTCAGATAATGTTCAGAGGATATAAAATGACACCAAAATAGATATTAAACCTCTAAACTCTTATGTAAGTTGTCAATTCCTTCAACCAAAATAAACTTTCCAACTTAGAAGCATGGACTTGCACATGAGAGAATACTTGAATGGCTTAACAAAATCTTATCACCCAACTTACTCAAACTCTCAAACCATAAAATAATTCTCTACGAGTTTTGAACTTTTAATCAGTCACTTAAAAATGAAAACAACTTTTCATGAGCAACAAATCAATTGCACTACACTACCATGCTTAGTCTTCGTATCACCAATATAACCTTTAACAAGAAATGACCTCAGTTGTTGCAGCTACACATCTTCTCTAACTCTAATAACTGAGATGTAATGAAGAAGAAACATATGCTCTTGTACAGATAGCCCTAAACTATTTTTCTCCTTTTCATACTCGATCAGCCTTTCCTTCTGAGGCAAGCTATTCAACAACACCTTCCAATAAATGGAGTAGACCGTTTTGAATAGCTATTATGGCATTCAATTGAATCTGGTGATGGATGAACAATCTCCTCTATATACCCGTGCCAAAGGAACCATATATCTTCAAATGAGAATAGTAATCAAATGAGAATAGTAACTATGCATTCAATCCCTAGCCTGCGAAACAATACCGTAACTTACAGAAACAATACCGCAACTTCCTTCATGATCTTCATGATTCCTTTCAATCAAGATCCACGCGTTTATATATGCGTTTATCAATCTCCACAACACCTCTGTATTTAAATGCCTTTACACAGCAAGTGATTTCTTATAGGCACAACAAAATTATATTTTTCAAAAATTTTGCTTAGCGAAATCCCTAATGCTTCTATGGAGACTGCGCTACAGCATGGGCTGAACGAGAGCAATTTGATGGATCTGTTGAATGGATCAGAATATGTGCCCACCTATGAAGACAAGGACAGAGATTTGATGCTAGTGGGAGACGTGCCTTGGGAAATGTTTGTAGATTCCTGCAAGAGGTTGCGCATCATGAAGGGCTCAGAAACTATTGGCTTAGCTCCGAGATCCATGGAAAAACTTTTGGCAGATCAAGTGGCTCCAAGACCATGCCATTTTAAATGCCCTTAGAACATTCTCCACTTTACACAGCAGACTGACGCCTCACATTGCACTTCCTCTATGGCTGCTCTGATACCAAATAATAAAGGAAGGTAAACTGTTTTATTCATTCCCATGATGAAGAAAGATACAAGACACAGTTAAATACTGTGATGATATAGTTATGCAACCATCAGACAGTTAAAACTGAACCAACCGAACAACCGGACCGAACAATGTATTACGCTAACACAAATCAATTGACAATTTTTGTGTTTTGACGAAGAGTGGGATTGAAATGGGTCCTCATAAATCGGCCTTCAAGCTCCAGCACAGAAGGCAATTTCAGAAGAAAGTGCAGATTAAACTGGGTCTTAGAAATGATCCTGATTCTGTCAGTATTTTAGTAGGTAATAATTATGGGTTTTTATCAACTCTGATACCTAGCCCAATCACTCCACTTGGGCCTACTGATCCATTTACTCGTTCAAGTTATTGGTACAGTTGCAGCCCATGTAGTTCTATCCCTACTTCCTGCAGTAAGTCCTCATATCCAGAAGAGGAAGCCCATGAATTTTGTTTAGAGGCTTCAGCAAATAGCCTGAAAAAGTGAACCAAAGTTGCTTCCCCTGTTTCCTTTGCATTCTACAACTAGACCCAACACCTAATTGTTGTCAAACATGTATAGACAACACCCACCGTGTTAGATTTTCATTTCAATGCTTCCAATACTGCACAATAGTAAGAACATGATGCTTGGATGTAAGCTTGCGGATATCTAGTCTGCCAAAATGGATAAAACGTGGCAATTGAATCTTCCAAGTTTCTCTTTATTTAAAGATAAATGAAGATTTGGATTTGATGGAGGAAGATACCAAGTTGAGACTTAAACCAGTCAAGGGATTCTCTTAAGTCTTTAAATCTTGTCTACTCTATCAGGCTTCTTTTCAATTTTTAATCCCTATTTTTTCTAAAGATACCAGAATTTGTTATTTTTTTGCTGATATGAAGATTGTAGTCTTTCTGTTGTCTAACATCCCTAATGGTGGATCTGTAAACTTTTTGTATGGTAGATCTGTACATAAAGTGTGAAAATTATGGCTATCCATACTGCATTGAGGCTCTCTTCCATTTTACCTTATGGTACCATCTTACCTTATGATAGATAGTTGCATTATGTTACACACCTTATGCTCTAACTTGAAATTTTTATATTTTATCTTGAAATTTGCAAAAAAATCTGAATGCTACACACCTTATGCTACAGTTAACAAACTATTTATCTTCTACTATCATTTTACCTTATAGTAGATAGTTGCATTATGCTACACACCTTATGATCTAACTTGAAATTTTTACATTTTGTCTTGAAATTTGCAAAAAATTCTAAATGCTAGTAGGCATTATGCACAAGTATTTTAAAATGGGTCTTTGAAGAAAAAATCCTTCAGCATTTTTCCATGACAAGAGAATGCTACTCAAAATTTATACATATCAACATATGCTTATGACATGGGGAGGTAGATAGTTGTATTACACCTATAAATGAATGACATGACCTATCGCTTATGCAGTTCAACTTGCATTCCACATCACCTAGTATTTGGTGAAAGGATCTTTTGCTGTCAAAAAACAGTGGTGCAGTACACCTTGCATTCCACATCATCTAGTATTTGATGAAAGGATCTTTTGCTGTCAAAAAACCAGTGGGTAAAGTAGTAGCTTCTGATCGTAATAGCCCACATTTATAAAAGAAAGATAGCAGAAAAATCACAATCCCAGGCAAAAATGTCCGGTGGCAACTACTCTTCGACTTCCCGTTACTGGTGGTGCAAGGGTATGGTTTGTTTATTAGTAAAGCTTTTGTTTTCACTCTACTTATTCAAATAATTTTCTTATAATTACAAAATGCAGCCCTAGGCTGAAGTTATGAAGCAGTTTGAGAAAATATTACCTTGGATTGATGTGTAGGCTGACACTCAAGCAGTAAAGGAAGCTGTTAGTGCTTCAGTTGATGTGATAAAAGCAATGGGTTCTTCTGTCCGCTTGTTGTTACCAAAGGTAATATTAAGCTACATTCCATTCTTGAATTTAAATTGATTAGAGCAAATTAGATTTCAAGATATTATGATGTTGTGTGCAAATATTAAGTTCAAAATTGACTGCAAGAGAGAACATCTTTACTTGTTACCATACAACAGTTTATTTCTAACTCTCTTGTTTGTTTGCCTAATTTATATACATAATGAGAGATGTTTATTTAAATCTCTTATTGTTTAGCTGCAGGTGGAGGGTAAGGATCAAGTTTTAATAAATCATTACTGGAAGCATGTGCAGATTTATTAACTACAACAGTATCAATGGAGGTAAGGATCAGGTTTTAAATTTTGACCTACAACTTTACTTGTCTATTGCATTGCAGGGACCTGACAGTATTTTCATTACCCAGGTTGAAGAATCTAGTTTGAGGGCCTATGTAGTTCAGCTAAAACAAACAAGATATTTAAAAGAACAATCATTGGTGTCGTTGCTGTTGAATGTAGAGAGCAATAGCCAATGCAAGGAGATATGTTAGGCTGTATCAGTTTTAATGTTGATCATGCTGCTTTTGCATTGAGGTGGAAAAGTTGGAAGCTGGAAGCTGCATTGGATTTTTGTTGCAGACATGGCATCTTGCACTCTGAAGCCAAAGGTGGTAAAAGAAATGTAACATAGTTTGATGGTTAGCCTGAATCTACTGCATGTTTTTCTATGTGCATGAAGATTCTCAATGTCTATATTTACTTGGTCTAATGCTCACCTTACAAGGAATGTTGATACACTTTACAGTGCTTGTATAGAATTTTTTCCAAAAATTTCAGTTCCAAAAATCAGTTGAGACTCACATTTTACATGTAAGCAGGGTACTTCGGAAGATTGCATGCCTTGTTCCCACATTTTGACTTGGGCCTATGATAAACCTCCAGGATTAGTGCTTTTTAGCACTATCTATCTACATTATTTTAGCAGTTATTGCATATGTACCTTGACAAACCAAAGCCAAATGAATATTGGGTCCAATTCGTTGCTGTGCAATTGTGGGCATTTTGAAGCAGCTAACAAAGGTTGTTCATCAATGCTTTGCTATATTGATGGGTTACATGGGAAATCCAATTGTATTTGATATAGTGAATTTGCATTCTCTCATAAGTGTTTAACCAAACCAAGTGATGGTTATGTTCACATGGTAATATACGGACCATTGAACTGATAAAATGAGCCATTATGGGATGCATAAAATATATAATGCATGGCCCCTTGTAGTCCTCAAAAGAAATCAGTATGGTTTGTTTAAATCAAAAATACATGTTCATTCACAAGAGAAATGACACAAATAATCTGCATACTTGTGGGTTAATTATTGTTGAATGTTTTGGGTACATGGAAGTGATGGATAAAACTACAATTGAAAAGAGAGTGCCACTGATTGAAGCTCTTAAATGAAAATCATTTCTACAATTGAAAAGAGAGTGGTAGTGTCCACTGATTGAAGCTCTTAAATGAAAATCATTTTTTCTTCTCCTATTTCTTTCTAAGCTTGGTCTGATTTTATCTGTATTCATAGATTGGTATCTGCAATCGTTATTTTAGGGCTCCAATTCCACCTCTTGAAGCTAAAATTAAATAAATTATGATACATGTGAAGATTATTCTCACAGTTCCACTAGCCAAGCCATTTGCCACAGGACGTTATTTTACAAGCTGGTTGTGATGTTATTCCGCTAAACTCTCACCTTCTATTGAGAGTGACTACTTACTTTGACTTACATTGCTTGTTTGTTATTTCTTTGGCCTAAATGACCTCTTTAGGGTGCTCTCATAGATTAATATCTTTGACTACTGCTCTCCAGTTTTATTGACCTACTTTAGTATTTGTGAATATTTGTAATATATATTATTGATGAGCTTTAACATAGTGGATAAAAAAAAATTCAAATATAATTTCCAAGTAATAAATCTACAATAAATTTTCACTACTTCAAAACATGGCATCTTCCCATCAGCTCAATACACAATACCTCTCAGTATGGGACAAGGAATGGTCATTGGTACTCGTTGAAATTGTAGGACTCATTAAACTTGTAGCATAGATTTATAGAAAATAACATTGATAATGTGGCTTGCTTTGGAAATATGAGATATTATTAGTATTTGTGAATATTTGTAATATATATTATTGATGAGCTTAACATAGTGGATAAAAAAAATATTTCAAGTATAATTTCCAAGTAATAAATCTACAATAAATTTTCACTACTTCAAAACATGGCATCTTCCCATCAGCTCAATACACAATACCTCTCAGTATGGGACAAGGAATGGTCATTGGTACTTGTTGAAATTGTAGGACTCCACATTAAACTTGTACCATAGATTTATAGAAAATAACATTGATAATGTGGCTTGCTTTGGAAATATGAGATATTATTAGCATCCAGAAAAAACCTTGAGAGTTGAAAACCTAGGCAAATCTATGGAATGAAGCAAATATACTTATATTTTTGTATAAGAAGGCACGAGTATAAACTAAAAGTAAACCATAGAAAAACATGTACAATCGTCGTATGCTTGCTCAATCAATTGGTTTTGTTTTATAGTGAACCGTTTTCCTTAAATCTTCTTGTTTTCCCATTCAAAGTTAATGTTGGCGGATCATCTTGAATCGTTGAGAAATTTCTGCCATTTACTGTATATCTCTGCTTGAGCTTTACTGGTTTCTCAGTATTTGCTCTGCACCTCTCTTAAATCCCTGCTGCTAGCTAGTGCTTCTCACTCTTCTAAATTTACTAGTTGCTGGTAACTCCTTTTTTTTAAGAGTAGGGGTGATTGGTTGGGTTTATGGTCTTTGCCAAATCATGAGAACTGCTTTAATGTTCAGAAATATCAAGACAATTTTCTTTAATTATGAAAATCATGTACTTTTTGAACTGTTGAGACAGTTTAACTGTCCATTTAATCAGGTCCTCTTTTACCCTTTGCACTATAAATATGCATTTGGTTATGAAATCTTTTGAGAGTAAATGAGATATATAGTGGATATAGATAGAAGCTCTTTCCCAAGCTATTATTTCTCAATTAAAGATTTTGACTATTTGATTTAAGTCTGATATAACACAACCGTGTATTTAATACTTTTAATGTGATGGTATTTTTGGATGGAATCCTGACAAGATCTTGTTATTAACTGTTGAATTTTAAAATCTAAGATAGGTAAGCTTGCGAGGATAGCTGTTGGCTCTATAGTCACAATAACAGCCATTTTTGCAGGGTGTTCTATAGAAATTTTTTGCAGGCGCGTCCCAAGAGGATCCATGAATCCAGCAAGATCATTGGGTCCAGCAGTGGCAAGCAAGAAATACACATGTTTGGATATATGTCATAGGTCCCCTTTTGGGAGCAATCATGGGTGCATGGTCTTATACCTTCATTCGCCTCACAGAAAAACCTTTGCAAGCCATTTCCTTGAGGCACTTATCTTCATATTCAATCAGGAAAGATCTCAATACAAAATTTTGGATATATTGCTCATTAGGGTGTCACAATCACTACAATGTTGCGGGTGTGGTGTTAAGTAGACATACATGTTTCCTTGAGCTTCAGCTACAACTAATGTGCCCAAATATAAGATAGTGGATATCTCTCCCTCACGAAGAAAGGGGAGGACTGCCTACATATAATATCAATATTAGATTATTAAATTTTTCTAATTAACAATGTACTTCACCTCCTTGCACTACACACAATGGTTAATGGCTTCTTTTGCCACAAAAAATAATATTAAATTTCATTGTGATTTTCCAATTGATTAAGTATTACACTGGCTCCATATAGCTATCGGCGTACCCATTGCACATCAAGTGCGATTGCTAGTTTAGGATAATGTTATAATTCGCTTGGTTTCAAAATAATGGGACCTACAACATCTAGAAACAGACCCATCCAAATGAAGGGAGGTATGAATAGGTAGTATAGATATTTCGTGTTAAGAAGATTTGGTTTAGAAATTAAGGTAGGAATGATTATTATAGATATATTGACTAGCAGATCTAGAATATACCAAATAGAGTGTATTGGCCACAACAAAAATTTTGTGATATCATTCAATGTTGATCGAATCAAACCTCAAAGTCTTTTTAAAGAATCAATAACTTTACACATTGGGCAAATTATGGCATATTACACATTAAGCAATCTTTAGTGGCTAATGGATATAGTCATAAAAACATTTGCATTGAAGATTATTTAAACCCATTAGAAGTAGACATGTCAAAGATATAACCATTAGACTTTACCATTAGAGGATTTGATACTATGTCTAGATCTTACATGAGTAATATTGTTGTATGAATTAAGGTTGGACCTTGTAGATTAGATACCTTGTTCCATGTGATGCTTGGAAAACTGACTTGTAATATCCTTCTTGGGCATATTCCATGACTACAAGATATAAAAGTTCTACCATCCACTTTATATAGATGCCTAAAAATTTTGGCATAAACAAAAACTATGTCACATATATGTTGATATTCAACCCTACAACATGTCCCAACCATAGGTTAGTTCCAACAAATTCATTATTGAAAATTCATACATTCAATAGAATTATTGTGAATTGGGACCTACTCCTTTATAGCACTTTAGATGATGATGATGATGATGATGATGATGATTAGGGTCTACTAGATTTTAGGCCTTGTTGTGTTGGAGAGTACCATTTT
Source organism: Cunninghamia lanceolata (assembly GCA_027924645.1). Lineage (NCBI taxonomy): Eukaryota > Viridiplantae > Streptophyta > Pinopsida > Cupressales > Cupressaceae > Cunninghamia > Cunninghamia lanceolata. The sequence continues at coordinate 2,475,456 of BSBN01000696.1, read as the reverse complement.
TATCTTGCATATTACATGATTCCATCTCTCCATATAGATCCAACACTTTATATATTAGGAGTTAGGTGGTGATAACAAAGGACTTATTTAGAACATTCAACTTCTAGGATCTAGAAAGAAATGAAGATTTTCTTACAAGAATATTTATAGTGATAAAATCGATATATCAATCTAGTATTTACCCTTTCAAGTTTTCAACTAGATCCATTTAAGTTGTAGAGTTGGCTTTGTTCATGCTAGCACATACATAAAAACCATATAACTATACAAACATAAAAATCTATGTTATGATAGCAACATCCAACCATACTAAATCAATGTTGGCAATATGTGTTGTCATTGATGTCAACTCAACTTGAGGTCATGCTTGTATATAAGTTGAAGAGACTGAGAAATGGTTAGAAATAGGTTAATGTAGCTGATGCATAGTGGAAGATTTGAGAGAGATGGTTTGACACTGTTGGAGACATGGGGTCAACATGTTTAGGGCAAGTCAGTCCGAAAGACCTAACAGATGGAGAGAAGCTGTCTAAGAATGAGGAAGAATTGTGATCAGTATGATGTCTAAGTGTGATGCATAGGTGGGTACACTTGTTTCAATATGTTTCCAGTATCCCTACATTAATATCTTACCAATGTGGTGTACTGCACTTAGAGCTAGGTTGTAGAAGTTTTGCTAAGGCATTCATAGTGTATACTCTAAGACAAAGCCATGGTGTTTTGTCTGCATCCTTCCGCAAAGCAAGATTTAGTCTTGTAGTTTAGAATATACATTGGTCGAGATGTGAAGGTGTTATATCTAAGATTTCAATTCATTAAACCTTCTATAGTAAAAGTTATAAGTGACAAAGTTCTGACCTACACTTTGGCAGAATAAAGTAATGATGAGGGCTTGTGGGAATGCTGCACATTCCTTTGGAGTGATAGATATGGCTATGAAAATTTGGGGTATGTTCAAAGTGGTGTATGGGTCCATCTATATGTGTTTCAGATGTTTGGGTAAACTGCAACACAATATCTTTAAGTGTTGATGTGTCATAATTAGTCTGGGATGCTTTGTTTTTAGCAGTTCAATATGTTTCTCTTCTTACAGTAGCATATAATAATCAGATACTTTAGGAGAAGGTTGTAAGGGTAGTGTTTATAAAGTATGTTGCTCACATTTTTGTCTACATAACATTTTTGGTTTTTTCTTGGTGGTGTAAAGATGAACATTTGGCAGTTTTGATGTTGGTTAGACTGACAATCTGGTTTCCTTCATTTGCAGTTGATCCTAATTAATTAATTTTACTTTGAAGGATGTGTTGTGATGCATTTGACCCTGCTAAACCATGTGTAGTGATTTGCAACTCATTTTCTCTTTATAATGTATTTGTTTTGAGCCGACCTATATAGTATTATACGTTTCATCTAAAGGTCATATTGATGCCGACCTAATTGAAGTTCTAAGTTGTTGCAGAGGGTATTTATAAAAGAACAAAATCATTTGTGAAGGGGTAGAGGATAGATTGAGGAGAATGTTAAGCATGAAGTGTGCGAAGTTAGTATGATGGAGTAATTGTGTGAAAAAGGGACTACAACATCAACATATGTTAGATACCTTCTTTACAATAGTTCATGTTCTTGTTTCCATTGTATAATTTTCATGTATCCTACTATTAGACAATGAGTCTCTTTAGCATGTCCTTGTATCTTGGCCTAAGGTTGTGAGCCTTAGTCTACAAGTCCATCAGGGAGCAATGATCTTCCTTAGGTAGTGAGCCTTAAAACAAAATTGTAATTTTTATAAGCAGTGAGCTTCATATATTGTGAGTTAATCCTCATCGTGGTTTTTCCATCATTGGGTTTTCCATGTAAAAATCTTGGTGTCCTTGTGTGGTGCATGTTTTCATTTACATACTTCTTCTTTTGGTTAATGTGATTTGATATTTAAGCTATAAATGGAATTGGATTAAAAGTTTAAGAATAGACTGATTCACCCCCCCCTCTCAATCTCCAGGTGTGTTCAATAATCAACAAGCCATAAAATATCCAATATCTTAAATTTACAAGACCTATTGAATGTAAAAAAATAGTTCTAAGGAGTAATATAATAAACACATATCACGATGGGGGAGGGTCCTTAGATGATTCCTTCCTTGCTCCATTGCAACCACTATCATGGGTTCTCATGTAATATGATTAAATATAATACAAATGGAGGGCCACCATATCCACAATGATGTATCAAAGGTGTTAGGAATTGCATGCAGAAGATATTGATTAAATGCAGATAAAGATTAAACAGAGGAATGAAAAATACATCGAAATAATAACAGCGAGATAATTTTTAACGTGGTTCACCCAAACTCAGGATATATCCACCAACAGAGAGTCCAATATTATTATCCAACATATGAAACCGATTACAACCAACAATCCTTGCAACTCAATACCAATGCAAATGCTACAATACAATATCAATAGAAATCCTAACCCTTAGCCATTTTTATCAAGACTTATGTCGGTTACAAAATAGGGTTTTTTTATGTAGGCCAATAAAATAAATAAATCTGGATGTCTATATAAAATAATAAAGTCATTTGAGGTTTCAGGGGAACTGCCCCCTAGACCCCATGGGGGCGTTGCCCCTCGACCCCACCCTATATCGCAATAAGGAGCACACTAGGGGTGCTGCCCCTTGACCCTATCTTGGGGGCGCTACCCTCCATTAAATAATTTGGGGGGAAACTGCACCGATAAAAGTGGGAAAAATTTAACCTCTGAGTCTGATTAGGCTCCATATAACAACAAAAAGTTTAGTATCATAATGTAAATGATAAAGGCAAGAGTGTTTCTTTACATGTTTAAGTGTTGATCTCATGTTATAGGTTGTATCATTAAAGATAATAATTTATTTAATCTATATGTAAAATTACACTTATGCTCTAACCCACAAAATATTAATATGAGAATCACATGGACATGCTTCTTCTTTGACAATGTGACACACATGTCAACAAGGTATGACAACCATTGATTGAGCTCAAAATGGAATAATTGCATAATAATAAATACAACACCATGAAAGAAAGCAATGAGAATAATGCATGTCAAAAAATCCATCAGGTGACACAAAAACAAGGGTTCAAAGGGTGAAAGACTTGGAATATTAATAGGGCTCATGAAAATACGACTTGAGTACAATGGCTTGTGATGTTGGCACATTATCCTCGCATATACCAATATCCTCATGCATTTCTAAGACATGTTTGTTCAATACAAAGTGTAGAAGAATATACTCCTCAATAACTTAAATATTGCATCACAAGAAAGTGGAAAAAGATCCAAAGGAGAATCCCCATAGACATCAAATGGTACATATAATCATTATGCATAGAAAAATCCATGGGATCCACTAAGAAATGGGTACTAGAACCATTTGTATTATATAATCATATTACAAAAGAAATTCTTGGCCACAAATAGAAGTAGTAACAACTAATAAATATATAAAATTACAGTAACTAGAATTAATCTACCCAGGAGCCCTCACTAGAGATGTCCTCAAACATCTACATAACTAGAAAGGAGATGAATTTGACAACCCTTTTCACCTTGTCCAAATGGGCCACAATGATGAAATACTGTAACATCCATATCTTATTTAACTTGAAAACTAGGTTTTAACATAGGTATATTTTTTTTCTTTGTAATCAAATATAATTCACTACTATCAAGTATAACATTCTTTGCTTTAACAATAAACATGATTTCATTTTTCACAAAGCTGAAAGAAATGATAAACCATAAACATTTTGTTTTCTCACAATTTGAAATATTCTTTTAAACAAATGTAATATTAGAAACATACCATTATCACTGCATCTCGATTGTCGACCCATCACATTCAAGACTCGGCAATCCTCAATATTTGGAAGAGAAAGTATCTTCAAGGAGCTTAACCTCCAACCACAGACCGTCGGTCTCCCGCACTCCTTCCTAACCAGAAGTGGCCCTACCCTACTCAAGAGGATAGACTTAGGATAACCATCGGTGTTTGCCATCTGAGCTCTGGTTTTGTAACTTACATGTCTTGTTATCATGCAGATCCCTAGATACCCTCTAGTCATGCATGACTCTCCACAAGAAACGCCATCCAGTCACAGTGAACATTCAATGCACTTGAGGATTGTGCATCACCTTGGCCAAAGGATTTGTTTTTAAATAGCGTTGTATGAACGCATGAATATAGTTCACCCACCCTACTCGACTTGAACTAATCGCAATCCTACAGTGTTCCTATTTGTAAGGTTTATATAAATGTTGACCTCGATGACCTCAAGGTATTTGAATTTCCTCATGCAATAGCGCATGGCGCAAATGTTTACTCTATTCTCGAGTTTATGGATTCATCTCCGTTTACACGATGTATAAAGGGTTTTCTATTTCATTGTTTATATGGATAGCATTTGTAATGCAATCATAATCCCATAACCGTCTGAAACATTGTTTAATAATATCCACTCCTAAGTGGTTTCTAACTTGGCTATACGGTTTCCATAAGTTTATACAACATACTCAAGTATATGATACCATTACCCATAAGCCTGAAGTTTTTAAGTTTTAGACTCATAAGGGTCTTCAAGGTAATAGTGACACAAGAATCATCATGTGCAACTTAATTAAGACCCAAAATGTGGGTTTCCCACCCTTATCTTTTCATTTCAAAAGCATGACGGTTTTCAACCAAGAATGAATACTTATACTTCAACTCTACACCTCCTTCCAAATCAAATAGTTTCATATGGTTCAATGAGGTAAGAGTAATAAAATAAGATATTAAAAGACTTAGAATCTAACTTTAGACACTAGAGATGATTAACTCATATGTCGACCTCTAACTAAAGATCTAAAACCGAAATAAGATACTAGTTAATTTCTTTTGTCGACATTCAACATCTTGTTTTCAGAATCTTTATCTATTTGGACAGAGAGATGTTTTGAAATCTTATCCTCCTCTGGTTGGAGCTGGTATTACAATCTTATAAGAACAACTCAATGCATACATCCTTACCGACACCTAGTAAAATCTCGTTCACAACTTGCATCATGTATTTATCAGCACTGGAGTATAAATACATTTGAAAACTGTGTTCTATGATTATTATGGTCTTGTTCATGATATATAATGATATCCTTTTCTGAGAAGATAGCATGGTTTTGTATTATGAGAAGGCAATAATGATACGTATTCCTTGTAAACAACCCACACTCTGAGCTTACAGTAAGATGACATTATTTGCATATCCTTCTCGTTGTATGACCTTATACTAGTTTAATCCTACGACACCACTGCCCAGTAATATAACACACAGGCTGTCTAACAATCATAAACTACGTCGAATCATGAAATAAATTGAGGCTTACACCTATCATTAACCCTACTCAGTGGTGAAGGATAGGAAAGCTCTTTACTAAGAAACTAACATTTTCTTAGAAGACAAACTTCACTCAGATATACAGTAAAATAACATGGTTATCATTATCCTCTACGTTGTATGATTCCTACACTATCATTACAGAAATAAGACACAAATATTGATCATAGACTGCGCAAAAAGAGAGAATGGAAACCTGTCGATGGACTTAGAGGTCTACTGTTGCTAGCTCATCCTCACTGAGCTCTCAGCGACGTCCTCCAAGTATTTTCCTTCGACTCTAAACCACAACACTCTCCTATTCGTTTCCTCATCTAGTTTTAGTTTCTTCACAACTGAAAACTCATGCTCAGGGCGTGCACAATGAAGAAGAAGAATGGCCTTTAACTCCTATTTTCAATTTCTTCTTAACAGAATAACCACCTCCTCCGACTACCCACAGTGAAGAAGCATTAATGCCTTTAGTCTGCTGTCCCATGCCTTAGCAAAAGGAGGTCAGTTTTAACTGCATGCTAGCCATCTTCCTAACCTATGGCGACCACTAACAAGATGGAGACTTCTTTTATGGTGACGTGGCACAACAACCTCGTCCACTTCCTCCACAAGAAGGCCTCTTAACTTCCTAAAATGCAACTAACACAACTTAGTGGAAATAAAATTCTTACAAGGTGATGAATAATAAATGTATATTGAGTCTCCAAGGTCGAAAAGAGAGAAAGAATAAAGGCCGACTTAATAAAGAAAGTATAGGTTTGATTTATGATAACTCAAGTCTTAAGCTTGAAGGGAAAAGACGTATTCGCAAAGGAAGACATCCAAAACGACATAACTTGGGCGTAAACCAACTTGACTTGAGGAGAAAACCGACATCAAGAAAACTAACGAAAATACCTCCCGTTAACCAAGTTATGACTAAGGTGATTTTGGATTATCCTTCCGAATAACAACCAAAACAGTTATAGCTTATCTTGACTTCACATTTGACTTCTATCGATTTTCAAAAAAGGATAAATTCACAACACATGATCAATGCGTTTTTATGGCAATCATGACGGATTGGGCGTAACGCAAAACAAGTTTTCTACATCGTTTGACGCACAAAAATGACTTCTCGCATCTTTCAACTACGAGACGTGATTCACAAATCTGCCACAAAAAGGTTTATTTATTTACCTACAAACGAAATATTAATCATCTATATAAGACGACTCGTTTTCAAGGACTTGCGACAACAACGTCGATTTCCAAAATTCTATATGACGACTTATGAAAAGGTGTTAAACCTTATCTTCAGATGTCGACATCTAGTCTCAAGCTATCTTAGTTGTAAACATGACTAAATTGAAGGCTTCAAGGTTTATCTACCTGCTTGGCGTTTTTAGTAACAAACACCCATGGTTAATTTCCAGAGTCTATACTCTCTCTCAAAGATACTTTCTCTTCCTGTCGAACATGGTCCACCTGTTCCTGCAATGACAGTCTCACATACAATTTTTGTGGTCAAAGCACCTACATTCCAAATCAAAGCATAATATATCCAAACATCATTTTCTCTTAACAAAAAGGCATTTTAGTTTATAATATCACATTGATCATAATCAATAGATTCCAAAATTTCATAGAACTAACTTTGTCTATTTACATATGTCGTCCACAACATATTATATAACTGAAATTTGCAAGAAAGTAAATAGCGTTATCAATTCCAAAAAGAGGGATGTAACAAATACCCATTCATGTTTAGAATATAAATGCAAATGGGAGGAGTAATCTAACTTCCATAGAAGTGTTGACCATAATCCTCTATTATATTATCATAAACCCCTGCAAATAACCTTCTAGAATAGTTATAAAATAATTTACATAATCTTAACATGTCATTTCAAAGCTATAAAGCATATGCAAAAGAGGAACTTAGTGATATAAATTTATTTTTGTAATTTCTTTACCATCAACATTGCATTGCATCCATTGTTGTTGTTTGGTTAGGATCTATACAAATGGTTGGCCTATATTGTTGATTGTTTTGTTGATCACTTGAACCTGCAATGACATGTGCTTTTAACACATCAGCTTAAATAAAGTGATCAAGCATAAGATTGCAATATGTAGTCAAGTTAATAAAATATAGCATTATGAATTACCTAAAATGGTTTGTTGAAATGCTTGGGTGGGGATAACATTAAACATTGATGGTTGTGTTCCACAAATTGAATCCATTGTTTATTTCAATAGTTATAGAAAAGTGATTAGAAATAACAATAAATATCTACAAATTACATGATTTAGCTACAAAATATAATTTATGTAATCTTAACATGTTATGATTTTTGTAATAGAAATATTTCAAAGATAAAAATCATATCCAAAAGAGTAACTTAATGATAGACTTTTTTTTGAATTCCTTTACCATCCACACTTTGCATAGCATCCATTATTGTTGTCATTGTTTGGTTAAGATCAATACAAAGGGGTAGCCTATGTTAAGTGTGTTGCTGATCATCTAAATCTACAATAACATGCACATTTAACACATTAACTTCTATAAAGTGTTCAAGTGTAAGATTATAATATGTAGAACTTAAGTTAATAAAATGTCAACAACCTTAAGTACCTAAAATGGTTTGTTGAAATGTTTGAGTGGGGCTAACATTGAACATTGATGGTTGAGCTCCACAAATTGCATCCACTATTTGTTTGATTACATATAGAAAAGTGATTAGAAATGAGAATATTTATTAGTTTTTGTATATATTAGTAATCACAATGAAAAGAAAAAAATACCATCTATAATTTGTGTTGCATTTGTTGTTGTTTGGTTTAGGTCAATAGAGAAGGGCAAATGATGTTGACAAGTATTTTCTTGATAATCCAAAGCTACAACAACATATGTTTAGCATATTAAATTAGAGTAAGAACTAATGATACATACAAATTAAATACATTTCAATAAATGTACTCACTTTGTTGTTGTGCAATACTAATCCTTTCTTCTTGTGTCGCTATGCCTGAATGATTGAATACCTTTTTTTTCTTTTTCTTTCTACAACCTATAGAGGGGGATTGAAATTCTTCATGCTCAACTTTTTCATTCAAGTCTTGAGCAATGACATTGTCTTTTGGATGAATATAATGACGTTTGCACATTTTGGTGGGACTAAACCATGGTGATATCCATGTCATAGGCATGTCCTCTAAGCTAGGGATTGATGTGAATTTGAAAGAGGAAGAAAAAGATTCATGGATATATTTTCTAAATATTTCAACACATTCATTAAAAATAAGTATTTGATCTGCTGTTGTTGGTAAATTTTGGAGTAGTTAGTTCAAAAAATGATAGTAGAACTTTTTAGGTTATCATTGCTAGTATCAAATGATTTACTACCATCTATAGTTCAAATAACAATAATTTAGTCATAAGAAAATATAGAAAAACCTTAATATTTCATTACTAAATGTTGATATCAATACTAACCAATAGTTTGGTCTTCAGGAGTGACAAATCTCACTACATCTTACGCTTCCAATGGAATAGATCTATCTATAATTGGAATAAAAATGATTCATGTTTAGAAACCATAAAAATAATCAAAATTTTATTATAAAAGTAACATATCAACATTACCAGTAACATTGTTTTCATGACCAAAACTCCTTTCTATGTCATCTTCAACTAATGGTGTAACACCATCTGTAATTCAATAAGAGTAATTTAGTTAGTTTTGAAATAGAAATATAATAATGATTAAAAATATCAATGTAAAATGTAAATATCAAGTGACACTTACTAGCATCTTGATCTTTATCATCTATTTTGTTTCTCTTCATGAGATGTAAAATCTTCAACACATGCTAGCATGTGTTTCTCCTTTATGCCCATTGACAGTCACATACATGGCAGTTTGGTCCAAAGTTTGTAACGAGATACCATTTCATTGCATTAGTTTGGCTTCTTATCTTATATCTGTTAGGGAGGAGATCATATGGATAACAATCTACATCTGGTATTGTTTTTGACATCTCCAAAGCAATAATGTAATATCTTTCCTTTTTCAAATTAGTTAGAAATCCAGATAATTGTAAATGTCTCTTATTTTTGTAGAATGACTCTACCCTATGAAGAAGTGTGTGGTTAAGCCAATCCATTCTCTTTGTGCATTTCTTAGCATGATCACTTAAATAATGGTTCTTAATGTGGAAATGGTATGACTCTATGGAAGCATTAGTTTCTTGATTTGCATGAGAGAAGTTTCAATTTTTTTTTGCCTACATCACTATACAAAAAAAGAACATGATGTTTTAGCATATGACACAAAAATCAAGTTAAATAATGTATGCATAGTAACCATAACAAATAATTTGACAATCTTACCAATGTGACTCTCATCATGACACTAAGTTGTTTTAAAGTAATTAATGAAGTCCTTCTCTTGTTTGAATTCCTCCATAAATTTGTTGATTATATGAGTATTGATGTCTTCATTGTAACTCATTGCATACAAAATCTCACCCAATCTATCAAACATATTTGTTCTGACATCCTTATTACTAGCATACCTGAAATATAAAGCATAATATCAAGCTATGGGGTTGAAATATGTAATGTTCCACATATTTTAATTATCAATCCACTTACCTGTACACATTTTTTAGCCATGCCCTACATACATGCCAAATACATAAAAGTACTCAACAACCAAAGGATAATCTACAAGTTACATTGTACAATATGATTAGTAACATTCTAACAAAATGCACTATTAAGGTGAAACCATTCTATGGTGTAAATTATGAAACATATATTCTTACAAACTAAATATTAGACAATATGGGTATGTATTCCATTTTGGATCAGGAGTATTTGCATGGGCATTAAAAAAGCAACCTATAGTGACAATTTCATTAGTAGAAGTAGAGTATGTAACAACAACATCAGTAACATGTCAAGTAGTTTGGATGCATAGAGTATGGATAGATTTAATATATGAGGAAGATGATCCAACACCAATCCATTGTGATAAGAAATCAACAAGTGCATTGTCAAAGAATCATGTTTTCATAAGAGGTGTAAACACAATGATACAAGGTATCATTTCATTCGAGAGTTAGTGAATAATGGAGAAACCAACTTGGAATTTTGTAGATCTGAAGACTAGTTAGTAGATATGTTCACAAAAGCATTAGAAAAAGAATAATTTAAACATCTAAGAGGGAATTTGGGTGCTGTAGATGCTAAAGCAATAATTGGTGGAAATTAACGGGGAGTGTTGGAGTTTCATGGTAATTTCTACCACATATAAATAAATAAATAATTATTTGTTTTTTTGTATGATATTTCAAGAAGTTGTTCTATTGTAGTATGTATCTATGATGTTTTGAGAAGTTTTTGGAAAGCTTCTAGAAAGATAATATTGTAGTATGAAATACCTCTATATAAAGAGGCAATTATAAACAACTTTTCATCAAGTAGTAGAAGACAATTTTATTTGTGTGAATGTTGTAGCATTCAATTGTTTAGTTATATCTACCTCTATCCACCAGTAGTCGAATGTTGGGATTATATAAAGGATATGCTCCTTTGAAATGAACTACGTAATGAATTTGAGTCGAAGCAAGAGTAGATAAAAGTGGGGAGCTATTATAGGATGGTGGTGGATCCCTTAGACACTGCCAGTTACTACTACTTGGACAAGTATGAGGACACTAGCCACTATCTTGTCAAAGTCAAGTCTCATCAATATTTACTATACTAAAATAATTTGAGTGTGTATATAAAAAGGGGGAGACACATAATTATGGGTGAAATGATAGGGAAAATATTTGCATAACAAAGCAATATTTGGGTGATGTCCTCTTCCACTAGTTTCTTTTGCCCACATAGGAAGACAAGTAGTTTCCAAAATATGTAAGTGGAAGTACATGTGACTTCATACTGAAATAAAATAACAAAATTTAAGTTTTATATAGCTGATTTTACCATAAGTAAGTTTAACACCACAAAGTCAACTAGAATTGAATGAAATATAACATATTTTAATTTAAACCAATATCGATATAATTCTAACATATTTAGCTATAATTTAGTATGGCTTTTCATAGATTTAACTAGAACTAAGTAGAATTATAGAATAAAAAATAATAATGTAATGTATTTAATCATAACAAAAAGTATCATATTGAAATTAAATACAAGAAAATAGATTTGTCTTGAAAAAGGTATCCAGCTAAAAATAACTCAAAACAAATGTCTGGTTTAAAAAGGGCAAAACTAAATTGGTAGAAAAATACCATACCTTTTCCCAAGTATAATATACTAGATTTAAAATTAATTAAGTGCAATATAATAAATTCAACATAAATTAATTGTCATATAGTTGAATTAATCATATTAAAGACAATTATAAAACCAGCTCTTTAAAAAGAGAGAAAAAAATCAAAATAAATATAATATAGTAGATTAAACCAAAAAAAACCTACAAGTTACCTTATATTTCAATATTTTTCTAAGCCGATCAACTCAACATGCTTAAAAAACAACATAAAAATGGTCAAACAAAAAAGTTGATTTAAAAAGGACAGTAGACTAAATCTAAGAAAAAAGTATCAAATTCAACTATAATCAAGTATATAGTAATTAGTATGGCTATTTTTCCAAACTTAACTAGAACATAGTAGATTTTACCAAATTCAAGTCTAATGAAGGATATTTTACCAAATTTAAGCTTAATAGGTAGAGTTAATGAGAATTAATTACACCTTTAGCAAATTTACTAAAAGTATAATATAGAGTAGATCATCATTATAAACTACCTTATCTGTTAACTTCCCACCAAAAATCTAGCATAAAAATAGTTAAAAACAAAGTTTTGTTGTGAGAAAAGGGTAGTAAGCTATAATTGAAGGAAAATGCCTTAGATCTTCGATGGATTTACAGTCAAAAGACAGGTTATGAAGGTTTCTAATATTCATTCCGAAAATAGAAAAGGTAAAACAATGGATATTTTTAGGCATGGCGGATAATGCATGCCAAATATTTGTTAAAATGTGCCAGCAAAATAGAAAATCTAGAATGTTGAAAGCTTGCACAATCAGTCAGCACAATGAAATAAATGGGCTCTTCCACTGTAATCTCTCGAGCTTTGATTACACATCTCCAGAACTATGCTGCTACTACAACAAACATAGTAGATGCCCTCCTTCACTCTTTCAAAGTTGCAACTTTCTCTCCTATGTAAAAGAATGTTTTATATATGCTCTTTATTTTTTGATCCACTAGTTTTTAGATAGTGTGTGAGGGCGAGAGACAAAATTATGAGTGACGTGACAAGAAAAAGATGTTGAGATATGGACCAGCTAGGACTCGAACTATAATGCCCTGTCATGTAAACCTAGAGTGCTAGACTATAAGTGCATAAGTTATAGAAATATTTTTTTTGAAAGCAAGATAGTGCAAAGTAGTAACCAAACATATCATATTACACCGTATAAACGAAATTACTCTTCTAACAACTCTAGGGCAACATAAATGCATTAATGACAGAAAATAAAACTATAGAAGCAATAACCATTTCACTACTAAACAGATACAAATAACTTTTACTGAAGCAGAATAGATTAATTACAGAGTCTCAATACAGGATTACATGATTACAAGATTATAAGACCGATCATGTCAGTTTACAAAAAGATACATAATAAAGTATACAACACCACCGAAGGTAGGAAGCAAACTGGAATAGGGACACCTCTACACAGAACTCAAACTGTATCTCCAAAAAGGACCAAAGGATAGCTCTTACCACCCAACCATGTGGAACCTTGAGGTCCACCCCTCTGAGCTAGGAGACAACGACGAGGATTCCACTAAGCCAAAGAGACAAACAACAACAGAATGACAATAGACATGAAACAACCGACCATACCAACAACACGGCACATGCCAAGATATCACTCCAAAGGTACCACCAAGAAACAATAGAACTGCATAAGCCAAAACATCACTCCCAGAGGAAAACACTTAACAAATGGGGAGAGTACAACTAGGGAATGCTAGACTATAGTAGGGAGAGTGTTATCGCATGGCCCTAACATGGGTTACCCTGACAGCCTCTAGCTAGACGCCAGCCCCCATCCATGGGTTACCCTGACAGTCTCTCGCTAGGCGCCGGCCCCCATCTATGGTTACCCTGACAGTCTCTCACTAGACGCCGGCCCCATAGGGTGACACATGCGGAATCAACATTCCTTTCATGAGGATAAGGAAGTTGATTTTGCCAACCATAGCCTTCTCATCTCATCCTTAGCCTGAACGAACACTACAGGCATGAGTGAGGCATCCAATTATCTTGCTTAGTGTGAAACTACCCAACCCTCTAAATTTATTATTAAGTTATCATTAGATTAACAACTCCCAATGGGTTACCTTGACAAACCACTTTGGGCGCCGACCCCACATTAGAAGCCACTCCTTTATTTGCACCTAGGAAACCCTATCCATCAAACATGACAACTATCATCATGACAACAATTATACATAACAATGCAAGGCATCAACCATCTTGCAACCAATCACAACGTAATAAATCACCAGAGCAAGGCATGGGTCCTCTTGCTCCAACATTTCAACCATAACAAGGTGTAATCCAGAGCAAGGCATGGGTCCTCTTGCTCCCAAAATTTTAACCATAACAAAGTGTAATCTAGAGCAAGGCATGGGTCCTCTTGCTCCCAAAATCAATCCTTTACACATACCAACATAGAATTTTAAAACAAGCTCAACACAATAGGGAACCACAACCTTCAAGAAGAGCTCAACAACATGAATTCAAGACATAACAATAGGACTAGATATACTAAGCAAGGCATTGTCCCTCTTACACAGTCGTTAAACTCATATAACCCCTAAGCAGAGAGAAGTCAACATCACATAAAACCAAAACATGCTCATCCTTTAACCAAAATGCAATAATACAAGGATCAAACCCACAACTACCCCTATTGGCCTCTGGAATAAACTTTCACTAGACATCACACCTCTGGAGTTAGGTACACCCAAAGATAACAAAACCACAATCAGACAAGGTCAACACTTCCACATTGACAACAAGTGGCCATGACATCACATAAGATCCCAACTTCACAACAACCAACATAGGTCAAACTCCACCCTAGGGTAACATAATACTTCGATACAAACATAAGATATGACCAAGGAGGAGTTTGAGCAAGGAGGTTCGAAGGACTCCAGATTCAATCAAGAAACAACTTACATCAAGTTAACACAAATATCAAGACTTCGAAATTCTAGGAATTAATAAGGAAAGTGAACCATAAACCGATCATCCTTATAGAACAACAATGACTGTATATAAGAGAATGCTCAAAGTGATAAAATAGAACTAGCCTAATGATTTAATAATAAAAAGGGTACTCATATGTTTAATAACCAACTAATTTGTCTTAAATCTTCCATCTCTTCCATGATAAAATATTTCTATACACATGATTTTGTATTCGAATCACTATAAATATAGCCACCCTCTCCAAAATGCACATGTAAATAGCAGGCAGTAGCTGTAATAGGAAGATAACATAGACAACACACTAAACAAAGACTTTGTCTCGTCTTCACAAAAAAACACACACATAAGCACAACTCTGACCTGTTCTCTCTGATATCTAAAAGATGCATCCTTATTCTAAGGAATAGAAATAGAACTGCTAAAGTTGTCCAATGAGAGAAGTATGTTGAAGTAAAAGTAGTTCCATAACAACTTAATTCTAGTCAGCTGTACAGAAACCAGAGTTTGAACTTGGTGGTGGATTGTTAAGGAGATGTGTTCTGCCTCATGAAGTCCTTAAGATGGTAAAGGAAACACAAGTGGTCATTATTTAGAGCGAGTGCCTACCAATAAGGTATTACAATTTACAAACTCTACTGTGATGGTAAATTCTATTAAAAAAAAGCTCATAAGGCTGCAAAAGCTTCTGATAAATGCCATAGGGTGGGAAGATCAACATAATATGACAAGATGCCATTGATGTTGGCATTATCTCCATTAAGAAAAAGAAGAATATATTTTGAGGGTCCATTACCTGTGAAGGTAAAGAGAAAGCAGATAGATATTATAATGCATCAACATATCTATTCTTTCCTTAGAAGAGTGGTTTGTTTGGAGTGAATATACCTACTAGAAGCTTCTGAATCTATTTGCAAACAAAAAGGTTTCTAATCTTACTTTTTGGTCCTCTCTGCTAGATTCCATAATCATGGTAAATTATGGGGTTTCGAGCTTTCTATGCAGTAGATCGACAAGCTCTTAGCAAACATTGTAATTCATCATTTGGGCAGAAATGGGCCTGTTCTCAGCTGCATAATGCAGACAACTGCCGAACTTGTAGGGTAAAAATTATGACTGGATTAACTAGTGAAAAGGCATAAGTATTCTAATTTATAAGTCAAAATTATATTTTATTATTATTCTAGTTCACAATAACTAATTTTCATGTTTATTATGTTCTATTTTTGGGGTTTGAAGACTCCAAGAAGATCAATAATATAATTTACCTATAAAAGTAAATATATATACACACTTATGTTTATTCATAACTATGAGCTGTAGGAGCAATGACATTATTGCGAAGATGTAGTATTTAAAGGAAGAACTATAAAGGTTTTGTGCAATTTCAACGGATGTGGATGTTAATTCCTCCACTACTTGAGTAAAAAGAAGAGAACTAATCGCAAAAGTCAGATGGTAATATGACAACCATAAAATGAGGCTATTGTTTTAGCATGTTCAGACCCATGAGTTTTTATACCTTGGTTATTCCAATTTCCAAATGTCCATTGAAATCTATATATTGGGATCTTAAGTAGAACTTTGTATAACTTGATTTGGAATTTTTGACTATATATTAATGTGATTGCCTTCTACGTTAAACAAGTGTAAAATAAAGTCCCAGGGAGGCATCATTTGTTGACCACGCTACACTATATATATATAAAATATTTTAGCTTATTTCTAATAAAGTTTAAATCGGAATTCCACAACTTTTGCCAGCATTCTCCCTACTGCTGCTAAAAGGGAGTTTTGGAACAAGGAATGAACATCTATCAACCCATAGCGAAAGGGGAATTTTTTTTGTCAGATGTGATAGTTGCACAGGCATGCAAAAAGTGGGATCATAGGCAAAGCACGTTGATTATTTCACAGGATGCCTAAAAGAAATCTGGTCTCCTAGAATGCCACGATTTGCAGGATATGTTCAAAATTTACTAATGGAAAAACCCTTAGAAACTTTTAAGCAAATGCCACTAGTGGGTGTTAAGCCCCACTTCTCACCCTTTGCCGAATAAAAGAATTTTATGCCTGAATATTTTCTAAACTTGTCTGTAGTTCTCACGCTAGGAAAGAGATTGTGCCAGAAAAAGTGATGTTGGGGGATTTCTATTTTATATATATGTATTTTTTTCAAAGGTAAAGGAAAGGGAAACCGTTTGAAAGCCAATAACTTAGGCAGCATATCAAATTGCAAAACTTGAGGTGACCTGGAGGGAAGAGCGAACATACAACAAAGGATTCGCCTTCCCAGGAATTGATCAAAGCCGTCGAAGGAAATCTTCCTTGTTTTTTTTTTTAAGGTATTGCATCAGTTCTTTGTTCTACTAGAACAAAAGATAAAAATCTCTTGCTGCAATTTTCCTAACCACGGAAAACAAAACCAAAAAAAATCTATTTGCTGCAATTTTTTTTAACAGCAGAAACTAAGACAAAATCTGTTAGCTGCAATTTTCTTAACCACAGAAAACAAAGAAAAATTAAATACGTTTGCTGCAATTTTCTTAATCGCAAAAAAAAACTAAAAATTTGTTTGTTGGTATAAAAATAATGTGCACCGTATCAGCTCTCTAGTAACAATGAAGAGCCATCCAACAAATCATAACGGCAGGGGAATTTTTGTTTGATGTGGTGATTGCAAGTGCCCTGGTAGACATGCATATAGAACGTGGGATCATAGACATGGCACATAAATTATTTCACAAATTGCCTAAAAGAAATATAGTCTCATAGAATATCACTATTGTAGGATAAGCTCAAAATGGATTTGTTGAGAAGCCCTTAGAAACTTTTAAGCAAATGCAATTTGTGGGTGTTAAGCCCAACTCGTCAACCTTTGCCAGCATCCTCCCTACCTCTGCTAGAAGGGAGTTTTGAAACAGGGTATGGAGAAAAATTGTCGTAATCAATCATAATCTCATCCAAATGCAAATTTTATTCCTAAATGACATGATTTTATCCAGATTTTTTTTTTCAAGGTAGGAAATGTGTACCACTTTTATTCTGGGCTTGAATATCCGGCCTGTCAATATTGTAACCATCTCCTTGTCTTGCTACCCCACTATCTTATAACTATTAGTTTGCCATTCCATTAAACGGTGGAAAAAAGAAATGAGGCGGTGGTCCTCAGCTGCACTTTTCCCCTCGCCATTCTTTTCTATTTCTAAATTTTGCGTAAAGATACAACAATTCCAGAGTGGAAGACAATCCACAAATACAAAAGAATCACCCCCCCTCTAAAGGTTATGTTGGGTCCAATTACCAAAATGAATAGCTGCAGAAGAAACACTGGAAGATAGCAAACCAAAATGTTGAAAACAACTCTGCCATCGCCCTTCTTCCTAGGACCAAAGGGATCATTCTGCAAGGGCCCGTGCACCAAAGAAAGTGCCGTCAGATAAAAAGAAGGTTCTATAACCCCCCTGTGATAACAACAAAAATGGGTTTTGCACAAAGTTGCCTGCCCATGTATACCCAGTGAAAATAAGGGCCAACCCTTGTGTCTCAATAATGGCAACCTCATGAGCTCCACAAAGCTCCAGAGGACTGCAAATATGACAAGCATGACCCCCGAAAGAATTGAACTCTCTTAGGGCAAATAAGTGATGTTGGTGAGTCTTGAACCTGATGAAAAACTTATGCCCACATTCCGCATTGAGGGCTATGCCCATCAAAATTAAAGTGTGATCTCGTTTATTGAGTTCACGTGACAGAGTTTTGTAATCCGAGGATAACATGAATTACTAGGTATCAAAGGTATCAAGGAGGAGAGATAAATTGGACGATGCAATCGATGTGCTCTGCCCTAAATAGGTGGATTACCACGAGATCCCCAGCTGTCTATGCAAATCCCGGTGCAACTTAGACAATATTCTATTTCCAACTCACTTGTCTGCTTTGAGTCATGCATGTTTTAAATTTAAAGTCCTATCAAAGCACCCGAAGTGCATATTTGTGATATGCATGAGGAAAGTTTGCTTTTTGTGCTATGATGTGTGCTCTAGGGCCTGTGTTTTTCATCTGTTGACATAAAATTAAAGCATTCATGGAGAGAGGAGAAAATTCTAGTGCCAACTATATGCAATGATTTGCATGCAAAATCAACCAGACCACACCCCATACAATAGAGCACAAAACAAAACAGAAAGCTCACAAGCCTCACACACGTGCAAA
The DNA here is from genome assembly GCA_027924645.1 of Cunninghamia lanceolata. Taxonomy (NCBI): domain Eukaryota; kingdom Viridiplantae; phylum Streptophyta; class Pinopsida; order Cupressales; family Cupressaceae; genus Cunninghamia; species Cunninghamia lanceolata. The sequence continues at coordinate 2,456,522 of BSBN01000696.1, read as the reverse complement.
GCCTAAAAAGGCCTTATGTGACATCAAGATGCATGTTCCTTCCCAAGGTTTGTGCCATGGTTGCTAGAGGGCTTGAGAAAGCCAAGATTGCATCAAGGTCCACTAAGAGGTTTGGACAATTGAGTACTCCTTGGAGGTAAATACCTGACTTTTATTTTGTGGTTAAGTATTATTTAAGGCCATAAACTTGGAAAGTTAATTACCACGTAGAAGTCAATTTTACAGTAATAGTTGTCTATAAGCTTTAAAACAGTTCACTTTTCACCCTATAATCATTTTATTTGAATTCTGCCTTGTAATATTTTACCTCTATTTGATAAAAATCCAATTTCAAGAATGAAGTTGATTCATAATCTCATGAGAGAGCACAAACAAAATGAGATCAATGTTGTATGCAAGACATTCAATCTGCATCTTGGAAGGTCATAATACTGATATTGGAGAGTTGAACCTCTATTTATAATAAATTGAACACATCTTCTTGGTTGTGGTTTCTCTGCTATGACTTCAGTTATTCTATAAGTTGGAAACTTTGATCAGAATGCATTAATCACTGCATACTTAATTAAATTGTTTAAGGGCTTATGTTATTTCCTTTTAAAACAGATACTGGCCATAAAAGTAAATATATTTCTGCGACAAATTTTAAAGATACAATCATAAGGAAAAATATATGTAGAGATTGGAGAGCTTCGAAGAGAGAATTTAAGAGACTTGAGCAAGCCTTCGATCTGAAACAGATTCATTTAGATAGGTCATACGACGGCTAGAGTGAGGGTTGCAAGAGATGCATCGATAATTCAGTCGTTGTCAAAAAGGCAATAAAGATTCTTGCTGCCTTATTTCCAGGATAACAATCCAAGTTGCTTCTGAAGTACGCAGCATTTGTTAGGGCTTAAAGATATGTTATTGATCGCAGTTATAACTTGAAAGCATAGTTGTTAATTAAGGTTAGAATGACTCAATTGAGGTTGCTTAGCAATACAAGGATTGTCGGGTATTAAATTGGATTCACCTTACACAGAAGAAGAGATTACATAAATCAAGGATCGGTTGCCGACTAACCACATAGGAGCATAATTTAAACATTATAACACACGACTTGACTAAACATCACAACACAAGATAGCCAATCATAACAAGGCAAAGACCAAGTGTCCCAACATGACTCGAGACCACAATAGAAAATAAGGACTGACCTAGTGGAATAGACCTCGTGTTATCTCCCATCACTAATATCTATTGGTGAAAGAACCCGCTCAGACCTGCTATTTCAGGTGGAGTCGAGGTTCGGTACCTGCAGCCTGTATCCAAACAACTGATTAAATACGATCAAGTACGTATATGTCAACACCCAGAGAGTCAGAGAATCGCGGTGCAGCAGGGTACTCGAAACGAGTAATGCTACACCGTCCCTGCTCTTGGATAAGATTATAATCATAACATTCGAACACAGATATCTATGAATCTAATAAAACATGTAAATAATAATCCATTTCTAAACTTATTCAACACATCATAACTGAAGTACTCCTAATGTTATCATAACTCATAACAGATGTCTAAATATAGCAGTCAACATTGTTCATTAGATAAACATAGATTATAACCTACAATTCAACTGTCTCAAAACTAAATCAATGAAATGAACGATTAACAACTATCTCTGACTAATAGAGAACAATGCAGAACTACCACCATCACAAGCTAACAACGAGGGGGCACTACACAAATCTAGGACCTTCCATACGCTACTGGAGTACTCTACCACTGAGCTACTGGCCCCTCTTGGACCATTCCATCGTTGGTCTGGATGTGGCTTATTTCCAACACCAACACCCCCCCTTAAGCCACACCTCTTGTGTGCTTGGGAATCCTAGCCTGGGCTTGGCTCTGATATCATGTTAAGTTTTCCAGATCAGATATACTATTGTATATTTGTTTCTTGCTTGTCCTTTTAACTACCATTCCATCTCCTTTTTATATTTCTTCAAATGTCTCTTCACCCAAGAGAGGCGATCCTCCAATGAGAGGTGACTATTCACAAAGGGAGGTTGGCCTATTTGTTCTTCTTGGCTGACTTGACTTTAAGCTTACCTCCTGAAGCTACCAAAACATCAACACTCCCTCTTAGCTAGGGAGGTATAGCAAAGTCTTGCTTGAGTACTTATGTGCCATGAAGGGTTGCTTTCTTACCATCAGCCACTACACTTTCAAAAGGCACCATTTCATGGAATTGATTTGGTTATCTTTGGTTTATTTGACCGATTGCTTTCCCAAATCAATTTTCCATAATCAATAATAGTTATTATCATTAACTATTGTCATTGGAGTGCATAAAGAGGGAGTTGGCCAATGGATGTATTGTTTTCTCTAGTGCTAGAACCATTCAGCCATGAAATCTATAACCTCCCTAAGCTACAAACATTAACCCTCCCTCTTAGCTAGGGAGGTATCCTTCCAGATATCCATGTCATGGAGTCTCTCAACATGACATCCACAATGGCTACACCCATTTGTGAAATAGTTCATCACAAAATTTCTCAACGTGATATCATCATGGAGTCACTCAACATGACGTCCACCATGGCTACTCCCACGTGTGGAAAGAAACACATGCACAAGTGCCCATCACGGAGTCACTCAACGTGATGTCGTCATGGAGTCTCTCAATATAATGTCCACCATGGCTACTCCCAGAGGGTGGATAAACACAAGTACAAGAGAATAATCACAGAGTCTCTCAATGTGATGTCCACAATGGCTACTCCCATTAGTGGAAAAAATACATTGTCATGGAGTCAATCAACATGACATCCACCATGGCTACTCCTAGAGGGTGGAAAGAAACGTGCACAAGTGCCCATCACGGAGTCACTCAACATGATGTCATCATGGAGTCTCTCAACATGACATCCACCATGGCTACTCCTAGAGGGTGGATAAACACAAGTACAAGAGAATCATCACAGAGTCTCTTAATGTGATGTCCACAATGGCTACTCCCATTAGTAGAAAAAATACATTGTCATGGAGTCACTCAACATGATGTCCACCATGGCTACTCCCAGAGGGTGGAAAGAACCACATCTCCATCTTAGAGATGGACAAGGGCTTTCACCTCAAATTTCTCTTTCTCAAAGAAAAATGCATTAACAAGGGCTTTTACCTCAAATTTCTTCATCTTAGAGAAAAATGCATTAACAAGGAATATTCATGATGATGTGACTCCCTTTAAAGCTCCAAGGACTAGCATCAACCTCTTGACCTCCTCGTCCAAGGTTGCCTCTATTGGTTTGTCAGGCTCCCTCTTAGTTGTGAGTCCCAGACTTCACAACCCCTTGCAAAATCATTGCCTTGACTTATCTCTATCAAAGATATATTTCTTGCTAATCCACTTGATCCAGACTCCAATTCTCTTAGAAGATCTACTTGTGACTCCTCTACGAGTTCAAACATTTAGGCATACTTTCTCTAGTTTCAGTGTTGCAGTGAATTTTGTAAGAACCAAGCAAAATCCCCCACATAGAAGTAAGATCTTCTAATTGCATCTTTCTGATAAAGTCAAAGGCTTCCTTGAAGCATCCAGTATTACCGAGAATGTCAACCTTGCGAGCATAGTGCTTCACTATAGGTTCAATTTACTAAAACTGTTACTCATGTCATCAATAAATGTCACCAATCCCCATCCACTAGACAAGGCCGAGACAAAGGCCCAACATAAGTTTTATCATTTGGATTCACCCTGGCCTTTTGTAGCTTATTAAATAGTACACGAGCATGGTCAGCCTGATCATTTGTTTTATACCCAAAAATTATTGCAATCCATGCCACCTCATTTCTTCTAGGCATTTTATCAAACACCTCTTGAGCAGCCTCCATACTCCCACACTTAGCATACATGTCCATAACAACATTACCCACTGATATATCCAACTCATATTCACATTTTATTACATAACCATGGACTTGTAAACCCTTGTACATAGCTGCAGAGAGACTGCATACAGGCAATACACTTACAATTATCACCACATCCAGTCTCACCTCCTCCAACTACATTTTTTGGCACATCTCCAATGCATCATTCCCATACCCATTCTGTGCAAGAGTAGAAATCATAGAGTTCTAGGACACATCTCTTTGAGATTTTTTTTTTCAAACATTTGACATGCATACTCTATATTCCCACATCTACCATACATATTGACAAGGGAATTCCTCACAAATATGTACGACTCAAACCCATATCTCATTATGTTCTCATGGATGTCTTTGCCTTGTTCTAAGTCCCCCAGTCTAGCACAAGCTTTCAAAACAAGCAGAAATGTTTAATTATTGGGTACGACACCTGCCTCTTTCATTTTATAAAATATTGAAATAGTCTCATCAAAGCGCCCATGCTTGACATATTCTCTGATCAATGCATTCCAAAACTAAACATTTCATTCAGGTATTTTTGTCAAACACTTCGGATGTATCCTCAAATTTGCCACACACTATTTTTAGCCAAATCTGATCAGATTTTCCTAAACCTACTCTGATACCATGTTGAGACATGGACCAGTTAGGACTCGAACCTAGGACCTTCCATACATTGCTAGAATGTTCTACCACTAAGCTATTGGTCCCTCTTGGACCAATCCATCATCCATCTGGGTGTGGCTTATTTCCAACACCAACACCCCCCCTTAAGCCACACCTCTCGTGTGCTTGGGGCTCCTAGCCTCGGCCTAGCTCTGATACCATGTTAAGTTTTCTAGATCAGATATATTATTGTATATTTATTTCTTGATTGTCTTTTTAACTCCCATTCCATCTCCTTTTTATATTTCTTCAAATGTCTCTTCACCCAAGAGAGGCGATCCTCCAACGAGAGGTGACTATTCACAAAGGGAGGTCGGCCTATTTGTTCTTCTTGGCTGACTTGACTTTAGGCTTACCTCCCAAAGCTACCAAAACATCAACAAAATATTCATGTAACAAAGGGATATTTGGTGAGTCATGGTAGATCTGATCTTGCACTATAATCTTGTCAGTCAATACTGATGTGAGAGCATGTTTACAAGATGTTAATGTGGGCCACCATTGACAAGCTATTGCAATAAATTAAGAAGTTGTATTATTATTATTATGAGTAAAGTAAAAAGTTGAGTCACACCCAACACAAAATTTATTTAAATTAAAAAAAAAAACTAAGAAAATTTGAATCTCTATAGATAATTCTCAAACCAAAATGCATCTCCCACACTCAATAATAAGACAAAATAAAATTTCTTAGACTTTTATAATTAACAAAAGACTTTTGAACATTTTTTTAAAAGTAAAAAAATTTACCAATAAGACAATAATAAATTAAAATAATATTAAATGTAAAGTAATACTTATCAACGTCATAATAAAGATGGGAAAAAAATAAAAAATATATGAAAATTTCAATAAAAAGAAAGATAAATAAATAAAATTAGTTGTTTAATAATAATAACTTAAAATTTAATGCAAAAATATTTTTATAATAAAATATTAAGTTGTCATATTACTGAATATAGTTTAATTAGGTTTTATATAAATATATTATAGGTATTTATAAAATTATAAATATTGAAAGTTATTTTTTAAATTTTGGGGGAATTTTTTTTTCTATTAGTTGATATATTGTAATTATTTGAACTTAACTATTGTTAAAATATATTTAGTTTTTAGTAGGAACTAATAATATAAAGTATGATATTAATTTGTAAAGCTTTTGGTAAACACCTATGTATAGCTTTTTTTATTCGCATTTCAATTTCATTCTCTTTATGACAGTAGATCATGGAGTGTGATCCTAAACATCGATGTGAAAAAAGTTATACATAATTGTTTACCAAAAACTTTATAAGAGATTATTAGTTCTTACAAACATATATATATATATATATATATATATATATATATATATATATATATATATATATATATATATATATATATATATATGCGCACAAATGAAAAGATAAGAAATGACATTAAGATTATATAAGATAAAGTAAACATAGTGATGGGAAGGTTAGAAGGCAATGGAAATGCAGAGCCCTATTTTATTTTGGGTTAAGACAGAACCATCTTGTGCTACACACTTTCTCTGTGACAACCCCTATTACTTGAACAATATAAATGAAGTTGTTGGGGAACCATTCTCACATGTTTTTAGGGTAAAGCTTAAACAGTCCATACATTGTAAACATATTGGCTGTCAAAAATTTACAGACTGGTCGATATAGATCAACCATACCCAAAAATATTCGGACTGGTCGACACAGATCAACCATACCCAAAAACATTCGGATTTGAGCAGTAGATCATCGTAAGTCGAAAATGTGGAAAAGTCAAAATCCAGTGGAGTCAAAAAAAATTTGTAAGCATTCGACAGGACAACGTGCCCATTGTTTATGGTGGAACTATTTTTAGTGGGTTTTATTCTATGTCAAATATGTTAAATGAAGTGGAGACTGAGGAGCTGTCGAGTAGGTAATGCACAAGAAAGTATTAGTTAAGATGATAGGAAAAAACTTATAGCTGCTTTACAGGAGTACAACATAAATATGCAATAAGCATGAGAAGCATGGAAAAGACACCTATCAGACAATACTTGCTTAAATCAGATATTCAGTAGTGAGCCTTCATGAAGGGCAGGCAAGCAGTGGAGTTTTTTTGGGAACAGTTAATCCTAACTCTTCTGTCATGTCCCCATATTAGGGCATTGTTTAAATTAAAGATTTAAACATCATGGATAGAGAAATCGCTTTGGTCAAATATATTTAATCAACATATATAATAATATTAATTAATATTATGAAAATACAGTATATTTATTGTATTATTGATTTAAGTATTATTATATAATATAATAATACTATTATATAATTTATAATACATAAATATAACATCATTATGACTATTTTATATTATAAATATATAACTAAGCATAAATATTAAATATCCAATATTATCTTATATAAATAAATATTATTATAACATTATATATATATATATATATATATATATATATATATATATATATATATATATATATATATAAGACTTGACTTTTGGCAGCAAATATCTCATATAAGAGAATAAAGTAGTAATTGTTAAGTAACTATTGATATTCCTTACAAGCAGCGAATACGAGAGTAGACACTCTAATAAAGGAGTGATTATTATTAAATAATAGTAACTAAGTAATGAATGAACAAATAGGTCAGCGATCACCATATAAAGTGGTGACTATTGATGAAAAGGCACTGATCAAGATATAAAGATAATATTGGTGGGCATTGTGAAGATATCTCATCAGAATAAAAAAACACAAAACATAAATGCAATGGAAGTTAGATCACCATCGATCATCATTCAACAGGAAAAGGATAAAGGAGAATAAAATTCTTTACTAAAATTAAGAATATATATATTCTAAAGTGAAGTACATAACTAAGCATACCAACATCAAGAGGGAATAAGATATCTATACTTTCTTGAGTTTAGAATATATATATTTATATTATGAAATTAAAGACAATAATTGCAGCATATTCGTATGAGACATAAGAAATTGATGATGTGTTCATCAAGGCTCAGGTGAGATTCCTCACTCAGTCCTAGCATCTGGTTCCCTCTATTCAACAATAATATTATTTCATATGCTTTGTCTTTCTTATTTAAAATGCATAAACCCATCCCTGACATGTTTTAATTCATTCCGCTGTGAGGAAATTGGGACTAGGAAATAAGGGAACTGTGTCATGGCAATTGTGACTTTCATTAGGATAATAACTGTAGATCATTATGATATGTCTAGGTACTAATTTCCATCTGCAGGTGTATATAAATGATGGCTGTTATATTGTACAGTAGTTTGTATCAGAACTGAGCCATAAAACTAGAAAACTATAAGAAGGATGACTATGAATAAATATCACTTCTCTGATTATTGTTTTTGTCCTATCATCTACATTTATGTTTGAATCTCTTATAGCATAATGAAAGAACAATGAAAATAGATAAAAGAATAATTGCATATTTGAAATTGGCTAGAAACTGTTTGCACTCTGATATATCATATGCTGCATCATATACTATTATAGGATTCATTTCATAGTGATTGTATATTTTGGAACTGTGTGGAAACTGCATATATTTTGTTTGTGATTCAGCCAGGAGTGGTGAATGCATAAGTCTTAGTAGATTACCTATAAACCCCATCTAGGTTCCATCCCCATAGGCCCGAGACTAGGATTGGGCGTTATGCCCCTTAGGCCTGAGTCAAGGGATTGGATCATGGAGGGATGGGGGTCCCACATTGGATTATGCCCCATAGGCCCGAGACGAGGGAATGGGCAATATGATATGCCCCGTAGGCCTGAGTCAAGGGATTGGGCAATAGAACTGTGGTAAGCCTTAAGCTACTAAGGATTTATGACTTCTCTTCCCTGGCATGCTGAGTGACTCTTCTTTCTTATGTGTTTTCATTTGTAAGTTGATTATGTTGAATTGTTGGGTAATTGATATTAGAACTGACGTATGGCAATATGGATTTGTACATATATATATGTTGTTACAGGTACTATACCAAGAGAATATTTAAAGAGAAGAAACCCTAAATCTAATCCACAAGCGAATTCTAGGGAAAATCAGGTAAGGGACATTACATCTTCTGCCATATCTACCTCGCCCTCCACAGTCAAATCAAAGCAATGAAGCAGTTGAGCAAGTGCCAACTCAACAACAGAAAGACCCATGTAAATCCCAGGGCATCCTCTTCTTCCTGTTCTGAAGGGCAGTAAATCAAAGTCCTGACCTTTCACATCCTTATTACTGCCCATAAACCGCTCAGGCTTAAAGTAATGAGCATCTTTCCATAGGTTTTCATCCCCTCCCATCGCCCATACATTCACAAACAACCTCATCTTTGGCAGAATGAAATATCCTGCCATGCTGCAGCCTTCCATCGATTCGTGCGGAACGAGCAGAGGAAATGGTGGATGAAGTCAAAAAGTTTCCTTTACCATGCATCACAAGTAGTCGAGGTTGATGAGGTCACTCTCCTTTACTCTACGATCTCTGCCCACTGCTGATTCCATCTCTTCCTGAGCTCGTGCTAGCGTTCTAGTGTTAGCATTAGTTTTCTCTCCGTGAATAATGGGAGATCTATAAGCTAACTAAGTGAACAACAAGTTAGCCTGTTTCACTGCCTCTCTCACCGCAATTCCTCTCGAGATTTCTCTCCTATTGAGCCAGCCTTTATATTTGTAAATTTGCATAGTAATATTAATGAAAATCAGTTAATGCATCTCCATTTATCTGTGCGTGATAAAAAATATTTGTAGATCTAAAGAGTTAAACATGGTATTAGAGCAGGACAGGGATTTTTTTAGGCCATAGGCGAATGCAACCCTCGCCTGAATCTGGAGAACTGAGCTGAGAAGAGATCATCCAGGCGATTTGGTGTCTTTGACACAAAACACCAGAGAGTATAACCGCTGCAGATTCATTCCAGAGAGATTGGACTGCGTATTCTCCATTCCTGAAAGCTTGGAATGCACTTACTTTGACATGTGCAGATCCCATCCATACTATTCTCCAAACACCATACCCAATATGTAAAAGGCATCGATTCATCATTCCAAGCATAGCTTCCGTGTATCCATTTCAGCGTGAAAGGGTTTTCTGTTGGTCTGGCGTGCCAGTGTAGATCCGATCCACAAGCTTGGACTGCTGTTTCTTGTGAAAAGAATGCGGGATTCATAAAGTGAAGTGAGTAGATCTGCAAAGTGAAGACTCCTTCCAGTGAGCTTAATGTAGTTCAATTCCCTATCATAGCATGATCAATCCCCACGCAAGGTACAACACTACCCCGCACAGGGTGCTGGTCATTTCCACGCAGGATCCACTTGTGCAAGGAAATTATCCTCTTCTAGAGAGCTCCACTCGCATCCATGTGAAAGGTGTAGATCAAGCCTATTCATGTCCATATTCAACGTTTTTCAAAGGTGTGAAGATTTGGGAGCATAAAAATAAAAAATCTGTTCTGCATTTTAATTCTCTACTCCTCCGTTAATTCCTGCATTTGAATCCTAATCGAGGTGATTTGAAGGCAGATTGGGGGGTACAATCATTCATCAGAGACTGTGATTTAATCTGCAGCCACGATATGGTGTTTGTGTTCACAATTTGGAGCTGATTTCATTTGCTATGGCCATATGGGGCTAAAACAATTCTTTTGCATGTACTTGCATGTTTCCTTCATGTGTTTGCATGTCACTGCATGTAAAGAATAAGTTTCTATTTATGCTTTTTGCATTCATTATTGGAGAAAATACATGCACTTTGTAATCACGAATTAGGGGGGGGGGTGGGGTTAATCATGTCTCTTAAACATTATTTTCATCATTCTGTTGATTTTTTCATCTTGGAAACAAGGGATAAAGAATTAGTGCCTTGAGCAGGATCTACTACTCTATCTCCTCGTGAGCTAAATGACTATGATGAACAGAATGAATGGTTTAATAATAATGACATAGTCCATGGACTAATATGTCTTACTATTTCTAAGGATACTCTACATCACATAGAGCACACTGAGTGCCCTTCTACTGCTTGGATAATCATCCAACAGTTGTATGAAGACATTGAATCTTCATCTAAAAGTGATGTTTCCTTGCAAAACTAGGCTATTGATGATATTGAGACTTATGCTGCTTCATCTAATTTGGACACATCTAGTACAGATGGTCAGTTCATTGATACCCCATCAACAACACCTATTGTAGATTTCGATTCCAGAGATGCTTCTTCGAGATCCTCCAGTGATTCTTTGTAGCAGGATCATTTATGCCTGTTGGATTCAATACATTGGGACCTCATTCTACCAGACATTTCATTTTTGTTTGTAGAGTCCCTCATTTCGGATCTAGATGACACTATTGAGGACATATGTCCTCTCTTTGAGGACTACTCTTTTGTCTTTGCATCTATTGAGCTTTGTGTTGCTTCTTCAAAAGCTTCCAACTACTCTTTTGTCCTTGCATCTATTGAGCTTTGTGTTGCTTCTTCAAAAGCTTCCAACTACTCTTTTGTCCTTGCATCTATTGAGCTTTGTGTTGCTTCTTCAAAAGCTTCCAATCACTTCTTGCAGGAGGGCATCCATAGTATTCCTGATTTAACTTTTTGGGGTTATCTCTTGGTAGGAGTTTCAAACTTGTTTATGGGGACTCACATTTTAGATTTGGAGGACACATTTGAGGAGTTATCTCTCCTCTTTGTTGACATCCACATCAACACTGATGGCCCACCATCTTCATTGCCTTTGCAGCTTGCTTTATATCAATCTTCACAGGATCTTGGATCATCATCATTGCTTTCCGACATGTGGACATGCGAGTAGTTTTTAGAGGCACACATCATCTAGATTTGGATTCCAGTATCACCCGTGTTTTTGGACTGGCTTCTCCAATCACCAATGGATCATTTTCTTCCTAAGGGGAGAAATGTTGTTTGTAGGTAGTGGATCATACTCTGTCTTTAGGCCCAGGGGCTCTTTCATTATGGGGGGATTCATATCTTCTTTTTGTATATTCTCTCTATATTTGTGGGGGAATTTTATATGTACATGGGTACCTAAAACGGCCTTGATGTCAGGACCCATCTTTGTCGGCTCTATTGGCTTTTGTCTCCTTGGATTTTGGGGGGGGGTTCCTCTTTCCTCTTTCCTTTACTTAGGCTTAAGGGGAGATGTTAGTGTTAGTTTTTTCTCCATGAATAACAACAATAAGTTAGTATGTTTCATCGCCTCTCTCACTGCAGGGATTTCTCTCCTATTGAGCATTTATATTTGTAAATTTGCATAGCAATATTAATGAAAATAAGTTAATGCATCTCCGTTTATATGTGCTTGATCAAAAATCTCTGTAGATCTAAAGAATTAAATTAAACATGTAGGATTCCTCAGCAGCTCACCCATTGCCCATTCTAATGTTGTCGACGATGTTTCCAGTCCTGCGCCCAACATATCCTGCACAGAATTTCCTCAAGTCTATACATATTCCATCTAGCCAGAGTCATAAGCAGAAAGTTCATAACTATTTATAATCAGATTTGCTGAAGGCAAAGCTGGTCTATACTTACCAAGATGATCGCTTTGATGTGGACTTGGAAGATGATTGTCTGGCTCTCTGTTTCAGCCATGTCGAGCAGCACGACTACCATGTCTCTAACATGATCTTCTTCCTTGGGATTTCCTTTTTCCAATCGACGATGAATGTGTTCATCGATTACTTTCTCAGCAAATTCGTCGAATATTTTGTGAACGGCCTGCATATGATGACAGAGGCCTTGCAAATCAAGCCAATCCAGACAAGGAATGAAATCACGAACACAGAATGCACCAGCTAGAGTAAACATCTGAGCAATCATTTGTTTGAAGCCATGCCCTTCACTCAGTTCGTTGTGGGAGTACGTTCTGCTAGCAAACATTCCGCAGGTAATATTTTAGTGAGGGAGCAGAGCCTTTTCTTCACATCCACACACTATGATCACCACAAGCTTTTCTTCCAGATAGAACCGATCATGGCAGACACCTCTTCCTCTCTCACAAATTTGAAAGACTCGATTCTATTAGCTGTGAGTAGCTCCTGTAAAAATAGTCTCAAGACAACAAAAATAGAACAACAATAATAAATAGAGAGAAAATAGGGCAAAATAGAGTTAGATAACTCAGAAATATATTTATCTAACTTGCATTGCATCCAAAAATGCTGTGTCCACCAACTCTCTCTAATCGCATATTTATAGCTACCGAAGCTTTGAAGCCTGGAAGCTTCTGGGTTTCTAGATGACTCTAAAATCTTAGAAAGTTCTTTTTTAGAACAGCTGGGAGCTTCTCTTTGGAAAGTTCTTTTCTAGAACAACTGGAAGCTTCTTTTGAGAATGTTCTTTGGAAGACTTCTAGAAACATTCTAGACAATCTTAATAATTCATAACAGCCCCCCTTAAGATTGGCTAAAATAATACAAAGAGAATACAAATGGGAGGGGAAATACAAAGGAGGGAAACATTATACTACTATCCCCCCTTAATGTTCACTTCTTTCATACCAAGCATTTCTCTTAATTTTAAGAATTTGGCTTCAGTCATATTTTAGTGAATATATCAGCTATTTGTTCTTCACTTGGACAAAATTGAAGATTGATAATGGATGCTTGAACAAGATCTCAAATGTAGTGAACATAAGTCTCAATATGTTTTGTTTTAGCATGAAAAACTAGATTGTTGGCAACCTGTATAGTAATTTGATTGTCACAATACATTATACTAGCATAACTATGTAGAAGACCAAGCTCAAATAGAAGATTCTGAATCCAAACTGCTTCCTTGCTTGCTTCTTTTGCTGCTCTATATTCTATTTGATGTAGTTGTTTGTTTTTTGCTGCTCCATGTAATAGGGCTTGATCCGAGATTGAAAATATAACCACCAGTAGATTTTCAATCATCTATATCACCACCCCAATCTGAGTCAGTAAATCCAACCAAAGAAATTGAAGACTTTTAGCCATAGTAGATTCCAAAGTGTATGGTTCTATGGATGTATCGTAAAATTCTCTTAGCAGCCAACCAATGACTTTGTTTAGGTGCCCGCATAAATCTAGATACTAGACTGACTACAAAACAAATATCTAGTTGAGTATGAATTAGATAAACCAAGCTACCAACAAGCTGTCTATATAAAGTGGCATCTACACTCTTGGAAGTACATTCTTTAGTAAGCTTGACTTCAAATTGAAATGGGGTAGATGGTGGCTTGCAGTCAAACATGTTAAACTTTTCTAAAAGGTCCAAAGCATATTTTGATTGTGAGATGAACAATCCATCATGTAATCTACAAATTTATAATCCAAGAAAATAGTTTAGTTCACCCAAATCACTCATATAAAATGTCCTCTTAAGATCTGATTTTAAATCATTGATTAGCCCAATATTTGGTCCAACAATGAGTAAATCACATAAATTGCAACAAGAAGAATCTCATCTTGAACTTTCTTCACATAAAGTTTTGGATCTAACTTACATCTTTTAAATCCATGAAGCTGAAAATACCTATCTATCTTCTCATTCCATGCTTGTGGTGCTTGTTTAAGACCATAAAGTGACTTATTTTATCTACAAACAAGATGAAGATGTTGCTAATCCACAAAACTTGGTGGTTGATCCATATATATTTCTTCATATAAATCTCCATTTAAGAAAGCATTTTTTACATCCATTTGATGAATATGCCACTCAAGACTTGCAGCCAAAGAAATAATAATTCTAACTGTATTCATTTTAATGACATGAGCAAATGTTTCTTCATAATCAACACCCTTTTTTTGATTGAACCCCTTAACAACCAATCTAGCCTTGAATTTTTCTATAGCACCATTTGATTTAAATTTTGTTTTGTAAACCCATTTGTAACCAATAACAATCTTACCTTGGGGACGGGGTACGAGTTTCCAAGTGTTATTCTCTGTCAATGCATCATATTCCTCTTTCATGGCTTTCTCCCATTCTTTTTTCCTCTAGCTTGCTCATATGAGATTGAGTCATTTACTTGTAATACTTTGGCCATGAGAGCACTACCATTCCTTCCTTGGATCTTGGAGCCTTGTCTATATATTTCTTCAACACTCCTTGTCTTTTGTCGAGCTGAAATGTCACCTTCTACATCATCACTACCTACAGAAAATGGTTGATTACAAGCATTAGTAGTTTCATTTTCAATAGTATTATCATCATCAGAAGTGCTCACCTCATCCTCATCAATATTGGCTTCATTTCTTTCTAACTATCTAAAAAATTAGAAACATTTTCTATTGTAGAGTGAGAGGAAGTGGCTGTAAGTTGTGAATGCTCATCAAACTTTACATCTCTACTAACAAAGACCTTTTTTGTTGTCAAATTATATAACCTGTAAGCCTTTGATTCTTCACTATAACCCACAAACAAACTCTTATGACTCTTTGGTTCTAACTCTTTCCTCTTTTCATCAGGAATGTGTGCCCAAGCAATGAACCCAAATACTTTAAAATACCTAATGTGGGGCTTTCTACCACTCCAAGCTTCTTTAGGGGTGATATTTGGGAGAGCTTTAGTGGGAATTCTATTCACAATATATGCAACACAAGAAACAACCAAATCTCAAATTGATTATGCAAACTTTTAAAATGCAACATATAATGAGCTATTTCTAAAAGAGTTCTATTCATTCATTCAGCCACTCCATTTTGTTGAGGAGTATAAGGAACTATTTTTTGCACCTTAATACCATAATTTTCACAAAATGACTCAAATACATAATTGCAATATTCACCCCCATTATCCATCCTTAAACACTTAATTCTTTTTCCATTTTGATTTTCAATTAATGCCTTAAACTTTTGAAAAATTTCAAATACTTCATTTTCCTTTCAAGAAAATAAACCCATACTCTCCTGTTGTAATCATCAATAAAAGTCAGAAGGTACCTGGCACCTGAAAGTGAAGGATATCTTGGTTCACATAGATCACTATGAATGAGCTGCAACGGATAATTAGCTCTCCATGCTTTGCCTAAATCAAAAGGATCTTGATGATGTTTTCCTAACACACACCCTTCACACACACCTTCGGATGCTAAAATTTTTGTCAATCCATTAACCATATCCATTCTAACCATATCTTGTAATTTTCTATAATTTATATGTCCAAGTCTAGCATGCCAACGTTTTGACATATAATTAGCCTGAGCAATAAAAGCATGAGAGAGTGTGTATTCATCATCAACAAACCCCACAAATTTAAATGGACTCTCTTTATGATCAACTCTACCAATAGCAATTATATTACCTGGGTCTTTTCTATCTCTAACAATAACTTGATCAGCAGTGACAACAAACTCATATCTAGCTTGAACAATTTTATATACTGAAATAAAATTCACCCCTAATCCTTCAACCAACAAAATATTTTTCAAAGACCTATTTGTTACATTAACAGTCCTTGTTCCTAAAACTGCAAGTCTCATTTTATTGCCAATAGTAATTTCTTGATTTGAATTCTTCCCTTCATAAAAATCAATAAACAAAGATCTATCCCCAGTCATGTGATATAATACCCCTAAATCTAAAATCCATTCTTTATTAGAATCTGAAGGAAAGTATCCCCCTTAACACTACTTTCAGTTCTAGCAATTACCTCCTTATTTGATTTCTCTTGCCTTTTAAGAGAGATGGTTATGAAGCTATGCCTATCCTTCTTGCCATCCTTGAACCTTTCTTTCTTAGGCTTGTAGTGCTTCCTTTCATTGTCCCTCTTCTTCAAACAAAATTTCTCCATGTGATTTTCACCTCCACAATACCTGCAAATAATCGATTTCCTTCCAACTTGCTTTTCTACAACATCATTTCTAGAAAAATGGCTAGAATTATCATTATTTTGAAATTTATAATTTTCTTTCCAATTCTTTTTTCCATCATATCTAGAAAATTTACTCTTGGCTGCATATGCATAATTCTTCTTAATATGTCCTTCTTTAATATACTGAACCTCTTCATCTAAAACAGACTTACAAAATTGATCAAAAGTTTGATGGGGGGCATTGGGAGTTAGTTGGATAACCCTTTTCCTTGATTCCTTAAATACCTTGTATGGCTGGGGAAGCTTACTTTCAACCATTGCAATCAACTAAACTTTTTTTTTTTGCATATTCAACACCTATTTTCTTCAGCTGAGCATTTAAAAATGTAACTTCATTAAAGTAATCAGTTATTTTTTCAAAATCAGAAGGATCTAAATTCACCATTTTTTCTTCTATGCTAAACATGCTAGCAATATCTACATCTTTATAATCTTTTTATAAAGTTTCCCACAACTCTATTGGATTATCAGTATCAACAAATCTTCTATTGAGATTGGGGCTTAAAGATTTAGCAATAATACCTCTAACTTGTTCCAACTTGCATTTCCATAGCTCATTTTCTTTTCCACTTTGGGGTTCTCTAATTTCCTTATTTACTATCCTCCATAGAGCCTTTTCTCTCAAAGCATTCTTGACTGCAATCTTCCAATCTGCAAAACCACTTCCATCAAATATTGGCAACACTTCATTTGTAGAGCCCATGTTAGCCAAAAAATCAGTTTTCAAACAAGTATCACTCTGCAAACAAATATCACTCCAACAATATATCAGCCCTATAAACAAATCACTTCAACATTATATTTCCAACTGAACCTCTAACTGAATCTCTAGCTAAACTTGGAAAAAAAAATTAGTTGAACCTAGCTTTGATACCATGTAAAAACAGTCCCAAGACAATAAAAATAGAACAACAATAATAAATAGAGAGAAAACAGTGTAAAACAGAGTTAGATAACTCAGAAATATATTTATCTAACTTGCATTACATCCAAAAATGTTGTTTCCAACAATTCTCTCTAATCACATATTTATAGCTACTGAAGCTTTGAAGCCTGGAAGCTTCTGGGTTTCTAGATGACTCTAAAATCCTAGAATGTTCTTTCCTAAAACAGCTAGAAACTTCTCCTTGGAAAGTTCTTTTCTAGAACAGCTGGAAGCTTCTTTCGGGAATGTTCTTTGGAAGACTTCTAGAAACATTCTAGACAATCTTAATAATTCCTAACAGCTCCACCATGCATATCTTTCTCATCTACCTCTAGTACGCTCCATAGGGGGCATACACCACATCTTTATGATCATAGAAGATATATCTCCCGAGAGTACAGCTTGGTCTAGTTGCAAAGACCAAATCATGCGTTTTGAGGAACTCTTTTTCCATGGAAGGAGAAGACACCACAATGGTGGGGATGAAGCCTAAGTGGAGAAACACAATGGATCTATTTTTTTTGCCAACACTGCGAGAGCCTGATGAGGAAGGTTTCCTAAGAGGTGGAGATTTCCTAAGACAAGCCATGGACGTGGTCCGGGAGGCAATTTCAATTTGATGCCATTGCTCTTTAGCCTATAAACAAAGCATAAGAAGAAGAAAATCACAAGTCCAATAGTTAAGGCTTCATTTAGGGAGCAAGTCAGTGATTCCATGCTGCTGTCGTTGCAAGAAAAGGGAAGGCCTCATGGAAACCCACAAACCAACCCTTTTAATATACTCAAGCAGGGTTACTCAAGTATAACATAATCTACTTAAACATCACACTTTTTAATAGTCAAGTTAATTTCACACCTCATCTTTACCAAAAAGTGGTAAATAGTCGTGGTATTTTTATTGGCCAAAATTTGCCTTTAACCTATATAACACTACAACTAGGCTACCAAAAATCAGGCCAAATTTTTAATTTTATTTTTGCAACCAAGTTTATTGCATAAACATTGACAATAATGATTAAAATGGCCTTAGGTCACGATACAAATCTCTCCATTTCAATTTATTTGCACCCTCAATCTCAGAGTAATCATTTAGATCATGGTCAATTTACCTCATGGACCCAAAAAACATATTCACATAGGTTTGAGGATGTTTCAATTCCACAATGGGTGAGGGCCTTTTGGGCATGTTAACTCTATTACATGGGTTCTACACCATTTCTTTGGTCAAACATAAATTTCTATCAATAACCAACAACTATCACACTTCACCATGATTAGGGGTTGTTCATGAAATATTTGATTGCACTCCAAAGTTGACACTTGTTGATCTTCAATTTTCTCTAAAATGTCTATAGTCTAATTATCTTTGAATGAACGCACTTCGTAGGATTTAATCATCTGAGTCTTTGAGCTATGCAATGAGGACACATGGCCAACTCCTTGATGTAGCCTCTCACCCTCAATTTTCTTGACATCTTAAGCATTATATATTTGTATCAATGGATGCAAGAACTTTACACATTCAAGTTTACTTTCTTAGGTCCAAATACCTCATGAATATATCCCTAAGGTACTTAACAAATACATGACTCCTACTAAAGTTTGCCTTATATAATATCTAGGTCTAGACTTTAATAGGCTATGACCCCTAAGAGGCTCTATAGACATGAGACTTTATTTAAGACCAACTTGTTATTACCAACATAGCCCTTTCTTTATAGATGAATATCAACCATAGATTAACTTTGTGGAGATCACCAATAAAAAACTACCTTGACAATCTGATGGTTAGGATTCATGAAAACTCTACACCGAATCATATGAAATAGGGTAAAACTTTAGTCCTAAAGCAATTCTAACTATTCTCTTCCTACAAGGAAAACATGGGGACTTGACAAGGAAAACCAAACCATGATCGAGTAGGAGACCAAATTAATGTTTTAACCATACATGAATCTTCAATATTATTGGACTAAGCTTAGGACTCTTAAAATCTTCCTTAGGAACTTCTCTTATCAAACCTCCTTCAAGTATTCAATACAAGGGTTATTAGTGTTCCATCATAATACATAACTCAAAGAATTATACCATTCTTAGGTGAAAATCATAAACTTCAAATTAATAACCTAGTCATGTCAATATAATTGATTTAGACATAGAATATATAATACTAATTTCTAGAGCTTCATTCTGCAAGGAACTTGGTTAACACATGACTATTCCAAACTACACATTCTAGGATATGGATGATATTCATATCTCTAGCTTTCGTTAAACTTATAAACATTGATTAATTTATAATTATGATTACCATGGAGTTTGTGGAATATCATCTAGTATCAATTTAATGCCCAACTCCAAAATTAAACATGGATTTAGTCTTGGGCAAGAATGCACTAATTATTTTCATGGGCTTGAGTCCCTAATTAAATAAACATTCCATGATCATGGTGCATCATATACTCTCAAAAATAGATGATCAATTTAATCAACATCCATCCTCTAGAATAATTCTCTAGGAGGTTTCTTGGTTTATCTGAGTCAAGAGGTTTGGTCACTTCCTTTTGTACAACTTTGATTATCACTTGTAGAGTCTTATCATTATTTCTTATTTTTCATCCATTTATCACTAGGGCGTGAAGGAATTTGATTAGAGGCCAAACCTAAGTATCATGCTTACTTTTCCACCTAGCCACCCTCACAATGGGGTACTTATCTTCACACAAGTGTCAGTGAGGTGTGTAGCCATATAGAGATCACAACTAGTTTGAATGGAGTAGGGATTCAACCAACAAAGTAATTCTATAACATGCTTCTAATAGCCCTTTCCATAATCGATGTCCTATAGGCTTACTCATTATTCACAAGATAAACATCCATAATTAGACTTCATTTGTCACAAAAGCTTAAACACAACTAGGCTTCACTTGTCAGAGAAGCTTACAAACAATTGGACTTCACTTGCCACATAGCTTTACACACTATTCACATTACTTAGCCATCCAAATTAGACTTCACCTATCACATATACTTACATGCTATTCACATGACTTAACCATCCACAACTAAACTCCACCTATTACACAAGAATACACATTCATATAGGATTTGACATCTAGACTCAACTGAGACTTAGTTACATTAATTAGGAGGGCTACAAGCACCCCATTGGGCTCTAGCATAGTGGACAATGAAACACCTTTATATACAAGGAAACAATATCCAACTTTAACTAAGATAGGCATCATCCTAGGAACAACTTGGTGTTCCTTGGTAAACTACACAAAGCAATACTATCTAGCTATTATAAAAGATAGCCAACATACCATTTCCACCTAGATGACCATTATTTGGATTCCAAATACACCAAGACAACTCACCTAAATTTAAAAATGGACAACCATAGAGCTGCACTCTCCACATAATGGTGGCTATACAACTCCACCAAGGTCTCAAGACTAATTAATATTTTAGTCCACAAAGTCTTCTCTACCACTAGCTCAAACACACACTACACTAAATTAGATTATAAATATAGATTCTCAATTCCTATTACACACAAACCTTGCAAAGACATATTGTATACGAGAAAATTTTGGACAAATCAAAGATAAAACAAATAACACACAAATTACCTTTTTACCCAAAATCTTTCGAATACCTCAAATGATGCATGCATGATTGATTGCTCGAATGGTTGATTTGATGTTGATTGCTCACATTTGCAGCATAATGATTGGATTGAGATTGGATGAAAGAAGAAGATAAGGGATGAAAAGGCTATGAAAGATTGAATGATGCAATGGTTCTAATGTGATTTCGGCCACATAAGGATATCGAACTCAAAGCATCCAAATGGATTATGAGAGGGCATATTTATGGGCAAGGGTGAGAGGATGATCAATGGTGGAGGATAAAAGAAGAAATCAATGGATGAGGATCAATGAGAGATATGGATGAATGTGCACATGCCAAGTGTCCATAAAAAAACACTTTATTTAGAAAGCTTAGGTGGGTTGTTGATGAAGATAAGATTCCTTCTCAAGATAGAATACTTTTTCTATTTTGAGATTTGGAGTGATAAGGATAATAGATTTATTTCTAATTTATTAAATCTTCCCACATTTTGATTTTTTCTATTTTATGGACAAAGGGGCCCACTTGCACATTTGGAGGAATAAGATAAGAATAGAAGATAAATTAAATTAAATAAATAACATTTATTTAATTTAAGTGGATGATGAATAATAAATAAAATAATTGATTTTATTTATTTATTAGAAGAAAGACACAATAATTAAATAATATAAAATTATTTAATCATTTGATGGTAGATAGAAGAATAATGAAAATTAATTAAATAAATAAAATTTATTTAATTAATTAAGGATATGAAGAGGAAAATGCAATATAAGTGATGATATGGGTACTTGGGGCAAAACATGCTATAAGATGCCTATATGAGTTTAATGCATAAAGAATGAAATGGGACAATTTTGGGTGTCTACATTTTGCCCCTCTTTGAGATGATGAAATTTATGTCAAGTAACATCATTTCAAAGAAGCTAAGGTATGGATAGAAGAAAAGAGGTGGAAGATAGATGATAGGATGAGGAAGGAATGATAAGATGATGATGCCCCCTCGAGAGGATAGGTGGGTTGGACAAACACGGGTATGCTCTCAAAATGAAATGAATTGATAAAGGAGGGATAAGATGAATGATGCAATGAGATAGGTGTATATATGTTTAATGGATAAGAATGGTAGGATATGGTAGGATGGAAAATGATAAGGTGGATGAGATAAGGTGCCCCCAAGTATAGGTGACATATAAGATCAACTTACGTATGATGCCTGTTTGCTAGGTTTTCATCATAGTACTTATCCAAGGCGCCTGTTTACCAGGTTTTCACCATTGAACAAAGGGATTTCTCTTTACTTTTTTTTTTTTAAATATATTGGGATGGAATAGGTGTATATGGATAGAAAGGATGAGGACTCAAGCATCTAGTTCTATGAAAGTGATAGTCCTGCTAGATGGATGTCGTCGCATGGACCATGTCAAGTGTGCTCATAGATGTTGGTAGGGGATTGCATGAAAGATGGATTAGGTAGATGGTGGATTATGATGCAGATTATGAGTTGATGGATGTGGATTATGTAGGGCCTATGCAAGAGGATGGGTGAAAGGCTTATGAAAAAGCATGGACCATAGGGAAGTGATGACGAAGATATGTAGGATAGTAGATGAAGGATGGGGAGATGGAGGTATGTGGAAATGTTGAATAAAAGGGAACCATGACCAACGGTTCCACACACCACGATAAACATTGAAGATTTTGATGGGAAGGTGGTGTAGGAAGAAATGGTGTTGTTTTCTTAGGAGATGGGTGATGAAGTGCTTTAGGTACCCACATGGACTTGTGTTTTCATGATCTTTGATTTTCATGTGGGATGGAGGAACTTGAGATTTTTGAATGGAATGGGAATGTGAGGTGGAAGTGGATGGTTGGGATTTTTGAGAGATGGATGCCTCACTTGACTTGATTATTTTTTGTTTTGGGACCCATACTATTTTAGTTTTTAACTTTACTTGTGGACGTATGGGTTTGGATATATGTAGCTTTTGTGCAGCTTTTGAGGTAATTACTTGTTGCTTGGGGACCCACACCTTTTTCTTTTTTGCTTTGAGGTGTGTAGGTGTATACATCTTTTGAGATGGATTTTTCTTTGATTATTGGCTTTTATGTCCTAAGGCATGAGGACCCTTAGGATTTTTGAATTTATAGGTAGAGGCATCGAAATTTTTGCTTTTGAATCCCATGAATTTGGTGGAATGAGTGGGGTAGGTGGAAACTCCTTGTTTAGACAATGTGTGCATTTGTTGGCCATGATTGGGATTTTTAGAGGATTTATGGATGGATGGATAAGGTGTTGGAAGTAATGGAGGTAAAGTGGATGGAGGGATGTTAGGAGTTGGAAGAAGTGGAGGTAAATTGGATGGTAGGAGGTGAACGGTCACATGCTTTTGACATTTATAAGATGATTGAGGTGGAATGGCAACATATGTTTTGGGTATGTGATAGGATTTGTGATGGAAAGTGGCGGACTTAGGAGGAATGGAGGAAGTACCAACATCGTTATATTATTGACCTTGAGGTGTGTATCCAAGGCCAAATGAACATGGAGGGACCTTGATATGGATGGGCTCCAAAATTCCTTATTCAAGAAGGCCTAAGCCTTTACCTTGATAGTTCATGTTTTGAAGCATGCAATCGACAATGGGACTAGGGGTAGGTGGAACACTAGACACGAGTTCCTTATTGGATGAAGGAGGTGAAGTGGAAGACAATGGTTGTTGGTGTTCTAAGGAGGAACACTCATGGATAAAGGTGGATAGACCAAGGGGATATGATAGTGGATTTGAAATGGAGTTGATGGTGGAGGTGAAAGGATCATTAGGAGCTTGATTATCACTAAGATCCAATTTATTTGTTTGATCTTCTATATGTATTTGGGAGGCACATGTCTCATCATGACAAGTGGAAGTGGTGGGATCATGGATAGGTGGATAAGTTTCTGCACTTTGAATGAAGGCCATAAAACAGGGTGAATGGTCAAGTAGGTCAATAAGACTTGTATTATATGGAACATGCAAGTCTTGGGTGCCTTTCTCATGAATGGTTGTTGGGGGATGAATAGGATCAAGTTTCTCATGGATATATTCTTCATCATGCATAATTTATTGATCATGAAAAAGGTACATGTTATGGATGGTTTGAAGGGAAATGATTTGATCTTGACTAGAGTGAGGGTTAGATATTTCTTCATGCTTAGAATTGTACTCTTGATATAGCTCCTAGGTTGTTTTCATGGAAGGGGATGACCCTTGGATAGGCTTTTGGTCAACAACATGAGAGGGCAATGAACTCATGGGAAGAAAATTTTCAATATTCTCAAGGGATTGTGAACCACATGATGGGGTTGAAGAAGTGGACATGGCATTCAAAGGTTCTTTGGTAGGCTCATCAATGGGTGCTTGACATGGGGATTGTTTATTCCTTGCTAGTAGTCCTTGAATCACATCCTTTGTAGGTGGAGGGGTGATGGAAGCCAAAGGCTCATGATTGGGATTAGGTAGAAGGCTAATTGGATTAGGGCTTGTGAGATGGACAATGGGATTAGATAGGCTAGGATTTGGGCTAGATGGAAGGATAAGGGGATTAGATGGATTGGTTTTATCTAACCCAATCTTACCAAAATCTTCTAGGTTCTTGATCAATCTTTTAAATTGTCTACAAGTGGATATGGGATGGCCCTTACACCTTTGGTATGCACAATATTCATCATCTTTATACCAATGGGGTTTAAAGTAGATTTCTTCAAAGGGTGTTATCAGTGGTAGCTCAATCAAATTTGCTTGGACCAATTTTTGTAGGGTAATCTCTAAGGGATCCTTTAGTGGAGGGCTTGATGGATTATTGGAACATGGGGATGAAGGTGATGAAGGTTGGTGGACCAATGGACTAGGATTTGTTGGCTCATGTGTCAACATATGATTGGGTGGTGATGGAGGGTATTCATAAGATACTTTCTCTAGATAAGTGTTTCCCTTGTCAAAGGATATTGAGTTTTGCATAGGTGGCCTTAAGTCTATCAATGGTGCTTGTTGCAAAAGTGAACTTGGGCTTGCTTGGTTTATATACATAGGGCCATTTGGACTTGCATGTGCTTCTTGGTTACCTTGTGGATATGTTTGGTGATGAGGTGGCATGGTACGATATGAAGGTGGAAGATTTTGTGATATGGATTGTTGTGGATAGGTTGATGTGGCATTAGTTTGACATGTGAGAGAATAAAATTGGTATGAAGGGGGATAGGTTGATGTGGCATTGTTATGGAAAGGTGTGAGATAAGGTGATGTGGAGTTGTTATGGAAAGATGTAGAATAAGGTGATGTGGAAGTGATTTGAAATGTGGATGGATTAGATTGATAAGGAATAAGATAAGTTGAAGTGGAATTGTTATGATATGTGGATGGATTAGATTGGTGTGAAATAGAAGGGGATGCCACATAGGAATGAGGTGGAATTAGTTGATGTTGAATGGATAAGGGATGATGATGTACTTGTTGGGTTTGACAAGTGGCTATGAGGTATTGGGCTTGTGCTATAAGATGTTACATTTGAGGTGGTAAGTTTTCATGAAGTTGACTTTTTTGAATGAGGCCTTGGAGTCCTTGAATGGTGTCTTGGTTTATAGATTCTGGTGCTTGGCAAAGTGATTGGACATCTTGGAATTTGGGTATTATGTCATCGAATGTTGGCATGGTGTCAAGTGTTTGATTAGGATGATGATGATGATTTGATTTGAGTAGGAAAGATTGATAGTTTGACTTGGGCAAAATCAAACACAAAATTTTACATGTAAATGCATGAATCACACACACCAAACACAATTATAGATTTCCTTTCAAGATTAAATGTTATGATTTAGCACACACTTGAAGACACAACAACAAGTATTATTGATTAACTAGGTAGGATATGGCCAATTGGTCTTAAGCTAGGTTGTACAAGGGTTAACTAGGGGTGTCCTTGATATACACAAGGTATGAGGGGCCCAAATCTATGAACACTAGCCTGTTAAAGGGATGTGGCATAAGCGTAAGCGAATACCACTTCACCTTGTGTCCAGAATCACTCGAGGCCACAAGGTTGTCCCAATGACTACGTAGCTAGATTGAGGTATAGCTTTCACTCTCCCCCCTTTGATATACCCTACTAGAACACATAGTTGAGGTTGTCCCTAGGGGTGATGAAATCCCCAGCAAAGCTCCTAGATAAGGTTTAATAAATCACAGTTGTTCATTAACCCTTAGAAAATGAGATGTGTGTAAGAAAAAAATACAAGAACTTTTTTTTTTTTAATCTCAATCCAAATGTGTATGAAGACACTAGTTAATTTAAGACTTGATTTTTTATATGTGAATGCAAGCAAGAGTTCATTTTATGATCCCAAATTGAAATGTGAGATAAACAATGATTATGGAAAATGAAGGATTAGAATGAACGCACCTAATTATTTCACTATCCAAGCTACTTGTATAGGCTGATCAAAATGTTGTTCTAGCCTTGTGAGGTCACTTACAAAATCAAAAAATGATATTATAATGCAACCATAAATATAAAAAAACTCATCAGGCAAGGAAAATTGTAATTTCATATATATAGCCGAATTAAATTTGATTATTTTGAGATATTTTTGATCTAAAAATTAAAAAATCAAAGAAGAGACCCCTACTAATTTTCTGAGAGATTTCTAAAAATGTAAAGAAATCAGAAAAATTCCTTGTTTTGCACCCAAAAATGTGGATTTATGGAAAAGATATAGTCGGTAAAGATCTGATTGTTTCGCATTATATATTACCTCCAAATTAAATCTGTAAAACATAGACCCCCATTAGAATTTCAAGAGCTTTCTAGAAATCTAAAAATTTCTAAAAAATTCACCGATTTGTGTCCAGAAATGTGATTTTATAAAAGAAACATAAAATCATGATAACTTCCACAAAAATGGTGATAAACTTGTAATTTTGCTGTTGTAGCTTCCTTATATCATGGAAAAACTTCTATGAAAATATTGTAGAAGAATTTGCAACCGTTTGGAAGATATGATCAAATCTTTAAAACCTAGGGTTTTGTCCAAAAAAATAGCAGATATGCAACAAAAGTTAATAAAACCTGTGAAACTCGACAATGGGGATTAAAGAAAACAAAAATTTTTATACCAAAAATCTGCAAAAATGGTCAAGCGAAGTGAGTCCCACCAGGCATGTTAGAATGTATACGAGAAAATTTTGGACAAATCAAAGATAAAACAAATAACACACAAATTACCTTTTTACACAAAATCTTTCGAATACCTCGAATGATGATGCATGCATGTTGATTTGCTTTGAACGATTGGATTGTTGGTTGCTCACAGTCGCAACATAACTGTAAGATGAAGATTGATAGAAGAAGATGGATAGATGATGATAGATGAGAGGATTAGAAGAATATTGATGTAAAGGTTTTGATATGATTTCGACAGCATAAGGATATCAAACTCAATGCATACCAAATGGCTTATGAGATATTTATTTGTAATAAAATATATTACATTAATGAGATATTTATTTGTAATAATATATAAAATTAAAAGTCTTAAATTATAACATTCTCCTCCTTTCTACTATTTATAGTTTTAAATTTGAATATTTTCACTCCTTTTAATTATTTATTGTGTTGACCTAACAACTATTTATATGACATGTTACTATGCTGTTGTATTTAAAGACATCAATGTGCACTTAATTTTATAGGAGAGAACAATTAGAGCATATTTTTATTTATAAAAAACAATAAAGAATTAGATCTACATCATCATATAGGTTATCTATATATCTATGTATGTTGTCTTTAAAATTGCTCATCACTGAACTAATTTGAACCACCATAGGAGTTTGACCTAAGAGAACCCATTCACTTATTAAGTCAACAAACTACTAAAGATTATCCTTGGACTCCACCTTCACAAATTCAACTATCTAGAAGAGGAAAGAAAATACATTTTCAATCGCATATTCTATCACATAAATTTTGTGCATGACAAATTAAATCCACATGGTAGATGAAGTCTACAAAACTCATGATCAAACTTGTAGCACTTAAGAATGAACTAAAAAGTATTTTTAGATGACACATTTAACCTAAGATAGCAATCACACATTGTGAATTAATTACTTAACAACAATGAATCAATTGTACACAAATTCAACACCATTCATCTATCATTAGTTTGAGAGCTAACAATCCATAATCCTCACATTTTGATTTTGTATACTTATTGCAATTTGTAAACTCAACTTTGATAAATCTAATGTAGTTGTTTGCTTATTGATTTGCATTTATCTAATTACCCTATATTTATGTAAAAGGGGTTTTATTCTTACATTTGTGGTGAACCTTGTTAGAATGCACATGACAACTGAGAGGGGGGAGTGAATTAGTTGTGTATTAAAACATTAAACCCTCAAAGCAATTCCAAGCATAAACCTTTTAACATGCATTAGTAGAATGTGAACATATGAAGCATCAATGCAAACACATCCAAACACATAAGAACACCAGATTTATCTGGAAAACCCAATAAGGGAAAAACCATGGTGAGGATCAATTCACATATGTATGAACAAAAAAAATGAAAACAAATAGGCTCACTGCCCTAAATAAAATCTCGTTGCCAATGAAAGGCTCACTGCCTAGAAGGACTCACTGTCAAGAAGACAGAAGAATAGAAGAAGACTGTTACAAAGAGATTTACTATCTCAAAGAAATAGGAGAGATCCACCACTGCCTCTTCTTTCCATTCGCAATCTTTGGCACAATGCCTCTAGCAACTTCAAGAAAACTGAAAATGTAGACACCTTCTACTCATTGCATTTGGGACTCATAAGCATTTAAGCTCACACTTAATTCACCGCCCTTGATTAACATTCACATCATCATCTTTGCTTTGCTCCACTCAACTTCATCTTGCATTTATACCATCTCCAACCAAGATCTATCTCAATTAGGTTGATCCTAATGAAGTGTGTGCACCTCAAACGTGCAACACCAATTAGGTTGACACTAAACACTTCCACGTTGGAAAGAAGTAAAAGTGGACCATGTCAAGGGTTAACTAAGACACAAATTTGTATCACCAAGTTGATTATCACATCCACAATCCACGAGGCACCTCTGCAAATGGCGCTAGTAAGCCAAGTCAGCCAAACCTAAGTTAATGATGACATCCACCCTTCTCCAAGCCCAAAAACATCATATAGACCACAAGGAACCATTCTACAACATCCACACACCTTATCAAAATATTCACAATCATCAAAATCTTCTGCAACACAACCACAACCCCTTGAAACAAATAATATCTTCATTATGCACATTAGGACATACTGCTATTGAACATCAACACAAGAACTAAACTTGCAGAGCACCCCAACACTAGAAACTTCAAGTGAAGGTAGATATAGTCATTATAAGTACATTCCCAGATCTGTAGGACAAGAAACCTCAATGTAGAGAAATGTAGAGCAATCTCATTTCTCCCAGACAACCTTCTTCAGAGGATACTGATTTCTCCTTGAGTGCATATATAGATGAAGATTAGGTAGGATGTATAGATGATATAAGAAGTACAAGTGGTGGAGCTTTCTTTCTTGGAAGTAGACTAGTTTCATGGTTGACTAAGAAGCAGGATTCAATGTCATTATCTACTGTAGAGGCAAAGTACATTAGAGAAGCATCTTGCTACACATAGGTGTTGTGGATGAAGAAGACATTGAAGGATGTACCAGAGTATCATATGATGAACCTATTCCCATCTTATATGAAAATACAAGGGCCATCAACATTTCAAAGGATCCGGTAATGTATTCAAGAACAAAGAATATTTCATTCTGGTATGACTTTCTAAGAGAGAAGGTTGCAGAGAATGAGGTGAAATTGGAGTATGTGCCCACCAAGGATGAAATTGTAGACATCATTACAAAGGCTCTTCCTAATGATACTTTGGAGTATCTCTACCAGAAATTATGAGTCATTGCCCCTCCTTCTTTTGATTAGATGCATAAGTGTGTGCATCTGTCCAGGAAGCATTTCAAGGTACATTTTTAGTCCTAGACTGATGTTGAAGGCTGCCTCTTAGGAGGATTAGGTAGTGGTACTATTGGTTGGTACAGTCAAATGGAGCATATACTATGACCCTAAGGGGGAGAGTGAAGAAAATTGAAGTAGTGGAGTAAGAGCAAGTGCTTGCTAGTGTTACAAGTGTTACCCTTTGCTATTGATGTCAAAGGGGGAGAGAGTCAAAGTAGCTAAAAAACCACTATGCAAGAAAGTGTGTGAATTTAGTAAGCGTTGCTCCAGTCATGGGGAGTACTACTAAGTTATTGATTGATTGCTTTAGGTCTTGATGGTTTTTCAAAAGGTTGGTGTTGCCATCAATGACAAAGGGGGAGATTGTTGGAAACTTCCTAGTGTCATCATTGATGTCAACTTCTAGTAGGTGGTTCACTTGGTTTCCAAGTGCTTTTGAGAAAAAATGATTGGTCTAAGCTAAGTGCTTTTGAGAAAATTTGAATAAAAGGTGTGCAATGTGACAAAGGTATGTTTAGTGACCTGCTCCACATTTCTTCATAGTTGAAGATATGATTGTATGGTTTGGAAATGCTTATCAGAGGTGTTTAGAGGTGTTATATCTAGAGTTTTAGGTTCTAGATTGTGTGGCAGTGGAAGATGTGTTTGATAGAGTGTTTGATTGTGAAGGTTGTTTGAGAGAAATGAGAATGCTCTGCATTTCTCTACTTTAAGGTTTCTTGTCTTGTGGATCTAGGAAAATGCTTATATTGTCTATATGTACATTCCCTTGAAGTTCCTAGTGTTGGGGTGCTCTGCAAGTTCAGTTCTTGTGTTCATGTTCAGTAGTAGTGTATCTTGATGAGCAAAATGAATACATTCTTTATTTTAGGTGGTTGCGACCGTATTACATATGATCCTGATGATGTTGAATATTCTAGAAAGGTGTGTGGATGTTGTGTAGTATCTCTTTGTGGTTTGTATGATGTTTTTAGACTTGGAGAAGAGTGGATATGGTCACTAGCTCATGTTTGGCCAACCTGGCTTGCTAGTGCTATTTGTAGAGGTACTTTGTGGATTGTGGATGTGATTAGCAGAATGGTGATATAGATTTGAGTCCTAGTTAACCCTTGACATAGTCCACTTTCACTTCTTTCCACCATGGAAGTGTTTAGTTCTAGCCTATTTTGGTGTTGCACATTTGAGATGCATATGTTTCATTAGGATTGGGACCTAATTGAGATAGGTCTTGGTTGTAGATGGTATAAATGCAAGATGAAGTTGAGTGGAGCAAGGTAGAGAAGATGACATGAATTTGAATCAAGGGTAGTGAGTTGTGTGTGAGCTTAAATGCTTATGACTCTAAAATGCAATGAGCAAAAGGTGTCTACATTTCAGTGTGCTTGAAGTTGCTAGAGGCATTGAGCCAAAGGTTGTGGATGGCAAGAAGTGGTAGTTATGGATTTCTCCTATTGCTTTGAGATAGTGAATCTCTGTAATAGTCTTCTTCTATTCTTCTCTCATCTGGACAATGAGTCCTTATGGCTGTGAGCCCTTGGCAGTGAGTCTTTTTATTTTTGGTGTTTCTATTCATATATATGTGAGCTAATCCTCACCGTGGTTTTTCCCTTCTTAGGTTTTCCATGTAAATATGGCGTTCTTATGTGTTTGAATGTGTTTGCATTGATGCTCCATATGTTTACATTCTGCTAATGCATAATAAGAGGTTGATGTTTGGAATTGCTTTGAGGGTTTAATGTTTTAATACACAATTAATTCACCCCCTTTTAGTTGTCTTGTGCATTCTCATAGGATTTTATCCTTATCATCCCACTACTCTTTGGTGTGATAATAAGAGTGTCATTCACATTTATCACAACCTAGTGGAGCACCAACAAACTAACACATAAACTTCATCAAGAAACCCTTCCAGGATGGTGTTCTCATCTTGGAGTACTTGCCTACTAAGGAGCAGGGTGTGGACATGTTCACTAATCCTTTAGCATCTCCTCATTATCTTCATCCATGATTGATGCTTGGGGTGAAGGAAGTTGTCTTTGTGGAGTCTTCTTGAGTCATTCCTTCACTTTGTCATGTTTTCATTTGCATGTTTTATCTCTTTTGAGGAGTTTTTTCCCATGAGGTTTTCTCCTTTTCTTCACTTGTGAGAGATTGTTTGTACATGGGTACCTTATTTCTAGGACCCATATTTATATTTTTGCATTTGTTTCTTCCTCCCTAAGTTGTACTTAAGGGGGTTATGGTGTGATAAGGGTTATTCCCTAACTAGTTCCATTTTAACCCCTTTTCACACTTAAGATTTTAATAATACTTAGGGCACTTTTAGGGTACATATAAAATCTACTTATTTCTTTGTGTCTTATGTCATATGATTATTAGACTTGTCATAATCATATGTAGTCCTAGGTCTCATTTTGCCTTTATAAGCAATGTGTCTCTTGTACATTATATATCTTGTATCATTATCTTACATCCATTGGTATGCTTGTATTATTGATATAATAGAATTCTTGGTTGCTTCTCTCTTATGTGTAGAATGTTATTTGGTTTTGTAGATTTGATCTTGGTTGGTTGGTGACTTCAACAAATCACTAATTGAATATGTAACACATAATGACTATTCCAATATAATGATGATGCAAATACAACTAATGAATAAATGAGGGCAAGAGAGTAGCATTTATAGGATATGCTACTAAATGATGAGACACTTACAACCCATGTGGAAGGATGATGAAAATTCACCAACTTAGGAAAGTGCACTCAACCATAATGATTAAATGTAAGATGTCACCTACCTAAGTAGATGCCTACATAGTTAAGCTTATCCTAATGTGCATACTAATTCAAGGAAAATAAACCAAATGTATTAATAATAAAATGCACCAACATTTATATTACCTGGTAAACCTCTATTCAAACACTTGGGAGCTATAAATTCTATTTATTTCAACATGTTAATTTTCGTCATGAAGGTAGAGTTGTAAATACTGCATGTGATCCATATGACACTTAATGTCGAGCCTTCCTTCTACTAGAACTATCAGAAGCCTCAAATTGAAAAACATGAACGTATTCTTAGTGTGACTTCGAATCATTAAAAGGTACATTTATTTTAATTGAATTGGACATTACGTAATGTTAGGAGATGTACACTAATAATTAAAGTGTGTTGAATTTAATATTATCTATTAAAGGAGAGTATTTTACATCAAAAATAATATTTATTAACTTTCAATGTAAAAATAAAAAATATAATTACAACACAATGATTAGTTATTTGAATGTGAAGACAATACTATATATGTTTAAAATAAACTAAAATTAAAATTATTAATATCAGCAAATAAGCACAAAAACAATAGAAGTGGTAATAAAAGTTACCATTAGGCAAACTTATCCAAACTATGCAAAACATGGGCTCCACAAACATATACATAAGCCATAAATTTTAAAATCTTGGTAGAATTGAACATTTAAAAAAAAAAAAAAAACAATAAAAATATTTTTGTTTACTCTTCCTTACAAATTTAGGAAAATAATGATAAATTTTCTCCATAATAAAATAGAATACAAATTAACTTTTATAAAATAATGAAACCACGAAATATTGTAATTATTATACTTTGCAAATAATTATAGACATAACATATTTAGTGTTAAATAGATACTCCTTCCCAAGGTAAAATGAAAATGAGCCAATTTTTTTTAAATCAAATCACATAGACCCACTTCTTACATTATCATATGAGCATACACAATAATATAGTACATATTCAGCACTAACTTTTGAAATTCAAGACAATATTGTCATATTGTAGATATATCTTAAAGGGTTCTGAGTTGAAATTTTCTATGAGTTATTCAGAATTCAAGTCTTTTTTTGAGTGCTTGAAAACCATCTTTCCTTTCCATCTTTAGAAGCTATATACGAAATCTTTCCACAATGTTTTCTACTTCTACCTCATAAATTTTTCAATGAAACTTATTCACCTTTTTCCAACATGCTTCATATAAGAGAGACCTATATATAGATGCAAGACAATAAAAAAATAGAAATTAGTTCACAAATATTACTATTATGCAACAAATTTGATATAATATACACAAAATAACCTTTTGGAAGAAAGAAGAATATGATACATGAACATTTTGAAAATAAGAGCTCATGAGAGATAATTAGAAAAGTAACCCAACAATTACCTTCAAACATGTAATTGGAATGGTAGCTAAATTTAAGATGAATTCTATAATGACATAGCTCAATAATTGATCCATGTTTGCCTCCTACAATGGCTTTTAAGTAACAAAGAAAATACAAATGTACTATAATTCCTTCTAATTCTTGTAGGACAACTGTAATTGAGAAAACCAACATAATTACTATTAAGTAAAATAGATTAGGTAATGTTTTAAATATTAATCCCAAACATTAAAGGAAAAACTTCTATAATTTATTATTTCTAGAATATATTATTTTATTTAACTTTTTTTTTTTACAAATTTATGTCATATTTTAAACATAAAGAATAAGTGTAGACTTCATCTTTATGATAAGATGCCTCTATACTAGAAGTGTAGAAACTTTTAATTATATGTCAATCTTCTATTTGCAAGATAAACTAGATATATTATCAATTCAAAATATGTAAAGGACAATGTCTCAATACAATAGAATCTAATATAATATATAATAAGTCACAAGATATTCAAATCAAAAGTAATTATCACAATGTTAAAAAGATAAATATGGAGCCAATTGATATTACATTTATAGAAAATGACTTCTTTTTATCCTTTTTCTCCTCAAGAAAAAACAATTTACTTAATTGAATGTACTCAACAAGGTCCCTTAAAAAGGAACTCTATATAGTTATGATTAGAGAAATAGGACTCATAGATCCAATTATTAATTTTTTTAACAAACTACCTTAAATAAATTAAATTAAAATTATGTATTTTAATTAAATTTAATTAGATAAAATCAAAATAAAAGAAAAAGATGGAAGAAAGTACCGTTATTTTTTAAAATTAATTGTTTTTGGATTAAAATGAATTAAAAAATATCATATCTTATGGATAACAATTTTGTTACGTAACCTACGTAGTACAGTCAACTAAAGAATAGTGAGCACAACCCCTAGACAACAGTCAAATAAAGAAACAAATTTAATGGCCGGAAAATCTTGATACTTACTCGCTTATTTCGCCTCCAAATCAATTATTTCGTGTCCAATTTCCCTTTCTGCTCAAATAAATGCACATTTTCTTGTTTCTGTTTTCTGTACATTCACCTTAGTATTTTCTGGTAGGTTATTTTTCTCTGGCTTCCCTTTTTGTTCTATATCCGCTGCAGTCAATATTTCCTCTATTGCTCTGAACTTTTCTTGTATTTCAAGTGCTTTTCTTATATTCTCTTCTTTGAATTCTTCTGCCCATTGTTGGCTAGCCAAGTTACTTTTGTAACGGCTGGCCAGAAAATATCAGAGTTTGGTTGGTGTAAGACTGTAGAGACAGTTCTGATGTAACCGCAGCTTCTTGGTTTTTGCCAGTTTCTTCCACGGGAATAGCTAAGCTGTTTGTATCTTCTTTGAGAAGAGGAGCTTGATGAAGATTGTAAGTTTGCTTTGGAGAGTGTCTGTTTATGCTGGATGCATATGTAAAAACAGAGAATTAATATAAGAGATTTTCCCTTTGTATAGTGGACGTAGCCAGATTCCCTGGTGAACCACTTTAAAAACTCGTGTGTGTTTATCTTCTGAGTTGTATTTTTGTTTCTGTTCTTTCTCTGCAATCTCCTTTCATTCTGTTCTGTGTTTTTAAACCAACAACCATTTCCTGCAGCATTGAAGTAAGACTGTTGGTAGTTGTAAAACACCATATGCTATAATATCTCCCAAGCAGTTCACTGCCCTATCGATCAATTCCTTCTCGTCATTGATGAAAGAATCCTTGAAGATGACCGTGCACACGCATTCCATGCTAAAACTTTTTAGGCAATCTGTACCTTCATAACCTTGTAATTCATCAAGTTTTTCATGGCCACTCCAATATTCACAGAACTTGATATGGGGGTGCAAAGAACTCTGCCCATTCTCCGCAAACTCTCTAACAACTTCAAGAACCTCCTCAAATTTCAGCGCTGAACGTCGGTGCTTGTTTGTTTCAACCAGTCTTTCTATCTTTTGCATTTTGATGTCGGCTTCTAAACTCCTATGGTAGGCTCGGCTGCTGCCTGAATCAAACAAATTCATGGGGTTTACTGCTATGTTAGCAGGGAAGTCTATAAATTTGAGTAGATCTTGCGCTTCCTTGTAAGCTTGCATAGCATCCTTCACAATCTCATTCGAATCCCAACCATAGACAAGTTCTGCAAGGATAGAAATTGCCGCGACTGCTGCGATCTTCCATACCCCTATGTACAAATATATATCTTCAGTCAGGGAAAGCTGATTTCTAATCACTTCACGATTTTCATTGACACTGTTCTCAATTGCCTTTATTATTTTTTGATAACTTTGGCCCTTGGCATAAGCTTCATTCATCACACGCTTTATTTGCTTATTTGATGAATCAGCCAAGTACAAACTTTCGTCGGTTGCTGTTTCGAGTTCCACTTCTGGATCCAACACCAAATCTTTGAACATGTCGATACAGTGGAGGGCGTGAGATACTTTGATCACAGTCGAAACCAACAAAATCGACAACCCCCAACAGAAAAAGTTGAAGAGTATTAGTAAACAGATCACAACAAAGAAGAGAACAATAGGAAGCATGGTTGTAAGAAAGATGAAGAAAAATAATATTCTCAGCGCTTTCTACACATTCGTTAGTATACATTTGAAATGCGAGACATTATCAAGCGGGCTCAGATTCAATGCTCTTCGGTGAAAAAGGTATACTAATCGGCAAAAGCGAATTCCATATACCATATTATAAATAACGTAACCAGGAAAGTCATCTTGACGTGATAGACAAAGCAAGAGAAATATTAGCCATCTCCAGATGAGGATAATACATCCGGTGAGGATAAAAACGCATTGAAGGCTCATTGTCAATGTCACAATATTATTACTACGATGCAAAAGAGATTGCCAAGATATTAGTTTGGCCACCACCACTGCAACACATGTCGTCACAATCATTAACACAGCTGGAGTGAATGCCGAGCTATTTAACCAAAATTCTTGCTGACAACTACGAACTATGGTCCACAACTTGAATACATTACTCTCATTTCCTTGAAGCATTTCACTTTTTACACTTCCCGAAAGCATTTTAGGAATTTGGAGACTCAGACGGTCACGAGTGAAGTTACAATTTATAACAGCCAAACCTATGTAAAGCACAAGAGAAATGGCTGCCACCAACAGAAGCACATTAGATGAAATAAACATCACCCCTCCTCCCCTTCTGAATGTGGGGTCGTCAACATTTTGAAGCACATAAACTTCGGCGGCCGTATGCATACATAAACTCACCGCTAAAGCTGCAATATTTGACCAGCTTCCCTCAGAGCCATTAAAGGCCACGCCTGGCAGCACGCATCCTTAAAATATGCAGAAAACAAGTCGAGCAATATCGACGACAGTTGCTTGTTCAACAGCACTTGCAACTCCTCTTCTTTCGATTTGCCAAAGAGATTGACGTTTTGGGCATCAAAATACCCAAGAAATTGGATGGTCAAGGCAGTGAGAGTGAGACCATTACCCTGAATCCACTTATCCCCTCTTTTCCACGCATTCACAACATCCCACGCAACAAATATTAAAAATACAGATATGGCAAGTAACACCTTCCCCACTTGGAGACCGGACTCCATTTTGCTTCACAATCTCAACACAGGCGGAACTTGGAAGAGGCAGCAGCAATTATTTGATTTCTATACTCTAGTTAAACACGATCGGTCTGTATTTAAACAATAGCACAGTTCTAAATGTTCCAATTAGCTTCTTTCACGATAATTCCCTCTGTAATTTTAACTTTTAAGGCAATTCATTCTATATTCTGGCATAAATCTTCAGCACGAAGATAGGGGTATCTAAATTTCTTTAAGATGGAGACTTGGAATTCCTTACCTGCAATTTGTCGTAATATAATATAAACAGAGAGTGACGCTACAAACTTATAAACTTTGCTTTGGAATAATCTTTTGTTTTATACTTTGCTTGTGATATCATTGATATAAGTGGATGATTTGCAACTTTCATTCTTGCACTCATAGCCACTGAAAAGTGGTGAATCCCCACTGCATAGTGGATGCCTACTCACAGTAGATGAATGCACTTAATTGTTGCACAATGTTTTAGATTGTAAACTAAAGTACATTATGCTCTCACCTTGCCCAATGGGATCTTGGTAATTAGAAGTGTGGAGGTCATTTAGTTGTTCATGCATGATTGTGCTAATATTGATGATCATTGTTTACATTTTGAAAATATTTTTTGGGGTACATTGCTACAACAATCCACAACCACATTCCATTCCCTTGAGATATGGAAAAAAGAGATAGCTTCAAAATTAGGTGTAGGTGAAGAATCTTCTCAACTAAAAAAGTAAACCTCCAAGAGGACTCATGAATCCTTGCTTTATCCAAAAGAGAAACCAAGATCATGGAGTTTGTTTTAAAAATGACCTTTATCTAGCATAATTCACAAGTTTTCTAAAGAGCCACAAGGAAGGCATAAGATTTATCTAATTGTTAGTGCAAATCCCATAGCAGAAGAGAAAAAAAATGAATGATCCCATAAATATAGCATGACCAACTCTCCAAATCCCAGCAACACCTAGATTTCCATGAGAAGAGCCATCAATATTAATTTTGAAGAAACCTAATGGGGGAGACCACTTACATTTCCTATTCACCTTTCTAGAGGCCTTCTAGA
This sequence comes from Cunninghamia lanceolata, assembly GCA_027924645.1. Classification (NCBI taxonomy): domain Eukaryota; kingdom Viridiplantae; phylum Streptophyta; class Pinopsida; order Cupressales; family Cupressaceae; genus Cunninghamia; species Cunninghamia lanceolata. The sequence continues at coordinate 2,417,537 of BSBN01000696.1, read as the reverse complement.
CTAAGCTAGACTAAACTAAGGAAGCATCAAAAGAATAAATCTTAAGATGTCTTGAACTATAAATATAATAGACCTTAGGATATCATCCACATAACACTTAGATTCTATAGCTTCTTTGATAGAATCCATGACCATTTTCCAAACTTGCACAATGAGATTGTAATATTGTTTGAAAATTTGGTGATTCCACTCCAACTAGATCTTCCATAGGATAAAAATAGGATTAAGGTTCTAGGCCACAAAGAGTAAAGAAGTCAAAGAAGGAAGTTGACCCAAGCTTGTCTAGAATTCAAACAAAGAGGTAGCATGAATAAGTAGCAAATTCCAAATCTAGAACCACTACCCCTAATAGCTAAGGAGAAGGGACACTAAAAAAGGTGAGTAGCACATTCTTTTCTAGTTCCACAAAGGACACATTTTGAAGGGCCTTGAAATCCTCTCTTTCTTATGTTATCTTGGGTGAGACATTTATTCTAACAATGCAATTAGATAAAGAAATTACACTTAGTGTTGAATGCACAAGACAATTGAGAGGCGGGGTGAATCAGTTGTATCAAAAACTTTAAACCCTCATAAACATAATCATATCCACATCAATTCACTTAAATCTTAATTCTGTGATGAAGATTAAACATGAAAAATATATAACGAAAAACTTAATCAAATCAACACCATGCACAAGAGAACACCATAATTTTATGTGGAAAACCCTAAAAGGGAAAGACCACAGTGAGGATTAGCTCACAATATAATGTAGTATCAATACCAAATTACAAAGAGGCTCACTGCCCAAAGGAATGCTCACTGCAATAGGTTTACTGCCAAAAGAGCTCACTACCAAAAGGGGTGGCTCACTTCCAGAAGGGATCACTACCAAAAGGGGTGGCTCACTTCTAAAAGGGCTCACTGCCATGAACTGATATGATAGCATTTAGCACATGCCTGAGTTTAGTTCTAATGAAGCACAATACATATCACCTTCGCTACCTCACAACACAAACATCTTCATCTTTGTACCTTCACACATTCACATGAATTCTTTCCACTTATTTATATCAATCATCAACCTTGGAACATATATCAATGTCGGAAACACATTTTACAACCTTTGGAATAGTCTTCGAGGTCAGGAAACATACACAATTCAAATTAGGTATGGACCTAAACAATCTTGTGAAGAAAATGAATGAACGTAGAACACTTCACATCTTAGCTCAAACCTAAAAACATCTTCACATGCTTCAAAATGCTTCCACAATCCACAAAACACATCCGCAAAGAGTGTTAGCACCCAAGTCAACCAAACTTGTGCAAACACTAAGAATACTTAGCCACACACTTCCAAGAACTCAATCATAGCTTGCAAACCAAGAACAAGCCTTCAACACGATTTGGAGACATCCACGAACAACATGAAATCACCTAGGAGTCAAAAAATCCATCTACAACAAGTTTCACTTAAAGACAACAAATCTCACTTGAAGACAAATCACAGACTGCTCACAATTAACACTACTAAGCTCTGCTACTCAATAACTTGCTTTCCAAAGCACCAAATCACAAATCCTTTGGAATGAAGATAGATAAGGACCTTATAAACATATTTCCAAAACCACACCACCTAAAATCACTCTACAGAGTAATGCAGAGCAAAATACTTTCTTCCAGACACCTCTGCACAACCCAAAACTCTATCAATTACAGTCTTCAAACTAGTGAAGATAACTTCTACTGTACAGTGATCTAGACACTGAAAATTTGGATTTAGCATCTTCAAACACTTCTCTAAAACATATCCAAATCTCACACTCCAGTCTTCAACACAAAATAAATGTGGAGCCAAAACTCAGACAATATCCTGCAAGCCAGAATACTCTGCAACACACTATTTCCTCTGGAGAGAAAACTTTCTCAAAAGAACCTAGAAACCCAAAAACAAGAGAAATATACCAACATCATCAGTACTTCTATAAGGCATTTAAATTACTTTAACATGACAACTCAATCAAGCAACAATCAACAATATCAGAAGACACAGTTGACACCAATGACAACACAAGCATGTTGACATCAATGACAACACCGGTTAGCACATACTTGCAACACTTAGGATAACTAAATTTGTTCTAGATTTTATTTCACAAGGATAAACTTCTATTTTCACATTTCTTTTGGTCCAAGAACTGATACCAGGAGCCACCAAATAAGCCCCTTGAGGGTCATGGCCCTAAGAAAGAACATTTACTTCCTCTAGAGAGCAACAAGGTCAATTTGAAAGAATGGAAGAAATGGTAGCTTGAATTTTAGGAGTTCCACCCATAGGCTAGCTACAAGGATCTTTCCAATGATAGATTTAGGAATTTCCCACTATAAGAGAGCTCCTAAAATTAGAAACCTTAGAGCATCTAGTCACCTAAAAACCTCACTCAAGGGATGTAGAAGGAGAAAGGAAGAAAGGATCAAGTGGTCGAGATCCTAAGAATCATTCCAAAAAAGAACCCTATGACCATTCTTGGAAGTCTAGAAGAAACCCTCTTTGACATTGAAGCCCCCTTCTTAATGGTAATCCAAACCATAGAGCCTTTCCCATCTAGATCCATTCTCAAAACATCAATATTAGAAACTCCTTCTAAGTACTTGAACTTTAGAACTCTATCCCAAGTCTACTTTGGTTTCTTGTACCATAGACTCTAATACAGTTTCGTAGACAAATATTGGTTGTTGAGCTTAGTCTACCTAAGGCCTAGGCCACCATGTTGTCTAGGTCTACAAACTTAATCCCAACTAATTAGGCTCTATTTTGGGGAATCCAAATTCCCCACCCATAAAAACATCCTAGAGAGAGTGCCGAAATATTTTAGAAATGTTTTGAGAGTAGATGACACTAAGAATCTATAAATAGGAAGTGCATGTATGATATATTTTAAGAGAGTCAATCAGTTAGCAAAAGAAAACCTTCAAAAGGTCTAGTAACTAACCTACATTCTAAATTTGTCAAGAATCTTCTTCCATTGACCTCTTTTGAGGTTACTGATTGATTAGAGGATACAAGATAATCCAAAAGGAAGCTTCCCTATTTTAAAGAGTAAAATAAGAGCTAATCTTTGTTAGATGATCAAAGAGCTATTAAATAAAAAATAATGGACATATCCTTATTAATTTGTTGACTAGAGGTAACCAAATAAATATATAAGGTTTTCTTAAAATTAGTAACTTCATGAATCTTAGTAACACCAAGCAAAGTGGTATCATCAACAAATTGAAGATGAGATTGAGGGTCAAGATCCTAGGCCAAAGAGCAACCCTATATGCAACCATTATCTCTTTGGTGTTTTAGTAGTCTACCTAGACCTTATGTCATGAGGATGAAGAGATAAGCAAAGAGAGGATCACCTTGTTGTAGCCCCCTACATGTAAAGAAAAGAGGAGATGAGATGCCATTGATAAGAATGGAGTGGAGGGGAGAAACCACACAACTCATAACCCAATCAATCCACACTAAGCAAAACCTAAAGGATAATAAAATACTTTGGAGGAAAGACTACTTGACCCTATCATAGGCCTTGGACATATTCATCTTGATAAGTGTAGTTTTATCCATGAAACAAGACATAGAGTGAATGACCATTTTGGGATGAAGATGACCACATTCATACCACATTACTTAAAATCAAGGAAATAATATTCAGGCCTAATGAGAAATAAGAGGAACAAGTACCACAAAAAAATTCTCCACCACCACGGAGTGAAGGGATATGGAAATTTATTGAGTGGATGAACAAGGAAATAAACCCCACTACACATACATGTTATGTAAAAACTACTCAAGGGGACAATGAAGATATAGAGAACCTAGATATAGAAGTACAAGAAGGGGAAATAGAACTAGAACTCCATATAGAACCCAAAGAAAAATATTATAACCAACCCATAAAACTAAGAGGGGAAAATGTAGCAAAAGAAGGAGAACCAAAATTAGAAAAAATTGGAGATTATTGGGATGAAAGGGTAGTGGCGCAAGTTGTGGAGATCCTATTTGAATTTGAAAATCTATTCCCTAGAACATTCATAGATATGAAAGGAATTAAAGAGGAAGTGGGAATAATCAAAATCCAACTAAAAAGAGTCAAACCCATAAAGAAAAGACCATATAGGTTGAATCCTAATATGAAGAAGGTAAAATTGGAATTAGATAAAATGTTGGTAGTAGGTATAATCAAGCCTATGGAGGATGCCAAATGGATAAGACCCATGTTTGTGCAAAACAAGAACACATGAGAGATAAGAATATGCGTAAACTATAGGGAGATAAATAAGGCATGCATATATGACCCTTTTCCCACTCCATTTATAGAAGAAATATTGGAGTTAGTAGTTGGTAGAGAAATATACTCCTTCACTGATGGATTCTTTGGATACCATCAGGTCAAAATAAGAGAAGAAGACAAGCCTAAGACAACATTTGCATCATAATTTGGGTCTTACATGTACAAAGGGCACCTAAATGTCACCAGAAAATACAAAGGTAAGTTACCTTTAAAATGATTCAATTATGGGAAAATTGGTCATTTTTTTTCTAAATATCCTTTTAAAGAATCAAGGGGTAGTAACTGTTGCAAGTATGTGCCTAATCGGTGTTGTCATTGATGTCAACATATCTAAGTTGTCATTGGTGTCAACTGTGCTCTTATTTTGTTGCTTTCTTGTATGGATTGAGAAGCTTTGTATTTACTTGTGTAAGTGATCTCGATGTTGAGGATATTGAGAAAATTAGCCCCTCTGGTGGAAATAGTGTGTTGTAGTGGAAACAATGTATTGTATTTAGAAGAACAGTCCAGAAGTTTGCTCTACATTTCTTGTAGAATGAATATCTTTGTCTATGGATTGGAAGTTATTTGGAAGTCTATCTGAAGATGTTATATTCCAAGTTTGAGCCTCTGGAATGAAGATTTGAGTGAATTATGTTCACCAGTGTGAAAACTGCTTTTCTTGTATGTTTGGTGGTATCAAGGAGAAAGTCTTATGCTCCACATTCCTTCGCATTGAAGTATTTATGTCTTCGGTTCTAGAATCAAGTTTGAAATGATGTTAATTTCCTTCAACTACAATGGTTCATGATATGGTGGTCCGCAAGCTATCCTTTACTTATGACAATGGCTAACAATGTTGTTCTTGTGCTCCGGTTTGAAGAATCTTCTTGATAGAGTGGTTAGAGATTGTGTGGTTGTTCTTGGTGATTACAATGTGCTTGTGGATGTCTCCTGATCATGTTCCTACCTTTGATTTGGTCCATAGAGAGAAATTTAGATCATGGATGAAGTCTATTCTTTGAAGACCAAGTATTATCTCCCGTCCTGGCCGACTTGGTTGAATTCATTATTTGCTGAGATGCATTGAAGATTATAGAAGCTTGTCGTGGCATGGAGGATTGTGTTTGAGTCCCAGCTAAGGTATGGTATGATTGGCATACATCTTTACATCTTTTCCTTAGCTAAATTTGTATTAGGTCCATACCTATTTTATGTATGTTTGTAATGCTGACCTTAGAGATTGTTCCAATGTTTTGAAATGAATGTAATGCTGACCTTGATGTACATTCCAAGATTGACGAATTGCATAAAAGCATGTAGTGTAGTTCCAAGAAAAGGTATGTGTGGTGCTAATATGAAGAGATAAGTGTGAAGATGTGAAAGAGCAGAGTAGAGAAGTTATATTATGCTTCAATGGAACTGAACCCTGGCATGGAGTAGATGCTACTAAATAAGTTCACCACTTTGGCAGTGAGCACCCCCTTAGCAGTGAGCTATTCTTTGTAGTGAGCATTTTGGACAGTGAGTCCTTTTGGGCAGTGAGCCTTTGTTTTCAGTATTGTTATAACTCATATTTCTATGGGCTAACACCTGCCGTGGTTTTTCCCTTATAGGGTTTTCCATGTAAAAATCTGGTCTCTACTATGTTGGATGTGTGATTGTAATTAAGTTTATGGTTTCATGCTTTCATGGTTAAATCTAATTATAAATAATTAAGTTGTTGATGGTTTGATATTCATATGCACCTATGTTTTTGTGACAACTGATTCACCCCCCTCTTAGTTGTCCATTGTATTTCAATAATTGGTATCAGAGAAGGTTCCTCAGAAGAAAGCCTAATAGCTTGAGGAAGATCCAAGATGTCTTATAAAAGGGAAGCTCCATAGTTTGATGGACAAATTATGCTCTTTGGAAGGTACGAATGAAAAGCCATCTCCTTTGTCTTGGTTATAAAGTATGGAAGGCTACAAAATCAAAATATACCATGACTCAAAATGGTTTGACAACTGAAGATGAAATTAAAGAATACGAATTGAATATAAAAGCAAGAGATGCTCTATTAAGTGCCTTGATTGACACTGAGTTGATAAAAGTCATGGACCTAGAAATTGCAAATGAGGTTTGGAAAAGTTGAAGAATTTGTATGAAGGAGATGATTCTATAAAAGAAGCTAAACTTCAAGGACTAAAAGCTAAATATGAGAGCTTGAAGATGAATGAAGATGAAAACATTACATCCTTCATGGAAAGGGTTGATGAAATTGTCAATGGAATAAAAGGAATGGGAGGAACCATTGGTGATGAGGAAGTTGTGATGAAAATTCTTAGATCACTACCAAAGTTCTATAGTCACAAGGTAGTTGCAATTGAAGAATTCATGACTATAAAAACTATTGACAGAGATCAATTACTTGGAAATCTTACATCCTTTGAGATGAGAGAATTTTGTGATGCCCTACCGAAATTTTGGACAACTTTTAAAGCCATTACATTAGAAAAGATCTCCAGAGTTGAGAAATATAAGGTGGATGATGACTTTGATGAAATTGAAGCTAACTTTGTTGACAGGATGCAAAGAGCTTCCGGTAAGTTCAATGGTAAATTACCTTTAAAATGTTTCTCATGTGGTAAAGTATGTCATTATGCTTCCAGATGTTGTGAAAGAATTGAAAGAAATAGGAAATGATTTGAGAGTAGGCCTAGAGCTCCAAAGAAATGCTACTATGTTAGAAATTTTGATGATGAATCTGATGATGCTAGTACTAGTGCAAATGAATGCTTATTTATTGCTATTAAAGAAGATCTCGTGTCTACTAATTCTGTTAGCTGTGTGAAGGAAGAAAAACCAGTAGAAGAAAGTGCTTTGGCTATTTAGGTTGAGAAAGACAAGGATGAATGGATTATTGATAGTGGATGCTCACATCACATGACCGGTGGCAAAAGAAAGTTTGTAAGTTTGGAAATGTATGATGGAGGACTGGTTAGGTTTGGAGATAATGCAACTGGTAAGATTTGTGGAAAAGGAGCTATTTCATTTGATGGAAAGCATAATACTGACAATGTCATATATGTGAAGGGTTTGAAGCATAATCTTTTGAGTGTTGGTCAGATGGGTGATAAAGTATATGATCTGATATTTAAAGACAATGGGTGCAAGATTATGGAAAGCTTTGGAATTGTGATTGCTACCAGTAAGAAGACAAAAGGTAACATCTATCAATTAAGAGAAACTAATGATTATTGTTTATTAGCCTAGGCAGATGAGAGTTGGTTGTGGCATAGAAGGATGTGTCATATCAACTTTGATAATCTAGAAAAGATAAGCTCAAGTCAGACTGTTATAGATTTACCAAAAGTTGTGAAACCCTCCAATACAACTTGTAAGGAATGTCAGTTAGGGAAGCAAACAAGAACAAGTTTCAAGTGCAAAGAGCAATTTTCTTTCGGTTTGCTAGATCTAGTGCATACAGATTTCTGTGGTTCTACAAGGGTAAGAAGTCTACAAGGTGATATGTACTTCATGTTGCTTATTGATATTTATTCCAGAATGACTTGGGTTACTTTTCTAAGAGACAAATCAGAAGCCCTATAGAAGTTCAAATCTTTCAAGGCAATGGTTGAAAATGAAATAGAGTTGAAAATCAAATGTTTGAGGTCTAATAGAGGAGGTGAGTTCACATCAAATGAATTCAACATTTTCTATGAAGAGCATGGAATAAAGAGACAACTGTTTGCACCTAGGACTCCTTAGCAGAATGGAGTTGTGGAAAGAAAAATAGGATAGTTCAAGAAGCTACTAGGATAATGATGAAGGAAGCAAATCTGCCAAAAGTATTTTGGAAAGAAGCTATATATACTACTGTCTACACTTAAAACAAAGTTCAAGTGAAAGGTAATGGTACTAAAACTCCCTATGAATTGTGGTATGGAAGATTTCCTACAGTAAAATATTTCAAAGTCTTTGGAAGGAAATGCTATATTAGAAGAGATAAAGATCTAGGAAAGTTTGATGCAAGGTATGATGAAGGAAACTTCCTTCGATACTCTACCAAGAGTAAGGCCTACCAGTGCTATAACAAAAGGCTCAAATATATTGTTGAGAGTGGAAATGTGAAGGTGGATGAAGGCAAGGAAAGAATATCAGACCTGAGTTGATATGAACTAGATGGACATGTGACTATAGTAAATGAAGAAAAAGATGAGCAAGAAGATAGCCAAGATGAAGAAGAGGCTCAAAAAAGTGTTTTCAAGACTCCTAGGTATGTAAGGATTAATCACTCTAAAGATTAGATTATAGGTGACAAAAACAAAGGTGTGTTGACAAGGAAAAGAGTTGTAGAAGAACAAGTGAATTACTATTTGCTTTTAAAGGTTGAACCAAAAACTGTGAATGAAGCTTGTAATGATGAAAACTGAATAAAAACCATGGAGGAAGAACTAATGTAGATAGAAAAGAATGATATTTGGGAACTAGTTCCTAGACCTGTTGACAAAAATGTTATTAGAACCAAATGGGTTTTTAGTAATAAGTTGAATGAGAATAGAGAGGTTGTAAGAAATAAGTCAAGGCTTGTGTGGAAAGGATATTCTCATATTAAAGGATTAGATTTTGAAGAGACTTGTGCTCCAGTAGCTCAAATTGAAGCAACCCGAATATTTCTAGAATTTGCAGCCCATAAAGATTTCAAAGTGTACCAAATGGATGTGAAGACTACATTTCTAAATGGTGAGTTGGAACAGGAAGTTTACATTGAGCAACCGGAAGGATTTAAGTTGTCAGACTAAGGTGACATTGTGTGCAGGTTGAAGAAAGCCCTGTATGGACTCAATCAACTCCTAGAGTCTGGTATGTAAGGTTGGATAAGTACTTATTGTAGTTAGGGTTCAATAAAGGTACTACAGATAGTAATCTTTATTTCAAGATTAATAGTGATCAAATTTTGATTATTGAAGTCTTTTTTGATGATATCATCTTTGGAGGCAATGACAGTATGTGTATGAAATTTGCTGGTGAAATGCAAAAAGAGTAAATGAGATGTCCATGTTTGGTGAGATAAATTTCTTTCTAGGTCTACAAATCAATCAATTAGATAAATGAATCTTCATATCTCAGTCTAAGTATGTGAAAGAGTTGTTGAAGAAGTTTGGGATGGAAGACTCTAAACTGGTATGTACTCCTATGGTGATTGGTTGCAAGTTGAGAAAAACTAACGAATCACCTAAGACTGATCAGAAAAAATGTAGATCCATGATTGGAGGATTGCTTTATCCAACTCAAACTAGACCTGATATTATGCATGCAGTTTGTCTTGTTGCAAGATTTCAAGCAAATCCAACGGAATCACATGTGATGGCAGTAAAAAGAATCTTGAGGTATTTAAAAGGCACTCTAGAACATGGCTTATGGTATCCGAAGGACAATGATTTCACTCTTAGTTCCTATACAGATGCTGATTGGGTTGGAGATGTTGATGATAGGAAGAGCACAAGTGGAGTTGCTTTCTTCTTGGGAAATAGATTGGTTTCACGAATGAGAAAAAAGTAAGACTCAATCTCTTTGTCTACTGTAGAAGAAGGGTATATTGCAGCAGCATGTTGTTGCACTCAAGTGTTATGGATGAAGCAGAATTTAAGGGATATAAGAGTTGTGTATGAAGATCCAATTGCAATCATTTGTGACAATACAAGTGCCATAATTATTTCAAAGAATCCAACGATGCACTCATGAACAAAGCACATATCAATAAGGTATCACTTTTTGAGAGAGAAGGTGATAGAGACTGATGCAAAGTTGAAATATGTGTCCACAAAGGATTAGATTGCATACATTTTTAGTAAGCCTCTGCCTAAAGATACCTTTGAGTATCGCAAAGAAAAGTTAGGGGTCATTACCCCTCATGTCCTGAACTAAAATGCATAGGAATGCATCAATCCAGTGGTGCTCAAAGTGTCATTCTTTGATCTGGGTTAATGTTTTGAGGGATACCTCTCAAGGGGAGTAGCTAGATGTTTCTAACAAAGTAAGTGTTGATAATAGAGAAAGTTTAGTGGATCAGAGCAACAGCATGCAAGTATGTGCCCTTTGCCATGTATGTCAAAGGGGGAGAGAAATCATGTGAAAAACTTAGGGGGAGAAAAAGTGTGGATGTGTAAAAAGAAAGGGGGAGTATGTTGTCTTGATGGTCATTAAATTTTTCACATCATATGTTGCCATCAATGACAAAGGGGGAAATTGTTGCAAGTATGTGCCTAACCAGTTTTGTCATTAATGTCAACATATTTATGTTGTCATTGGTGTCAACTATGCTCTTACTTTGTTGCTTGCCTATATGTAGTGAGAAGCTTTGTATTTACTTGTGTAAGTGATCCTGATGTTGAGGATATTGAGAAAATAAGCCACTCCGGTGGAAATAGTGTGTTGTAGTGGAAATAGTGTATTGTATATAGAAGAATAGTCCAGAAGTTTGCTCCACATTTCTTGTAGAATGAATATCTTTGCCTGTAGATTGGAAGTTATTTAGAAGTCTGTCTGAAGATGTTATATTCTAAGTTTGAGCCTCTGGAATGAAGATTTGAGTGAATTATGTTCACCAGTGTGAAAACTACCTTTCCTATATGTTTGGTGGTATTAGGGAGAAAGTCTTATGCTCTGTATTCTTCCGCATTGAAGTATTTCTGCCTATGGTTCTAAAATCAAGTTTGAAATGATGTTAAGTGCCTTTAACTACAATGGTTCATGATTTGGTAGTTTGCAAGCTATCCTTTACTTATGACAGTGGTTGACAGTGTTGTTCTTGTGCTCCAATTTAAAGAAACTTCTTGACAGAGTGGTTAGAGATTGTACAGTTGTTCCTGGTGATTACAATGTGCTTGTGAATGTCTCATAATCATATTCCTACCTTTGATTTGGTCCATAGAGATAAATTTATATCATGGATGAAGTCTGTTCTTTGAAGACCTAGTATTTTCTCAAGTCCTTGTTGACCTGGTTGAATTCATTATTTGTGGAGATGCATTGAAGATTGTAGAAGCTTGTCATGGTATGGAGGATTGTGTTTGAGTTCCAACTAAGGCATGGCATGATCCACATACATCTTTACATCGTTTCCTTAGCTAAATTTGTATTAGGTCCATACCTATTTTATGCATGTTTGTAATGTCGACCTTGGAGATTGTTCCAATGGTTGATGAATGTAATGCCGAACTTGATACATTCCAAGGTTGATGAATTGTATAAAAGCATGTACAATTTAGTTGTGAAAAAGAGTATATGTGGTGCGAATATGAAGAGATAAGTGCGAAGATGTGAAAGAGCAGAGCAGAGAAGTTATATTGTCCTTCAATGGAACTGAACCCTGGCATGGAGTAGATGCTACTAAATTAGTTCACCACTTTGGTAGTGAGCCACCCTCATAGCAGTGACCCATTCTTTGCAGTGAGCATTTTGGATAGTGAGCCCTGTACGCAGTGAGCCTCTATTTTTTGGTATTGTTATAACTCATATTTCTATGGGCTAACACCCACCGCAGTTTTTCCCTTATAGGGGTTTCCACATAAAAATTTGGTTTCTACTATGTTGGATGTGTGATTATAATTAAGTTTATGGTTTCATGCTTTCATGGTTAAATCTAATTTTAAATAATTAAGTTGTTGATGGTTTGATATTCATATGAACCTAAGTTTTTGTGACAACTGATTGACCCCCTTGTGAGTTGTTCATTGTATTTCAACAATTGGTATCAGAGAAGGTTCCTCAGAAGAAATCCTAACAGCTTGAGGAAGATCCAGGATGTCTTATAAAAGGGAAGCTCTGTAGTTGGATGGGACAAATTATGCTCTTTGGAAGGTACGAATGAAAAGCCTTCTCCTTTGTCTTGGTTATAAAGTATTGAAGGATGTAGAATCAAAATATACCATGCCTCAAAATAGTTTGATAACTAAAGATGAAATTAAAGAATATGAATTGAATATAAAAGCAAGAGATGCTCTGTTAAGTGCCTTAATTGACACTGAGTTGATAAAAGTCATGGACCTAGAAACTACAAATGAGGTTTGGAAAAAGTTGAAGAATCAGTATGAAGGAGATGATTATGTAAAAGAAGCTAAACTTTAGGGACTAAAAGCTAAATATGAGAGCTTGAAGATGAATAAAGATGAAAACATTACAACCTTCATGCAAAGGGTTGATGAACTTGTCAATGGAATAAAGGAATGGGAGGAACCATTGGTGATAAGGAATTTGTGATGAAAATTCTTAGATCACTACCAAAGTCCTATAGCCACAAGGTAGCTGTAATGCAAGAATTCATGATTGTAAAAATTAATGACAGAGATCAATTACTTGGAAAGATTACAGCCTTTGAGATGAGAGAATTTAGTGATGCCCTGCCGAAAGTTGAGACAACTTTTAAAGCTGATTCTTCAGAAAAGATCTCCAGAGCTAAAAAATATAAGGTTGATGATGACTTTGATGAAATTGAAGCTAACTTTGTTGACAGGTTGCAAAGAGATTTTGGTAAGTTTAAAGGTAAATTACCTTTAAAATGTTTCTCACGTGGTAAAGTAGGTCATTATGCTTCCAGATGTCCTAAAAGAATTGAAAGAAATAGGAAAAGATTTGAGAGTAGGCCTAGAGCTCCAAAGAAATGCTAGTATGTTAGAGATTTTGATGATGAAAGTGTGACTAATGATGCTAGTACTAGTGCAAATGAATGACTATTTATTGCTATTAAAGAAGATCCTATGTCTACTAATTCTTCTAGTTGTGTGAAGGAAGAAAAAACTGTGGAAGAAAGTTCTTTGGCTGTTCAGGTTGAGAAAGACAAGGATGAATGGATTATTGATAGTGGATGCTCACATCACATGACCGGTGGCAAAAGTAAGTTTGTAAGTTTTTAAATGTATGATGGAGGATTGGTTAGGTTTGGAGATAATACAGCTAGTAAGATTTGTGGAAAAGGATCTATTTCATTTTATGGAAAGCATAATACTAACAATGTCCTATATGTGAAGGGTTTGAAGCATAATTTTTTGAGTGTTGGTCAGATGTGTGATAAAGGATATGATCTAAGATTTAAAGACAATGGGTGCAAGATCATGGAAAGCTCTAGAACTGTGATTGCTATCGGTAAGAAGAAAAAAGGTAACATATATCAATTAAGAGGAACTAATGATTATTATTTATTGGCCCAGGCACATGAGAGTTGGTTGTGGCATAGAAGGATGTGTCATATAAACCTTGATAATTTGGTAAAGATAAGCTCAGGTCAGATTGTGAGAGATTTACCAAAAGTTGTGAAACCCTCCAATACAATTTGTAAGGAATGTCAGTTAGGGAAGCAAATAAGAACAAGTTTCAAGTGCAAAGAGAAATTTTCTACCGGTTTGCTAGATCTAGTGCATACAAATCTCTGTGGTCCTACAAGGATAAGAAGTCTACAAGGTGATAGGTACTTCATGTTGCTTATTAATGATTATTCCAGATTGACTTGGGTTACTTTTCTAAGAGACAAATTAGAAGCCCTAGAGAAGTTCAAATCTTTCAAGGCAATGATTGATAATGAAATAGAGTTGAAAATCAAATGCTTGAGGTCTGATAGAGGAGGTGAGTTCACGTCAAATGAATTCAACATTTTCTGTGAAGAGCATGGGATAAAGAGACAACTGTCTACACATAGGACTCCTCAGTAGAATGGAGTTGTGTAAAGAAAAAATTGGATAATTCAAGAAGTTGCTAGGACAATGATGAAGGAAGTAGATTTGTTGAAATTATTTTTGAAAGAAGCTATACATACTACTGTCTACATTCAAAAAAAAATTGAAGTGAAAATTAATTGTACTAAAACTCCCTATGAATTGTGGTATGGAAGAATTCCTACAATAAAATATTTCAAAATCTTTGGAAGTAAATGCTACATCAGAAGAGATGAAGATCTAGAAAGTTTGATGCAAGGTGTGATGAAAGAATCTTCCTTGGATACTCTACCAAGAGTAAGGCCTACAGGTGCTATAACAAAAGGCTCAAAAAGATTGTTGAGAGTGCAAATGTGAAGGTGGATGAAGGCAAGGAAAGAATATCAGACCTGAGTTGCTATGAACTAGATGAACCTGTGACTATAGTAAATGAAGAAAAAGATGAGAAAGAAGATAGTCAAGATGAAGAGGCTCCGAAAAGTGTTGTAAAGACTCCTAGGTATGTAACGATTGATCATTCTAAAGATTAGATTATAGGTGACAAAAATAAAGGTGTGCTAACAAGGAAAAGAGTTGCAGAAGAACAAGTGAATTATTGTTTTCTTTCAAAGGTTGAACTAAAAACTATGAATGAAGCCTGCAATGATGAAAACTGGGTAAAAGCCATGGAGGAAGAACTAATGCAGATAGAAAAAAATGATACTTGGGAATTAGTTCCTAGACTTGCTGACAAAAATGTTATTAGATTCAAATGGGTTTTCAGGAATAAGCTGAATGAGAATGAAGAGGTTGTAAGGAATAAGGCAAGGCTTGTGTGCAAAGATTATTCTTGGATTGAAGGATTAGATTTTGAAGAGACTTTTTCTCTAGTAGCTCGAATTGAAGCAATAAGAATATTTCTGGCATTTGTAGCCCACAAAGATTTCAAGGTGTTCTAGATGGATGTGAAGTCCACATTTCTGAATGGTGAGTTAGAAGAGGAAGTTTACATTGAGCAACCGGAAGGATTTAAGTTAGTAGACCGAGGTGATATTGTGTGTAGGTTGAAGAAAGCCTCGTGTGGACTCAATCAAGCTCCTAGATCTTGGTATGCAAGGTTGGATAAGTACTTATTGTAGTTAGGGTCCAATAAAGGTACTATAGACAATAATATTTATTTCAAGATTAATGGTGATCAAATTTTGACTATTGAAGTCTTTGTTGATGATATCATCTTTGTAGGCAATGAAGGTATGTGTATGAAATTTACTGGTGAAATAAAAAAAGAGTTTGAGATGTCCATGTTTGGCGAGATGAATTTTTTTCTAGGTTTACAAATCAATCAATCAAATAAAGGAATCTTCATATCTCAGTCTAAGTATGTGAAAGAGTTGTTGAAGAAGTTTGGGATGGAAGACTCTAAACTGGTATGTATTCCTATGGTGACTGGCTACAAGTTGAGAGAAACTGATGAATCACCTAAGACTGATCAGAAAAAATATAGATCTATGATTGGAGGATTGCTTTATCTAACTTAAACTAGACCTGATATTATGCATGCAGTTTGTCTTGTTGCAAGACTTCAAGCAAGTCCAAGGTAATCACATGTGATGGCAGTAAAAAGAATTTTGAGGTATTCAAAAGGCACTCTAGATCATGGGTTATGGTATCCAAAGGACAATGATTTCACTCTTAGTGCCTATACAGATGCTGACTGGGCTCAAAATGTTGATGAGAGGAAGAGCACAAGTGGAGTTGCTTTCTTCTTGGGAAATAGATTGGTTTCATGGCTGAGCAAAAAGTAAGACTCAATCTCTTTGTCTACTGTAGAAGCATAGTATATTGCAACAACATGTTGATGCACTCAAGTGTTATGGATGAAGTAGACTTTGAGGGATATAAGAGTTGTGTATGAAGATCCAATTTCAATCTTTTGTGACAATACAAGTGCCATAAATATTTCAAAGAATCCAGTGATTCATTCAATGACAAAATAGATATAAATAAGGTATCACTTTTTGAGAGAGAAGCTGATAGAAAATGAAGTAAAGTTGGAATATGTGTCCACAAAGGATCGGATTGTAGACATTTTCACTAAGCCTCTACCTAAAGATACCTTTGAGTATCTCAAAGAAAAGTTAGGGGTCATTACCCCTCTTAGACTGAACTAAAATGCATAGGAATGCATCAATCCAGTGGTGCTCAAAGTGTCATTCTTTGATCTGGATTGATGTTTTGAGGGCTACCTCTCAAGGGGAGTAGCTAGATGTTTTTGACAAAGTAAGTGATGATAACAGAGAAAGTTTGGTGGATCAGAGCAGCAACATGCAAGTATGTGCTCTTTGCCATTAATGTCAAAGGGGGAGAGAAATCATGTGAAAAACTCAAGGGGAGAAAAAGTGTGGATGTGTAAAATGAAAGGGGGAGTATCTTGTCTTAATGGTCATTAAATTTCTCACATCATATGTTGCCATTAATGACAAAGGGGGAGATTGTTGCAAGTATGTGCCTAACCAGTTTTGTCATTGATGTCAACATATCTGTGTTGTCATTGGTGTAAACCGTGATCTTACTTTGTTGCTTTCTTATATGGAGTGAGAAGCTTTGTATTTACTTGTGTAAGTGATCCTGATGTTGAGGATATTGAGAAAATTAGTCCCTCCAATGGAAACAGTGTATTGTAGTGGAAACAATGTATTGTATTTAGAAGAACAATCTAGAAGTTTGCTCCACATTTCTTGTAGAATGAATACCTTTGCCTGCAGATTGGAAATTATTTATAAATTTGTCTAAAGATGTTATATTCCAAGTTTGATCTTTTGGAATGAAAATTTGAGTGAATTATGTTCACCAGTGTGAAAATTGTTTTTCCTGTATGTTTGGTGGTATTAGGGAGAAAGTGTTATGCTCTGCATTCCTTTGCATTGAAGTATTTCCATCTACGGTTTTGGAATAAAGTTTGAAATGATGTTAAGTGTCTACAACTACAATGGTTCATGATTTTGTGGTCTGTAAGTTATCCTTTACTTATGACAGTGGCTGACAATGTTGTTCTTGTGCTCTGGTTTGAAGAAACTTCTTGACATAGTGGTTAGAGATTGTGTGGTTGTTCCTGGTGATTACAATGTGCTTGTGGATGTCTCCTGATTGTATTCCTACCTTTGATTTGGTCTGTAGAGAGAAATTTGGATCGTGGATGAAGTCTATTCTTTGAAGACCTAGTATTATCTCTAGTCCTAGCCGACTTGGTTGAATTCATTATTTGTGAAGATGCATTGAAGATTGTAGAAGCATGTCATGGCATGGAGGATTGTGTTTGAGTCCCACCTAAAGCATGGTGTGATCCACATACATCTTTACATATTTTCCTTAACTAACTTTGTATTAGGTCTAGACCTATTTTATGTATGTTTGTAATGCCGACCTTGGAGATTGTTCCAATGGTTGATGAATGTAATTATGACTTTGATGTACATTCCAAGGTTGATGAATTGTATAAAAGCATGTAATGTAGTTGCAAAAAAGAGTATGTGTGGTGTGAATATGAAGAGATAAGTTCAAAGATGTGAAAGAGCAGAGCAGAGAAGTTATATTATGCTTCAATGGAACTGAACCCTAGCATGGAGTAGATGCTACTAAATCAGTTCACCACTTTGGTAGTGAGCCCTGTAGATAGTGAGCCTCTATTTTTTAGTATTTTTATACCTCATATATTTCTATGGGCTAACACCCATTATGGTTTTTCCCTTATAGGGTTTTCCACATAAAAATCTAGTGTCTACTGTGTTGAATGTGTGATTGTAATTAAGTTTATGGTTTCATGCTTTCATGGTTAAATCTGATTATAAATAATTAAGTTGTTGATGGTTTGATACTCATATAAAGCTAAGTTTTTGTGAGAAGTGATTCACCACCCTCTCGGTTGTCTGGTGTATTTCAAAAGTAATATGAGAGAGAAGTTCAAAAAGAGTATTTATTCAATGGAGAACAACTGCTCTTCAGAAGATGAGGATCATGATGATTCAAATGATCAAACACTTTACATGGCCTTGAATGTTTGTGACATAGAAGATGATACTGGAAAATGTAAGAAGTCTAATACCTTGTAGGCTAACCAAGATAATAAAAATCAATGGTTGTATGGGCTGACTTTTATGCAAAAGAAGAAGCCAATGCTTGGGTAATTGACAATAGTTGCTCTAATCACATGACTGATCACAAGGAGAAGTTTATCAACCTTAAGAAATGAAATGGTGGAGCTTTTAAGTTTGGTGGTGATGAGTCAGCACAAATTTGTGGAAAGGGTGCTTAACCATTTATGGAAACAACAAGATTGAGGATGTCCTCTATGTTAAAGGGATGAAGCACAATCTCCTCACTGTTAGTCAGATGTGTAGTAAATGATACAATCTTACCTTTCATGCCAAAGGATGTGAAATTAGGAAGGTACACTAGTAGAATTTTGGCAAATAAATGACTACATGACTAGAACTTTTAGTCACAAGAACTAAAAATGACTAAATTCTAGTAATTTTTTGTAACACAACTATAAATGACTAAATAAATGACTAATTCAAGATCGTCATGTAAAAAACACAACTAAATTAGTCATTTATTTAGTCATTTATAATTGTCACATAATAATTAGTCACACAAATAATATTACTAGTATTAGAAATAAAGAATTACTAGTATATATACAAAAACACCACTTGTATGCAAATTATTGCATAAAGGATAACCTAGTTAAATCAAGCCTAAAATTAAGCTAAAAATTGTAAGGTTTAAAATTTGTTCCCATGATCCTTTGTTCTTGCCCAGTATAAAATCAAAAACCATAAACCTCCCTCATCTTTATTTGGCGAGTAGAACAAAAATGTTCTATTCGCTCGTCTTTCCTGTCAACAATAGCGAAAGATGAAGATGAATTTTGTGGTGAAATGGAAGAACGCTTGGTGAACAAGGAGTACAAAATATGGAAGAAAAATATGCCTTTTTTGTATGATGTGGTAATCACCCATGCTTTGGAATGACCTTCGCTTATGGTGCAGTGCCTACTTGAGTGGGACGAGCTGCCTGGAAAAGATTCTGTTCAAAAATGATACTGGGGACTCACACTTCTGATAATGAGCCCAACTATCTGATGCTGGAGTAGGTGTAGCTTCCGCTCAAGGATGTTGAGAATGACACCAGGCAGTATGATGAGAACTATGGTGAGGTTGGAGGATTTGGTTGTACTAATGAGAAGGTAGGGTTTTCATTTACTTCTCTTTTTGTTTTAGTATAGACAACCTTGGTTTTAGAGGGCTTGACTCTGTTATGGTATGGAAGGATTATTTTTTTTCTTGATAAAAGTTGGGGAACCCACAATACCTCATCTCATCTCCACTTTGAAAAGGATTTGAATAAACATCTCAGACGATAATTTATAGCTACACTGCACTAATGTGGATTGGAAAGGGTTTATTTTGTGTTTTGGTAGTTTCTCATTCTTTTTATTTTTTCGGCTTCATTATTTTGTTGTTTATTTTGTTTTGATTCTTAATGCTAATCTATTCTTTGGGGGAGGCTATGGATTTGGTTTGGATTGGGATTTAATGAGTTGAGCTGAACTAATCGGGATGTTGCCTATGGGGGATAGGGTTATAGGTTACATTAGTGGAATATGATATTATTTTATGTAGATTTTGTCTAATATAAATTATGAACAAGAGATATTTTGGTGTAGTTTTATGCCTTTTGGGGATAAATTTTGCACTCTAGATTTTGTTTGAAGTAGTTAATGTAATAGTTTGTGTTATCAGAAAATTGGAATGATTATCAATAGTAGTAAAGTAATCCAATAAACTCAATGGAAAAGGAAATAATCAAGATTCATACAATAAAAGACAAAACCTTGCAAACCTCAATACTTCATAGCTTCCATTGTTCGCTTAATCTCAATTGATCTCATTGTATGTGAATGAAGCCCTCTGAAAGTGCACTTCCTTGCTTTGTTCTTCAAGATGACAATGGAGAAATGGCTATGATAGTTCTTGTAATGAAGAGGATCTTCAATACAATAAAAAGGGTGATCGCAAGCTATGGAAGGATTTGGTGCCAAAGGCGTGCTGTAATTCCTATAGAGTAAGTTTACTAAAAGCTTGGATGATAGAAATGAAAGAATTGGGTTCAATTTACAGACTCACGAGAGAGAAGATCAACGGTATAGAAAGAATAAGAAGATCAATGGTATAGAAGACTTGAGAGGATGTGCGTGAATAGGAAGAAGACAAGTGTCACACAAAAAGTTGTTTTGTTTGAGTTAACTGCTTTCTTTTATAAAGATAAGATTTGATTTCATAAATTAGAATTTTTTTTTCTAGTTTAAGAGTTATTGATAAAAATAAGATTGATTAAATTAATTAACTCAACTTTTGATTTGTTTTTTGCATGATTTGAGAGAAATTAAATAATAAATTATATAATTTTGTGTGCATGAAGAATAAGATTTATTTTTAGAAGATTTGGAAGATTTTTGAGGAATTTGAAGATAAGAAAGCAAATTAAATAAATAAATTTATTTAATTGACGTGCATGCTTTCGAACAACAAATAAAATATTTGATTATATTTTATTTTTAGATATGGAGATAATTTAAATAAATTTGGAGGAATAATTTAACCTAATTAAATAATTAAAATTATTTAATTGTTTGGAAGAATGATTTTGATTTCGATGAAATTAATTAAATAAAGGTAATTTATTCAATTAATGGTAAGAATATGAACCAAATAAATAAATTGGTTTATTTATTTAGTGATAGAGGAATTTAGATAAAATAAATATTAAGAATAGTTATTTAGACAGAGTTGTGTCATTTTTAGGTGTATACAGTTTGTTTTGTGGAATATGGTTTTGTTGTTGTTTGGTTTTGCTGTTAAGAAATGATTATAACCATATCTATTGGCCATTTTTAAATGTTATGGTCTGGGTCTTTGCTTGGGTCCAAATGGTGTAGACTTTTTTAAATGTGGGATAGATATGCAAGGTTTTAAACTTTTATATAAGTTTATCTAAGTCAAATATTTGACATGGTTTTCTTTGGGGTTGGTTTTGTATCTTTTTTGAGTAAATGTTTGCAACTCTTCTTGGTATGAATTTTGATTTTTGTTAATGGTGTTGATGAGAACTTATGGCATTGCTGCCTAATATTATGGTTTTTGTTTTCATTGAGATTAAAGTATTTTGGTAGATTTGATCCGGTTTTGCTAGGGGAGGTTAGGTTTTTAAGTCTAATTTAAATTAAATGTGTCTTACTATTTACTGTTCTTTCAACCAAAGAATGGATTTTGATTGGCAGGGACTTTTGGGATTGGTTTTATGTTATCTGGAGTTGAAATTTGCAACATTTTTTTATTATAAGACCATCAAGTGTAGACTTTAGGATTTTAGCTTTTGCATTGGCGAATTGAGAATTGTTTTTCTGTTTCCATTTTGGCATTTTGTGTTTATTTGACTTAAAGGTCAAGTGTGTCCCAGGTTTCTGTTGGGCTTTTATTCTAATGTTTCTATAAGACAGATTGTTGTTTCATTTTTCATTAAGCAAATCTTACTTCTCTTTTCTTCACACAAGGCTGATGTTTAAGAAGAGTTTTG
Source organism: Cunninghamia lanceolata (assembly GCA_027924645.1). Lineage (NCBI taxonomy): Eukaryota > Viridiplantae > Streptophyta > Pinopsida > Cupressales > Cupressaceae > Cunninghamia > Cunninghamia lanceolata. Next base: position 2,395,918 of record BSBN01000696.1, on the reverse strand, counting down.
AGTAAGAAGTTGATAGCCTTCTCTTGAGGAGCTTCATAGATGATAGTTACCTAGAAGTAGCATGTTTGGAAGAGCCTCATCCTGTAATTAAGAGTGAATGAAGTGTTAAAAAGTAGATATCTCTACATTGGTTGATGCCAGCACAGTTACCATTTCTGCAGCATAGGGTCCTACTATGGTTTTTCTATTGAATAAAGCTTTGTTTTTTTTTCTGGAAAAGAGGATAGGAATTGAAGGGCTTCATAAGCTCCAAGCATGTTTTGCTTTAATCTATGTGTGTTTCCATTTGGTATTTCTTTTTATCTTTCTAAAATCTTTTTATTAGTTTTTGATGATTCTTTTTTGGTTAATTATTAATATTGGTCTATGATGTAGTTCTCGATAAATGATACAAGTTACTCCATTTAATTGTTATACTGTCCTACTACATTTTCTTTAGATTCAATGTACCTCTATTCTAGGATTACTATCATTTATTGGGAATTGGAGGCTTTAAAGTATTATGTCTTACAAATCTTTAATGAGAATCAAGGATATTGGACTAGAATACATTTTTCAACATTTGATGTAGAACATTTCATAACTCTACAAAATTAATAGATGTTATCTTTCCTATGTTGTTACTGTAGATTTTTTTGCATCTCATCTACAAATATTTACACATTTTAGATATGTGGAAATGCATCTGCATTGACCTACACTTTCAGTATAGTGCAATATTGAGTAATGATAGGCAGTTTGTTCTAGAAATACTATGCCATGCTAGGTAAAAAATACTCTCTTCAATTAGTAATTTGAAATTTTCCTACTGCATGTTTTAGATTCATTGTGCCTCTCTTCTAGAAATACTATGCTACGATTGGGAGTCAGGAAACATGTAATTGTGCCTTATGATCTTATCTTGAAGCCACAGTTTCTTTAATGTGAGCCAGGTCTATTAAATTGGAATACATTTTCTAATAATTAATGTAACACATTTGAGAATTTCAAATACTACTATTAACATTCTTACATCATTACTGTTAAACCATTGCACATCTTCTAGTAAGTGTTTGTCTATGCATGCACAAAATTACACAGTATGGAGCTTGCAGATCCATTTGTCATATTTGGGAATGGATCTGTACCATTTTCAACTTGTAGTTTAGGTGAAATTATGATTCAAAATTGGTAGCTTTGTAGAGATACAATTGTTATATAATTTATGATAATTTCACTAATGTGATTTACAGCTATCAGAATAGTATATATTTCTAAATAATTGATGTATAAACTGTTGGCAAGAGACACTACTATGTTGGATGATTGAGTGTTGTCATTGATGGAAACAAGAAAAGGAACAAGGTTGGAATAGAGATTGTGGTCCGATAAAGAAGACTTAGTCATACTGGCTAAGTATTGGCAATGTACAGAGGCAGAGAAAGAAGAACAGTGTTTGGATTGGCATTGATCCGCAGTTGAAGACCAACATATGTGGTTCTGGTGTGATGTTCCTAACTCTTAGATGATCTTATATCCAAGGTTTCAGCTCTTGACCAATTCTGGAAGTATATCTTAAAATGGCCTAAGTTTGGTAGAATAGAACATAGTGCTATTTAGAGTAGTACACCCAATTGTTTTGGTTTGCATTCCTCTGGTGTTGATATCTTGATATGTGGTTTTGAGGTGTTGTAAACACTTATATGAAGTGTCTAAATATAGATTTGTAAGTTCTAAAGTCCACCGGAAAGATAGTTGCAAGCTGCTGAGTATCGCTACACTGTTTGACAGAGTCTAAGTTTTGATGGTCCATGTTTTGTTGCTAAAGGATATTTTGCTTCGCAGTTCTAAAGGTATGATTGGTGATGTCTGAGGAGTCTTTGACATGATTTTGAGCAAGCCCTATGGTCCATAGTAAAAGATGTAGTCTGACAAATGAACTAAATCAGTGGCAATCTGAGTTAGAGATTGACATGACAAGTTTGATTTGTATGCGGTAAGCTCTATTGTTTAGAACTTAATCCTAAGGTGTTAAATAATTAAGGCCGACATATGTGAATGCAATTCAAGTGTTGTTTAAGTTTGCTAGGAGTTTTGGTAAGTGAATTTGGCCAATAAGCTACTGAAGTTATGAGTGCAGGCTTCACTTTCCTTGTCTGACCTAATATGAAGATATCGAGTGTTATGGATATATATAATGAATAAAATTTAGTATTTTTCATGTGGTGTAATGCGAATGTGATAGAGACATATGTGTTACATATAGTGAGAAGCGATTTTGTAAAGAGGGGAAGAAGAGAGATCTTATTCACATGTAAGGGCAGAGCAGTGAAATAGAGCAGTCAAACATGAAGAGTTTTGAATCAGTTTGTTGTGCTTCATTAGAGCTGTAATCATGCATGTATAGATGTAATCTAAGAAGCTCAACTTGGTAGTGAGCCATTCTTCTTTCTTCTTTCTTTCTCTAGGTAGTGAGCCTTATTGTAATCTGGTATTGTGCTATATTAATAGATTGTGAGCTAACACTCACCGTGGATTTTCCACGTAAAAATCCTAGTGTTATGTGTTATGTCTTTGTGGTTGTTGTTCCTATGCTTATTTTGTTTTTATATTATTAGTTTTGGAAATTGGATTAATAAACTTGTTAAGAAGTTGTTTTGTGGAATACTGATTCACCCCCCAGTATTCCTTGCTATCAACAACTGGTATCCGAGTGAGGTTCCTTGGAAGAGGCCTAACAGCTTAAGGAAGATTTAGAGTAGTGTAATCATGGTAGTAAGAAGATTTTATGAAAGCAACAAGGAACTTGAAGCAACCCTTATTGATCTTGAAAACTTTGAGGCAGAAATCAAGGATCTAAAAGCTAATATTCAAGAAGCTAATGAATGCATCCTAAAGCTAAGAGAAAAAGTTAGGAATTCAAAGAGAAAATCCAGGAGCTAAATGATCAATTAGATGAAGCACATGAAATTCTAAATGGTTTGACACTGGAAGTTGAAAACAAGGAAGAAATTGAAAGGCATCTGAATCAAGTTGTTAAGGATAAATCAGAGGAATGTGAAAAATTAGGTAAAGAAGTGTTACTTCTAAAATTTGATCTGGAAGCAACCAAGAGCTATTAAGAAAAGTTCAAGTTAAGTTATGCAAAGCTTGATGAGGTGATTGCTAGTCAAAAGAGTCCTAATGATAAGCAAGGTTTGGGATTTGAGAAAGAAGAAAGTTTAACATCTGGCCGAGCAAACTCTGAGTTAAAGAAAAATAGAGGGAATCAGTTCATAAATCAAAGAAGAAGACCTAGAAGACCTCCAGTCAGGTAGTCAAATGCTTAAAGGTATCCATCTTTCAATGGTCACTATTTTAATTGCAATAAGTTTGGTCATAAGGCTACTCAGTGTAGAAGTAGAGTTAATCAAATTTCTTCATCATTCTCTGGTCAATGTTTCAATTGCAAGAAAATTGGTCATAAATCGAATGAATGCAGAAATTTGGTAAAGAATGGTCCTTACAATGCAAGAAATAGTCAATCATTCAATGGAAAGTGTTTTGCATGCAATAGATTTGGACATATGGCTAATCAATGTAGATCAAATTCAATCAATAGAAGGAATCAAAGACAAAGGAATGTGGTGTACTACAATTGCAACAAGTATGGACATATTGCAAGAGTCTATAGAAGTAAAAATGTGAAAAGACACTATCATATTGAAAATAGGAAAATAGAGCAAAGGAATGATAAAGGAAAAGAAAAGGTTAATCCAATTGAAACCAAGAAAGAAATGAGCAAGATTTGGATCAAGAAAGATGCAATTGTTAGGCACAAATCCAAATATCTTAGCCTTTGCTAGCATCCTCCCTGTCTGAGCACAAATTGAAGCTTTGGATGAGGGTAGGGATTGTAATGTCTTCTCTTTAAAATTAAATCAAGACTAATCCCTACAAATCATTTGGTAATCCTATTCGAGGATTACAAGTGTGCTTCATTGAATTTAGTCTTGAGATTAAAACATTCAGAGATTTTGAATGTTTTATTAAGGCAGTCTGTGAAGGGTTAAAGAGTTGAAAGGGGAACGCGGCTATGAGTAATGTTTGTAGGACAAAAGCAGCTTTATACTATAACCTTTTCTGATTTTAGCAATCGCCTAAGGAGGTTAAAAGTGCTAATAAGTGGGGCATTCATAAGAGGGTTCAAATAAAAACAATCCTAGTCAACATTAATAATAAAGAAAAAAAGGTAATGATCACAGGATATGCACAAAATGGATTTGATAAAAAGGCTTTAGAAACATTTAAGCAAATACAATTGGCAGGCATGGACACTCATGAACAGGGTATGTCCGTCCATCAAAGCATAAATGCAAGCAATCTTTTATCAAAAATAATAGTTACAAATGCCACTTCTAATCGCTAAAACCTTCACAAAAACTTATACACAAATTCTCTCGTGATTGATTTCAAATTGTAATTGTCCTAAGACATATCATCAAAATGAATCCAAAACCAAAATTGAACTAAAATAAATTTATTAACAAAATTTCAAGAACCAAAATTTCAAAGGAAAAGAAACAAAATTGTGGAGAGGAAAGCTCTTACAGATTTCTCCAGCACTCCAAACCAGAGCCAAGTGTATCCCCCGCTTCCTCCATCCATGCTATTTATATAAAAGTTTAACCCTTATGGAGGAGAATTCAAGTCTTTGAGTCAAGTCTTCTAAATAAATGCTTCTTTTCTATTTTCCAAATTGCCATAAATTTTAGTGGAAAAGGACTCATTTAGATTTAAATGTTTTCTTTCAAATTTCCCAATTGTCATAAATTCATGTGGAAACCTCCAATGCCTCAATAAATTCAAGGAGAAAAATCTCATTTATTTAATAAATGTGAGCTTTGAGACTTGACTTGAAAATGAGGGTGTTTAACTTCATTTATTTCTCTTTCTAGAAGTGTACCCTTCTCATTTATTTATTTAAAATTTTAAATTGGGATAAAAAATTCACTATTTTTATTATTTTATTTTTAAATAAGACTATCTTTATATAATTTAATTTTACTAGCTTTTATGTGTTTTATTTGAAATAAAATACATACAATTAGACATAGTATTCTAGTCAAATTTAGAACTCAAATATTATAAAAGTGGGTTGTGACATTATTCACATGTAAGGGCAGAGTAGTGAAATAGAGTAGTCAAACATGAAGAGTTTTGAATCAGTTTTCTATGCTTCATTGGAGTTGTAACCATGCATATGTAGATGCAATCTAAGTAGCTCAACTTGGCAGTGAGCCATTCTTCTTTCTTCTTTCTTTCTCTAGGCAGTGAGCCTTTCTTGCAGTGAGCATTTCTCAGGGCAGTGAGCCCTAAGGTAATGAGCCTTATTGTAATCCAGTATTGTGCTATATTAATATATTGTGAGCCAACACTCACCGTGGTTTTTCCCTTTTTGGGTTTTCCACGTAAAAATCTTAGTGTTCATGTGTTATGTCTTTGTGGTTGTTGTTCCTATGCTTATTCTATTTTTATATTATTAGTTTTGGAAATTGGATTAACAAACTTGTTAAAGAAGTTGTTTTGTGGAATACTGATTCACCCCCCTCTCTCAGTATTCCTTGCTATCAATAGAAACTTGTATCAATTATTAACCTTCCTACTACATTGTATTTGATACATTACACCTCTTCTTGAAATACTATCTCTCTCATTGTTCTTAGTTGTTTAAACCTAAATATTTATCTACTAGAATGTTGGTTCTAATAACATTCAAAATTTTAAGAAATATAAGCTTCTTGATGTTTTATACAGGTATCCACAACACCAAATAGTGGAGGTGGAAATAACATTCAAAATCCAATGCCATCTTTAAATTGACAAAAATTAGGTGGCAGATGTCCTCCTTTTGCTAATGGCATGCATCAAGTAGTATCTACACCATCATTCTATCTAGTTCTAGTTGTGCCTCCTCTACCAGTTCATGATTACATCTTGCTTGGTGCACCAAATCATCTGATTCCTAACCTAGAAGTCTACCCTGATCCTACTTTCAAGGGTCTTGGTGGCATGGAATTTGGTTTAAAGTGTTAATGCCAGGTCATGGAAATACAAATCATGCTAGAAAATTTTAGCAGCAAAGAGTTGATGGATCCTTTCCATGAGGTGATGCAAATCCATTTCCCAACAATTTTGGTAGTAGATGCAACAATATGTGAGAGCCAAGAGGGAGGTTCAATAACCATTGGCATTCTTAGTGAGCATATAATGCAAGAGATGATATTAGCATGCAATCAAGAGTTGGACCAAGAAATTTTGCAAGGCCAGCACCACTGCCACCACCTTTTATTGGTCTAGCTCCAAGTTACATAAACACTCTAGGTTTTCATGGTAAAACAATTGTTAATAATGGTTGCAGATTTATTTATCCATTTAATTTTCCTTAGTTGTTCATTTTTTCAGACTTGATTTATATTGAATCTAAAGAGAGTAATTTGTTTCTTATAGTGATAAATGCTTAAATATCTATTACTTCTTTATTTTAGTTTTCAACTTATCAATCTGTATTAATTTAGGTCTAGATGTGCTAATGTACTATGTCCAAGCATTGTCTCCAAAGCCTATAAGAGCTACACCTTATTTTGCACATCCTGCTCCTCCTATTGGTGTTATTATGCCTGAACCATTATCTTCACATATGATCAACCAAATTGATTACTATTTTAGGTGGTTAATTTTGAACTTATGTTAATGATCCATTTATAGGAGTCATTTGAATGTTCTGTGCTTAATTTTGTGTATTCTCTTAGAACTTCTGTTACTATAGTTTTAAATTGTAATTTTCGTTATTTTGTTATAGTGTTGAGAATTTATGTAAAGACCTTTATTTGCGCTCTCATATGGATGCACAAGGATGGGTATCCATCTCAATTGTTGCAAATTTCAATCAGGTAAGGGCTTTTGGGATAATAATCTTACTTTGTTGTATCAAATGTTTTACATGATTGTTAAAGTTGTACTGCTAGATATAATAGTTTTCTCAATCAGCTAGCTATAAAAACAAATCAATTAATTAGGGCTTGGATTGAATATCTTGCTCTTTTCTTTTAGTTTAGATAGGAACTATAGACTTTCAAGGCAAAAACAATTTATACTTTTATTAAATTGGATGTCTGTCTTCCTGGGACTATGTGCATCAAAATACAGATCCACAAAATTAAATTTAAGTGTAGCAAAGATGTTTCCTTTAAATTTGATATGTGGTGATGCATCCCTAACAATCTAAGCATGTTGTCAAATATCTTACTTTATCAATATTATGGATATGAGTTGTGCACCATATATTCTAGTAATGGACAAATTGTTAATGAATGAAAAGTCTAAAGGCAATTGTTGTCATGTTTGACAAGAGCCCATCTTGAAATGGATCGGTTTCTAGGCAGGCCACATGTAGATGTAGAATTAGACATGTTAAGTCCCTATGTTTTGAGCCATTATTTGATTAGCTGTGAATAAGAATTTGAAGCTATAGATAGCAGGGATTAGCCACCCTAGTTGACAAGTTATACCCAGAAAATATTGCAGTGCTCATAGAGGAGGAGCTGCTTATAAGTGGATGCCAAGAGGAAGTAGTATTTAATTTCTTATCAAGGTAGGACATTTTATACTAACATGGTCACATGGTTGAAGTGGCTAGTCTTTACGTTTAAACTGATTGAGATGATGTAGTAATACTATTATTGAACACAGGTATGCAAGTTAAAGTTATCTTTTCATAAAATTCTAATTTAATCAAGTATAATTATTTTCTTGGCACTGCTCAAATATGAGTTGGACTTCTACAAGAAAGGTGTAGAGACCATACTCAGTAGTCATCTACTTGACAATCTAGTGGAGTGCAACAGTGTTGTATATTTAATCTTATTTCTACTATAAATGGAATGCAGTCAAAAGATTCAAACATATCCTTTAACCAAGATTTTTATCTTGATAAAAAAATCTTTCTAAAATTTAGTGATTTTAACCAATGTTGATAAGGAATGAATGATGATTGGTTTTCTAGTGGTCTGATGAAAAATGTACCTTCTTTGTTGTTGCACTGTTAGACTTAGGGCACACAACTGAGGAGGGGGGGTGAATCAGTTGTGCAAAACTTTCTCCAATTAAACACTTAAATCTTCTTTAGTGATTAGCAGAATATTAATCATGAACCATAATGCATTCAAATCAAAAATAGAAACACATCAACACATAAGACACCAAGATTTTGACATGGAAAACCCGGTTAAGGGAAAAACCATGGGGTGATTAACCCAAGATTGTATTCTCTGTTAGAAGAATAGAAAGAACAAAATGACACATGCCAATTAGGGCTCACTACCCAAGCACACTGCTCACAAGAGGCTCACTGCCTACAAGAGACATATTATCTACAAAGGAATAAATATCACATACATGAACTGGAGAATAGCATCTTCACCATGCTTGAATCAGTTCCATTTAAGCCCAATACTTCTGCTCTGCCTTTCACTCTCCTCCTCACTACCACACACTCATCACCATGACACACTTTGGAAAGACTTCACAATCCCTTATTTATACAAGACATCAACTTAGGAATAATCATCTCAGTCGGCAAACATCTACTAGAACATCCGCAAGATATGTAATACATCCGGTCGGCCAGTCTTAGGAAGAACACCATCATCCAGTGGTTATTCTTCAAATGTGCACTCTAACTTCAATGCGGACCACCAACATGAATTGAACACGTCAAAAGATCACCACAACTTTTCCAGAATCACCAAGAGCATCCCTACTTCATCTGCTTGTTGGAATTCTTCTCTCCTTCATCCAGAGCTTTAAGAACACAATCTGTCATTACTGTCATAAAGGAATAGGCACTTCCGGACCTTCAAACCTCGAACCAATAGAGTTGACACTTCACAAGGATATCCTCAACACTCCCTCAAATCTACAGAATGGGATAATGGATTTCTGGATCTCACCGGACCTATCTGTGTCACTCTATCACCTCTGAACACCTGCCGAAGCCGGTTCTACTTGAGCGACCATAAATTGTTTAGATCTTCATACGGACCTCTGAAAACTTGACTGGATCATCTCAAGACTCATATCTACAAACCCTTTGAACTGTAACCTTTGATCTGCATCTTAGCTGGGATCTCCACTTCACTGTCTCCATTTCTCCTCTCTGCTCATCCAATCCTTCTCATCAATGACAACACCGGTTAGACCCATACTTGCAACAATCTCCCCCTTTGTCATTGATGGCAACATATGATGTGAAAAACTATTAAGACAAGAACTTCTCCTCACTATCACAACTCCCCCTATCAGCAACAACCATTCACATGTCTTCTCTTCCTTTACTGCTCCCCCTTTGATCATCAACCACTTGTTTTTCACATGTCTTCTCTCCCCCTTTGACATCAATGGCAAAGGTCATACTTGCAAGTCCAACACTTTAGAATCATATCTACTACTCCCCCTAAGTAGCAGCTCCCATCAATCTAGATCACAAGATATGACTGTGATCTCCGCCGGACTGATGCACCTCAGTGCACCTTAGTTCATCACCGGAGGGGAAATAATCCCTAACTTCTCCCTGAGATACTCAAAAGAGTCCTTAGGTAGAGGTTTAGTAAAGATATCTGCAATTTGATCCTTGGAGGGCACAAACTCCAATCTGACTTCATTCTTGTTCACTTTCTTTCTCAAAAAGTGAAACTTGATAGATATATGTTTAGTCTTAGAATGCAACACCAGATTCTTAGATATATTTATTGCACTTGAATTATCACAGAAGATTGTGATAGGCTCCTCATACTCTACTTTAATGTCTCTTAGCATCTACTTCATCCACAAAACTTGAGTGCAATTACCTGTTGCTGCAATGTATTCTGCTTTAGTTGTAGACAAGGATATTGCCTCTTGTTTCTTGCTTAGCCAAGAAACCAATCTCTTTCCCAAAAAGAATGCTCCACCATTGGTACTCTTCCGGTCATCCACATCTCCTGCCCAATCAGCATCTGTATATGCATGAAGAGAGAAATCATGATCTCTAGGATACCACAGACCATACTCAACCGTTCCTTTTAGATATCTAAAAAATCTTTTTGATTGCCATGACATGAGATTCTCTAGGATCAGCCTGGAATCTAGCAACAAGACCAACAACTTGCATTATATCCGGTCTAGTTTGAGTGAGATACAACAATCCTCCAATCATTGATCTGTACTTTGTCTAGTCTGCCTTAGGAGAGTCATCATCTTTGCTCAACTTACATCCAATTGCCATGGGAGTATTCATTAGCTTTGAATCTTCCATCCCAAATTTCCTCAACAATTCTTTCACATATTTGGTCTGAGAAATGAAGATTCCTTTCTTTGTTTGAGTAATTTGCAGACCCAAGAAGAAATTCATTTCACCAAGCATAGACATCTCAAACTCACTTTTCATTTGATTTGCAAAAGTTTTACACATACTATCTCTTCCTCTAAAGATGATATCATCAACAAATACTTCAACAATCAAGATGTTTTCATGATCAATTTTGAAATATAAGTTACTGTCAGTAGTACCTTTGTTGAAACCAATCTTCAAAAGATGCTTATCCAATCTTTCATACCATGCTCTTGGGGCTTGCTTCAATCCATACAATGCCTTCTTCAACTTGCAGACCATATCACCATGATCAGACAATTGAAAACTATCTGGTTGTTCAATGTACACTTCTTCTTCCAAGTCACCATTCAAGAAGGCAGACTTGACATCCATCTGATACACTTTGAAATCTTTGAAGGAAGCAAATGTAAGAAATACTCTGACTGCTTCAATTCTTGCCACCAGAGCAAAAGTTTTTTCAAAATCTACTCCTATTTGAGAATAGCCTTTGCAGACCAATCTGGCTTTGTTTCTGATTACTTCACCAACTTCATTCAGTTTGTTTCGGAAGACCCATTTGGTTCCAATCACATTCTTGTTTCTAGGTCTAGGAACAAGATCCCAAGTGTGATTTTTCTCAATTTGCATTAGTTCTTCCTCCATGGCTTTTGACCAATTTTCATCATTGCAAGCTTCATTCATTGTCTTAGGTTCAATCTTTGAAATTAGACAGCACTCTTCTAAATCTTGAGCAATTCTTCTTCTTGTTTGTACTCCTTTGCTTATATCACCTATGATCTGATCTTTAGAGTGGTTCAATCTTACATACCTGGGAACTTTGGGAGTTTCTTGCACTTCTGGTTCTTGACTAGACTCATTGAAGTTCAACTCTTCTTCCTGATTTGTCGGATCAGTTTGAATCTCAATTTCAGAAGGGGCTTGGGCTTTTTGAAACATAACACCATCCTGATCATCTTCATCATATTCATAAAACCTTGAGGGTTTTTCAATTCCTTGATCAACCTTCACATTTGTACTTTCTATAATCTTTCTTAGTCTCTTGTTATAACACCGGTATGCTTTGCTTTGAGTAGAGTAGCCCAAGAATATTCCTTCATCACTTCTAGCATCAAACTTTCCTAGATCCTCATCTCTTTTAATGTAACATTTGCTACCAAAAACTTTGAAATACCTCACAGTAGGAGTGATGCCAAACCAAAGTTCATAAGGAGTCTTACCGGTATTGCTTCTGATTTGAACTCGATTGAGGGTATAGACTGCAGTACTAACAGCTTCTCTCCAATAGATCTAAGGAACATTTGATTCCATCATCATGGTCCTGGATGCTTCCTGAATGGTCTAGTTCTTTCTCTCAACTACTCCATTCTGTTGTGGAGTCTCGGGGGCAGACAACTGCCTCTTTATTCCATGTTTCTCACAGAACTCTATGAACTCTCCGAATGTGAATTCTCCACCTCTGTCAGACCTCAGACATTTCAATTTTAATCCAGTTTCATTTTCTACCATAGCTTTGAATATTTTGAATTTCTCAAGAGCCTCTGATTTCTCTTTTAGAAAGGTTACCCACACCATCTGAGAATAGTCATCAATTAGCAACATGAAGTATCTATCACCTTGCACACTTCTGATTCTTGCTGGACCACAAAGATCAGTATGAACTAGGTCTAATAAACTGGTAGAAGATTGTTCCTTGCTTTTAAATGAGACTCTGCTTTATTTACCCAACTGACATTCTTTGCATAAGCTATTTGTGGGTTTCACTAATTTTGGAAGATCTCTTACAGCTTGAGTATTACTTATCTTGATGATATTATCAAAATTTACATGACGCATTCTCCTATGCCATAACCAACTCTGATCAACTTGAACAAATAGACAACTTTTACCAGTACCAACTAGATGGAAGATATTACCTTTTGTTTGGGTACCGGATGCAATATCTATTCTAGAACTCTCAAATATCTTGCACTTTCCATTCTTGAATCTGAGATCATAGTCTTTATCCACCAATTGACCAACAGTGAGAAGATTGTGCTTCAATCCTTCAACATACAGTACATTTCCGGTTTTGTACTTTCCATCAAAAGAAATAGTTCCTCTACCTCTAATTCTACCAATAGAATTGTCACTAAACTTTACCATTCCTCCTTTATACCTTTCCAAATCTACAAACTTATTTTTGTCACCTGTCATATGGTGAGAGCATCCACTGTCAATGACCCAATTGTCCTTTTCTTCAACTTGGGCAGCCAGAGCTCTTTCTGCAACTTTATGATTGATAGATTCAGAGGATATTGGTTCTTCTTCTTTGATAGAAATAAACACCCATTCACTTTCGGATTTGTTTCTTGTCTTTGATTCATCATCTATTACTCCTTCATTGTCATCTTCTTCATGAACATAGTAACAATTCTTTTGGAACCTTGATCTGTTAGGATTTGGCCTTGAAAATCTTTCCAGATATTTTGAGGCAAAATGACCAATCTTGTTGCAATTAAAACACTTAAAAGGTACTTTCCCTTCATACTTACTGGATCCTCTTGGTAGTCTTTTTGCAATAAGAGCTTCAAGGTGAGCAGATTCAGCTTCTTCTTCTTCCAGGTCTTTTCTTGCTTTTTCATACCATGAAAGTTTCTTTGAAGAGTTCTCTCCTAGATCAAACCTTTGTTTACCTTTTACACAGGCACTGACTTTGAATGCAGATTCAGTCTTGGGGGGGTCATCTCCAAAATCTGTCATTTCAAATGCAACCAGTTTCCCAGCCAGTTGATCTCTTGTGATAGTTTTATGGGCTTTGAATTCTTCAATAGCAACAACCTTGATTTTGTAAGATTCAGGTAGAGATCTGGGAATTTTTCCAACAATCTCATTTTCATCCAAGACTCCAACATTTCTAATTCCACAAACCAACTCATTCACTCTTGGCATAAAAGTAGTAATATTTTCATCATCTCTCATCTTCAGTTTTTCAAATTTCCCTTTTAGACTCTATAACCTTGCACATTTAACATACTGGTCTCCTTCATGCAAAAGTTTTAGTTTATTCCAAATCTCAAAAGTAGTTGGTAGGTTAATAACATTTGAGAGCTCTGAGTTAGATAATGCACTTAGAAGAGCCTCTTTGGTCTACAAATTGTTTTCAGTATCTGTGATCTCATTTAGGGTTATCGGACCACCATGTGGAGGTACATACAGTTTTGTAACCATAGACCAGTACGCCATTCCCATACACTACAAGTGACATTTCATGTGACCTTTCCAAAGATTAAAATTTGTTCCATCAAACTTTGGGCTATCCTTCTTGTAGGATGACATCCTGGATCTCCTCAAGCAGTTAAGCTCTTTTTAGAGGAACTTAGCTCTGATACTAATTGTTAGACTTAGGGCACACAACTAAGAGGGGGGGTGAATCAGTTGTGCAAAACTTTCTCCAATTAAACACTTAAATCTTCTTTAGTGATTAGCAGAATATTAATCATGAACCATAATGCATTCAAATAAAAAATAGAAACACATCAACACATAAGACACCAAGATTTTGACATGGAAAACCCAGTTAAGGGAAAAACCATGGGGTGATTAACCCAAGATTGTATTCTCTGTTAGAAGAATAGAAAGAACAAAATGACACATGCCAATTAGGGCTCACTACCCAAGCACACTGCTCACAAGAGGCTCACTGCCTACAAGAGACATATTATCTACAAAGGAATAAATATCACATACATGAACTGGAGAATAACATCTTCACCATGCTTGAATCAGTTCCATTTAAGCCCAATACTTCTGCTCTGCCTTTCCCTCTCCTCCTCACTACCACACACTCATCACCATGACACACTTTGGAAAGACTTCACAATCCCTTATTTATACAAGACATCGACTTAGGAATAATCATCTACGTCGGTAAACATCTACTAGAACATCCGCAAGACGTGTAATACATCTGGTTAGCCAGTCTTAGGAAGAACACCATCATCCAGTGGTTATTCTTCAAATGCGTACTATAACTTCAATGCGGACCACCAACATGAACTGAACACAATCCAAAGATCACCACAACTTTTCCAGAATCACCAAGAGCATCCCTCTTCATCTGCTTGCTGGAATTCTTCTTTCCTTCATATGGAGCTTTAAGAACATAATCTGTCATTACTGTCATAAAGGAATAGGCACTTTCGGACCTTCAAACCATGAACCAATAGAGTTGACACTTCACAAGGACGTCCTCAACACTCCTTCAAATTTGCAGAATGGGATAATGGATTTTCAGATCTCATCGGACCTATCTATGTAACTCCATCACCTCTAAACACCTGCCAGAGCTGGTTCTACTTGAGCGGCCATAACTTCTTCAGATCTTCATGCGGACCTTTGAAAACTTGACTGGATCATCTCAAGACTCATATCTACAAACCCTTTGAACCACAACCTATGATCTGCATCTTAGCTGGGATCTCCACTTCATTGTCTCCATTTCTCCTCTCTACTCATCCAATCCTTCTCATCAATGCAACATGAGTATGTTGACATCAATGACAACCTCGGTTAGACCCATACTTGCAACATGCACATAAAAAATGACTCCTATTATGACAAAATCGTGCTAATGCAATTGAAGTTATCATTCTCTTGATGAAGTTTGATGGGCAAATAATGGAGTGTAGAGGTCTATTTTAAACATGAATTAATGCTACTTCTAGTGCCCCTATATTCTAAATATAACTTTCTTTACTCTTCTTCTGAGTTGGCTAGTTAAAATTGATTGCCATTTGTATTGGACGCAATTCTATTCAAAGTAGATTCAAATTTGTTCTTTGAAAGGTCATGACTTCTATAAGTATACTGGTAGCTTTTGTAATGTGTTTTCAGCTATTATATTAGAACAAGCACATGTTTGTAAATATACATGCCTATACTTGACAAATTTGTAGGCTCTACTAATATTAGCACACCTAATATAGATGTTTTGAAAAAAGCATCTTCCACATGATTAGGTGCACATTTCTACATGTATATTAGTAATTTTAAGTTTGAAAATATGTCCTATGGGTGTGTACTTTATACACGCTTTAGGGTTTGCAAAAACATCCTTCCTTCAGTAAACATTTGTGTTTACCCTGTCATGCAATATTTGACTCAAAAACTGCATTTGTGACTTTGAAGAAAATGTGTGAGCCGTTTATAGGCACATAATAGTGTTATAAAAATGAGATTTTTCACTTAGAAAATTTGTTATGATGCCCTGGGGAGCATGTGGGACAATAGGAAGTGCAACTTTCTTATGACTTTAAAAATTCAACTATCACCCTCATAGGTACATGCTGCATCCTATATTTGTTATAGCACAACTATGCCACATGACCAATAGAGTTATGGATCACATAATTATAGTCACAAGAATTTGTTCCTCAGTTGTGCTCTTGTGGTGATTCCATTACCATTACAACATAACCCTTTGGACTTATATTGCTCAAATCCTTACATTGCTTATTTTCTCTTTGGATGGGTGGCAATTCAATGGTAGGGACTTGTATGCAGGTCATGCTCATATAAGTGCCTTCATCATCATTACACAATAGTACATTAGAATTTCCTTTCTTGAACCTTTACTTTATTTTTATTTGTTAGGGTTTCTTAGTGATTATTCCATTTCCACCTGGCATATTGATAAAAGAAACCAAGCAAAAAATCATTCTATTTTTAGTTAACACCTGCTAACATACTTTTGGAATAAATGTTGAATTGCATTAACTATAAACTTCATAGGATATATTACACATGCAAATATTTTTTAACAAATGCTTGCATTAAAATATGATGCAAGGAAACATGAGATGTGTGTGCCATCAAAGAAGTTCCTCTTATCCCTGATGATTCCCAATCTTCTGATAGCATCAAACTGCTTGGACAAGTTTGTTTCCCTTAGAATGGGGCACCCATGAATGTGAAAGATTCTATGAGTCACATATTTGCACATACACATTTCTATGCATATTGTATTGCATGTGTATAACATAATTACTTTGTGGTTATTTCCCTGTAATGTTGGCTAAACTTGTCTTTTTGCAATTATGCATTGTAGAACTAGAAATTCTTCCCAGTACTTTATAAGTTGAAAAAGGTAAATTGAGAAAGAAAAACATAGGAGGTTTTTCCTCATCTAGAAGTGAAGAAGGATTGACACTTTTTTTTTGGGGGAAAATGAAAATAATCAAACTGTTGTCTTGTGTGTTTCTGAAGTTTGCTGACAACTTATAACCTTATTTGACCATATACATCAGGAGTATCAGAATACATAATTCATTTGGAGGAATAGATAAGACAACTTATCTCCTTTCCTCTACATTTTATATTAATTTTTAATCTTGAAGCTTATGTTTAAAATTCAAGTGAACATAAATACTTAAAAATTAAAAAAACATGATAGTTGGTGGATATTTTTGGAAAAGCTTGTATTAAACATGACTATCATTTTCTACAAGTTAACACCTAGCTTTTTTTACATGGTTGAAAGATTTTTCAAAGTTTTATTCTCATCCACAACGATAGCAATTCCTCTTTAAATACTTGTCTCTAAGCAATTATTGTGCATAATACCATAGTCGAGGGAGCTTTGAGCAGGTTTTGATGCGGTTGTTAACATATATACCAAAGCCTGGAGGTTTCAAACTTGTGAGTAATAGCTTAGTTACAATTCAGGTACAGTATCTCTACTTTCCTTAGCATAGTTTTGAAAATCGTTTCTCAATTTTCTGTTGTGTTTAATTAGCATGACTTCAGATTTCTTGTATTCTCTGGTGTGCTTATAACACATGTTATGATTTTATGAAGTATGAAGGATTTACTTAAATTGCTTCCCTTTTTTTGGATGAACTAAGACAGAGCAAGCTCTGGCTTTGTATTTTTACTCTGTTGCTTGCCTTGAATTTAATTAAATTGCTTCTGATTTTTTTGGACTTTTTATAGGAAAAAGGGGCTTGATTTGGATTTACTTATTGCTTCTGATATTTTTAGACCTACTTTTAACAGAAAAGGGTAGACTCATGCTTTGTAATTTCTTTATGCTATTTTCTTTAGATGTTTATTTCTAGTTGGTAACAATGTAGAAATATGAAAGTCTGACAGACAAATATTGTTGGCCTGATATTCAAGGTGAAAATGACCTTGAGTTATTGATTTAGGCATCTTAAATAGAAATTAGATATAAGCTTTTGGCTTACTATTTGGTCCTTACTTTTTATCTTGAGACATCCATGATTAGACATTATTAACTAATAGGTTAATTGAAGAAATTCTAACATTATGTATACTTTGTCGGCCTCCTTAGTTCTTATCTTCAGACATCTATTATCAGATAGTCATAATAGGTTGATTGAAGAAATTCTAACATCATTTATACTATGTCCAAACTGTATATTTTATATGTTTCTACACAAATTATCAAGTTTTCAATGTTTGAGGACTTATGCAGATTTGATTTAGCTGTCCAAAGAGTTCTGAATGGACTTTGCAGCTGTCAATTTCAAATATCCATGATAAAGCCATGATCTCTAAGTGAATGAACATGTCTAGATAATGCCTTGCCTTCCTCCCTCAAACTAGGAGAAGAACACGTGCAAGATTTCCCTCACTTTTTTTGTGCAAGAATTTTGGAATTTTTCTAAAGAAAGATAAGTAGATTTATGCTATATTTATGTAACAAAATTCCTAGATTTAGTATCTTGTGAAAAGGTGTATGAAATATATTTTTCTTTGGCCCTGATATGGGATTGGGCTGATGGATTTGTCACATCTCTATGCCAAAATGTGTGTAGCTATTGAACAATCAAGGATTTCATTTCATTGTTAAGAATTTCAACATTATGAGATAATTCTCAGTTGTCTTTTGTTTTGGAATCATGGATATGCATTTTCAATGTTTATGTTCATTAATGTTGCATGGCTGTTGTCTTCTTTATGAATTAGAAATGGTCTCCAGTGAGAAGTCATCAGAGGTTGTTGGAGGTTCAGGCAATGTTAGAATCATCCTTAAACAAATGTCTTCATGTGAAGGAGATGAATATGATGATCAACTATATATTTACATCAAGGGTGTTGGTGGAATGCCACCTACTAAAAAATAGCCCGCATGTCTTGCCTAATTCTACTGATGCCTCTTATTTTATTAACACTAATTTTGAGTAGTAATTTTTTTTGTTAACTGGATACTATAAACTAAAATATCAACTGGGACAGTGGTATTACTTGAGTTGCACTTGTCATATTAACATTTTGAGGTGATTTGTAGTTTTTCATTTGTGTTATATTTTTCCATATCAAAATTAAAACATTGTCCTTGTAAACATGACATTTTTTTATGATTGCAAGCGCAAGTGCTTTCGATTTCATAGGCTTGGGTTTCAAAGTGGATTGGCCATTAAACATTATTCTTAAGCTAGATGCTTTGAATATGTGTAGTTCTATCTTTAGCTTCCTAATCCAGATCAAGATGACTATGTTTTCCCTATATGACATTTGGAATTGCTTAAGGGTATGGCCTTTCATTCATTTTTCTTTATGTAGGTTTTATGGATTATGAGGGGAAGTTGTGCTTTGAGAGCAATACATTTCTGATGCTATTTCATGACAAGAGGTTGATCTAGAGATTAGGTAGACATGTTTCCAAGCACATGACCATGAGCTAAATCTTTGATGGGTCAACAACAATTTGGAATGTTTGTGTTGTTTCTCAACACCTTGATTACATATTTGCATTTAATTTACAACTGTTTGACTATCATCATCATTTTGTAGCAATTCCTAGTTTATTGTTGTGCATTTTTCCTTTTATTTTCCAAAGTGTATAATGGAAGTACCCTCTTAATGTCATCCAAGTCTATAATTTGTGCATGTTTAGTTTCTTACTGCTGGCATTATAAATATTATAATTTTTTTTGGCTATAATTAAGTTTTCAGCTTCTTCTTTTCTAGTTCCAAAGAACCCTCCTTTTAAATTTCAGCTTATGTGGCTTTGGGACTCTTCCTTGCATGATCTCATGGCCTAGTAGTGGAGAGATGGGGGCTGTAACACCCCGCTAGGAAACCTCAGAGGACAACATAGCTATGCTAAACAACAGGATAAATTTTTTTATTTTTATTTTTAAAAGAGAGAAATAACAATATCCTGTCAACACATCAAAACATAACACTAAACTAACTTGTCCTCCGAGGTTCCACAGATGCATTACTTTCTAAACTATTTACAGGGTCAAGAATTAACTAACATCATCAATAATTCAAGTTTAAACTATTGCTTCACAAGAATGAACACAAACATTTTCATGATAAACATTAGATAAGTAATCAACAAGATCATACAATTAGAATTACAAGTACATGTACAATCTCCCATACATAAGGGTACATCATTACATCATTCACACTAAATTGTTCTGAATTACATTGGAATACTTACAATATGAAAAATCTGATACACAAAAACCATCTCAAGAGAATAAATAGCTACCTCAACAATCTAGAGCATAATCTGGAATCTGCATCACAAGTTTCATTCTTCTCACACACGGACATCAGCAAGGAAGAACCAATGGAGAAAATAGCACTACCACCCGACCATGTGGAACCCTAAGGTCCACCCCTCCATGCTAGGAGATAACATAAGGTTCCACAGCAACAACAAACAAAAAGATTGAAGACTGACAGTTGCAAGGACTACACATGACTCAAGTACAACACGGGTCAACAAGATGACACAAATAGCATAACCAACACTTCCTCGCTTAAAAGAACTTCTAGAGGCATTCACACAACATAAGAAAGAACAACAAAGAGGAAATGCTAGACTATAGTAGGGATGAGTGTCATCACATGGTCCAAGCATGGGTTACCCTGACCGTCTCTAGCTAGACGTCGCCCCCATCTATGGGTCACCCTAACAGTCTCTCACTAGGCGTCAGCCCCCATCTATGGTTACCCTGATAGTCTCTCACTAGTCGTCGGCCCCATAGGGTGACACGTGCGGATTCAACATCCCTTTCATGAGGACAAGGAAGTTGATTTTGCCAACCATGGCCTTCCCATCTCATCCTTAGCCTAGATGAGTACTATAGGCATGAGTGAGGCATCCAATTATCTTGATTAATGTGAAATCTCTCCCACCCTTCAAATTTAGTATTAAGTTATCACTGGATTAATAACTTCCAATGGGTTACCCTGGCAGCTACTTTAGGCCCCAGCCCCACATTGAAAGCCACTCCCCTACCTACATCTAGAAGACCCTATCCAACAAGCATCACAACAAGTATCCATAAACCATGCAAGGCATTTACCTTCTTGCATACAAGTCTCAACATAAGATATCAATAGAGCAAGGCATGGGTCCTCTTGCTCCAAAGTTTTCAATCATAAGCAAGGTGTAATCCAGAGCAAGGCATGGGTCCTCTTTCTCGATCGTCACATCCACAAGAACCAAAGATAGTGAAAGGTAAACACTACATAAAACCACACAAATTCAATCTTTTACTTAAACCAATACAGTAATTGTTACAACTTTCATGATGGACTTAACAACCTTATCACGACATGATCACAACATAACCACATGAATTAGGTACTTAGAATGAGGCATAATCCATCTTGCACATGTACCCTTCCCACATGAATAAGAAACCATAAATGTAAAGGAGTCAACATCACAAAAAGCCAATACATATACAACCATTACAAAAACACATATTCACAAAAGCCTTATACATGGCTACCCTTCTTGGCCTTTGGAATAACTTTCCCGATGGCGCAAAAAACTAAACACCACTGAAACACAGTGGCCCCACCTCGATGTTCTCTCTCGAATGCACAACAACATCAAAAGACCAAACAACACCATCCTCCCATTCAAATCGATACTAATAAATCCATAAAAGAACTATGACAAATCTCATTATTTAAATAAACTTGAATTTATCTAAAACTCATATTTTCATTACCAATGTATATCAATACAATAATTAATTAATAACATGTTTTAATACAATAGCCAACACAACGCAAATACAATAGCAACTTCCACTATATGCACTAAGACAATAGACTAAATTGTCCATAATCTATCTATCAAGCTACTAAACTTACTCGATAATAATAAGTGTAAATTTGGTTAGGATTGAATTGATAACTAGTATAGTGTAAAACAATAATACAAAACATTCCTATTTATAAAATACTATTAATATTACTTCTTACCAACAACCATCTACCTTCCAAATGACTATAATAACACATATTACTACATTACCTTAATCAAATAGTCTAACATTATTATTTTACTACAAAAAAACCAATTACTACTAATTCTTACTTTATTACATCATAACGTAAATTTCAATAGAAAACTTTATTTTATATTTTTAAAATAAAATCTGATACTAACATAAGGAATTAATATGACATAAGATGGAAAGAAAAGGTAAATATAAAGAAAGATATTTCTTGAGTTATCTATGAGGAATTCCATTTTAGTCTTGAAGATCTAAAAAAATAGAAGTAAAGGTAAATATGCCATATGGAACAATGGAATTAGAAGTGAAAATTACAATAAGAAATCATAAGTATTGAAACCTTGGAATGGCTAACAAAATTTCAAGGATAAAGCACTATTGCAATATATATGCGGAGCTGGAAAAACTAATTGAAACAAATACTAGGTGCCTGAACTTGACCTAGTGCCTCAAAGAAATGTCACTCATGGGACACAATGATGACATGATATGCATAATATGGATAGTCAAAAAGACCCTTAGAAACTTTTAAGCAAAAAGTAACAGGTGAGTACTAAGCTCGACTCCACAATTTGCCCGCATCTTTCCTACCTCTGCCAAAAAGGGAGTTTTGCAATAGAGTATGGCCATCTATCAAAGCATAAATAGAGGTGGATCTATGTCAAATGTTGCAGATGCAAATGCCTTGGTTGACACGGATGCAGAGAAAAGTGGAAGCATAGACCAGACATGACAACGCAAGGATATCCATTATCTCAACTACATGTGTTCTCAAAGATTGCTACAGTTGCATTATGACTGTAGAAATGGATTAAATGGAAAAGCTTTGGAATCGACACTACGAACTTCTAGATTTAAAAACCAGAGAGAGAATTTGGCATGGTAATGCAAGAAAGTCAAGCGAAGATAGAGGCCATAGTTAAGAACAATAACATGCTGAAAATAGCAATCTCAATAATAGCAGCGATACTGACGGAGCAAACAACAGCAATACTGACGAAGCAATAGTAGCAACACTAATGGAGCAACAACAGCAATACTGATAGAGCAACATCGACAATATTGACGGAGCAACAATGGCAATATTGACAGAGCAATCTCAATAACAGCATGCACATTACAACTCTGATGGACATGAATACAAGATGGGAAAAAGACACAACAAGGAATACGATTTGCTTGGGAAGACGCCCAAAGAAATAACATCTCAAAATAACTTGCCATAATCAAACAATTGAGCAATAAGATACACTAAGATGTCATTCTAGCTAGAACTCAGTAACAGTCTACTACTAAATAAACAGATTTAAAAGAAACATCTGAGAAATCACTGGGAATAACAATCGATCAAATGGAGACATGTATGCAAAACGTGAATGTATAGAAAGGACACGCATGTTGCTTGACGGAACACCTGCAAGGGATGTCATTTAAAGGTATACAATGATCGCAAGAAATGCATAGAATGAATCTGTTGATAAGGTGTTAGAAAGTTTTATGCAGATACAAAGCATAGTCTGGGCGCATGAACTTTCTGGAAGAATACCTCTAAGATATGTCCTCTCATGGAATGCAGCGATAAATTAATATGCCCAAAATGGATCTGTTATTAAAGATTTAGAAATTCTCATGCTAAGGTTTATCGTAGGTCTAAAATCATTTCTACAGAAATCAATCCAACGATGCATAGAAAACTGTCTTTATCTAAATCGAAAAGTGTTTAGTATACACAAAATTACTAGATCTATCACGGATATATCCAAACAAACTAGGGATAACCAGGTTGTGAAAATTAGTTCATGATGCCAGTGTAATAAGAATGTACAGACCAAAAAAATGGATCTCAGGCCAAACATACATTGGTAGAAAACAAGAACACATAGATTTGATAGAAAGAAGATAAGAGGTTTAATTAGTTTCTGCATAGAACATAAAATAGAAGCTACATGATGTAGTAGAGGTGACTACCATGGCTGCCACAGGTCGCTATGATGCACCAATGTTGTTAAACCAAATGGAACCGATTTGAAACATATCAAGTTAAAAAATACTCTTAGATAGGCGGCTAAGGGTTTAGATATTCCAATCCAGGTCGTCGCCACCCATGAAGACACATATGGGAAAGGATTTGAAATAGAGTATGTGTCCAAAGGCCAAGGGAAGCTCACGTCAGGAATAACATAAGGAGCTCCAGTTACAGTAATCATCCACACTCCAAAAAATGGCAATTAAACAAGTTGTGCAAAGTTTAAACTGTACGCACGCCAATTTCACAGTCTTAACAGAGATATTAATCACTAACTAAAGTACCTGAGATTAATAAAATCTTCATGAGATTGCTCTTTGGTAGTCCCTCCTCCTTCTTGGTGATCTCCCCTCTTCCCCCCTTTGGAGTTGGAAGAAAACAATTAAAAAAAATCCCTTGAAGAAGCCAACCCCCCCATTGTTCTCCTCCAACCCATAAAAAAATAGCATCTATCATAAATCTAATGCAATAACTCCCATCCATAACCAAGGTCCCACTAACAATAAGATTCTATCTAATAAAGGATTTTTGACCAGGACAACTCATAAAGACAAAAATAAAAAGATTTACGTTAAATAAGGAATATCTTGACAACTCATACATGCACAATAAATTTACAGTAAGATTTCTTCCTGTAACTTACACCGACCACTACCTCCAAAACCCAATTCAATCAAAACAAATCATTAATATCCAATCCGACAGAGAAAGTGTTTTGATTTATATCTAGTACAGTATCTTCTATGCATTCGAAAACTCAACAACAACCGCAAATAATCTTAAATTAGAAATAGAATATATTAAGATATCACCCACCAATAAATATTCCATAAGTTAAATGACAACTCATAAACACTAAGGATCTATTATTCTTAATAAAATATTGCTATTATTATTATTATTAAAAAATGAGCTCACAAGACCCAAAACTTAAGGTATGACTACGATTAAACAAAATATAATCAAACAATCACGACTTATGCTATCTAAAGCCAACAAAACCCGACAACCAAGCATGAACGACACATAACCACAACAAAGGTGACTGACAAACTTGTCCAACTGACCTTACCGACAGGACAAAGGACTAAAACTCATCCTCTTTGAGGATGACAATTAGCTGAGGGAAACCTTATGTTAACTCCATTTAACAATTTTCCATTGGTTAAGGCACGCTCACATCTGTTGATTCAGGAGGAGTCGATGCCTGATACCTGTTCACTTAAACATGCCAATTAGAATACACATAATAGCCAAAGCACTGGAAAGGATCTCTAACATTCATCTCTCATTTCGTATGTCCATATGTTCAATGGTATGATGTTGCCCTTTCCACCTAACCTAACAATATACTACTACATCATCCAACTATAATATTAACCTAACAATCTATATTTTTACTTATAGAAGCTCATATTCAATTTTCATCTGTAGATTACTTAGACAAACTACCTGCTCAACCAAGGTGAAAATGGAGGGGCATTATATCCTCCCCATTATATCCTCCCCCCCTAAGACTTGACTTACTCCTGGAAGTCGCAGACTAGGGTGGAAACATAACACATTAGTATCTCTATTTCTATTGCCAATGTTGGCATCCATATTAAGCAATTGTTCATAAGATAGGCACAGTCGTTCTATAAAGACAAAAAAAGGGGCATTGTTTTCTCACTAATTGCATCATGTGAACTACTTGTAATCAACCACACTCATTTGAGAATTTCATATGATTAGAGAATGGCAATCACATATTATCGAGGAACAATAAATCTCATGTCTCAATTATCAAACATGCAAGTGCAATTCTCCGCGAAGTCCTCCCTTGAACATCCTATCAAAGGTTTGAAATAACATGACAGAACATCACTTAACCCAAAATGGAGCCAATAGAACAAACATTTGGAATAGTCACCATAGAGATTTAAAAAAATAAAAATAAAAAAATAACTGCAAACCCAAGTGGGACAATAATCGAATTAAGTCATAAATCACAAAATGCTGGCAATCAAGTCAAGTATAAAGAAAAGAGTTTTGGTGACCACTCTTGCCATAAGAAGGTTTAAAGAAAACAATTTCACTGTTAGTCTCCCCAACATCACATGAAACATAAATCAAAAATTTCCAGAACAACCAAATTACAACAAATTCACATCACGATGTGACTAATTTTAGCCATAAAAAGGGAGTATCTGCTTCACAACACTCAAGGACACAAGATCCAAAATGTGTTAGAGAATGTAAACTGACACTCGACCAATTATGTTACCTACATCCTCTTATCTCATAAACTTCTATCTTTAATACAATACAACTTCTTTCTACTAAACTACGGAAATATGCAATTGCTTCCTTATGCAAGAAGATATAAAAGTAATGTATGATATCACATACAGGAATAATTCAAACTATAATTGACTTACATTATCACATACCTGATTTCATAGGCCCAACCCAAGCTCTCATTTGATCTCCTGCATACAGTTCTTACACAGGCATATACAATGATAACTTCCATAAATTACAACAGTTCTTCCATAAGAGGTCATGACCATCTAGGGGTTAGATATAGATTTTCAAGCATCCATGTAAAGATGTCAACATCAAATAACCACATAACTCATGATGCATGATGCCACCAGATGATTAGGTGCATTAACATGCAGGGAGAACATATTGTTAGATGTAACATCACATTTCCAGAGAAGAAGGAGATGGAACATAGCAAACACATAAGTAGCATAAAGCATTCATTTCCTAAAGAGTAAGTCTATAAACTTAGCAACCTCAATACTAATGCATACAGGTGGGAGATACTATTACCAACTCACTACAATGAGAAAAATGTTTAACCTAGGACAACAACAACAATCCAGAGGTCTCAGTGTTGCAACCTAGGCTCTGATACCAAGTGTAACACCCCACTAGGAAACCTCAAAGGACAACACAGCTATGTTAAACAATAGGATAATTTTTTTTTTTTTAAAGAGAGAAATAACAAAATCCTGTCAAAACATCAAAACATAACACTAAACTAACTTGTCCTCCGAGGTTCCACAGATGCATTACTTTCTAAACTATTTATAGGGTTAAGAATTAACTAATATCATCAATAATTCAATTTTAAACTATTGCTTCACATGAATGAACACAAACATTTTCATGATAAACATTCGATAAGTAATCAACAAGATCATACAATTAGAATTACAAGTACATGTACAATCTCCCATACATAAGGGTACATCATTACATCATTCACACTAACTCGTTCTAAATTACATTGGAATACTTACAATATGAAAAATCTGATACACAAAAACCATCTCAAGAGAATAAATAGCTGCCTCAACAATCTGGAGCATAATCTGGAATCTGCATCACAAGTTCCATTCTTCTCACACACAGACATCAGCAAGGAAGAACCAATGGAGAAAATAGCACTACCACCCGACCATGTGGAACCCTAAGGTCCACCCCTCCATGCTAGGAGATAACATAAGGTTCCACAACAACAAAAGACAAGAAGACAAAAGACTGACAGTTGCAAGGACTACACATGACTCAAGTACAACACGGGTCAACAAGACGACACAAACAGCATAACCAACACTTCCTCGCTTAAAAGAACTTCTAGAGGCATTCACACAACATAAGAAAGAACAACAAAGAGGAAATGCTAGACTACAGTAGGGATGACTGTCATTGCATGGTCCAAGCATGGGTTACCCTGACCGTCTCTAGCTAGACGCCGGCCCCCATCCATGGGTTACCCTGACAGTCTCTCACTAGGCGTCAGCCCCCATATATGGTTACCCTGACAGTCTCTCACTAGACGCCGGCCCCATAGGGTGACGTGCGGATTCAACATCCCTTTCATGAGGACAAGGAAGTTGATTTTTCCAACCACGCCCTTCCCATCTCATCCTTAGCCTAGATGAGCGCTATAGGCATGAGTGAGGCATCCAATTATCTTGATTAATGTGAAAGCTCTCCCACCTTTCAAATTTAATATTAAGTTATCACTGGATTAATAACTTCCAATGGGTTACCCTGGAAGCCACTTTGGGCCCCGGCCCCACATTGAAAGCCACTCCCCTACCTGCATCTAGAAGACCCTATCCAACAAGCATCACAACAAGTATCCATAAACCATGCAAGGCATTTACCTTCTTGCATACAAGTCTCAACATAAGATATCAACAGAGCAAGGCATGGGTCCTCTTGCTCCAAAGTTTTCAATCATAAGCAAGGTGTAATCCAGAGCAAGGCATGGGTCCTCTTGCTTGATCGTCACATCCACAAGAACCAAAGATAGTGAAAGGTAAACACTACATAAAACCACACAAGTTCAATCTTTTACTTAAACCAATACAGTAATTATTACAACTTTCACGATGGACTTAACAACCTTATCACGACATGATCACAACATAACCACATGAATTAGGTACTCAGAACGAGGCATAATCCATCTTGCACATGTACCCTTCCCACATGAATAAGAAACCATAAATGTAAAGGAGTCAACATCACAAAAAGCCAATACATATACAACCATTACAAAAACACATATTCACAAAAGTCATATACATGGCTACCCTTCTTGGCCTCTGGAATAACTTTCCCGATGGTACAAAAACTAGACACCACTGAAAGACAGTGGCCTGACCTTGACGTTCTCTCTCGAATGCACAACAACATCAAAAGACCAAACAACACCATCCTCCCATTAATCGATACTAATAAATCCATAAAAGAACTATGACAAATCTCATTATTTAAATAAACTTGAATTTATCTAAAACTCATATTTTCGTTACCAATGTATATCAATACAATAATTAAGTAATAACATGTTTCAACACAATATCCAACATAACGCAAATACAATAGCAACTTCCACTATATGCACTAAGATAATAGACTAAATTGTCCATAATCTATCTATCAAGCTACTAAACTTACTCGATAATAATAAGTGCACATTTGGTTAGGATTGAATTGGTAACTAGTATAGTGTAAAACAATAATACAAAACATTCCTATTTATAAAATACTATTAATATTACTTCTTACCAACAACCATCTACCTTCTAAATGACTATAATAACACATATTACTACATTACCTTAATCAAATAGTCTAACATTATTATTTTACTACAAAAAAACCAATTACTACTAATTCTTACTTTATTACATCATAACGTAAATTTCAATAGAAAACTTTATTTTATTTTTTTAAAATAAAATCTGATACTAACATAAGGAATTAATATGACATAAGACAGAAAGAAAAGGTAAATATAAAGAAAGATATTTCTTGAGTTATCTATGAGGAATTCCATTTTAGTCTTGAAGATCTAAAAAAAAAAAGTAAAGGTAAACATGCCTTATGGAACAATGGAATTAGAAGTGACAATTACAATAAGAAATCATAAGTATTGAAACCTTGGAATGGCTAACAAAATTTCAAGGATAAAGCACTATTGCAATATATATGCAGAGTTGGAAAAACTAACTGAAACAAATACTAGGTCCCTGAACTTGACATAGTGCCTCAAAGAAATGTCACTCATGGGACACAACGATGAGATGATATGCACAATATGGATAGTCGAAAAGACCCTTAGAAACTTTTAAGCAAAAGGCAACGGGTGAGTACTAAGCCTGACTCCACAATTTGCCCGCATCTTTCCTACCTCTGCCAAAAAGGGAGTTTTGCAACAGAGTACGGCCATCTATCAAAGCATAAATAAAGGTGGATCTATGTCAAATGTTGCAGATGCAAATGCCTTGGTTGACACGGATGCAGAGAAAAGTGGAAGCACAGACCAGACATGACAACGCAAGGATATCCATTATCTCAACTACATGTGGTCTCAAAGATTGCTACAGTTACATTATGACTGTAGAAATGGATTAAATGGAAAAGCTTTGGAATTGACACTAAGAACATCTAGATTTAAAAACCAGAGAGAGAATTTGGCATGGTAATCGAAGAAGGTCAAGCGAAGATAGAGGCCATAGTTAAGAACAATAACGTGCTGAAAATAGCAATCTCAATAATAACGGCAATACTAATAGAGCAAATAGTAGCAATACTAACGGAGAAACAGCGGCAATACTGACGGAGTAACAGCGGCAATATTGACAGAGCAATCTCAATAACAGCATGCACATTACAACTCTGATGGACATGAATACAAGATGGGAAAAAGACAACAAGGAATACGATTTGCTTGGGAAGACGCCCAAAGAAATAACATCTCAAAATAACTTGCCATAATCAAACAATTGAGCAATAAGATACACTAAGATGTCATTCTAGCTAGAACTCAGTAACAGTCTACTACTAAATAAACAGATTTAAAAGAAACATCTGAGAAATCACTGGGAATAACAATCGATCAAATGGAGACATGTATGCAAAACGTGAATGTATAGAAAGGACACGCATGTTGATTGATGGAACACCTGCAAGGGATGTCATTTAAAGGTATACAATGATCGCAAGAAATGCATAGAATGAATCTGTTGATAAGGTGTTAGAAAGTTTTATGCAGATGCAAAGCACAGACTGGGCGCATGAACTTTCTGGAAGAATACCTCTAAGATATGTCCTCTCATGGAATGCAGCAATAAATGAATATGCCCAAAATGGATCTGTTATTAAAGATTTAGAAATTCTCATGCTAAGGTTTACCGTAGGTCTAAAATCATTTCTACAGAAATCAATCCAATGATGCATAGAAAACTATCTTTATCTGAATCAAAAAGCATTTAGTATACACAAAATTACTAGATCTATCATGGATATATCTAAACAAACTAGGGATAACCAGGTTTTGAAAATTAGTTCATGATGCCAGCGTAATAAGAATGCGTAGAGCAAAAAAATGGATCTCAGGCCAAACATACATTGGTAGAAAACAAGAAAAGATAGATTTGATAGAAAGAAGATAAGAGGTTTAATTAGTTTCTACATAGAACATAAAATAGAAGCTACATGATGTAGTAGAGGTGACTACCATGGCTGCCATAGGTCGCTATGATGCACCAAGGTTGTTAAACCGAATGGAACTGATTTGAAACATATCAAATTGAAAAATACTCTTAGATAGGTGGCTAAGGGTTTAGATATTCCAATCCAAGTCATCGCCACCCATGAAGAAACATATGGGAAAGGATTTGAAATAGAGTATGTGTCCAAAGGCTAGGGGAAGCTCACATCAGGAATAACATAAGGAGCTCCAGTTACAGTAATCATCCACACTCCAAAAAATGGCAATTAAACAAGTTGTGCAAAGTTTAAACTATATGCACGCAATTTCACAGTCTTAACAGAGATATTAATCACTAACTAAGGTACCTGAGATTAATAAAATCTTCATGAGATTTCTCTTTGGCAGTCCCTCCTCCTTCTTGGTGATCTCCTCTCTTCCCCCCTTTGGAGCCGGAAGAAAACAATTAAAAAAAAATCCCTTGCAGAAGCCAACCCCCCCATTGTTCTTGATGCAGAGGTAGGAGGACCAAAACTATCCTCAATAAAATTAACAAATCAAAGAACCAATCCAATTGCTTTGTTGAGGTTGCATAGAACATTAATACAGACTTTTCATCTAATTTTCATGAAGATCCAATGGTAGGAGAGAAAGTTATGACTCTTTTCCCAAAACTACAAACCCTAGGCAGCGTCCAGACTTGCCCTCACCAAAATTGTAATATCTATCACAAAAGTTAATGAAATTATACCAAACTAAAATAATTGTAAACTAGAAATACATATCTTTCCATCCATCTATTATATGCATCAATGTGAGGCCGTACCAGGTCGTACCATGCATATTTTTAGACTGCATTTTCATAAAATTAAACTCTGCAGACCTACCCTAAAAAAAAATGCCATAACTTATTCAAATAATAATGAAATTTGATGCAACAAAAAGAAATGGAAATTAGACTCAATAATATTTTCAACCATATATGGATTACCCCTATATCTATCCATACAGAATTGTACCAAACGCTGCAACATGACTGTTATAGGAGAATTCTAGAAATTGCAGTCACTAAAACGATCATAACTTCCTCAATATTGCACCAAATTTGATGAGACAAAAAGGAAAGGGAGGGTGATTGAATATAATTTCATTTTAAATTAAAAAGAAATGTCCTTCTACCTTTATTGGGCCGTACCATGCAAGAAAACAGCAAATTTGTGAAGTATAATACAGAAAAACATTGTTTTTTACCATTCCATTCTCAATCTTGAATCACCTCCCTGTTTTCAAAGGTATACAAGGCCTTTTTAAAGGTATTACAAATGACCTTTTAGTTTCCAACTACTTGGAATGAACCAAGAGCCAAATGACTCTTCACCTTCCAAGTTTGCATCATTTTGGCATTTTTACATAACAACCTTTACATTTTGAAAGATAACTTTTCCTATTTTGTAAATAAGATAAACATTGAACATTCCTAATGACCTAGTGACTTGATTGACCTCATTACAATATTGAATCATTTAAAATTTAACCAAACTCCTATAGAAGCATCAATTTATGAAGGTGCTCCTGCACCATACAACCAACCAACAAAATTTCTAAGTCCCTTGGAAATGTATCAGCAACAAAAGTCTTTTTCTGCATCTCCTCTAGCTTTATCTTCTTTAGCTTTCCTTTAGTTCTTCACCCGCCTTCTCAGTGATAGGAAACAAATACACACCACCCAAATCTTTCGCCAGCTCTGATACCAATTTGATGCAGAGGTAGGAGGACCAAAACTATCCTCAATAACATTAACAAATCAAAGAACCAATCCAATTGATTTGTTGAGGTTGAATAGAACATTAATACAGACTTTTCATCCAATTTTCATGAAGATCCAATGGTAGGAGAGAAAGTTATGACTCTTTTCCCAAAACTACAAACCCTAGGTAGCGTTCAGACTTGCCCTCACCAAAATTGTAATATCTCTCACAAAAGTTAATGACATTATACCAAACTAAAATAATTGTAAACTAGAAATACATATCTTTCCATCCATCTATTATATGCATCAATGTGAGGCCGTACCAGGTCGTACCATGCATATTTTCAGACTACATTTTAAGAAAATTAAACTCTGCAGACCTATCCTCAATAAAAATACCATAACTTATTCAAATCATAATGAAATTTGATGCAACAAAAAGAAATGGAAATTAGACTCAATACTCTTTCCAACCATATATGGATTGCCCTTGTATCTATCTATATAGAACCATACCAAATGCTGCAACATGACTATTATAGGAGAATTCTAGAAATTGCAGTCACTAAAACGGTCATAGCTTCCTCAATATTACACCAAATTCGATGAGACAAAAAGGAAAGGGAGGGTGATTGAATATAATTTCATTTTAAATCAAAAAGAAATGTCCTCCTGCCCTTACTGGGCCATACCATGCAAGAAAACAACAAATTTTTGAAGTATAATACAGAAAAACATTGCTTTTTACCATTCCATTCTCAATCTTGAATCACCTCCCCGTTTTCAAAGGTATAAAAGGCCTTTTTAAAGGTATTACAAATGACCTTTCAGTTTCCAACTACTTGGAACGAACCAAGAGCCAAATGACTCTTCACCTTCCAAGTTTGCATCATTTTGGCATTTTTACATAACAACCTTTACATTTTGAAAGATAACTTTTCCTATTTTGCAAATAAGATAAAAATTGAACATTCCTAATGACCTAGTGACTTGATTGACCTCATTACAATATTGAATCACTTAAAATTTAACCAAACTCCTATAGAAGCATCAATTTATGAAGGTGCTCCTGCACCAGTTCTCCTCCAACCCATAAAAAAATAGCATCTGTCATAAATCTAATGCAATAACTCCCATCCATAACCGAGGTCCCACTAACAACAAGATTCTATCTAATAAAGGATTTTGACCAAGACAACTCATAAAGACAAAAATAAAAAGATTTACATTAAATAAGGAATATCTTGACAACTCATACATGCACAATAAATTTACAGTAAGATTTCTTCCTGTAACTTACATCGACCACTACCTCCAAAACCCAATTCAATCAAAACAAATCATTAATATCCAATCTGATAGAGAAAGTGTTCTGATTTATATCTAGTACAGTATCTTCTATGCATTCGACAACTCAACAACAACCGCAAATAATCTTAAATTAGAAATAGAATATATTAAGATATCATCCACCAATAAATATTCCATAAGTTAAATGACAACTCATAAACACTAAAGATCTATTATTCTTAATAAAATATTGCTATTATTATTATTATTAAAAATGAGCTCACAAGACCCAAAACTTAAGCTATGACTACGATTAAACAAAATATAATCAAGCGATCATGACTTACGCTATCTAAAGCTAGCATAACCCGACGGCCAAGCATGAACGACACATAACCACAACAAAGGTGACTGACAAACTTGTCCAATTGACCTTACCGATAGGACAAAGGATTGAAACTCATCCTCTTTGAGGATGACAACTAGCCGAGGGAAACCTTATGTTAACTCCATTCAACAGTTTTCCATGGGTTAAGGCACACTCACATTTGTCGATTCAGGAGGAGTCGATGCCTGATACCTATTCACTTAAACATGCCAATTAGAATACACATAATAGCCAAAGCACTGGAAGGATCTCTAACATTCGTATCTCATTCCGTATGTCCATACGTTCAATGTTACGATGTCACCCTTTCCACCTAACCTAATAATATACTACTGCATCATCCAACTATAATATTAACCTAACAATCTATATTTTTACTTACAGAAGCTCATATTCCATTTTCATCTGCAAATTCCTTAACCAAACTACCTACTCAACCAAGGTGAAAACAGAGGGGCATTATAGGGGCCCTGGTTATGGTATAGCTATGTATACATTTGTTAAGAAGCTTCAATATGTTAATTGTTTATGTTTTGGTAACCTTCAAGCTAAGAAAAGGGAAGCTCAGGCTTGACTTGATGTGATTACCCACAAATTTGGGACTCTGGATTCTCGGATGCACTTGGAAAAGATGAATCCCAAGCTGTTAGAGATGTGGAGGAATGGGAGCTTTGTGATGAGATCTTTTGGAAACAAAAGGCTCAGATTGAGTGGCTTCAAGAAGGGGATAGGAATACTGCTTTCTTCCATCAGTCAGTGTAGGCACACTATAATAAGGGTTATATTTCCTCTCTGGTTAATTCTGAGGGTCTTCAAATATCTTCCTTGAAGGTTTTGGCTAGTGAGGCTAGTCAGTTTTACTCTGCTCTTTTTGCTGAAGATTCTCATCCGACTAAAGATGAGGAGAATTTGATCCTTGAGTGTATTCCCTCTTTGATCACTAATGAGATGAATGATTCTCCCATTCATCCAATTTCTATGCTTGAATTGGAAGAGGTTGTGTTTAGGATGAACAAAGGTAAAGCTCCAAGCCCTAATGGCTTCCCAGTTGAATTTTTCTAGGAATTTTGGGATATTATTAATATGGATTTGTTCAAAGTGGTTCAGGAATCTCCTCATAGTAAACAAATGCTTCGAGCCTTGAATTCTACTTTTCTAGTTCTCATTCCTAAAAAGGAAGGTGTTGATAAGCTTGAATTCTTTAGACCTATTGCTCTTTGTAATGTGGTGTACAAGATTATTACTAAATTGATTGTGAAGAGGCTCAAATTTTATCTTCCTATTGTCATCTCTGAGGAGCAAGGGAGATTTGTGGCTGGTAGACAAATTCTAGATGGGATGGTGGTGGCTTTTGAAGTCATTCACTCTATGGCGATGTCTAAGGAAAAATCTATGTTCATCAAGTTGGACATGGCCAAAAGCTTATGACAATGTTAAGTGGTGTTTTCTTTAGAAGATTCTTTTAACCTTTGGTTTTAGTCCTGGATGGGTGAGTTGGACTATGAGCTATGTTACTTCGTCATCTTTCTCAGTTATTGTGAATGGAGAATCTTCTGATCCTTTTGGAACTTCCAGGGGCCTCCGCCAAGGTGATCCTTTTTCTCCTTATCTGTTTATTATTATGGTTGAGGGGCTGGGCCAAAACTTTGGTAATGGGGCAATGGATTGCCAAAGCTTTCTCATCTCCAATTTGTGGATGGTACCTCTCTTATGGGGATGACTCATCTTCGGGAAGCTGAATCTTTAAGGCAGGTTTTGGATTCCTACATAGTTGCTTTAGGTCAGAAAGTCAATGAGTATAAGTCTTCTTTTTCTTTTTTAATACTCCTCAGGTAATTCAAAGGTGGATTGCAAATATTTTGAGGTTGCAGATTGGGTCTCTTCCCTTTGTCTACTTGGGTATTCCTCTTGCTGTTGGTAGACATCCCAAGTCTTCCTGGCAGATTTTACATGATAAGCTATGTAGGAAGGTCACTCATTGGACACATCGTTGGTTATCTTCTACGACTAGAGTGACTCTCCTTAAGTCTGTTATTCAAGCTCTCCCTATTTACAGGTGTTTTGTTCAGGCAGCTCCTATGTATTTCCTTAAGGAATTTGATGCTCTCTCACAACAATTTCTTTGGAGTGGTAACTTGTCGATTGCTAAGTGGAGCCTTGTTAAGTGGGAAACTGTGTGCAGACCAAAGAAAGAGGGAGGTATTGGTTTACGTTCTTCTCTTTTGAATGATTAGGTTCTTACAGCTAAGTTATATTGGCATTGGTGTACTAGTTGGCATCAGCTATGGGCTAGTATTCTCACCCATAAGTATTTTAAAGATGTTAATACTTTTGATGTTCCTCACTTTCTTTTGGAGGGAAGGGGGTCTATGATCTGGTACACTCTGAAAATGGGGGTTAAGTTGGTTAAGGATGGGCTTTTTTGGATCTATCATTTAGGGTCACAAGCTCTTTTTTGGATGGATTCTTGGGATGGTCACCCTTCTATCCTTTCTTCTTTTACTCACCTCCAGTCTCTTTATGATGTTTTTACTATTGTAGGCTGGGACACGGTTGAGCATTATAAGGTTTCTCAGAATTGTGGGTTGGCTGTTAGTTTTAGATGGAAGCACTTTTCTGAATGGCCTTCAGGAGGGCCGGAGGAGGATAGGCATGAGCTAGCTCAGATTCTTGCTTCTTGTGAATGCAATACTTTGGTGGGGCATGATGTTTTGGCTTGGGCTAGCAGTGATCTATTTGCAAAGTACTCTGTTTTAGTAGGTTATGTGCAGCTTGTTAGGTAGATGTTTGGGGACTCTGATGTTCCTTGATGGAAGTAAGTTTGGCAAAATTTTTCATGGCCCAAGTACAACTTCTTCATGTGGTTGGTGGTTCAAAATCAGTGTCTTACTTGGAATAATTTAAGTAGGAATGGTTTTCATGGTCCCTCAATGTGTGTGTTATGTTGTAACAGCGAGGAAAGTGTTTCTCATCTTATTTTCCAATGTTCCTTCTCTAGGGAGATTTGGCATTTTTGGTGGCATGTTTGGAACCAGTGGTATTGGAATGTCTCCTCTTTGGATGAGTTTTTTGACCGTTGGGGCATGACTCCTGTTAAAACCTCTTGTGTTCAAGTTACTTGGGCTCTTGGATCTTCCTTTATTATTTGGCATATTTGGTTGGAGAGGAATCCTAGGATTTTTCAAGATGTGATGTTGGTGGTCCATCACTTGTGGTGGAAAATTCTTCATTCTTTGGGAGAAATTGTTTTAGCAAATTGTGATTTGACAGAAGCTGTGGATCCTCGAGAAGTTGTTTTCTATAGTCGTCTTCATCTTCCTCCTCAACAAGGTCATTTCATGAGAAATAAATGTCGACACCCTCTTCAAAAGATAAATCCTCAGGGTGTTTTGAAACTCAACACGAATGGTTCTTCTCAGGGAAACCCT
Source organism: Cunninghamia lanceolata (assembly GCA_027924645.1). Classification (NCBI taxonomy): domain Eukaryota; kingdom Viridiplantae; phylum Streptophyta; class Pinopsida; order Cupressales; family Cupressaceae; genus Cunninghamia; species Cunninghamia lanceolata. Next base: position 2,358,364 of record BSBN01000696.1, on the reverse strand, counting down.
GGTCATGCTGGGATTGGTGGAATTGGTCATGATAGTTTTGGGTCTATTCAGTTTATCTTTTCAGTTTATAAGGGTCTTCATTCTAACAATTTGATGGAGGCTCTTGCCATTTTATATGTTGTGGAGCGCGGCTATCATCTTGGGTGGAGAAGGATCATTTGTGAGTCTGATTCCCAGGTAGTGGTGAATTTGTTGAATAGATAGTATGTAGTTGATGTTAGTTGGCATTTAGATTTGGTTGTTAAATAGATTCTTAATCTGTGTGATTCTTTGGACTCTGTTACTTTCATGCATATACCTAGAGAATGGAACAAAGTTGTGGATTGTTTGGCCAAATGGGCCTCTAATCACATACAAAATTGGAACATTGTAGATTGGGGTCAATTACCCCTGGATTTTTCTCAAAAGTTGGACCATTTGGTGGAGTTTGATAGGGCTATGTAAGGCCCTTGCTTTGTACTTCTTGTTTGAATAAATTTTTACCCTCCTTTTAGTCATTGTTTAAAATCAACAATTTTTTCTTAACTAATCTGGACAATTGCAAGTATCTAGGATGCAACAAAGCAGGATCAATTCTAAATACAACAAGCCAAGAGCTGAAGGTGAGCTGTGCCATAGTACATATTGAGCATTCCTAAATAAATCTCTTAACCTTGTAGTTGAATTTGTACTCTTCATGTTGTTTCAAGTAGCAATGTGCAATGCTTATGTTCGGATAGCTAATACATGTCCACCATATATTTTGAAGTTGGATGTCCTGGCTGAACTCTTGCACTATTTTGATTCTCACTTTGAGCTTGTTGATTGTTTTAAAGTTGTTGTTGAGGTATTGGGCCCCTAGTTTGTGGGAGGTGAAGTTCCCAAAAATGGTACCAAAAAGGCCAATTCATCTTTGAATGACTAGGATCAAGGAAGGGTCTCTCTTATTGGAAAGAAAAGAGTCATTGAAGATGCTGACAATACATGGACCAAATACGTAAAAAACATTGATGGACTACAATCTAACTTGAGCATTGCTCATGTTAAACATGTTATGGAGACCTTTAAGTAGGTCAAATATGAGTGTCAATGAATACACAGTAGAGTATAGCTCCAAATATCTCTTGAAGCAATAGAGAGAACAATATGCAAAGTATTGAAGAATTAGTTACTGATAGTTCACACATGCCCTATTACCATGCAAAGTATTGGAGAGTCAGTTAAGGAGATTTAGTGGTCATATTTATCATTTACAAGCATCTAGGGAGTAGGTTGAACTAATCCAGATAGTTGCAAGTATCTAGGATGCAACAAAGTAGGGAGGTTAAAGAAAGATCAACATTCATCCTTCCCCATGCCACTTAGGAGTTCTTTTCAATAGCAAAATAAGAGGAAGCAACATTTAGCATCCAATGGCTTTTTGACTTTTCAAACTATGACACATGTCACTTATCTATTGTAACAAATTGGTAAGGATTTGGAAAGGCTTGTAGACTAAAGGGCATGCCTTCTTTCATTTTGAATTAGTTCTTTAGAATTTTTGGCAAAGCATTGTAGTCTTGGAGAAGTTTGTTTCTTGTCATTTATATGCATTATAACTCAGATTTTTAGTCTTTTGACTAAAAATAAACATTGTAATACTCTATTTCTAAGCATTTTTCAAGAAAGATAGATATTTCAGACTTGTGCAAGTTGTAAGAACACCTTTCTTTTAATAAAGTTCAGCAACTTTGCCTTCTCAATGGTTGTCTTATTGTGTGCAATTGATGATTGATATGTATTTCTATGTTTTATGTTTAAATAATCAAATATTAGTCAATTAAAATGACTAAATATACTACTAATTGATGTCAATTATTAATTAAATTGACTAGATATACTACCAATTGACAAAAATTAGTGAATAAATATGACTAAATATATGACCAGTTGACAGCAAAATATGATTAAAATGACTAAATTAATGACTAAATATACTACCAAATTGATCAATCAAAACAACCAATAAATGACTAAAAATGGTTTAGTCATCAATTCGGTTGCGTTATAAATGACTGGAAATAAACTACTAATGGTCACGTGACCATGTTTAATCATTTATAAGCAATTTTTAGTAGTTTTTTTAATAATATATTGTTGTTTTTGTACTAGTGGTAGGGTCTGAAAGATTAGTTACAGAAGGTATTAAGACATGTGGAGATATCTATCATCTAGAGGAGGTAAATGGAAGAACTTGTTTATTGGCTCAATCTAGTGAGTGTTGGTTGTGGCACAAGTGAATGGGACACATCAACTTTCATAATATGGTAAAGATCAACTCTATTCATGCAGTGAGAGATATGCCTAAGATAACCAAGCCTGCAAACACATGGTGCAAGGAATGTCAAATGGGAAAGTAGACAAAGACAAATTTCAAGAGCAAGGAGTATTCTTCTACAATGCCTTTGGAGTTGATTCACACTGACATATGTTGCCCTACAAGAACAAAGAGTCAACAAGGTGAAAGGTATTTCATGTTGCTTATTGATAATTACTCTAGAATGACTTGGGTTACTTTTTTATAGAGATTTTTTTAGTGGTGAATATCGCAGATTGGCCAAGTCAAAATTAGCGAATAAATCACATCCAATAGGGTGGTCAAATCACCCGATTTTTACCTATTATTGGTCAAATCCATATACATTCACTATAGATTTATTTTATGAGAATCAATGAAGTAAGATTTTCGCCATAACAAACTATGCATTTCAAATGGGCTGACTAATATTTTCACCTGTAATTTTGGAAGGAAGTACTAAATCACCTATATATTCGCCAATATTATTAAAACAACATTGTGTATTAGGAAATGTTTCGCCAACTCCATTAAATGGTCGCTGCGCATGAGGACCAATTTCACCAACCCCATTACATGGTCGCTGTGTGTGAGGACCCATTTCACCAATTAAAATTTATAAGTAGTTGATTATGAGGGGCCATTTCGACAGTTTCCATAACACCTCCATGCTAATCTTAGGGCCATATTCGCCTTGGAAATTTCAATGAATAGGTGGCAGATAATTACAAGTTTGAATCATCCTAAAAATTATTTACAGTTTAATGCAAGTGGGGAGTTATGTGTCTTTATATGTGGATTTGAGATACCAATGTACCATTGTAAGATAGTCATGCGCTCTATCAGAGAAGTACCTGTTAGAAAGGATGATTTTGGTGGCATTGTTGAATCTATTAATAGTAATTTGAAGGAAACTGCAAGCAATCTTTCAACAGAGATTATAATTGATTCCCTCAAGATGAAATACTTCATGCCATGTCTATTGTGCATCCTCAATTTTGGGTTCAAGGCCACCAAGATAGCCCAAGTTTTTTTCATCAAAAAGTAACTACCTTGACCGCATACTTTTCAACAATTGTAGAATGCAATGGATAGAAAATAGAACGAATTATAGATGGAAATAAGCTTAAAGGACAATGTAGTTAATTTGCAAGAAGTATGATAGACCAATTTAATGCGATGGAGAATCCCTTCAAAGTGGGATCAATAACAAAGGCCTGGAAAAACTTGGGTTAGAGTGAAATATTGCGTGATTCAATATCAGAATATTTCAAACTTGCTAATTTATGTCAAATAATGATAATGGGTTCGGTGGAAGATGAGAGAGTTTTCAGTGCATTGGGGTTTTTGAAATCAAAGATAAGAAGCAAACTAGACAAGAATTTGGAAAATTGCTCGATGGTGTTAGGAAGTGCGTATAATATCAAAAAATTTCCTTATGAAAGGGCACTTACAATCTGGAAGTCCATATGTGAAAGAAGAGGTTGTGCAACACTTCAAGTTCAAATTCTGGTAGTGGTGGGACAAATGACAGTGACACAATCACTGATGAATTTGACTTTGGGACTCATAATCAAGATGAAGAAAATGAAGACGAGACTCAGAATCAAGATGACTCTTTTTCTTTTTTTGAATGTCAGTTTGAGGACCCTGACTCGATTTGGGAAATGGAAGTGAATTAGAAATTTTTAGGTATTTATACTACATTTCATGAATTATATTTCAAAACTGTTGTTGATGATATTTTATATTGTATTCCTTGAAATTGTGAATCAAATTGAATACATTAACATATTATTAATTATTTCATATTTTAATTGTGTCATATTGATAAGTTTTACATGTACTTAGTGATTCTTCAACTCAATGCTTAATATTTCTTTGCTAAAGTTGATTTGTGCATAAAAGATAAAATTTGCAGTAAAGTAGAATTTTGATTTTTGATTTGATATGGTAAATAAAATTATCTTAACATATTAACAATAGTAGGATATAGAACAATGAACATCAGCAATTGTTGAATGTGTATTTAGTAGTTGAAACCAGAGTTTATTTTCAATTGATAACATAAATAATACAGATAATTGAATATCCAACATACATGTCCATATAATATATTATTTATACTGAATTTAAATTTTCTATTAATTTTCAAATGAAGGAGTACATAGAGGCAATGTAAAATCTTGCTCAAAGACAACTCTGCACAGAGTTGAGTTGGAACTTGGAAACTCATAATATCAATATCAAAGCATTCTAACAGCTTTTTTAGCAAATTCCACTATTTAGGTGGTGGAATTGTCATTTCTTCTAGTTGATGTTGTCTGACTTGAATTTTTGTTAACAATGTATGATTGAATTTCAATTTGGATCATGGGTTTGACTTGAATTTTTTAGCCAAAGATACATTCAAGATTATTAGTTGTTTGATGAAATCCAAAAAGTTTGCCTCATCTGGGTTCCGAGGAAACTGGTCCAAATCAATCTTCCTTGCATCCTCCATCTTCTTTCTAAAATTATCCTTTCCAATAAATCGGTCATTTGTGTCAAAACCCTGTGGCAAACCAAGCTTTGTCAAGTTCCTTACCTTTTCATCCTCTTTCTTAATCTTTGTTTCAGCCTCAATCACAAATTCTATTTTTTCATGCATTCTTGAACACTTTTTAATGATAGATGTCACCTTCATTGTGGCTTCAATCCGATTAGTAATGCCTTTTGAAATCAATTCATTGTCACTGGCTTTGTAGACTATTTCTAGAACTTGATTTGCATATTTCTCTTCTGCCTGCAGTTGCACAATTGTGTTGTCCATTAAATATTTGCTCAACCTATCAAGATGTAGTCTCATGGCATCAATGAATTGAAAGAATTCACACAAATGATCAAACTTCTACATTATTTCTTCCCAGATCTTTTGTTTCATGTGCTTGATTGTTTGTCTACAAAATTCAGTTAACTTTTTTTGACAAGATTTTATTTCATTTTTTGCTTCCATAAGCTCTGTGGCCAATTTTTCATTTTTTTGCCTCTCTTTCTGCAATTTTTGTTCCCACTGTTCATTTGCTTTCCCAATGCTTTGTCTTAATTTTTTTGAAGTGGATTTTTCCTCATTATATTTATTTTTGATCTCATCTAACTCTTGCTTCAGTCCATTCAATTCCACCTCTATTTGTTTATCCTCTTTGCTTGCTGATGTAGAGGTAGATTTTTTTATTCTTTTTTCTAATTCATTGCTCTTGTTATCTGCTGCTTTCCTCTTTGCTTTCTCATTTGCTAAATTTGCCTATAATTTTTTGATTTGATTCTACAACTTTTTCTCTCTCTCTCTCTATCATGCTTTAGTAATGATGTGTACACCAATTCATTATTCTTCTTTGATATATTAATTTTGTCAATATTTTTTAATCTAGAAAAATCAAATTGCAAATTGTTCACTTGAAATTCAGATTGATCCATCTGATTTTCTGGTTTATTTTGAATTGTGGGAACAACAATTGTGTACTCCATGATTTCTGTATTTGTGTCAAATGTGGGTAATATCATGGTTGTTGCAGGATTTGAAGTTACAAGAGACACACTCTCCATTAGTTGCTTCTTTTCCTTTTTATACAATTCTGATTTCTTTTTAAACTCTTGAATGTAATCAAAACCTGGGGATGCAGGAATAAGGGAATGCTTGAATGGTGTAGGAATAGGAGTACTTTCAATTTCTGTTATAGCCACACTAACTGGGGGAGTGCCTGGAAATAATTCCTTTGTAGTGGAACTGGTAGTTAGACTTGAACCTGTCATAATCCTTTATCTCTTTTGTGTCCCTTGATCACTGAGTGTTTGTATGGTATCTTATATTGGTGTCCTCTTGTGTGTAATTTGTTGTTGGACCTATTGTTGTAGCACATGTTGACTAAGTTCTCCACCAATGGCAGTGCCAGTCGCACTAGACTCTCCACCATGGGCATCTCCAAGTTGTGATTGCATCTGACAATGAGGATTAGGATTTGAAGCTATAACATAATCAATTCTTTCAGTTCTACTTGTATGACCTTGGTGTATTTTATCAGCTGATTCAACTCCAAAGCCTTGTTTATCAAATGGTTTTCTAGGAGTGGTGACTACATCTATTAGGGTCTAAATGCCTTATCATTGGGACCCCAAACCACCACCTCGATAACCCAACTTTTCAGCTATGATTGTTTCTAAAGTATATGTTGTTTTTGTGCCCTGACTTAAACCAGGGCTGAAATTGCTTTGTTCATCCTTATCATCATCAGATTCATCATCACTATCAGTTTCAGTTTCTTCATCTTCACATTCATTGGGATGCTCTATATTCCACAATTTGCTAAACTCTTCATCTTCATTGATTTCTCCATAGTCTGCATTAGTTCCTTGTTCACCTAGCTCCTTCCTCATAGACCAAAATACAGTAATTTTTTATCATGGCCAATATTTTTTTTAAAACACTCATTTAGAGAATCTGGCATTTTTTCTCTAATAGATGGTTTATCACTTTTTCTATAAAAATTGTTGTACCTCCTGATTTCATTCTCTGTTGGTGCTCCTGTAATTTGGACCTGGTGTAATGCCATAATTTCTGCTGACAACTGTTCAAAAGAAATACCTTTCTCAGCAGCAATTTTCTCCATTGCTATTTTGACCTCATCCCAGGAATCCTTGTTTCTTAAGTTTTCAAGCAAGGGTTTACTTTGATGTTGAATTCTACTTGTAGCATTCCTATTGGCCACAATCATTGTTTTAATGGTGTCACATGGATCATACTACCAGTGACAGACAACATCAAATTTAAAAAATTTCAAAAGATCTTTTGCCACCTTAAATGCTTTTCTCTCAAATGTGAACCCTCCACATGAAAAAGGTAAAGAAGGAAATAAGGTCTTCTTTTGTTGACTATCAAAGCATAGTTCATTAGTACTCTACATCTACCTTACATATTCCAATGCAAAAACCATTTCTGTCACATGTATTGGAAGTTTGTATGGCTCTACTCCTGATCCATAAAATCTTAGCACAATATATTCTTCCAATAAGTACCAATCAGCCAATTGTATTTCTTTTCCTAGTTGAATGAAATCTCTACATGATATAGGCAATCTAGGCATTCGACTATTTGTAATTGCTTGATGCAATGGAGCCAAAAAGTAGTCTACAAAATGATTGTAGTTCCTTCGAGAATCATGCATTCTTATCTTAGTGGTCCAATCATATATTGGAGCCATTTTATTTTCCTCAACATTACTATAGGGCTTAATCTGAAGCTTGTTGGTCTAAAACATTCCACTAAATTTGAATAGAAAAAATAGCACAAGTAGGTTGTGAACCTAGATGTCTTGGTGGAACCTCCTTTAATCATTAAAAATTGTTTATGTATGGATTCTACAATGTGCTCAATAAATTTTTATTTGACATGTACACCATTACCATAATTGATATTATATACCATTTCAAGGAGGCTTGCATCCACTTCCCAATTGCTATCCAGTCCAAGGCAAAATGCTAGCATGGAAATAGTATCCTAAGCCCATGATTTAAAAAATTTCAAAGGATAAGGAGGCTTATGGTTATCTTTCAAGTTGTTTTTTTCTTCAACTATTTTATTTAGGAAAGATTCTTTGCCCCTTTCATCTGCTGCTTCATAATCACTAGTAAGCTTTTCTAGGTCAATGTGGACGTCTCTGAATTCTTCGATTGTAAACCCCAACACTTTTCCAAATTCTTCTATATTAATGGATAAAATTTCTTCTTTGGTATCCTTATTACAATTGCTCTTTTGTTACCATCATAATTGTGGGCACAAACCATGATAAATTTTGGGCAAGGGAAAACCTAATGTAACATCATGTGCCCTAATCTAGTTACCCATGGTGTATTGATACTATCAACTTTCTTTTTCTTGTTCTTGGTAGCCTTATTCTCACATGAAAATCTAAGTTCTGAGGTAAATTTACCAAACATGTTAGGATCATAAATATCATGATATTCATCAGTCAAACCTAGGGTTTTAAGCAATTTAGAATAATCTATTTTTCTATACGTACTTGCTCTGCCTTTCCCAAAAACTTTGTATGGTCTGCTAGTGGTGGTAGACATGCTTATACAGTGTGAAATTTTACTTAAGTCTCTCAACCTTAAACGCAAAGTTTGACAAAATAAGATTTTAAGAAAAAAAATTGACAAAATAAGATTTTAAGAAATGATTAAACGTAGCCTAGGGATTATATGTTTTGTCTTACAGGCTTTGTTGGAAATGGCACTGCATTGAGCAATCTGAAATCTCCTTGGTGCACTACAATGAGCAATATGAAATCTCCCCGTGTGCTGACCCTCTTGGCTCTCACTTAAAAATAAAATCACTTAGCAGTAAAAAGTAGAAACTAGAAAGTTTTTTTTTTAATAAAGTAATTTTTTAGTGAATGAAACGTCAAGTCAACATGTCACTTCCAGACTATGCTCATCACTATTAGTACATGTCTGACAATTGTCCTGCATTGATAGCTCATAGTAATCTCTAAACCATTGATCTTTGTAAATCTAACAATTTAGGGTGATTCCAGAGATTTAAGTTTGCAAGCCTAGCATTCTATGCATTTCATTCTGGAATGCAACTAGAACCATCCATCAAATGTTCATTGAACAGTTGAGTATTTTATGATATAAACAATAAACATAATATGCATTTCTTCATTCATTTAATTATAGTCACATTTATCATTTAATTACATTCTATTTAATATTAATAAAAAAACTATTCATAGTTTTTTGGTCTCGTGGACATCAACTTTCATTCATTCATATTAATTCAAAAAATTGTTACAGCTGCGGGATAGCTACACCCCTGGCATATCATTATGTTACAAAAAAATCCCATACATATTCTTTCCCATGATAATATAATATATTACATCAAAATTAAACATTCAACACAGAGAGCCCATGTTCTAGAATCTTGAATAAGCCTTAGCTATTTAGATTCAGAAGAAAAACACACACAACTTGGAGACAGATAACCATATACATGCAACAAAGGATTACTCATTTAAAAATAACATGAAATTGGTAAATTTATGCCACCCAGCAAGACTATATCTTATTATTCCTTTAAAATTTGCCAAGTCTTCAACAACCAACCCTATGAAATGAGAAAGATAGTTCCTTTATAGATCAGGAATGTGCTCTCAGCATTGAATACATTGTACTTCAAATTGTTACAAATATAGAGAATAAAAGCTTGTCAATCCTTAGTTCCATATCTGTCCTTTCACTCACCATATGTCTCCTCTGTCAGCCAAGGGAATGAAAGTATTTCTATAATCTTGCCATTATGGCTGACATACCTGGCATCTAGGATACTTTTTACTTGGTTACAAAATGTAGAAAAATTCCTTTCAAGAGTGTTCAGATTGTCCAATGTTAATTTCAGTACTTGCATAGTTGGATCACTTGCAATTACATCACAACAAGTGGGAATTAATCGATAAATATTGTCTACAATCTCCTTTCTCCACTTGTCCAAGTCTTTTTTTTTGTCATCACCCTCCAAGATGGGAGGTGACCACTTAGTGTCCAACCTTTCAAAACCCTACAACCTCACTTTCATAACTGAATCAAATTTCAACTGGAAACTGACCACATCCTTAAAATACTTCAACATCTTAAACACCTTATGTATTTCAGGAGGTGTATTGGAATCATACCTAGCACACCTCAAAAATTCTTTGACTTGTTTAGTTCTATGTAACCACTTTGTTTTTAAGATCAATAGTCTTTGTTTGTCAGACTCATGCTTTTCATAGGCTGGTCGCAACTATGAGTAAGATTTCCAAGTCTCATCAACTCTGGTCAAAATGTTTGTCACCCTGTTCTTGATCAAGTTAGTGACCACCTCTTTAACCTTATTATCCTTTTCCTCCTTCAATCTCCTGTTATCCTCCTTCAACTCTCTAATCTCTGCAAGGAGAGGCTCTATATCCACTAGAAGAGATTCTGTAGTTGGGATCACTAGAGGAGGGTCTGAAGTACTGGCTACCAATGATAGTTGTTGCTTCAACATGTTTATCTCTGCAACTTCCTGAGAATAATCAAGTTGCAACTAATTGTAATCCTTTTGCAATTTGTTAGCAATTGCTTCTACAAATTATGCAGTTTGTACATTTACGCTTGTAGCCTGAAGAGTAGGGGTATCATATACTCTTTTTATTATTACATCCCCTATCATCTCTCCTAATTGAACCCTAGGCTTTTTGTTGTTTGGGGCTAGAGCCCATATTGCTAATGTTTCAAATTTAGGGTTGAAGGCTGCACCAGAGAGGGCCTTTTCAATCTGTTCCCCTATCACATCTGAATCATCTCTAGTAATTGTATCAAATGCAATGGCATCTGATAGAGTCTAGTGAGGTAGAAGCAAAATATTACTCTTTTCCATCAGTGCTCTCCCTTCCTCTAGAGTCATTGCACTTATAGACTATTGTACTTCTTTTAGGAACCCCTGAGTAATAACATCATACTCCTTTGGGTCTACTCCATCCTTGGCATCTTCAATTTTCTTCTAAAATTCCTCACTCCTCACTTTCAAAACATAGCTCCTAAATTTAGGAGTGTTGACAAATTCATCATCCTCCATAAACTTGTCACAGGCCATCACCCTAACATCTTCAATATCAACAGTAGGGTTCCTCATTACTCTGACTACCCTATTCTCTGGGGATGAATAAGGTCTCGGTCTATCAGGTGAATGAGGGCCAGTTTCTTGTGGATGTTCCTCCTCCCCCTCTAGGTCAACCATCTCTATCTGCTCTGGGTTCTCCAAATTAATAATCTTGGCCCTTTTGGCAGGGGAGGGGCCAACTAATTCCCTCTTTACATCATACTCTCCACTTGAGCTGCTAGGCTCATAAGCATATCTCTGTTCTCTTGTAGGGGCAGAGGCAATCAACTATTTTGCATTATCTAGCATTTTCTCAATTCTCTTGATTGGGTCTTGCACTTCTGCAAATGCACCCAGATATGCAAGATTCATGTTTTTCTTCATCTTCTCACTGGCCATGGTAGTATCCCACTTGATCCTCAAGTGGTGGACATCATTCATTGCAAAATAATTCCTGGCAATGTCCTCATCGTAATCCATCTAATGAAAGTACTTGAGCCTTCCCTTGCTGAGTCTGGTTTTGCTGATGAAGCCCTCAGGGTCAAAATACCTTGGTTGTTCCAAATACATTCCAAAACATTGCATAACTGAATAAATTTGATCTAACCCACTCTTATCAGGGATTAAGAAATCACAAAATTTGATGGAAGAAGGGAATAATGAACCTTTCTTGCAGTTCCTAAAGTGCTCCTTGTCAGAATCATTTAACTGCCTTATAACTTCTAAAAATGCCACCATCATTGGCACATATTTGGGTAGTATGTGAGGTGCAATATGGCATCCATAGACCCTTATGCAAGTAGTATGCTCATGATAGAGCCAATCACCCCAATTGTGATCAATTCCAAGGTGGGGAGTCCTATCTAGAGGTCATAAGAAATCTAATACATCATGATGCAACCTTTCACCCTCTGGCTCCAAAAATCTAAGGATTCTCCTCACAAAATATTCTTCAAAGATGCATAATCTACTATGACATAGTGCATATCTAGCATACATGTCCATACTTGCACTGGCAACTTGTTCCCTTGAGCATCTGAAACCTTGACATGCAGATTCTGGTGCCACTTCCCTGATAAAACAAATAAGTACATATGGCACAACAAGGAGTACCATGTGAATTCAACTTGGACATCCGGTTTAAACAAATTATTTTTGATCTTTGTCATTTGATCATGCATATGGTTAGCTATGAAAGTGGCATAATCATATGGTTCTTTGACATCTGGGTTCTAAATATCAACAACCATCATCATCAAAAAAATATACATTCTATCTGAAGCATCTTTTCCTAATACTTGACACAGACTGTGATAGGTTTTGACAAAATATTCATTAAACATACTGCAATGAAAAGGCTCCTTCTCATCATCTAAAATCTTTACCCATTTCCCACCAACACCCCTTGGCTTGTGCTTTGGTAAGTTATATTCCCTGTAATGTCGTTTCATAGTCTGGTATTTTTTCTTGAAATCCTTGAGGTCAATTTGATTGCTGGCTGTAGGGTCCAAGTTGAATATAGTGGCAATGTATCCATTGGTAAGCTTTATCAATATTGAACCATTTCTAGCTATTTCTATCCTAGTGGCTAGATTATACCTTAATGATGTTCACCTAATTAAGTCAATGTTGGGGAATTGGAACAAATGAGCTTGGCTAAATCATATCTCCAGGCATGACAGATAGGGGCCTTATAGTCCATCCTCTTATGCCAATGCTCAAAGAGGATCCAACCTAGGACAGATAATTTGGTGTCCTGGCAATTATAGCAGTTGTTAAGAAATTTATCCTAGGGTCTGCCTGGGCCATGTAATTTAAAAATTATTCTAGCAGAACCAAGGAGTTGGATCATAAGATCCTCATCTAAGCTTCATTTTGAAGTGGAAGGCTGGTCTAACTAACTCATTTTTCTTTTATGAAGGTAGCTTAGGCTTTTTATGGTTGACAATGGCCCTAAAAGCTTCAGAATTAACCTACAGTTGGAAAAACTAGGCATAGAAGAGGAATAGTTACTAGTTTTCCACACTTGCAGAAGCTTGAGATCGCTTTTTTTTGCTCGTTTTGATGATTTCGTTTGAATGTAGTCGTGCTCTTAAGAATACCTTAATCCTTGAATTCCTATACAATTATTTGTATTAATGAACTTCATGCCTCAAGAATTCCTGCATAATTCTCTGTATTAATGAACTTCATGCCGCAAGCACTTCAAAATCTTTCTCTTTTGAAACTTTAAATTGGGCCATTGATCTTTTCCTTACATTCTGAAATCCATGGTCCTGATTGGCTGACTAGATTTGACAATCTTCGTCACCATTCAGAATATGTATGGGTCAGATATGTGGCAGCACCTCATAGCATAACAACTTGTGATAGCCCACCTCTTACCTACCCCGCGTTGGCATGCCTCACTCCTCAAACAAGAGAATGCCATGTGTCACCATGTTGTGACCACGCAACACAAATTCCATCCTATGAGATTCTCCTTGCAACGATGTGCAACCGTTGGATCAAGTCTTTTGCTAGCTTAGATTTTTTGACATGTGTCATTTTGTCGCAGCCACGCAACGAATATTCTCTCTTGACAGATTCCTCATGCGCCCTTGCACAACCATTAGATTTCACCCTTCCTACAACCATTGGATCAAGTATTTAGTGGGATAGGATGCTAGCTTAGATTTTTTGACATGTGTCATTCTATCATAGCCACACAGCAAATATTCTCTCCTGACAGATTCTTTATGCACTCTTGCGTGACCATTAGATTTCACCCTTCCTGCAACCATTGGATAAAGTCTTTAGTGGGATAGGATACCAACTTAGATTTTTTGACATGTGTCATTCTATCATAGCCGCGCAACGAATATTCTCTCCTGACAAATTCCTCATGTGCCCTTGCACAACCATTAGATTTCGCCCTTCTTGCAACCGACGACAACGGGTAACCTCTAGAATCCTAGATTAAGGGGCCGGTCAACTTACGAATATTAGGACATGAAGTCTAACTTAACTGATTGACAACCTGCTTGGATATTAACTTCTTAAGCCATCCGCTGTCTACTTAAATTCTTCAACATTGGATGGCTAAGATTAAAACATCTTTCTAAGGAATTTCCCATGTGTCTTAATTAAATCTGTAATAGGATAATAGCTCACCCTTTAAGTCTCTTAGGGCTGCTTCGAAATATTTGCTAAAGTATTTAAAAAGTGGACCCTGCTAGCTTGCTAGGTTAACCCATTCCCCACCAAGCGGTGACTGATAAGATTAGGTATAAGGGGCTAGTAAACAACATGGTTTTGATGGCTTAGGTTTCAACTTAGACAACTAGCAGCTAGAGGTAGCAAGTCAACATAAGATTACGTAGAGGGTTTCTCATATGAAATGCCAACCATTGATATTTGGAAATCTAATAGTTCAAGTGTTATTCTAGAGGCTTAAAGTCATCGGTCTAGTGTTTCAGACATTTTCTTCCAGAATGCAACTACAACCATCAAAACCTAATTATACAAATATTTCAAGCATCATGCATGTACACTATCAATAGAAAGTGTAATTTTACTTCTGCATATAAAATTTTGTGATTAATTCTATCTAAAAACAACCAAATTGAAATCAAATTAAATCTGAAAAGATTGAGAGTTCACATATATTATAGCTCTCTTAGCTATCTCAAGAGTCAAAAAGTAAACAAATGCCAAGCAACATTAGAAACCTCTAACCATAACAGAGACCAAATCCATGTCAACATATATAAATTAAAGCAAACTTATGAGTAGCAACATTAGAAACCTCTAACCATAATAGAGACCAAATTATATTAATACACAAAGTAGAAATTATATTAATACAAAAAGATTTACACTCGGGAAATTATATTAATACAAAAACCACTCCACTGGCTAGCCTAGGCTCCAAAAACACATAGCACTAGAGAGGCCACCATAGTACCATAGAAATCCCTAGCCCCTTGACTGAGCGACTCCTTGAAAACCTACCACCCTACCACCCTAGCACAGAAATCACCAAAAATGTGGCCCTAGGAGCCTGACCACTCCTACGGCCACTGCGAGTAGAATCCCCCCACATTCACAATGGCTGCAATGTATTCAAGCCATACCGGAGTCTCGTCTATGTCCATCCAATTGCCCACTGAAGAAAGTGTCTCCCACGAGCCGCCCAAAACCTGTGCCTTCACAGTTGTTGCTCATTCATGTTTAGCAGGAACAACGGCCTAGCTATGCCCTCCTGTCTCTCTCGCAACTTCTCTAGGTCTCTTAGCCATGGGATACCGACCCCCAATTTTGCATCAATCAACATGTCTACGTCATCCAAAAGAATATCTGGAGTGAATACCCCCTGTAGAATCATCAATGCATCCACCTTTGCCTCTCCTAGGTCCAACAAAGAAGCCAGAAAGCGTGAGGAAATATCTGAATTTACCGTATATCTATCCTTAGAGACCAAGAAGTCTTTACCAAGGACCATCTTCACTGCCTCAAGGAAGAATAGGTTTTGCTAGTTACAAATGTTCATCAGTCTGCCATCTCTGATACAACCCATAAAGGTGACCTGGCGCTTATTGCAGCGGAGCCTTATGGGAGTCTCCATGCTATATTTTGAGCAAGCCAGCCGAGTGTCATTTTGCTGGAGACCCCTAGGATTTAAAGGAAGATCATTAATGAACACACGCTTCAACTAACAGATGCATTTATTCATTGTCCAGATTTTTTGTAGCGTCAATCTTCAGCTCGTGTAAGGATCGACCAACAGCTATTTAATAACTTGTCAGAACTATTTAATAAATTAAAAATTAATGCATGGGAAAAGTATTTTGTAGGCCACCAAATGAAATTGATATCAATATATAAATTTATAATAATATCATATTTTATATAATATAATTATAACTTATTATTATATTATTATTATCATATATAATATAATATAATTATTATATATATTATAATATGTAATATCATATATTAAATAATTATTATCATATATTATATTATTATTTGATAGTAATATAATATATGATGTTAATCATATAATGTAATTATTATTATTATATAGTTAGACTTAGAATAAAATAAAGGGGCTCAAGGCCGATAACTTAGAGCAAAGGGGCCAGTAACTCGACGACAACCAAGGGGATAAAAGAACAACTTAAGTTGGGGAAACCGGCTACACAGGTCAACGATGAATTATAAGGATAAACCCTAAACATCTTAGACAAAAACAACCGCAATGTTATTTAATATTGAAAATTTCATTCTTTGAAACATTTATGATTTGTATACATTACAATTTGCCATTGAACTCATGTAAATTTCAAACTGTAAGTACTTCTATATTATTTAGTAAAATTTAACATCACCCTTCAAAAAGATTAGGGAATTACATCGTACAGGAACCTCTAACCAACCTCAAAGTTCCAAACAAAAATCGTACCCTTTGACCTTCAAACCTTGCTTTGATCTTCCAAAATCTTTTTGGTTCCTCTTTTCGATGATGCATAATGAATGTTTCACTATAGTTCATAATTATCCTATTAACAGGCAATGGGTCCATTACAAATTTAATTATGTCCTCATTCACAATGACAGTCAATGATTCACTATAGAACCTTGCTTTATATGTACAAGAAACCACTAGGCATGTGTAACAATAAGGCTAGTAAAGGATAATTAAATTTATTTTCTTGAGGTAACTGGCAATTGAGTTGCAATACCAATTCCATCCGTCAAATCAAATTTCTAGTTTCTCATACATGCATGCATGTGTGGGAGATTCAACCCACCACCCAGAATAGAATGCATCATTTGCAAATGTTAAAAGTGTCGATTCTTGACACGATTTATTCCACTTGACGAATGCTCATATTTCTTTATTATAAGACATACAAAGTAATAACATCCTGCATAGCCACACACAAACAAAATTTTCCATCATCTTATTACTATTCTACATCTGTGAACTAGGAAATCTATCACACAGTTAAATTCAAAATCAAGAATGATCACAAAATAAATACTTGGTAACTTACTTTCTTTGTACAGCTGCTGTAATGAAAGCCATTACTTTGAACTTTTACAGTCTATTGATTCTTGACCTATCTGAAAATTAGTAATGCAATATAAGGTTGAAACAACAAAGACTATCATATATACATTACATGTACTTCCATGACAAATGGGTAATAAATAACAAGCAACTCCATTTAATTTCCTCTGGTATACCGTGGAAATTCGTATTGGCTAATCTGTGCAGTTTGTCACGGCTCAGTACTCACTTGCCATTAATGAACGTAATTGAGCATTAGCTAATCTATGAGGTTAAGTATGTTCAATCAAATCAATCATACCACCACTGACCATTTGATGAACCCTACAATGAAAGATGAACGGTTGTAGTTCAATTCCAGAAGGTAGATCTCCAATGCTACACATTGCTAACAAAATCTTCCAAAATCAACTAGCAACCATTAGATATTATTAGATCAATGGTTGACATATATATAAAATATATCATATATTTTATTGATTATTGTGCAAAGGTCAAGGTGGTAGCACGACAGAGTGTAAGTCCTCAACTGTACAACTACAAATTTGGGAAATTGGGTGTGTCAATACTTTTTCCCCAAATAGAACTTATGCCATTGATTTGCGATCATCTGACAACCAAAATCTATTAGAATATTTTCCATTTAATGACATCCATGTTGGAAGTGACCTCTTTCCTTTCGTAATAAATGAGGAATGTTGTGAAAAGCACAATTGCATGTTTTTGGGAAGGTAATTTATGCAGCTCAATTAAATAATTATCTATTAATTTTTGTTAATCAAAATCGTTGTTACTTGACACTTGTCTTTATTTTGGAGACTTTATGTAGAAAGATGGGTGTGTTAGAACTGTAGCCTGAAATGGAACTTCAACTAAAGTCTGATGTTATTCACACTGTATGATTTTTTATTGGCATAACAGTTTATTTCACCAATTAAGTTTTTATTGGTTTGAAACTATATTTAAATTTGCCAATGATTTTTTTATTGCTTTGAAAATTGGTTTAATTCACCAATGAAAATATATTTTCTAGTTTAAAATTAGATTTTAATTGCCAGCAAAAATATTTTCTTATTTAGAAAATAGGTTTAATTCGCCCCATAGAAATATTTACTGGTTTTAAAATAGGTTTTAATTTGCCAATGAAAATATTTAATTGGTTTGAAAATAGGTTTTAATCGCCAATGGAAATATTTTATTGGTTTTAAAAAAATTACAATTCGCCAAGATTTTCTATAATAAGATTTGTTTTTTCCTAAAAAAATGAAAAAATTCGCCAATAAAATTAATATTTTTCTTGGGAAGTATACATGATTCGCCAGGTTTATACACCTTCTCCGAGGGGGGGTTTCTTAAAGTTATCCCTACTTTTTTAGGAGAAAAATTAGAAGCCTTTGATAAGTTAAAAAATTTTAAAACAATTGTTGAGAATGAAATGGATGCTAATATCAAATGCTTAAGATCTGATAAAGGGAGTGAGTTTACTTCAAATGAATTTGAAATGTTTTGTGAAGATCATAGTATAAAGAGACATTTGTCTGCTCTTATGACTCCTCAACAGAATGGGGTAGTGGAGAAGAAGAATAGGACCGTGCAAGAGATGGCTAGGGCAATGTTGAAAAATATAGATCTGCCTGATATGTATTGGAAGGAAGCAATTCACATTGCTATCTACTTGCTTAACATAATACAAATGTGGGTCAATAGCACTAAAACCCTTATGAGCTATGGTATGGAAGACCTCCCACTGTCAGATATTTCAGGATCTTTGATAGCAAATGCTACATCAAGAGAGATGAAGGAAACCATGGAAAGTTTGATTCACAGAGTGATGAAGGAATCTTTCTTGGTTACTCAACTAGAAGCAAGGCATATAGATGTTACAACAAGAGATTGGGAAAGATGATTGAAAGCACAAATGTTAATGTAGATGAAGACTTGTATCAGATCTCACAAGAACTAGAGGATTGTAGATCTGATATACCTCCCTGCATTAAATAAGAAGAAGAAGAGAAAGACAAGAAGGAACAAGAATCAAAACAGATCCCTAAGACTCCAACAAAGTATGTTTAGAGGAACCATTCAACAAATCAAATTACTGGGGATAAGAAAGAAGGTGTGTTGACGAAGAGAAGGCTTACAAAAACAAGTGAACAAGTGGATTTATGTTTTCTATCAAAGGTAGAGCCCAAAACCTTTGCTGATGGTAGAAAAGATGATGGATGGTTGAAGGCAATGAAAGAAAAATTGAATTGTATAGAGAAGAATCAAATATGGGAACTAGTTCCTAGACTAGCTAATAAGAATGTTATAGGAAGAAAGTGGGTGTTCTAGAAGAAACTGAATGAAGATGGTGAAGTTGTGAGGAACAAAGCAAGATTGGTGTGTAAGGGTTATTTACAAGTTGAAGGTATTGATTTTGAGAAGACTTTTGCTTTGGTAGCCAAGATGGAGGAAATCAAGATGTTTCTTGCCTTTGCTACTCACAAGAACTTCAAGGTCTATCAAATGGATGTCAAGTCAGTATTCTTGAATGGTGATTTAGAGGAAGAGATCTACATTGAGAAATTGGATGGTTTCCAGCTATTAGAAGATCCAAACATGGTGTTCAAACTCAAGAAAGCTTTGTATGAACTCAAGGAACCTCCTAGAGCTTAGTATGCTTGATTGGATAAGTACTTACTTTAGAAAGGTTTCAAGAAAGGTACTACAGATAGCAATCTTTACATTAAGGAAGAATGAGACAAGATTTTGATAGTTGCTGTATATATTGATGGCATCATCTTTGGTGGAGATGATAATATGTGTAAGAGGTTTGTAGAAGAGATGCAAAAAGAACTTGAGATGTCTATGATTAATGAGATGTATTTCTTCCTTCGGCCTCAAATTGTTCAAATAGATGATGGTATCTTTGTTTCTCAAGATAAGTATGTTAGAGAGATGTTGAATAAATTCAGTATGGAGGATTCCAAACCTGTAAGTACTCCTATGGTTACAAGTTGTCACTTGAGCAAGTTTGATGAGTCACCTAAAGTTGATCATACTCTCTATAGATCTATGATTGGAGGATTATTGTACTTGATTGCTTCTAGACCTAATATTATGCATGCAATATGTGTGGTTGCCAGATATCAAGCTAATCCCAAGCAAACTCATGAGAAGGTAGTAAAAAGAATATTCAGATAATTGAAGGGAACTCTGGATTATGGCTTATGGTATCCAAAAGGTAATGACTTTGATCCAAGTGCTTATACTATTGTTGATTGGTCCAGTTGTGTTGATGATAGAAGAAGTACAAGTGGTGGTTCTTTCATTTTAGGAAGCAGATTGGTTTCATGGCATAGTAAGAAACAAGATCTAGTATCTTTATCAACTGTAGAGGTAAAGTATATTGTTGTAGTATCTTTATGTACATAAGTGTTGTGGATGAAGCAAACATTGAAGGATATCAAGATACAATATGATGAGCCTATTCCTATTTTGTGTGATAATACTAGTGCTATCAATATTTCCAAGAATCTAGTAATGCATTCTACAACCGAGCATATATCAATCAGGTATCATTTTTTAAGAGATAAGGTTGCAGATAAAGAAGTGAAGTTGGAATATGTTCCAACAAAGGATCAAATTGTAGATATTTTCACAAAGGCTCTTACAAAGGATACCTTTGAGTATCTCTAGTAGAAGTTAGGGGTAATTTCCCCTCCTTGTTCTTACTAGATGCATAGTTGGTGCATTTGTCCAGGGGGTAATTCATGCTATATCTTTTTTGTAGACTAATGATGGCTACATCTCAAGGTGAGCAGGTAGTGTTTATTGTTGATAGGGGGACAAGGTTAAAAAGGAGAGTTTGTGGCCTAATGAAGAGAAGACGTTGCCCTTTGTCCTTGATGTCAAAGGGGGAGAATGAGCAAGTGTGTGTTGCCATCAATGCCAAAGGGGGAGATTGCTGCACATATGTTACCTAAGGTTTTCGCTATTGTGGTTGTCATTGATGTCAACACTACGTTTGGACACTTAGTTTGGGTTTTCATTGATGATTATGTTGATGATATACTATGATAGTGTACTAATGATGATGATTGCTGATGTTCATGGTTGGATGTCATGCCCTATTTAATGTCAATTTAAGGATGTATTGAATATGTTTGTTGTCATCATAAACGATATCATGATGATATATTAAGATGAGAATTAGAAGCATCAAGATGAGGATTATAAGTATTGTTGTTGTTGTGCTGATCTAGTTTGTGGTATGTTGTATGCCCTTTCCTATTGTTCCTAAGGAAGTATGTGTTGTTACAAGGAGGCTCTAGTCTCTGGATGCTGGTGAAGGTTGTTGCAGGAAGCTACTTGGAAGACTTCTTAGTAAAATGCTCTGCATTCCTCTACATTTGAAGATATGGTCATGTGGTTAAGAAGTTAAGTTCAGTGGGTTGTGAAGGTGCTTCATTCAAAGTTTTACATTATTTTTCACTCTACAGAGAAAGTTGTAAGTGACAGAGTGTAGGACTGTATTGTCTGG
Organism: Cunninghamia lanceolata; assembly: GCA_027924645.1. Classification (NCBI taxonomy): domain Eukaryota; kingdom Viridiplantae; phylum Streptophyta; class Pinopsida; order Cupressales; family Cupressaceae; genus Cunninghamia; species Cunninghamia lanceolata. Next base: position 2,336,802 of record BSBN01000696.1, on the reverse strand, counting down.
TGGCTAGTTTTAGTGTCTGTTGCTTATTCCAACTTATTTCTGCATGAAATGGTGAATTGGATGATGGAGAATGATCCTGATGATCTTGTGATGTTTCTTATTACTCTGCAAGATATTTTTTGGTCTTTCCAAAATAGGCTGTGGTCCGGAATGATAGTGTTGATGGGTTATGCTCTTGCCTAGCCAACTAAGGCATGTTGAAGGTGTGTTGTACAAAGTCTTTGTTGTACAGAGTTCAATAAGTGTTTGGAGATGTTGTGTGGGTCATGTTGACTCATCTGGGAGAAGAACAAGTAATGATTACTCTTCCATGAGTACCGCCAAGTTGTAATGACCAATGTGCTACAAGCTTCATGTGTTCTTGCTTAAGGGCAACCTAATTCAAATGTACGAAGCATGTAGATGTTATTCCTTGAAGGATGATGCTATGAAGGATGTTTAGGACTAGGTTAAGCATGTGTTGGGATCTGTAAAGAATGTTCCTCTTCCTAGTGTTGCGTGTAGTTCATATTAGGGCTTGCCCTCTACATGTTTCATGTTGTTTGATCTCTGGCTGACTTGAAATTGTAATATTCTTGTTGTCTCTAGCCAAATAGTAATGTAATCAATGTAATCTCATGTATATATTGTAAACCTAGTTTATCTAGGTGAGTTATTGTGAATGTGAATGTGAGAAGCAGAATCAAGATATGTAATGCATTATGATGTGTGACTGAAAAGAAAGAGTAGAAGTGGTAGATCCTGTCAGGATTCATCTTGAAGATATTTTTGTGACAAAAGGGAAGTGAAGAGTGTGCCTAACTGATTCAATCATCAAAAGGAGTAGTTGCTTCCTTGGGTTGTATCCCTAAAACAAAGTTTGTAGGGAGTTGTAGCTTCCATGGGAGTGACCCTAAAACCTTTCTTCAGGGAGTAGTTGCTTCCTTGGGTTGAAGCCCTAAAACAAAGTCTACAGGGAGTAGTAGCTTCCTTGGGTTGTAGCCCTAAAACAAAGTTGTAATATTTTATAGTAGTGAGCTTCATATATTGTGAGTTAATCCTCAATGTGGTTTTTCCCCTTTGTGGTTTTCCATGTATATCGGGTGTTATGTGGTGTTATGCATTGTGTTGATCTTTTATGTTTCTATTAATGTTGTAAAGATTAAGTTTTAATTTGTTCCAAAGGTTTTGGGATTTGGTTGGATACTAATTCACCCCTCCCCTCTTAATATCTAGGTGTGTTCAACACTAAGAGAAAAGATGATAGAGAATATTCAAAAGACAAAAACCTCCAACTACAACTTTAGGTATCAAACCCTAATTATGTGCCTAACTTTCTATTTCATAAATGCATTACAAAACTATGGAGGAAAGATATGGCAACAAGACACTACATTAGCCACACAAATAAAAGAATATCATACAATTTTCAAAGATAAAGCCTCCTATACCATAGCATGCTAGTGGTTCTTTAAGGCACTACAAGACAAAATGCAAGCAAGGAAATAATTTCATATGAATTTGTAAAACAATATTCTGAACAATATAACATTTATGGTAACCAAAGGCTATACATACATGAAGACGGTAGAACCTAGGACTTTCTAGGTTCCTAGGTTACCTTTGGAAATCACCACACAAGAAATTGATGCATATTCTAAAGCCCTCCTTAGTAAGTCAAAAGACCCAAACATGGAGAGGTTTGGGACATATAGAGAGTTCATGGATAAGATGCATAAAAAGGAGGTAGAGGAACATTTGGAAAAATATAAGGAGAAGTTACACTCACAATGGGGTATTCCACTGTAGCCCAGCTCTTTTGCACCACTAGTTATCCCACCACTACTATAGGCTAGCACCACAAGCACACCACAGATAAGAAGTTATGGGAGATTGCATTTCGCAACTCCTAGTACCTAATCTTAGGCTGAGCCTGCCACTTCCTCACAATTTATGTGAACACTACAACAATTTGAGAAATATGTTGATGTTGAGGAGATATAAACTATATTGGTTCAATTAAGTGCAAAGAAGAAGGGAAAGAAAAAGAAAGGACTAAATAGGAGTATAGTCTAGGCCTCTACGGAAGGGGATATAGAAGAAGAAGAAGAAGAAGCAAAAGGTAGTAAATTGCAAAGGAAAAAGAAAGTAAAAACAATGTAGATAGATGAATAGGAGAAAGAAGACCTCCTAGATCTAAATGTAGTGACAAATGCCATAGAAAATTTTGGGCTACTAAAGAACACAGTAGACCTATATAATGAGGTCTCACAGGAGAAAAAGGAGATTATCCAAGAAGCAGTGATAAGGTTTATGTGGAGGCATGAGAAGACACTAGAAGATTTGATGGAAGAGTTTTTAGATGAATTAGTTGATGCCCTGAGGAAGAAGATGGAAAAAGTAGTAGAACTAGATGAGGGGGACCCAGCCATCTCTGTAGTGCACAAAGAAAAGTTAGCTTAGTTACAGACCACTGAATTGAGGACAAAGTAGAGACTAGATACACTGATGAGCATGACTTAGGAATATAGAAGGAGGATACATAAATAAACATAGAAGATAACAAAAAAGATGTATACTGCATTGAGGGAAGAAGACAAAAAAGAACAACTAACCAATTCCCCTTAGAATACATAACAAGAGGAAGATCAGATAACACAACAATATCAAACAAAATCTCCTCCATAAGATACATAGTCTGATATCTTGTAGCAGACAAACAACATTGATGCATCCTCCTTTCCCTCCCCTATCGAGTCTAGTAAGGACTTTCTAGCCCAACCAAAGCAAATCCAACTAGTGGCTATACCGCAGCTACTACAACTTCCTCTAATAGGGTCACAAGTGAACTTATTTGGGATATCACCCCTGTAAAAGCTACAACTAGGGGATATTTTCCATGCCACCTCAAGGGAGGAGATATTGCAACAACATGTAGATAGCACAAAGCATCTACAAGAGACAATGGATGACATTCAAAACCAATTGCCTAATGTCCAAAGGGATACTGCATTACCCTTAACACAATGATTGAAGCAATTGGTCAATAGCTTGTAGGAAGAAATAAAATACCAAGAAAATAAGGTAGAAAAGTAGGTTACTAATGAAATGAATAAGAACAGGATGGCAGAGACATTAAAAAAATGTGTAGCTGCACAAACACAGTTGGAAACACAGATCAAAGGCATCTAGTAGGCAATAGAAGTAAATGTGTTATATCAATTTTCCTTACAATGGCCTATTAATACAAAGGCTATAAAAGATCAAATGGATGGCATGGAGGCCTAGATTACATAATCAACTACAACATATAATCCCTTACAAGACATGAGTGGGGCCATAAGGGCACAAATAGAAGTGATGCATACCCAGCTGCAATAACTCTAGGATGAAAGAGAGAAAATAAAGGGCCAAATCAAACAATTAGGAGAGGTAGTTATCCTTAGAATAGCAAATCTGGCAGGGGTATTAGCTAAGGAAAAACAAAAATCTCAAAAGATACAGATACCATCTACCCTAAGAGATGCAACGAGCACCCATATTGAGATAGAGGGGCAAATCCAAGTGCTACAATTGGAAAAGAAATAACGGGACATAACTTTACCACAGTTTAAGGTCATTTACAAGAATGTCCTACCCTCAAATTAGCACCGCATGTCTTGAGGACAAGACATACTTCAGAAAAGGGGGATGATGTTGGCAGGGGATGAATAGCAGTAGGGCATACTATAAATCCTACCGTAGCTCATCACAAGGGGAATGTAGAGGACAAGGCTAGCTTAGATAGTGTCATCTTGTAAGGGACACATCCCTAATGTAACATATAGATATGAAATATATAATATGTAAGATGTAAGTAAGAGAGGGTAAGAGTGAATGTCAGAGGAAAGATATACAGAACAAAGACTCATACCTGCCTAATTGTATATGATTTTTGATGAACATATAATGGAGATACAAGGATTGGACCTAATGTCCAAGTATGTATGAATGTGTATGATGTGTATGTATAATATATTCTTACCACATTCCATAATTCCTTGTTCTTTATGATTCTATCACTGTATCATCTAGGGTATAAACTAACTACATATAATTGACTAAGGCTCAAATCTCTAGACTAAGTCTTCTCCATTTTCATACCAACAGTATGAATGAATTCAAAATCCTTCCATTACTCTTCCAAGAGGGAAGAATCTCAAAAATGCATGCAAGGAGTCATTCTACAACCTCCAAAACCATTACCAAGAATCCTCATGATCACCCAAGGCATGTTGTAATGACCAAAAATGGATACCTATTAGGAAATAGATGTGGGACACTAGCATGACACATTGACGTTTGCATAGAGCACTCAAATCCAAGTGAAACTAGCTCTTGGTCATACAAGGCTTCTTAGGACCATGTAAGCATTTAAAAATTATTATGAATTTTCAATAAAACAAGAAGGAAATACAATAAAATCACACAAACCTAGCCTATAATGCAGAGAGGAGATGTGAAACACTAAAATGGTTACTAAATGTAGCATGGAATTGCAAGGGTATGCAATTTTCTACATTAGAATGATACAAGAAGAGTTGATTTGAGTGAGATTTAATATTTTTCATTCATTCTTTGTCAATTCCTATGCTTTAACTGAAAGTGATAGTTATATGTGTGTTACCTAATTATGCATTTTTGCCCAATTAGGCGGAATAACACATAGTTATAGGGGGCACAACTAGGCCTAGAAAGCGTACTATGTAGTTAGAAGGACTTCCCAATCATCACCATCACCTCAATCATGTAACAACTTAGCAAGAGTTGTTCCATGAGCTAGACAAGGGTGGGGGAAGACATCTCAACTAAATAAGAAGCATCCTAAGGTTGATAGGAAGATAGGAGTGGATTTTATTCAAATGAGAAAGGTACACACACTTGCTAAACTTATCTATGATTATAAAAAAATTTATAACATGCAATAGTATACATATGTATTTCATTATGCAATTGAGTGCTTTACAAAACAAACAATGTACAAAATATTGCATAAAAGTTGTTGTTTATACTCATAAGAGAAGATATGTTCATAGTTTCCCACACAAGTTGTGGGAATAACTATACAAATAGAATGAACAATAGCATATACATGTGAAGTAAGAGAAACATATAGAAATGGAAGGGGATCCATCATCGCCTAAACAATGAATCCCCATCGCTCCTAAAAGGATCTTGCAAGAGAAAGATGGAAAGGGGATTAGAGCTCAGGATGCCTTTAAAATCTATATGTATTAACATCATATATACATGCCATCATCCATAAGCATCAACGTAAGAACAGTAAAAAGACAAAGAGTCACTCAGATGCAAGCATGCAACCATAAGGATTCAAGAATGAATAGAAACATACAAGCACAATAGAGGCTCCTTGCCTCTATACTATTTTCCTAATTTGTTTGTTCATTGTGTAGGTACAAGTATTCTTAAAAGATCAATCACTGATGATATGAGCTAAGGTTGTCATAACAGTCATGCACACCATATAAGTGCTGAGAGAAGATAAGTGATACAGTCATGAAGAAGCACCAAGAAGCAATCGCATCAACAACAAACCATAATGAAGGGAGAAGTGATCATAAAGCAACATTGAGAACAGTGATGAGAAGACTGTAATAGCAACACAAGTGCAGTCTCCTAGCATCATAGCAGTCACAAGGTGTAGCATGAAAACAATCAAGAGTAAAGATGATAAGGCAGTATAAGAAGATAGAGTGTAAGTTGAATGAAAGAAAAGGAGATATGCAAGATAGAAAGACAAAGAATATGCCTATCAATAGCCTAGAACAAGCCTACACAAACATACAAGAAGTACTCATCACTGAAGGCTACAAGAGTAGCCATAAGAAGCAATGTTCTTTGATGACAGTCACATAAAGGTATAGAGAACAGTCCTTAGCCATGATCAAAGGGGGTCCTTAAAGATCTTGAGTATCTTACAGAAGGCTTAACTTGCATAAAGACATATCTATGGTTGTAGCAAACCTTGATAAAAGATCATGAAAAAAATTGCAATACACAACATCATTATCATTTTCAAAGCAAGCGCGTGAGAAGCATTGAGGAGCAACCAATGCAAGGAGGATAGCCCAAGGGTTTGTCATGAAAGGAAGAAGATACAAAGAGAGTTAGCCAAGAGAATTAGACATGACTTTCATGCAATCAAGGATGATTCATAACAAGGATCTTGGATCAGTCATTGCAAAAGAAACAACCATATAATCCATCACTATATATCACAAAGAGGTCATTGTTGACCATCAACAACAAAGCAGAAATAGTCATTAATGATTGACATGAAAGGAAGATAGTCATCATGAAGGTAGTTGTTTTAGTCAGGAGGAGCAACATATAAGTCATGCACATCTTTCAAGTTATAGTTAGTCATATAGGTGACTGCAATATCTAGTTTTAGGTGTGAGGAGTAGTAGTTCTTATGGCTATAACAGTAGTGCATGCAAAGAGCAGTCATACAAGTGGTACAGAGTACAGATAGAGAGACAAAGAGAACAATCATAAGTAAAGAACAATGAAATGAATAGGGACAAGTAGTTCTATAGAGTTGACTTATAATCCATCCAAGGAAGATGAGGATACATTTAATATGGATGGCAACAAGAATGCAATTCATAGACCTCCTAAGGGCACACTAGAAAGTGGAGGTTTGTTAGTTATCATTGCCTATACAACTGGGGATCTTGAAGGCAAGCATCATATTGTGGATTCAAATAATGGAAAAGTTCATATTAAGATGCAAAGGGATATACACAACAGAAAGAGACTCATTCCACTAATTTCATTATCAGAAGAAGGAAACACCAAGGAGAAAATAGTGGATAGAGAGAATAAGGAATGTCACTATTTTATTCATAGGCCTATCATAAGGTACCATACACATAAAGATATATTTTCCCTAGTTACCATAGTGTGAGAAATAGTAACAAAAGGCATAAAGAGCCATAGAGCTATCATCTATGTTGAACAAAGTATGCAAAGGTTTATATGAAGCACAATATACATTTACAATGAACATATAAATTTAAACATGATTGTGAAGATATATCAGGTAAATTGAGATAGTCGAGCAAAACAGTCACATTTTAGACAAGGTATAGGGATTTTGTTAGGGTTCTCCTACATATGAGAGGTTGTCATTTGCAAAGATAGTCCATGAAAGAGGGAATGATGTGAGGCAACAGGTCAAGGAAGGAGACTACCTCAAATTAAGAACCCTGTTATCCATAGAGAAAGTTGCACATTCTTGAGATGACTGTATTGGTTGATAGGCACAATTGTTTGATAAGAGAATGATATAAAGGGTAAATCATAGAGATCAACCAAGAGGAGAAGGACAACACAACTCCAAGTGAGAGGATAGTTAGTAGTAGCCAACACTATCAAGGAGCATTAGCCTTGTCATCTACTGATGAGCATAAGATAATAGTGACCAGAGTTATATGAAGAAGATCATGCATAAGCAAGGGTAAAAAATGAAGCTACAGTAAGTTATGAAGAATTTAAAATTGCTTGATAAAGGCTTTGCAAAGTAGTTAGTAGGTCTATGACTGTTATAAATATGAGGAGCACATTATTTTAGTGACCAAGGAGAGTGGGCTATGAGTTTAGGAATGACACAGTGGTAACTAAAGAAGGTGAAAGTATTTTGTTTAAAGGAATAGACATCAAGAAGTTACAATCAACATTTGAGGATTACTATGGTGTAGTGAAAAAGTTTAATGACCAGAAGTATCATAATTGTCATTATGTAAGTTTTAAATGTGTTCATCATGCATGTAGGATTCAAAGAAATAATGTCTAAAGTGACTATGAGCTTAAGTTAACATCAAGGAAGTCATACTAACTGTAATTCACTATGAATGGATCCATAGCAAACATAACAAACGGTGTTATAAGTGATAGTGAGCACTAGAAGGATATCAAAAGTACAAGGACAAGCCTTATGAAATAGGGTTTGGGATAGGTTTGTGAGGCTTGTATATGTCACTTCCAAAATTTTAAATCATCTACATCAATAGGGTTTTTAGAGTCAAGAGACCAACAACTCACTATCAAGGCACTGAAATGTTTAAGCCAGTGAGTCAAGAAAACAATACAGAGAGATTTATCTAAACCAAATGCAAGAAAAGGGAGTGTCATAGTGCCACCAAACACCATAGACATCCATGAATGACAAACAAGGAGCATGAACAAAGGTTTTAAGGTGACCTTAGGCTTGTTATGTTGCCAAGCCAAGTTATAACATCAAAAGAGCATTTGGCATACCTTGATAAAAAAACAAAGAGAAGCATCGTGTGCTACAGAGTAAGAATTGATAAACACAGAGCAACTAGAACCATCACAGTCATAATCTGAGCCTTAAGTAGGATAAAGGAGGGCAGAAATGAGAAACTCACACATGTAAAAACCTTATCTCAACCCTTATCATAGTCATGTTGTTACTCTTTTCATGAGTAGAGATTCACTACGGTTACCACAACAGAAGAGACCTAAAAGTAGATACAGGATAGATTGTAATCACAGTGAACAATGGAGAGGTCTTGAGAGTAGTAGAGGTTTGAATGCGTTATGAAACCCTAAAACACAAATATAGTGACAAATATTTTGTAAGGTTAATCTTAGTTACATGAACACAAAGGAGATTAGTATGAAACCCTACAATGACACTCACTCATAGTTATGCCATTGTCTTGCATCAAAAGCATTATCACAGTCAAGCTTGCAAATCTAAATCCAATATTATATGCTTAACAACAGGCATGATAAAGTACAAATATGTTATTGTGAAGAAGTTCTTACAAATGAATAGCTACAAAGAGCACTAAATACATCAAAAGATCATAGAAGACCATAAAAACCAATAGAGATTTGGTCAACAGAAGCAAACTCACCATTTAATTATCACAGAGAGAGGTTGAGCTCCATCATTAGAGCATAAAATGAGGACCAAGAGCCGTAGCATAGTAGTGTAGGGTAGAAGGAGGAAAACCAAAGTGTGAAAATGAAACTATTTTTAGGGTTTCTCTTCCTTTTACCTCACCTTGCTTGAGTTTTTTTCTTTTCCTTGGGTTTCATTTTAATGAAAATCTAATACATGGCATGGTAAACACTTGCTTAATGTGTTTTACCTACTATTTTCACTTAGTGGTTGACCATTTTTTAGTCCCCTTCTTTCCTTTTGCATGTTTAGAACCAATTGTAATGTATTTTAACATTTATTAAGTACAATATATTTATAAACTACCTTAATATTTGCTACATAAAAACCTAAGAAAGAGAAATAGGCATCACATAACACCTATTAAGGTAAAACCCATAGAGATATTATCCTTAATACTTGTCAAAATAAGTAGTTTTTGCCCTCCAATTGTGCAAAGAAGAAGAGATGGAGTTGAACTAAGGCTGGAGACTCATGTGGAAGGTTACTTCACTTCTATTTTTGACTTTGAGTCAAACTTAGCTATTTTTGGTAGTTTTTTTATCAAACACCTTGCAAGGAGGAGTTTTGAGCTAGAATAGCTCAACTTGGAGTAATTGTGGACCATTATATTTAGGCTTTTTCCTCTTGGTCCCCTGGGAACTGGGAGTTGTTTTTTCCAGCCTATTCATGCATCATGTTGAGTGCAGTTTGACTAGAGTTGATCTTCCATTTGCTTTTTGGAGACAAATTTTTGTATTATAGGAAAAAAAAAGCTTATGTCTTTTCCTTAGTTCTTGCTTTCTTCTTGCCTTTGCACATTGTAGAGAGAGATATTGAATATTGTAACTTGGCTTTTTATAGGTTTTATATAGTAACAGCAATTTATTTTCAATAGTTTCATAGTTATTACAGAGTTTTCCTTCTATTTCTCAATACAATCAGGTGTTCTGCTTTTCAGATTCAGTTGTCTTGATATCTTATGAATGATTGGATAATGATTTACTATCTTTTAAAATGAAACCTTTAAGTTTTCTATATCATTCTATTAAAGCAAGTATACAACAGTGCATATTTTACCACAGGTTGTAGATTGTGCAAGTGATTCTTTACTTTTAAAGTTGTGTAAAAATTTGGTTTTTCTTTAGCAAAAGTGGATTGTTTTCATGCCTTTCTATGAAACATTTTTGTGATAAGATTGTTTAGTTTGAGTTGTAAGAGTAGGTATATTGAAAAATGGTTGTGAATCAGTTGCAAGTTAGGACATAATTATTGGTGCATCACCCCCTTAGGATAAGTTTTAGTTTATTTAATCATTCTTCTATCTCTTTTCCCATGAAAGTACATAAGATCCAAGGGGAATTTAATGGGAGCCAAATCTTCCAAAGGTTCATTCTCACCATAGACAACCAACAATCTAAGAATGTTCCCATGTTGGATAGGATTTCCAAGCTTTAAGGCTTAGCATTTAGGGCACAATCCTTTGTGACAATAGTTTTTGGTATGCCTAGTGGGATAGATTAGACTATTACAATCCATAAGTTCTCATCCATTATTGATATTTGATGTGTATATCAGTAGTACTAGCCTTTGGAGGGAGTTTCTCACACACCTGGTGACTCCAAATTCAAATCTACTAATTCCAACAGTCCAAAAGCTTAAGGATTATCAAGGATCAGGATTTAGGTGATATTCTTGGTTCTTTCCTTCGTGGAATCCTTCCAATCACCTGGTGCCTTTGCTGGTATGTATAAATTTTTTGAAATTAGACCTGGTTTTCTTAATTTAGGCAAAAATTTATGAAAACCCAGCTCATTTGAATGTTCTAGTATGTCAAACTATAAAGGAAATTATGTTCCTACCCCTTCATCTTGCTAAAATGTAGTCTTAGAGCCTTTTCAATACCCATATTAGACTGAAAATGTTGTTGGTTTCATCCCAAACAACCATACAATAGTAGTATATCAACATGTTGATCATGTTTACCTCCCATCCACCCCTGCTCAGCCATCTTGGTAGTCTATCCATGCCTATAATCAGCCCCAGGAGGGCTATTTTAATCATCACCAGTAGGTTTACCCTCCTAGTCAACTTCAGGACATTGAGTTGGGTGCCATTAAGAGCATGATACTAGATTTTCATAAAAGGTTGGATGACATTAAAATAGAACAAGAGTATAACATGCAGTAGCCTTAGGAAGCCTATCTCTATTAGTAAGGGGTGGAGGCACAAAAGATGCATAAAGAGGAATGTTTTACTAGACACGTTGTAGCTAAGGAAGATAAAATCAAACAATTACTTATCCATACACAAAGGCTAGAGGCCCAATTAGGTTCTTGTATTCCTAGATTCATACAAACACCTCATACAATCATAGATCAGCCCTTAAAATATGAGCTTTCAAGGCCCAAAATCCCAGGTTTCAATTAGGGAAATCTTTATGAATCACTAAGTAAGTCCTCTCATTTAAAAATTCCAAGTTTCAAATGTTCTAATTTTGTTCAAGATCCTGTTTGCATTCAAAACCATTTCATTAGTCCTTAGTTTTAGTCATCTCAAGATTTTGAACCAAGACATAAAAGGTTTGAACAACCATGGCAACCTTCTTAGGCTAAGCAACTTGATTATAAAATGTTGAACCTTGTTAAAACCTCTCCTTGCATACCAATCCAAAATCAGGAAGAGGAAAAGGTTGTAGGATCCAAGACAATCAAAATTCCAAGTTTTAAGAGTGTTCCTTCAATCCAATAGCCAAGTTATAACCAAGATTTGTCTATAATGCCTCATAATGAGCTTAGCAATCAGCATATTTATCCTACTTTAGTAGCTGAAGGTTCTTGCAGTCCTTTTTGTGCCACCAAATCAGAAAAACCAGATCTAGAGAAAGAGGTTGCTATTGTTTGTACTGTGTTCCCAACTGAATATGAGCATAATGCATGTGTAGAGGAGGTTGGTTCATGTTTGACACTGAATCCTTTGCATTTTAATTCATTTGAGATATTTTCTAATGTTGTTTATGAGATGAATAAAACCATAATGTAAAGGCAACTTGTACAAGGCTGATTGGAAAAGGAAGAATCAAATGAAGAGGAGGATTAGATCTCTTTGTTTGATCAACTACCTAGTTTTGTTGAGCAAGATGAAGAAAGCATGCTCATACCAATAGCAGCAACAAGCTTGGGACAATAAGAGAATGAAAACAATTTTGACAAGGTGCTGGCCTACCAAGAGAAAAACAAGGATAGTCTTGTTTTTGAGGATGGAGAGAGTGATATACATGAAGACATTTGGAGTTTGGAGCTTGAATCAGCTATTCCTAAGAACCTTAAAAGAGCTGATAGCTTTGATGAGTTATTTGCTATCATAATGGAGGAAGATGATGCATTGACCATGGATGAGGAGTTGACATGGAAATTTATCATGCAAGGTGAAAAGTAATGATATTATTTCTAATCAGTCAAATTATCTTCTCACTTGTCCAAACTTAGCTTTGAAACAGAACAACCATGAACAACGAGAGGAAAGGTTTGAAGAATACAGCCATGAAAACATTATATCAGCCTTCTTGGGTTCTTTGAAGGAAGAGGAGGAAGACCATGAAGTTCCAAATTAGCTTCTTGTCCCACAAGAACAATTCTACCCAAATCTTTCAAGGGGATGTCCTATTAGGCATCTAGCTAGGATGGAAGCCAACAATGCATCACATGTCATTCTTGCACCCAAGCATGATGATTCTATTGAAAAGAGGTACATCCAACTGTCCTATCTACTTCAAAACCACAACATGAATGGTCAACATAAGTGGGTAAGTGGATTTGTTTTCTCTATTCAAGAGGCTTTGCAATAGATGATTAGAAATTTGTCATTTTTTTACCTCTTCTTGGATGCTCAAAAGCATGTAAAATATTGCAAGCTGAAAAGAAAAGGCAACTATTTCATGGAACCAGTTAATGGCTTTTTTTAGCCAGCTTGTTTCATTGGTTAGTTGTAGGTAGATTAATTTCAATTTAGTTTTGTATCCCAAGAAGTGTTGATGCATAGTTTGCTGGCCCTATTTAGGACTAGCCTTGTTTGGTTTTAGTTTGGTTTTTTCTACTATTCTGTTTCCAGTAGCTGAGTTACAGAAATTTTTCTAAGTGTTTCAGGACAAGAAAAGACTCCTATGCCCAATGGATATGCTAGGCTACTGATCCTATTTGTTTAATAGGTAAACATCCCTGAGAAGTTACCAAAAATGTTACCTAATTGTGTATTTTTGTCCAATTAGGCCTACCTGGAATAACACAGAGTTACAGGGGGAACAACCAAGCCTAGAAGGCCTACTATGTAGTTAGATGGTCTTCCTAGTCATCAGCATCACCCAAATCATGTACAACAACTTAGTAAGAGTTGTTCCATGAGCCAGACAAGGGTAGGGTAAGACATCCCATCTAAATAGGAAGCATCCTGGTGCAGGTGCACCTAACCCATAGTAGCCTCCATGAGGCATTAGTTGCTTAAAGTTTGTTTTATGTTTTCAATGAAGTCCTAAACAGACATTAAATGTAATAAGGTTTGAGTTGACCATGCTTTGCTATTTTTAGATAGTTTGTTGGATAGTTGTTAGGTTTGTTAAATCGGTTGGGTCTCCCAGCCGCTTGGAGTAAAGAGAGTACTACTCTTTGTGAGTAGATAAATACCCTTGGCAGATCGATTATGAGTACATTGGATGAGGCAGATGAACAGTTGTAGTCATTTTGGAATTCTGTTGAGAGCATCTATGTAGTACAATTCTAAATTAATCAATACAAGATCCTGTTTTGTGGCATTTCTTTTTGGCTATTGAATTTATTGAATAAACTGTTTCACTGAGGCCAAATGGATTATTTTGTCCATTCCCTTGATTGATTCTATGAATCAGAGGGATGGTTGTAGATATCAGTTTAGGGTTTGCTTTTGTTTATAGTTGTTCCAGGTTAATGTTTGCAGGATCGCCATTGGAAGGTGTTGAGTACTCTAGCATGGGTATGTGCTAGGCTATGCAGGTTGAATTGGGCCAAAGAAACCACCCAAGAAATGGATCAGACCATAGCTGGCAAACTGGCAATAGAATGCTGAGTAGTGTAAATGTGAAGTTGTGGTTGCATCGGGGTGAAAATTGCAAAGTATCACCGATGAGGAGTGTATCGGTCTAAAGAGGTGTATCGGTGGAGTGGCTTAAAGTTAGACTGATGGTGGAAGTTTGGCCAATGAAGGAGTTGGTGAAAAGGGGCTTCGGAGTGACAAAGGAGGTCAGCGAGAGACTTAAGGTGTTCATCGATAGTTATATGTCTTAGCAATGGGGAAGTTGACGTCAACGTGAGGTGAAGCGTCAGGGAGACCTTCCACGGCTAGACTAATATCATAAGTGTTGCCGATAGGCAACTTAGCCGATGCGAAGGTGTCAGCGAGAGTCGGTGGAAGTCTGAGCGATGGTTATGTTCATCGGGGAGAAGATGGATATCGGCGGAGAGACTATGGGTCAGGTTGATAGACGAAGTCTTGTCGAAAGGCAATAAAATGAAATACACTCATGACGTGAGGTGGAGATCGGCATGACAGTTTTCCTACGTGCCGATAGTTGTTATTTGGCCGATAGGGTATGTCAGCGAGACGATAGAGGTTATCTTGCTGATATTGACAGTAATAGTCATTAGTGGGTTTTAATGGGTTTTTCACCCTATTTATAAGCTTCTTCAATGTGGCTCTGCATCAAATTGGTATCAGAGCTCAGTAAAAGGTCTGGGCTGTTTGTGTGTTGATTCTGTCACTAACAAGACAAAGGCAAGGGAGTGAGAGGTTGACAAAATGCCTCCTAAAGGTAGTGCTACTGCAAGCGAGTTGCAAGAGATGAAGGAAAAACATGCCAGAGAGATGAGAAAGATGAAGGAGTTGGCAGAAGCACTTCAAGCAAGGCTTGTAGCCTTGGAGAAGAACAAAAAGAGAGAAGTAGAAGATAGTGAATCTGAAAAAGAAGATGATGCTGAGGAAGAATTTGAAGAGGAAGATGAAGAACTGAATGCTGAAGATCAGTGGTTTGCAAAACTATTAAGGGCAGTTCAGAGTGACAAACCTAAAGTAAAGATTGATGTTCCTAGGTACACAGGAAGTCTGAATGAAGAAGAGGTACTAGATTGGATTGCTACATTGGATAATCGCTTTCAATGTGAAGATGTTGCTGAGGATCAAAAGGTAAAGATTGCGAAGACCAAGTTTGGAGGTCATGCTTTGGTATGGTGGGATTATGTATAATCAGAGAGAAGGAAACAAGGAAAGTCAAAGATCATTTCATGGGACAAGATGGTAGCAAGGATCAAAGGTAAATTTCTGCCCAAGGATTATGAAATTTAGATGTTTAAGAAGTTGTAGTTTTTAAGGCAAAAGGAAATGGATGTGAAGGCATACACTGAGGTGTTTTACAAGTTGAGCATGAGGTCTGGTCATCATGAGAATGAGATAGAAAAGGTTGCTAGGTACTTGGCTGGTTTGAGATTAAACATCCAAGATGAGTTAGTTTTAGCTAACCCAAGGAGTGTGGAGGATTGTTATCAAATGGCAATCAGGATTGAAGAAAAGATGAATAGAAGACAAGATAAGTCCATGAGAAGAAGAGGCAGCAATATGAGGGGAAGAGGATTAGCCCCTACAATGAGGCAAGGCAATGAGAGTCAAGAAGACATTGGCAAAGGACAGGAATAGTCTGATTTCAGAGGTGGATGGAAAGGTACCAGAAGTAGATTTGAAGGTGGTAGAGGTTCTACTACATTTTCTGGAAAGTGTTACACTCGTGGTGAATATGGGCATCCATTTTTCAAATGTCCAACAAAAGTAACTAATTCAGAGGGAGAAAAAAGGGCAAATCTGATCCAAGAAGCTGATAAACAAAGTGCAAGTAGCTCAAACACTCAGCAAAGTGTGAAGGAGAATCCTGATAATTATGGGTATCTAGAGGAGGGAGAAGCATTGATGTTAAGAAGGACAATCTTGAAGACATCAAAGGACATGATGCAAAGAAGAGCTCTTTTCAAGACCACATGCAAGAGCAAAGGTAAAATATGTAAGGTTGTAATTGATTCTGGCTCAACAAATAATATGGTATCTCAGGAAATGGTGGATAAACTAAATTTGGAAAGGATTCCACATCAAAACCCTTACAAGGCATCTTGGGTGAGTGATAGTCAATCACTTTTGGTATATGAACAGGCATATGTTGATTTTTTAGATTGGAGAATACCATGATAGAGTTTTGTGTGACATTTTGCCCATGGAATGTTGTCACCTACTGTTGGGTAGGCCATGGCAATTTGATAGGAGGGTACTGTATGATGGGTATGCTAATACCTACACCATCAAGAAAGATGGTAAAACTATTGTGTTGATACCTTTACAGGAAGAAGCTGCAGCACAAAAGGTAGCAAAAATCATTTTAGTAGGAAAGGAGTTTGTGAAGATGCCTACAATAGCATGCATAAAGGCAGTTGAGGATACTGTAGGAAACGAAGTTCTTAATGACAACATTTTGGAGAAAGGTTCAGTTTTGACTGACAGAGGTTAGTAGCAGTTTCAGAAAAAGGTTTCTGAGCAGCCACAAATTGATTGGCAAGACAAGGATGTGATTGTAGTTGGGACTATTGTTTATCCTATAAAAGTTGAAAGGAAGACATATTTGAACATTGCAGAAGTTCAAGAAGCAATTACTAAGGTTATTCAACCAGGTATTCAGACAGAGGTACTGGTAAGATAGACTGGCAAGCACAGGGTATGTATGAACAGAGCCTACATTAATAGGCATCAGGGTTTACTTGCAAAACAACAAGCTGCAGTTCAAAAATCTTGGAGCAGCCAAGAGACAGCAGAGCATAAAGATGGAGCAGTTTAAAGCCGTGAGATGAAACAGAGTAAAGGTGGAATTATTCCTCGACCTAACTCATGGGACATGAGTTCTTTTTCTATTGGGGAGTATGGTGCAGGTGCACCTAACCCACAGTAGCCTCCATGAGGCATTAGTTTCTTAAAATTTGTTTTATGTTTTCAATGAAGTCCCAAACAGACATTAAATGTAATAAGGTCTGAGTTGACCATGCTTTGCTATTTTTAGATAGTTTGTTGGACAGCTGTTAGGTTTGTTAAATCAGTTGGGTCTCCCAGCCGCTTGGAGTAAAGAGAGTACTACTCTTTGTGAGTAGATAAATACCCCTGGCAGATCGATTATGAGCGCATTGGATGAGGGAGATGAACAGTTGTAGTCATTTTGAGAGCATCTATGTAGTACAATTCTGAATTAATCAATACAAGATCTTGTTTTGTGGCATTTCTTTCTGGCTATTGAATTTATTGAATAAACTGTTTCACTGAGGTCGGATGGATTCTTTTGTCCATTCCCCCAGTTGATTCTGCGAATTGGAGGGATGGTTGTAGATATTAGTTTAGGGTTTTCTTTTGTTTATGGTTGTTCCAGGTTAATGTTTGTAGGTTCGCCATTGGAAGGTGTTGAGTACTCTAGCATGGGTATGTGCTAGGCTATGCAGGTTGAATTGGGCTGAAGAAACCACCCAAGAAATGGATCAGACCATCACTGGAAAACCGACAATAGAATGCTGAGTAGTGTAAATGCAAAGTTGTGGTTACATCAAGGTGACAATTGCAAAGTATCACCGATGAGGAGTGTATCGGCATAAAGAGGTGTATCAGCAGAGTGGCTTAAAGTTAGACCGATGGTGGAAATCTGGCTGGTGAAGGAGTTGGTGAAAAGAGGCTTTAGAGTGACAAAGGAGGTCGGCCAGAGACTTAAGGTGTTTGCCGATAGTTATATGTCTTGGTGATGGGGAAGTTGACGTCGGTGTGAGGTGAAGCATCGGGGAGACCTTCTGCGGCTAGACTGATATCACAAGTGTTACCGATAGGCAACTTAGCTAATCCGAAGGTGTCGGCGAGAGTCGGTACAAGTCTAAGCAATGGTTATGTTCATCGGGGAGAAGATGGATATCGGCGGAGAGACTATGGGTCAGGCCGATAGACGAAGTCTTGCCAAAAGGCAATAAAATGAAATACACTCATCGATGTGAGGTGGAGATCGGCATGACAGTTTTCCTACGTGCTGATAGTTGTTATTTGGCCGATAGGGTATGTTGGCAAGACGATAGAGGTTATCTTGCTGATATTGACAGTAATAGTCATTAGTAGGTTTTAATGGGTTTTTCACCCTATTTATAAGCTTCTTCTGTGTGGCTCTACATCACATCCTAAGGTTAACGGGAAGAGATGAGTGTATCTTGTTCAAATGAGAAAGGTACACATACTTGCTAAACTTATCTATGATTATAACAAATTTTAGAACATGCAATATAGTATACAAATGTATTTCATTATGCAATTGAGTGTTCTACAAAAGAACAATTTACAAATCATTGCATAAAAGTTGCTATTCATATTCATAAGAGAAGATATGTTAATAGTTTCCCACACAAGCCATGGGAATAACTATACAAATGGAATGAACAATAGCATATACATGTGAAGTAAGAGAAACATATAGAAAGGGAAGGGGATCCATCATTGCCTAAACAACGAATCCCTATGGATGGTTGTCTTCAAGTTCTTCTCCATCACTCCTAAAAGGCTCCTGCAAGAGAAAGAGGGAAAGGGGGTTAGAGCTTAGGATGCCTTCAAAATCTATATGTATTAACATCAGATATACATGCCATCATCCATAAGCATCAAAGGAAGAACAATAAAAAGACAAAGTGTCACTCACATACAAGCGTTTAACCATAAGGATTCAAGAATGAATAGAAACATACAAGCACAAGAGAGGCTCCTTGCCTCTATACTATTTTCATAATTTGTTTGTTCACTTTGTAGGTACAAGTATTATTAAAAGATCAATCACTGATGATATGAGCTAAGGCTTTCATAATAGTCATGCACACCATATAAGTGTTGAAAGAAGATAAGTGATAGTCATGAAGGAGCACCAAGAAGAAATCACATTAGTAACAAAGCATAGTGAAGGGTGTAGTGATCATAAAGCAACATGGAGAACAGTCATGAGAATATTGTAATAGATTGACACAAGTGCAGTCTCCTAGCATCATAGAAGTCACAAGGTGTAGCATGAAAACAATCAAGAGTAAAGATGATAAGACAGTACAAGAAGACAAAGTGTAAGTTAAATGAAAGAAAAGGAGATATGCAAGACATAAAGCCAAACAATATGCCTATCCATATGCTACAACAAGCCTACACAAACATACAAGAAGTACTCATTACTAAAGGCTATAAGAGCAGCCATAAGGAGCAATGTTATTTGATGAAAGTCACATAAGAATAGTCCTCAACCATGATCAAAGGAGGCCCTTAAAGATCTTGAGTATCTTACAGAAGGATTAACTTGCATAAAGACATATCTATGGCTATAGAAAACATTGACAGAAGCTCATGAATCAAAGCAAGAGTGTGAGAAGCACTGAGGAGAAACCTATGCAAGGAGGACAACCCAAGGGTCTATCATGAAAGGAAGAAGATACAAGGAGAGTTAGCCAAGAGCATTAGACATGACTATCATACAATCAAGGATGATTAATAACAAGGATCTTGAAACAATCATAGCAAAAGAAGCAATCATGTAAGTCATCACTATATATCACAAAGAGGTAATTGTTGACTGTCAACAACAAAGGAGAAACATCCATTAATGACTAACATGAAAGGAAGATAGTCATCATGAAGGTAGTTGTTTTAGTCAGGAGGAGCAACATATAAGTTATGGGCATTTGTCAAGTTATAGTCAATCATATAGGTGACCGAAACAACTAGTTGTAGGTGTGAGGAGCAACGGTTCTTATGGCTGTAATAGTAGTGCATGCAAAGAGAAATCATACTAGTGGTATAGACAGCAATCAGAGAGACAAAGAGAATAGTCATAAGTAAAGAAGCTTGTAATGAATAGGGACAATCCACTATAGAGTTGACTTATATTCTATTCAAGGAAGATGAGGATACATTTAATATGGATGACAACAGGAATGCAATTGATAGACCTCCTAAGGGCACACTAGAAAGTGGAGGTTTGTTAGTTATCACTGCCTATACAACTGAGGAACTTGAAGGCAATCATATTGTTGATTCAAATAATGAAAAAGTTCATATTAAGATGCAAAGGGATATACACAACAGAGAAAGACTCATTCCACTGATTTCATCATCAGAAGCAGGAAACACCAAGGAGAAAATAGTGGACAGAGAGAATAAGGAATGCCACTATTTGGTTCATAGGCCTATCATAAGGTAGCATACACATAAAGATATGTTTTCCCTGGTTACCACAGTGTGAGCAATGGTAACAAAAGGTTTAAAGAGACACAAATCCGTCATCTGTGTTGGAGAAAGTATGCAAAAGGTTTATATGAAGTACAATATACATTTACAATGAGCATATAAATCTAAACATGATCATGTAGAGATATATGGCAAATTGAGACAGTCAAGCAAAAAAATCACATCTAAGACAAGGTCTACAACCTTTGTTAGGGTTCTCCTACATGTGAGAGGTTATCATTTGCAAAGATGGTCCATGAAAGAGGCACTGATGTAGGCATCAGGTCAAGGAAGGAGACTGCCTCAATTTAAGAACCTTGTTATCCATATAGAGAGCTCCACTTTCTCGAGAGCACTACATTGGTTTCTCGAGAGGACTACATTGGTTGATAGGCACAATTGTTTGCTAAGAGAATGATATCAAGGGAAGAGCATAGAGATCAACCAAGAGGAAATGGACAACACAACTCCAAGTGAGAGGATAGTTAGTAGCAACCAACACTTTCAAGGAACAATAGCCTTGTCTTCTATTGATGAGCATAAGATAATAGTGACCAGAGGTATATGAAGATGATCATGCATAAGCAAGGGTCAAAGAAGAAGCTACAGTAAGTTATGAAGAATTTAAAATTGCTTGATAAAGGTTTTGCAAAGTAGTTAGTAGATCTATGATTGTTATAAACATGAGGAACACATTATTTCAATGACCAAGGAGAGTGGGCTATGAGTTCAGGAATGACACAGTGGCATCTGGAGAAGGTGAAAGTCTTGTACTTTAAGGAACAGACATCTAGAAGTTACAATCAACATTTGAGGATTACAGTGGTGTAGTGAAAAATTTTAGTGAGTAGAAGTATCATAATTGTCATTATGCAAGTTTCAAATGTGTTCATCATGCATGATAGGAATCAAAGAAAGCCTGTCTAAAGTGACTATGAGCTTAAGTTAACATCAAGGTAGTCATACTGACTGTAATTCACTATGAATGGATCCATAACAAACATAACATATGGTCTTATAAGTGATAGTGAGCACTAGAAGGATATCAAAAGTACATGGACAAGCCTTATGAAAGAGGGTTTTGCATAGGTTTGTGAGGCCTCTATACGTCACTTTCACAATTTTAAATAATCTACATCAACAGGGTTTTTATAGTCAAGAGACCAAGAACTCACTGTCAAGGCATTGAAATGTTTAAGCCAATGAGTCAAGAAAATAGTACATTGAGATGTATCTAAACCAAATGCAAGAAAAGGGAGTGTCATAGTTCCACCAAACACCATATACATCCATGAATGACAAACAAGGAGCATGAAAAAAGGTCTTAAGGTGACCTAAAGCTTGTTATGGTGTCCAAGCCAAGGTCTAACATCAAAAGAGCATTTGGCATACCTTGATAAAAATAACAGAGAAGCATCGTGTGCTACAGAGTAAGAAATGATAAACATAGAGTAGCTAGAACCATCATAGTCATAATCTGAGCATTGAGCAGGACAAAGGAGGGTAGAAATGAGAAAATCACACATGTAAAAACATTATCTCAACCTTATCATAGTCATGTTACTCTTTTCATGAGCAAAGATTCACTACTGTTACCATAATAGAAGAGCCCTAAAAGAAGATATGGGATATATTGTAATCACATTAAACAATGGAGAGGTCTTGAGAGTAGTAGAAGTCTGAATGGGTTATGAAACCCTAAAACACAAATACAGTGACAAATGTTTTGTAAGGTTAATCTCAATTACATGAACACAAAGGAGGTTAGTATGAAACCCTATAATAACACTCACTTAGAGTTAGGTCACTGTTTTGCATCAAGAGCATTATCACAGTCAAGCTTGCAAATCTAAATCCATTGATATACGCTCAACAGTAGGGATGGGAAATTATAAATATGTTAATGTCAAGAAGTTCTTACAAATGAATAGATACAAAGAGTACCAAATACATCAAAAGATCATAGAAGACTGTATACATCTAAAAATAACATGACTATGTCCAAATAAATATTCTTAATATTTATTTAAGTCAAATTCCTCTATCAATAAAGAAATAAACAAATTTATTTATTTGATTCATATTCTCACAACAATTAAATAAAATCAATTTATTTAATTAAAATTCTTCTAATTCCTCCAACAAATTAAATAATACCAATTATTTAATTAGTTCTTCCAAATTCATTCTAAATTAAATAATATCAATTATTTAATTGTTTCTTCCAATAATATCTTCTCTAAATTTAAATAAATCAAATATTTATTTAAGTTGTCTATTTCTTCTAAATTGAGTTATCTCTAAATATAATTCAATCATTGTGCACATGCAATTGAATATTCTAAATATTTAATTGAGCTAAAATATCTTTTCATCCTCATGCAATTTCTATTCTCTAGTTCTATTCTCTTAACTGATTGATCTATTCTTTTAATTGATTTAATCTCTTCAGTTAACTCATTCTTCTATTTTATTAATTCCTCTCATGTAAAATAGAGTAAGACACATGTCTTCTTCTTATTTGCACACATTCCTCGACCATTGATCTTCTCTCTTACAAGTCTATAAATTGAACCATGTTCCTCCATTTCATTCATCAAAGCTTTTAGTATTGTTACTCTGTAGGAATTATAGCGCACCTTTGGCACCCAAGTCACTCCATTTTGCTTGCGATCAACTTGTTACCATATCACCACCATTGCTGTGAAGCACATCTTCATTGTAATAAACTATCAAAGCCATTCTCCATTGACAATCTTGGAATAGCAAGGAAGTGCATTCTCTGAGGGCCTTATTCATACATGCAAGATCGATTGAGATAGGAAACCACCAGAAGCTATGAAGTATTGAGGTTTGTAAAGGTTTAATCTTTGTTCATTTGATCTTGATTATTTCCCTTTTCGTTGAGTTTTGGGTATTATAGATATTGATATAATGATTATTCATGTTTACTCCAATTTTCCCTTAACATTTTTGGTGCCCACATGGGGTCTTGCCCCAATTTAATCCAAAAACTAAGTTTTTTGTGCCAAGGTTCCATACACAGGAGGATACTACGCATCTATTCATTTCTAACATGCATCAGTTCCAATCTGCGCATTTGTTCCATCTTGCTGCGCATCTACACCTTCCTATTGTACATCTATTTTCTATTGAATTTTTAGAAGTTTAGTTCTACACATTTGATCATTCTTTATGCACATTTGTTCATTCTTCTTGTGCATTTGTCTTTCTACGTATATGTGTTCTATTTTGCGCATATGTACTCTGAAGCTACACATTTGTTCTGAATAGTGATTTTATGGTTTTCTTGTGATTTTGCTAACATTGACACTTTCCGTAGGAAAATTCTCTGATCTACTTGTAGGTTAGGGGTTGGTTTAGTCATTCTAGTTGCATTGTTAACACATCATATTTTCTAAAGGATAGTAATTGAATGTTCATGCAAAATCACATCTAGCTCTAACTACGAAGGATTGTAATTTGATTTTGTTGTATCAACAAATTGAATCTAGTCCCAATGCTAGAAGGATAAAATTGAACCACTACTATCTTTCTTTCAAAGTTAACAACTTGGGTGTGTGCCCAAGTAGCTAGCTCATTTAGTCTTTTTTTGTTTACTAGGGGAAAAGAACCATTGTCTTTTGTGTTTTTGGGAATGATACTAGGCCTATGCTCTCCCCTATCTTGGGTGACCAAAATGCCAGACATATCTTTTTTGCATGTGTTGAACCTTTAGAGAGGCCTGCCCTTGGATATCCTTTTGTCCTTGGGGAATGACCTTAAGTGGTAACAAGCTAAAGCCAAGCTCTTCCAAGCCACTATAGAAAAATTGTGTTTGGAGTAAAAGCTTCAAACAATGAGTGAAGTTGTGTTATACCAACAACCAACCTCCCCCAAAACCCTCCAAGGTGCAACCCTTGCAGGTTGGAAGGCTCCATAGTGGAGAGTAGTGATGCTGCATGTATAACCAATTGAACGGTTACACTTACTAGTCATCCTTGTTTTAGTAGCCCAAAATCCTTCTATTTGTTGGTACAAAAGGTAGGACCTTTGAAGCCGCCCCGATTCATGTGGTTCTTAGTAGAGATAGTAGAGACAATTCCAAGGTTTGGTGGGGGTACAAGCCTTGGGAAATTTAGATCTTGGTATGCATGAGAATTGTGTGTCGTGGAGAGGAGCCAGTGCTACCAAGATCCTGAAGCTATCTACTTTGAATATGCATAGCTAGGGGATGTGACAAATATTACCTTTTCTAACCTAGGATTTGTACTTTCTTTTTGAGTCAAAGAGAGTCCAAAAAAATTACAAAAAAATTAAAAAACCATGAAAACATTCTTTGTGTTTGCTATGTCTTCTTTCCATAATTAAGAAAATCAGATCAATAAGACCATCTTGCAACCAAGAAACCAATAACACCAAAAAACATGTCAAAAAATTGCAAAAATACTCAAGAAAACTAGAACTACACATCTATCTCGCAAAGTTGTGCATTTACCTCGCCCTGTTACCCATACATTCTGACTTGCTGCACATTTATCATCTGTTACCCATATTTTACTAGAACTGCGCATCTACTATGACTTGCTACGCTTTTATCCTCTGTTTCAATGCATCTGTTACTACGCATCCAAGACAGTGAGCATTTCCACATCTTTTCACAGAAAATTTTCAACCTTTCTAGATACCCATTTTCAGTCTTGAGTCAGTTTCTAAGGAGATGACAACCGAATTAGAAGAACTTTCTCAAGAACTCCAATACCTGAAATTGCAATTAAACTTAGATGCCTTGCCCCAAGGTCGTATAGAAATTTCTCAAGAACTCCAAGCCATACAACAGTAATTTGCTATCTTACAAGCTGAACAGGCCAGTATTAGCTATGGGGTAAGTGCAAAAAGATGGGGGGCCAAAAAGTGGCCAAAATAATTTGAAAAAAAATTAAGGCGTTATGGGCTGCTATAAATGAAAAAAAAAAGCAACTCAATTTCATTTCTCCCATTTTCTCCTCTGCCCGCGGCCTCCAAACCCTCAAAAACGCGCTCGCGTTCTGCAAAACGCCAATCAATGCAAAAATCTTGTCAATTCATCGCCAAAATTCCGCCGCGACGTCGAGCACGCCAAAGAGGTGAGTTATCTTTATTTTTTTGTTTCAATTTCTTTCTATGTAGGTAGGTTTTTGTTGATTTTTAATGTATATTTCATTAATTGTCAGGAAATGTTAATGCACCTCCTCCTCCTCCTCCTCCTCCTCAAAATCCACAAAATCCTGAGGAGGAAATACCTGCAGAACAACAACCTCCTCCATTCATTCCTCGACATGCCCCTGGAACACAAGATAATATAATAGGGCAAATTGAAAACAACAAAAAACAAATTGAAGATATAATTGCAAGGTTGAAAGATCCTTCCACTTCAACCTTGCATAGGTCCACGCTTGCCGAATCTCTTGAGTCTATGTTAACAAATGTAAATTCAATTAGCAAGCAAATAACTAGTTGGACCGATAAAAAGAGAGAGTTTAGAGATTACTATGCAGATAAATTATCATACCAAGATGTCAAAAAATTACAAATTACAAAAGTAGACTTGTGTTCAATTTTCACAAACCCACAAACAAATCAACCTCCACCCATTACATGCAAGAGGTTCCCTATCCATTGGTGCAACAACCAAGCGATAAGGGACAATTTCGGGCAGAGGTGGTGGATGGTTTTTGACCATCCTCCATGTAATAACAATGAGGTCCTGCAATACTTTTTGAGGAAACTCTACTCTGAGTTTGTCCTCAATAAAGTGCCAAACTATTTTGATATGCGGGACTTCCAGTGTAGAGGTGGGGGCTCAGCACAGGATAGACCAGGGGCACGTCTTGACCCATAGCGGGTAGTGAGATGAGTAATCAGCAGACCAGCCCACGAGCATGTTTCTATCCCTTCCATTGTGAAGGAGAGTGTTGAGGTCGATACACTGAGGTCGATTAGTGCCTTGACCCAGAGCATCATAGAGCATGCCGATCCTGCAACACAGAGTGGGTTGGGAGATAGTGCGAGGAGTAGGGTCCCACCGCATACTTGCCAGGCTTGCGGGTCAGCCTGTGGTTATGACCCCATGGACAGTCAGGACGCAGGTGCACAGGCTACATCTGCAGCTGAGCAGATGGTGATGACAGATACCCTCCTGAGTGAGACTTTCGGCCTTGATACTCAGGTAAATATTAGCAAGTTTATTGAATTTAATTTATTAAATTTTATTTTTGAAATACAAGATTAACTAATTTAAATTGATGATTTTAATGAAATTTCAGGGTCATAGCGTCGATGCAGTTTTCAGTGGTTCTCCACCTACATTTTTCACTAGATCATCTACTGTCGAGGTATGTAACTAGTAAACAATTATAAATATTACATGTGAATAGCATCGTTATATGAATGGTATTCTAATTTCTGATTTTGGATGTTGAATAGGTTAACACTGTAGATTTCATGGCAACACCTGCCAGCGGTGGTGGACTTCAAAGCTTTACGGAGGTAATAAAATAAATAGTTTAATGAATGAATTGTACTTACTAAATTTTTGTATGTGATTTGTGTGTTTTATTGTGTGTACTTCCATGTTTAGATGATCGTGTGTGTATGTTAGGAGCCATGATTTGCATCACTATTATAGTTTTTGTAATTGAATAATGTTGTTTTATTTCCAGATGATGCAGGCTGCGGATACACCTCCCCATGTTCATAGGGCAATGGAGCAGGGTGTGGCCTCTGCGATTCATAGCTCTATGGCATTGACAGGGGTATGAGGCAGATTAGTAAATTTCAATTTACATTCATTGTTATAGTTGTCTATTTTTGAAAAATCAAAAGATTATTGATTTGAAGTTTAATTTCTATCTGGATGGTTTCTATAGGACATGACATCACCAGGGCCTTTTCCTGCTACTGAGGCAAGCGAGCAGACAGATTATATGTTAGTGGTAAGTGATTATTTTGTTAAATGTTTCATTTTTTTATAACATGTAATTTCTATATATTAATATCTATACTTTTTTTTGTAATAGGTAAAGGTGCAGGAAGAACTAAATAGGAGGAGTAGCCCTCGAGTTCGTAGTAGACCACCCACATGCATGTCTCCATCCACTAGAAGATCAAAGGCTGCTCGTGATTTATTCTCTTCACCAGCTAGAGGGGAATGACTTTTTATTGTGTTCCTCTGTTGTATGCCTATATGGCATTTGTGGACATATATTTTGTATTGTACATAGTTGACATTATATGCCTATATGGCATTCTTGTAAGCCTATATGGCTATTTTGTATATATGTTATACTTATATCGATAGATATTGATGTATGCGTATATGGATATTTGGTTAATACAAATCTTTTTTATTGATGGCGTCCATACTTGCATTATAAATCCACTTTTGAATGGATATTTGTAGATGGCTACTTCAAATATTTAAAGTCTGATTGTATTACATAGGATGTTTGCATTTTCTTTGATAGGCTTGATAGGCCATGGATTACATGATAGTGTTTGATGGAAAAGTATGGTACTAGAAGACTCTAGTTCATTCTTAATAGGCTTGTGATTGATAATATCTTTGCATGATTGCACTTGATCTTGGATCATGGGCATGTTGTTAGGATTTTGATTGCATTGTGATGTTTGATGGATAGGCATGGTGTAAGTGTAAGATACCCAACTAGTTCTACGAAAAATTTTCCTTACTTAAACACTTTTACTTGCTAACAATTCATCAACTACTTCAATAACATAAAGATATACATCAAGATAACTATTTGAATGAAACAACATTAGAGTTGGGTACTTGTCTTGTTACTTGATTCAATCAACTTGCAATGTCTTATTACATGGAAAATGCTTTCAATAGCATGAAGTACAACTCATTCAATGGAAATACAAGGACAGGCCTTGAAGCCTTGATGTTACAATGTCTTCCTTACTTGAGCAACATTTGAAGATTTGGAATGTTCAACTCATCACCTCACAAGGTAGGCGCATATTTAAAGGATTTACAGGTTTTTCTGACTTGGGCGCCAAGTTGAGGTGACCTCCTCCTGAAGTTGCGCCTTGTCAACATTAGGTGCCAATTAGAGTTTATGGATGCTCTGGATTGTTTCCAAGAGTAGGCGCCAAAACATCATCATTATGAAAGTGTTTTAAATGCTAGGCGCCCAAATGAGCCCTCTGGAGTCTATGCGCTCCTTTCATGCATTCTGTGTTCTAGGCGCCAATTGAAAGGAGTGGAGAACAGGGCAAGCGCCTTCCAAACTAGGTGTTTCCTTGAGGTGACAAGGACTTAGAAAGTGCGCCTAAGGTGAGTGCCTTGAGTGAAAAGGTCTAACAAACATCTTTGAACCCCCTTTCAAGGTTAGGCACATTCTGGAGGTGGAAACAAGTAGAAGGTGCACCTTAGCTTCCTTTGTCAATTCTTGCAAGTCTTTGTTGATTAGGAAGGTGGAATGCTTCATTGTAGAATGAGCGCCTATCTTCTAATGTCCAAACTACTTCTTCTGGCTCACTCTGTGGCTAGGCGCCAGAGCTAAACTGTTCACACAAGGGAGTGCACCTAGACTCACTTGATGTTTTCTTACTACTTCAACCCCTGGAAGATGTTCCAAGGTGTTCCCTTTTACAAGCACCTGACCTCCCAAGTTCCTTCATGTGCTATTCCTTGAAGGCGCCAAAACTGAGCTCCAGTGCCATGGGATTGTGCCTAACATCTTTGAAGAGTTTCTAAGCCTTTTGCAAGTTGATATCCCAAACTCATCTTCTAGGCGCAACAGGAGCTTTCCAAAGGAGTTTCCAAGTTTTAGACACCAAGCGAGGTCATGGGTGAATGGAACTGCACCTTAGGAGATGACTGGATCCTAAGCGTCAGTCTGGAGTTACAGTGGAATTGATATGCGCCTCAACTAGCTTAGGCGCCCATTTGAAGTGATTCCTTTAACACTTCTCTGTCAATCTCAACTGCAAGGATGATCTCCTAATCCAATTTTGATCCTCTGGAGATGCAAATAGCTTTACATTTCACTAGGCTCCATCAATGATGATCATCAACCAAAGCGCATTTCAAAGGTGAGATAGGCAAGTGAGGCACCAAACTAGTCCTTAAGACTTATCTCCTTCTATCAAGTCAATTTCAACTATGTGAGAGAGTCCTATTCTAGGCGCAAAATGGAAATGTTTCATCAATTGGTGCATCTTACAAAGCTCCCAATTCTAGGCGCCAGAGCCAAAGAGTTTTTCCCAACACATGCACCTGGGCTAGGAATTCACCTAAGAGACATCACTTAGCTTTAAAACTTTCAATCTATAGCCATCTGGGCTAGGCGCTCCAATGGAGGATCCTTGAACTCATGCATTGGCGCCTTCTAGTTCTAGGCACCCATTTTGGATGATTCATCCTGATACTAGCGCCCAAAATGACTAGACTCTCTTCATCATCCAATTCACTTAGAAGACTCAAGTTGGAGACTTAGTTGTCTATCCATGTTCTCCGGAAGATTCATTGTACCTCTATGCACTATCTCCTTCAAGGCGCTCCTTAAAATCATTGGAAGTGCTCAGGACTTACCTTAGTCCAAAGCGCCACAATCCATTCCTTAAAGCACAAAGAATTCTCAAAGGCACCCCTATTTACCTCTAAGCACTCAAATATCATTTAGATTCAAGGTGCACATTTAGCTCCAAAATGCAAATTTCCATCATCAACCCATCAAGGTGCATCATCTTCCCTTTGTATCCCCTTCAAGGCGCAAACATTCACTTCTTCACACTCAAACTCACTCTCTGGCGCCAGAATAGGTGTATAACTTCAAATAAGGTGCTAATCTTAGGTTTCTAAGTACTTAGTTTGATCTTAAGGCTATCCTTCCTCTAAGCACTCTCTTCAACTCCCTCACTGAAGGCCCTCTGTAAGTTTGGGCGCATTTCATCCCAAGGCACTTCAACATCATCCAAGGCGCAAATTCACTCTCCAAGACAAGGTGCAAAAAACCCTATCCTAAGGCGCTCAAATCTTGCTTCTAGACCTAGGCGCACAAACATGAGATTAAGGATCATTCTGGCCACCATCACTTCCCTAAAGGCACAAAATTGGTGTAGATACATTCCATTTATTAAGGATCATTCTGGCGCCCAAATCTTGTCAAAGCAAAGGATCAATAGGTTCTCTCTAAGGCGCACTCCAGGGTTTGATCTTGCAAGACTTCTCACGTCAAAATTTTGACCAAGACACTCAAGGCACTAGTCTTTATCATCTAATCCTACAGTGCACTTACTCATTATGATATACTCCTCAACTTTGTATTCAACCTTGCCCAAGGCACATATTCACTATAAGGCATTCTCACGTTGTCAAGGCTCAGAGGGCTTCAACTTGCTAAAGGGTAGAGGTCTAGGCGCATATCTGACTTGAAGCTCAAGGCGCTCCAACCCTCTTGCTCTGGAATTCCTTCTAGGCACTAAGTGACTTCTCCAATTCCTTGAAAACATTTGAAGTGTTTTACCTTCTCAAGGTGCTCCTTCGAACTTGACTCCAAGGTGTTATAATCTCAAAGGTGCTGACATCATCTCAACCAAAGGCGCTCAATGATTCATCCCATATCTAGGCGCTAAAACACTTAATCAACCAAGTCATTCAAGGCGCCATTCAGTAAACTCATCTTCCATGATATTCCTATCAAGGCGCATATCACTTCTCTCATGGGCTTTAGGCGCTTAGTTGAGTGTTTCAATACTACTTAGGTGCCAAATTCATTTTAATGCACCAAACACAAAGAGCTTTCAAACACTGGGCGCTCACAAAGAGTCTTCCAACCTTGGGCGCTAAATTAGGTCTTTGCAACTATCCAAGGCGCATATCTTCGTTTGAACAACTTATGGTGCCAAGACAACTTCTCATTAGGGTGCTCAAAACACTTGTGTTTACATTTGAAGTGCTTTACCTTCTTAAGGTGCTCCAGACTAACCTGACTCCAAGGCGCTCCATCATCATCCTTAAGGTGCTAAAAACATCATCTCCACTCTAGGCAAAAACATCATCCAACTCCTTAAGGCACTTCACTGTCAAAGTCTGAAGGCGCTCTACCTAGACCTTTCCCCTAGGCACCAGAACTCCTAAGCACTCACCAGATAACTCTCTTCTTCAAGGCGCAAATCTTCCTATACTATGATTGCCTCTGAAACGCCGATTAACGTGATGTGAGGGTGCAAAGGCTACTCCAATCCTCAGTGAGCACCTAGTTTAAATAAGGAGAAATAAAGCATTCAAAACTATCCAAACGATCATCCCCTTCCTAATGTCTTCACTGCTCCGGAAAACCTTGGCCAAAATGACACATAACAACTCCTATGAGCGCCCTTATGCCCTAGGATCATCTAGTTTGTGCGTCTTGTAATGAGGAGTTCATGTAAGTTTGGAATGAGCGCCTTGAATAAGTGTAAACTAGCCTAGAGAAGGGTATGTGCGCCTTGAGCATTCCAGAGATAACTGTGCGCCTAGAACAATATGAGTGCTCATGATGATGATTAACGCCCTGATGAGACTATGAGCGCCTTGTTCAGGAGATACCTTGTTTGATCATAAAATGCACCTTGAGTCTTGAAGGTTTTGAGTGCCTAGGTGATTTGGATGTTGGGATGTTGGTATGCGCCCAAGATTGAGGTAAGTGAGCGCTTGTAATGGAGGAGAGCAATGAGATGAGGTTTAGCGCCTCCAAGTAAGGTCAAAGGTGAGGTTAGAGGTGAAATGCACCTTTGGACCATTCTGGCGCCTTGGATGAAGAACCTATATCTTGAGCCCAAGAGGTAAAATTTGCGCCTTAGTGGATTTGGAGAGTTACAGAGATTAGAGAAAAGTGCCTTGAAGACAGAGTTGTTCAAGGCGCATGTGTGATTTGGTCAAAAATAGGCACCTAGAGTGAATAGGCTTTCATCCTGACTTAATACACTGCCTCCTTCTGACGATTTTTGGGGCAGCAGAAAACCTTTCACCACGGGCAAATGCCTCAGAGCTATAAAAAATCAAGAGAGGTTATTGTAGAGGCACTCTACGTGATCCCGTTGCCTCAGACGGAATGTTTCTAAGTGACACAGTTTTCGAGTAACATCTCGTCAAAGATTGCTGCCTTTTTGCACTTTGGACTCTTCAGGGATATCGTCGGTACAATGTAGCTCCGACTGTTTCGACATGTTTGGGTGAGAAATAGGACCATGCCTAGCATAAATGTACCCATTCGGATGCGTTGGAACAGTCAGTTTGGTCGCATCAGGAGTAGGACGAAAGTTACACCCCTTTGCAACTTTACACTGCCTCCTTCTGACGATTTTTGGGGCAACAGAAAACCTTTCACCACGGGCAAATGCCTCAGAGCTATAAAAAACCGAGAGAGGTTATTGTAGAGGCACTCTACATGATCCCGTTGCCTTAGACGGAATGTTTCTAAGTGACACGATTTTTGAGTAACATCTCGTCAAAGATTGCTGCCTTTTTGCACTTTGGACTCTTCAGGGATATCGTCGGTACAATGTAGCTCCGACTATTTCGACATGTTTGGGTGAGAAATAGGACCATGCCTAGCATAAATGTACCCATTCGGACGCGTTGGAACAGTCAGTTTGGTCGCATCAGGAGCAGGACGAAAGTTACACCCCTTTGCAACTTTACACTGCCTCCTTCTGACGATTTTTGGGGCAACAAAAAACCTTTCACCACGGACAAATGCCTAAGAGCTATAAAAAACCGAGAGAGGTTATTGTAGAGACACTCTACGTGATCCCGTTGCCTCAGACGGAATGTTTCTAAGTAACACGGTTTTCAAGTAACATCTTGTCAAAGATTGCTACCTTTTTGCACTTTGGACTCTTCAGGGATATCGTCGATACAATGTAGCTCTGACTGTTTCGACATGTTTGAGTGAGAAATAGGACCATGCCTAGCATAAATGTACCCATTCGGACGCGTTGGAATAGTTAGTTTGGTCACATCAGGAGTAGGACGAAAGTTACACCCCTTTGCAACTTTACACTGCCTCCTTCTGACAATTTTTGGGGCAACAGAAAACCTTTCACCACGGGCAAATGCCTCAGAGCTATAAAAAACTGAGAGAGGTTATTGTAGAGGCACTCTATGTGATCCCGTTGCCTCAGACGGAATGTTTCTAAGTGACACGATTTTCAAGTAACATCTCGTCAAAGATTGCTGCCTTTTTGCACTTTGGACTCTTCAGGGATATCGTCGGTACAATGTAGCTCCGACTGTTTCAACATGTTTGGGTGAGAAATAGGACCATGCCTAGCATAAATGTACCCATTCGGACGCGTTGGAACAGTCAGTTTGGTCGCATCAGGAGCAGGATGAAAGTTACACCCCTTTGCAACTTTACACTGCCTCCTTCTGACGATTTTTGGGGCAACAGAAAACCTTTCACCACGGGCAAATGCCTCAGAGCTATAAAAAACTGAGAGAGGTTATTGTAGAGGCACTCTACGTGATCCCATTGCCTTAGACAGAATGTTTCTAAGTGACACAATTTTTGAGTAACATCTCGTCAAAGATTGCTGCCTTTTTGCACTTTGGACTCTTCAGGGATATTGTCGGTACAATGTAGCTCTGACTGTTTCGACATGTTTGGGTGAGAAATAGGACCATGCCTAGCATAAATGTACCCATTCGGACACGTTGGAACAGTCAGTTTGGTCGCATCAGGAGCAGGACGAAAGTTACACCCCTTTGCAACTTTACATTGCCTCCTTCTGACGATTTTTGGGGCAACAGAAAACCTTTCACCACAGGCAAATGCCTCAGAGCTATAAAAAACCGAGAGAGGTTATTGTAGAGGCAATCTACGTGATCCCATTGCCTCAGACGGAATGTTTCTAAGTGACACAATTTTTGAGTAACATCTCGTCAAAGATTGCTACCTTTTTGCACTTTGGACTCTTCAGGGATATCGTCGGTACAATGTAGCTCCGACTGTTTCGACATGTTTGGGTGAGAAATAGGACCATGCCTAGCATAAATGTACCCATTCGGATGCGTTAGAATAGTCAGTTTGGTCGCATCAGGAGCAGGACAAAAGTTACACCCCTTTGCAACTTTACACTGCCTCCTTCTGACGATATTTGGGGCAGCAGAAAACCTTTCACCACGGGTAAATGCCTCAGAGCTATAAAAAACTGAGAGAGGTTATTGTAGAGGTACTCTACATGATAGCGTTGCCTCAGACAGAATGTTTCTAAGTGACATGGTTTTCGAGTAACATCTCGTCAAAGATTGCAGCCTTTTTGCACTTTGGACTCTTCAGGGATATTGTTGGTACAATGTAGCTCAGACTGTTTCGACATGTTTGGGTGAAAAACAGGACCATGCCTAGCGTAAATGTACCCATCCAAATGTGTTAGAACGGTCAGTTTGGTCACATCACGAGCAAGACACCAAAAATGCAAAGGTTGCTTTGTGCAACTTGACAACATTGACACTTTTTTGCAACATGACTCAAAGACTCAAACTGACCCCAAATGACTCAAAGTGACTTAAAATCACCTTGATTATAGAGGTCAAGGTGCTCCTTATCATTCATTCATTATGAGCGCCTTGGGAGAATGGTATATAGGTCATCATCATGATTGGGCGCCCTGGATCCAGAGTGTTGGAGAGATCATCAAATGGTGTCTAGTAGGGTGAGTTATGAGTTTGGTCGCATCAGGAGCAAGACACCAAAAATGCATAACATGATGATGTAAAAATGTGTACATATGTGTAAAAATGCAGGAGGAAATAAAAAAAGACAAACCTTACAAATTAATGTGCATACTTACAACTCAATGTAACATAACTTTACAAAATCAATGTGAATACTTACAAATTAATCTAATGAACCATCTGGATCTGCTCTACTCTTTATTGTGTCAAGTATTGCTTCATGGTCAGACTCACGCACCTTCCACAATATTTTGTTCAAAGGTCTACCCCGATACTTTATCAAATGAACATTGGATGCCACGACAAGGTTCGAGTAATGAAGAATCTTTCGATGCATGTCAAAGTCCTGAAATAGCCAAATATTAACACTCTTATGTGGGTACCTTCTAAGCCATGTTCCAGTAATAACCACTGATCCTGTAGGGTATTTGATGTTTTCTCCATCTGTAACAGGGGCCTCCAATTTCTTTTTGGCCTCAACACAACGACATAAGTAATAATCTGTTCCCTCTTCATTATCTTCATCTGCAATAACAGCATATACGTGTCCTACATTGATATGTGTAGCAAATTAGATGAAATTAGTCAACATTACAAAAACACTACAAAGTAAGATGACATTACCTGGTTGAACTAGATGAAATTAGATGCATATATGTGCCCTATATTACCTGGTTGAACTAAATCTGATATGTGGTCAAAGTCAACTGACGATTCCATCTGTGTTAGTTCCAGTGCCGTCGGGGGTCGATACGTGTCAAGTGGGCTAAGATAACTTAACTGCCATTCGTCAACCCACTCCTTTGACTTGCACTCATCCCAGACTTGAATTGTACAATAAGAACAAAAGCATGACATCTTTCGTGTATGGATACTACATGAACCTGCAATTGAGCTTCTGAAAGAATGCATCTCATTTGATCCTGTCAGTGTACAACAATCCTCATATGGTGCAATGTTAGTATCATCTATCAACCAAAAAAATCTATGAACTAAAGACTTACCTTCATTACCTAGACCCATGGAAGCATTACACCACTCGACTATCGATTTTGCATCTGTCAACTTTGCATTGTCTTTATACTTTAACTCTTCTCGTGCTATGGCTCTTTTGATACATGCTCCTGCACCATCATGCTCCCCCTTTCCATGCCCGGCCTCACAAAAGTTCCACATATGTTGAATACCTGTAAAATTATGCCTCCTACTCAGCCAATAGAAATTCCGCGAGTTCTTGAATTGTGATGCACAATTATCCGACCATATGATATGCTGACTGAACGATATGCCCCTTCTAGCCAAATCATTATAGAACACTTGAAAGCAACCTTGCATGAACTCCGTAGAATGCATGCGATCATCACTAATATAGAAATGATACTCCCTTATGATCTTTCTGTCATCCTCTGTACTATCATTCACATGAATGAATGCGATGTGCACAAATATAGAAACCTGTGTGGAGTTGTAATATTGTGATTGCACCTCACGTTGTGGCTGTAGACTGTAGTTCTCTGCAAAGCTGACGACTGAAACAATGCTACCAACTGGAAATGTGTCCTTGCATAACTTGAATTGCAAGTCCAACCATCGAGCTCTATCGGCATGTCTTGCATACTCATACACTATGCTGTCACAAAATATAGGCATAAACTGATACACTGGAATCTTTTCAATAACTAATTCACACCTCTTTGCTTCTTTACCATCTTTTGTATTGTATGCCACTATTTTATACTTGCCAAACTCTACTAGTTCATTTCCAACCGCATGTGTTATTTCCATATGTTCACATATTGGCAAATGTTGCAAGCCACCGCAACGATGACATGTGCCATCCAAGCATAATTTCTTGTAGAATATTTGACCTTCCTCTCTTTCACATAAAATTCTTGATATGAAGTCTCTTGAAGATGTTGGTGGGGCACATATGGCACAACCCTGCAAATCATTGTTAGTATGCATATCTAAACATATAGACCTATAAGCATCAAAATGGTTAGAAAATTCAATATGTAATCTACAACAACAAGCAGTGCGTGTGTGATTCATCTTAACATAGAAAGGTTTTAGCATTTCAAAATATCTTTGATAAATTTTAATTTGAGGATACTTCTCTAGAAATTTACCATAAAACTGTGTTTGAGTCTCATCCAAAAAATGCTTTGGATGTGGCTCGCGGTTCTGACTACCAATTCTCCTTCTTACCACATCCCTTTGATTCGGAGATACCCTTGTGTAATTCTTCCAAAAGTCTTCAATTAGTGATCTCAATGCTTCAACAATTGGTTTATCTTTTCATGGTAGTCTCCCCGAGAATGCCCATAATTCATTGGCATTAGTGTCCTCAATTCTTTGGCGTCTTCCAACGGCTCTTGATAAAGTTTTCCTATTAATTCTCAATTTTTGACTTGTCTTTCTAATCAGACGAGCTTTCCTCGTTTGACTACTTACTATAGTCGATGTAATCACACGCCGTGTTGCATTACTATCTTTTGTGCGTGAGGTGTTACCCACACTCTCATACGCACTCATTAGATTCTTGACAATAGATTTTTCACTTGAAGCCTCTGATGTTCTCAACCCAAGAATCTTCATGATAGACCTATACTTTATACTTCGCATCATTTCAACGAATAGTTGACATCTTGCAATCTCATTTAACTTTTCAAAGAACAGTCTCCAAATCTTATTAGCATATCTTCTACAAGTGCGTTTTGGAATCTTACCTTCCATTGGCTGCAAAATATTCTCATCAATATCAATCAAATACTTTGGCTTTCTATGCAAAATTCTAGGTGGTGTCAAGTTAGGTAAATTCATCTCAACATTAGGAATTTCATCAATATTTAAATGAGATGGGTTAGATGGCATACCTTCGATCGAAGATGGAATAGATGACATACCTTGAGGTTGAGGTGGGAACGATGGCGTACCTCCTTCATCACATGTGAGTGATGATGTACTCTCAACTTGAGATGTGGTAGATGGTGTCCCTACATGTTGTCTTGCGATAAAGGATGTGTCTCCAACTATGGTATTCAAATCTCTCGTACCATGAAGTTTTTGCATTCGTTCTCTTTGTGCCGCCAATACCATATCTCTTTGTGATGGTTGTGGTTCCTCTTCAATTGGTATGTCTTCATTTATCGTGTCCAATTTCCTCTTCTCACGAAGTTCCCTCATAGCCATTGCTTTCTTTGCATTCTTAGCTTCTATCTCTTCCTGTGTTGGTTTAATTCTTGATCGTTTCCTCGGCATGACAGAGAATTTGTCTGTAGCATATGATAAAGAGACCAATATTAGTTCCTAAGAAATGAATACATGATAATAGTGGGATTGTATTTTTTTTATGTTGTAAGGATTTATTCTTGTATAGTTTGACATCATGGTATGAACTAAGGTTTGTTTATTACACATAATTATTAAAGAGCCCAAGTGTAGAAAATATACATGGCATCATGTGAGATTGTAGGTTGCTTTCTTGATTGGAAATGTGTCTATTTTAAACATGTATGATAAAGCATGATAAAGTAATTCAATCCGAAATAAGGAAAATGTAAAGAACATGCATGTAAAGACTTGACATACCTAAAAAATGAAGATTTGAATGGAGAGAGTACCCAATTATGTAGTGTTTTTATCTTCTTGCATCAAACTCCTCAACAATTTGAGTTTTTCACCACTTGCTTCCTTTTCAATGTTAAATTCTTAAAATTGAATCAAAATTAACATTGCAATACTACAAAAATTGAAACTTGTATAGATATATATCAAATTTGGTTTGAAAACTATGTTATTTCCTCCTTCTCAAGTTGGCAAAGCAGAAAAGGTGGTGGAAAGATCATGCAAAGGTGGTACAATGTGTTAAATGTGCATGTGAACTTCCCAATAGCATGAAAGCACTTCTTTTTTGTCGGAGCACGCGCAGAATCAGTAAGAAAATAGAGCATTGGGGCCTGGATCATGGGGGTAACCACTTTTTTACCGTTTCAGTAGAAATACAAAACGCGAGCGCGTTATAACGCGCTCGCTTTTTGTCCTGCTATAGATCCCTAAACCCTAAACCCTCAACTCTGATTCCTTGACCCTCAACCCTATCCCTAAACCCTCAACCCTCAATGTCAAATCCTAATCCCTCAACCCTCAACATCAAATCCTAATCCCTCAACGTCAAATCCTAATCCGTCAACCCTCCAACCCTATCCCTAATCCTTACAACCCTCAACCCTAATCCCTCAACCCTTAACTCTGATCCATCAACCCTCAACACTATACCTTAAACCCTAATCCCTTCAACCTCAACCCTATCCCTAAACCCTTGACCCTCGAACCTTAGCCCTCGACGTCAAACCCTAATCCCTCAACCCTTAACTCTGATCCCTCATCTCTCAACCCTAACCCTAAACCCTCAACCCTCAACCCTAATCTGTCATCTGTCATCCCTCCACACTCTACTTTAACCCTAATTCCTCGACCCTCGACCCTCAACCTCAACCCTCAACCCTCAACATCAAACCCTAATCCCTCAACCCTTAACTCTAATCACTCGACCTTCAACCCTGATCCTAAACCCTAAACCCTCAACGCCAAATTCTAATCCCTCAACCCTTCACTCTAATCCCTCAACCCTAAACCTTGTCCCTAAACCCTCAACACTATACCTGAAACCCTAATCCCTCAACCCTAACCCTAAACCTTGTCCCTAAACCCTAATCCCTTCAACCTCAACCCTATCCCTAAACCCTTGACCCTCGAACCTCAGCCCTCGACGTCAAACCCTAATCCCTCAACCCTTAACTCTGATCCCTCATCTCTCAACCCTAACCCTAAACCCTCAACCCTCAACATCAAACCCTAATCCCTCAACCCTCAACCCTAATCTATCATCCGTCATCCCTCCACACTCTACTTTAACCCTAATTCCTCGACCCTCAACCCTATCCCTAAACCCTTGACCCTCGAACCTCAACCCTCAACCCTCAACATCAAACCCTAATCCCTCAACCCTTAACTCTAATCCCTCGACCTTCAACCCTGATCCTAAACCCTAAACCCTCAACGCCAAATTCTAATCCCTCAACCCTTCACTCTAATCCCTCAACCCTAAACCCTATCCCTAAACCCTCAACACTATACCTTAAACCCTAATCCCTCAACCCTAACCCTAAACCTTGTCCCTAAACCCTAATCCCTTCAACCTCAACCCTATCCCTAAACCCTTGACCCTCGAACCTCAGCCCTCGACGTCAAACCCTAATCCCTCAACCCTTAACTCTGATCCCTCATTTCTCAACCCTAACCCTAAACCCTCAACCCTCAACATCAAACCCTAATCCCTCAACCCTCAACCCTAATCTATCATCCGTCATCCCTCCACACTCTACTTTAACCCTAATTCCTCGACCCTCAACCCTATCCCTAAACCCTTGACCCTCGAACCTCAACCCTCAACCCTCAACATCAAACCCTAATCCCTCAACCCTTAACTCTAATCCCTCGACCTTCAACCCTGATCCTAAACCCTAAACCCTCAATGCCAAATTCTAATCCCTCAACCCTTCACTCTAATCCCTCAACCCTAAACCCTATCCCTAAACCCTCAACACTATACCTTAAACCCTAATCCCTCAACCCTAACCTTAAACCTTGTCCCTAAACCCTAATCCCTTCAACCTCAACCCTATCCCTAAACCCTTGACCCTTGAACCTCAGCCCTCGACGTCAAACCCTAATCCCTCAACCCTTAACTCTGATCCCTCATCTCTCAACCCTAACCCTAAACCCTCAACCCTCAACATCAAACCCTAATCCCTCAACCCTCAACCCTAATCTATCATCCGTCATCCCTCCACACTCTACTTTAACCCTAATTCCTCGACCCTCAACCCTATCCCTAAACCCTTGACCCTCGAACCTCAACCCTCACCCTCAACATCAAACCCTAATCCCTCAACCCTTAACTCTAATCCCTCGACCTTCAACCCTGATCCTAAACCCTAAACCCTCAACACCAAATTCTAATCCCTCAACCCTTCACTCTAATCCCTCAACCCTAAACCCTATCCCTAAACCCTCAACACTATACCTTAAACCCTAACCCTAAACCTTGTCCCTAAACCCTAATCCCTCAACCCTCAACCCTAATCTGTCATCCGTCATCCCTCAACTCTAATCCCTCATTCCTAAACCCTAAACGCTATCCCTATTCCTAGACCCTCAACAGGCTCGATACTATACCTTAAACCCTAATCCCTCTACCATCGACACTCTTATTTAACCCTAATCCCTTGACCATTAACCCTATCCCTCAACCTCAACCCTCAACCCTCAACCCTCAACTCTCAACATTAAACCCTAATTCATCAACCCTAAACCCTAATCCCTCAAACCTAAACCCTATCCCTAAACCATCAACCCTCAACACTATACCTTAAACCCTAATCCCTCAACCCTCAACCCTAAACCTTATCCCTCAACCCTCAACCCTAATCCCTCATCCCTCAACTCTAATCCCTCATCCCTAAACCCTAAATGCTATCCCTATTCCTAAACCCTCAACAGACTTGATACTATACCTTAAACTCTAATCCCTTATCCCTAAACCCTCCAACCCTATCCCTAATCCTTATACCCTCCACACTCTACTGTAACCCTAATTCCTCGACCCTCAACCCTATCCCTAAACCCTTGACCCTCGAACCTCAACCCTCAACCCTCAACATCAAACCCTAATCCC
Organism: Cunninghamia lanceolata; assembly: GCA_027924645.1. NCBI lineage: Eukaryota > Viridiplantae > Streptophyta > Pinopsida > Cupressales > Cupressaceae > Cunninghamia > Cunninghamia lanceolata. Next base: position 2,295,045 of record BSBN01000696.1, on the reverse strand, counting down.
TCAACCCTTAACTCTGATCCCTCGACCTTCAACCCTGATCCTAAACCCCAAACCCTCAATGCCAAATTCTAATCCCTCAACCCTTCACTCTAATCCCTCAACCCTAAACCCTATCCCTAAACCCTAACCCTAAACCTTGTCCCTAAACCCTAATCCCTCAACCCTCAACCCTAATCTGTCATCCGTCATCCCTCAACTCTAATCCCTCATTCCTAAACCCTAAACGCTATCCCTATTCCTAGACCCTCAACAAGCTCGATACTATACCTTAAACCCTAATCCCTCTACCATCGACACTCTTATTTAACCCTAATCCCTTGACCATTAACCCTATCCCTCAACCTCAACCCTCAACCCTCAACCCTCAACTCTCAACATTAAACCCTAATTCATCAACCCTAAACCCTAATCCCTCAAACCTAAACCCTATCCCTAAACCATCAACCCTCAACACTATACCTTAAACCCTAATCCCTCAACCCTCAACCCTAAACCTTATCCCTCAACCCTCAACCCTAATCCCTCATCCCTCAACTCTAATCCCTCATCCCTAAACCCTAAATGCTATCCCTATTCCTAAACCCTCAACAGACTTGATACTATACCTTAAACTCTAATCCCTTATCCCTAAACCCTCCAACCCTATCCCTAATCCTTATACCCTCCACACTCTACTGTAACCCTAATTCCTCGACCCTCAACCCTATCCCTAAACCCTTGACCCTCGAACCTCAACCCTTAACCCTCAACATCAAACCCTAATCCCTCAACCCTTAACTTTGATCCCTCGACCTTCAACCCTGATCCTAAACCCTAAACCCTCAACGCCAAATTCTAATCCCTCAACCCTTCACTCTAATCCCTCAACCCTAAACCCTATCCCTAAACCCTAACCCTAAACCTTGTCCCTAAACCCTAATCCCTCAACCCTCAACCCTAATCTGTCATCCGTCATCCCTCAACTCTAATCCATCATTCCTAAACCCTAAACGCTATCCCTATTCCTAGACCCTCAACAGGCTCGATACTATACCTTAAACCCTAATCCCTCTACCATCGACACTCTTATTTAACCCTAATCCCTTGACCATTAACCCTATCCCTCAACCTCAACCCTCAACCCTCAACCCTCAACTCTCAACATTAAACCCTAATTCATCAACCCTAAACCCTAATCCCTCAAACCTAAACCCTATCCCTAAACCATCAACCCTCAACACTATACCTTAAACCCCAATCCCTCAACCCTCAACCCTAAACCTTATCCCTAAACCCTAATCCCTCAACCCTAATCCCTCATCCCTCAACTCTAATCCCTCATCCCTAAACCCTAAATGCTATCCCTATTCCTAAACCCTCAACAGACTCGATACTATACCTTAAACTCTAATCCCTTATCCCTAAACCCTCCAACCCTATCCCTAATCCTTACACCCTCCACACTCTACTTTAACCCTAATCCCTTCAACCTCAACCCTATCCCTAAACCCTTGACCCTCGAACCTCAACCCTCAACCCTCGACGTTAAACCCTATTCCCTCAACCCTTAACTCTGATCCCTCATCTCTCAACCCTAACCCTAAACCCTAAACCCTCAACCCTCAACATCAAATCCTAATCCCTCAACCCTAAACCCTATCCCTAAACCCTCAACACTATACCTTAAACCTTAATCCCTCATCCCTCAACCCTAAACCTTATCCCTAAACCCTAATCCCTCAACCCTCAACCCTAATCTGTCATCCCCCAACTCTAATCCTTTATCCCTAAACCCTAAATGCTATCCCTATTCCTACACTCAACAGAATCGATACTATACCTTAAACCCTAATCCCTTATCCCTAAACCCTCCAACCCTATCCCTAATCCTTATACCCTCCACACTCTACTTTAACCCTAATTCCTCGACCCTCAACCCTATCCCTAAACTCTTGACCCTCGAACCTCAACCCTCAACCCTCAACGTCAAACCCTAATCCCTCAACCCTTAACTCTGATCCCTCGACCCTCAACACTATACCTTAAACCCTAATCCATATCCCTCAACCCTTAACCCTTAAAACTTAAACCCTATCCCTACACCCTCAACACTTGACACTATATCTTAAGCCTTAAACCCTCATCCCTAAAGCCTCAACCCTCAATCCTTAAACCTTAAACCCTAAACCCTATCCCTAATCCCTCTACCCTCAACACTCTAACCCTAACCTCGACATTAAATGCTAATCCGTCAACCCTATTAAACCCTAATCCTAAACCCTCAACCCTCAACACTATACCTTAAACCCTAATCCCTCAACCCTCAACCCTAAACCTTATCCCTAAACCCTAATCCCTCAACCCTCAACCCTAATCCATCATCCCTCAACTATAATCCCTCATCCCTAATCCCTAAATGCTATCCCTATTCCTAAACTCTCAACAGACTTGATACTATACCTTAAACCCTAATCCCTTATCCCTAAACCCTCCAACCCTATCCCTAATCCTTACACCCTCCACACTCTACTTTAACCCTAATCCCTCGACCCTAAACCCTATCCCTAAACCCTTGACACTTGAACCTCAACCCTCAACCCTTAACTTTGATCCCTCGACCCTCAACCGTAATCTGTCATCCCTCATCCCTAAACCTTAAACGCTATCCCTATTCCTAGACCCTCAACGGGCTCGATGCTATACCTTAAACGCTAATCCCTTATCCGTAAACCTTCCAACTCTATCCCTTATGCCTTAACCCTCATGATGAATAGCCTTGAATGTAAAAAAATTTGAGTGGGACATAACGCGAGCGCGTTATAACGCGCTCGCATTATGTCAAACATGGCAAAAGACAGACTTGCGGAAAAAAATGTAAGGCAAGAAATAACGCGAGCGCATTATAACGCGCTCACGTTATTTCTTGCTTTGGGAATCCCAAGCCTTGGGCTTGGGATTTGCTTTGGATTTCCAACCTAAAGGCTTGGAGTGCCTTATGAATAGTCACAGACGTGTTTTTCTGTATTCTTCAAAATTTCACATAATTTCGTTCGTGCTAACCCTCAGATTTGCACGTGTTTCAAGGTTGAACAAATCGAACACATGGGTAATGTTAGGCTTTCTCTTAGCTATTTGACGATGTGATTTTTTTCACATTTTAACAATGTTAAGCCTTTCATCTTTAATTTCTTTTGTTTGTGTGTCCGTTTTTATGCAAAAACCACTGTTTGGTCTTTTTTTCATTGTAAAATAACTATTCATTCAAATTTCAAAAAAATTACATATTTAGAAACTAGACTCCATTCTACAAATATTAAAAAAATAAAAAAATGATTTTCAATTAGTTTTCAAAATTTATAGGGGAGCACGGCCAAAATTCTATTTTTTAGGATGTGTCCACTTTAAAAATTAGTAAAAAATCAAATATTCATCAAAAAATTATCAGAAAAATCAGGCATAAACTACATGCTATTAGCTAATTTCTCACTGAAGCGATTTTAAAAATACCAAAAAAAAAGTTGACCTTTTGAGGGAGCCACAAAACATGCTATGTTATGTTTTTTTGACAGAAACAACACCAATTTCTGTGGCTCCCTCTTTTGAACCCCTTAATCTATGCCATTTTCAAAACAAAATAGTAGTTTAGAAAGTAGACTCGGAGAACTACGAACATTGTTTTGGTTGCATCTCTAAATTTTGAGTGTAACTATGCTCAATTTCTCATCCAAGGCCAGTATTTCCTGATTTCAGAAAAAAAGTGGCCACTTAAGACCCCTTTTTGGCCCCCCATCTTCTTGCACTTACCCTATGCCTCACCCTAAAATCATACATTATTGTCCCATCTTAATGATACTCTTGACAAGGCAAGCACCACCTCAAGTGTGAAATAATATACCAATTTGTCTACTAGTCCTCTGTCACCATCTCCTAGAAGGCATAGCCCAAAGCATACTAGTCCTACACCAACACCGGCATCAAGTTCCCCTAGCTCTAAATGGACAACTAAAAAATCCTCAGATGATTTTTGGGAAAGATATTTTCCAAGTCTATGCAAGAAAAGAAAATCTATGGAGAACTCTAAATCCACTTATCCATTACCTCATTCATCTACCTATACACCTATGAAGGATGTGATCCAAGGGCTACTAGCAGAGAGTCAACCATGTCTCCAAATTTCAGTCTTTGACCTTATCCAAAAGCCTTCAAACATGTCCATTGCACCAACCTCATTGTGTGATTGACAACCCCTCAAGCATGTTGAAAAACCTTCTACCATGAACCAAAGTCAAGGTCCATCGCACCTTCATATTGTTGACCAAGATCCTATCCAAGAGTCCTCTATCTCCACTTCCATTCAAAAAACCCAAGAGTTATGTCAAGAGCACACTTGAGAATAGGTGAAAACATTAGACCTTTGTCCAAATCAAGATCAAAGTACCCGCATTAGGCCCGTACATAACCTCTATCTTTTTGATGATCCTATACCTATACATGAGAAAGAAATCCAATTTTAAACCATTCATAACCTATATATCTTTTATGATCAAGATACTACCTTTGATGAAGAAGCTATCCATGAGCAACTTGATCTGATACATGAAAAAGGGATCCAATTCCAAACTCTCCATAGCCTATATCTTCTCTATGATCGATATATTATCATTGATGAAGAACCTATGCACGGGCACTTTGATCCCATCACACTTAATCCTATCTATGATCAAGATCCCATTTACGATCAGGAACCTATCTATGATCAAGATCCCATCTATGATCAAGAGCCTATCTATGATCAAGTAGACCATGATGATCCTCTTATCCCACTTTATGCATTCCGTGGTCCTGAGCTTATGACCCCATCTAGTCCTATCCAAGATCCAACAACTTCCACTTCCCTTGATGAGACACTTGCCTCCCAAGCAAGCATAGAAGATCAAACCAAAAATAATCCTCTGACATCCATTATCAACCATGCTGCAATCCCCACCATATATCCTTGGTCTTACCACCTTCATTCATGAGTATTCCTCCTTAGAACACCAGCAACCATTATCCTCTATCTCATCTTCTCCATCCAATAAAGAACTTGTGTCTAGTGTTCCACCTACACATAATCCCGCTATCCACTGCATACTCCAACATATGAACTATCAAGGTAAAGGCTTAGGCCTTCACGAACAAGGTATTTTAGATCCCATCCATGTCAATGTTCCTCCTCCTTCCTATGGTCTTGGATACACACCCCAAGGTGAACAATCTCAAGATGTTGGTACTTCCTCCACTCCTCCTAAATCCTCCACTTTCCATCAAAAACCCTATCATATCCCCAAAACATATGTCGCCATTCCACCTTCATCATCCTACAATTGTCAAAAGCATGTGACCATACACCTTCCACCATCCAATCTACCTCCGCTACTTCCAAATCCTAATATCCCTCCATACATTTTACCACCACTTCTTCTAACACCTTATTCATCCATCTATAAATCTTCTAACAATCCCAATCATGGCCAACAAATGCACATGTTGTCTAAACAAAGGGCTTCATCTAACCCCACTTCCACCATCCCATGAGAATTCAACAATACAAATCTGCATGCCTCTACCTATAAAGTCAAAAATCCTAAGAGTCCTCATGACCTAGGATACAAAAGCCAAGAATCAAAGAAACATCCTTCTCAAGAGCTGCATACACCCACACACCTATATGCTGAACTGAAAAAGGTGTGGGTCCGCATCCAACAAATGATTACCTTCGAAGCTGCACCGAAGTTGCATACACCCCAGCCCATACCTTCACAGGTACTATCTAAAAGCAAAATGGTTTGGGTGCCTAAGAAAAAAGCCCTCAAGTTACATGAGGCATCCACCTCTCAAGAATCTCAACCATCCACTTTCTCCCATTCCATCCACAAGTCTCAAATTCTTCCATCCCACATGGCAAACAAAAATCAAAAAAATACTCAGTCTATGTGGATCCCTACATGCCTAAGTCATTCATCCACAATCAAAAGTCTCCATTGCTTCCTACACTACTTTCTCATCACCAGCTTCAATGTTTATCACGATATGTGCAACCATTGGTCATGATTCCCTTCCATCTCACAAATGTTTCCATATACCTCCTACATATCTTCCCCATCCTACTCACATGGTCCATGCTTTTGCATAAGCTTTCCATCCATATTTTGCATCATCATCCACTATTGCACCTTCCACAATCTGCTATCTACCTTCTCCATCTCACTATCATGTAATCTCCTACCAACATCTATGAGAACACTTGACATGGTCCATGCGACGACATCTTTCTAGTGGGACTATCACCTTTCATGGAACTTGGCAATTGAGGCCCTCGTCCATTCTACCTATCCTATCCAAATGTTCAAAAAAAAAAGTCAAGAAAAATCCCTTCGTCTAACGGTGAAAATCTGGCAAACAGGCGCCTTGGATAAGTACCATGATGAAAACCTGGCAAACAGATGTCATGTGTAAGTTGATCTTCTATGTCACCTACGCTTGGGGGTAGCTTGTCTCATCAGTATGTCACTCTTCTCCTATTCAGTTTTCTTCTGTATTCCATTTCCTTCTATCCATTACATACCTATACTGTCGAATCTATCCATCCTAATCTTTCATTCCTTATTTTTGATCTTGATAAAGATTGGGGGCACAATGTTAACAAATGTTTTAGATGTCTCTTGACATACCTTATCCCTCCAAGCCACACCAATCCTTCATTATCCTCTCATCCTCCTGTCGTCATAAGCATTGTCATGAAAAATCCTAAGTATTCTACCTACAATGGGGCACGTTATTCTTATGCAACATAGTCCTTGGAGATCACATCCTTATTTCCTTCTACCTAACCATCCGTATCTACTATCACCCATCCATCTGCCTATTCATGGTGCTTCCTTGTCATTAGTATCTAGCATTAAGGCTATCCAAATTTGTTATCCAAAATTATTCCAACGGTATCAACACCACCCAGCGATAACCTATCATGGCTTGATACTCTATCTCTTTTGTCACCTTGTCAACCAAGGTCTTATCCAATATCCTATCCACAGTGTCAACCTAGCGTAGCATCTGTCATTAGTGCCCACATGGTCCAAGTCCATGAACTACGTTGCCTCTATGTTGTCACGTAGGCAAGGCCATTTTTCAATGCACCCTTGAGGCTCCACTTTCCCATCCATCCCATATATGGTCCTTCTATCTATCTGAGTCCATTCCACTTTCTATCACCTAGGTCTTAGGTCCATTAGGGTTCACCCTAAACTACGTTGCCTCTACGTCGTCACGTAGGCAAGGCCATTTATTCATGGGCCCCCGAGGCACTACGTCAGTCCCTCAGGGTATATCTCACCAATAAGGATTGTGGAACCTTTCACCAGGCAAGCAAGCGCAAGCAAAGCCCACTTCCAAAGAAAAAAATTTGATGTAACACCTCAACCTATCCAAAGCAAAGAAAGCAAGTATCTAAAACACTCTAAATGATTCTATATAAATTATGGCAAGAAAAACACATCTAATACAAGAATGTTTTGTTTCAATTAGTTGCATCTTTAAGTCTTCATATTTTTGTTATCATGTCTTTCTATGCTACTCGAGGATGCCTAAAGGTAGAGATGCTATGATGGGGGAATGATTTCTTTTCTTTTCTTGTTGTTTGTGGATCAATCTTTAGTAATGTGAAGCACTATCTAATGACATGATTGGCAAAAGATCATTGAAAACTTTAGAGGTCTAACATGAAAGGGAGCAATCCTTGTCTATTGACATGCAAGAAATACTCAAGTCATCTCAGTTCAATTATACCTAGATGCTTGTATTAACTTACTAAATCAAAATCCATGTAAGTAATACTTAGGTCATCTTGGTTTAATTATACCTAGATGCTTGTATTATCTTACAACATTTTAAATTCTCAATGATGAAATAAGAACTTCAAAATACTTGCACTATCAAGATGGCAAAACCATTCATATCCACTCTCATCTATTTGCATCCACTCGCATCCATTCGCATCCGCAAAGCATCCATATCCCATGCAATAAAAATTCTATGCAGAGTATTAATGTTTACAAATAAAATCTTGTGATTCCTTCATTCACATTTCCTCTATCGATCAACTTTCTATCTCTCATTGTATCTCTCCTCAATAGTTCTATTTGTCAATCCAAGCAATGATCTAAATGCAAGTCTATCCTTAATCCATACCAATCGAGTCAAGTCAATCTTGTCAAATGATCCAATCACAAACAATGTGTTGATAATTGAGAGGGGGGGTGAATAAGTTATCTTGATTATTTCAGCTTTCTGAAATTCTTTGTTAATTAGTGCAGTATCAAATCAAATAAGCAAACATAACTTTGAAAAGGAAATAACATCAATATGTATGACATAATGATTTTGACGTGGAAAACCCTGTTAGGGGAGAAACCATGGGGTGATTAACCCAAGAATGTATTCTCTGTTAGAAGAATAAGATAGTACAAAATGGCACTTGCCTATTAGGGCTCACTGCCCGAACACACTGCTCACAAGAGGCTCACTGCCTACAATAGTTTATACAAGAAAACTAGTTACTTGAAGTAATGAGAAGCATCCACATATGCTAAGATTTAGTTCCGGTTAAGCTCAATATACTGATCTACTGCACTTCATTCTTACTCTCTTAGGTGCTACTGTCCTGTTACGTTCTGGTCTTGTCTTACTGTCTTCGTACTGCTCTACTTCTTTTATTCACACAAATACAACACACCACACACACCTTCATATCAAAATCAATCTGGTATATATATCTGCACCAAGGATTTCATCCACTTTCTAGTCGGCATCCGGAGTAGTCAATATTTATCCAAATTCTGATTTGTCGGCTGAATCCTTACTTATCAATTGATGCGTATCAAAGAGATACTTATAGAAGTCATCTAACAAGTCGGCCAATTTTGAATGATACCTTAATAATATTGATCACCATCAAAATCTCATCTAGAATAGTGTCTGATGCTTTGCCGGTCAGTTCTTCCTCTGTCTGCTTTGTCAAACAGGACCCTAATACTTGAATGCTTATAACTCTTCACTCTTTCATCACCGGAGGCTCAAATCCTAGAATCTACCAGTCAAGGTATTCCTCTTGACTTCCCCAAGTCCACACTTTCCAAAGATACTTCCTCTTAGAGATCCAGACCTGACTGACGGAACTTGCCACAACACTATGTTCTTGCTTGCTGGACCACAACACTCTTCAATTTGACTTCCGGTATAGGTACACTATGTCTTGCGGATGTGTGGGATGAACTTTGTTGCCATCAATGACAACAATCATGAAGCTCCAATGTGTCTCTTGTCAACAATCTCCCCCTTTGGCATTGATGGAAACACTTAGTGAAAAATGACTAAGTGTTATACTATACTCCCCCTTGGTTGATGCTCTCTTCTAATGTACATTTTTTCGGAGCTCCCCCTTAGCTAGATTCCACATTTTTCACTGTTCCTCACTCCCCCTTTGACATCAATGGCAAAGGGTAGGGTCCGCACACCAAAATTCCAAAAAATGAACTATACTTAGCCATATAAGTATATAAACAGGTTATACTTACATATATTGTAGTATGTCTGTAAAAGTTGTCTTCAACTGTACAACTTCTGTCGCCCAGCTCTGCTTCATTCTATCCAAAATTGAGATGTGACCACTCAACAGGAATGCAAAAGCTTCTGCCCTCTTGAGATCTATCGGATCACAAGTCCGAGTTGTGGTCTGAGCATTAGTTAGAGCCTCATGCATGGCCTCTAACTTAGGGATAATGATTCTTCTAAGTTCATTCAACCTACTTATTCTATTTTTCTTCTCCTTCTCAAGTTTCTTCATTTCATTTATGACTGCAATAGTTTGACACTCTTGATTTACTATGGAGGAGGATAGAGGATCAAAACTTTGAGATAAGCTTAATAGTTTATCCTCTTTCTCTTTTACCTTCTTCTCAATGTCCTTGGTCACTTTAGGCCAGGATAAACAAAATTTGTAAATATCACTGCCATCTTTGAGAGTATTTTCTAAGCTCTTTAACCCAATATTCATAACTCTCCTATCATTGGTTATTAACCCTTGTACTTCTGATAATCGTTTTACCAAAAACTCTTTCCAGACCTTATCTTTTGCTTCTTCTCTAATGAATCAAAGTGTGTGCTAACACTATTTACTAGAGATTTGAGATTACCAGATGAGGAGGCTGAGGGATCCTTCTGAAAAGATGGCATGATCTTTTCAAGTACACCGAATGCAATGTCTATGATCTTGCAATCCTCCATATAAGACTTTAGGAGTTTTTCTTTTGCTTTTGCTAAAGTAAAGGATGCTAGCTTTATGGTTTGAACTGGGGAGAGGGAGTCAAAATTGAGTGGTCCTTGAAGAAGTTTCGGTTCATCAAATTCCATCATCTCCTTGGTTAAGAATTCTTCTACTGCTTCTGCTATGTCTCTTGCCGGTGACAAGGTTTTGTCCCCTTCTACAGCCTTACCACTATCATCTATGGCCCTTTCTGTTGGATTTTTCTCTTCTTCTGTAGCCTTACGACTGACATCTTCTTTTTTGTTTTCTTTTGCTTCTTAACTAATTACTCTTTCTTCTCCTTTAGATTTGGAATCTGTAGGGGAACCCGAAGGAGAGATGTTTGATTGTTCATGGATCTCCTCTTCTGGAGAAGTGAATTCTAAGTCCTTATCCTTTTCCTTTACCTCTTCTACTACCGTCTCAGTAGATTCTTCTTTGTTATCCATTCCTGAGGGATCATTACCTAAATCCTCTATAATAGGAATATTGAATCTTTTGTAGGCATTCCGCATGATTTCTTCTATTTCTTTTTCGACTTTATCAGTTTCTCCAAGCATGAGCTGATTCATTCTAGCCTTACTCCGGAACTCATCCTTGCAATCTTTGAAGATCATATCCATTTGTTTTAGAATAATTGAAGGATAGAGCTGAATAGCTATCTGTTCTCTAATCTCTAAGTCCTTAGCCTTGGCATTTTCTTTTCTCATTTCAAGTTCCTTTTCTAAACTTTTAGGAATTAGAGAAATTATTTCAATAAAAGCTTTATTGTATATGTTCAAGTACTTAACAGTGGCTTCCTCCAAGATTTTTCTATCTGCATCATTATATGCATCATAAAATTTTGTTATTGGTTGCAAGTTCCCATCCATAGTAACTGCTTTGACTACATCATCTAAGGACAAAGTGGGCCTTTCAACAAACTCTTCTATCTCTACTTTCTTGTCTTCACCGGATACTTTCTTCTTCTTTTTCATCTTCTTTACCTCCTCATCTGACTCAGTCTCTTCATCATCCTTCTAACTGATGTCAGACCTTGTGGCCTTTGTCTTAGTTCTTTTCTCTGCTTTACCAGATGATTTTGCTTCCGGTTTTGATGCCTTTGAGCTTTTAGCAGTTGTAGGAGTAGAGGTCTTAGAGGATATGGTCTGGGAGGGGACTTCCACTAGAGAACCTTCTTTCTCTGCTTTTTTTTCTTTCTTTGCCCTTTCTATCTTTTCTCTATTTGTATTAAGTGCCTCCTTGGATATCCTAAATTTCTTAGAGACTTCTTCAACTTCCCTTCTTACTTTCCTCTTTGTCTCCGGTTGTCTAAGTTCTACATGAATCCTTACACTCAACTCTTCAAAGGTTCCAAACCTTTCTGCCTTGGAATCCTTGGGCTGACTTAGCATGTGCTGAACATGCAGCTCCACAATTTTCTCATCCACTTCATACCCCATAGGCATGATCCACACTGGTCTTGGTTCCACTGCCTCCATTAGGCATTGATCAGTGTCAACCATGAAACATATTGTATCTTTGTACTTCTCAACCAATGATTGAGGAATTCTTTCTCTGGTTTGCATCATATTTTGAAAGTTCTTGAAGTAACCCCACAGAGCTGTATTTCTGGCCTTAGCATCCCCAAGCCCATGCAAGTAATCTCTGATTTGAATTACAATAGGTCTGTCATTCTGCCATACCCAACCACTAGATCTGGGCAGCTCATTCATAAAGTAGAAAAACAAACATAATTTCAGTCCACCATATTTAAAATAGTTCTTTTTGTCCTTCTTTATCTTTTGTAAGTTTTCCATTAGTTGGCTCAGAAGGAGTTCACGGAGATCACAATTTGCATTTTTTCTCAACATCTCATAAGCAGTATACACAGTAGTTCTGGATACTAAATTCTCCCTGCTGGAGTGATATATCTTGTAGCCAATTATCATAGATGCAAAATTGATATCCGGATCAGTGATATCTTCTATGGTCATTGCTCTCTTATCAAATTTTGATACGGTGGCCTCAGTCACAGTTTGGTTTTTGACAAATTTGAGAACAGGTAACCCTCTAGAAGAGTGCAAACTAGTTACTACCTTATTTGCATCCTTGGTGATCTTGAATGGTCTATTCAACCATAAGAAGTTATCATGTACTCTACTCAACACATACCGGACCCACTCAGCTTCTTCAAAATAGGGGAAATGGATGTACTGACTGAAATGTTTTTCCCGGATGGTCTTATACTAAGGTTTTAGTTCAAATGAATCATCTATCAGTTCCTTGTGGTAGATATCCATCATCTTGGATTCACCAAAGTCTTCAATGTTTGCATGAATGTAAACCCTAACGTCTTCTACATGCAAAACCCCATGCAGAATGCTAGAAAATGCTCCTAAGGGATCCACTTCTAGAGATTTGTAGGGATGTTTCTTAAATTTGGGGTGAGGTCTATCAAAGATCTTTACAACATTCGGAGTAGACATCTCAAAGATTTAGAGAGAGTTTGATCAAGAGTGAAAAATACCTTTTTGCGCTTCTAGGTTTCACAAGATGATCTAGATCAGATTGCTGGAAGAATTATCTTCTGTGATTGATCTTTGAGAGATTTGTGACAATTTGTTTGCAAAGATTTTTTTCTCTTCTTCTCGAGTTCGAATGTATAAATGATGATCAAATGAACCCTTTTATCTTTGAGCAAACCCTAATTCCACATTGCAATAAATGCACAACTTAAGTTATTCCGGTTGCTCTGTTCTCCTTGTCCTGAGAAATTTTTTTGGATCACTAAAATGCACTCAAAGTTACTCTTGGTGGATAATAACAAATTATCTTACTTTCCCCAAACACTTGATCTATCCACAAAACAAAATACCTTGAATTTTAATCATACTGGATTTAATTGTGATAATCCTGTTTTACCAGATGACTATTAAACCGGATCAATCTTGGAAGATTAAACTCTTCAAATCTTTCTGTGGATCTTCCATATCTTTACCAAGATTTCTTTTAGATGTTTCTTTGAGAAGCCTTTTATTCTGCAACTTCCCATGTGACAATTTTAGGCACCAATTAACTGGCTGGGGGAAAATATTTTTCCTTGTGTCTCCCCCTGAGCCAGAGCTCACTTTTTAATTTTCAGAAGGAATATCAGCACCAAATTCTGGTGTGGATCCATCCCCTACATTATCTGTACTTCTCTTCACCCAAATCTTGTTCATCTCACTTTTAACTTCATCCGCATTCACTATTCCTTTTCCTTTGTTTTGATTCTGATTATAATGCACCGGACCCCTTTGTCTTGTTTCTTGCTTCTACAGAATTTGGCAATATGACTAGATCTATTTCAATTGTGGTAAGTAACATTTCTTTGCATATTTGAATGATATCCTCTTGATCTGCATTGATTAGCCATATGTCCCATTCTATTGCATGCAAAGCATCTACCATTGAATGAATTGTTCATTTGCATATTTCTGCATTCATGAGATTTGTGACCATACCTTTTGCAGTTGAAACACTGTCCGGAGAAGGATGTATTTGTCTAGTTCATTCTCTTTCTATACAATTAGCTTTATGACCAAAGTTACTGTAGTTGTGGTAGTATCCATTGAAGGATGGATATCTTTGAGCATTAGGTTGCCTTACCAGAGGTCTTCTAGGCTTGTTCCTTGGATTTCCTGATCCAAAATTCTTCTGACCAGATCCAGAGCTTTCAACTTTCTCATATCCCAAGCCACTCTTGTCATCTACCCTCTTTTGGCTTTCTAGAAGAACTTCAAGTTGAGCAGAACTTATCTTGAATTTCTCTTTGTATTCATTTGTTGTTTGAAGATCCTTTTTAAGAGTATTAATTTGATCCTCAAGTTTTTCTTCATTATCTCTAGCATCTTCAAGATCAGATTCTAGATGTCTGATTATTCTATCCATTTTGTGGCAGTCTTCTAATTTTTCCTTGAGAGATTGTCTTAGATCATTTTTAATTTTTCTTTTCTCTTCAATTTCTTGGGTGAATTTCATAACTCTTGACTCCATTTCATGTCTTACCATAATGACCTCTTTTGATAACTTTTCACATAACTTGATTTTCTCCTTCAGATCTTCATTTGTACCATTGTCTTCACTTTGACTTGCCAATTGCTAAAGTAGATCTTTTCTCTTTTTCATAGAGATACTCAGTTTCCCTTTTAGTTCATTTATGAAATCATCAGCTTGTTTGAGTTTGATTGCTCAAGATCATCTAGGGCAGACTGAAGTTATTGCGTCATACCATACACATCCATTTGAGTTCCTAGATCTTCCTTAAGATGTTAGGCTTTGTTTGGAGGAACTTAGCTTTGATACCAATTGTTGATAACTGAGAGGGGGGTGAATCAGTTATCTTGATTATTTTAGCTTTCTAAAATTCTTTATTAATTAGTGCAGTATCAAATCAAATAAGTAAACATAACTTTGAAAAGGAAATAACATCAATACATATGACACAATGATTTTGATGTGGAAAACCCTGTTAGGGGAAAAACCATGGGGTGATTAACCCAAGAATGTATTCTTTGTTAGAAGAATAAGATAGTACAAAATGGCACTTGCCTATTAGGGCTCACTGCCCGAGCACACTACTCACAAGAGGCTCACTACCTACAATAGTTTACACAAGAAAACTAGTTACTTGAACTAATGAGAAGCATCCACATATGCTAAGATTTAGTTCTGATTAAGCTCAATATACTGATCTACTGCACTTCATTCTTACTCTCTTAGGTGCTATTGTCCTGTTACATTTCGGTCCTGTCTTACTGTCTTCGTACTTCTCTACTACTTTTATTCACACAAATATAATACACCACACACACCTTCATACCGAAATCAATCTGGTATATATATTTGCACCAAGGATTTCATCTACTTTCTAGTCGGCATCCGGAGTAGTCAATATTTATCCAAATTCTAATCTGTTGGCTGAATCCTTACTTATCAAGTGATGCATATCAAAGAGATACTTATAGAAGTCATCTAACAACTTGGCCAATTTTGAATGATACCTTAATAATCTTGATCACCATCAAAATCTCATCTGAAATAGTGTCTGATGCTTTGCCAAACAGGACCTTAATACTTGAATGCTTATAACTCTTCACTCTTTCATCACCGGAGGCTCAAATCCTGGAATCTACCAGTCAAGGTATTCCTCTTGACTTCCCCAAGTCTACACTTTCCAAAGATACTTCCTCTTAGAGATCTAGACCTAACTGTCGGACCTTGCCACAACACTGTGTTCTTGCTTGTCGGACCACAACACTCTTCAATTTGACTTCTGATATAGGTACACTATGTCCTGCGGATGTGTGGGATGAACTTTGTTGCCATCAATGAAAACAATCATGAAGATCCAATGTGTCTCTTGCCAACACAATGGTCTTGATCCTTGTCTAGTCATAAACCAACTCGATCACTTATAATTAATCAATTGTCTTATTTAGGATGTTGCATTTGTTGAAATTAGACCAATACATGCATCTTACACAACATGTTTCATTTCATGAAACCAGACACTATCCTTTGTGTTGCTCTAGGGATCCATCATTCCCCGCCATGACAATACACTTGCCATGTTGGTCTAGGGATATATCATTCCCTGCCATGACAACACTATCATATATCATTATCAGTATATCATTGGTTTATAGTTGGACAGGGGCAATACCTTGTTTGTTCTTGTATTATTTGTGCATACTTGCTTACTTGCTTGTGTGTATTATCATTTTATCTTGCATGGCATATCATTCAGCTCTTTCTTCAACCAATTTCTTCACCCCAACCTATTCTTCCAACCTTCTTCATCGTGAGATTGTCTATCTCGCACCCTCAAATCTCTCTCCCCGTCCAATCTCTTGAGGGGGCATCCTCATCCTATCTTTCCATTGCCATCTTTTTCTCCTATCTATACCTTAGCTTCTTTAAAATGATGTTACTCAACACAAATCTCATCGTCTCGAACATCACATCAAAGAGGGGCAAAATGTATATGCCTAAAAATGACACGACTCTGTCCAAATAAATATTCTTAATATTTATTTAAGTCAAATTCCTCTATAGGGCAGGGGCCTTGGCTCGATTGGCTAAGTAATTCCATTGCAGTAAAGATGGTCATGAGGTCTAATCTCCCCCCATCCCCATGGTACCAGAGGGCATGTCATGCCAGCGTCACCGGTCACGTGAAAAAGTTTACCAAGCACCAAAAAAAAGTCAAATTCCTCTATCAATAAATAAATAAACAAATTTGTTTATTTGATTCATATTCTCCCAACAATTAAATAAAATCAATTTATTTAATTAAAATTCTTCTAATTCCTCTAACAAATTAAATAATACCAATTTTTTAATTAGTTCTTCTAAATTCATTCTAAATTAAATAATATCAATTATTTAATTATTTCTTCCAATAATATCTTCTCTAAATTTAAATAAATCAAATATTTATTTAAGTTGTCTATTTCTTCTAAATTGAGTTATTTCTAAATATAATTCAATCCTTGTGCATATGCAATTGAATATTCTAAATATTTAATTGAGCTAGAATATCTTTTCATCCTCATGCAATTTCTATTCTCTTAATTGATTGATCTATTCTTTTAATTGATTTAATCTCTTCAGTTAACTCATTCTTCTATTTTATTAATTCCTCTCATGCAAAATAGAGGAAGACACATGTATTCTTCTTATTCGCACACATTCCTCAACCATTCTCAACCGTTGATCTTCTCATTCTTTCTATACCATTGATCTTCTCTCTTACAAGTCTATAAATTGAACCATGTTACTCCATTTCATTCATCAAAGCTTTCAGTATTGTTACTTTGTAGGAATTATAGTGCGCCTTTGGCACCCAAGTCACTCCATTTTGCTTGTGATCAACTTGTTACCATATCACCACCATTGCTATGAAGCACATCTTCATTGTAATAAACTATCAAAGCCATTCTCCATTGACAATCTTGGAATAGCAAGGAAGTGCACTCTTTGAGGGCCTTATTCATACATGCAAGATTGATTGAGATAGGAAACCACCAGAAGCTATGAAGTATTGAGGTTTGTAAAGGTTTAATCTTTGTTTGTTTGATCTTGATTATTTCCCTTTTCGTTAAGTTTTGGGTATTATTGATATTGATATATTGATTATTCATGTTTACTCTAATTTTCCCTTAACAAAGACCATAAAATCCAATAGAGATTTGGTCAACAGAAGCAAACTCACCATTTCATTATCGCAGGGAGAGGTTGAGCTCCATCAATAGAGTATAAAATGAGGACAAAGAGCCGTAGCATAGTGACATAGGGAAGGAGGAAAACCAAAGTGTGAAAATGAAACTATTTTTAGGGTTTCTCTTCATTTTACCTCACCTTGCCTGAGATTTTTTCTTTGCCTTAGGTTTCATTTTAATGAAAATCTAATACATGGCATGGTAAACACTTGTTTAAAGTGTTTTACCTAGAGTTTTCACTTAGGGGTTGACCATTTTTGAGTCCACCTCTTCTCTTTTGCATGTTTAGAACCAATTGTAACATATTTTAACACTTATTAAGTGCAATATCCTTATAAATTGCCTTAATATTCATTACATAAAAACCTGAGAAAGAGAAAGAGGCATCACATAACACTTATTAAGGTAAAACTCAGAGATATTATCCTTAATACTTGTCAAAATAAGTATTTTTTCCCTCTAATCATGCAAAGAAGAAGGGATGGAGTTGAACTGAGGTTGGAGATTCATGCAGAAGGTTACTTCACTTCTATTTTTGATTTTGAGTCAAACTAAGCTATTTTTGGTAGTTTTTTGGTCAAACACATTGAGAGGAGGAGTTTTTAGCTAGAATAGCTCAATTTGGAGCAATTGTGGGCCATTATACTTAGGGTTTTTCCTCTTGCTCGCCCAACAACCGGGAGTTGTATTTTCCAGCCTATTCATGCATCATGTTGAGTGCAGTTTGACTAGAGTTGATCTTCCCTTTTCTTTTTGGAGATAGATTTTTGTATTATAGTGTGCTTTTTCCTTAGTTCTTGCTTTCTTCTTGCCTTTGCACTTTGCAAAGAGAGATATTGAGTATTGTAACTTAGCTTTTTACAGGTTTTATACAGTAGCAATAGATTATTTTCAGCAATTTCATAGTTATTGCAGAATTCTTGTATTTCTCAATAAAATTAGGTGTTCTTCTATTCAGATTTAGGTGTCTTGTTATCTTATGAATGATTTGATAAAGATTGACTATCTTTTAAAATGAAACCTTTAAGTTTTCTATCTCATTCTATTAAAGCAAGTATACAAGAGTGCATATTTTACGATAGGTTATAGATTGTGCAGGTGATTCTTTACTTTTAAAGTTGTGAAAAGCTTTAGTTTTCCTTCAGCAAAAGTGGATTATTTTCATACCTTTCTATGAAACATTTTTGTGATAAAATTGTTTAGTTTGAGTTGTAAGAGAAGATATATTGAAAAATGGTTATGAATCGGTTGCAAGTTAGGACATAATTATTGGTATATCACCCCCTTAGGATAAGTTTCAGTTTATTTAATCATTCTTCTATCTCTTTTCCCACATAAGTACATCAGATCCAAGGGGCATTTAATGGGAGCTAGCTCTTTCAGAGGTTCATTCTCTCCATAGACAACCCATAGTTTGAGAATGTTCCCATGTTGCATAGGATTTCCAAGCTTTAAGGCTTAGCATTCAGGGCACAATCCTTCGTGACAATAGTTTTTGGTATGCCTGGTGGGACAGATCAGACTATTATAGTCCATAAGTTCTCATCCATTGTTGATATTCAGTGTGTATATCATCAGTACTAGCCTTTGGAGACAATTTCTCACACACCTGGTGACTCCAGGTTCAAATATACTAATTTCAGTAGTCCAGAAGCTTAAAGATTATCAACGATCAAGATTTAGGTGATATTATTGGTTCTTCCTTTGATGGAATCCTTCCAATCACCTGGCGACTTTACTGGTATGTAGAATTTTTTTGAAATTAGACCTGGTTTTCTTGATTTAGGAGAAACTTTATGAAAACCCAGCTCATTTGAATGTTCTAGTATGTCAAACTATAAAGGAAATTATGTTCCTACCCATTCATTTTGCTAGAATGTAGTCTTAGAGCCTTTTCAATACCCATATCAGATTGAAAATGTTGTTGGTTTAATCCCAAACAGCCATGCAACAACAATATATCAGCATGTTGATCATGCTTATGTCACACCCACCCCTGCTCAGCCTTCTTGGTAGTCTAGCCTTACCCATAATCAGCCCTAAGAAGGCTATTTTAATCCTCACCAGCAGGTTTACCCTCCTAGTCAACTTCAAGTCATTAAGTTGGGTACCATCAAGAGCATGATACTAGATTTCACAAAAGGTTGGATGACATTAAAAGAGAACAAGAGTATAACATGCAGCAGGAGTAGCAGCCTTAGGAAGCCTATCTCTATCAGCAAGGGGTGGAGGCACAAAAGATGTATAAAGAGGAATGTTTTACTAGACATGTTGTAGCTAAGGAAGAGCAAATCAAACAATTACTTATCCATACACAAAGGCTAGAGGCCCAATTAGGTTCTTGTATTCCTAGCTTCATACTGTAGACACTAAAAATTGTCCAGGTCTTGTTAACACATGACCTTGTAATGTTTTGCCCTAGGTCCTAGGTCATCCCATTCCTAATTCCATCATAATCCTATCCTAATCCATTATCTAATTAATTAAATAAATTTTATTTATTTATTTAATTTCACTTATCCCATGCTAATCCACTTTCCCATTAATTAAATAATGGTTTTACATTATTTAATTAATTTCAATATCATTTCCATATCATATCCTAACCACTTTCCAATTAATTAAATAAAATATATTTGTTTAATTAATTTCCCAACTAATTATTCTCACCTCTCACCACAAATCGACACTTGTCCATCTCTCCATCCACTCATGTGTGGTAGTACATCTTTCATGTGTTGTAGTACAACTTTAATTTAATATCCTTCAAATGTACAACTAATAGAATCTATTTTTAGTATTTGTGTACACAATCACACATGAGACCTATTCCTTTCATTCTCCTTTGCAAACTTGTCACATGACTATGATTTCTTGAGGTGCAAGGAAACCCTAATCAATCTCAACCGTCCATATCATTCAAAATAACTCTCAATCACAACCATCCATTCGAATTTGCCTTTTCTATAAAGGTAGCCTATCTTGAGCCATTTGTATCAAATCTTCTTCTAGTATCCTCATGCTGTCAAATTTTCTTCTCAATCATCCATCATCTATCTATCATCTATCCCTCTTGCATCATTCAATCTTCCATCTATCAATCATCTATCTTACCGTTATGCTACAAAATCAAGCAATCAACATTAATCTATTTGGGTAAAGCTAGAGTGTTTTGGGTGCAGCACTCTCCACCTTATCGACGGATTGTGGATCAATGTGAAGGTATTGCATTGTTTGTTTGCATTTTCTTATGTTTTCCTTCATGTTAGATTTCCATGATCTCATTTGGCATGCCCAGTGGGACTCCCAGGTCCTAATTCTACTATCTTTTGCTAGTTTTTGCATGAGTTTTCCATGAAAATTGTCTATTACAGGTATTAGCACCTTTTTTCTCTATATTGGCACCATTTTCCTCTGTATTAGCACCATTTTTCTCTATAGTGGTGCCATTTTTCTCTGTATTGGTGCTATTTTCACAGAAACTTCAAATGAGCATAACTTTTGCAATTTTTATCTAATTTTCATGAATTTTTAAAAAAAATTGCTTAGAATTTCATGTAATTTCTATCTATTCCATTTTTTTTGCTGTATTGGACCATTTTTGGTTTTAAAATCCTTTCTTTCAAGCTTATTTTGTTCCTTGTGTTATATCGGCATGTTCTACACTCAGATCGACGTTATCTGCAATTGGTAACAAGGTAAAAGAAGGTAAAACATAGATTAGCGCCATCTCTCCCTGGATTGGCACCATTTTTTCCTAGATTGGCATCATTTTCCTCTGTATTGGCACCATTTTTCTCTGTATTGGTGCTATTTTCACAGAAACTTCAAATGTGCATAACTTTTGCAATTTTTATCCAATTTTCACAGTTTGTTTTTGAAATTGCTTAGAATTTTGTATACTTTTTGTTTATGCCATTAATTTGTTTATATCAAGCTATTTTTTATTAGATTTTACTAGATTGCATATTTTAGACTTAACCCCTTTTGGCTTGCAAGTTTGGTTTTCTCTTTTTTTTGGTGCCTTTTAGGGACAATATAAGGAGTTGAAGCAGTATTGGCATCATCATCTACAGTAATTTGGAAAGTGATACTAATTAGGTGCACTCGTTTCATCTTTTCATCTCTTCATCATTGTTTGACAACACATTTGGGCTTTGGGCTTAAAATGAACAACTTGTTTACAATCACACAAAAAAATTGGGCATAAAATCAACAAATGTCTTCCATCACACATTTGGATTTGGGTCTAAAAAGAACAACTGATTCCTTGTATTCCAACATACATTTCATTTTCTAAGGGTTAATTTACAAGTGTGAGTGTGAATCAAGTGTGCATGTGTATGCTCTCTTCTTGCACCGCAAGGTAATCTTGGAGATCAAAAACACCTCACTTGGTCTATTTTTGTTTACCCTTCTTAGGAGGCTTGCTTGGAGACACACCACTCCAAGGGATGACCTTAATCGAGGCTAAATCAGAAGACACCCTCATTAGAAGTTAGAATCTTGTCACTCTTGGATAAGCCCCAAAGAACTTTATACCTTTGGGAAGTGAAGGTGAAGGGTGGGTTACCTCTTTCTCCCAGCTATGTGGTAGGATTTCACTTTCAAATTCCTAGTCAACCTCGTGTAAACATAGCCCAAAACCTAATTGGACATACCCTATTTCAAACTAGACATTAGGCTTGTTGTTGTGTCTTCAAGTGTGTGCTCAATCATAACATTTAAACCTTGAAAGGAAAATTAATCATCTTGTTTGGAGTGTGTGTTCATCCATTTTCTTGTTAAATCTTGTGTTTGATATTGCCCTAAAGCAAGCTTCCAATAAACACTTGCCACATCATCTTCATTCAACTTTCCAATAACACATATCTTAGACCACCTCATCCACATCATCCAATCCTAATCACCCAATTCATCAATTCATTTTAACTCACCTCCATCCTCAACAAAACCCTAATCATATCCAAGTCATCATCCTAAGCATTACACATCATCCAATCATCAAATCTTCATCCAAATCACTCCACATCTACCACTTGTAAACATGGACATGGCATTTCTAAACAAAACCTATGAGAATGATCCTTATGGCACCAAAAGAATGCTTGATCAACTTAGGTGGTTATATAGAAAGGAAGAAGACCCTGTGTCACCACAACATCAACAATTCCCATAACATCAAGTCCTAGGCCAATATCAATGATCCCACATTCAATCACAAGCCCAACAAGCACATAATCCAAACACTAATGCTGCCACATCCATACCACAAATTACCATCGCTATTCCTAACAACACCACAAACACAAGTGCTTCCATAATCATACCATCCAATGATCCTAACTCCATTGCCTTCATATCACAATTACTTTCTCAACAAACTTCTAACATCAACCAATGTCCACAACAATCCACTTCACAAAACCTTTTACCTAAAAATCCTATCATGCCACGTCATCACCAAACCTATCCACATGGCAATAAAATGTCCTTACAAGAACAACATGCAAGTCCAAATGGCCCTATGTACATGAACCAAGCAAGCCCAAGTTCACTTTTGCAACAAACATCATTGATAGGCTTAAGTGATCTTATGAAAGACCTAAAATTCTTTGACAAGGGATAAACCAACCTAGCAAGTTCCTCCTTTGAGTCACCTTCAACATCCAATTATATGCCAACACATAAGCCAACTAGTCCTATCCCAACACCTTTATCAAGCCCTTCATCACCTTCATCACCTTCATCCCCATGTTCCACTACTCCTTCATTAAAAGATTCCATGGAGATAGTTTTAGAGAAATTAGTCCAAGCAAATTTGATTGAGCTCTACCCATTCAGAGCATATTCTCCATCTATGTTTAAACCTAGTTGGTATAAAGATGATGCATATTGTGCATACCATAGGTATAGGGGCCATACCATATTCACTTGTGTCTAATTTCAAAGATTAGTCAAGAACCTAGAAGATTCTGGTAAGATTGTCTTGGACAAAACCAATCCCTCTAATTCCATTATCTTTCCATCTAGCCCAAATCCTATTCCCATTATCCATCCAACAAATCCTAATCCTAAGCCTTCAACTTCCACTATTATCATCCATCCACTATATTGCCCATTCACCCATACCCTTGCAAAGGATGTGATCCATTGGCTACTAGCAAGGAATAAAATATTGCCATGTCATCAAACACCCATTCTTGAGCCTCCCCATGAGTCCTTAAACACTTTGTCTAGTCATCTAACCCCATCATGTGATCTACAAGCTATCAAGCTTATTAAAGAGCTTTCCACTTCCATTAAAGAAAACTAAGAGTTATGTCAAGAGCACGATCCTAAGCATGAAGAAACAATAGCCCCTCAGTCTAATCAATATCAAATCATCCCCATACAATCTATCCATAACATGTACCTTTTTTATGATCAAGATGGTACCTATGAAGAAGCTATCCATGAGCACCTTCATCCTATCCATAATCCTATATCCATCCATGAGCAAGATATCCACATTGCTCCTAGTCATCCGCCATCTAGCCCTATCTATAATGAGAAAACATCCACTTGTCATGATGATACAATTGCCTCCCAAGAACACATAAGCCTAGAAGATCAAACAAATAACTTGGATCTACATGAATATAATAAAGATCCTAATGATCCTTCCACATCGACATCCACTACCAATCCCACCTCAAGTCCACCATCATATCCCCTTGGTCTTACCACCTTAAGCCATGAATGTTCTTCCCTAGGGCAACAAAAACCATTATCCACTTTACCTTTTCCATCCAATAATCAACTCAAGTCTAGTGTTCAAACTACACCTAGTCCTATAATCAATCGCATGCTACAAAACATGAACTACCAAGGCAAAGGTTTAGGCCTACATGAACAAGGCATTTTGGAGCCAATCCATGTCAGGGTCCTTTCTCACTCATTTGGCCTTGGATACACACCCCAAGGTCAACAATCTAATGATGCTGGTACTTTCTCCACACTTCCTAAATCCACTTCCTTCCATCATAAACCCTATCATATTCCTAAAACATACATTGCCATTCCACCTCCCTCATCCTACAAATGTCAAAAGCATGTGACCATTCACCTTCCACCATCCACTTTACCTCCACTCCTTCCAACTCTTAATATCCCTCCATCACTTTGCCACCATTGCTACCAACACCTCCTTACCCAATTATTCATAAATACCCTAAATATCCTAATCATGACAAACAAATGCACACATTGTATAAACAAGAAGCTTCCACTCATTTCATCTACCACATGGGATTCAAAAATAAACATTTGGATGCCTCCATTCAAAAAGTCACAAATCCTAAGGGTCCTAATGCCTTAGGAAATCAATCCAAAAATTCAAAGCAAGGTACATTCAAAAATCCATCCAAGCCCATACCTCTAAAAGCAAAGTCAAAAACTAAAATGATATGGGTCCCTAAACAAAAATCAATCAAGTCAAATGAGGCATCCACCTCTCAAAAATCCCAATCATCCTCCTCCATTAAAAAATGCCATTCGATTCAAACATTTCAAACATCCCACATGAAAAGAAAAAAATAGAAAAATACTAAGTCCATGTGGGTTCCAAAAGTCTAAATCACTCATCTCCTAAGCAAACATCACCATTGCTTCCTACACCACCATCCACTCAAAATCTTCAATGTTTATCACAGTGTGTGCAACTATTGGTCATGATCCCATTCCCACATCCCTCCATCTCCTCACCTTTCATTCATTAGCCTACATACCTTCCCAATCACCTTCTTATGGTCCATGCTTTGGCATAAGCCTTTCATCCATCCTTTTCATAATCCACTATTCTTCCCTACATAATCCACATCATAATTCACTATCTCCTTACTCTATTACATTTACCAACATCTATGAGCACACTTGACATGGTCCATGTGACGACATCATTTTCTAGTGGGACACTATCACCTTTTATGGAACTAGACACTTGAGTCCCTCCTATCCATTACCATGGTGAAAACCTGTTTGCAGGCGCCATGTGTAATTGTCATCCCATCAAAAAGTCCAAAAAAAAAAAGTAAAGAAAAATCCTTTCATCCAACAGTGAAAACTTGGTAAACAGACACTTTGGATAAGTACCATGATGAAAACCTGGCAAATAGACATCATGTGTAGGTTGATCTTCTATGTCACTTACACTTGGGGGCACCTTGTCTCATCCACACTATCTATCCTATCATATCACTTTCTATCATGTCCTACCATTTCCATATCCTATCCTACCATCCTTATCCATTACACCCTTGTACCTATCATTTATAAAATTTTGAAATATTATTTAGATAGCTCTTGATATACCTCACCCTTTCCAACCAATACATCATGTCATCCTTTTGTCATGTAAAGTCCTAAGCATTCCATCTAGAATGGGGCATGTTATTCCTATGCGACATAGTCTTTGGAGATCACTTCCTAGCTCCATTATGAGGCCTACATCCATCCACTATATCCTATCCTTGTATTTATATGTGAGCTTTCCCTTCCATAGTTTATCCTTGTTATCATGAGCTTTCCCTTCCATGGTTTATCCTTGTTATCATGAGCTTTCCCTTACATGATTTATCCTTGTTATCATGAGCTTTCCCTTCCATGGTTTATCCTTGTTATCATGAGCTTTCCATTCAATGGTTTATCCTTGTTATCACGAGTCTCCCGTCCCCTATCACATATCCTTTTATCCATCCATCTATCATGAGCCTTACATACTATCGCCCATCCTTCCATCCATCCTCCATCATCCTTGTACCTAAACTTGGTCTTCCCTTGTCATTGGTATTTAGCACAAAGGATACCCAAATTATAAGTCCAATGCCATCCCAAAATATTCCAAAAGAATCCAAGAAAATTCAAATATTCCCAAAAAATCCAAAAAAAAAAATCAAATATTCCCAAAAAGACAAAAAAATCAAATATACAAAAAAATCAAATATCCAACAAAATCCAAGCAATAAAACCATTCCACATCAAATCATCAAAATCATATTCTTCCAATCAAATCAATCCCAATCATCAACTTCATCACATCATTAAAATCAAAACAAGACCAATCACATCATCAAATCAAGCCAATCTATCAATCATCCAATCTATCAAACAATCAAAAGCAAATCAAATAACATCATTCAATCAATCTCAATCAATCCATAACTTGATCAATCCAATCCATATCATCCCATTAATAAAACACAAATCAAAACTACATCTCTTTTCTATCATTAAGTGCTTTGATCCTGTGGATACAGGGTATGTAGGCAATCTGGGATACAAAGGAAGTACTCAAATTCAAGCACAGGTGATAGACTTCTTCCATCCTTCTTCCATCCTTCTTCCATCCTTCTTCTAATCTTCACCAATAATCTTCTTTCTTCCATCTCACCTTCTTCTATCATCTATCTTCCATCATCACTAAACACCTAAAATCCAATCAATCATCACTTCTTCCAATTCTCCAAATCAAATCAAAATTCCAAACAATGATCCAAATGCAAGTCATCCTTTATCCATACCAACCAAGTCAATCAATTGTGTCAAATTATCCAATCACATCCTTGGTCTTAATCCTAATCTTGTCGTAAACCACATCAATCAATCAATCATCATTATCAATGGGATATATCGTTCCCACATCCTTGTGTTGATCTAGGGATATATCATTCTCTGCAATGACAACACTATCCTCATAATCAATCAATCACTTAATCATTAGTTTACATCTTGACAGGGGCAATATCTTGTTTGTTTTTGTATCATTTGTGCATGCTTGCTTGCTTGCTTGTGTGTGTTATCTTTTTATCTTGCATTTGTGTCAATCGGTATCTTTCCAACTAATATTCATATCTTGTAAATGTTGGAATAGATTTTTGCATTATCCTTTTCATCTAAGGTCACATCATACCTTTTGTACATTAGGACTTTAATGCTCTAAGTGTACTTCCTCATATGTTAGACAAGGATGTATTATGCTGGGGCAAGAGACACATCATCACCTTGGTCCTTATACCCTGGTGCATAATGTCTAGTGATATATCAAACATCATGGTTGCTCACCTTCCTTATAGCATAATGCATCATTCATTTCTTCTATCCATTCCCTTATCTATCTTCCTTGACCAATTTTCATTTTCATTTTGAGAGCCTACCCATGTTTGTCCAACCCACCTATCCTCTCGAGGGGGCATCATCACCCTATCCTTTTATTCTATCCATTTCCTTAGCTTCTTTGAAATGATATTACTTGACATAAATTTTATCATCTCACAACATCATCTCAAAGAGGGGCAAATGTAGACACTAAAAATTGTCCAGGTCTTGTTAACACATGACCTTGTAATGTTTTTCCCTAGGTCCTAGGTCATCCCATTCCTAATTCCATCATAATCCTATCCTAATCCATTTCTAATTAATTAAATAAATTTTATTTAATTAATTAATTTCATTTATCCCATGCTAATCCACTTTCCCCTTAATTAAATAATGATTTTACATTATTTAATTAATTTCCATATCATATCCTAACCACTTTCTAATTAATTAAATAAAGTCTATTTGTTTAATTAATTTCCCAACTAATTATTCTCAAATCTTTCATGTGTTGTAGTACAACTTTAATTTAATATCCTTCACATGTACAACTAATATAATCTATTTTTAGTATTTGTGTACACAATCACACATGAGACCTATTCCTTTCATTCTCCTTCATACACTTGTCACATGACTATGATTTCTTGAGGTGCAAGGAAACCCTAATCAACCCTAATCGATCTCAACCATCCATATCATTCAAAATAACTCTCAATCACAACCGTCCATTCAAATTTTTCTTTTCTATAAAGGTAGCCTCTCTTGAGCCATTTGTATTGAATCTTCCTTCTAGTATCCTCATGCTATTGAATTTTCCTCTCAATCATCCATCATCTATCCCTCTTTCATCATTCAATATTCCATCTATCAATCATCTATTTTACCATTATGCTGCAGAATCAAACAATCAATATTAATCTATTTGGGTAAAGCTAGAGCATTTTGGGTGCAGCACTCTCCACCTTATCAACGGATTATGGATCAATGTGAAGATATTGTTGGCAAGAGACACTATATGGACTCATGATTGTTGTCATTGATGGAAAGAAAGGTTATCCCACACATCTGCAAGACATGATAGGTCCTCACCGGAAGTCAGATTGAAGAAGTGTTAAGGTCTAGTAAGCAAGAACAGAGCAGTCAGTAAGGTCCGACAGATAGGTCCGGATCTCTCAGTAGAAGTATCTCAGTGAAGTGCAGATTTGGGGAAGTCAAGAGGAGTATCTTGATTGATAGATTCTAGGGTTTGAGCCTTCGGTGTGGAAAGGATAAAGAGATATGAATACTTGAGTGTCAAGTTGCCAAGTGACAGTGTGAACAGAGGAAGAACTGACTGGCAGAACATCAGACATTATTCTGAATGTGTTACTGATGATGGAAAAGGTTCTAAATGCATAAGTTATGTTTGGCTGACATGATTGATGACTTCTACAAGTATATGCTTGATCCGCATTACTCAGAGTGCAAGGATTCAGCCAACAGATTAGAGTTTGAGGAAATTATTGACTATTTCAGATGCTGACTAGAAAGGTGATGAAATCACTTTTACAGATATATATATAGGATTGATTTAGATGTGAATGTGTGTGTGTTGTGTTGTGTGGTGCGAAGAAAAGAAGAAGAGTGGAGTGAAGATAGTAGAAGAGGTTTGGAATGTGAAAGTACATCTGCATCAAGAAAGAGTAAGAATGAAGTGCAGCAGATCAGTCTATTGAGCTTAACCAGAACTGAACCTCAGCATGTGTGGATGCTTCTCATCAGTTCAAATATTGTATTATCTTCCTTTCTTGTAGACAGTGTGTTTCCTGTAGGCAGTGAGCCTCTTGTGAGCAGTGTGCTTAGGCAGTGAGCCCTAATTGGCAAGTGCCATATTGTTACTTCTATTCTTCTAACAGAGAATAATATCTTGGGTTAATCACCCCGTGGTTTTTCCCTTAACCAGGTTTTCCACGTCAAAATATTGTGTCACGTGTATTGATGTTCTTTCCATTTCATAATTATATTTGCTCATTTGATTTAATATTGCATTAACTGTTGAGAAAGATCAGAAAGGTAGAAGAATTAAGATAACTTATTCACCCCCTCTCTCAGTTATCAACAATTGGTATTAGAGCCTGGTTCCTCCAAATAGAGTCTAATAGCTTGAGGAAGATCTGGGAATTCAAATGGATATGTATGGAATGAGACAACAACTTCAGTCTGCCCTAGATGATCTTGAACAATCTAATTCTGAAGTCAATGAACTGAAGGAGAGACTCAAACAAGTCGATGACTTCATCAAAGAACTAAGAGAAAAACTACGTATCTCTATGAAAAAGAGAAAAGGACTACTTCAACAATTAGCATATCAAAGTGAAGCCAATAACACTAATGATGAACTAAATGAGAAGAAGAAGTTATGCGAAAAGTTATCAAAAGAAGTCAATATGGTAAGACATGAAATGGAATCAGGAGTCATGAAGTTCACCCAAGAAATTGAAGAGAAAAGAAAAATTGAAGATAACCTAAGACAATCTCTCAAGGAGAAATCTGAAGACTACCAAAATATGGAAAGAATAATCAGACACCTAGAATCTGATCTTGAAGAAGCCAAAGAAAAGGAAGAACAACTTGAAAATCAGGTTGACACTCTCAAAAGGGATCTTTAAACAACAAATGAATATAAAGAGAAATTCAAGGTAAGCTCTGCTCAACTTGAAGTTCTTCTTGAAAGCCAAAAGAGGATAGATGACAAGCGTGGCCTAGGATATGAAAAAAGGGAAAGCTCCAGATCCAGTCAGAGGAACTCCACTGCAAGAAACAGACCTAGAAGACCTCCGGTAAGGCAACCAAATGCTCAAAGATATCCATCCTTCAATGGATACTGCCACAAATGCAATAACTTTGGTCATAAAGCAAATAAGTGTAGAAAAATAATGAATCAAACTATTACATCCTTCTCCAAACAATGTTTCAACTGTAAAAGGTATGGTCACAAATCTCATGAATGTAGATATATGCAAATAAACAAATCATTCAATGGTAGATGCTTTGAATGCAATAGAATGGGACATATGGCTAGTTAGTGCAGATCAAGAGGATATCAATCAAATATACAAAGAAATGTTATTTGCTATAATTGCAATAGATCTGGTCATATTGCCAAATACTGTAGAAGCAAGAATCAGGACAAAAGGGGTCCGGTGCATCATAATCAGAATCAAGACAAAGGCAAAAGAAAAATGAATGCGAATGAAGTTCAGAGTGAGATGAACAAGATTTGGGTGAAGAAAAGTACAGAGAATGTTGGAAATGGATCCGCACCAGACTCTGGTGCTGATATTCCTTCTAGAAACTAAAAAGTGAGCTCTGGCTCAGGGGGAGCAGCAAAAGATAAGCCAATTCCCCCAACTAGTCAATTGGTGCTTGAAATTGGCACATAGGAAGCTGCAGATCAAAGGTTTACTAGAGAAACATCTAAATAAGGTTTGGTGAAGATTTGAAGAATCTAATCCTTCTAGAATTGATCCGATAAAACACCAGCAAAACAGTCTTCCGGTAAAAACAGGTTCTTCACAAGTTTGGTCTAATATGATGGAGTCTAGATCTGCAGATAAATCAAATAACTAGTGAAAGGAAGATGGATTATCACTACTCTCCAAGAATAACTTCAAAGTTTATCTCAGTGATCTAAAAAGGTTATGTCTCTGAATAAGATAAACAAGGCAAACCAGAATGAATTAGGTCACGCATTTATTGCAGGGTGAAAATTAGGGCTTCTCAGAAATAAAAGAGTTCATTTCTTCATCATTCACACATTTGCACTCAAGAAGAAAAGAAAAAGGAGCTCTGCATCAAATTGTCTCAACTCCCAAAGATCAGCCATTGAAATTGTTTCATATAGCTAATCAAATCTGGCTCTTTCAAGCGAACCCTTCAAACAAAAAAAGGTATTTTTCATTGCTAAATAACTCACTGTAAAATCTTTTTGGAAATGGGTACTCCGAATGTTGTGAAGATCTCTGATAGACCTTGTCCTAGATTCAAAAAGCATCCATATAAATCTCTAGAAGTTGATCCCCTAGGTGCCTTTTCAAGCATTCCACATGGGGTTCTGCATGTAGAAGATATTAGGGTTTACATTCATGCAAACATTGAAGAATTTGGCGATTCAAAGTTAATGGATATTTATCATAAGCAGTTAATAGATGATTCCTTTGAGATCAAACCTCAGTATAAAGCCATCCAGGAGAAGCATTTTGCACAGTGCATTCATTTCCCCTATTTTGAAGAAGATGAATGGGTCCGGTATGTGTTAAACAAAGTACATGACAATTTCTTATGGTTAAATAGACCGTTTAAAATCACCAAAGATGCAATTAGGGTAGTAACCGGTCTGCACTCATCCGGTGGGATACCTGTTCTCAAATCTATCAAGAATCAGACAGTAAGTGATGTAACTGGATCAAAATTTGACAAGAGAGCCATGACAATTGAAGATATCACTGATCCGGATGTCAAGTTTGCATCCATGATAATTGGTTATAAGATTTATCACTCCAGTAGGGAAAACTCAGTACCAGGAACTGCAATTTATATAGCCTATCAGATGCTAAAAGAAAATGTTGACTATGATCTGTGTGAACTTCTTCTAACCCAACTTTTTGAGAATCTGCAAAAGATAAAGAAGGACAAGAAGAACTCCTTCAAGTATGGTGGTTTGATAATCTGCATATTCTTTTATTACATGAATGAGCTTCCCAGATCCAGTGGCTGGGTATAGCAGAATGATAGACCAGTAGCTATTCAAATCAGAGATTATATACATATGCTTGGTGATGCCAAGGCACAGAATACAGCTCTCTGAGGCTATTTCAAGAATTTTTAGAGCATGATGTAGGCAAGAGAGAGAATCCCCAAATCTTTAGTTGAAAACTATAAGGATATTGTTTGCTTCATGGTAGAAATTGATCAGTGCCTTATGGAGGTAGTGGAACCAAGAATAGTATGGATCATGCCGATGGGGTATGAAGTTGATGAGAAAATTGTTGAGTTGCATGTTGAACACATGCTAAGTCAGCCAAAAGATCCCAAGGCAGAAAGGTTTGGAACCTTTGAGGAGCTAAGTGTAAAGATTCACGTGGAACTCAGACAACCAGAGATCAAGAGGAAGTTGAGAAAAGAAGTTGAAGATGTTGCCAAAGAATTTGGCATCTCAAAGGAGGCACTTGATGCCAATAGGGAAAAGATGGAAAGGGCTGAGGAAGAAAAGAAAAAGGTAGAAAAGAAAAGTGAGGAAAGTGTTCCGACAAAGTCTTCCACCTGGACCAGATCATCAAAGAGATCTGCACCTACCACTGCCAAAAGCTCAAGGCCATCAAAACTGGAAGCACAATCATCCAGCAAAGGAGAGAAAAGAACAAAGACAAAAGCCACAAGGGCTTATGCTAGTCAAAGGGATGAAGAGGAGACTGAATCTGATGAAGAAATCAAGAAAATGAAGAAAAAGAAGAAAATATCCGGTGAACCCTCTCTCAGATAGGAGGAAGAAGAAAAGACAGAGGAATATGTTGAAAAACCCACTCTTCACATTAATGACATAATCAAATCAGTCACAGTGGATGGAAATCTTTAGCCAATGGTTGAATTCTATGATGATTATGGTGAAGCAGATCAGAAGATATTGCAAGATGCCACAGTCAAGTACCTAAATATCTACAACAAAGCATTTATTGAAATTATATCTCTGATCCCCAAAAGCTTGGAGAAGGAACTTGAAATAAGAAAGAACAATGCCCAAGCTAAAGATCTAGAAATCTGGGAACAGATAGCAATTTAGCTATATCCTTCAATCAATCCCAAGAAAATGAATATGATCTTCAAAGATTGTAAGGATGAGTTCAGGAGCAAAGCAAGGATGAATGAACTTATGCTCGGAGAGATTGACAAAGTTGTAAAAGAGACAGAAGAGATCCTCTGGAATGCATTCAAAAGATTCAACATTCCAATTATAGAGGACTTGGGTACTGATCCCTCGACTACAAGTGTTGCAGAAGAGTCTACTGAGAAAATGACAGAAGAGGTAATGAATACTGGTACAGAAACAACTAAGGATTTGGAATCCTCTACTCAAGAAGAGCTAGCCCATGAACAGACTAACATTTCTCCTCCGTTTTCCCCTGTTGACTCCGGATCTAAAGAAGAAGAAATAATAAAGGAGAAAGAAAAAGAGGTAAAAAGTAAAGAAGGAAGTCAAGCTGAAAAGAACAGAAGTGACACTGCAGAAGAGAAGAAGAATTTGTCTCCAGCAAGAGACACTGCAGAATCTATCAAGGACTTCTTGACAAAAGAAACTAATGAGATGGATGAACTAGAATTACTAAAAGGGCCATTAGATTTTGACTCTCTATCTCTGGTACAAACAATGAAGATAGCTTCATTTGCAAATGCGAAGGCCAAAGAGAAACTACTGAAATCTCACATGGAAGACTGTGAACATATAGAGGTAGCATCCAGAGTGTTGGAAAAGATCATGCCATCTTTTTAGAAGGATCCCACAGCCTCCTCTTCTGGTAATCTCAAAACTCTAGTCAATAGTGTTAGTACACATTTTGATTCTCTAGAGAAATCAGCTGAGGAGAAGGTCAGGAAAGAGTTTTTGGATAAGAGATTCTTAGAGCTACACGGGATAATATCAAATGGCAGAAGAGTTATGGGTATTGGGATAAAAAGTTTGGAAAATGCTCTTAAGGATGGAGGTGATGTATACAAATTTTGTATATCCTGGTCTAAAACAACAATGGAGATTGAGAAGAAAATAAAAGAATAGGAGGACAAATTGATAAAACTTTCTCAAAATTTTGATCCACTTACCACATCCATAATAAATCAAGAATGTCAAACGGTTGTAGTTTTGAATGAAATTAAAAAGATTGAAAAAGAGAAGAAAAATAAAATTAGTAGGTTGAGTGAGCTCAGAGGGATAATTGTCCCTAAGTTGGAGGCCATGCATGAGGCCATAAAAGAAGCTTAAATCACAGCCCGGACAAATGATCCAACAGATCTAAAAAGGGCAGATGCGTTTGCATTCTTGTTGAGTGGTCATATATCAATTTTGGACAGAATGAAGCAAAGTTGGGCTACAAAATTCATTTAATTGAAGACAACTTTTGCAGACATACTTCAGTATATGTAAGTATGCTATATGTATA
This sequence comes from Cunninghamia lanceolata, assembly GCA_027924645.1. Taxonomy (NCBI): domain Eukaryota; kingdom Viridiplantae; phylum Streptophyta; class Pinopsida; order Cupressales; family Cupressaceae; genus Cunninghamia; species Cunninghamia lanceolata. The sequence goes on along the minus strand of BSBN01000696.1, from coordinate 2,260,153 downwards.
TACTTATGCAACTAAGTATAGTTAAAAATTTTGAAAGTTTTGGTATGCGGACCCTACCCTTTGCCATTTATGTCAAAGGGGGAGTGAGGAGCAGTGAAAAATGAGGAATCCAGCTAAGGAGGAGCTTCAAAAAATGTACATAGAGACAGAGCATCAGCCAAGGGGGAGTATAGTGTGACACTTAGTCATTTTTCACTAAGTGTTGCCATCAATGCCAAAGGGGGAGATTGTTGGAAAGAGACACTATATGGACTCATGATTGTTGTCATTGATGGCAACAAAGGTTATCCCACACATCCGCAAGACATGATAGGTCCTCACCGGAAGTCAGATTGAAGAAGTGTTAAGGTCTGGTAAGCAAGAACAGAGCAGTCAGTAAGGTCTGACAGACAGGTCCGGATCTCTCAGTAGAAGTATCTCAGTGAAGTGCAGATTTGGGGAAGTCAAGAGGAGTATCTTGACTGATAGATTCCAGGGTTTGAGCATTTGGTGTGGAAAGGATAAAGAGATATGAATACTTGAGTGTCAGGTTCCCAAGTGACAGTGTGAACAGAGGAAGAACTGACTGGCAGAACATCAGACATTATTCTGGATGTGTTACTTGATGATGGAAAAGGTTCTTAAGGCATAAGTTATGTTTGGCCAGCATGATTGATGACTTCTACAAGTATATGCTTGATCCTCATTACTCGGTGTGCAAGGATTCAACCAACAGATCAGAGTTTGAGGAAATTATTGACTGTTCTGAATGCCGACTAGAAAGGTGATGAAATCACTTGTGCAGATATATATATAGGATTGATTTAGATGTGAATGTGTGTGTGTTGTGTTGTGTGGTGTGAAGAAAAGTAGAAGAGTGGAGTGAAGATAGTAGAAGAGGTCCGGAATGTGAAAGTACAACTGCATCAAGAAAGAGTAAGAATGAAGTGCAGCAGATCAGTCTATTGAGCTTAACCGGAACTGAACCTCAACATGTGTGGATGCTTCTCATCAGTTCAAACATTGTATTATCTTCCTTTCTTGTAGACAGTGTGTCTCCTGTAGGCAGTGAGCCTCTTGTGAGTAGTGTGCTCGAGTAGTGAGCCCTAATTGGTAAGTGCCATATTGTTACTTCTATTCTTCTAACAGAGAATAATATCTTGGGTTAATCACCTCATGTTTTTTCCCTTAACTAGTTTTTCCACGTCAAAATATTGTGTCACGTGTATTGGTGTTCTTTCCATTTCATAATTATGTTTGCTCATTTGATTTAATATTGCATTAACTGTTGAGAAAGATCAGAAAGGCAGAAGAATTAAGATAACTGATTCACCCCCCCTCTCAGTTATCAATAGGTATTACATTATTTGTTTGCATTTTCTTACGTTTTCCTTCATGTTAGATTTAAGTGATCTCACATACAAAGACCTCATACAATCATAGATCAGCCCTTAAAAGAGGAGCTTTCGAGGCCCAAAATCCCAAGTTTCAATTAGGGAAAGCTTTCTGAATCAGTAAGTAAGTCCTCTCATTTAAAAATTTCAAGTTTCAAAGGTTTTAATTTTGTTCAAGAGCATGTTTACATTCAAAACCATTTTGCTAGTCCTCAGTTTCAGTCATCTTAAGAGGTTGAACCAATTCATAAAAGTTTTGAACAACCATGGCAACCTTCTTGGGCTAAGCAAACTAATTATAAATGTTGAACCTTGTTAAAACCACTCCTTACATACCAATCCAAAATCAAGAAGAGGAAAAGGTTGTAGGATCCAAGCCAATAAAAATTCCAAGTTTTAGGAGTGCTCCTTCAATCCAATAGCCAAGTCATAACTAAGAGCAGTCCATAATGCCTTATAATGAGCTTAGTAATCAACATATTTATCCTACTTCAGCAGCTGAAGGTTCTTGCAGTTCTTTTTGTGCCACCAAATTAGAAAAATCAGATGTGGAGCAAGAGGTTGTTGTTGTTTGTACTATGTTCCCAGCTGACTACGAGTGTAATCCATGTGTAGAGGAAGTTGGTTCATGTTTGACACTGAATCCTTTGCATTTTGATTCATTTGAGATGTTTTCTAATGTTGTTTATGAGATGAATAAGAGCATAATCTAAAGGCTATAGGGTTAGAATCTTTAGTTGCAAAGGAAACTTTTACAAGGTTCATTGGAAAAGGAAGAATCAAATGAAGAGGAGGATTAGGTCTCTTTGTTTGATCAACTACCTAGTTTTGTTGAGTAAGATGAAGAAAGTATGCTCATACCAATAGCAGCAACAAGTTTGGGACAACAAAAGGATGAAAACAATTTTGACAAGGTGCTGGCCTACCAAGAGAAAAATAAGGAAAGTCTTGTTTTGGAGGATGGAGAGAGTGATATACATGAAGACATTTGGAGTTTGGACCTTGAATCATCTATTCCTAAGAACCTTAAAAGAGCTGATAGCTTTGATGAGTTATTGGCTGTCATAATGGAGGAAGATGATCCATTGACCATGGATGAGAAGTTTACATGGAAATTTATCATGCAAGGTGAAAGTAATGATATTATTTCTAATCAGTCAAATTGTCTTCTCACCTATCCAAACTTATCTTTGAAATAGAACAACCATGAACAATAGGAGGAAAGGTTTGAAGAATGCAACCATGAAAATATTATATCAACGTTTTTGGGTTCTTTGAATGAAGAGGAGGAAGACCATGAAGTTCCAAATCAGCTTCTTGTCCCACAAGAACAATAGTTCTGCCCAAAGCTTTCAAGGGGGTGTCTTATCAGGCATCTAGCTAGGATGGAAGACAACAATGCATCACATGTCATTCTTGCACCCAAGCATGAGGATTCTATTGAAAAGAGGTACATCCAGCTATCCTATCTACTTTAGAATAACAACATGAATGGTCAACATAAGTGGGTAAGTGTATTTTCTTTCTCTATTCAAGAGGCTTTTCAATAGCTGGTTGAACATTTGTCATTTTTTCACCTCTTCTTGGCTGCTCAAAAGCATGTAAAATACTGCATGTTGAAAAGAAAAGGCAACTATTTCATGGAACTAGTTAATGGCTTTGTTTAGCTATCCTATTTCATTAGTTAGCTATAGGTAGATTAGTTTCAATTTAGTTTTTCTTCCCAAGAAGTGCTGATGCACAATTTGTTGGCCCTGTTTAGGACCAACCTTATTTATTTCTAGTTTGGTTTTTGTTGTTGTTCTATTTCTAGTAGCTAAGTTGCAAAAATATTTCTAAGTGTTTTAGGCCAAGAAAAGACTCCTATGCCCAATTGATATGCTAGGCTACTGATACTATTTGTCTAGCAGGAAAACACCCCTGAGAAGTCACCAAAAATGTTACCTAATTGTGCATTTTTGTCAAATTAGGCTTGGATAGAATAACACGGAGTTACAGGGGGGACAACTAGACCTAGAAGGCCTCCTATGCAGTTAGAAGGTCTTTCCAGTCATTACCATCACCTAAATCATGTAACAACTCGGAAAGAGTTGTTCCATGAGCCAGACAAGGGTGGGGGAAGACATCCCACCTGAATAGGAAGCATCCTAAGGTTGACAGGAAGATAGGAGTGCATTTTATTCAAATGAGAAAGGTACACACACTTGCTAAACTTATCTATGATTATAACAAAGTTTAGAACATGCAATAGTATACATATGTATTTTATTATGTAATTGAGAGTTTTACTAAAGGACATCGTACAAATCATTGCATAAAAGTTGTTTATATTTATAAGAGAAGATATGCTCATAGTTTCCCACACAAGCCATGGGAATAACTATCCAAATGGAATGAATAATATCATATACATGTGAAGTAAGAGAAACATATAGAAAGGGAAGGGGATCCATCATTGCCTAAATAATGAATCCCCATGGATGGTTGTCTTCAAGTTCTTCTCCATCACTCCTAAAAGGCTCCTGCCAGAGAAAGAGGGAAAGGGGGTTAGAGCTCAGGATGCCTTCAAAATCTATATGTGTTAACGTCCGGTATACATGCCATCATTTATAAGAATCAAAGGAAGAACAGTAAAAAGACAAAGAGTCAATCAGATGTAAGCATGCAACCATAAGGATTCAAGAATGAATAGAAATATACAAGCACAAGAGAGGCTCCTTGCCTGTATACTATTTTCCTAATTTGTTTGTTCACTGTGTAGGTACATGTATTCTTAAAAGATCAATCACTCATGATATGAGCTAAGGTTGTCATAACAGTCATGCACACCATATAAGTGCTAAAAGAAGATAAGTGATACAGTCATGAAGGAGCACCAAGAAGCAATCGCATCAGCAACAAATCATAGTGAAGAGTAGTGATCATAAAGCAACATTAAGAACAGTCATGAGAAGACTATAACAGCAACACAAGTGCAGTCTCCTAGCATCATAGAAGTCACAAGGTGTAGCATGCAAAAAAATCAAGAGTAAAGATGATAAGGAAGTACAAGAAGACAAAATGTAAGTTGAATGAAAGAAAAGGAGATATGCAAGATAGAAAGCCAAAGAATATGCCTATCAATACCCTAGAACCAACCAACACAAACATACAAGAAGTACTAATCACTAAAGGCTACAAGAGCATCCATAAGGAGCAATATTATTTGATGATAGTCACATAAAGGTATAGAGAATAGTCCTCAGCCATGATCAAAGAAGGTCCTTAAAGATCTTGAGTATATTACAGAAGGCTTAACTAGCATAAAGACATATCTATTGCTATAGAAAACCTGGACAAAAGCTCATGAAAGAACTTGCAATACACAACATCATCATCATTTTCAAAGAAAGAGTGTGAGAAGAACTGAGGAGCAACCAATGCAAGGAGGACAACCAAAGGGTCTACAGTGAAAGGAAGAAGATATATGGAGAGTTATCCAAGAGCATTAGACATGACTGTCATGCAATCAAGGATGATTAATAACAAGGATCTTGGAACTTGATCATAGCAGAAGAAGTAATCATGTAAGTCATCACTATATATCACAAAGAGGTCATTGTTGACTGTCAACAACAAAGAAGAAATAGTCATTAATGCCTGACATGAAAGGAAGATAGTCATCATGAAGGTAGTTGTTTTAGTTAGGAGGAGCAACATATAATTCATGCACATCTGTCAAGTTATAGTTAGTCATATAGGTGACTGCAACAACTAGTTGTAGGTGTGAGGAGAAGCAATTTTTATGGCTATAACAATAGTGCATGCAAAGAGTAGCAATACAAGTGGTATAGACTATAGTCAAAGAGACAAAGAGAATAGTCATAAGTAAAAAAGCTTGTAATAAATAGGGACAAGCCACTGTAGAGTTTACTTATAATCCATTCAAGGAAGGTGAGGATACATTTAATATGGATGGCAATAGGAATGCAATTGGTAGACCTCCTGAGGGCACACTAGAAAGTGGAGGTTTGTTAGTTATCACTGCCTATACAACTGGGGATCTTGAAGGCAAGAATCGTCTTGTGGATTTAAATAATGGAAAAGTTCATATTAAGATGCAAAGGGATATACATAGTAGAGAGAGACTCATTCCACTAATTTCATCATCAGAAGTGGGAAACACCAAGGAGAAAATAGTGGACAGAGAGAATAAGGAATGTAATTATTTTGTTCACATGCATATCATAAGGTAGCATACACATAAATATATATTTTGCCTGGTTACCATACTATGAGCAATAGTAACAAAAGGTTTAAAGAGCCATAGAGCTGTCATCTATGTTGAAGACAGTATGCAAAAGCTTTATATGAAGCACAATATACATTTACAATGAACATATAAATCTAAACATGATCATGCAGAGATATTAGGAAAATTGAGACAGTCAAGCAAAGCAGTCACATCTGAGACAAGGTCTGTAGCCTTTGTTAGGGTCCTCCTACATATGAGAGGTTACCATTTGCAAAGATAGTCCATGAAAGGGACTGATGTAAGGCAACAAGTCAAGGAAGGAGACTGCCTCAATTTAAGAACCTTGTTATCCATTTAGAAAGCTACACTTTCTTGAGAGGATTGCATTGGTTTCTCAAGAAGACTACATTGGTTGATAGGCAAGGTTGTTTGATAAGAGAATGATATCAAGAGCAGAGCATAGAGATCAACCAAGAGGAGAAGGGCAACACAACTCCAAGTGAGAGGACAATTAGTAGCAACCAACACTATCAAGGAGTAGTATTCTTGTCGTCTACCGATGAGCATAAGATAATAGTGAATAGAGGTATATGAAAAAGATCATGCATAAGAAAGGGTCAAAGAAGAAGCTACAATAAGTTATGAAGAATTTAAAATTGCTTGATAAAGGCTTTGCAAAGAAGTTAGTAGGTCTATGACTGTTATAAACATGAGGAATACATTATTTCAGTGACCAAGGAGAGTGGGGTATGAGTTAAGGAATACAATAGTGGTATCTAGAGCATCCTTGGTTCAAGAGTAATCTTGAATCAACCAAAAACATTTACATTTCAGTTTGTTTTAGTTCAATTTGTTTATTTTCATTTTCTAGTTCAGTTCAGGCAGTTCAGTCAGAAGCAAATTCTATATTTTTGTCCAATAGCATTTTCAGACCTTGTGGAGTTGGACTTAGCACCTACATTCATTCATCTACATCATATTAAGAATTTAGAGATCTGCACTTCAATACCAGAAAGATATCGCTATAAGAAGTTTGACTGTTTCTCAAAATAGAGCATCCAGATAATCACATATAACCAGCTAAAGAAGAAACTTGCGGAAGCATTTCCTAATCTGTGGAGCCTAATGACACATCATTCAATGATCCTTCATTTGTGGCTAACCTTTCTTGGAGATCTGCATATCATTCCATTCATTTTCTGAAAGTGTTCTATGCATTTAGGTTTGACCTATCCATGTACACACGTTACATCTCTTCTTTGGAATTTGTGATCTTCTTGGGCTGATGTAAAAGAATCTATTGGTTTGAAGATGATATATATTGATGTAATAGATCCTTAGGAAAGTAGTTCATTTAGTTTTTATGATTTAGAAGATTGATAGTTCATATTTTTGTGTGAAGGAGCTTTAAAGATTTATCTTGTGCATATTTTGTAATCAGGCCTTTGAGCCCTAATTGTAAGCCTGCATGTTGTTAGCCAATCTGTATTTGAATTCTATGATATACTGAATAACTGAATATGCATTTGCTTTATATCTTTGAGTTTTTTCCATTGTGTTTACTCTGGCTGCATGGTTCAGAGAGTTCATTCTGTGAACCCTCCTACTGTGACTGCACCAAGTGGTATCAGAGTGAAAGTTTGAATCTTTGAGAGTGAATTAAGTGAAGTTGGCAAGGGAATTCTATAAGATCTTGTTGTGGACAGATCACTGAATTGAGGCAAGTTACTTGTGTTACAACTGATTGCCGATTGTGAGGCAATTGTCACCTTGTAGCCTGATCACCAAACTTGAGGCAGTTTGTGCTTGATCCTAGGAAGAATGTCGCCAAGGAGTTGTTGTTGTTGGAACAATAGATGGTAGAATGGATGAGATGATGGAGATGATGAGAACAATGTAAATTCATTTGGATGCTATTGGAGAAGATAGTTGAAGAGGATTGACACCGAGACCTAATGTTGAAAGTGATGAGGAAGAAGAATTTCAATCTATTGAACAAACTGGCGAAACCCTAGGAGGTGATGAAGAAGAAGAATCAGATCAAGTAAAGATGCTGTGAGCTATTTCAAAGATTGGAAAGAGACCTAGAGGTTATGTGCCGAACTATACTGGTAATTTGAACCCTGAAGAATTGATTGATTGGATAAATGATATGGAAGAATACTTTGAATATGAGGAAATTGAAGATCTAGAGAAGGTGAAATTTGCAAAGACAAAGTTGAAAGGACATGCTGCTATATGGTGGAAAGAAGTTCAATTGGAAAGAAATAGAAGAGTAAAAGAAAAGATTACAAAATGGGATAGGATGGTGACAAAGTTGAAGAATCAGTTTATACCTACTGACTATGAGTTGGAGCTGTTGAAGAGATTGCAGAACCTAAGACAAAAGGAGAAATATGTGAAGGAGTACACTAAAGAATTTCACAAGATGATCATAAGAATAGGACATAGTGAAGCAAACAAGGAGAAAGTGGCTAGATATATCAATGGACTAAGACTGAACATTCAAGAAGAACTGAGCCTGGTAAGGATGACATCTCTGGAAGAAGCATATCAGTTTGCCCTAAAAGTTGAAGAGAAGCAGAATAAGAGACATGATCAGAGACAGAGAGGCAGAGGAGGTAAATTTTAGAAAGGTAAGACATTTTCCAGAGGCGACAGATCACATCCAGAGTAGAACAAGTTTGACAACCCATTTAAGAAGGAGGACAAAGATAATAGTTCTTACTGGAGAGATGACAAAAATTTTTACCGAAGAGGAAACCCTAGTGTGTACCGGAATGAAGGATATAGAAGAGAAGGAAGATGATTTGAGAAGAGAACATCGAGAGGTACTTGTTTCAAGTGTGGAGGTGAAGGATAGAGCATTTGAGTGTAATCAGGGTAGTACAAGTAAGATGACAGAAAATAGTGGAAGAGTAGCTTATGTTGAAGAGGAACCTGTTGAATTACCCAGTTTAGTTGGCAAACTTGAGAAAGGAGAATAACTTGTGATGAGGAGAGGACTATTTCAAATAGAGACAAATGAGGAACCACCATAGAGGAAGAGCCTGTTCAGAACTAGATGCAAATAAGGAGGTAAGAGTTGCAAAGTTGTAATTGATAGCAGTAGTTCAGATAACCTAATTTTAGAGGAGATGGTGACTAAGCTAAAGTTGGAAAGATTGAAACACCCTAAGCCATATCAGATAGCATGGATTTAGGATGATCATAAGGTGCTGGTGAGTGAACAATGTTTGGTGAAATTTCACATTGGATCTTATCATGATGAAGTCTTATGTGATATTATGCCTATGGATATTTGTCATATCTTGTTGGGTGGACCTTGGCAATATGATAGAAAAGCTATACATGATAGAAGAAAGAATACATATACCATAACAGAAAATGGAAAGAGAATTACTCTGATTCCTTTGGAGGATGACCCTAAGAGTGAAGTATGTGGGAATGCTAGAATCTGTTTGGTAGATGGAAGAAAATTTCTGGATGGTTTGAGACACGAGAATATGTGTTATGCCTTGATTCCTAAGAAGCCTGAAACATTGAAGAAAGAAGAATCACAACCAGAGGAGATAAGAGAACTGTTGACAGAGTATGAAGACATCATATTAGATAATGTACCTAAAGGATTACCACCTATAAGGAGTATCAGTCTGCTACGCCCTTAATATTGGTGTACATAGGGGTATGAATAGTCAGCTTGTGGCTATCTTAACTCCTAATTAAGTCATATTATCATTATTATATTGTTATTTAGTTGTTTAGGTCAGCCTAAGGCTTCTATAGGGCTATCTAAGTCGGCCTGGGTGATATCCTAGGCATAAATAGGTATATATAGGAGGTAGTGAGTCTCATTTCATATCATATTGAGTATTGTGTTCTTACTAAAGACTATTGGAGGTATCCCCCTCAAAGAGGATTAGGAGGTTGCCCCCTCAAAGTGGCATATTATTATCAAGTATTTGTAGCATATTACTATTATATTTAGATATTGTGCAAGTTGTTTCATTACAAGTGGTATCAGAGCATGATCTTGGCACCGTAGAGGCAAGATTTTTTCTCAACATTGGAGGTGATTTTGGGAAGAACATAACTTTCAAATTTTAGCAAATTTTTTAAAAAAATTTAAATGGTTTTTGAAGACCATATTAAAGAAGATACATTCTAGATTTTAGAGGAATTGAAGCAAAAATAAGTGAGTTATTGCAAAATTAGGGTTTCCAACAAATTTGCTCTCAAGGTAGTAAATTTTAATTTTTTGGATTTGTTTTTGGGTAAGTGGTATCTTGGCCCTAGTAAGTTACAGTAAAAATTTTAGAGAATTTACATTTCATTTGTGTGATTTATATCAAAAATATTGGTTTCCATCATGACAGGGCCTACAACAAGAGGCAAAAAGAATGCTGCCACACTGGGGAAATCCTCTGATAAGGATGAGGAAATAATAGAGGATAGTAATCCCAACGAGGAAATAAGTAAGTTCAAGGAAGAGGTTAAGAGGGATATGTGTGACCTAAGAGGAGATATATCAGATATACGAAGCATGTTAAGCGCCTATATGAATGAACCAAGAAAGGAGTTCTCAAGCAACCAAGGTGAAACCTTCAAGTCGGCTAATAATGACACAAATTTTAATACTCCTATGGGATCTAGGAATTTTTTTCCAAAGGTGGATATGTGCAAGTTCGATGGTAAGGATCCTCTAACATGGATAAACCAAATGGAGATTTTTTTTGAAGTACATCAAATCCCATATGGACAAAAGGTCATGATGGCTTCCCTATATCTAGAACCAGATCAATTCATTTGGTATCGTTGGCTTTGTACTCATCAGAGAAAAAAGTGTCTCACCGTCTCATGGTCAATTTTTACAGAAGAACTCCAAGCACAATATAGCAATAGTGTGACAGACAACTTCTTCAGCCAGCTTGCTAAACTTCAACAAACAGGATCAGTTAAGGATTATATTCAAAAATTCCAAAATCTATCCTTAAGAGTGGATACAATTACAGAGGAGAACTTGAATGATTTATTTTTGGGTGGTCTCAAGGATCACATTCAACATGAGGTACGCATGTTTAGTCCTAGCTCAGTAAATGAGGCTTTTATCTTGGCACGCAGGGTAGAGGAGAAGTATTTGATTCCTAGAAAGCAAGGGGATAATATGAAAAGAGAGAAAGGATATTCAACACCTTCTCTTCCTCAACCTACTAGGTTGACTCCACAACAAATTGAGGAGAAAAGAGCAAAAGGGCTGTGTTTCAATTGTGATAGCAAATACAGTCGAGGACATAAATGTAGTGAAAAGAAATTGTTCTATATTGAAGGTCCAAGTGAGGAAGAAGAGGAGGAACCCATATTAGAGGAGGATAGGAAGTCAAGTGAGGAATCACATGATTCTCAACCAATCATTTCTTGTCATGCACTCTCAGGTTTCAGTGCACCACAAACTCTCAAGGTAGTGGGTTTCTTAAAGAAGCAGAAAGTAACAGTGTTGATCGACTTAGGTAGTACTCATAATTTCATCAAAAAAAAGTTGGCAACTCATCTAAATTGTTTTATATATCCAGCCCCAGAGTTTCAGGTTTTGATTGCAGATGGGGGTATAGTTAGTTGTTCGGGGAAGTGTCATAGCATTAAATTATCCATGGGAGATTATCAACTCGATACCCCAATGTATACAATATCCATGGGTGCAGCAGATATTGTTTTGGGAGTACAATGGCTTACTACATTGAGAATAATTGAGATGAACTTCCAAGAACTATTCATGAGATTTCAATTAGAAGGAAAGGTAGTGGAGCTAAGGGGGTTGAAGGCAAAATCCCCACAGGTGGTAAGCTCTCATCAAATGCAAAAGTTGCTTAAGAAAGGAGCGGATGGATTTGTGGCCCAGCTATGTTCATTAGAAGTCTCTCAATCTAATGCTCCTACTCATCCAGATTTACAAGCAATAATTGATCATCACTCAGTGGTTCTTGGAGATATGCCTAAAGGACTTCCTCCTAAGAGGGATCATGACCATGCCATACAACTAGTTCTAGGGAGCCAACCACCAAACATCAGGCCTTATAGGTACCCACACATACAAAAAAGTGAGATAGAAAAAATTGTTGAGGAGATGCTAGAGGCAAGAATTATCAGGCATAGCCAAAGTGCTTACTCCTTGCCTGTGGTGATGGTGCATAAGAAGGATGAAACTTGGCGCATGTGTCCAGATTATAGAGTGCTGAACATGTACACCATTAAAGATAAGTTTCCTATTCTAGTTATTGATGATTTGCTAGATGAATTGAATGGAGCTATGTATTTTACCAAGTTAGATCTTAGATCTGGTTATCACCAAATTTGGATTAAGGAGGAATATATTTGTAAGACAACATTCTAAACTTGTGAGGGTCATTATGAATTTTTGGTGATGCCATTTGGCCTTACCAATGCACCATCTACATTCCAAAGTTTGATGAATTCCATTTTTAAGAAGTTCTTGAGAAAGTTTGTGTTAGTGTTCTTTGATGATATATTGATTTATAGCAAGACTTGGGAAGGACATTTGCAGCATGTAGATCAAGCATTACAATTACTTGAAGATCATCAACTCTATGCTAAGCCATCCAAGTGTGCTTTTGGTCTTAAGGAGGTGGAGTATTTGGGACACATAGTTTCACATGAAGGAGTAAAGGTGGACCCTAACAAAATTAAGGCTATCATGGAATGGCCTATTCCTAAAACCATTAAGAAACTGAGGAGTTTCTTGGGATTGATAGGGTACTATAGAAGATTTGTGAAGAACTATGGTCATATAGCAGCACCCCTCACCACTCTCTTGAAGAAGGATTCTTTTCATTGGAATGAGTCCGCTAATGTAGCATTTGAGCAATTGACGAAGGCTATGTGTACAACTCCAGTGCTTGCCACTTTGAACTTCACCAAGGATTTCATTGTGGAATGTGATGCTTCTGGAAATGGGATCTAGGAGCAGTTCTCATGCAAGAAGGTTGACCAATTGCTTTTGAGAGTCGTCAATTAAAGGGTAAAAATTAGCTCAAACCTATTTATGAGAAGGAAATGCTAGCAATCCTTCACGCAGTTAAACAATGGAGGCCTTATTTAATGGGTTGACACTTCAAGGTTAAGATAGATCATGATAGCCTAAAATATTTTTTGGAACAAAGACTATCCTCTGAAGAGCAACAAAAATTGGTCACTAAGATGTTGGGATATGACTTTGAGATTGTGTATAAGAAAGGGAAGGAAAATATTGTGGCTGATGCACTTTCTAGGAAGGATGAGAAAGATGAAGCCTTATTGTGTGCCCTTTCAATATTACAAGCAAATTGGGTGGAAGAAGCCAAAGCAGAGTGGCAAAATGATGTTGCAACAAGTAATCTCATCCAACAATCAAAAAGTGATCCTAGTAGTTCAGATAAGTTTTGTTTGAAGGGAGATATTCTATGGTATAAAGAGCACTTGTATCTCTGCAAGAATTCCACTCTTAAACACAAGATTCTCACAGAGCTACATGAGTCCCCAATTGGTAGTCATTCGGGATTTTTGAAGACATATCATCAGGTCAAGCAAGATTTTTTTGGGAAGGGCTAAAAGGTGATGTTCAAAAATTTGTGACTGAATGTTTGGTTTGTCAAAGAAATAAGGGGGAGACAATTAAGACACTAGGTCTCTTGCAGCCCTTATCTATTCCTAGCCAGCATTGGGAAGAGGTATCCATGGACTTCATCACAGGGCTTCCCAAATCTAAAGGTCATAATGTCATCATGGTAGTAGTTGATCGCCTCACTAAATATGCACATTTCATTGCATTATCACATCCTTTTACAACAAGTACAGTGGCAAAAGTTTTCTTGGATAATATCCAAAAGCTACATGGTACACCTAAGGTTATTGTCAGTGATCATGATCCTATCTTTACTAGTCACTTTTGGAAAGATTTATTCTCATGTTTGGGTACTCAATTGGCTCATAGTTCTTCATACCATCCTCAATCAGATGGGAAAACTGAGGTTGTTAATAAATGTTTGGAAGTATATCTACGTTGTTTCACTTCAGAGAAACAATCTCAATGGGTAGATTGGCTACCACTGGCAGAATGGTGGTATAACACTTCTTTTCATAGCTCATCAAAAATGTCTCCATTTTTGGCACTTTATGGATATCATCCTCCTTCCATCACATCATCATTAAAGTTGTCACCAAGAGTTCAGGCAGTAGAGGACCACTTGCTTCATCAACAACAGGTACTTTCAGGACTCAAGGAGAATTTAGCTATGGCACAAAATTGAATGAAACAACAGGCGGACCAACATCGTAGTGAAAGAAATTTTGAAGCTAGGGATTGGGTCTTCTTGAGATTGCAGCCTTATAAACAAATCTCAATGAAACAACAAAAAAAGAATAATAAGTTGTCTCCAAGATATTATGGGCCATACCAAATCATGCAAAAGATTGGTAGTGTTGCCTACAAGCTAGAGTTGCCACCAACAACAAAGATACATCCAGTTTTTCATGTTTCTTGTTTGAAGAAGGTAATTGGGTAGAATATTCCTACTCAAACAGTACTACCAGAGCTCGATGAAGAAGGAAGAATAATTTTGGAACCAAAGGGCATTCTTCAAACACGCACAAAGAAGATGAGGAATAGAACCCTCACTTAGTATCTCATCCAATGGAAGAATTTACTAGTTGAAGAGGCCACATGGGAGGATGAGGAGTTCATTCAAAAGATCCACACTTGGTTAGCATTGAGGACAATGCTTCTTTGAAGAGGGGGGGCATGCTATGCCCTTAATATTGGTGTACATAGGATTATGAATAGTCGGTTTGTGGCTATCTTAACTCCTAATTAAGTCATATTATCATTATTATATTGTTATTTAGTTGCTTAGGTCAGCCTAAGGCTTCTATAGGGCTATCTAAGTCAGCCTATGTGATATCCTAGGCATAAATAGGTATATATAGGAGGTAGTGAGTCTCATTTCATATCGTATTGAGTATTGCGTTCTTACTGAAGACTATTGGAGGTATCCCCCTCGAACAGGATTAGGAGGTTGCCCCCTTGAAGTGGCATATTATTATCAAGTATTTGTAGCATATTACTATTATATTCAGATATTGTGCAAGTTGTTTCATTACATGGATCTTATACTGGGAGCGAGTTTGCCTAACAAAGCAGCACATAGAATGACACCAGTAGAGAATGAAGAATTGAATAGACAGATACAAGAATTGTTGAGGAAAGGTTTGATCAAAGAAAGCTTGAGTCCTTGTGTAGTACCTACAATTTTGGCATCGAAGAAGGATGGAGAATGGAGAATGTGTATTGATTCCAGAGCAATAAACAAGATCACAATTAAGTATAGATTTCCTTTATCTAGAATAGATGATATCATGGATTGCTTGAGTGAAGCAAGATATTTCACAAAGATAGATTTGAAGAGTGGATACCATCATATCAGAATCAGAGAAGGTGATGAATGGAAGACTACTTTTAAGACAAATTAAGGATTGTATGAGTGGTTAGTGATGCCCTTTAGATTGACAAATGCATTGAGTACTCTCATGAGATTGATGAATGAAGTTTTGAAGAAATTCTTGAGTAAGTATGTGATTGTATACTTGGATGATATTCTGATTTTCAGTAAGACAAAGGAGGAACATTTGTGGCATATTAGAGAAGTTTTCTAGAGACTGAGAGAAGAGAAATTGCTGATAAACATCAAGAAGTGTGGTTTCATGAAGGAAGAATCAGTATATTTGGGATTTGTGATTTCTACGGAAGGATTGAAGATGGACCCTGAGAAAGTAAGAGAAATTGTTGAATGGCCTACACCAGAGAGCATTGGAGAGGTTAGATCATTTCATGGATTGGGTAGTTTCTACCAGAAGTTCATCAGAAATTTCAGTTTAGTTTGCAAACCTATGACAAAGAAAATGAGAGGTGACAGAAAGGATTTCAAGTGGACATCTGGAGTAGATAAAAGTTTTGAATTGTTGAAGTAGAAGGTGACAGAGCAACCTATTTTGGCATTACCAAATTTCAATAAGGTATTTCAAGTTGATTGTGATGCAAGTGGAACTGCAACTGGAGCAGTGTTAATTCAAGAAGGTAGACTAGTAGCATATTTCAGTAAGAAGTTGAATGATGCAAGGAAAAGATATTCAGTTTATGATCAAGAGTTCTATGTCATAATTCAAGCCTTGAAGAAGTGGAGACATTACTTGTTACCTAAGGAGTTTGTGTTGTATACAGATCATCAAGCTTTGCAATATTTGAATAGTCAAGGTAAGTTGAATCATAGACATATGAGATGGGTAGAGTTCATGAAAAGTTACACTTTTGTGTTGAAGCATAGGAGTGGTAAATCAAACAAAGTTGTTGATGAGTTGAGTAGAAGATGAAACTTGTTGACAGAGATGAGAGTTAAAGTGTTAGTTTTTGATGAATTGAAGAACATGTATGAGGGATACATTGATTTTGCAGAACATTGGAAACCATGTAAGGAACCTGTTGTGATATATAGGAGTAAGTGGTTGGACTATTTCATTCAAGAAGATATGTTGTTCAAAGGAAACCAATTGTGCATACCTAGAAGTTCAATGAGAGATAATTTGATCCAGGAGAAACATAGTGGTGGATTGGAAAGATATTTTGGCATTGATAAAAGAATGGCTTTGGTGAGTGAAAACTACTTTTGGCCTCAGATATATAAGGATGTTCAGAGATTTGTGCAGAGTTGTAGAGTTTGTCAAGTTGCAAAAGGGAGTAGTCGGAATACTAGATTATATAAACCTTTGACAGTACCAGAGAGACCTTGGGAAGACATAAGCATGGATTTTGTAATGGGATTGCCTAAGACACAGAGAGAATATGATTCAATATTTGTAGTAGTGGACAAATTTTCAAAGATGACTCATTTCATACCTCGTAAGAAGACAACTGATGTAGTACATGTAGCTGACCTATTTTTCAAGGAGATTATGAGATTGCATGGATTACCTAAGAGTATAGTTTCAGACAGAGACACAAAGTTTTTTGGATACTTTTGGAAGATGCTTTAGAGGAAGATGAAGATAGATTTGAAGTTCAGTTCAACTTTTCATCCACAGATAGATGGACAGACCGAGGTAGTGAATAGGAGTTTAGGAAACTTGTTGAGATGTTTGGTTGGAGAGAAAGCTGGAAGTTGGGATTTGATTCTTTCATAAGCATAGTTTGCATACAATAATTCAGTAAATAGGAGTACCAAAAAACACCTTTTGAGATTGTTACTAGAGTAAATCCTAGAGGAGTTGTAGAATTGAGGGACATTTGTATGGAAGAAAAGAGGAGTGCAGAAGTAGAAGAATTTGCAAATCATATGAAGACAGTGCATAATCAGGTGAAGACGCATTTAGAGGACATGAACAGTAAGTATAAGGAAAAGGCAGATGAGAAGAGAAGACATAAGGAATTTGAAGTTGGAGATGAAGTGATGGTGTACTTGAGAAAAGAAAGATTTCCAGTTGGGACATATAACAAGTTGAAGATGAAGAAGTTTGGACCTTGTAGTATACTCAGAAAATTTAATTCAGGAAATGCATATGAAGTGAAGTGATCGAAGACCTTGGGTATATCACCTATTTTCAACATTGTAGACTTATACCAGTATCATGAAGCATAGTTTAGTGACAGCATGGAAGAAGACTTGAAGAAGCAATTACCACACCAAGCACCAGAGCAGATTAAAGACATTTTGGATAGTAGAGTTGGACCCAGCACTAGATGAAGATAATACAAAGAATATCTTGTGAAGTGGAAAGGAAGACCGAAAGAAGATTCATCATGGATTTCTCAGGCTGAGGTGGACCATCTTGGTTCTCCCCTAGCCCCAGCAAAGTGAGGGACTCACTTTTTCAATAACCCCAAATGTCTAATGCAGGAGCATCCATGGTCCAAGAGCAATCTTGCATCAACCAAAAATATTTACATTTCAGTTTGTTTGCAGTTCAGTTTGTTTCTTTTCATTTTCTAGTTTAGTCAGAAGAAGATTCTATATTTTGGTCCAGTAGCATTTTCAGACCTTGTGGAACTGGACTTAGCACCTACATTCATTCATCTACATCATATCAAGAATTTAGAGATTCACACTTCAATATTGGAAAGATATTGCTATCATAAGTTTGATTGTTTCTCAGAATAGAGCATCCGGATAATCATAGATAACCAGCTAAAGGAGAAACTTGCGGAAGCATTTCCTGATATGTGGAGCCTAATGACACATCAATCAATGATCCTTGGTTTGTGGCCAACCTTTCTCAGAGATCCGCATATCATTCCATTCATTTTGCAGAAGTGTTCTATGTATTTAGGTCCAACCTATCTGTGTACACACGTTACATCTCTTCTTTGGAATTTGTTATCTTCCTGGGCTGACACGGAGGAATCTATTGGTTTGGAGATGATATATATTGATGTAATAGATCCTTAGGAAAGTAGTTCATATAGTTCTCATGATTTAGAAGATTGATAGTTGAGATTTTTGTGCAAAGGAGCTTCAAAGCTTTATCTTGTGCATATTATGTAATCAGGCCTTTGAGCCTTAATTGTAAGCCCGCATGTTTCTGACCAATCTATATTTGAATTCTATGATATACTGAATGACTAAATCTGCATTTGCTTTATATCTTTGAGTTGTTTCCATTGTGTTTACTTTGGCTGCATGGTCTAGACAGTTCATTCTGTGAACCCTCCTACTGTGACTGCACCAAGTTGGTAGGTCTATGACTGTTATAAACATGAGGAACACATTATTTCAGTGACCAAGGAGAGTGGGCTATGAGTTAAGGAATGCAATAGTGGTTTCTAGAGAAGGTGAAAGTCTTGTGTTTCAAGGAACATACATCAAGAAGTTACATTCAACATTTGAGGATTATAGTGGTGTAGTGAACAAGTTCAATGAGCAGAAGTATCATGATAGTTATTATGCAAGTTTCAAATGTCTTCATCATGCATGATAGGATTTAAGGAAAGCATGTCTAAAGTGACTATGAGCTTAAGTTAACATCAAGGCAATCATATTAATTGTAATTCACTATGAATGGATCCATAACAAATATAACAAATAGTGTTATAAGTGATAGTGAGCACTAGAAGGATATCAAAAGTATAGTGACAAGCCTTATGAAAGAGGGTTTTGCATAGGTTTGTGAGGCTTCTATATGTCACTTCCATAATTTTAAATCATCTACATCAATAAGGTTTTTACAGTCAAGACACCAAGAACTCACTGTTAAGGCACTAAAATGTTTAAGCTAGTGAGTCAAGAAAACAATGCAGTGAGATGTATCTAAACCAAATACAAGAAAAGGGAGTGTCACAGTTCCATCAAACACCATATACAACCATGAATGATAGACAAGGAGCATGAACAAAGGTCTTAAGGTGACCTAAGGCTTCTTATGGTTGCCAAGCCAAGGTATAACATCAAAAGAGCATCTGGCATACATTGATAAAAATAAAAGAGAAGCATCGTGTGCTACAGAGTAAGCAATGATAAACATAGAGCAGCTAGAACCATCACAGTCATAATCTGAGCACTAAGTAGGACAAAGGAGGGTAGTAATGAGAAACTTGCACATGTAAAAACCTTATCTCAACCCTTATCATAGTCATGTTGTTACTCTTTTCATGAGCATAGATTTACTACTGTTACCACAACTAAAGAGCCCTAAAAGTAGATACAGGATATATTGTAATCATAGTGAACAATGGAGAGGTCTTGAGGGCAACAAAGGTTTGAATGGGTTATGAAACCCTAAAACACAAATATAGTGACAAATGTTTTGTAAGGTTAATCTCAGATATATGAATACAAAGGAGGTTAGTATGAAACCCTACAATGACACTCACTTATAGTTAGGTCACTATCTTGCATCAAGAGCATTATCACGGTCAAGATTGCAAAGAAATCTATTGTTATACGCTCAACATCATGGATGGGAAATTACAAATATGTTACTCTGAAGTTCTTACAAATGAATAGCTACAAAGAGCACCGAATACATCAAAAGATCATAGAAGACCATAAAAACCAATAGAGATTTGGTCAATAGAAGAAAACTCACCATTTCATTATTATAGAGAGAGGTTGAGCTCCATCAATAGAGCATTGTCATGCCCACATTTCCCATGCGGTCACGACACACAAGACACGTGTTATGTCCACATTTTTCATGTGGTCATGACATGAAATATCAAAAAACTTTTCAATGTATCTCTAGAAACCCCCTCGCATGCATCAACGTGCTCGGTGGCAATACACATAATGTGTAAACATGTTAATCAAACTTCAAGGTAAGGCGAATACTTTTCGCAACCCCTATGAGATGATAGCCGACTAGGGCGTTATGTGACACGAGGAGTGTCGCCAATAAGGTTAGAATCGAATTCAAAGCTAACCCTAAGATTCCTAAGTGAAGATGAGGGATTTCGAGATGCATCAAAATCCAAACCCTAATACTATAATTAAATTGATAAAATAAATTTCATCTAAAGCATAATAACAATGCATAAACTATAAAGCATTATTAAAATGTGAAATGAAAACTCTAAATTGAATAACCCTAAATCCTAGAAAAATACGGCAGCATAATGCCTTATTAGTGTTCATAGAAAATAATTTAAAAACAATACCCTGGCTAACCATTTTTGAGAAACTAAATTGAATAAACAGGGGCCAAATAAATTAATTAATTAATCCTATAATAACATTAACGTTCAAAGGGCCAATTAGAAATAATTAAATAAACACACAATAAATTTAATATTCAAAAAGACCAATTTAAAATAATTAAATAAATACATAATACTATACTTGACTATTTTCCCCAATATAAACACTTTACATCACAATAGAGCAATTAAAAGACCTTCCCTAAGGCAATTTAATAAAAATAAAACAAAACCCCACCATCAAATTATTTTAAAAAAATATAACTTACAAGGGAAAAGAGGAATATTACTTAGATATAAATTTTAAAATACACACTCATAAAAGATATAACCCTAGGAAATAGCAAGGACTTAATATTTAAATCTAATCAAGTGAAAAGGGAGGGGAATGAGAGAAAACAAAATCAAATATCAAATGTTTCACTGTTGTATCATTTTATTAATCCTCCACCTTAAAATGTCTTATCAATTATAATAATATTCTATGCAAAACTCTAATCCTCCTATTCTATTTACCTTTCTAAGAGTTCAATCTAACCATAAAAAATAAATTAAATGTTAAATACAAACAATTATAGTAATTATAGTCACAAGAATATGTTTGACTATGCACCTAGATTGATTAAAATAACTTACATGCAAAAGTCAATTAAATTTAAAACCCCTTTAAAATTTACCTGTTAAAATTAATTAAAGGTCGAGGATAATGTTTTACCCATTAAAAAAATACAATAAAAATATATTAACCCACTAAAATCCACTCTTTCCAAACTTAAATCTCTAGCAAAAAAACAAAAGTAAAAAAAATAAAAATATATTAACCCACTGAAATCCCCTCTTTCCAAAATTAAATCTCTAGCAAAAAAAACAGAAGTCAAAAAAATAAAAATATATTAACCCACTAAAATCCCCTCTTTCCAAAATTAAATCTCTAGTAAAAAACAAAAATAAAAAAAATCTATCACCCCACTCAATAATTTAAAAATAAGGAATATAAAGGTATTAAAACATAACCCATCCTAAGAATAAGGGATGAGAAGAAAGTCACATACACATATATTAAAAAAAAAACTATAACTTCAAATAAGAATTCCTCATTCATCTATTTACTCCCCACGACCCTAAAATTGCCTTTCTAATATTACAATAGATTTTATTGAATAGAAAGCAAAACTAACCCTGTTTGAATTTCATTTCATTTTCTTCCCTCTTCTCTTTCTCATTTCTCTTTTTCGCTGCAGGCTGAAACTATGGGCAGTCATCGGAGAATGCTCACGAAGGTATACACATTGTTTATACTCCTATTTTATTATACCTCTTTTTTTTATGTATTAAATATATGTATATTTTTCTCTTTTCTAGTTAAAAAACTAGTCATAATAGCTATAGGTATATATTTTTTATAAAAGAATATATATATATGATAAACGTTTTGTAGGACGCAGAGATCAAAAGGGCCGAATAGAGGCCGTACCAATAGGCGACAATCTTAAAGGTTCAAATGGCAGCGAACGACATTCACAGGCACGGTACCTAAAGGGATTAGTGATGGGGGGTGGGGCGGACGCAACAAGGCCATCACCCCCCTAAATGATTTTTGTTGTCTGTTTTTTTTGAAACAAAAAAATTAGAACCCTCGCTCATTAGGGCTTTTTCCTACATGCATAATAAAATATGTTTTCTTTTTTTAACCTTTATATATATATATATATAGAATGTAAGTATTCTGATAAAACAATAACTAGTAATAATAAAAGGAATATATATATATCAAAATTTTATTTCTCTACTACAATATAAAGCCTCTGTTTAATTTAATACAGAAGTATAACACACCTTTAAATATAAATGAGTATTTAAGTATATATAAATGTATGTATATACATCTAGGTGTATATATATGTATATTTATATATAAGTAAACATCGTAAGAATTTCCACAATGATATAAAACAAGTTTTATTTCTTTCTGAATTAAACAGCTACATTAATTATACCTCCTACATCTCTCTAGAAATTGTAATAACATTGTAACAACAACTAATTGTTTTCTTTTTTATATTTGCAACTACAATAATGGTAAAATAGCAATAACTTCTAATTTCAATGGCAATACAACAGCAACATAAAATGTTGTGTTTCTTAAAAAAAAAAAACTACAGGGGAAATAAACCAATAATTTTCTTTTCTTCCTTTTAGATTACAATTTACAAACACCAACATACATTTCATCTTACAACCACATAGGATAATGAAAACAAATAATAATTATTTGAAACAATAACACAATGAGAAGTATTATTCCCTTCTTTTTGACAAGATACAACTAGGCCTCATTTTGGCCATGGCTTCCATTAGCCTCCAAAAAAATACACAACTCCAAGAATAACTAAAACTCCAACCAAGCTCTAAAGGTCTCCAAACAACCCTGCAAAAACTACAAACAATGGGGACACTTCCAAGCCACCAAAATGCTCTCCTCCCTACCATAGACCTGTAAGTGGGTCACCCCTGAGCTTGGAGGTCAATCTTCACACAGGTCTCATACCACAACACAACAATAAGCAAACCACACAATAACAAGAAGAACACACATAAGGTTTACACAACACAAAATTCATAAAAATAGATTTGAGGGGGGCTAGGAGAGTGGACTCTCTCTACTCAAGAGGTCACTCATACATCCAAATCTCATGATACCAAAACAAGGCCTCAAGCCTAAAAATATCTCCATAAAAATTATATTGCTCCAAATAAGGCCTCAAGCCTAAAATACTCAATGATAATAATAATACACGAAGGCACTCATGCCAAAAGTATGATCACCAAAAATCTCTTCCCAAATGCCCCCAAGGCCACAAATATACAAATGCAAAGAGTGTTACCTTGAGGAGGTTCACCCCTCTCCCACCCCTCACATGAATGGACACACAAAGAATGGTAGTCTCATTCAATACACCCATAAAACCCATCACAACAAAAATGCAAAACACATAAAACCATTCACACAAGAAATTTAAAATACATGAGGAAGGCTATTGCCTTGAGGCTTACCTTAAAAATTCCAATAATGGAAGAGAGTTGTAGAAGAGATATCCGCTTTCTCCTTCAAGCCACCTTCCAAGAACTCCAACTCTCTCAAAAATCCTCCAAAGATAGCCAAAAATCCAAAATAAAAGAACCCCTTTCCTCTCACAATGAGGAAATAATATAGGCTTCATTTCCAAGCCTAGAGGAATGAGAAGGTGACACATGTCACCTTCTCCTTCCTCTTCCCACCCCACTTGCAAGAGAAATGGAATGTAGGAGTGACATGTGTCACCCTCCCATCCATTCAAACCTCACCCTCTCCACATGTGCTCTGACATGTGTGAGAGAAAAGGTGGAGAGGTGGCATCTCTCCAAATGGGTTCCAAGAGGATAAGAGATGAAACATGTCATCACCTTATTCTCTAAAAGGAGCCCCTTCACTCCAAGATGCTCTCACACATGTGTGAGAGCATTGGAGGAAGGTTCCACACACTTAGGGGTATTAAAGACTCCCCAAGTCTTCAAGGTGATGGGAATCCATGCCTTAGAAAAGGAAACAGGTTTTGTTTCAAGGCATGACTCATCTCCCACTCCAATTCAAATTTGAATTTCGTCACTTTACTTTAGGCTGAAGTTAAAGTGACTAGACAGAGGTAACCCTAGGGTTTGACATACTCAAATGGGCCCTAGACCCTAGGGGTACCACATAGGATTAATTTTAGCCCATAATAAACAATTTAGGAAGTAGAAAATCACATAAAATGGCCATCAAAATAAAAGACACCAAGTGGTGTATATTAAATCATATTTTTTTACAACACTTAAAATAAATAATATAAAAGAGGTGGACCTAAGCCAAATAATTAGAATACAGACAATTATGAAAGCGTCATACAAATTACACATGATCTTGGTCCCTCTTGGGACTAGATCAGTCTAACACGTGAATCACATTAGGTGTGGGATCGATCTCTGATTTTTTGTGGCCTAAAAAATCACCTGCGCACTTGAACAAACAGATTAATCCAACATATATATATCATAGCCAAAGCAAGGAAATGCATACACTCACGACATTGCATAATCATCTAAAACATTATTAAAATCACAAATCATCATAATTAAGATTTATAATTTAATTGCATTTCTAAACTCTACTCAAGATCAAAATCGCATAGTAATTCCATTTAATAATTTCACAACTAGTATCTCTAATAGCATCAAAGAGAATATCACATGTCAAATAATCATCAGTGAAATCTAAAATTAGGATATAGTCACACCACAACATACTAATCTAACCAAATCAAAATATAGGGATAGAGTCAAGAAAGTCCGCATCTATGGGGTCTACAAACACAACTGATCCAAACACACAAGGGTGGCCTCACAAGCATAAAATGAGGACTAGGAGCAACAACATGGTGGCATAGAGTAGGAGGAAAACTAAAGTGTGAAAAAGAAACTATTTTTAGGCTTTCTCTTCCTTTTAACTCGCCTTTCTCAAGATGTTTTCTTTGCCTTAGATTTCATTTTAAAGAAAATCTAATACATGGCATGGTAAATACTAGTTTAAAGTGTTTTACCTAGTGTTTTCACTTAGGGGTTGACCATTGTTGAGTCCCCCTCTTGCCTTTTGCATGTTTAGAACCAATTGTAACATATTTTAACACTCATTAGGTGCAATATCTTTATAAATTGCCTTAATCTTTGTTACATAAAACCCTGAGAAAGCGAAAGAGGCATCACATAACACCTATTAAGGTAAAAACCATAGAGATATTATCCTTAATACTTGTCAAAATAAGTATTTTTTGCCCTCCCATCATGCAAAGAAGAAGAGATCGAGTTGAACTGAGATTTGGGACTCATGCATAAGGTTACTTCACTTCTATTTTTGACTTTGAGTCAAACTCTGCTATTTTTGGCAATTTTTTTGTCAAACACCTTGAGAGGAGGAGTTCTGAGCTAGAATAGCTCAATTTAGAGAAAATGTGGGCCCTTATATTTAGGCTTTTTCCTCTTGCTCCCCTAGCAACTGGGAGTTGTCTTTTCCAACCTGTTCATGTATCATGTTGAGTGTAGTTTGACTAAAGTTGATCTTCCCTTTGCTTTTTGGAGACAATTTTTGTATTATAGGGAAAAAAAGCTTATGCTTTTTCCTCATTTCTTACCTTCTTCTTGCATTTGCACATTGCAGAGAGAGATATTGAGTATTGTAACTCAGCTTTTTATAGGTTTTATACAGTAGCAACATTTTATTTTCAGCAATTTCATAGTTATTGCAGAGTTTTCATTCTATTTCTCAATAAAATTAGGTGTTCTTCTATTCAGATTTAGGTGTCTTGTTATCTTATGAATGATTTGATAAAGATTTACTATGTTTTAAAATGAAACCTTTAAGTTTTCTTTCTCATTCTATTAAAGAAAGTATATAGTAGTGCATATTTTACCATAGGTCATTGATTATGCAGGGGATTCTTTACTTTTAAAGTTGTGAAAAACTTTGGTTTTCCTTTAGCAAAAGTGGATTATTTTTATGCCTTTCTGTGAAACATTTTTGTGATAAGATTGTTTAGTTTGACTTGTAAGAGTAGATATATTGAAAAATAGTTGTGAATCAGTTGCAAGTTAGGACATAATTATTGGTGCATCACCCCCTTAGGATAAGTTTTAGTTTATTTAATCATTCTTCTATCTCTTTTCCCATGAAAGAACATCATATCCAAGGGGCATTTAAAGGAAGGTGACTCTTATGGAGGTTCATTCTCACCATAGACAACCCAGAGTTTGAGAATGTTCCCATGTTGCACAAGATTTCCAAGCTTTAAGGCTTAGCATTCAAGGCGCAATCCTTTGTGAAAACAATGTGAAAAAGGGTTTAATCTTGAAGGTTTTATTCTTCATTTTGGTTTCACACTTTTATGTTCATAAGGACCATAACACTCATTGGTGTAATGGTCGATGATGTACCACCTTGTGATGTTAAACTCTAAAATATATGATAAATTAGTGGTTAGTTTTGGGCTCATTTTGATGGAATGTCTTAATACAATTACATGTTGACAAGTGACACAGTCTTGTGCTAAGTTTGTTTCACAACCTAGTTCCCTTCCCTATCTATTTGACACTCATTTGTACCTATTTCTATGCATTTGACCTTATCCCATCCCTATGTATATGCATTCTCATACTTTCATCATTTGTGCATTGCTTATTAGAGTAAATTTACAATAATGTCCACACATTCTATCCCCAATGCCTTGGAATTGGTCATAAGAGGCTCAATATTGACCCTAAAATTCAAATAATCAAATTCAAATTCTAGAGTTCTTGTCCCTTTTCATTAGTCTTTGTGAACCACATTGACATGTTTTTGTGAATAGTTGTTATGGCTTATGTCTTGGTATTTAAAGAAATTCATTTGTATACACATTTGCATCATTTAATTTACTTACAGATAATAGCTTTCAAGCTAAACTATGGATATGCAACACACCATTCATCCCCTTCACTCATCCATCAAAGAATCGAATTAACTCTTCTGCTACCAACAATCTTCATATGAGAATCATCACCAAGGTATACCTTCCCACCATCATATTCTTCATATTTTATAAACCAACCCCAATGTGAGGTAGTGTGAAAATATACATTAGAGTCAATAAGCCATGCACCTTCCAATGCATCTATAGCCAAGGCCATTTAAAAAACATCACCACCATCCTAGGAGGATCTAGATTCAACATCATAATCATTCTTTTTCTTCTCATCCTTCTTAGTATCTTTTAAAAAATGATCATGCTTATTGTAGTTCCAACATTTCATCTTGGATTTACTAGGAGACTTAAATCTGCCATAAGATTTGGATCTTGACTTATCTTTCTTTTCATCTCGGCTAAGCCTATAATAGTGTGTCTCCCTTGTGGGACATCTTGATTTTTACTTGAAATCGCATATTTTTTTTAAATTAATGATTTAAGCCAGGAGGCCCAAGGGGGTTTTATTGAAGGGGGTTAGATCAAACCCTCTTAAATCAAACCCCTTTGGATAGAACCCCCATAGGCTTAAATCAAACCCTTAACAGAGTCTCCTTCACACCTATTAAAATACTGACAAAAAAGTAGTTTTGCTTCACCTTTTGGGGGTTGAAATAAAGTAATTTGGAAATTCCATTTTGTAGGTATGTAGTGCTTAGTATTATCTTTACAAAAATTATAATATACGTGTATTATGTTTTCTCCAATATTATATTTTTAATTTTTTTTTATAATGAATGTAGGTCCATTATAAGAAAACATTAACCTGTATTCAAGATGTACTAGGAAAAGTAACAGACATTGTTAGAAAAATCTCAAAAAATGCATTCCACTCCACTCCACTTAGATGTCCTTGTTTAAATGAAAAAGAAAAATATAATTTGTTTATATATTCTAATAAAAATGTACGACAAAATAATATAGGTCTGAAAGTTTTGTTAGTATTAATTTTAAATTTGATAATATATAAAATATCTAATAAAAAATTACCAAAAATATCCATGCACTAGACATTGGAGTCAATAATCTAATTCTAATAAAGATACTCCATTAAAAGTGTCCACAATTTTCATAATGTTGGTCAAGATTCCAATATAATGTCCTCTTACAGGATCTCACATGTCATAAGAACCTATCATAACATGATGGCCTTACACACATCACAAGATGATTACACATGGAAAAGCTATGCCAAGTCAAATGGGATGCCAAATTCCTCATGTGAGAACAAAAACTCACTAAAGATGAAATCAAAGTCAACTACAAGTGGTATGTCAACTCTCCCAAGAGAATACAAAAACACTTCAAGACAAAATAGTGAATGCATACAAATACATTAAAATGAACATTAGGAATGTGAGGTTGAGATACATTTTCCCTTGACACTTTGAATACATTGAACTCTCATTGTGTTATACATTTGCATCCTTTTAAGGCTTATAACTGACCATCATAGAGAAATTTTAG
Source organism: Cunninghamia lanceolata (assembly GCA_027924645.1). NCBI lineage: Eukaryota > Viridiplantae > Streptophyta > Pinopsida > Cupressales > Cupressaceae > Cunninghamia > Cunninghamia lanceolata. The sequence continues at coordinate 2,231,782 of BSBN01000696.1, read as the reverse complement.
CCTCACATAGGCTCCCTTATCAATGTCTATGTGTATATAAGCATTATTCAAGCTATAAACTTGAAAAACATTAAGGATTTTACTTTCTATAAGATGGAAAATTATTGTTTAAACACATTCCAACCCCTTCTACATATTTTCTTATGAATTATGGAGCTTCACATAGATGTGTACAAATCCCAAAACATAGACCTTATAAGTACTCAAATGAATATAAGAGAGAGAGAGAGAGAGAGAGAGAGAGAGAGAGAGAGAGATGCATCATATACATTATAGAACCTTAACACATATAACATTAAAGATAATTTGATATTTCATATAAAATTTGACAATAAATTAAAAAATTCATTGCTTTCATTGTCAATGTGCATATATATGATATAATAAATTAAATCATCTATGATCACTCTCAACAATGATTAATCTTAAGCCTTATTATTAAAACCATGAATACATGTACAAAATTTTTATATATGTTGATCTCAATAAGGCCATGAAGTGTACTTAATGTTATCAAAATGGTATACAATGCCTCTTAGAACATAAAACATTCTCAATATATAGACATAAACATTGTCATCAATGTACAATATAGGCATGTAATAAAATGTCATATAGGCATTCACAATGTCCTCATAGACACCAAGGAATAATCTTAAAACATTCGACCTCTCTTTTCCCAACTAGAAAGTGAATCTTGAACCTTAAAATCAACTATCATCTTGTGTGGATCTAATCTTATACATTGGAGGCTAGAATGTAGCTCAACCTATATGTATAAATTATAGAATTAGATATTGTGCCATGTTTTGTAAATAAAAAATAATATTTAAAAATGATATAAAAATAATGAACACACTTAAAACATACTAGTAGTCTAACTCAAGTTGCCTTGATGCTCACCATCATCAAGAGAGGCATCTCCTTATACTTGAGTGCTTGTATTAATCTATGCCAAAATAGGAGTATACAAAATTGAATATCAATTATTTACAAATATTTAATGATGTCAATTAAGATAACACACACACACACACACACACACACACACACACACACACACACACACACACACACACACACACACACACAACATATTTATACCTACATCCAATCTTTCCCATATATCAAGAGGTCTAACAACTAAACTTATCAACTAAACAAACAATAATAGGATTAGCTAATAAAATTAAGTACACATAAGTAACAGTAAATTCAACATTTAAAAATTTAAAATGTGTTACAATGTACCTCAATATATCTTATGTTTTAACTCTCACTACTAATAGGTAGGTATGTTGGATGATGGTATAGTACCCACTTATTCAACATCAAATTGTGCTTTTAAAAATTCAATAGTGTTGTGAATACAAACTAGCCACTAATTTATAGTGATATATTAGAGACTTACCTATGAAACAAATGGGACCATAAATCTCATTGGTGGAATGGTAGATGATGCACCACCTTTTGATGTTAAACCATAAAATATAGAATAAATTAGTGGTTAGTTTTGGGCCCATTTTGATGGAATGTCTTAATACAATTACATTTTGATGAGCTACACAATCTTGTACTAATTTTGCTTCACAACCCAGTTCCCTTCCTTATCTGTTTGACATTCATTTGTACCTATTTCTATGCATTTGACCTTATCCCATCCCTATGTACATGGATTATCATACTTCCACCATTTGTGCATTGCTTATTAGAGTAAATTCACAATCATATCTAAACATTCTATTCCCAATGCATTGGGATTGGTCCCAAGAGGCTAAACATTAACCCTAAAATTCAAATAATCAAATTCAAATTCCAGATTTCCTCCTCCTTTTCATAGTCTTTGTGAGCCAACTTGACATGTTTTTGTGAATAGTTGTTACATCTTGGTATTTAAAGACATTCATTTGTGCAATTAATACAAAAAAAAATGAAGATATGTTGGAATAAGGAGAAAATCACTAGAGTACATTTTTTGTCTCAGGGATAAAATCTTAGTCTACATCAAAATCATACTAGGCCATTTACAAGTCTATGAATGTTGTCTTCAATCATTTTCTCTAAGTCATAAAGCCTCTGAGATGTTTATAAACAATGCCCTAACATAATCAAATATAAATAAAGTAGAGTTGAAGGAATCAATGTTGCAACTTTATGTTAGATCATTCTTGTGAGACATGCATCAACACATTCCTATGATGCTCAAATTCAATCCTGATGGACTTGGATTGACTCTCAAAGATTTCAGAGATTGTATAGAACTTAAGACACTCATCCGATTGTGAATATTGACATTTGTGCTTTGAGAGCTGAATTCTATACAACATCAACATTAACTCTTCAGTGATGCTCCCAAAACTAAGTACATCTATCCCTTATTTAATTTTAAAATATTATTATAATTATCAAATCTCACTTAATTATTAGGGCTTATTATTTGCATTTATTTAATTAGCCTAGATTTATGGAAAAGCGATTCTTAACAAGAGACGCAATGCGTCATGTTCCTGCCTCTATGTGTTGAATGTTGTTGTAGTATATCGTCAAAAAGGAAAACCCAATGAGATGAGAACAGGTCATGTAAGTAATGATTTCATATGTCCAATTTAGTCTGCAAAGCATCAAATAGAAGATTGCGAACAAAGGAAAAAAGATAAGATGAAAAATGTGCAATGGAATCTTGGGTACAATATAGTCTGAACAGATTATTTCATTATGTATTAAGAACTAGATTAGTTGCCAAACATAAATTGTACTCATGGCCATTAAATAAGAACTAAAATGAGTCACATGTCAAGCAAAGTTTGACAATGCAATAATTCCTATGGATAGAAAATGCCTAAAAGCTATTTCAAAGTAGGTAAATTCTATTCCTCTAGATCACCATGTTCTCTGTTCTATGGAGTTTGTTTACAATTCATAGGAAGATGGTTGTTTTGAGACAAAGTTATGTTTGTTCTTAATAAAAGAATCTAAATTCTAGGTAGCCCTATTGTACCCCTATTTGCCCAATAGACCAAATAGACCAATGTATGATGTTGTGTCTTGCATGACATTGTAGTACTGTGTGTTTTGTATCTATACATGCATAGCAGTGTCATAGATTTATGACAATGAATAATAAAATAAATTCATGAGATGCACTCAGTATTATTGTGCATCTTCTTGCAGTTAGTGAAAAAATCTATAGTGAAAGTTATCCAAGGTGGATGATAGAGATTGAAATAGTGGGAATGTTATTTAATGATATCACAGTTCTAATAACATCAATATTGAAACGCATTTGAAGCTATGACAATTTGAGATGTAGTGATTAGTCTTGTGAAATTAGATGAGGATTCAAGGAAATAACAATTTCAGTATGGCATATGAAATGCAAGTCTAGATTCAATACAATGCTACAAGTCATACATTACATTCATTAGATTCCTTGACATCCCAGGTACTAAGGACCTATCATCATTATTTTGTAATGCATTCTAACCATTTGACACTGATTACTTCATAAACCAGGTACACCTTTGATGACTCTACAGGATACCAACTGCGACAGTCAATAGAATCTCTTGTAACACCATTCATAAATGTAATATACTAATATTATGGTAGATCTGTGTGCTAACTGTGGAAGCACAGAAAAGGCATGTGAACTATTTGACATAATGCCACCATGAGATGTCAATGTCTTCCCTACTCGTGCCATAATGGGAGCTTAGGAACAAGGTATGGACAATAAAAGTAGAGAGATTTTATCAAAAATTATAGTTGGAAATGTTCTGGTGGTCATGCATGCAAAATGAGAAAGCATAGAAATCTCTAGACTTGCATTTCATATGCCATACCGAAATTGTTGGTGGTTGGAGATACATATGCATCATGCTTATAAATCAATAAGCCTCCATTCGTTAGAACATGCAAAATCTACAACATGATTTGTCAATGTTTTAAGAGATGGAAAACTCGAGGCATGTATTGGAATTGTTTTGCAGTAGTAAGCTGATATTGTAAATAAATACACTCACTTGAGAGAAACTGAAGTAGGGTTAAAAAAATTAATTGATATTTGTGGTTTGCTTCTAGTTTTAGAATGTCATGGTCCTATTTATAGTTTTGTTTTTCTTCTGGATTTAGTTACAAATTCATGAATATGGAATCAATAAGCATGCAGATGTTAGAGCATCCATTTTGTACAAATTTGATTTGTTAATGAATTTATAAATGAAAAACATGAGATCTGGATGGGACTTATTTTGCAGCAGAAGTAAGCGGGTATTGTAGATAGTTTCACCCACTTGAGAAAACTAGATTGGGGAAAGAACACACTCTTGATATATGTGTATGGCTTGCTTGTAGTGATGTATTCCATTTGGGCAACTCAATCGATGGGACTAGGTGAAGATAGGCAGTGGGGAGAAGTTGCAGATGATACCTTCGGGGTTTACATATGGCATGCACTTGCAATTGTGCTTGACCTGGTCTTTATTGTTTCTCTTATCCTTTCCTATTGTTGGGGGAGGTGTAGAATTTGCACACCTAGGCCTGAAACATGCATCTTGACAGTTATTTCTTGGTACAGTTTATTTAGCGAGGGGACTGTTGAAAAGTTGGGGGAGCTCATCATCACCTCGAATAGGAAAAGGATTGAAATGTAAAAGACAAAAATGACAAGGCCGATTGTCCCATAGACTATTTTTAGCCTCGTGAACATTAAAAGTTAATCATTCATTCATTCATAAAGGAGCCTTCCTGCATGACCTCCTTACTGGCCAAAGTGGAGTTTGGCAAGGATCTCTCGATAATTAATGGTCTTGTTCAACATGCTTATAATTCCTCTAATCTCTTTTCATAATCCCCAAACATAACCATTCCATATAGCCATTGGCATAGGTCAGTTGAGGAGAATAATAAGGCATCTACAGATCTACGTAAATGATCTTTAACTAAATGTAACCAACTGATATCATTGTCAATTGATATCAACCTTTTTAATTACTAAGAAAAGACTACATAGAGGGAACAAGGGACGAATTATGTGGCAGTGCAAGTGCTAAAAAGCTAACCAATAAACTCATTAAAAAAATCAATTTAGTCTTTCTAATTTAAGCCATAATTTTTCCTTCTAGGTGTTCTTTTCCATAACGAAAATTTTGGCATTTTATTTGTTTTAGATAATTCTAAACAAAATGTGGAGAAACATACCTTGCATGCCAGGGAAAAAATTGGGGATTTCAAGAGATGTCAAGAGTTGGTCCATCAGGGTATCGGAAGGAGAGGAAAAGATCCTGCTGATGATCTAAGTCTTACCGAAAAGTGAGTTCAAAGGTTCATTGGAGTGAGAAAACCATCGGATTGATAAGAGTTGGCTCCACCGATAGGCACATGTCTTGCCGAAAGGGTGAAGAGGTAAAACTTAGATGGACTCTGTGATACTAAAATCAACTGTTTTATTTTCTAAAACTCCATATGATATCCCTACCTGCTTATTTAATTAGTTTTCTCTGTGATACTAAAATTACAATTAGTCTAAACTTTGTAAACAGCTAACAGCTAATGGAAGAAACCCCATATCAATAAAACAAGTATAACAAAAATCAAAATAGCATGAGAAAATCAATCTCCTGAAAAAATAGTGCAAAAGATTATGAATGCTCTGATGAAAAAACTTTGGACAAAATATTTTTGGGAAATCAGGAATGTATCTGAGGACAAACAGATTATCATCTATCCCCTTGCACAGAACTTTGGACAGATTTCTCTAACCATTCTGCCCATTTTGTCTACTCTATTCTATGTGACAGAATTGGGAAAGAACGTACCAAAAATCGTTAGCAAAGAATCCAAAAATTGGACTACAAACATTGATGGTGAATGCAGAAATTCAACCGACACATTTTGCCCTTTGTTATTGTATTCATACACCAAAAATAACTTGAAAATAAAAACTCAAAGCATAATACTAAAGAACCCAAGTGAATTAGGGTGGAAACCGTTGTGGATTTGTTATAACCAGCTGAAATTGGAAACTCAATGCACAGTAGTAAAGAATCCCAAGATAATGATGGATGGAACCTGTTGTATCTTTGTTGCTATAAGCTGTTTATCAATCATTTTGGCTAAGATGAATTTCTAACGCACAATTATAATAATGTTTGTTAATGAACATAATATGATACATATTGAAGCTTTCTTGAGAACAAATTATGAGAGAAGCAACCACACAACAACAATAAACCTAGCTGTTAAATGAACTAAAGGACCAAATTATTGAAACCACTGGTGTCTAACTAGCAATATATGTTCATCAGAATATACACCTCTAGAACCAAAGATTTGTCACAGTAATGGCATTTAATAAACAACACAAATAGAACCAGTTGCTTCTCCAAAAATATGGTTCATGAGAATCAAGTTTCTTCCCCATTCAAGACTTGCAAAATAAATTCCTCCATAAATTATAACAAATGTCATAAACAAAATTTATGTGTGCGCTCTTAAAAAAATCACAGCTCATACAAATAAACATGAAAGGTCAATACAGTTGCTATCGTAATCCAACTGAACTTTACATTCTTATCAAACTATTGAGTCAATAACGTTGATAGAACATAGAAATAAAACAACTTCAATTTTTTTTTTAATAAATGTGGGTGGACTATTCATACAATAAGCACATGCCGCAATCCAAGGGCTGGTTGCCAATCTTTCTTCAGAGTGTTTACACATATTTCTCCATTACTTGCAATGTTAGGATGAAAAATCTTTGTCATAAAATAGCCTGCAATTCAAGGAGAAAGATGGTAAACATGGGGAGTTTATAAGAATAAACCATCTAAAACAGGGAAATAAGACTGTACAGGAGTTTTGTCCCTCTAAAATAGGAAATAAGAATGTACAGGTGTCTTTTCCCAATACAGGAAGCAAAGAATCCATGCAGGACCTACCCATTTGACCAACTACCTAAAATATAGAAGAAAATTAAACATGAAAACTGCAAAAGCTTGTCTGCAGGGAAGAAAAACATTTGTTTAATTTTGTATTTGGTGAGAAAAGAGAATCATTGGCTAGCTATGATGCAACTCGGCTCTAAAAGATTAAATTCAATCAGTTATGACATAAGTCATGGATTACCTTTTGGAGGACTGGATGGAAAATCATGAGGCAGGACCAATTTGATGCGGAAAAGACCACCTTCATATGGAGTGTCAGCTGTAAGAAAATAACCAGTGAAAATGTTAGGTTCTCCTTGATTTTCCTTCCTATCTATCAGTGAAAATATAAGGTGCTCCCTGATTTTCCTTCTATTTCAGCACAAACCCTCTAATATCAATAAAGCAACTTAATCAAACAAAATCCATAAACTTGAACTTCGTTGAAGTGATACTTAGAGACTCCAGCACATGCATAGCTGCCATATGAATTAACACTTAATACACCAATGAAGGTCAATTGCTCTCGGGGGTTTGTCACATAATTTACAGAGAAAATTCTGCCAGGTTTGCAAGTACAAGCTCCAAAGTTAAAAGAAAAAATTTTAATTGTAGTTTTCCTTTAAAGATCAAAAATCTGGAGGTTATACATAAAAAAGTGCTGAAATTTATTTGGCGTGTAACAGTAAAAAAAGTGCTGAAATTTATTTGGCGTGTAGCAGTAAAAAAAGTGCTGAAATTTATTTGGCGTGTAACAGGAAATTTGAGCCAATTTAGGCAATTCTTTAATGTTTCAACCAGTGACTGGCGATCCGTGCTTACAGCTCATCCCTGTATCTACTGTACTAGGACAAAGCTGGATAGATTATGCGGGGAAGGGTTTATCGATGAGGCGGTTACTTTTGAACTGGTTTGCAGTCTAGCTGTACCTGAAAGCCTTGTTTCCATTTATGGTGAGCAAAAATAGTACCAACATGGTACTTTTGAATATTACAAGCACATATTATATATGCATTGAATAATGTAATTTAAAAAAAAAAAATCTATTTTTCACCATTACTGTGCACTGAATTGACCAATAGAAGGATAGATAAATTGTATTTATTAAATTAGTAAATTAAAAAATTAAATTTTAACTTTAGGGATTTTGCCAAATCAATTTAATACTTAATGCTGATTGGTTAATGAACTAAAAATAATTGCATCCAAAGGATGCATTAGTAATCCTGCCAAAGGCAGGAACTAAAAATATATAACAAAAATCAACGATCACTCACTTATCACATTACATATCGTCCCTGTCATTCCCTTGCATTATTAGCTTCAGTCTTTCAGCATCCACCTGCTAGAGGGAAACCTAATTTGCCCATCCCAATACACACGTCTTATTTTCTTCCACACTGCTACCGCTGACATTGTTACAAACTGTTCATCTCCCACAACCGTTATTGACGGAAACATTCTTGTAGTGGCAATTTAAATGATGCAGAAAGCTCCTATGTATTAAATGTAAACAGACAAATTCTTATACTGTAACACAACACCTTACTGCTAAATCTTTATATGATTGTTTCTATTGAAGAGATGAAACAAAAACATTATAAAATCAAGTATTAGACGGAGCAACTAGCCAGTGGATGAGTGAAAAGAGAAGCGAGGGTTGTAGTTCAAACTCCAACTACAACTTTGAGAATCTGCAACTGCACATAAGCCTCTTATTTTGGGGCTTCTCATGGAATGCACAAGTTTGTCCCACCATACTATTATTGATATTGTTCCACCAAGTCCAATTCCAAATCCCAACCCCACAGCAATCACTGAGACGTGTTCATCCACTTTACTCCACACTGATTTACCTACCATTTGTGAAGGTGAAGGCACTATTGAAATTTTATTTTTCTTGCAAGTTTGTAAAGGATATCCACATAAACATGTCGGGTTTCCCTGGTAAGATCTCTCATCAAAAGTCATAAGCTGTGTTCCTCCAGGTATTGGCCCGCAGAGGCGGTTGTAGTATACATTCCAATAGCTCAATTTGGACAAGTTAGATAGCTGCTCAGGTATTTCCCCACTCAGAGTATTTTGAGACAAGTCCAACTGCTCCAGAGGTTCTATTTGCCCTAAAGATGCTGGTATCTTACCTTCCAATTGGTTTCCACACAGATTTAGCAACCTCAACTGAGATAGATTCCCAATGTTTGGCAGTATTTCCCCTTTTAAATTATTGTTTGACAGATCCAGTATAGTGTTTTCTGCCAACACATATTCTAGTCTATGCCCTAAAGATGCTGGTATCTTACCTTCCAATTGGTTTCCACACAGATTTAGCAACCTCAACTGAGATAGATTCCCAATGTTTGGCAGTATTTCCCCTTTTAAATTATTGTTTGACAGATCCAGTATAGTGTTTTCTGCCAACACATATTCTAGTCTATGCCCTAAAGATGCTGGTATCTTACCTTCCAATTGGTTTCCACACAGATTTAGCAACCTCAACTGAGATAGATTCCCAATGTTTGGCAGTATTTCCCCTTTTAAATTATTGTTTGACAGATCCAGTATAGTGTTTTCTGCCAACACATATTCTAGTCTATGAAACGCTCCTTTTATTTTGATGACCGGTATATCCTCATAGAGTGTACTACGACTTATTTGCGAAACTCTAGGGTTTTTAAATCCCTTTAGGCCCTCCAGAGCAGAGGGAATTCTTCCCCCAAATTTATTATTGGATAAATCCAACACCTGCAATCTATTCAGATTTTTTATCCATTGAGGAATATCACCCTTAAGCTCATTAGAGCTAAGGCTTACAACCCTCAACTGTAGACAATTTGCAAGAGGGTGTGAAGAAAGCTCACCTGTTAATCTATTATTACTGAAATCAAGAAGCGTAAGTTGTGTACAATTGGCCAACGATGCAGGCGGTGTCCCAGAAAAATTATTCGAATGAGCAGACAAAACTTCTATAGAAGAAAAATGGATTTCTAGATCTCCATTAAATGAGTTGCTGGATAGCTTTAGCCTCTTTAAGGTTGTGCAGTTACTCAATGTTGCTGGAATTCTTCCGGATAAAAAGTTGTCTGTCAATACCAAATCAGTTATATGTTTGCACTTCCCTATGGATGGTAGAATCTTTCCCGTCAGCCAATTATGAGATGCATCTAACTTCTCTAGTGAAATCAACCCACCAATGCTTTCAGGAATACCCTCCGAAAGATTATTGCTGTAGATTGCAAGCTCAGAAAGATTCTTGAGTTTTCCAATACTGTACGGTATTGGTCCAGTTAAATTGTTATTATACAAATGCAAAATTATCAAAGATTTGAGCTCTCCTACGGCCTTTGGAATTGTCCCTGTCAAATATGATTCACTAGAATTTAGAACGTGTCTTCAAAGCACTCCTCTTTGAAAGTTAAATGCAAGTTGATTGTATACTATTATAAAATTATAACAACATACTGATTTAATGAAGTATAATTCAGAACACCATGTTGTGTTTAAAGCACTCACTTTAAATATCACAAAGTAGGTTCGAAGGTTAAATGTGAGTTGATTGTATGTTTTATAAGTTTATAAAAATACAGAATCAACTCTCATTTAACCTTCAGTATATTTAAAGTGAGTGCTTTGAAGGCAACATATTCTGAATTGTACTTTATTAAATTAATGACAATTCAGTTGTTATCTATATATTATATGCTTCCCTTGCATTACATTTTTTTATTATTCAGACAGTTAACAGATTACGTTGTTACCATTTACTGCAAACCTCCATGATCCCTCAAAATAAATACATGAAAGCAACGCACCTGTGAGATAGTTATTGTCAAGGTACAAGGCAAGGAGAGACGTGCAGTTTCCTAGTTCAGGTGGTATAGGGCCAGTTAACTTGTTTCCATGCAGAGACAAATATTCTAAAGATTTGAGCTCTCCAACGGTCTTTGGAATTGTCCCTGTGAAATTCAATGAAGTATGATGTAGAACTATGACTGAGAGGACGAACGGAAGCAATAGTTTTATGTTGCCTTCAAAGTAAGAAGACATCAGAATAACGCACCTGAGAGATTGTTATGGCCAAACAACAAAATTTCCAAAGATTTGAGCTGTCCCATGTCCTTTGGAATTGTCCCTGTCAAATTGAATAAATTATAATTCCGAACCATTACTGTGTTAGCAAATAACGTAATAGTTTTTACATTGTTTGGTTATTAGTTAATGCGGCGGTTGTGACAGTTTATACACCCGTATTCTATGACAGTTACACCTGCATTCTATGATAGTTTGTAATTCTCCTATATGTATTCCTTCATTCATAATTATGAATCAATCTAATTTTTGATGCATTTTTCCTAACTGCTGGTATCAGAGCCTCTATAATATGCTTGGGCGGTTTTAAACGGAAGTGAAGAACATTCTCTCCCAAGACGCGGTGTTGAGGTCATATGCTGGTTAATGTAAGCAGATGTCCTTGGTATGCCCATTGTATTTTACTGATCCTATAATCTGTGCTAATTTGTTCCTAGACTTTCCATATACTGCTGCACATTGCCATAGAGATCACTGTTGCTCACTCCAAAATTGTCTTTGAATTTGGAACATCTAGTTGATAGAGGGGAGATTAATTTAAAGGATATAGCACTATGGAGATTGTAGTAGATAAATTAGATAATAATTTTGGTTTCAATTTTTATACTTGGAAAATCAAAATTCATTAATAAATAAGAATTTATGGGGAATAGTGAGTGGAAAGGAAACATTGCTTACATTGAGAATGAGGATTCATCAAATGATGAAGCTATTATTAATGACTCAATGATCCTGCAGTAGTATTATAAGCCTTCATTTTATTGGAAGCTGGTGGTATTAGAGGATGAAGGAATTTCCATCATTTCAAGTTAGCTTTTCACTTTGAGATGATGTTTTGTATGAGAAGCATTTTTGGCTTTAGTTTCTTGTTTTTCCTTATTGTTGCTGACAGATTTGAAGATATATATATTGTGAAGTTTGGTTTTTGGAGACAAGTAAGGGATTTGGTGTAAAGCTCAATATGGATGGTTGTCCAGCGAGCACTTGAGGCTGTAATCTGAATTATACCCTTCTGAGGGTCATTAGACAACTTGATGGAGCCATGTGTTTGGAGACCTCAATATGGATTGTTGTCAAATAATTCGAGGAATCTGTGATTCGGGAGTTCATGGGAGGAAGAAGAACTCGGGAAATCAGCTAGGGGCTACACATTTACGAGGATTAAGAGACAGCTTTATGGAGCTCCGCTTGATTCAGGATTTGGTTTCTTCAACAAAGATCTTCACAAACATGTATAAACATTTTGTAATTGGCAAGTTTTGTTATGTAAGCCTTAAGGGGGGGACCCTTGGCAAAGTGAATAAGAACTTTTAGGAGATACAGTTGTAGGAACAATGTAATAAGGGGGAATGTTAACAAATAACGTAATAGTTATTACATTGTTTTGTTATTAGTTAATGCGACGGTTGTGACAGTTTATACACCCGTATTCTATGACAGTTACACCCCTATTCTATGACAGTTACACCCGCATTCTATGATAGTTTGTAATTCTCCTATATGTATTCCTTCATTCAATATTATGAATCAATCTAATTTTTGTTGCATTTTCCATAACATACTGAGAGGAGGGTGTATGGAAGTAGTTAGCATATTGCTTTTAAGGTAAAGACATAGTGTTGCAGATAAGCTTGTTTCAAGCATTACAACCTTTCACATCCCGATCTAAAATTAATATTGCAAACCGGATCTGCATTTGTATTGAATCGTATAGATTACATATAGGGAGAAATAATAAAATAGATTTAGAACACTCTAGAAAAAGGAAATCTTTAAACTTATCATCAGTACGTAAAACAATTTTTATATTTATGCATGTGTAGAATTGAAAAATACGCAGAAAAAAGATATGTATGAAGCAACAGAAAATATAGATAAGAATTAATAAAAATTGTAGTAGCTTGTATAACCTCGTATAGGCATGTTTTGTGTTTGAAATAGTAGTCTTATGCGAACACAAATTTTCAGCAGTTAAAAACAAAGAATTTTGGAAAAAAACAGGGCATACACACAAAATTTTGATATGCTACAAGTAGCGGACCTGTGAGATTGTTATGAGCAAGGTTGAAGTAAAGGAGAGACGTGCAGTTTACTAGAGAATCTGGAATTCTTCCGCTCAAACGATTGTAGTGCAAGCGGAGATGCTTTAACCTCTCCAGACCACCAAATTCTACAGGTATGCTCCTCGTCAGGTTGTTCTTTGAAAGGCTAATCCACTGAAGCTGCGAGCAATTGGCAAGCGATTTGGGGATGGAACCCTCTACTCCATTACTTCTAAAGTCAAGTATCCTCAACGCTTTTAGCTGGCCAAGCTGAGGTGGGATTCTTCCAGTGAAAGAATTATCTGAGAGATTTAAAGTGCGTAACAAGGAGAGGCTTCCTATGGATGGAGAAATACTACCTTCCAATCCCAATTGGGGGAGAATTATGGCCACCACTCTCTTGCTATGTTTTCTGCACCAAACACCACTCCAGAAGCACACGTTTTCTGAATTGGTACAAGTCCAGTTGGAGAGCGATCGCATGGGATCCGCTATAATGCCATCTCTGAAAGAGAGTAGAGCTTCAGCGTCCCTCTTTTCTTTATCAACTTCTTTCGCCACAGAAAACCTTCCTTCCATGTGTGGGTGATGGAATGCAAAGAGATGAGGAGAAGAGGAACTGTTGGCATTCTGTATTGCAGTGGCGGTGGTTAAAGTGAATGCCACAGCCAACCCTAAACACAGCATTGCGATCATCATACTTCCATTCATTTTTAAAATAATTTTTCTTCTAACAATCATTCAGCAGCAACTGTTATATAGGTTATATAGGTGGCTATTCTTAAATATCATCATTTCAACAGTCAAAATTCAATTTTAATTAGTAAACATAAGATCAATATAATAAATATAACATTTTTTATTTAGTAAACATAAGATCAATATAACAAATATAACATTTTTTATTGTGAATAAAGTATAAAATTACTATTGATTGCCTCACCATTGAAATAGATGATATTTAAAATAGTCAATGTGTCCAAGTCCAACAGGGAAAAAAAGAATGCCATTGACCGTTGAACATAGTGGCTTCACCCAACTAAACGTACCACCTACGTAGCCACCAAGTGGGGAATTTCTAGATTATAATTTATAGTCTGAGTGCTCAAAATAGAGGCATCAATTTACAGGTCCTTCCGACATACGCGGCAAAACATTCGGATAGATGTGTTGGTGTTGGAAATAAGCCACACCCACACCGATGATGGACTGGTCCAAGAGGGGCCAGTAGCTCAGTGGTAGAGCACTCCAGCAACGTATGGAAGGTCCTAGGTTCAAGTCCTAGCTGGTCCATGTCTCAACATGGTATCAGAGCTAGGCCCAAGCTAGGAGCCCCAAGCACACGAGAGGTGTGGCTTAAGGGGGGGTGTTGGTGTTGGAAATAAGCCACACCCAAACCAACGATGGACTGGTCCAAGAGGGGCCAGTAGCTCAGTGGTAGAGCACTCCAGCAGCGTATGGAAGGTCCTAGGTTTGAGTCCTAGCTGGTCCATGTCTCAACAAGATGGTCGGTGACAAATTAAAGGCCACATATACATTCTAGATTTTGTGGGTCCCATTATTGGAAACCGAGCGTATTATAAATTTATAAATAAAAGGATGGTTATTATTAGGATGGTTATTTTTTTTAATGATATAGACTTTAATTTATAAATAAAAGGATGGTTATTATTAGGATGGTTATTTTTTTTAATGATATAGACTTTTAAAAAATTTAATTATATTTTACGGTAAAAATGTTTAAATATAATCATATAAAATTTTAGAATTTAGGTGTAATATGTACATATATAGGTTATATATAAAGTGGGTTTGAGAGGTTTTTGTTTTATTAACATTTTTGGTATAATTATATTTTTATATCCCTACTTTTATAGGATTTTTTAGAGTACTTGCAATAGTTTCTCCTATTTTTAAATATTTTTAGAGTACTTGCAATCATTTTCTTTTCTCATCACCTTGTTATATCACTAGCAATCACACAAAATGTGTAATGGGCACGTTGATAGACTTTTGCAAGTAGTGTTTGTTTCTTAAAAGGCGAAGAGCAATAATTTGAATGTGGTTTTCCCATGCACAACAATTTCATTCAGTATACATGAGAAAAGCAATACAATATACAAGATTAGGGAATGGAGCACAATGAAGCACGTAAATAGACTTTTGCTTCAAGTGCCTTGACATGTGGCCCTCCTTTTTAAAGATGCAATGTGTATTCAAATTTCAGTATGTGTTGTATTTGTTAGTTTAGTTGGGAAATTGATGGGCACATATATAAACCTTCAATGACTTAACTAGGGCCCAAAATAAAAATACAGAAGGGAAAACAAAAATTTGAAAACAACCAGTTGCTAGTAAAGTAGTCACATGGAAAAGTTACATAAGTGTTGGTTGTCTGGGTTGACAAAAAAATACAACACACACGTTAAGCAATGGAGCACTACCAAGTGCATAAATAGACAAGACCGCTATGGAAATGGGCCTTCAAGAGCCCTGAGACATGACTCCTCCCTTTTCCTAAGAGAAACGTAGGCACTGTCCTGCATGCAAGGTAACGCTAGAAGGTGAAAGCGGTCAAAATCTGTATGTCTTGCAAACAATGAACATAGGAGACAACAGTGAAGAGTAAACCCTGACGTTCTGTAGGACCAATGTCTATCGTGAACTTGTCAAGAGCAAGCCCTTGGGCTTTGTGGATGGTCAAAGCCCATGCCATCCCGAGTGGGATCTATCTTCGAGAGCCACAAGTCACAGGAGCAATAGGAATAAGGAACGTGTCACGTGAATCCCAAGGAGGTTCTGCATGGTCGTCAAACCTAATGATGATGAATCTTGGCAAGTCTAGAGGATTGCAGCCATTTGGGTAGACAATAGTCACAACAGTTCCCAGCGCCCCATTAACAAGTCTAGTAGCCACCCACAAATTTGAGGTGAGCATAACTTTTTGGTTGACACAAAAATGAATTACGGAAGGTAACTGCTCATCTTCTAGGGTTGTAGCAGACTTCCCCTTACTTGCTCAGCATTGCACTATGCAATGGGAACCCCTAATGATTGTAACATATGCTTATTATGTTGAGCAACTAAGGCATTTGTTGGAAACAAATGTATGGAGGAGTGAAATGTAGGAAGGTCATTTGTGCCAAGGAAAGTATTAATCCATGACAGTAGGAGTTCCCAATCAGGCAAGCATGCATCATCGTTCCTAAGATTAGCCAGGAGCTGATAAAAACGGACATGCGCCTCACCACTGGCTTCTTGCCGGAAGACATCATTTAATGTAACAACAATTTGAAAGGAGTTCCATAAAGTTGCACCATATGAGTTGCATGCATATAAGGGAACATCTCTAACAAGAGGCAACTGACCCAAATCACCAACAAGGATAATGGATTGTCCACCAAAGGGAATCTGGCTACACATGGGGAATGCTTCACATAAACGCCTATCAATACAGGAAAGGAGCCTTGGCCCAAGGAAGTTCATTTCATCAATCAAGATGTATTGAACAAAGTACACGCTCTCTTGAAATGTTGCTAATGCTTGGACTTCAAGTGGGTCCATCTCTTTCAATGGTATGCAAAGGGTGGCATGGATGGTGGATGCATTGATATTGAATGCTGCAACACCAGTTGGAGCAAGCAACAATAATGGTGATTAGGATGAAGGCAAAGCACGAGAGAGTGCATCTTTCAATATATGAATTAAGTATGACTTTCTAGTACCGGCAGTGCCTTGAACAATCATCCTAAGTGGATGCTTGCTTCCAGCCCTTTGGAAATGTATTAGAACAATATCAAAGATAGCCTATTGCCCCATAGACAAACTACCTACTCCAAGATGACAAGTTGTTCTTGTATCATTTGCAGGATGGTACAATACTTGACTAGCTTCAATGAAATCAACATCAACTAACTGGAGGCTTTGAGGGATTGAACAACTACTCCAATCAAGTCAAGTTCATCAAATCCAATATTGGTGCTTAGGTATAGGGAAGAAAGAAGTTGCCACTCTTCAATTGTATCCATATTAAATGAATCTACTTCACCAAGGGGGTCCTCATCATCAGAACTTGATGAGCAATCTAGATTTCTATGGGAAACATGCCATACAATGTAAGTCCCTTGTAGGTGCTCCCACCTCTTCACAATCTCATCAGCAGAGGAGCCAATGCCACTTTCAACGGAATGAAATATTGTATTCAAGAGAAGCTCACTCCAATAGAAGGAAATAAAAGCTTCAAGACCCCTAGCAGGAATGTTTGTGAAGTGAGGTTTCACTTGAACAATTGCAGGAATATGGTGTCTAGTCCATTGATTGTTTCTACATGAAGTTGTAAACTTCCAGTTCTTTGCAACCTCTATTAATGTAACTAATTCTAAACCTACTGGTCATGCCATGTATGCAGAAACAAATGTTGAATTGACAAGGCTATCATCATCGAAAGGGTTGACCCGACATAATTGAACTGTCTATTCACATTCAAGGAAACAAAGGGCATACTATAGACAACCGGAGGCAATTCTAACAATAAGTGACAACACTCTTGGCAATTTTAGCAGGAATGCAAGAAAGCATATCATGGTAGGTCTCCAAGTGATGCTCAAACTTTGCAGTGTATTTTGCAATAGAGTTGAGGACTGCATGGTGAGATAGAATAGGGTGGCAATCCCCATTTAATCGCCATATGGAAAGCATCGTAGGGTTATGAATATTTAGTCTATCATCATTACGAGCTGGGACATATTGACATCACCATCTTCTAAAACAACCATTATCGAAACAACTTGCAAATCCCAAGAAGCCTTGTAGTGACACGAAAACAAGGTTCCTTTTTTAGATAAGCATGTTTCTTTGGTACACTTTGTATGTCACTCAACACAATTGACTAGCTCAGCATAGTCCATGGAAGAATCAACCATCAAAATTCTCTCTGTGTCCAACAAACAAGGGTCATCTAAAATGGAGCGATGGAACATCAATGATCTCTCCCCAATTCCATGTGGGTTCCAAGTAGACACATAGTTGAATTATGTAATCCACAGCACCTTTGACAATATTTTAATCCTTCCAATCAATTGTCTCCATGGCAAGTGCATGTTCAAGCCAAAGGAAGCCATGAATGTGGGAAGAACCTCTATGGTATCATTCATACCTACCAGAAGTGAGAGCAATCAAAACAGAATTAGGGAAATAGCAAAACAAGCAAAACAAGATAATCTATATATATCAATTAACCTATACCAATAGTCCTTTGCCTATAGAAGCTTCTCAGGCACATCCTCACGAAAGATATTAAAGTGGTGATGCATGTACATTGCAGTGAAATGTGGATTGTTGATAATGTTCTGTACCCTCCATTTTTGTACAATAATTGGATCAAGGCAGGGCGACCCAGTTACATGATAGCATGCAAGTCTACCTACTTTATATCAGTCGCACTCAATGTGAAGAACAAAGTAGGGCAACCAAGTTGTATAATCATATCAGAAAGCTCTCCTCTAGACTTTGTCCAAAAAGGACAAGTGCCATGCAAGGATGAGCCAAACCGCATCAAGCATTCTATAGCCTTGTCATCGGGAAAGTCACGTAAGCATTGACGTAGCTCACCAACAGTAGATGGGAGGCTATCCTCCCAATTTTTTTTGGCATAAATAGAAGTAGTGGACTGGCTTCGGTGCCACATCATTAGGTCATACACAAAGTAATGAAAATGAGGGTGCTAGCCAAACCTATTATCATGGTATCTCATTAGGTGAAGCACATATTCATGTATTTTCACCTCTCTCAACCATGGCTGCCCAAAGCTTGCAACACCTGTAGGGTAAAGTGTTGGGAACACCATTGCAAACAAATCGTCTCTGTTGTACTCATTAACTAGTGTCATTGAGCTAGTTGGCCACTCCACAACATCAATGGTATGACCAGGCCCCAAATGAAAGAGATCACGAACCTCCTCCATATCCCTTCGTCGAGGAGGGAGAATAGCCACAAAAGAGGAGTGTTGCCTAGGCTCCTCTTGAAGATGACTTGACTCCTCCTTGGTAGTGGGATTAGGGCCAAGGATTGGCTTTGGAAGATCAATGAATGAGTGCACTAGGATGCTTGATATATCAATAGGAGTTGTTAGTAAAGACAATTGTAATTTCATCAAGCTGGACATCTTTGTAGTATTGATCATGAGCAATTTTGTACTTCAAGGCTTCAAGGACACGTGATCGACTAACATACAAATCATAGTTTTCTTGGCTCTAGCTATGCTTTCTCACAACTATGACGTCTAACTGGTCAATACACCTTGGCAAGTGTGTAGCGATACTAGTAATGTCATGTGGGAAGCTTAGTGTATATCCACTATATTTCAGTTGTCCACCACATGCATGAAACACTTGTAAGATTGGATTCACTCATGAAATTAACATCTCCTCTACTTGTGTTAACACTTGTAGGCAATGTGGCTGGCTTCCAGGATCCATATTATTCCATCTAGAGAAATGATTTCTATTTTTCTCTATGAGGCAACGGCAACAAATATTGGAATTATGCGTCTTCCAGAATTGGATGCCTGGATAACATTCCATGCATATTGAGTAGGTAGGCATAACTGAGAGTTGATCTATCCTCTGTCAAAAGCGTTGTTGCACTACATCCAATAGTACAAGAATTGGGCTACATCTATTTTGTGGGGGAAGATTGCTATTCACCCCATCTGATATTGACATTTGGGGGTGGTGCATTGAACCATGTGGTGGTAATTTTGACCCAATATGCAATAAAGAGAGTGGTGTATGGATATTGGACTAAATGTCAAGTCCATCGATGCTAGTGGAGATTCCATGGTGCATTGATAGCCTTCTATTCTTGTGTCACACTATATTGAGAGCATCCTTTTGTGGTGCATAGTGTAGCCATTGCAACTCATTCCTCTGGGATTGTGTCGATGAGCCACTACTAGATGCAACATTGGGCACGCTCAGGTGGACCATAGCAAATTGGAGTGACAACCTAAGGAAAGAAGAGGGAAAAAATTAGGTAGAAGGAATGGCATGAAAGGAGACCATGAAAGAAAAGTGCAACAAACTTTAGAGGTGAGCAAACTCTAGGGAAAACTATAAAACAATTGAGTATAGCAATGGAGATCACCAACTATAACAACCACTAGAAAAATACAAACCAATATATCAATTGTGCAAGAAGAGCCATTGAAACCACAATCATTGATTTCAAGTGGAAGGCAAAACCACAATCAATCCATTGAGAGAGGAAATAATGCAAATTTAAAGAGCAAAAAGATTACATGCTTATATTGTTGTGAGAATGGATAAAAGGTTAGCTACTTTGCCAACTCTCACAATTACATGTCATATAGATACTCATGTTATATCTTAGGGCACCGACATATAAAGAGGACCTTACCATTAGATATCAAATCATAGAAATGATGAAATCCATAATAAAAATCTATATCTATTTTTTTCTTACAGATATTGAACTTTAGGTATGTATGATGGAATCCATAAGAAAAATCTATGTCTATTTTTTTCTTACAGATATCAAATTTTATGATGAAATCCATAATAAAAATATATATCTATTTTTTTTCTTATAGATATTGAATTGTAGGTATGCATGATGAAATCCATAAGAAAAATCTATGTCTATTTTTTTCCTTACAGATACGAACAAATATATCAACTATGCAAGAAGATGAATAGAAAACCGCAATCATTGATTTTGAGTAGAAAGCAAAACCAATTTAAGGAACGAAACACAATGTGCACAAGAACAGTAGATATTGTAATTTGAGACAATCTAGAAGAAGATTTCAACAATTATTAACACTATAGCATGCATGAAGACTTGACATATGTATATACAAGGTAGACCAAGGGCCTGACATCAAAATATTGTGGCCCTGACATAGAACAAGGCATCTTTACAATGGAAATTCAAAACGAGTCTCAATAATTTCTATATTCAATTGCCCAAGGTACATGAGCAAGGCAAGGGAAACTAACTAAAGCCTTTTGATCTATACAAGTGGAGACAACTTTGAGATTTCATTCAAAAGTTGGTTGCTTTCATCCACAAAGGAAATATGCTCAACCCTACTCACAACAACACTTACCCTCTCCTCATCATTGTATGTTTCACATTTGATAGATAGCCTAAACACAAACTGATGTGAAACAATATTCTTCAAGATCTCCTGGACCACTTCATGTTCAAGTAGTAACAACTGCAAGTTCATGGCAATGACACCCATCAAGATATTCCTAGTTTGGTTAAAATCAGTAACCCAATGGATGGCACTTGTATGGTCTTGCAATTCAAGTTTGAACATATAGTTGTAGTCACAATTAGTGAGGTCTTTAGAACATTTTGGGCAATACCAAAGGCTATTTGTTTGTTGCACAACCTTTTTCTTGCATTTTTTCCCATCAACAACATTTGGGCAAGAAAGGTAGAAAAAATTGTCCATTTGTAGCTTTGTCATGGTGGCACGAACAACTACAGTCTTGAGCCTCTCAAAGAAAGCAATGAATCGAGCATCTAAGATGAAGACATGACTATCATGATCACAAGAACAAGGACCTCCTCGTGTGAAGCATGATGAAGCATTCAATGAACCCTCTAAGACCCACAAGGACTTCAATGTTGTGGCCTCCTTGATGTCAGGATTTAAATAAAGCTTTGTGGATCGTAGAGTGTCAATTGTCTTTCCATTCCATGATGCCACATGACCACCTCTAACCAATAGAATGGGAGGAACCTCATGGGAGTACATATCGTACAATTGCTTCCCCTCTACCTCAGTATGGGTTCCCCAAAGAGTCACATCTATGCTAAACCATGAAGTGTCAATGAGGTCAGTGGCACGTTTAGCTATATTTGTCCCATCGTGCTTATGAATGGTCAATGTGGTTGAGATGGTCGATGTGGTTGAGATATTCTCTACAATACCAAGAACATCAACCAAATAATTAGTAGAAAGTGACTGGAGATCTTTGATTTGAGTGAAGTGGATGTTGTGGGTGGGTATGTTAAGCACATCAGAACCACAAGAGATAACTATTGAAGAAGGTTGCAAGAAGGCCTCCCATGGATTTGAGGAGTGAGTGTAAGCAGGGTTTGTTGCCTTAACATGACTGTTAGAGATGTCAAACACCATTCTGACCTCAACAATATCATAGAAATGATCAACTACATCATTGAAACATGTTAAATGTAGTTCACTTCAAGCAAAGTCAACAATGTCTAAGCCAAAGACCTTTCCATGACCTCTAGAATTATTGAAGTTTTGCAAAACACCCTTAGACAAGACCCAACCTCGTATTGTCCATGAGTTCTGATAAGGAGTAAGTGCACCAATTGGAATGATTGCATGACCCATATTGGACCCATTGGTAGGAGGTTGGGATCTTGGACCATACAATGATGAAGCAACACCGAAAGAGGTATGCCCATCTTAGAGCCCCCCAAGTCCAAACCACTAGGCATAGAAAGAAGCAAACTAGGTGCACCAATAATAGAAGCATGAATAGATAAAACTCTCAATGAGATAATAACAATTGACTTGCATATTACAAAGGAGAGATAGATAAGAAGTTGGAAACCACAACATGTGTGGATGAAAAAGACAATGACCATTTAGGGGTAGATTTAATGACTTCCATACATCTCTTTGTTAATAGTCTGACATACATATCCTACAAGTTGCAAAATGGACTGCTCAACAAAGTCACCTCCAACAACAAGCTCATTATATTTAGAGGGGAGGATAGCATCATGCATGTGGGTTCCGTTGGAAAGGTACACTCGATAACACAAGGAAGTACTATGCTTAGAAGCAATCAAGCTTAACAAGGTAACTTGCAATGTTGGGTAGAAGCCAGAGGAACCACCAAGCAAGCTGCTAATCACTCTATCGGTTAAGTTGACTTCCATGGTGAGGAAAAAGAGAAAAGAGAGACAAACTTGCAACCAAATCAAGAAAATATCTAATGAGGAGTGGGTGAAGTAGAACAAAGGATAACAGGTTTAATCGGTAAAGAGCAAGAAAGCACCACATAGTAAGTAGAATTTTTAATTTGACACTGAACACATTATAGGCCATTTAAAAAGGTAAATGTAAAGCAATTGAATGACTATAGCAATTCTAATATAGACAACCACAAGAGGAGTTAACCGAAAATACAATGAGCTTCTAAAGATGCAAGCACAAGAGCAACTAACACATAATGGTCATGGTAAGAAAACTTTATTACCATTAGTATTATGGAACTTAAACAACACAAATCTAACAAAGAAGAAGCCCAGCAAGCACATTTCATCCAAAATTAGTTACTCTCCAAAAAATGTATGCAAGATTTCATCTGCAACATAATTACCATGGTGGAACATAAACAACAAAAGTAAAATTTATTTACAAGACCATTTACACGAGACTTTTGTTTACAAGACCATTTATACATAGAAGCCTAAACACATAAACAATTTTCTTACAAAATTTACACGTATAGAAGCAATAGAGCCATTGAGAACCATCAATGATTAGCCTATTTACAAGAAAAACAAGATACAAACAAGGGAAGGTAACCAAAAAATTTGTAAGATGACATACGCAACACTACATGCTAGCCATATATTTTGCAATTGCACGCAATATTATGGTCGATGCACCCCCTCCATACAACTGATCATAGTAGAGCTCTTTAAACCAAAAGGACAAGTGATTAAGTTTGTTATACACACATTGGAAATTAGTTAGGGCACCCTGGAATGCTTGCATCTCAGCCTCTTCCAACAAATGTCCAAGAAGAGAAACATTCCTAGCACAGTTAACAATTATAGAGTAGGACTTTGACAATGTGTGTGAAAATTCATGTAGGCCCAAAGGTGCATTCACATCAAGTGTTGGGGCAAAGGTCAGCTCTTCACGAAGTGGGCCCGTGACACTCCCATTTGAGCTACTACTCGAGATCTCCACAACCTCAACAGGATGTTGAGGAACTGCCATTTCCCAAGCTTATATCTAGAAACAAATTTTTAGAAGCAACAAAAACATTTAAAACACTCATAAACAAATCTCATGTGGTTATTACTGCCAACAAGTGAGTATGTCTTTATATACTACCTGGAAATCAGATTTAATGCAATGACTCCTAATCTATCAAGACATTTAAGAAAATTTAAACTATGTTTTCTTCCTCAAGGATCACATTGCAAATGTATTTTTTTAGAGCACTAAAGAAAGATTATATATATAAGTATTTCAAGCATTTAAAAGTTGTTATGACTTGTGAAAAGAAGCTTACAACATAAAAACTTAATTTAAAGTCAGGGACACATGCCATACGACAAACTCCAACCACAATCCCAATTAAAGATAAATAATAAAGTAAATTTAAACTATATGGAAAAATAAATCTGAACTTCTTTGTATTTAAATAAATGATAAAAGTAATATGGATTATTTCTAAAAATTAATATAACAATAATTGTAGCATATAGTAAACTATATTAACAAAATAACCTTAAAGAAACACAATAAAATAGGCAGTTATAAATTTTCAATGATATGTAAATATATTTAGGAAAGTGAAAGAATTTACTTTGACAAAGTAAACAAATAAATTTTAATTCATTTTTCTAAAGATAAATAATAAAGTAAATTTAAATTTCATGAATAAATAAAAAATGAACTATTTTTTATTGAAGAAAACAATAAAATTCAGATTGGTGATTTAAAAAAATTAATACAATACTTTTTAAAGTGTAAAAAGAAATGTAATAAACTCACTTTAAAATTTATTTAAGATGCAGTATTTAAAACTTTTTAATGTTAAAGTAAAAAATAAAATGATTAGAAATTTGAATATTAAGTAATTTAACAATGAAGCTTAACACTAATACAGTCTCCATAATTGTCTTAGCAAGAGATCCATACTTATTTAAACAAATACTACAAAATGGAAACCCTGTGAAGTCTACAATGGTGGTGCCATTGATATCCTAGCTCTTACCAGTAAAAGAACCTGAAACTAAGGATCTCTGAAAAATAAGGCTTGTCAAATACAACACAACAATAATTAATCAAGCTTCACAAAACTATTAAACTACTTTAATTAAAGAAACTACTTCTAGCAATCAAATCCAATTGGTGGCCTTTCTATTGAAGGCTTTAGAAATATTTTTTTCGATGTTGTTTCCTACAATTTGTTAGAAATTTGAAACAAATGAATAACCCAGGAACGTTATAAGGGAGATTCTGATTTACAAAAAGGTGTAAATGCATAAACAAAAGTAGACCACCAAATTCGAGAGATATGGAAATGGCAGGGTGATAGAATTGAATTGTGAGTGAAAAGAAGAAGTTGTTTGCTTATTCCAATAACAAAAAAAGAAAAAAACCATATAAAATAAAAATCTATATGAGAGATGAGATGTGTAGAATGTACTTTGATTCAGGTCTTATTTTAGAAGTGGGGATGTGAGGGAAGAGAATTGAAGTGAAATATTAAGTTAATTTAACATTTCAAAAGGTACTTGCGAGGTAAATGTATGGGTAAAAGGTTTTCATGCAGAAGTGAAATGGAAGAGGAGAAAGATTTGCAAGAGCCAAATCAAAAGCAAAAGAAATATTTAAATGTAAAGGTGGTAGGATATTTCTTATGATTGTGAAGTATTTGGAAGGAGGAATAAGCTAAAGTGAAGAGAGGGAATATTTTGCAAGTAAATCATACAAGTGGATATTTCTTATGATTGTGAAGTATTTCGAAGGAGGAATAAGCTAAAGTGAAGAGAGGGAATATTTTGCAAGTAAATCATACAAGTGGAAACCAGACATGCATAGTTGAATCATGGGGGAAAAGTATTTGCAAATCAAATGTGTAGGGAATATTACTCTAAAGGTGGAAAAGATTTCATGAGAATGTGAAAAACAATTTAAAAGGAAGATAAATGTAGTTAAATAATATTTCAAAGGTGAATAATTCAGGTAAGTGAATTTCAAAAAAAGATAAATGATTTCACTCAAAGTGAGAGGGTACGAAGGAAAATATTAAAACTATGGTTTTAATATTTTAATTATTGTAAAAAGATAAATGTATTTGAATAATATTTCAAAGGTGAATAATTCAGTAAGCGAATTTCACAAGAAAGATAAATTATGATTTCACTCAAAGTGAAAGGTTGTGAAGGGAAAATTAAAACTATGGTTTTAATATTTTAATTATTGTAAAATGAGACATTTATTATTGATCTACCTTGATGATATTTTAAATTTAGATCATATGCATGCTAAAGAATTGTTGCAAACAAAAAAATTAGAAAACAATTTTAATCTCCTAGGAAATGAGATCTCCTTACAATAGTCAATAATCATATGAATATGTCTTTGAATAGATTATTTTTCTTGTACCTAATAAGGATTAAAAGATTTTCTATTTCAAAGTAATTCTCATTTAAGTTATTAACATTTACAAACCAAGTATGTTGATCTGATGAACATATTATATATTCTTGAATTCAAAGTCAAACATATATAGATCATTAACCTTATTGCTATCCTTAGATATGGAGCATAATATAAATAGAATAAAAGGGCCATAAAAAGATCATCTTCTTACCAGAAAACATTTCCTACCTTTATAAGATAAAATGTCAAATGTATAACATCACCTTTGAAACCTAAAAGTGTGCCTATAAACCTCTAGGAATAAACTAGTGACTTTGTGTGAACAACGTCTAATGCCAATACAGAAGTGAATAGAAATAAGACCTTGGGCTTTCACCAATTGGATGATTTAAGTAGGATTATTATTTCATCAAATTTAATAATGTTACACAATGAAATCAACTTGTGACCATGTGTAAAGCATAAAGTATGAACCATGAATTTTGAGAGACAGACTATGAATTGTATTTAAAATTCTATGAATTCACTGGTCTGTTAATCAATGAAACTTTATGTATGCATTATCTAATCACCAATTGATGAGAAAAATTAAAATATATTACTAAAAAAAATATATTAAGCTTCCTAGGGAGCATGTGTACTACACAACAACCCTTGTGACTACTTGTCGAGACAAAAATCCAAGTCTATTAATTGATTATAACTATATCTAGACTTCAAATAACTTTGAATAGATGTGTCCATTCCTTCAAGAGCATTCTTAAAACCTATATATAAATGTTTGGGTGTTTTTTGTGACTTGATAAAACTATGAACTATGAAGCAACAAGGTTGTTAGAAAGTACACTAAGATAGTACACTAGTAACGCTACCAATAAGATTGTTTAACAATTTTGCATAGATTATCAAGTTGACAAAACTTTGCAACTTAACTAGTGTATGACATCCTTGACTTGGTAAGGAAATCAATACTATAAAATGATTGAGAACAATTAAAAAAGACTTAATTATGTGCACATCAACATTCTTGATTTGATTAAACTAAGGTGACAAAGGAATTCCATGCACAGCTTAGAACATTACCACAACATTTAGGGGGTTGACTTAGCAACGCATGCTTTTTTAATGGATGTGAGAAGTTTAAAATTTTCTAAGGTAAAAAAAGAGGATAACAACTTCAAATAAATGTATATATGATATTGAAAACTTAGCAATATCTAATAATACCTTATGTGAAAGATTTACATACTAAAATATAAAGTTAATATTCTTCTAGCATTTATGTTTATCTTAAATTAGGACTAGATCAATTAGGCCACAAGCCTATTCCAGAAGTTGCAGGTCTCCAAAGAAAGCCGTTGGTGTGGAGATGGCATCAGTTTCGTGCTCCCATCTCAAATTCTCTCGCAGTCTTTCTCTAGTAAATGGCTTCAACAAACTCATAAGCACTCAAAATCTCTGAGGCAATTTGTTTGTGTTTTTTTATTGGTTGTTTTTCTGTGTTTCAAGGGTAGAGTTGCCAGGGGAAGAAAAAAGGACTGAAAAATATATAGTCTCATGGAATGCAATGACTACAGGATATTTGCAAAATGGATCTATTGAAAACGCCTTGGAAACTTATAAGCAAATGCACTTGGCAGGTGTAATGCTAGTCTCCACAACCTTTGCAAGCAACCTTCCAACCTATGCTAGAATGGGAGATTTGTAACTAGGCATTGGTATAGATCAAAGTATAATTGAAAGGTGTGGATCCCAGCGCCTCAAATAGCATCAATTATATATATTCCATAGTTAGAGTCAATGAAAACCATATGAAAGAACTTAGCTTATATTTGTATATGTAAATTCTATTGAGACATGGACTAGCTAGGACTCGAACCTAGGACCTTCCATATGCTGCTGGAGTGCTCTACCACTGAGCTACTGGCCCCTCTTGGACCAGTCCATCGTCAGTCTGGGTGTGGCTTATTTCCAACACCAACACCCCCCCTTAAGCCACACCTCTCGTGTGCTTGGGGCTCCTAGCCTGGGCCTGGCTTTGATACCATGTTGAGACACAGACCAGCTAGGACTCGAACCTAGGACCTTCCATTTACTATTGGAGTACTCTACCACTGAGCTACTAGCCTCTCTTGGACCAGTCCATCGTCGGTCCAGGTGTGGCTTATTTCCAACACCAACAAATTCTTCCATCAAAATAGTAGGATAGATTCACTAAGAGATTGATACTTACGCAACCAAAAAATAGTTTTAGGACTAGAGGAAGATCCATTCGTTTCTCTGCTATGAACATCTTTGCTACACCAGAACTACCTTTTTAACCATTCTAACTCTATCAGTAAAATGGAAGGTTTTTGTGTGGGGAAATTTTCTTGGCATATGAGAAAACTATAAGAATAAATTTAGGAGTATCTTACTGCAATGTTGTTTCTATTTTAAACTACAAGTATCTAACTCAATTGCTATGAATTTAACACAAGCACTTTCTATGTAATACAAATGATGCACACATTGAAAATCCAAGCACAAATCCAAGAAAAATTTGGAAATCCAAAATTTAAGAAAGCTAAAGCAATCTAGCAGGGAAATAAATGTGGTATATCTGTTTCGCAGTCCAAGAAAGAGAAGATGAAAAAAATACCATGGCATATCTATTTCACTATTTGAGAAATAGAACGAGGGAAAAAATATATACCATGTTATATCTATTTCATCGTCAGAGAAATAGAAGAGAAGAAATAAATACCATGTTATGTCCTCACCTCATCCTATGAAGTTTTAGCTTCCACTAGATGTTTTTCCCTAATCTTCACCAGTGAAGTTACATATCCTCTCTCCAAACATTTGAACAGACAAAATGATGGTTGATAGAAGCATTTACAATGGAAGAGAATGAAGCAACATAAGCATTAAGGGCAGAAGAGAATGAAGGAAGCACACGATCTAGGATGTCAGAAGATCATCAGCCAAGATGAAGGCCATACCACAACCTCCACCTCCTGCCATTAATTTCCACCAACCTGTATCTCACCGACCGGATCACAAGATGTAGATAGGTTTTATTTCTTGCAATAGCCGTTGGGCACCATACGCCAGAGAAATAATTCTAAATTTACCTGAAGTCACCCAAATTTCCTGTCAGAATATTGGCTTGGATAGTGACCGTGCACTCAGAGTTCTATGAAATGAACTCCAAGCGCTCTCGATTGAATCTCACTTTTCACTTATCCAAATGTGTGTATTCTATTAATGACTGTGTTGCATAGATTTAAAGAAACCAGACTTCACGTTGATCCATGAATTCTTATAAGCCCTCTTGCTATAATGACATTGGCACCAGTCATCAATATCACTGCATCCAATGGACAGGATGATTGCAATGGTCGTCCTATACCCGTTGGAGAACCTGGTCCCTTCAATGGCACCCTGCATGTGTATGGAGCTCGACTCCTTTTGGAATGATAGGCATAACTACCCTATTTACAATGCTTTAAAATAAGATAACAAGTGTATTACATGAAAAAACAAACATAAAGAAACAAACTAAACTATCTTAGCCTATTTCATTATAATATAATGCAACTCGATTGAGAAAATAATGAATGCATAGCACCAATGAAGCTAGCTAGTTAACTACAAATGCAAACCTTGATTGTTTTAGGTATGCTTCCCGATGTGTGGATATGCGATTGCTCCTTAGTCCTACTACATGAATTTGTGCATTCCAAGGTCTTATGAAAATGACTTGGGTTGAATTGTGTTAGTAAATAGATCTATCACTTCAAAATAGATAAGAAAATTGTGACTTGACCAATGAATGGTGACAAAACTGCCTATAACAGTTGGAGAGATCACTAATAGAATAGTGATCTTCCTCTGTGATTGAGAGGTCCAACTCTCTTGTATGATTTAATTTGGGGTTTTTAAGGAATGCTTTTGACCAAAAATTAAGAAAGGAACTCTGTAAAAAGGAAAATAGAGAAAAACTCTAGATGAAAGACATAAAATCCATCTAGAGTTTCAAAGGACAAACATAAAATAGGGCTTGAACGGGAATAAACAATGACACAAAGTTCAATAGTTCATACTCTGAATGATAATTGATAAGATAAATAACAATCTCTTCCCAACATATAAGCACATAAGAAAATAATTGCACATTGAACATAAGAAGAACATAAAACCACTCAAAACATAAAGTTTCTATATTAAACTCAGGTGCAACTAGTATAACAAACAAGCATTGAAGAATGATTACAAATTAACATAAGAAAAATTACAATCAATGAGAGAACAAAATAGGCATAGAGTTTTGAAATATTCCTTCAATTTTTCAATGAAAATGAGAACACAAATCCTCTCAAAATTCCTTATACAATGGTTGTGCTAGAAAGATGACCAATTGCTGCTAGAAATATACGGAAAAGTAAAACCCTTCTCACCAAGCTCTCCTGAAAAAAAGTTAGAAAAGGATCCCCTTTTCCTACAAATAAAACTCTCCTTAATAGCCTAACCCCACTTCGTAACTAATTCTGGAAAATCATTTACAAATAATAAATCCTTTTTCCTTCCCGTGCGCACAATATTTAACTCATAAAAATGAGTTAAAACATTATTAAAATGCAATTTGTTTTAAATGATAGGTTTAAGCTTCAAATTGATTGGCAAATAGTTGTTGTAATTGTTGGTGTATATTAATCTTACTTAGGTTTGCACATCAATCTATGTTTAGCCTCGAGCTATACTTGGCATGCCTAGATTAGCTTAACTAAGTTAAGTGGTTGCTTTTCTTATAGTTGGAGCACCACTATTCCTAGTGAGCTTTTTTTTAATCTTTGGCTCAACTATTCTTAGTCAATTGTGCCCTATATGCACTACCTCTTGGAAGCTAATTTATAATCCCATTATTTGTATTCTACGTGTCCATCACTTTGCAATAATTATTTTCTTGTGGATTGAGTGTGCTCCTATTTGTCTCAGGTGGCTCAATTTAATACTTGCATTCACTTAGTGATCTTGGTCAATCTCACATGGTATCAGAGCAGGATTAGATTTATTGATTGTTTATCTAGTATCAATATGCAGATTTATTGTTCAAAATACTAGTTGCATGCAAATTGTTCTGTGTCTATGTATCCCTATTGAGCCCATGCTTGCAGAGCTGATTCAATTTGTAGAAGAGGGAAAATGAGGAGGGAAATTGTGTAGAGAGTAAGGTTACAGAAGGAGATCCTAGATCTAATCGTAGAGGAGGCTCACATTTCAAATCTGAGCATAGAGGATTCATGAGGAAGGTGTGCAATAAAGGCACTCAACAAAGGTGTGATAGAGGAGGCTTGTTTGAGCCCTGTTTCACCCTAGCACTCCTCTATTTGTAAGTAGTAGCACCCAACACACATAAATGACCTACAAATTGGTTCTTTCTTGGCTGCCTTTGCTCCAAAAATACCTAAATCACCTCCAAATGCCTAGAAATGTGCAACTCACCCTTCAAATAGCAAAAACACCCTACAAACAAGAAAAATCAACTTGCATAAAGGTGAAACATCCCATTTTTTTATCTGAACTTTGTCTTGTTTTTGTAGATTTCACCCAGTTAGGGCACATTTTTTGCAAGATTTGCCCAGAATTGCACCCTAAACTATTTTTTAATTTGGGGCTTTTTCTTTTTTTAACTAAAATCTATATAAATAAATTTAGTTTAAAAATCTTCTTTTGCTAAATTAAGGATAAAATCTCCTTTTTTAATAGTTGAAAGGGCTTTTTTCTCCTCATTGTAAAGTTTTATTTTGTCCAAAAATATATTTTTGACAAATAAAACAAAGGAGCATTTAAATTGTAGTGTTATTTTTAGGCGAAAGTTAAATCTCTTGCAACTGGCGACTTGATTGAGTGCCAAAAATTGGATTATATTGTAAACCAATTTGGGCTTAATCACACTATTTCTATAATAAAGTGTCATTTCCAACCCAAAATTAGATTCACCTTTTCTCACACACTCATAAAGCATTTTTTTAATTCTTAGGGGGATTATTCATAGTATTTTGTAACCAATGAATTGAGATAAAGTTTAAAATTTAGGGGGTTCATCATGGATTTTAGTATTTATTGCCATCCTTCTATTGTCAAACTAACCTCAGAGAAATATTTATCTTGGAAACAAGGGATAAAGAATCACTGTCTTCAATAGGATCTATTGCCTTATCTCCTTGGAGTTGTTCTTAAGCCAAGTGACTATAAACAGAAGAATAAATGGTTTAACAAAAAATACATGCTCTATGGACTAATAGGGCTTACTATTTCTATAGATATTTTACATCATATAGGCCACACTAAGTGCCCCTTCATTGCTTGGACCATCATCTAGTAATTGTATGGAGGCTTTATATTTATGTCTAAAAGTGATGTTTCTATGGATAACTAGGCTCTTGTGGATGATATTGAGACTTCTATTTCCCCTTTGTGTATGGACACATCCTCATGGGACAATTAGTCTATTTGGTTAGCATACATTGATACCCCATCTATAGTTAAGGACACTCCTAGAATACCTACTACTACTTCAGAGTTTAGTGTTGCTTCTTCCAAAGCTTCTAGTGATTCTTCACAATAGTCTTTTTTAAGGTTCACTTCATTGGGAGACACTTCTTCCAAACATCTCTTGGTTGTTTGTTGAGTCCCAAATTTTGAATTGTGATGACACTTTGGAGGGTATCATTCTTCTATTTGATAACAATTATCTTGCACCTGCTACTACTATAGAGTTTAGAGAGGCTTCACCAAGGGCTTCCAATGATTCTTTGCAGGACATCTCTTGGGATATGCTTTGTATCCACATGGCATGCACTGACATTCCATACATCACTTCTTTGGATCCCGTTCTTCATCAGTTTTCATGTGATTTTTAGAGGTCACATGTTTGAGTTAGGCCTAAGCCTTCTGATTTGATTGTGACTCATTTTGACATTAGTATGAAGACATTTGAGTAGTATTATGAGACAACATACATCATTAGACTTACCACCTCACCTGTCTTCTTTGAGTTGTAGTTACTTTAGCATTCACCATTGAAGTTGTTTCTTCCTAAGGGGAGAAATATCATTTGCAACAAATGGATCATTTTTAGGATTCATATACGGGCGTTCTCTTTTGGCATAGGGGTTACTTCATTGTGAGGGGCCTACATAGTCTCTTTATAACTCCCTCCTATGGGGGAGATATCTACATCATCATAGTTAGAGTGACATGGTTTTAGGCTTTGTGTAGAGTTATCATCTTCAAGGAGGATTCCTAGTCCTCTTATTTTATCCTTTTCTCTCTTTTTGGAGAGGGTTTTTTCCCATGTGTTTTTCTTTGTTTCTCCATTTTATGAGAGATTGCATTGTACATGGGTACTTGATTAGGCCTAATTTCCAGGACTCATCTTCATTTAGCCCACCTAATCTATACTTAAGTGGTTGTTGGTGTATATTAATCTTTCTTAGGAGTGCATATTTAGGAGTCTATGTTTAGCCTTGAACTATACTTGGCTAATAGCTACAACAACAGCCAACAACAACTACACACAAACAAACTGCACTAAGCAACAACCATGTAACACCCTTGGAGTTGTATAAGCCAACAAGCCAACAAAGTGACAAAGAAGGAGAACCAAAAAAACATAACCAGCTACGTAAAAGACATAGCCAAACTCAACAACATAAACCTAAAATTAGAAAAACAAAAGGGTGGTTGTCCAGCAAACAAAAATGATTTTTGTAATTTATAGATATAACTAAAAAAGTTTATATAAATTTAAAAAAATATTATTTTTCCAAAGATTAAAAATATTGATTTCCATAAAAGCTAAAATAAAATTATAGAATATGAAAAAGAAAACACAAAAAAAATGAGAAAAGAAGAACAGATAAAAAAAGAAAAGAAAAGAAAAGAAGAATACTTGGAAACAATGTTGAAGGAGAAGTAGAGGTCTTTACATGCAAGGAGGTGGCTTGTCAAGTTCGTAATTACAAGCACTGAAAATTCAATTAGCCCCACTATTTATACGCAAACCCCATTCCTTTTACGTTGGATGATATCTCACCATAGGGTTCCATCTAGTTATTAAGTGGGTTCGATTGAATCCCCTTTGATTGAACCCCAACATGTTTGTTGAGGGATTTTGACCATATTTTACCTATTTAGCCTAGAAATGGGACACACTATTGTGCTTCCACCCTTTATTGATTAGCAATCATATCACATAGTTTATGCATGGTAAGAGCTTATATGATAGTTCGCTAGACCTTTTTTAGATAACATCTTATATTCCTTAAATGGTTAGTAAGCAAATAAAATGGTGGTCATTCATAGATGGTAATAGTTTTCTACTAATGGTTTGTAGTCAAATGTTCAAATGGAATAATGTGGATAGAAAAGCTCTAATGAATGGAGACATTTGAAAACTTTCTTAGGGGCCCTACCTCCATGTAGGATAGTTATAGGAACTTATGTGCTAGATAAGAATATTGTGTTTCTAGAACATGGTGGGTCTTATATCTTACTCCATCCCATACGATTTGGCCATACTCTTAGATTTACTAATGAGATCGTCTCCCAATATGCTCCCTTCCATAATAATTGGGTGATAATATTAGATTTTCCAATGACATCATATCCCAATTTACTCTCTCCCAATTCACTCCCTCCCATACTAATGGGCCATATTCTTAGATTTTCCAATGAGATCATCTGCCAATCTGCTTCCTCCCATACTAATTAGACCATATTCTTAGATTCACCAAGGAGAATATGGCCCAAGTAGTATGGGAGGGAGTAGGATGGAAGGCCCACCATGTCCTATGAAAACTAAAGAAAAATATCTTGTTTAATACAACAATACATCTCTTTTTACCTATTCAAGCATGAAAGATGGTAATTATCTTACCATTTAAAAGATGAATGATTAAAGAAAATTAAAAGTCAACAAACTATTTTCTATAATGTCAAAAATTATATACCCTTACAATTTCATGCTACACTTTTCACTCACTTTAGTGTCCATTCCCTTAGTATGTTTTAATTTTATTTTTAGCATTGCCTTAGCCTTTTCCCACCAACAAGTATCATGTTTGTTTATGTTTTACCTTTTGTATTTCTCTTTTATGTAATTCTATTTTAGTGTCTCATTTTTATTGTTGTTCTAAGGTGTTTTAAAGGTTTGCAAACCAAAGTCACTTGGACACTAGTGGAATTCTCAAACATCCATGTGACATGCTAGCATCCCATGACCATCTATTATCTAGAGACTATTTTTGAGCAGTTCTTGCCACCTTCCACTGCATGTGTAATTTTGTGTAATGCCTCTATCATGTTTGAATGAATTTTTCGACCTATCTTTCCTTTTTTCCTCCCTCCAACTCTTTTATTTTGAATCATCTTGGAAACTATTGTGATCTTCTTACTAATCTTGTGAATCTTTTAGCAACTCCATTGTTCTCCATTTGCATTTTCTCTCACATTTTGGGACTTTCTATATCATTCTTGGCAATCTTCCTTGGTATTCTATAGCATATAATGACATTGTGTTGTTTTTACAAGATTCATGTGATAAATCTTCAAGTTCTTGGCATCTTCATAGGGTTTGTGGAACCACTATCTCTTGTTGGGCTCCTTCTTGGGCCTTGTCCTTGGTTGGGTAGAATTCATCTTATTTTTTTGAGATGATTGAGTTCCATTCTCTCTCTCTTTGTTATTCTTTTGGTGTCAACCAACTTTTGTGTAGAATTACTTTGTGGGTTTCCTCTATTTCCCCTCAATTCCTTCATACACTAGTTTGCTTAACTTGAACACACTATAGCATGAACAATCATAGTTTTATCATTGTGATTGTTGTTATTTTTCTTAGATACACTTAAGATAGAGAGCACACACTTTTTTTCTCCATTATTATCATATGGTTGTCTATAGAGATTGGGGAACCTACATAGGGGCTTGACCTTGTAATTGATAAAATCATGTCATGTCTACATGGTAAAATGATTATGATAAAGAGGTCCTAATCACAACCACATAGGCATGAATTACATTCCTCTCAATAGCTTTGTTTTTCATGATGTGTTACTTGAGGGACTCTAGGGTCACTCAAGAGACCCATCCTTAAGTTGTAAGGTCACCTGAGTGACCTTACCTAGCAAAATGGATGACCCTCTCATTTTTAAATGCATATGTTAACTCTTCATTTTAACTTTTCTTCATTCTTTTTAGATCATTTTAACTCACAATTTTTTATGCCAATTGTGACATGTAGACATCTATGTGACATGCTAGTGTCCTAGGTGGTTAGTTCTAGACATTTGTAATAGGTTCCTTTCTATTTCATATTTGCATTTCTACCCCTAGTTTACAAAATTTGTCACTAGAAATCTTATAAAATTAAAATTTCATTAACTAGCATAGTGTTTTGGCTTGATTAGAAAACTTTTTTTCTCAAACATGAAACACATAGGCACATCTAGTTAAATATGCTCTTTTGTTAAGAGAGAAGTAGATTAAATTTATTATAGGTGAGCTAGTTGTTCCTAGTGTAGTCATTGAGATCATTTGATAAGGAGAAGCACACATTTCTTTATTGATTTGAATTTTATACACTACATTTGCTTCCTATAATATATTGATAAGATATATACATTTTGTTTTCATTCTCAAGATTAAAGTTTTAGAATTTTTACATTGTCCATAGA
Source organism: Cunninghamia lanceolata (assembly GCA_027924645.1). Taxonomy (NCBI): domain Eukaryota; kingdom Viridiplantae; phylum Streptophyta; class Pinopsida; order Cupressales; family Cupressaceae; genus Cunninghamia; species Cunninghamia lanceolata. The sequence continues at coordinate 2,194,587 of BSBN01000696.1, read as the reverse complement.
AGAACTCTATCATTTACCACTAGAGAGACATTTGAAAAAGATTCCACCTAAAACTATACATTTTGTATTTGAAATATAGAAGTATATTAATGATTATATAAAAGATGACTCAAAAAAAGTACCTTGCAAGTTTGTTCATTGTATATTATTATAAAGTATAAAACTTTATATATAAATCATACGAGTTTGAAGAAAAGAAGCAATGATATACAATTTTTGCCATTACACATATCATGATACTTTTGGCAATAAATTAAAAGTTAAAATATATCATAATTCCCTTGGTGATAAAATAAAAGCTAAAATATCACAAAAATCTTGGCCATAAAATAAAAGGTTAAAATATATAATGATACATATGGCATAAGTCAATGATCATCAATTGTGAATCACATTACTTATTGTTCCCATCACTCCCTCCTATTATTAGGTTCAGCATCCACCTGCTAGTGGGAAATTCTTTTCCCTTTACCCACATCTACAAATGTCTTATTCTCTCCCACATTGCTCTTCTCCCGACCATTATTGATTAAAACATTCTTATATTGGCAATTTCAACAATGTAGACAGTTTCTGAAGTATTTAATGTAAATAGACAAATTCTTAGATTGGAATAGAACACCTTACTACTAAATCTTTTGATGATTGTGTTTGTTGAATAGATGAAACAAAAAATTTTAAATTTGAGTAATAGATAGAGCAACTAACCAGTGAATGAGTTAAAGGAAAAGTGAGGATTGTAGTTCAAACTCTAGCTACAACTTTGGGAATCTGCAAATGCACATTAAGCCTCTTATTTTGGGGTTCCTCATGATACACACAAGTTTGTCCCACCATACCATACTAATATTGTTCCACCAAGTCTAATCCCAAATCCCAACCCCACAACAATCATTGAGAAGTGTTCATCCACTTTACTTTATAGATCAGGGAAAATCAAGGTAAATGCATGGGCATCAATAGCAACCACAAAACTATCTAAATTCAAGCTATAAAGATCCCAATCTAAGAATGAAGCACAAGATGCCATAGAAATCAAATGATTAAAGCCATAATATCTAAATTCCTATGCCAAAGTTGATTCTCCTCCATTGCTCTTTTCCATTTTTCTTTGTTTTCTCTCAAATTTGTAGCATGCAAAATTGATGTAGAGAAAATTTAGCAGAAGCTTACAAAATAGGTGAAACACTCTTGAAAGTCTGCAAAATAGCCAATTGAGAGTATATCGGCAAGACCATTTGAATGTCACACCGAAAAATACATATTCTTGCCTATCAGCAAGACACTACACCGTCGGTTAAGCTCAAAAATCCTTCGCCAATACCTAGCTCTCATCGAAAAGCACACAACATGAACTTCTCCTTTGGCAGGACTAGCCCACTATCTACCCGATGAACCTTTGGACTGAATCCATTGGTGTGATCTCTATCATTGGTGAAGCCTTCGACCCCTATCCCGACGGCACTTCTCACACCGATGCACCTTGATTTCTACCTTCCATCAGCAACACAATATCTATCGGCCACTTCGTAATTCCCTTCGCCAATGTGTCACCTCTCGCCGATAGGTTCAATACCATAGTCACCATCGGCAGGACACAATACTATTGGCCACCTACAAAACCATCGCACCGATGCCTTGAGTCACTCCGATGACTCTTCCATACCCGCCTTCGTCGGCAAGACATCCACTGTAGGTGTAGCATTACATTTGTTCTCCGATACCAATCCTCTTGCCGATATGCTTATAACAACTCTCCGTTTGGCCAAACTCTCCATCAGCTAGACACTATTCTATCGGCCTAACCTTTCTTCAGTGATCCTGATACTGAATGTCATGCCGAACACTTATCATTAGCTACTCTATCGGCGATACCTCACAACGGTCTCCCCAATCGGTGAGAAAATGAACTATCGGCTCCCACTCAGAGTCTTACGCCAATATACCTCCTCATGCCGATGTCTTCGGCCAAAGCTACTATTGGTGAGACTACCAATATCAGGCCAACACAGCTCTTCTTCACCGATGCCCTGATTCTCGCCGATGTATTCGGCCAAGACCACTATCGGTGAAACTTTCACCGTCAGGTGAACATAATGTTTATACGCCGATATGAATCCTCACACCGATGCCTTTTCCGTCGGTGGCACAGATGGGACTCACGCCGATGCTTTCAAACATGCATTTCTTGACTTGAATTGGACCCTGACCTGGCCAACGATACATATATAGATACTACAGATGGATACACACAATATATACACCCTGCAAATGCACACTAAATGACGATTTCCTCTAGAGAGGGGTCTGCAATTCCTAACCTTCCATATCTAACACGAATAAGAAAAAAAAAATGGGAAATTAATCTACAAGCCCATTCCACTGATTTCCCCCAAAATCTACCAATGGAATGGATTTTCAGTGAATTCGACTACAGAGACACAAAACTAGATTATATATAGACCCTACATAGAAGGAATTTCCACACAGAGTATCTACACTGGATATCTACACAGTATTCAGAATCTGGAAAGAAAATAAATTGCAGAACTTCTATTCCTTCTTGATGTTCAGAATTACATTTTCAACTGTTTCATTCTCAAAAGACAAAAAATATACATCACCGTCCCTGCTACAAAAGGTTTTCCCCTTTTTATCTTTCCCAATGTGAGGGACTGACATTCCCCTCTATTTCTGGGATTTGAATTTTCCAAAATTATAGGTGGAAACCCCTAATCTATTACAAATGACATCTGTTTTGCATAAGACAGCAAAACTCTTAGTGCTAAGACACCTTGATTATCTTTCCCTTAATCCAAACTGTCAAGAAATGTCAAGTTTGGAGTTTACCAACATGAAATGCTAATAGAGAATGTTACATTTTTGAAGATGCTATAAGGTAACATAAAATGTCAAAAACTATATTAGTCTTCTTCTTCTCCCTCTTGTGTATGTTGATCCAGTTGAAGGGGTGCCCCTGCACCAAAAATATATGATAAGCTCAATATGGATGTATGATAACAAGATCACAAGATGAATGATATGAGTGATAGCAAAATATTGAAGATTATGATTGTGGTTAACCATGAAATGGAGATGAAGGCTTGCTTTTATAGAGGACTAGATTAGAATGAAGGGTGAGGATTGAATGATGAATGTATATAATGGTCAATGGATGAGATTGAGAAATCATTTAAGACAAGGTCCTTCATTTAATAAAAGGTAGAGGTGTGACAACTTTTTTAAATGAAGGTGGTAGTGTGAAATAATTTAATGAGAGGGGGTGATGTGTGAAGATAATGATAAAGATGAGGGCTAATTTAAATAAATATTTTATTTATTTAAATTGGATGATGGAGAAAATGGAAAATTATTAAATAATTGAAAACCATTATTTAATAACGCATAGAAGAAATAGAAAATGATTCATTAAATAATTAAAAACAATTATTTGATTATAGAGGGAAAATGGAATAATGGAAATGAACAATTAAATAAATAGAAAAAGTGAATTAATTAAATAATTCAAAATTATTTAATTAATAGAAGAATATGACATCAGAAGATAATTATTATAAAAATGTTATACGTAGATTCAGGACATTTTTAAAACATCTACATACTCCACACTAATTTACCCACCATTTCTGAAGGTGAAGGCATTGTTGAACTTTTATTTTGTTTGCAACTCGTAAAGGTACCCACATAAACACGTTGGGTTCCCCTGGTAAGATCTTTCATCAAAAGTCATAAGTTGCATTCCTTTAGAAATTGGCCCACAAATGCGGTTGAAGGATACATTCCAATAGCTCAACTTGGACAATGTAGATAGTTCCTTAGGTATTCCTCCACCTCTTGATACAAGTCCAACTATTCCAGAAGTTCTATTTTCGCCAAAGATGCTAGTATCATACCTTCTAATTGGTTTTCACATAAATTTAGCAACCTCAACTAAGATAGATTCCCAATGTTTGGTGGTATTTCCCCTTTTAGATGATTGTTTGACAAATCTAGTATAGTGTTTGTTGTCAGCATCTATTCTAGTCTATAAACATTTCCTTTTATTTTGATGGCTAGCACATCCTCATAGATTGTATTTCTAATCATTTGCAAAACTTTAGGGTTTTTAAATCCCTCCAGGCTCTATAGAGTAGAGGGAATTCTTCCCCTAAATTTATTATTGGACAAATCCAACACCCAGAATTTGTTGAGATTTCTAATCCATAGAGGAATATCACCCTTAAGTTCATTAGAGCTAAGTATTACAACCCTTAACTCTCGACAATTTGCAAGAGGGTATGAAAAAAGCTCAGCTACCAATCTATTCATTCCCAAATCAAGAAGTCTAAGTTGTGTACAATTGGCCAACGATGTAGGTAGGGTCCCAGAAAAATTATTGGAATGAGCAGATAGAACTTCTAGAGAAGAAGAAAAATGGATTTCTAGATCTTCATTAAATGAGTTGCTAGATAGTTTTAGCCTCTTTAAGGCTGTGCAGTTACTCAATGTTGTTGGAATTCTTCCATACAAAAAGTTGTCTGCCAGTATCAAATCGGTTAAATGCTTGCACTTCCCTATGGATGGTGGAATCTTTCCCATTAGCTGAAAGAACCATGAACTGACTAAGATGAGTGCTAATATAAAAAATGGAGTGAAAGCAAGAGAAATTACAATGCATAAACAATGCATAAGATGAGTACATATAGGTGTAGAGAGGTGAAGAGGTTGAGTTGACTTCAACACTCAACTCACCAAGTGTTGAATGAGTGTTGACACATAGCTTGGAGAGCTTGACACAACTCTCCAAGTTGACACCTCACACACCTATATGTACTCATCTTATGCATTATTTATGGATTGCAATTTCTATTGCTTTCACTCCATTTTTTATATCAAAACTCATCTTAATCGATTCATGATTCTTTCTTGAGATAAGAGCCTCACTAAATTTGTCCGTGGTTCTTTCATTAGTTGATTATTAGATACAGCTAATCTCTCTAGTGAAATCATCCCACTAAGGCTTTCAAGAATACCCTCCAAAAGGCTATTGTTGTAGATGACAAGCTTAGAAAGATTCTTTAGTTTACCAATATTGTATGGTATTGGTCTAATTAAATTGTTTGAATAAAGATGCAAAAATTCTAAAGATTTGAGTTGTCCTATGACCTTTAGAATTTTCCCTGTCAAATTCAATAAAGTATAATTCATATCTATTACTAAGAGGAGGGATTGAAGTAGTAAATAGCATGTTACCTTCAAAGTAAGAAGGCATGAGAGTAGTGCACCTAAGAGAGAGTTATTGCCAAGCACAAATTCAAGGAGAGAAGTGCAGTCTCCTAGTTGAGGTGGTATAGGTCTAGTTAAATTGTTTGCATTCAAAAGCAAATATTTCAAATATTTGAGATTTCCTATGGCCTTTTGAATTGTTCCTATCAAATTTGATGGTGGTGGATGTCACATCCATAAGACAGTCAAACACAAATCACAGAATTATTGAACACATTTAGAAATTCAACAGACAAATATAAACACAAAACATATAATCATCAACTTTGTGCTGTTGCACATTTGATTACTTGGAACATGATTACAAATTAGTACAATGAATGATGATGCATTCTCATGATCATTCGATCATTACTTGACTTGATACTTGTATTACATTATGCCTCTTTTATAGAGGGCTTACTCATGACATTACCTATCTAGGCTCTTCTAATTCTTCTCTAGAAACCATTTCCTTCTGAATTATTCCTTCTTCTAGAAACCTCTGTCTTTCTAGAACCTTTCTAGAACTCTCTTAGCATTCTCTCTCATTCAAGACACCTCCTTGACCTATTTGTCTTTTTGTCTTTTTTACTTTTCCCAATATCATTGGTGGGAGAAATTACATATTCCAACACTTGCCTTAATTTTGACCACATGTTTATCATTCCAAATTTTATCTTTTGAGTCTTGTCTTCCAAGTCTACTGACTCACTAATCCTTTTCTTGCTTGATATCTTCAAATTGTCTTTTAGATCTGCTGATCTCCAACTCTTCACCAACTATTGTGGTCGTCCTTCAAACTTTCAAATCTTCAAAACTTCAAACTGGAAGTCCCTCTCTCTATCTATAGTTTTCCACTTTGCATAATATCTCAAACCTTCACACCTTGTTTGTTTGCTATCATTTTTCACATATGAACATTTATACTTGAACAACGTTTTCAACATCCTGTAATTTGTTGCCAGTTTGATCCATAACTCCAACCACAATTTATTTTCATGCAATTCATCATAGATTCATTTTTCCATCCGTTATTCCAACACATATTTTCACAATGATTCTTCATTCCAAAAATTCTCCAAGGATGAATATCCCAACATATTTCCTTGCTATGTCCTTGCCTATGACAATGAGAAGATTACACATTTTTCTTTTATTGAACCAACTTGTTTCAACCTATGTAACCTATAACATAATCTATTTTCCCGTATCTAAGACCTGCATATTTTGGCCTTATTATTGGCTCAATTGGTTCTTTGATTCCTTGTCCAAACTTGCCCAATCCTTGACCTATATATCTGATTCTTTTCATCATCTTAAAACCAACATTCTCTTCATTACAATTGACATGATTTTTAGATTCAAACAACTTGTCATATTCATTAATAACTATTGCAAGTATGGGCCTAACTGGTCTTGTCATTGATGTCAACATACTCTTGTTACATTAATGATAAGGTTGGATGAGTTGTGTGTTGAGGATATTGAGAAAATTAGTCTCAATCAGGAACAATGAAGAACAGTAATGACATAAGGTAAAAGAAAAAGATAGGATGAGGATCAGAGGATGCAGATTAAAAAGTTTTTAGATATGTGTCTTAAGAAGTTGTAGTAGATATTTTAGAGGTCCCCATGAAGATATGAAGAAGTTATGGCAGTTCAAGTGAAACCGGTTCTAGCAGATGTTCAGTAATGACAGAGTAATACAAATAGGTCCGGTGAGATCCAGAAATGCATTCTCTAGTTCTGTAGATTTGAGGAAGCATTGGGGAAGTCTGTGTGGTATGTTAACTATATTGGTTCATGGTTTGAAGGTCCGCAAGTATCTATTCCTTTGTGACAGTAATGGCAGATTGTGTTCTTGAGGTTCCAGATGAAGGAGAGAAGGATTTCAGTAAGTAGAGGAAGTACGGATGTTCTTGGTATTTCAAGAAAGTTTGTGGAAGTCCTTGGATCATGTTTAGTTTGTGTTTATGGTCCGCATTAGAATTGGGGTCCCGAAAATGAAGAATAACTTCTAGATGATGGTGTTCTTTATGTGACTGGCCGACCGGATGAATTATACATCTTGCGGATGTTATTGTGGATGTTTGCCGACTTAGATGTTTGTTCCTAAGTTGATGTCATCTATAAATAAGGGATTGTGTGGACTTGTGGAGATGAGTGAGTGGTAGCAAGGGGAAGAGAGAAAGGTAGAGTAAAAGGTTTGGGCTTAAATGGAACTGACTCAAGCATGGTGAAGATGCTATTTACCAGTTCAAGTATGTGATACTTATTCTTTTGTAGATAGTGTGTCTCTTGTAGGTAGTGAGCCTCTTGTGAGCAATGTGCTTGGGCAGTGAGCCCTAATTGGCATGTGCCATTTTGTTCTTTCTATTCTTCTAACAGAGAAGATTATCTTGGGTTAATCACTCCATGGTTTTTCCCTTAACTAGGTTTTCCATGTCAAAAATCTTGGTGTTATATGTGTTAATGTGTATATTCTCTTAACTTGTTGCATTATTCTTTCATGATTGATTTACTATTATGCTTGTGTGGAGTTAAGTATTTGATTTAGAAGAAAGTTTTGGACAACTAATTCACCCCCCTCTTAGTTGTCTACCCTAAATCTAACAATTGGTATCAAAGCTAAGTTCCTCTAAAAGGAGCTTAACCGCTTGAGGAGATCCAGGATGTCATCCTACAAGAAGGATAGTCTGAAGTTTGATGGAACTAACTTTGCTCTTTGGAAAGGTCGCATGAAATGTCACTTGCAATGTATGGGATTTGCATACTGGTCCATGGTTACAAAAGCTTATGTACCTCCACAGGGTGGTCCAACAACCCTAAATGAAATCACAGATGCTAAAAACAATCTGCGGACCAAAGAGGCTCTTCTAAGCACATTATCTAACTCAGAGCTCTCAAATGTTATTGACCAACTGCCTTTGAGATTTGGAATAAACTGAAACTTTTGAATGAAGGAGACCAGTATGTTAAATGTGCAAGGTTATAGAGTCTAAAAGGGAAATTTGAAAAACTGAAGATGAGAGATGATGAAAATATTACCTCTTTTATGCCAAGAGTGAATGAGCTGGTTTGTGGGATTAGAACTGCAGGTCTAGAACCCTGAGTGAAGATGAGATCATTGGCAAAGTTGTCATATCCCTTTCCGGTTCTTATAAAATCAAGGCTTTTGCAATCGAAGAATTTAGAACTCACACAACAGTCACAAGAGATCAATTGGTTGGCAAGTTGGCTGCTTTTGAAATGACTGAGTTTGGAGATGATCCTCCAAAGACTGAAATTATATTCAAAGCCAGTGCCTCTGTAAAAGGGAAACAAAGGTTTGATCTGGGAGAAAACTCTTCAAGGAACCTATCATGTATGAAAAAGTAAGAAAAGACTTGGAAGAAGAAGAAGCTAAAACTGCTCATCTTGAAGCTCTTATTGCAAAAAGACTACCAAGAGGATCCGATAAGTATGAAGGGAAATTACCTTTTAAGTGTTTTAACTGCAATAAAATTGGTCATTTTGCCACAAGATATCTGGAAAGATTTTTAAGACCAAATCCTAATAGACCAAGGTTTCAAAAGAATTGTTACTATGTTCATGAAGAAGATAATATGAAGGAGTAACAGATGATGAATCAGAGACAGGAAACAAATCCAGTAATGAATGGGTGTTTATTGCCATCAAAGAAGAGGAACCAATATCCTCTATATCTGTCAATCATAAAGTTGAAGAAAGAGCTCTGGCTGCCCAAGTTGAAGCAAAGGATGATTGGGTCATTGACAGTGGATGCTCTCACCATATGACAGGGGACAAGAATAAGTTCTTAAATTTGGAAAAGTATGAAGGAGGAATTGTAAAAGTTGGAGATAATTCTACTGGCAGAATTAGAGGTAGAGGAACTATTTCTCTTGATGGAAAGAACAAAACCGGTAATGTACTGTATGTTGAAGGATTAAAGCACAATCTTCTCAGTGTTGGACAGCTAGTGGACAAAGGCTATGATCGCAGATTCAGGAATAGAAAATGTAAGATCTTTGAAAGTTCCAGAACAAAGATTGCATCCAGTACTCAAACTAAAGGTAATATCTTCCACTTGGTTGGTACTAGTAAAAGTTGCTTATTTTCTCAAATTGATCAAAATTGGTTATGGCATAGGAGGATGTGTCATCCGAATTTTGATAATATCATCAAGATAAGCAATACTCAGGCTGTAAGAGATCTTCCAAAATTAGTGAAACCTACTAATAGCTTGTGCAAAGAATGTCAGTTGGGCAAACTGAGCAGAGTGACATTCAAAAGTAAGGAGTTGTCTTCTACCAGACTGTTGGACTTAGTTCATACTGATCTTTGTGGTCCAGCAAGAGTTAGGAGTATCCAAGGTGATAGATACTTCATGTTGCTAATTGATGACTATTCTCAGATGATGTGGATAACCTTTCTAAAAGAAAAATCAAAAGAACTTGAGAAATTCAAAATATTCAAGGCCATGGTGGAGAATGAAACCGGATTAAAATTGAAATGTCTAAGGTCTGATAGAGGTGGGGAATTCACATCCGGTGAGTTCATAGACTTCTGTGAGAAACATGGAATAAAGAATCAGTTGTCTGCCCCTAGAACTCCACAGTAGAATGGAGTAGTTGAGAGAAAGAACCAGACCATCCAGGACCATGATGCTGGAAGCAAATGTTCCTCAGATCTATTGGAGAGAAGCTGTCAGCACTGCAGTTTACACTCTCAATCAAGTTCAAATTAGAAACAATACCGATAAAACTCCTTATGAACTTTGGTTTGGCATTACTCCCACTATGAGATATTTTAGAGTTTTTGGTAGCAGATGTTACATTAAAAGGGATGAAGATCTAGGAAAGTTTGATGCTAGAAGTGATGAAGGAATATTCTTGGGTTACTCTAGTCAAAGCAAAGCATACTGGTGTTACAACAAGAGACTACGAAAGATTGTAGAAAGTGTAAATGCGAAGGTTGATGAAGAAATTGAAAGACCCTCAAGAATTCATGAGTATGATGAAGATGATCAGAATGGTGTTCGGATTCAAAGTATCCAAGCCTCTTATGAGAAACAAAGTCAAGTTGATCTGGTAAGTCAGGAAGAAGAGATAAGTCTCAATGAGACTGATCTAGAGTTAGAGGTGCAAGAAACTCCCAAAGTTCCAAGGTATGTAACTCTAAACCACTCTGAATATCAGATCATAGGTGACAAAAGCAAAGGAGTGCAAACAAGAAGGAGAATTGCTCAAAATTCAGATGAGTATTGTCTAATTTCAAAGATTGAACCTAAGACAGTGAATGAAGCTTGCAATGATGAAAATTGGTCAAAAGCAATGAAGGAAGAACTAATGCAAATTGAGAAAAATCACACTTGGGATCTTGTTCCCAGACCTAGAAACAAGAATGTGATTGGAACCAAATGGGTCTTCCAAAACAAACTGAATGAAGCTGGTGAAGTAATCAGAAATAAAGCTAGATTGGTCTGCAAGGGTTACTCTCAGATTGAAGGAGTTGATTTTGAAGAGACTTTTGCTCTGGTGGCAAGACTTGAAGCAGTTAGATTATTTCTTGCATTTGCTGCCTTTAAGGATTTCAAGGTGTATCAGATGGATGTCAAATATGCCTTCCTAAATGGTAATTTGGAAGAAGAAGTGTACATTGAGCAACTAGATGGATTTCAATTGTTTGATCATGGTGACATGGTCTGCAAATTGAAAAAGGCACTATATGTACTAAAGCAAGCCCCAAGAGCCTAGTATGAAAGATTGGATAAGCATCTCTTAAAGATTGGCTTCAACAAAGGTATTGCTGACAGTAATTTATATTTCAAAATTGATCATGACAATATCTTAATTGTTGAAGTATTTGTTGATGATATCATTTTTGGATGAATAAATAGTATGTGTAAAACTTTTGCAAGTCAAATGAAAAGTGAGTTTGAGATGTCCATGCTTGGAGAATGAATTTCTTTTTGGGTCTACAAATTACTCAAACAAAGGAAAGAATCTTCATTTCTCAGTCAAAATATGTGAATAAATTGTTGAGGAAATTTGGGATGGAAGACTCTAAGCCAATGAACACTCCAATGGCAATTGGATGCAAATTAAGCAAAGATGATGACTCTCCCAAGGTTGATCAGACAAAATATAGGTCAATGATTGGAGGACTATTGTATCTCACTCAAACTAGACCAGATATTATGTAGGCTATTGGTCTTGTTGCTAGATTCCATGTTGACCCTAGAGAATCTTATGTTATGGCAATCAAGAGAATTTTTAGATATCTAAAGGGGACAGTTGAGTATGGGTTGTGGTATCGTAGAGATCATGATTTCTCTCTTCATACATTTACAGATGCTGATTGGGTAGGAGATGTGGATGACTGGAAGAGTACCAGTGGTGGAGCATTCTTTTTGAGGAAGAGATTGGTTTCTTGGTTAAGCAAGGAATAAGAAGCAATATCTCTATCCACTGTAGAAGCAGAATATATTGCTGCAGCAAGTAGCTGTACTCAAGTTTTGTGGATGAAACAGATGTTAAGAGACATCAGAGTAGAGTATGAGGAGCCCATCACAATTTTCTGTGATAATTCAAGTGCAATAAACATATCCAAGAATCCAGTGTTGCATAAAAAAGACTAAACATATATACATCAAATTCCACTTTTTTGAGAGAGCAAGTGAACAAGAATGAAGTCAGATTGGAGTTTGTGCCTTCAAAGGATCAGATTGCAGACATCTTTACTAAACCTCTACCTAAGGACTCTTTTGAGTATCTCAGGGAGAAGTTAGGGGTTATTACCCCTCCAGTGGTGAACTAAGATGCACTGTAGTGCATCAGTTCGGTGGATATCACGGTCACATCTTGTGGTCCGGACTGATGATGGGGAGCTACTACTCAGGGGGAGCAGCAGGCATGGTTCTAAAGTGGTGTAACTGCAAGTATGTGCCCTTGTCCATTGATGTCAAAGGGGGAGAGAATACATGTGAAAAACAAGTGGTTTCTAATCAAAGGGGGAGCAATAAAGGGAAGACATGTGAATGCTTATTCCTGATAGGGGGAGTTGTAACAGTAAGGTGGTTTCCTGTCTAGATGGTTAAAATAGTTTCTCACATCATATGTTGCCATCAATGACAAAGGGGGAGACTGTTGCAAGTATGGGCCTAACTAGTGTTGTCATTGATGTCAACATACTCCTATTACATTAATAATAAGGTTGGATGAGTTGTGTGTTGAGGATATTGAGAAAATTAGTCTCAATTAGGAAAAGTGAAGAACAATAATGACATAAGGTAAAAGACAAAGATAGGATGAGGATCAAAGGATGCAGATTAAAGGGTTTGTAGATATGTGTCTTAAGATGTTGCAGTAGAGATTTTAGAGGTCCGCATGAAGATATGAAGAAGTTATGGCAGTTCAAGTGAAACTGGTTCCGGCAGATGTTCAATAATGATAGAGTGATACAGATAGGTTTGACGAGATCCAAAAATGTATTCTATGGTTCTATGGATTTGAGGAAGCATTGGGGTAGTTGTGTGGTGTGTTAACTAGATTGGTTCGTGGTCTGAAGGTCCACAAGTATCTATTCCTTTGTGACAGTAATGGTAGACTGTGTTCTTGAGGTTCCAGATGAAGGAGAGAAGGATTTCACTAAGTAGAGGAAGTGTGGATGTTCTTGGTGTTTCAAGCAAGTTTGTGGAAGTCCTTGGATCATGCTCAGTTCATGTTTATGGTCCGCATTAGAATTGGGGTCCCGGAAAGAAGAATAACTTTCAGATTATGGTGTTCTTTATGTGACTAGCTGACCAGATGAATTATACATCTTGCGGATGTTCTTGTGGATGTTTTCTGACTTAGATGTTTGTTCCTAAGTTGATGTCATATATAAATAAGGGATTGTGAAGTCATTTAAGTGTGGACTTGTGGAGATGAGTGAGTGGTAGCGAGGAGAAGAAAGAAAGGTAGAGCAAGAAGGTTTGGGCTTAAATGGAATTGACTCAAGCATGGTGAAGATGCTATTTACTAGTTCAAGTATGTGATACTTATTCTTTTGTAGACAGTGTGTCTCTTGTAGGCAGTGAGCCTCTTGTGAGCAGTGTGCTCGGGTAGTGAGCCCTAATTGGCATGTGCCATTTTGTTCTTTCTATTCTTCTAATAGATAATATTATCTTGGGTTAATCAGCCCGTGGTTTTTCCCTTAACTGGGTTTTCCACATCAAAAATCTTGGTGTTATATGTGTTAATGTGTATCTGCTCTTAACTTGTTGCATTATGCTTTCATGATTGATTTACTATTATGCTTGTGTGGAGTTAAGTATTTGATTTAGAAGAAAGTTTTGGACAACTGATTCACCCCCCCTCTCAGTTGTCTACCCTAAATCTAACAATAACAACTTCAACAATGTCACATAAACCAACTAATTTTTTATCTAAACAAACTCTTTCACACAAATCATTTCTATCACATAAGACTGTTACCTAATTTCACTACTAGCTCAATCAGGTAGAGCTTTTCAATTTTTAAAGAAGAGAAAGGTACATTTTATCCAATCTTTCCTATATTACATTCAAGTGCATAAATGAAATAATTCAAAGGATTATTCTTATCAAATTATTGCATTCATACAAGTGCATGTAACATAAGAAGGATTTACACAAATCTTTTCTAAACAAAGAATTAATCTTTATTGAATGTAAAATGTACATTGTCTCACACAAGTCGTGAGATTAACTTTTCTTATTCAATGGAATTGAAGAAAAATATGTACATGAATAAGAAAATAAAAGTAAATGTGCATATAAGGTTGGAGGCCAGTCATTGATTAAGAATGACTGGTTCTGATGTGTCATCTTGTCCTCTTGACCCAAGCTATCTCTATCCTTCCTAACCCCATGTTGCTCCTAGTTCCTGCATCTAGAAATAACAATGGTGTTAGAGCAATGCTCTAAGTAATAAAAGGTCTCAAACCTTACATAAACAAACACCTATGCATGTACAAACTAATCTACAAATGCATTAAATAAGCAATGCAAACTTTGGATGTCTTAGAGAGCAATCAAGCCATCAAACACATCCAAAATATGAATTTATTTTCCTAAAAAGTTTGCTTCATGTCTAGATATAGGTGTAATTATGTCTCTATTTTGATTCATCAGATTATATTATGAGTGGATAAAATGTGGCTCCCACAAGGGTTGAGCCCAGCTCATAGCCATGATAGAGCATTTCATGTATATTCATCAAAAACAAGGATTATTCATACAACTAGATCTATTCATATACTTGAACAATAGGATTTATTGCCTGAGATAGTCATATGTCTCAAGATCAATCAATCATGCAAAAGCAACCTATAGTGATACAAGGAAAACATAGTACAACTTCAATATGAAAGGCAATGGAGTATGCAGAGATAGCTTTGTAAAGAATAGCCTAAGGAATGGTTTGTCATGAGATATCACATGATACAGTCTTCATTCAAGATCAATTGTGAGTACAACAAGGATAATTTACATAAAAATTGTGTGAAGAGTAGCAAATAAACAAAAAGCATGATACATAGAACAATATAGAGGAACAACAAAACTGAATATGCATGACAGTATGCAGACCTGGGAGAATGAAAAGATGATAGTCATATCACTAAGAGGATTGTCAAGAGCAAATATAATCAAGTACATATCAGTCTATCAGAAGACTGTAAATCTGTCATAAGGTAGCAGTGATAGCAAATAATCTCAGAGTTTTGCAAGGAAAAGTATGATGATAACTATACAGGGACAGTGAGCCTAAAGATACCTTAACAATGATCTAGGAGAATAGTCATGTAATGATGACTTTCATCAAGTCCTTAGGATGACCTTCACAGTCATAAGGATGACTGTGTGCAGTGGAAACATTCATATTTTTAAGGTGGTAAAAGCAATAACAAGAACATTTAGTGGACAATCATCATGAAAATAACTAAGAACAGTTACCAAATGTACTAAGATTGTCCTAAGAGATAGTCAAGAGATAGTACTAGCCTTCATGATCAAGCATTTGCCAAAAGGAGTCTACATATTGATGACCATCCAATAATGGTATCATAGACTATGATAAGATAAGAAGGTGCCATCATAGAATGGAGCAACATCAAGAGGTTTGAGACAGTTTATAGGTAAGAAATCAAATGAGGAAGCTTCAAACCTTGTATTCAATGAGCAATAACATACATGTATTATTTCATGAGAATGCTATGAACAACATACAAGTGTGACTGTCAGACAGGAGCATACACAGAATCTTTATAGTTTTGTCTATTTTGAAGATACAACAGGAGTATATGCAAAATATACAAAATATAGAGATTCATATTTAAATACCATAGCTACAGACATCATAATAGCTAGAGCAGTCATATGAATATGAGAATGCTATTACAAGAGTCACAAGGGATGGCACACAAGAAAATATAGAATTTGTAAACTTTGCAACATTTCAAGGTTTGAGGTGGTTGTCTCTTCAAGCCATAATATAGAGAACTTCAAAGTAATGTTTCCAAGTGCATAGAGAATAGATGAAGGGTTATGAGACCAAAATAGAAAAACATGATATACCAGGAATATTATCAAACATTTTAGAATGCTACAAAGGCAAATTTTTTGAAATATCTATAGAAGCCTTCATGAATGGTACAGGAGTATATGTGCTAAAAAGTACAGAAGCATATAGGTTCTTACTTGCAGAAGAGTATTACCATTAGCACTTCATGGCAGTTCAAAGTGACTGAGGGTTTTGATTTTTCTTGAAACCCTAGCTAGTAAAATAAGAAAGCCTTGTTTTTCATTCAAAATGCCTTATTGTCTCAGCAAAAAGATAGAGTATAGTAGATACTAGATGAGGTATATATATATACAGAAAAAGGTAAAAAATACAGTCAGTGTTTTGACAAAACCCTAAGATGCAAAGACAGAGATAGCAGTTTTACAGCTTCAAGGAGTTAAGAAACTATGTATTTAAAGCATGCTAAGTATCTTGTAGATAGGAAAAGGAAAAAAGACAAATCATTTTCCTTTTTACGACTATAGCTGCTCTATAAATAATATACAGCCATATGAAAATACAGAGGATAAAATAGAAATGTAGAGTTATTCATCATATGTATAATGCAGAATAATAGCAAAAATGATAAAGTTTCAGTGTTGCTTCAGAAAAACAAGTTCATTGAACTTACCTTCAGCTATAGGAGAGTCTTTTAGCAAGGAACATAGTAAAAATACCTTTGAAAATAGTAGAATCATCTATAGAAACCTTAGATGTGAAAACTTCCATGGCAGTGTAGCAAAACACTAAGAATGTGAAAAAATACAAAAGTGCAAATGAGGGAAAAAAATTTGCTTTTGTGTCTTTAGGGTTTCATAACCCGAGAAGCTCGATGGCTTTCTTTCCTTTTTTGGATTTTATATTTTTTGTATACCTTAAAATGGCCTGTGGTCAATAACTTTGTAACATGTAATACCTAGGAGAATGCCACGAGGTGACCAAGTATTTTAAGACTTTTATGCTAAGTCTTTATTTCCTTTATGCTAGGGTGAGCACGTTGGTGTTGTTTCTCATTTTTGTATTTAGTTTCCTTGCAATAAAAGTGAAATGTAAGACAATAAACCTCAAATGATGACCTTATGAATCATTTAGGAGTTATTTTTACTTTTATTGCAAAGGAGAGTAATAGAGTGGGACTTTATTAGCTTTGAGAGTATATGCTTGGAGTATGGAGGAGTTGGCAGACACATGCCAAGACTATAGCTTTTTGTTTTTCCTTGGACAAGAGAAAGATTGACTGAGTCTTGGAGATGGTTATGGATTGACTTGACTGTTGGAGGGTATGTAGGAGTGATTTTATTGCTTTTAGAGTCCTTTTGGAGTACTTTTCATGAGTCATTATGATTGACTAGGTCATCATGGACTTTTTCCTTCATTATGAGCCTTTGTGGAGGAGATATAGGCCCTATATTTTAGGCTTTTTGTGGGCATCCGACCCAGAGATGTTGCTTGCTCCTTGTATGGTGGAACCACTTGGATAGTGGTGGACATAGTCACTTTTGTGACTCTTTTGTACTGAGTTCTGATTATGCTACTTGGAGAGACTTATGATTTTGTGATCCTTGCTCAAAATTTTGGCAAATTTGTAACTCATTTTATCAGTTTATTTGATATGAAATACAGTGGAAACCTTAGAAGTCATTCATTAGAGATTGTGCCTATTTTTCTTATGCATTTCTTTGCTCATTATCTGATTTGATAGAGTTATCTGTGAAGTAAGTTTATTTCCGCTTAACTTTTGTCTTGGAAAAGAGCCTTTTTGCAAAAAATACTTATGCAAGCTACAAGTTGTGTTTAGATATGCATTACCATTAAGTGTGAAATTACTTTTCCTCTTAAGAATTCTACATTTACAAATCTGTTTGTGACATATTTATACAGAGGTATAATTGATAAGTTGTGCAAGAGATTTTTCAGTCATTTTAACAAGTGTTTGGACTGATATTTTCATGTTCCCCATTAAGATAGGTGTATCACCCTTTAGAGTTAAATTTTAGTTTTAGAGCATATCTTTCTTACCCTTTTCCTTGTCAAAGCATAGAATAGTAAATTTTAGGTGATATAAAGTTAGGAAGTCAGCCTTCTCCAGAGATTCACTCTAGTTTCTAGGTGACCCACAACCATAGGAGTGTTTTCATGTTCCTCTAGAGCACCAATTTCTGCAAATTGGTAGGGTGCAACTTTCAGAGAAATAATTTTTAGTAGGCCCGGTGGGACCATAACTAATTTTCAATTCTTTCATACATCATTTCACTACTGTTTGCTATGTACAACAACTGATTTCTACCTTTTGAGGTGTTTTAAATACATACTTGGCAACTCCAAAGCTTTGGTTTAATGAAAACTAGTGTAGAACAGTATATGCATTGTTGTTATTGTTGTGTATGTTAGCAAAACATGCCTTGGGAGGCAAGGAAAACCAATATCAGCAATGCATGCCTTAGGAGGCAAGGAAAACACACACCTGGCGACTCTAGAAAGAAATAACAACTGGTTTCAAGAGGACAAGTGCTAGTATGTCCTCATTTTATTAAAAATCAGACTTGATTTTTATTGTGAAATTTTCAATGAGTTTTTAGCTCATATAAATGTTGTAATATGTCTTCATTTCAAATAAACATGTCTTACTTTCCACTATTTCATGAAAGTCCTATTCATACGCCATCTTATGAGCCATATCACAGTGATCACATACCTAGTTTTAGTCCAAACCAACAGGTCTATCATGCTTGCCACCCTCCCACCCATGCACAAACTCCATGGTAGCTAGTGTATGCCCATGACTAGCCTCAAGAATCCCATTTTATGCCAAACTGGCAATACTATTTTCCCAATCAGCTTCAAAATGATGAGAGACAAAAGATTATAGATATCAAAAACATATTGCTTGACTAGACCAAGCAGCTAAGTGACATAAAGAGGCAGCAAGAATATGTTTTATAACAAGAGCCCATGAATGAACAAAATCAATCAAAACAGTCCATTAATGCTCATTTTCAGTAATATCAAGAACTTGAATCAAATCATCAAAGTACTGAACAGCCATGGTAGCCTTCTTGGACTAGGTATCCTGATTATAAAATGCCAAATCTTGTTAAGGCTACCCCTTCCATGCCAGTCCAAGATCAAGGAGATGGGGAATTAAATTTCTTACCAGGAGGTAAGTCTGAACATGCAACTCTATGGCAAGAGGAGCAATCAGTTACTGCTGTTTGTAACATGTCCCCAGCTAAATATGAGCATAACGCATGTGAAGAGGATGTAGGGTTAGGCTTCTCACTGAATCCCTTACACTTTCATTCATTTGATGAATTTTCTAATGTTGTTTATAAAATGAATGAAGGCAGCATACAGAGGTTGCAAGGTAAAGGTCTTCAGTTGCAAAGATAGGATGCCCAAGTGTCATTGGAGAAGGCACCACATGAAGAGAAAAAATTAGTCTTTTTGTTTGATCAATTACCTACTTTTATTGAACAAGATGAGGAAAGCATTCAGGTACCCAACTTACCAGCAAGAAGATGATCAACAATATGAGAAGTTGTTGATTAAAACTAAGCAGTCTAACAATGGGATCTCAGATCAAGTAAAAGAGTGTGAAAGTAGACCTTTCTCAGAACCTACACAGCTGGTTGAGAGCTGTTATGAAGTAGAAAATAGTCTTCCTCCATTAGAATTTCATGAAGAGGTTAAGGAAGATTCATTTTGGGATGACCTTGATGTTTTTGTCTCTAAACTGGATGACAAAGGATTAAACCCACTCGAAGAAGTTGCAAAACATGCTAAATCAGGACAACAAGTTCACAAGTTTGAACAAGAGCAGGAACAACTTGTAAAGGAGGTAAATGAACATGTGGAACTTGGTGGAAAAGAGGCTAATCTATTTTGGTATGATGGGCTACCTTCAGTTGTTGAATAAATGAAGAAGATATGATTGTGATAACACAAGATTTGGGATAGCTATAAGATGTTGAACACTGTAATGAGTTGCTGGTTTGTGAAAGTCAATATAAGAATGAAGATTTGGCTCATCAGGTAGTTTCATTTTGGGATGATCTAAAGTCTATTTTGACTCATGAGGAAGCCTCTTTTTGCTCAGCTTTGGATATTGAGCCAGCACCATTTCAAGCAGAAGATAAAAAAACAAGATCAGGAACAACTACATGATTTGGAATAGCAAGGGACTAGCATGGACAGTTCTAAATTCACTCTTTCTAGAGGATGCCTAATTAGGCACCTAGTTAGAATGGAGACCAATAAGAATATTGATATTTTACTGGCACCCAAGCATGAAGATATAGCTAGGAAAGAGTAGATTCAAGTCACTTTTCTACATCAGGACAAGAATTTTTACATTCCATATTGTTGGCTAACAGATTTGTCCTTATCTTGAAAATGTTTTATTCTGACTCTATACCCTTCTTTAAAGAACAAATGAGTTAAGCAACAAATGGGTGAACATTTAAATTAGTTCTCCTCTGAATTTAGGTATAGCTCCCTTTAAGATTTTCAATGAATTTAATCTATTCAACTATCCAAATGCACTTTTAACCAGAAAATGCTTAAGGCAAACTGACATTCATACATAACCATGTTATGAATGTGGTAAATTTATACAATAACAGTGAGCAATAGAATGCACAGATTCTATTTTTGATACATTTAAATACATGAACACATACATATGAATTTGTTGAACCAATAAATAATAAAACACATATAACGAGTTATCCAATAAAAGAGCAATTACCAGATGAAAGGAGATTTCACACAGAAAATCCAATTGCAAACACTCAAATGCACAGATCTAAGTAAGCAGTAATTGTTTCTTTTTCTCATTCATAGATAAAAAATTTCTCAGATAATCATCATATATTGTAAAACCATAAAAAAAGTTCAGCTAAAAACTTCCTTATGTTTTTCTCTTTTTTCCTTTCTCTATATCTCCCAAAAAGATTCAAAAACCTATATATATGAATGTCTTAATCCTGTTACCTAGTAAACCAAACCCAGAGTTAAAATAACTCTAACCCATACAGGATTTAGTTTATAACAAACTGATTTAAAGATCAAGATTACGGGAATAGCATAATAGAAGAACTGAATAAAAGAAAGTGAACCAATAGGATCATGGCTGGGACAACGGATTTGCATCTCCAGATTTGCCATCAATGGTTGGGGAAGCACGTTGAGTCTTCCACTCCTGAAAAGCTGCCATGAACTCCTGAATTCTTGGGAAGTTGGGGATGCCTATGTGTTTCACTCTTGATTTCCAAACTTCTTTATCCCTTCCTATTTTCCCAATTTTTTCTTTATGTTCTGGAAGGGCATCGATACAGAGGTAAAGTAGTGACTCCACCTTAGAGATTTGAGAGAAATCTTCAATTAAGATATTATCACTTTCTTTGACAAAGTTAATCTTATCCTTAAAGGATTGAACCACTGTATCAACATCCTCCTCTGGCTTCCCATCATCTTTTATGTATTTAACATCAATGCATTGCAAGTCATGTTGCAGTGACTGAGTGAACTCAGTTATTTCCTTAATCAACCTTGTAAGTTAAAAGCGTCCCTGCCGTGATATGGAATTCCTCCATTCAATATTTTTCTTATTCACATATAATAGATCTTCGTCCAAACCAGTCAGACTTTTTTTTGTCAGAAACTTCGCTACCCCATATTTCTGAACTTCATCGATTTGATTTATCACATTTACCCATTTACCTTCATATTTTACCCAAGCAGCAATCTGTGCCTTAAGTTCCTCAATGGTGGTGGCAGACAGATCGTGTATATTCTTAAGTTCACGAATATATTCAGTTCCCTTCTGCACAATGTGGTCCAACCAATTGTCAAATGTCTTTGTTACCATCTTGTTTCTGTGGACCTGATCCAACATCTTCTAGTTAACTGGTGATTTAGGCTCGAAAGACAAGGAGGACTATGAAACTGGCTACGGGTTAGGGTTATGGATAGCATCGATGTACTCTGCCATTGAACGCAGACTCTACTTCAATTCCCTTTTGTCTTTTTCATCCTTCCAACTCTGACTAACTATCCTGTTGGTGGATGCTTCAAGATGATGAACATCTACAGCTCTTGAAGCAGTACCGAGATCCACTCTCTCAATAGTGAAATCTTGCACAGTTGGATCTTGTACTTCTTCCTCAGTCATTGGTTTGGCTATCTTAGCACTCCAGTTTCTAGTGTTTGGATCAATGTTCACTCTGGATGTCATCTTTAGTTTCTTAGACTTGGGTGTTTTCCCTAAACATTTGCTCACCATGTCCTCTAAGGGAACAGCAAAAGGAATTTTTTTTCTCTTGTCAGAGATAGAACTCTCCAGCCACTTGGGTGCAAGGGTTAAGATTTCCTTTTCAGGGTTTAATTCATCAGAGGATACATTTGAAATCATTAATATCTCAGAAGTCTCTAGAACGACCTTTGACTGTGGCCTCGTATCAACTTCCTCTATTCTTTGTGGACTTGATTCCTTATCACCCATGGGTTCTCCTGAATCCTCTTCTGAATTCAAATCTACAACTATTGTTTCGGAAACCTGTTTCTTTCTTTTACCTTTGGTCCTTAACCTGGTAGTACGAGGGGGTAGAATAGCTATGAGGGTTCTTCTGGATTTCTTAGTAGCAGGGCTCCTTCCAGTTGATGACTTGGAAGCACCTGCACCACAGATAGCAATAGGTCGGTTAGAAGAACTTATGGGGAGTGATGTTTCAATCATTGAGGTGAATTGTTGGGCATTTTTATTCTAAATCCTTTGCTGTCTCTTCTCCCTTAACCAATTCTTGGTTCTCCTTATCACTGGAAGAGTCTTAACTTCAATTCTATCTTCCTCCTTTTTGTTCCACTCAACTTCTGGAATAGGTAATTGCTCTATTTGTTCGAACTACGGGTCAATCAGCTATTCCTCATCATCAACAACTCTAGAAATATCCATACTTAGGTTGAGAGTAATTATCTGCCCCAAAGAGAACCTACACCACAGTCTTCTCCTGACCTCAAAATCATCTAAACAGTCTTCCCAGTAATCCTCTAATTTAGGAATGTGTGTAAGCCCTGCTCCAGAATCTAAGTTATCCCTGACAAATCCTTTGCTGTCAAATTGGGACCTGGCAGTGAAGAATTGAAAATTGAACTTTTTAAGGCTAACCTCTAAATTCAAAGCATCAAATTTTGACCAGCACGAGTAATGTCCAAGTTCGATGGGAAAAGAGATACCAAACCCCTTCTTTGTCAAGAACTTCTTATCCACATGTGCTAGTTGTCTGCATACCTCTATCAGTACAAAACGGTCGAACACATATCTGGGTAACTTAACAGGTTCACCGTCAAATCCTCCAATTATGATGTAAGTGAACTTGGAAAATTGAATAAAGAAGCTACCATAAATGCTAATTAACTGCATTACTTCATCAGACATTCTTTTATTCAAATTGCCTGCCAATTCACAAGTCATTCTTCCAGTGAAAATATCAGTAACCCTTTTGTAATTTTCATAACAGTTCTTCATCTGTAATTGTGAATAATATTCATAAATCCTACTATCCTTAGTCAAGGGTGCATGAGGCAGACCCAACCGCTGTCTTGTAGATGCCAGGCAATAAAACAGGTATGAAGACATATAAAAATTTCTATCTCCCAAACAATTACTTAGTTCTTGATGCAAACAATCAGTGACAATTTCTGCCCAATCCAGATATTGCTCTCCTTGGAGGATAATTTGTACAAAAAAGTACATCCAATCTTCCCAATAATACGTATGTTGGCTACCTTTCAGTCTGTGCAATAACACTACCATATCCGTCACCTCCTTAATCAAGTGATCCCTAGTAAGTGGTCTAGGCAGCCTTGAACCACCCTTCTGAAATTTCAATAGCCAGTTTCTTGCTATCACACTTTTGTAACTTGCTTTCTTTTCTGAGAAATACCCATAAGAAGAGGTAATGTTGAGGCTGGAATATGCCTCTTTAGGTGGTATTCTCATCACAGACATCAGGGTTTGTCTATTGACATGAAATAATACATTACCGTCTGCATTTCTAATGCATCTGCTTTGGGGTTCATACCTATTCATACATTCCTGAACCAATTCTGGGAACTATACAGCCTTGAGAAAGGCCACGGCTTCGATTAGGCCACTTCCTACTATCTTCTCCATCATAGGAGTTAGCACAGAGCTTCTAGACCTCTCTTTGAATTCTTCCAAATCATATTGTACTAATGAAGTATCCCCGAATTCTGGGTGAGAACAGGTAAGGCCAGGGCCGTGTTCATTTCCCAGACAAGTAGATTTCAAGGCCATACTCAGAGGATATATAAAAAAGCTTTGAATCTTGGAAATAAGGTCAGAATTTCAAAGGGTTTTCTTTCCAGCTTTAAGAAATGAAAACCATAGATAAGAAGAAATGAACTTACCTTCAGGGAAACTAAAATTACCGTGAAATTTGGGCATTCAGACCTTATAGCTCCAGCACTGTTCTGCTCCGCGTCGCATAGTATGTTCACTTTTTAAATTTGGCTTGTTCTTGGTTAATAATGGCACTAACCAAACTGAATAATTATTACTTGAAACAATACGTGCTAAAAATGTATGAAGAAACATGAACTCTATCCTCTTCATTAATAGCAAGTATTATTCACGTGCGATCATGATGTATAATGATTATCCATAACCTCCACCAAATTGGAACTTTCTGTTTCATAAATGAGTTTTGGACAAAATTTCCTTTAACTTTCCCACTAAATATGACTTAGAGGGCCTCAAGAAGTGGTAAGGTTGAAATCATCGAACCGTTGAACCTTGAGAGTGTGGTTCAAGGTTCAAGTTCAAGGATACAAAAACTGTATAGACCGACAAACAACACGACTTATAAAGAGACTTAAACAATGAAAAAGCACACCATTGAACCTTGAACCATAAACTTTGGGGGGGTTCAAGCGGGAGGTTCACCAACATATAAAACTGAACAAAGAATCCTAGAAAATGACTCATTACGAAGCACCACGTGTTAGACTTTGAACCATGATTCATAAGACCATTAACACAAAAAAAAAGGTTCAAGTTCAACACGAAAACTTAAAGACGTTTAATCACATGGAACAAAACAACTCATCTTTTGAGAGACTTTGAACACATCGGACCATTTGAACTTTGAACTTTGAGAATGGTTTAGGTTCAAAGGTTCAAACCTTAAATATCTTCAAATACAAAGATGACAAACGGGTAAATTTTGAAGGGTCAAGAGTTGATTTAAGAAACAAAGGAATGACCAACAATACAACACAGCAAATCGATTCTTGATTAGGAAATATTACCAATGGATAAATAAGGGCGACTCAAAAGGTAACATTGGCTCTGACTGGGGACTACATTTTATGGCAAAATGCAGAGAACTCAGAAGCTCTGGTTTCGCAGAAAAAGGAACATAGAGAAGAAAGGAAACGGAGTAAGACAAAACAAAAACGGGAAAGGAAAACACAAAACCAGACAAAAGGGAAAACTATATACAAAATGGGGGACTCCTGTTTCACAGATGATATAATTTGAGATCCTGCCCATTGTAGGATAGGGGCAAAATAGCTCCGTCCGGATACTCCAATTTAAAAGAATTTGGACCCAGTACCTGGTGAATTCTGAAAGGTCCTTTCCAAAGCGAGTCAAATTTGCTATGTGCACCCTTTGGTTCTCTTCTTCGATCCCATAGTAATACTTCATCTCCTTCCATAAACCTCCTAGGCCTTGCTTTCCTGTCAAAAATCTCTTTAACTTTGGCCTGATGTATAGTAATTCGATCAACCAGTTCATTTCTCTCTTCTTCAATCTTAGTTAAGTACATAATCCTCTTCTCCAGGGAATCTTGGAAGTATTGATCCTTGATTACACTTTGTAGTTTAGCTGTAGATAGTTCCAGAGGTAAAGATAATTGGGCACCTATTCCATAAACTAATTCAAAAGGCGCCATCCCAATTGCCCTTTTTGGAGTTATTCTGTCAGCCCAGAGTGCTTCATACAGTCTCTTATGCCAATCTCTGGGGTTATCATTCACCAACTTCTTCATGATAGCAATCAAATTCTTGTTACTGGACTCAGCTTTTCCATTTCCTTGGGGATAGTAATCTGATGAATGAGAGAGAGATATACTATGTTCATAACAAAAAGAAGTCATTTCAACTGAAGAGAAACTGGTAGCATTATCTGCTACAATCTTCTGGGGAACACCAAAACGTACTAAAATATTTTCTTTAAGAAAATTACAAACCACCTCTGAAGTTGTTCTCTTTACAGGTGCTGCTTCAACCCATTTCATGAAATAATCTATTGCTGTTAAGATGTGGGTATGCCCTGCACTTGAGGGGGGCGAGATAGGCCCAATAAAATCCAATCCCCATTGTTTAAAGGGTTCTTCAATAACAACGGGCCTCAAAGGTAAAGCTGTAAGTTGTGGCCTTCCTGAGAACAGTTTACATTTTTCACAGTCGGCCACCCATTTATATGCATCTTTAAACATCCCTGGCCAGTAGTAACAATTCCTAAGGATTTTGAAAGCTATAACTGAAGAAGAAAAATGTCCACCATAGGGTTCATTATGGAAAACTTCCAAGAGCTTATCCTGTTGCTCTTTATCTACACATCTTAGGAAAGTTCCATCTAATCCTTTCTTGTAAAGAACATCCCCCCAAATAACATATTTTTCTGCTTTTAGCTTCAGGTTTCTTTTCTCTTTAGGAGACAAGTGACTAGGACAATCTCCGTAAGTAATATAGTATGCTACATCTAGAAACCGTGGGTCTTGTAAACTTACCAGTAGGACAGTGGGAAGTCCTTCTTCTTCTTCTTCCTTTCTATTCTCAGCAATTAATTTACATAAGCCTTGACCCCTAATTAGTTTAGTAGGCTTAACTTCTAGATCATATCCCTGGATTTTAGCAACCCACGTTGCTCTATTGTTTAACCCAACATCTTGCTGAGTCAAGATACTTTTCACAGCTGAATTTGGAACAAATACAACTAAATGAGAGTGAAGTATATAATATCTGAATTGTTTAATAGCTTTTACTACAATGAAAGCTTGTTTTTCACCCAAAGAATATTTCATCTCATGCCTTTTAAGGGGAATGCTCATAAAGGCTATGGGAACCTCTTCATCCAATTCATTTTTCTGTAACAAAATACCTAACATGGTGTGTTCTGAGGCATAATAGTGAATAATAAAATCTTTTTGAAAACTAGGATTTACCAAAGTGGGAGTGTTTGCAATCGCTTCCTTGATATCCTCAAATGCCTTCTTAGCAACTTCATTCCACTTGAATGGTTGTTTCTCTCTCATCATTCCAACAATATGTCTTGTAATCTCAGCAAAGTCAGGAATGAACCTTCTGAGAAAATTGATTTGACCAAAGAAGGACTTGACTCTAGTCTAATTTGAAGGGAGACTAAGCTGTTGAATCACCCTAACCCTCTCTAGATCAATTCTGATTCCATCTTTTGAGACTAAGTGCCCCAACAATTTTCCCTCAGTAACACAGAAAACTGACTTCTTGGGATTGAGTGAGATGCCATGGTTCTGGTACCTTTGTAAGATAGTCTCCAGATCCTTCAGGTGATCTTCTCTCTTCCTGGAAAAAATAGTCAGATCATCAAGATAAATAATGATAATTCTATTCTTCAAATCTCTAAAAGATGAATCCATCACCCGCTGAAAAGTTGCTCCCGCATTAATCAAGCCAAAGGACATTCGGTTATAGGCAAAAGTTCCCCGAGGCATAGTGAAAGCAGTCTTATGTTGATCATCTGCAGCCACACCTATCTGATTGTAACATGAGAAACCATCTAGCATCGACATCATTTCAGATCTAGCAACTGTCTGCAAGATGTGGTCCATCACAGGTAGGGGATAGTTATCTTTTAGGTTGGCCTAGTTCAAGTTCCTAAAATCAACACAGATTCTTATTTCTCCATTCTTCTTACGTACCGGAACAATATTTGCCACCCAAGTGGAGTGATGAATTGGATAGATAATTCTAGCTTTCAACATCTTATCAATCTCCTTAAAAATGGCCTCAGCAACTTTTGGATTATAATTCCTCAACTTCTGTCTAAATGGAGCTGCATTTGCTTTCAAAGGAATATGGTGTTGAAACTGTCCGTGTCTAAAATTTTTAAGATTAGCATAGTACCAGGCGAAAACATCTTTATACTTGATTAATAGTTTGATCAATTTGTTTTTCTCTTCCAAAGAACAACACCTACCAATGGATATCCATTTAGGATCAGCCTCATCCCTGATGTTTATTTTCTCATAATCCTCTACTTTATTAGGGTTATGGGAAGGTTTGCCTTTAATATATTCATCTCTTCGAGAAAACAAATGTTTTAAGGAGACCAGTCCTTTAGGGATTTTTTTTCCCTTTAACTAAATCATGTCATCTTTTGGATTAATCCCTGGGTCAGGACTGAATTCTTTACACTCTATTTCGGAGCCTTCAAAATAGGTTCCCAGGAACATTTCAGCATTTTCTAAAAGCTTTCTGATTTGATTATCAGTTTCAAAAACTTGCTAGTTTTCGGCATTGTCTGGGACATTAGGTCGATATACCAATTTAATTCTATAAGAATCCTTTTTGAAATCTCGATGTGGCAAAAGGAGAGAAGCTGATACTGCTAAAGAACCTACTCGAGAGTTCTGGTATCTAGGAATTGCTTCGATAGAGAAGGCATCAAAATATTCGATCTCATCCCATACTCTATTCCTGTAATGCTTTAATCTTTCATTCTTGATAGAAAAGATCCCCCTTACCTATTTCACAATTAATTCAGCATCACCTTTCACTTTGAGTACCTTCACACCTTTTCCTTTGGCTTCAAATAGCCCAAGTAATAAAGCCTCATATTCTGCAGTGTTGTTAGTGTTTTTGAATTCTAGCTTAAAAGAATAAGAAAAAATTTCACCTTCAGGTAAGATCAACACAATCCCAACTCCTGAGCCAGCAGTAGCACAACTGCCATCAAATTCCATAACCCATAGGTCATCAGAATGTATAGATCTTTGCATTAATTCTTCTTTGGGGTCTACTCCAAAACTCTGTTTAGAGGAGAGAAAATAGTTACCAAATTCACATTCCTCAAACAAAATCTGGGACTTGGGATCATCAGAGGGGTAGACAGTGAACTTGCACTTGGGCTTAGGTTCCAGCTTTACTTTCTGCTTCCCCACCAGGATTGTGGCTTCTGACCAATCCAATTTGATCTGTCCACCCAAATCCTTGCAAAATGTTCTGCTCAGCAGTATCCCATAACTAGCAGGAATATCTGCTACCAAAATAGTCAATTTCACCCTTTTGTCAGGGTAAGCTGCAAGAGCAACTCGTGCATCCTTAATCTGTCCAAGCAAGGAAACCTATTTGCCATCCATAGAATAACACCTACCAAAAGTTTTTGTAAGTGATAACCCTAGGGCTTTAGCCACAGAAGAGGGCATAATGTTGTCAGAGGCTCCTGAATCTATAATATAGTTACTAAGTTTATGACCATTGATAAACAAAGACACATAGAAAGGATTGGGTTTCAAATCAGTAGTGTAAGAAGTATCATTTGACAAATTGAGGGTCATTTTTGGGGTTGACATGGATGACTCAGACAAGGAAGCAAATAGTTGAGCAATGGGAGACTCAGCATCAACCTCTAGATGTCTCTCAGATTGAGTTGGTGTAGGACCACCCTTAACATGTTTAACCAGTTTGTCAAGTTCATTAGGTTTTAACTTCATATACTCAATAGGAGAGATTTGAATTTTTGTAGATTTACAGAATTCTACAATATCAAAAGAAGCATCTGAATCATTTTTATGCAACAATCTAGTTTCCTGAGCCTTCAAATTAGCATCATGGGTTCTAGTTAAAGGCTCCTTACCTTTACCAAGTACTTCTTGCGTATTAGAGGATCTCGCATTCCTCTGACTCCTGGTGAGCACGACACATGAAGGATCTTCAAGGGTAACCAATATTTCACCTCCCCTTTCTGAATCAGACTCGTATTCAAGGAAGTTTATCTCAGAGCCGCTAGGTTCCTCAAAGTTCCTTTCTTCTTCAATGGACTCCCCTAGCATATCTTGAGTAGCAGTCATTTGAGCGTACCTGAGCATTTCTAGGCAAGAATTTCCATCATGGTCGGTAGTCAAATGAAAAATACACATGTTTCCCCTTCCAGGAGGAGCTTCAATAGTCAGCCTTGGTTGTGCTGATGTCAGGGGTAAAGCTCTACTAGTATTTGCTTTTTGACTCAAATTCCTTCTGCCAATATCTTGATATGCTTGTTGGAAGGAAGCTCTAGTTTTAGGTAATTGCCTCTTTAAGGCAATCATATCATTAACTAGTTTTTGCACTACGGGATCCGTAGATGATGAGGGGTGGGCATTTGGCACCTGAACCTCTCTCTTCCATTTATCAGCCATATTGAGATCATCCTCCAATCCGACTGCCAAAACTTGTGCAGCTGGTAAATCAGCAATTACACCCCTCCTAAGATGGAAGCTAATATCAAGAGGCATAGAATTAATAAAGAAACATTTCAGATTCTTGCTAGTTGGTCTTTTAGCACCAGGGATTTTGTTCACAATTCTGTTAAATTTAGCCACAAATTCCCTCATAGGTTCATGAATCCCTTTCTTAAGTTGAGTCAGCTGTGCAAGGAGAGAATGTTCATCTTTTGCGCTTTTGAACCTATTTTTAAACACAGTTTTCATGTCATTCCAATTTGAAATGGAAGAGTTAGTTAGGTGGTAGAACCATTGTGCTGCAGTCTCAGTCAAAGTCTGCACAAAAAGTCTTATTACTACATCTTGGTGTTGTACACCTAACACACTACATGCTGCTGCAAAGGCACACAAATGTTCTTCTGGCAATTGCCTCCCATCTCCATTAAATTTAGGCAAATTTTCCCGTGCATTTTTGGGCAATGGGTTCAGGTTAGCCCCAAGGTTCAGAGGCCCTATGGCTACTCCCCAAGGTTGGGCCATGGGTAGAAAATTTATAGCTGAGGGGATAACAGTGCCTGAAAGAGTTAAAGCTTGAAAGATAGGGGAAGAAGAAGATTTAGGGGGGCTAGGGGGTCTACTTCTAGCTCTTCTTGCATGAGTAGGGATATAAGGAAAATTAAAATTTTGTAGTGCTTGAAAGGTAGAATCTTCAACTCCCTCTCTCCTCAAAGACCTGGTATACGGTCTAGAATCCAGCTTAAAATATGGTGGCTGGATAGGCAGCGATTAATTTCTATGTTGTTCTTGATTTCTTTGCATTTCAGGGATTTGATTTCTTGCTGTGTTTTGTGCCTACCTTCTTCTCTGCTTGAGTAACAACAATCTCAGGTTATCGGCCAACTCCTTTTCCTATTCTAATACTCTGCTTGCTCTTCTATAATCTTCACTATTCTGACGAGTACGCCAAGCAAGGGTATTCAACTGGCCAATAATGTCTTCCTACTCATCCCAAAATCCAAGATTGGGCTGTAGAACAGGAATTATGTTTTCTTGTGGAAGCACCATTGTTGCTTCATATTCAGGCGACCGATCTTTTATTTGATGATTTCGATCGTTCCCCAGTAGAGTCGCCAAAAACTGTTAGCTAACAGATTTGTCCTTATCTTGAAAATGTTTTATTCTGACTCTATACCCTTCTTTAAAGAACAAATGAGTTAAGCAACAAATGGGTGAACTATTAAATTAGTTCCCCTTTGAATTTAGGTACAGCTCTCTTTAAGATTTTCAATGAATTTAATCTATTCAACTATCCAAATGCACTTTTAACCAGAAAATGCTTAAGGCAAACTGACATTCATACATAACCATGTTATGCATGCGGTAAATTTATACAATAACAGTGAGCAATAGAATGCACAGATTCTATTTTTGATACATCTAAATACATGAACACATACATATGAATTTGTTGAACCAATAAATAATAAAACACATATGACGAGTTATCCAATAAAAGAGCAATTACCAGATGAAAGGAGATTTCACACAGAAAATCCAATTTCAAACACTCAGACGCACAGATCTAAGTAAGCAGTAATTGTTTCTTTTTCTCATTCACAGATGAAAAATTTCTTAGATAATCATCATATATTGTAAAACCATAAAAAAAGTTTAGCTAAAAACTTCCTTATGTTTTTCTCTTTTTTCCTTTCTCTATATCTCCCGAAAAGATTCAAAAAACTATATATATGAATGTCTTAATCTTGTTACCCAGTAAACCAAACCCAGAGTTAAAATAACTCTGACCCATACGGGATTTAGTTTATAACAAACTGATTTAAAGATCAAGATTATGGGAATAGCATAATAGAAGAACTGAATAAAAGAAAGTGAATCGATAGGATCATGGCTGGGACAACAGATTTGCATCTCCAAATTTGCCATCAATGGTTGGGGAAGCACGTTGAGTCTTCCACTCCTGAAAAGCTGCCACGAACTCTGAATTCTTGGGAAGTTGGGGATGCCTATGTGTTTCACTCTTGATTTCCAAACTCCTTTATCCCTTCCTATTTTCCCAATTTTTTCTTTATGTTCTAGAAGGGCATCGATACAGAGGTAAAGTAGTGACTCCACCTTAGAGACTCAGGAGAAATCTTCAATTAAGACATTATCACTTTCTTTGACAAAGTTAATCTTATCCTTAAAGGATTGAACCACTGTATCAACATCCTCCTCTAGCTTCCCATCATCTTTTATGTATTTAACATCAATGCATTGCAAGTCATGTTACAGCGACTGAGTGAACTCAGTTATTTCCTTAATCAACCTTGTAAGTTCAAAGCGTCCCTGCCGTGATATGGAATTCCTCCATTCAATATTTTTCTTATTCACATATAATAGATCTTCGTCCAAACCAGTTAGGATTTTTTTTGTCAGAAACTTCGCTACCCCATATTTCTGAACTTCATCGATTTGATTTATCACATTTACCCATTTACCTTCATCATTTACCCAAGCAGCAATTTGTGCCTTAAGTTCCTCAATGGTGGTGGCAGTCAGATCGTGTATATTCTTAAGTTCACGAATATATTCAGTTCCCTTCTGCACAATGTGGTCCAACCAATTGTCAAATGTCTTTGTTACCATCTTGTTTCTGTGGACCTGATCAAACATCTTCTGGTTAACTGGTGATTTAGGGTCGAAAGACAGGGAGGACTGTGAAATTGGCTGTGGGTTAGGGTTATGGATAGCATCGATGTACTCTGCCATTGAACGCAGAGTCTGCTTCAATTCCCTTTTGTCTTTTTCATCCTTGCAACTCTGACTAACTATCCTGTTGGTGGATGCTTCAAGATGATGAACATCTACAGCTCTTGAAGCAGTACCGAGATCCACTCTCTCAACAGTGAAATCTTGCACAGTTGGATCTTGTACTTCTTCCTCAGTCACTGGTTTGGCTATCTCAGCACTCCAGTTTCCAATATTTGGATCAATGTTCACTCTGGATGTCATCTTTAGCTTCTTAGACTTGGGTGTTTTCCCTAAACATTTGCTCACGATGTCCTCTAAGGGAACAGCAAAAGGAATTATTTTTCTCTTGTCAGAGATAGAACTCTCCAGCCACTTGGGTGCAGGGGTTAAGATTTCCTTTTCAGGATTCAATTCATCAGAGGATACATTTGAAATTGTTAATATCTGAGAAGTCTCTAGAATGACCTCTGACTATGGCCTAGTATCAACTTCCTCTATTCTGTGTGGACTTGATTCCTTATCACCCATGGGTTCTCCTGAATCCTCTTTTGAATTCAAATCTACAACTATTGTTTCGGAAACTTGTTTCTTTCTTTTACCTTTGGTCCTTAACCTGGTAGTACAAGGGGGTAGAATAGCTGTGAGGGTTCTTCTGGATTTCTTAGTAGCAGGGCTCCTTCTAGTTGATGACTTGGAAGCACCTGCACCACAGATAGCAATAGGTCGGTTAGAAGAACTTATGGGGAGTGATGTTTCAATCATTGAGGTGAATTGTTGGGCATTTTTATTCTGAATCCTTTCCTGTCTCTTCTCCCTTAACCAATTCTTGGTTCTCCTTATCACTGGAAGAGTCTTAACTTCAATTCTATCTTCCTCCTTTTTGCTCTAGTCAACTTCTGGAATAGGTAATTGCTCTATTTGTGCGAACTGCGGGTCAAACACCTGTTCCTCATCATCAACAACTCCAGAAATATCCATACTTAAGTTGAGAGTAATTATTTGCCCCAAAGAGAACCTACACCACAGTCTTCACCTGACCTCAAACTCATCTAAACAGTCTTCCCAGTATTCCTCTAATTTAGAAAAGTGTGTAAGCCTTGCTCCAGAATCTAAGTTATCCCTGACAAATCCTTTGCTATCAAATTGGGACCTGGCAGTGAAGAACTGAAAATTAAACTTTTTAAGGCTAACCTCTAAATTCAAAGCATCAGATTTTGACCGGCAGGAGTAATGTCCAAGTTCGATGGGAAAAGAGATACCAAACCCCTTCTTTGCTGAGAACTTCTTATCCACATGTGCTAGCTGTCTGCATACCTCTATCAGTACAAAATGGTCGAACACATATCTGGGTAACTTAAGAGGTTCACCATCAAATCCTCCAATTATGATGTAAGTGAACTTGGAAAATTGAATAAAGAAGCTACCATAAATGCTAATTAACTGCATTGCTTCATCGGACATTCTTTTATTCAGATTGCCTGCCAATTCACAAGTCATTCTTCCAGTGAAAATATCAGTAACCCTTTTGTAATTTTCATAACAGTTCTTCATCTGTAATTATGAATAATATTCATAAATCCTACTATCCTTAGTCAAGGCTGCATGAGGTAGACCCAACCACTGTCTTGTAGATGCCAGGCAATAAAACAGGTATGAAGACATATAAAAATTTCTATCTCCCAAACAATTACTTAGTTCCTAATGCAAACAATCGGCGACAATTTCTGTCCAATCCAGATATTGCTCTCCTTGGAGGATAATTTGTACGAAAAAGTACATCTAATCTTCCCAATAATACGCATGTTGGCTTCCTTTCAATCTGTACAATAACACTACCATATCCCTCACCTCCTTAATCAAGTGATCCCTAGTAAGTGGTCTAGGCAGCCTTGAACCACCCTTCTGAAATTTTAGTAGCCAGTTTCTTGCTATCACACTTTTGTAACTTGCTTTCTTTTCTGAGAAATACCCATAAGAAGAGGTAATGTTGAGGCTGGAATATGCCTCTTTAGGCAGTATTCTCATCACAGACATCAAGGTTTGTCTGTCGACATAAAACAATACATTATCGTCTGCATTTCTAATGCATCTGCTTTGGGGTTCATACCTATTCATACATTCCTGAACCAGTTCTAGGCACTGTACAGCCTTGGGAAAGGCCGCGGCTTCGATTAGGCCACTTCCTACTATCTTCTCCATCATAGGAGTTAGCACAAAGCTTCTAGACCTCTCTCTGAATTCTTCCAAATCATATTGTATTAATGAAGTATCCCCGAATTTAGGGTGAGAACAGGTAAGGTCAGGGCCGTGTTCATTTCCCAGACAAGTAGATTTCAAGGCCATACTCAGAGGATATTTAAAAAAAGCTTTGAATCATGGAAATAAGTGTTGGCAAGTATGAGGTGAGCCAGTGTTGTCATTGATGTCAACATACTCATACTGCACTGACAAGAAGGATTTGATGAGCTTTGTGCTGAGGATATTGAGAAAATTAGCCTCAGTCAGGAACAGTGAAGAACAGTGATGAGAAGAAGGTAAATATACTGTATAGGATGAGAACCGGAGGATGCGGATTAAAGGGTTAGTAGATATGAATCTTGAGATGCTACAGTTAGGATTTCATAGGTCCGCATGAAGATCTGAAGGAGTTATGGCTGCCGGTATAGAACCGGGTCCGGCAAGTATCCGGAGGTGACAGAGGATCACAAAAAGGTCCGGTGAGGTCCGGAATTGTATCATCCTAATCTGCGGATTGGACGGAGTGTTTGGGATGTCCTTGTGATGTGTCATCCTGGTTTGTGTATGATTTGGAGGTCCGGAAGTACCTCTTGCATTATGACAGTGGCGACAGACTGTGTTCTTGAAGTTCCGGATGAGGAAGACAAGAGATCCCAGTAAGTAGAGGAAGTGCGGATGTATCCGGACATTCAGACAGACTTGTAAAGGTTCTTGAATCATGTTTAGGTTGTGTTGTTGGTCCGCATTGATGGTAGAGCCCGGAATTGAAGTTATTCTTCCGGATGAAGTTATTGCTCTGTTTAGCCGACCGGATGAGTTGTTCATCCTGCGAATGTTCTTGTGATAGCCGACCGGATGTGTTATTCATCTTGCGGATACTCCTATGGTTGTTTGCCGACTTAGATGCTTGTTCCTAAGTCGATGTCTTGTATAAATAGTGATTTGTGAATTCATTTCAGGGTGTGGCATGTGGATGAGCAGGATATAGCGAAGAAAGGTGCGAAAGGCAGAGCAGAGATTGTTGGGCTTAATTGGAACTGATCCGGACATAGTAGAGATGTCGTTCTCCAGTTCAAGACTGTGATTTTCATCACTTTGTAGACAGTGTGTCTCCTTGTAGGCAGTGGGCCTCTTTGTGAGCAGTGTGCTCGGGCAGTGAGCCCTTATTGGCATGTGCCATTCATTTTTCCTTATTCTTCTAACAGAGAATAATTCTTGGGTTAATCACCCCGTGGTTTTTCCCTTAACCGGGTTTTCCACGTCAAAATCTTGGTGTTCAATGTGTTGATGCTTATCTGCTCTTGTGTTTATGTATTGTGCTTCCATGAATGATTATTTGATATGCTGCTAACTAACAACAGAGAATTAAGTGTTTAAAAGAGAACAAGTTCTATACAACTGATTCACCCCCCCCTCTCAGTTGTATGCCCTAAATCCAACAATTGGTATCAGAGCTAAGTTCCTCTGATAGGAGCTTAACCGCTTGAGGTGATCCAGGATGTCGTCATACAAGAAGGATAGTCCGAAGTTCGATGGAACCAACTTCACTCTCTGGAAAGGTCGCATGAAGTGTCATTTGGAATGTATGGGAAAAGCATACTTGGCTATGATTTCAAAACCATATATACCCCCACAAGGTGGTCCGACAACTCCAGATGAAACCACAGAAGCTGAAAACAATCTGCGGACTAAGGAAGCTCTTCTAAGCGCATTGAATGACTCAGATCTCTCGAATGTCATTGACCTACCAACTGCATATGAGATCCTAACTAAACTGGAACTTCTGTATGAAGGAGATGAGTTTGTCAAAAGTGCAAGATTGCAAAGTCTGAAAGGGAAATTTGAAAGATTGAAAATGAGAGATGATGAAAACATTACTACCTTTATGCCAAGGGTAAATGAGTTGGTATGTGGAATCAGAAATGCTGGTGGAACTCTAGATGAAAATGAGATTGTTTGCAAAATCCTAAGATCCCTTCCTGCTGCCTACAAAATCAAAGTTGCTGCCATTGATGAATTCAGAGCCCACACAACAGTCACAAGAGAACAACTGGCTGGCAAACTAGCTGCATTTGAAATGACCGAGTTTGGAGATGATCCTCCCAAGACTGAATCTGCTTTCAAAGCCAGTGCCTATGTGAAAGGCAAACAGAGATTTGATCCGGGTGAAAACTCATCAAGGAAAATGTCATGGTATGATCAAGCAAGAAGAGACATGGAAGAAGAAGAAGCAGAAACAGCTCAACTTGAAGCCCTCATTGCAAAGAGACTGCCAAGAGGATCCGGTAAGTATGAAGGAAAACTACCCTTTAAGTGTTTTAACTGCAATAAGATTGGTCATTTTGCCTCAAGATGTCCGGAGAGATCTGCAAGATCTAATACTCACAGACAAAGGTTTCAAAAGAATTGCTATTATGTTCATGAAGAAGATGACAATGAAGGAGTAACAGATGATGAATCAGATCCAGGAAGCAAATCCGGAAATGAGTGGGTGTTTATAGCCATCAAGGAAGAAGATTCCTTACTCTCTGAATCTGTCAATCACAAAGTTGTTGAAAAAGCCTTGGCTGCTCAAGTGGAAGAAAAGGATGATTGGGTTATTGACAGTGGATGCTCTCACCATATGACTGGTGACAAGAATAAGTTCTTAGACTTGGAAAGATATGAAGGAGGAATGGTAAAGTTTGGTGACAATTCTGCTGGCAGAATCAGAGGTAGGGGAACTATTTCCTTTGATGGTAAGAGCAAAACAGGTAATGTACTATATGTTGAAGGATTGAAGCACAATCTTCTCAGTGTTGGTCAGTTAGTGGACAAAGGCTATGATCTCCGATTCAAGAATGGAAAATGCAGAATCTTTACAAGCTCCGGAACTGAAATTGCATCCGGTACTCAGACAAGAGGTAACATCTTTCATCTGGTTGGTTCAAATAAAAGTTGTTTGTTTGTTCAAATTGATCAGAGTTGGTTATGGCATAGAAGAATGTGTCATGTAAATTTTGATAACATCATCAAAATAAGCAATACTCAGGCTGTGAGAGATCTTCCAAAGTTGATAAAACCTACAAACAGTGTGTGTAAAGAATGTCAGTTAGGCAAACAAAGCAGAGTCTCTTTTAAAAGCAAAGATCAGTCTTCTACCGGATTGTTGGAATTAGTACATACTGATCTATGTGGTCCGACAAGAATCAAGAGTCTGCAAGGTGATAGATATTTCATGTTGTTAATTGATGATCATTCCCGGATGATGTGGGTTACCTTTCTAAAAGAAAAATCAAAAGCTTTTGAGAAGTTCAAAATCTTCAAAGCTATGGTGGAGAATCAAACCGGATTGAAACTAAAGTGTCTAAGGTCTGATAGAGGTGGTGAATTTACATCTGGTGAATTCATTGACTTTTGTGAGAAACAGGGTATAAGGAGACAGTTGTCTGCTCCTAAGACTCCACAGCAGAATGGAGTAGTTGAGAGAAAGAATCGGACCATCCAGGAAGCTGCTAGGACAATGATGTTGGAAGCAAATGTTCCTCAAATGTTTTGGAAAGAAGCTATCAGCACTGCAGTCTACACTCTCAATCGAGTTCAAATCAGAAACAACACCGGTAAGACCCCCTATGAACTTTGGTTTGGCATCACTCCTACTGTGAAATATTTCAGGGTATTTGGTAGCAAGTGTTATATTAAAAGAGATGAAGATCTAGGAAAGTTTGATGCTAGAAGTGATGAAGGAATTTTCTTGGGCTACTCCACTCAAAGCAAAGCATACCGGTGTTACAATAAGAGATTGAGGAAAATGATAGAAAGTACCAATGTAAAGGTTGATGAAGGAATTGAGAAGCCTTCAAGATTTTATGAATTTGATGAAGATGACCAAGATAGTGTTCAAGGAACTCAATCCTCTCCGGTGAAACAGAGTCAGCCTGATCCGGTAAATCAGGAAGAAGAGTTAGGTTTGAATGAGCCTGATCAAGAAACAGCAGTACTGGATACTCCCAAAATTCCAAGGTATGTAAAACTGAATCACTCTGAAGATCAGATCATAGGTGACAGAAGCAAAGGTGTACAAACTAGAAGGAATATTGCTCAAGATCAGAATGAATGTTGTCTGATTTCAAAGATTGAACCTAAAACAATGAATGAAGCCTGCAATGATAAAAATTGGACCAAAGCGATGGAAGATGAACTGATGCAAATTGAGAAAAATCATACTTGGGATCTTGTTCCCAGACCTAGAGACAGGAATGTAATTGGAACCAAGTGGGTCTTCCGGAACAAACTAAATGAAGCTGGTGAAGTAATCAGAAACAAAGCTAGATTGGTCTGCAAAGGCTACTCTCAAATAGAAGGAATTGACTTTGAAGAGACTTTTGCTCCGGTAGCAAGAATTGAAGCAGTCAGATTACTTCTTGCATTTGCTGCCTTCAAAGATTTCAAGGTATATCAGATGGATGTCAAGTCTGCCTTCCTAAATGGTGATCTGGAAGAAGAAGTCTACATTGAACAACCGGATGGATTTCAATTGTCTGATAATAATGATATGGTCTGCAAGTTGAAGAAAGCTTTGTATGGATTGAAGCAAGCCCCAAGAGCATGGTATGAAAGGTTGGACAAGCATCTTGTGCAGATTGGATTCAACAAAGGTACTGCTGACAGCAACTTATATTTCAAAATTGATCATGAAAACATTCTGATTGTTGAAGTGTTTGTGGATGATATCATTTTTGGAGGAAGAGATAGTATGTGTAAAACTTTTGCAAATCAGATGAAAAGTGAGTTTGAAATGTCTATGCTTGGTGAAATGAATTTCTTCTTGGGTCTGCAAATTACTCAAACAAAAGAAGGGATCTTCATCTCTCAGACCAAATATGTGAAAGAATTGTTAAAAAAATTTGGTATGGAAGACTCAAAGCCTATGAACACTCCTATGGCAACCGGATGTAAGTTAAGCAAAGATGATGATTCTCCAAAGGCAGATCAGACAAAGTATAGATCAATGATTGGTGGATTGTTGTATCTCACTCAAACTAGACCAGATATAATGCAAGCTGTTGGTCTTGTGGCAAGATTCCAGGCTGATCCTAGAGAATCTCATGTTATGGCCATCAAAAGAATTTTTAGATACTTGAAAGGGACAGTTGAGTATGGTCTATGGTATCCTAGAGATCCGGATTTCTCTCTTCATGCTTACACAGATGCAGATTGGGCAGGAGATGTGGATGACCGGAAGAGCACTAGTGGTGGAGCATTCTTTTTGGGGAAGAGATTGGTTTCTTGGCTAAGCAAGAAACAAGATGCAATATCTCTGTCTACAACTGAAGCAGAATACATTGCAGCAGCAGGTAGTTGCACTCAAATCTTGTGGATGAAGCAGATGCTAAGAGACATCAAAGTTGAATATGAGGAGCCTATTACAATTTTCTGTGATAATTCAAGTGCAATTAATATTTCCAAGAATCCGGTATTGCATTCTAAGACTAAGCACATATCTATCAAATTTCACTTTTTGAGAGAACAAGTAAACAAGGAAGAAGTCAGATTGGAGTATGTTCCCTCCAAGGATCAGATCGCAGATATCTTTACAAAACCTCTTCCCAAGGACTCTTTTGAATATCTCCGGGAGAAGTTAGGGGTCATGGCCCCTCCGGTGATGAACTAAGATGCACTGATGTGCATCAGTCCGGTGGCAATCACAGTCATATCTTGTGATCCGGACTAATGGGGAGCTGCAACTAAGGGGGAGCAGCTGGTATTATTCTGATGCATAAGAGTTGCAAGTATGAGCCCTTTGTCATTGATGTCAAAGGGGGAGAGAAGACATGTGAAAAAAAAACAAGTGGTTGATGATCAAAGGGGGAGCAGCAAAGGAAGACATGTGAAGAGTTGTTGTTGATAGGGGGAGCTGTGACAGAAAAGAGAAGTTCTTGTCCTGATGGTTTTTCACATCATATGTTGCCATCAATGACAAAGGGGGAGATTGTTGGCAAGTATGAGGTGAGCCAGTGTTGTCATTGATGTCAACATACTCATACTGCACTGACAAGAAGGATTTGATGAGCTTTGTGCTGAGGATATTGAGAAAATTAGCCTCAGTCAGGAACAGTGAAGAACAGTGATGAGAAGAAGGTAAATATACTGTATAGGATGAGAACCGGAGGATGCGGATTAAAGGGTTAGTAGATATGAATCTTGAGATGCTACAGTTAGGATTTCAGAGGTCCGCATGAAGATCTGAAGGAGTTATGGCTGCCGGTATAGAACCGGGTCCGGCAAGTATCCGGAGGTGACAGAGGATCACAAAAAGGTCCGGTGAGGTCCGGAATTGTATCATCCTAATCTGCGGATTGGACGGAGTGTTTGGGATGTCCTTGTGATGTGTCATCCTGGTTTGTGTATGATTTGGAGGTCCGGAAGTACCTCTTGCATTATGACAGTGGCGACAGACTGTGTTCTTGAAGTTCCGGATGAGGAAGACAAGAGATCCCAGTAAGTAGAGGAAGTGCGGATGTATCCGGACATTCAGACAGACTTGTAAAGGTTCTTGAATCATGTTTAGGTTGTGTTGTTGGTCCGCATTGATGGTAGAGCCCGGAATTGAAGTTATTCTTCCGGATGAAGTTATTGCTCTGTTTAGCCGACCGGATGAGTTGTTCATCCTGCGAATGTTCTTGTGATAGCCAACCGGATGTGTTATTCATCTTGCGGATACTCCTATGGTTGTTTGCCGACTTAGATGCTTGTTCCTAAGTCGATGTCTTGTATAAATAGTGATTTGTGAATTCATTTCAGGGTGTGGCATGTGGATGAGCAGGATATAGCGAAGAAAGGTGCGAAAGGCAGAGCAGAGATTGTTGGGCTTAATTGGAACTGATCCGGACATAGTAGAGATGTCGTTCTCCAGTTCAAGACTGTGATTTTCATCACTTTGTAGACAGTGTGTCTCCTTGTAGGCAGTGGGCCTCTTTGTGAGCAGTGTGCTCGGGCAGTGAGCCCTTATTGGCATGTGCCATTCATTTTTCCTTATTCTTCTAACAGAGAATAATTCTTGGGTTAATCACCCCGTGGTTTTTCCCTTAACCGGGTTTTCCACGTCAAAATCTTGGTGTTCAATGTGTTGATGCTTATCTGCTCTTGTGTTTATGTATTGTGCTTCCATGAATGATTATTTGATATGCTGCTAACTAACAACAGAGAATTAAGTGTTTAAAAGAGAACAAGTTCTATACAACTGATTCACCCCCCCCTCTCAGTTGTATGCCCTAAATCCAACAATAAGGTTAGAATTTCAAAGGGTTTTCTTTCCAACTTTAAGAAATGAAAACCACAGATAGGAAGAAATGAACTTACCTTCAGGAAAACTAAAATTACCATGAAATTTGGGCATTCAGACCTTATAGCTCTGGCACTGTTCTGGTCCGCGTCGCACAGTATGTTCACTTGCTAAATTTGGCTTGTTCTTGGTTAATGATGGCACTAACTAGACTGGATAATTATTACTCGAAACAATACGTGCCAAAAATGTATGAAGAGACATGAAATCTGACCTCCTCATTAATAGAAAGTATTATTCATGTGCGATCATGATGTATAATGATTATCTGTAACCTCCACCAAATTGGAACTTTCTATTTCATAAATGAGTTTCAGACAAAATTTCCTTTAAGTTTCCCGCTAAATATGACTTAGAGGGCCTCAAGAAGTGGTAAGGTTGAAATCATCAAACCGTTGAACCTTGAGAGCGTGGTTCAAGGTTCAAGTTCAAGGATACGAGAACTGCACAGACTGACAAACAACACATGACTTATAAAGAGACTTAAATGATGAAAAAGCACACCATTGAACCTTGAACCATAAACTTTGGGGGGGTTCAAGCGGGAGGTTCACCGACATATAAAACTGAACAAAGAATCTGGGAAAGTGACTCAATACAAAGCACCACGTGTTGGACTTTGAACCATGAATCATAAGACCATTAACACAAAAAAAGGTTCAAGTTCAACATGAAAAATTAAAGACGTTTAATCACATGGAACAAAATAGCTCGTCTTTTGAGAGACTTTGAACACATCAGACCATTTGAACTTTGAACTTTGAGAATGGTTCAGGTTCAAAGGTTCAAACCTTAAATATATTCACATACAAAGACGACAAACGGGTAAATTTTGAAGGGTCAAGAGCTGATTTAAGAAACAAAGGAATGACCAACAATACAACACATCAAATCGACTCTTGATTAGGAAATATTACCAATGGATAAATAAGGGCGACTCAAAAGGTAACACATATGAAAAGGTTACTGAACTTGTATATGTTCTTCAAGAGGTATTGCATCATTTTGTTGAATTTCTATTCATGTTTCATCTCTTTCTAGCTATCCTCAAGCATGGCAAACATTGTATATTCTGTAAAAAAGGTAGCTACTTCACCCAAATAGTAAATGGTTTTGTTTGAGTTAGTGTCTTTCTTGGTTAGGGTAGAGTAGGTGCAGTTTTTCTTTTCCTCCAAGTGCATCTTTTGCACAGATAGTTAGTTGGTTGTGGTTTTTGTTGAGTAGAGTAGGGTTTTTAAGGTATCGTGTTTTTTTTCTGTTGAGTTGCAGAAGTTAGAAATCTATGTCCAAGAGTTTGAGAAGTCTTTAAGTGACCCATGCCCAATGGATAAGCTTCAG
Source organism: Cunninghamia lanceolata (assembly GCA_027924645.1). Taxonomy (NCBI): domain Eukaryota; kingdom Viridiplantae; phylum Streptophyta; class Pinopsida; order Cupressales; family Cupressaceae; genus Cunninghamia; species Cunninghamia lanceolata. Next base: position 2,150,595 of record BSBN01000696.1, on the reverse strand, counting down.
GCAACTTGTATGATGTTTAGCAGGCAAACATATAGTAGATGTCACCAAAAATGTTACCTAATTTCACTACTAGCTCAATCAGGTAGAGATTTTCAAGTTTTAAAGCAAAGAAAGGTACATTTTATCTAATCTTTCCTATATTACATTCAAGTGCATAACTGAAATAATTCAAAGGATTATGCTTATTAAATTATTGCATTCATACAAGTGCATGTAACATAAGAAGGATTTACACAAATCTTCTCTGAATAAAGAATTAATGTTTATTGAATGTAAAATGTACATTGTCTCACACAAGCCATGAGATTGACTTTTCTTATTCAATGGAATTGAAGAAAAATATGTACATGAATAAGAAAGTAAAATTAAATGTGCATATAAGGTTGGAGGCTAGTCATTGGTTGAGAATGACTGGTTCTGATGTGTCATCTTGTCCTGCTGACCCGAGCTGTCTCTGTCCTTCCTAACCCCATGTTTCTCCTAGTTGTTGCATTTGGAAATAACAATGGTGTTAGAACAATGCTCTAAGAAATTAAAGGTCTCAAACCTTACATGAACAAACACCTATTCATGTACAAACTAATCTCCAAATGCATTAAATAAGCAATGCAAATCTTGGATGTCTTAGAGAACAATCAAGCCATCAAACACATCCATAATATGCATTTATTTTCCTAACAAGTTTGCTTCATCTACAGATACAGGTGTAATTATGTCTCTATTTTGATTCATCAGATTACATTATGAGTGGAGAAAATGTGGCTCCCACAAGGGTTGAGCCCAGCTCATAGCCATTACAGAGCATTTCATGTATATTCATAAAAAATAAGGATCATTCATATAGCTAGATCTATTCATATACTTGAACAATAAGATTTATTGCCTGAGATAGTCATATGTCCCAAGATTAGTCAATCATGCAAAAGCAGCCTATAGTGATACAAGGAAAACAGAGTGCAGCTTCAAGATGAAAGGCAATGGAGTATACAGAGATAGCTTTGTAAAGAACAACCTAAGGAATGGTTTGTCATGAGATATCACATGATACAATCTTCATTCAAGATCAACTGTGAGTACAACAAGGATAGTTTCCATAAGAAGTGTGTGAAGAGTAGCAAATAAAGAAAGAGCATGATACATAGAACAACATATAGAAACAACAAAACTAAATATGTATGATAGTATGCAGACCTAGGAGAATGAAAGGATGATAGTCATATCACTAAGAGGATTGTCAAGAGCAAAGACAATCAAGTGCAGATCAGCCTATCAGAAGATAGTAAATCTGTCATAAGGTAGCAATGATAGCAAATAATCTCAAAGTTTTCCAAGGAAAAGTATGATGATAACTATATAGGGACAGTGAGCCTAAAGACACCTTAACAATGATCTAGGAGAACAGTCATGTAATGATGACTATCATCAAGTCCTTAGGATGAACTTCACAATCATAAGGATGACTATATGCAGTGGAAACATTCATATTTCAGTGCTTGTCATAAGGTGGTAAAAGAAATAACAAGAACATTCAGTGGACAATCATCATGAAAATAACTAAGAATAGTTACCAAATGTACTAAGATAGTCCTAAGAGATAGTCAAGAGAAAGTACTAGCGTTCATGATCAAACGTCTGCCAAAAGGAGTCTGCAAATCGATGACCATCCAATAAGGGTATCATAGACTGTGATAAGATAAGAAGGTGCCATCATAGAATGGATCAGCATCAAGAGGTTTGAGATAGTTTACAGGTAAGAAATCAAATGAGGAATCTTCAAACCTTGTATTCAATGATCAATAACATACAAGTGTTATTTCATGAGAATGCTATGAGCAACATACAGGTGTGATTGTCAAACAGGAGCATACACATAATCTTTATAGTTTTGTCTATTTTGAAGATACTACAGGAGTATATGCAAAATATACAAAATATAGAGATTCATATTTAAATACCATAGCTATAGACATCATAATAGCCAGAGCAGTCATAAGAATATGAGAATGTTGTTATAGGAGTCACAAGGACTGGCACACAAGAAAAGATAGAATTTGTAAACTTTGCAACATTTCAAGGTCTAAGGTGGCTATCTCTTCAAGCCATAATATAGAGAACTTCAAAGTAATGTTTCTAAGTGCATAGAGAACAGATGAAGGATTATGAGACCAAAATAGCAAAACATGATATACTAGGAATAATATCAAACATTTTTGAATGCTACAGAAGCACATGTTTTGAAATAGCTATATAATCCTTCATGAATGGTATAGGAGTATATGTGCTAAAAAGTATAGAAGCATATAGGTTCTTACTTGCAGAAGAGTACTACCATTAGCACTTCATGCCCATTCAGAGTGACTAAGGGTTTTGATTTTTCTTGCAACCCTAGCTAGTAAAATAAGAAACCCTCATTTTTTCATTCAAAATGCCTTGTTGTCTTAGCAAAAAGACAGAGTATAGTAGATGCTACAGGAGGTATATATACAGAAAAAGGTAAAAAATATAGTGAGGGTTTTGACAAGACCCTAAGATGCAAAGACAGAGATAGCGGTTTTGTAGCTTCAAGGATTTAATAAATTGTGTATTTAAAGCATGCTAAGTATCTTGCAAATAGGAAAAAACAAAAGACAAATCCTTTTCCTTTTTATGTCTATAGCTGCTTTGTAAATAATATATAGTCATATGAAAATATAGAGGATAAAACAAAAATGTAGAGTTATTCATCATATGTATAATGCAGAATAATAGCGGAAATGATACAGTTTAAGTGTTGCTTCAAAAAAACAAGTTCATTGAACTCACCTTCAGCTACAGGAGAGTCTTTTAGCAAGGAACATAGTAAAAATACCTTCGAAAACATCATAATCATCTACAGAAACCTTAGATGTGAAAACTTCCATGGCGGCGCAGCAAAACACTAAGAATGTGAAAAAATGAAAAGTGCAAATGAGGGCCAAAAAGTTGCTTTTGTTTCTTTAGGGTTTCATAACCCTAGAAGCCCGATGGCTTTCTCTCCTTTTTGCATTTTATATTTTTTGTATACCTTAAAATGGCCCGTGGTCAATAACTTTGTAACATGTAATACCTAGGAGAATGCCACGAGGTGACCAAGTATTTTAAGACTTTTATGCTAAGTCTTTATTTCCTTTATGCTAGGGTGAGCACTTCAGTGTTGTTTCTCATTTTTGTATTTATTTTCCTTGCAATAAAAGTGAAATGTAAAATGATAAACCTCAAATGATGACCTTATGAATCATTTAGGAGTTATTGTTACTTTTATTGCAAAGGAAAGTAATAGAGTGGGACTTTATTGGCTTTGAGAGTATATGCTTGGAGTATGGAGGAGTTGGCAGACACATGCCAAGAATATAGCTTTTTGTTTTGCCTTGGAGGAGAGAAAGATTGATTGAGTCTTGGAGACAGTTATGGATTGACATAACTATTGGAGGGTATCTAGGAGTGAGTTTATTGCTTTTAGAGTCCTTTTGGAGTAGTTTTCATGAGTAATTATGATTGACTAGGTCATCATGGACTTTTTCCTTCATTATGAGCCTTTGTGGAGGAGATATAGACCCTATATTTTAGGCTTTTTGTGCGCATCTGACCCAAAGTTGTTGCTAGCTCCTTGTATGGTGGAACCACTTGGATAGTGGTGGATATAGTCACTTTTGTGACTCTTTTGTACTAAGTTCGGATTATGCTACTTAGAGAGACTTGTGATTTTGTGATCCTTGCTCAAAATTTTTGTAAATTTGTAACTCATTTTATCAGTTTATTTGATATGAAATACAGTGGAAACCTTGGAGGTCATTGATTGGAGATTGTGCCTATTTGTCTTATGGATTTCTGTGCTCATTATTTGATTTGATAGAGTTATCTGTGAAGTAAGTTTATTTCCTCTTAACTTTTGTCTTGGGAAAGAGTCTTTTTTGCCAAAAATACTTACGCAGGTTGCAAGTTGTGTTTAGATATGTAGTACCATTAAGTGTGAAATTACTTTTCCTCTTAAGAATTTTGTATTTACAAACCTACTTGTGACATATTTATGCAGAGGTATAATCGATAAGTTGTGCAAGAGATTTTTTAGTCATTTTAACAAGTGTTTGGACTGATATTTTTATGTTCCTCATTAAGATAGGCATATCACCCTTTAGAGTTAAATTTTAGTTTTAGAGCATATCTTTCTTACCCTTTTGCTTGTCAAAGCATAGAATAGTAAGTTTTAGGTGACATAAGGTTAGGGAGCTAGCCTTCTCCATAGATTCACTCTAGTTTCTAGGTGACCCACAACCATAGGAGTGTTACCATGTTCCTCTAGACTACCAATTTCTACAAATTGATAGGGTACAACTTTCAAAGATAACAGAGACATCACAAACCACTGGCTTTATCCTTAAACTTTTATTCTCTTCTTTTAACCTTGATATTTCATCTTTTTGTAACATGTTTTCTTCTTCCAATTTCTTCATCTTTTCTTTTAATTCTTCATTCCTCTTCTTAACCGCATCAAATAATTTTAAGTTTTCTTCCAATTCTTCATTTTTCCTTTTGATTTTACTTAATTCAATATCAAGATCATACATTTTTTTTCATAGTCCAATAAATCTATTAATAATTCTTTTCTTTCTTTTTCCAAATCATTTTTCTCTTTTTGCCAATCTTTTTCTGTCTTTTTTCTTTTAGCTTTTTCCATTTAAAATAATCAATTTACTTACCTCAGACTACTATCCTTTACTGCGATTGTCAATTTCTCTTTGTTCGGTAGCTTCGCATGCCTTCAATCATCCTTTGATATCTTTAGACTTCTCTGTTGTAATCTGTCATTGTTCTTTCTACAATCTCTGTAGATGCAATTTATTTGATGTGTATTGTCTTCAGAAAAATAACTCCTTTATCCTTCCATCTAGCTCTGCAGGTTTTGCAATCAAATAGGAGACTTTAATCTTCAAGAAAATTAGATCTTCTACCACACAAATTGAGGCTTCAAGCTCTTCCTTGTTTTAATATCCTTAGACTGATCATGCCCTCCAATGTAGTGATTTTCTTTTTAATCAGCGACTTCCTTAGCAACTTGCGCGACCTCTTCCTCTGGCATGATCTAGATGACTATGTCTTTTCCCTTATTTTGTTTTTATCTTTAATAGATTGGACTCCAAATGTGTTTTCTCAGTAGCTTGAACCCTTTTTTTGATGGCTCCTTCAGTGGCTATATCCAATTTTCATTTATTCTTCAAAATCATCTTCCTATGGTTGTAGCCTATGATCTTGACTACGCCTTCTTTTGCATCTGGGTCCCCATCACAGCTGAATCTGTAAACTTTGGACAAATAATTCCACTCAGATTTGATCCTTTATTTTGACTTCAATACAAGATAGTGATCTGCATTCCTTCTTGCACTCATCACTGTTGGCAGAGATCCTTAATCTCCTACATGTCGGCAAGATACCCTATATGGATTCATTATTGTTGTCATTGATGGCAACAAAGTCCATCCCACACATCCACAGGACTTGGTGTGTCTATACCGAAAGTCAGAGTGAAGAATGTTGTGGTCCAGTAAGCAAGAACAAAGCATATGGCGAGGTTCAACAGTCAGGTCTGGATCTCTTAGAGGAAGCATCTTGGTGAAGTGTGGATTTGGAGAAGTCAAGAGGACTACCTTGACTGATAGATTCCAAGGATTTAGCCTCCAGTGATAGATGAAGAAAAAGATATGAATACTTGAGTATCGGGTTCCTGATTGGCAGTATGGACAGAGGAAGAACTGACTAGTAGAACATCAAACATTATTCCGGATGTGTTACTAATGATGGTAAAGGTTATTAAGGCATAAGTTATGATTGGCCAACATGATTGATGACTTCTACAAGTATATCCTTGATCCGCATTACTTGGTAAGCAAGGATTCAGCTGACAGATCAGAGTTTGTGGAAAAGATTGACTATTCCAGATGCTGACCAGAAAGGTGATGAAATCACTAGTGCGGATATATATACAAGATGGATTTAGTTGAGGTGTGGTGTTGTTTTTAGTCAAGTGCGAAGAAAAGTAGTAGAGCAGAGTAAAAGCAGTAAGGAAGGTCTGGTATGTGCAACACAAAAGAAGAGGAAAGATGAAGTGCGGTAGATTAGTGTACTGAGCCTAACCAGAACTGAACTCTAGCATATGTAGGTGCTCCTTATTAGTTCAAGTATTATATTTCACTCTTTATAAATTGTAGACAGTGTGTCTCTTGTAGGTAGTGTGCCTCTTGTGTGCAGTGTGCTTGGGCAGTGAGCCCTAATTGGTAAGTGTCATTATGAATTTCCATTCTTCTAACAGAGAATACAATCTTGGGTTAATCACCCTGTGGTTTTCTCCCTTAACAGGGTTTCCACGTCAAAAATATTGTGTCATGTGTATTTCCATTTCATGGTTATGTTTGCTTATTTGAATTAATGCTGCATTGATTAATAAGAAAGTTTAGAAAGCAAAAATAATTAGGATAACTGATTCACCCCCCCTCTCAGTTATCAACAATTGGTATCAGAACCAGGTTCCTTCCAATAGAGCCTAACAACTAGAGGAAGATCTAGGAATTCAAATGGATGTGTATGGTATGAAGGAGCAACTTAAGTCTACCCTAGATGATCTTGAGCAGTCAAATTCTGAAGTCAATGAATTGAAGGAAAGACTCAAACAGGCTGATGATTTCATAAATGAACTAAAAGGAAAACTAAGTCTCTCTATGAAAAAGAGAAAAGAGCACCTTCAGCAACTGGCAAGTCAAGGTGAAGCCAATGATACAAATGAAGATCTGATGGAGAAAACCAAGTTGTGTGAAAAGTTATCAAAAGAGATCATCATGGTAAGACATGAGATGGAATCAGGAGTTATGAAGTTTAGCCAAGAAATTAAAGAGAAAAGAAAAATTGAAGATGATCTAAGACAATCTCTCAAGGAGAAATCAGAAGACTGCCACAAGATGTATAGAATAATCAGACACCTTGAATCTAATCTTGAAGATGCTAAAGATAATGAAGAAAAACTTGAGGATCAAATTGTCTCTCTTAAAAGGGATCTTCAAACAGCAAACGAATATAAAGAAAAATTCAAGATAAGTTCTACTCAACTTGAAGTTCTTCTTGAAAGTCAAAAGAGGGTAGATGATAAATGTGGTTTGGGATATGAGAAAGGAGAAATCTTTGGATCTGGTCAGAAGAACTTTGGATCAGAAAATCCAAAGAACATGCCTAGAAGACCTCCAATAAGGTAGCCTAATGCTCAAAGATATCCAACCTTCAATGGATACTGCCACAATTGCAATAACTTTGGTTATAAAACTAATCAGTGCAGAAAGAGAATGAATCAAACTAATTCATCCTTCTCCAGACAGTGTTTCAACTGCAAAAGGTATGGTCACAAATCTTATGAATGCAGAAATATGCAAATGAACAAATCATTCAATGGTAGATGCTTTGCATGCAATAGAATAGGTCACATGGCTAATCAATGCAGATCAAGAGGATATCAATCAAATATGCAAAGAAATGTTGTTTGCCAAATTTGTAATAGATCTGGTCATATTGCAAAATTCTGTAGAAGCAAGAATTAGCACAAAAGAGGTCCGATACATCAAAATTAGAATCAAGATAAGGGAAAACAAAAAGTGAATGTGGATGAAGTTCAAAATGAGATGAACAAGATTTGGGTGAAGAAAAGTACAAAGAATGTAGGGGATGGGTCCGCACCAGACTTTGGTGCTGATAGTCCTTCCAGAAATTAAAAAGTGAGCTCTGGCTCAAGGGGAGACACAAAGAAAACCTTGTTCCCCCAGTCAGTCAATTGGTGCCGGAACTGGCACAAGAAGAGTTGCGGATTAAAGGGTTCATAAGAGAAACACCCAAATAAACTATGGTTAAGATTTGAAAGATCCGCAAGATGTTTAAGATCAAGATTGATCTGATTCTTCAAGTCATCTGAATAAGGCAAATTGGAATGACTTAGGTCGAGCATTTATTGCAACTTAACATTAGGGTTTGTGGAGCAATATAAGGGTTTTCTTATTAAGCATTTGTTCATTTTGCATTCAAGAAGATACGAAAAGAGAGAGCTCTACAACAAATTCTCCCAAAGATCAAGACGATTCTTCCTACAAATCAGTCAGGATTCCTTCGTGTGCCCTAGACAGCGTTAAAAGGTATTCTTTGCTCTTGATATCTCTCAGTAAAATTCTCTGGTGATGGATACTCTGAATATAGTAAAGATCTCTGATAGGCCTTGCCCAAAATTCAAGAAACATCCATATAAATCCTTGGAGGTAGATCCCCTAGGAGCATTCTCTAGTGTTCCACATGTCGTTTTGCACACAGAATACATTGGGGTTTACATACATGCAAATATTGAAGAGTTTGGGGAATTCAAACTAAGAGACATCTATCACAAACAATTGATAGATGATGCTTTTGAGCTTAAACCTGAATATAAGGGCATCTAGGAGAAACATTTTTATCAGTTCATTCATTTCCCTTGCTTTGAAGAAGATGAATGGGTCTGGTATGTATTGAGTAGGGTGCATGGTAACTTCCTATGGCTGAACAGACCTTGCAAAATCACTAAGGAGGCAATTAGGGCAGTAACTGGTTTATACTTCTCCGGAGGGATACCTGTCCTCAAATCTATCAAAAACAACATTGTAACTGAGGCCACCGGATCAAAATTTGATAAGAGGGCAATGACCATTGAAGATATTACTGACCTGGATATCAAGTTCGCATCTATGATAATAGGATATAAGATATATCACTCCAGTAGGGAAAATTTAGTATCTGGAACTACAGTATATACTACCTATGAGATGCTGAGAAAGAATGTAGAGTATGATCTCTGTGAACTTCTGAGTCAATTGATGGAAAACATACAGAAGATCAAAAAGGACAAGAAGAACTCCTTTAAATATGGTGGACTGATATTGTGCTTATTTTTCTACTTCATGAATGAACTGCCCAGATCCAATGGATGGGTATGGGAAAATAACAAATTGATATCAATTCAAATTAGAGATTACTTGCATGAACTTGGGGATTCCAAGGCCAGGAATATAGCTCTGTGGGGGTACTTTAAGAACTTCCAAAATACTATGCAAATCAGAGAGAGAATTCCAAAATCATTGGTTGAGAAATATAAAGATACAGTGTGCTTCATGGTAGACACTAATCAATGCCCAATGGAGGCAGTAGAGCCAAGGATGGTCTAGATTATGCCTATGGGGTATGAAGTTGATGAACAAATTGTGGAGCTGCATGTTCAACACATGCTAAGTCAGCCAAAGGATCCAAAGGTAGAAAGGTTTGGAACCTTTGAAGAGCTAAATGTAAAAATTCATGTGGAACTCAGACAACTAGAGATCAAGAGGAAGGTAAGAAAAGAAGTTGAAGATGTTGCCAAAGGATTTGGCATCTCAAAGGAGGCACTTGATGCCAACAGGGAAAAGAGGCAAAGGGCTGAGGAAGAGAAGAAAGAGGCAAAAAAGGGAAGCAAGGAAAGTGCTCCAGTAGAAACCTCCACTCAGACTAGATCATCAAAGAGATCTGCACCTGCCACTGCCAAAAGCTCAAGGGCATCTAAACCGGAAGCAAGATCATCCGATAAAATAGAGAAAAGAACCAAGACTAAGGCCACAAGGTCTTATGCAAGTCAAAAGGATGAAGAAGAGACTGAATCTGATGAGGGGATAAAGGAAATAAAGAAGTAGAAGAAGAAAGGATCTGATGAAACTTCCATAGGTCAAGACAAGGAAGAAATGGCAGAGGAATTTATTGAAAAGCCCACCCTGTCTCTAGATAATGTAATCAAATCAGTCACTATGGATGGAAACCTTCAACCAATGGCTGAATTCTATGATGATTATAATGAGGCTGACCAAAAGATCTTGCAGGAAGCTACAGTTAAGTATCTGAACATATATAATAAGGCTTTTATTGAAATTATATCTCTTATTCCCAAAAGCCTAGAAAAGGAGTTAGAAATAAGAAAGAATAATGCCATGGCAAAAGACCTTGAGATCTAGGAATAGATAGCTATTCAGCTATATCCTTCAATTGATTCAAAGCAAATGAATATGATCTTTAAAGATTGCAAGGATGAGTTTAGGAGAAAAGCCAGAATGAATCAGCTCATGCTTGGTGAGACTGACAAGGTAGCCAAGGAAATAGAAGAGATCCTCTGAAAGACCTTCAAAAGATTTAATCTTCCTATCATAGAGGACTTGGGTGCAAACCCCTCGGCCACAAATATTGCAGAAGAGTCCACTAAGAAAATGGAAAAAGAAGTAATGGACACCAGTACAGGAAAGGATAAGGACTTGGAATCCTCTGTTCTGGAAAAGGAAGTGCATGAATAGACAAACATCACTCCTCCAGTTTCCCCTGCTGACTCCGGATCCAAAGTAGAAGAAAGAATAAATGAGAAAGAAGGAAAGGTGAAGGAAAAAAGAGATGACAGTACAAAGGTTGTGGAAGGAGAGAAAGCTCCAAGAGACAATTCTATGACTGCAGAAGAAAAGAAGAATCTGTCTCCGGAAAGAGACACTGTCGAATCTGTCAAGGACTTCTTGACAAAAAAGTCTATGGAGATTGATGAACCAGAACTACTAAAAGGTCCATTAGACTTTGACTCTCTATCTCCAGTACAGACAATGAAGATAGCTTCATTTGCAAATGTGAAGGCCAAAGAGAAACTACTGAAATCTCACATGGAAGACTGTGAGCTTATAGAGGTAGCATCCGGAGTGTTGGAAAAGATCATGCCATATTTTCAAAAGGATCCCACGGCCTCCTCTTCCGGTAATCTCAAAACTCTAGTCAATAGTGTTAGCACACATTTTGATTCTCTAGAGAAGTCAGCTGAACAAAAGGTCCGGAATGAGTTTTTGGATAAAAGATTCTCTGAAGTACAGGGTTTGATAACAAATGATAGGAGAGTTATGGATATTGGGATAAAGATCTTGGAAAATGCTCTTAAAGATGGCAGAAATATATACAAATCTTGCTTATCTTGGCCCATAGTGACCAAAGATATTGAGAAGAAAGTAAAAGAGCAAGAGGATAAACTATTAAGTTTGTCTCAAATTTTTGATCCTCTCTTATCCTTGATAGTAAATCAAGAGTGTTAGACTATTGTAATCACAAATGTAACAAAGAATTTTGAGAAGGAAAGGAAGAACATAATTAGCTGGATGGGTGAACTTAGAAGGATCATTATCCCTAAGTTAGAGGCCATGCATGAGGCCATAAGTGAGGCTCAGACTACCGCCTGAACCAATGATCTGACAGATCTTAAGAGGGCATAAGCTTTTACATTCCTATTGAGTGGTCACATCTCAATTTTACACAGGATGAAGGTGAGTTGGGCGACAGAAGTTGTACAATTGACAAATACTTTTGCAAATATACTAAAGTTTATGTAAAGTATAACTGGAAAATATACTTATGAGACTAAGTATAGTTGAATTTTTGAGAATTTTGGTGTGCGGACCCCACCCTTTGCCATTGATATCAAAGGGGGAGTGAGAAGCAGTGAAAAATGAGGAATCCAACAAAGGGGGAGCTCTGAAAAATGTATATAAAAACAAAGCATCAGCCAAGGGGGAGCATAGTGTAAACACTTAGTCATTTTTCACTAAGTGTTGCCATCAATGCCAAAGGGGGAGATTGTTGGCAAGAGACACTATATGGATTCATTATTGTTGTCATTGATGGCAACAAAGTTCATCCCACACATCTGCAGGACTTGGTGTGTCTATACCAGAAGTCAGAGTGAAGAATGTTGTGGTCCAGTAAGCAAGAACAGAGCATGTGGCGAGGTCTGACAGTCAGGTCTGGATCTCTTAGAGGAAGCATATTCGTGAAGTGCGGATTTGGGGAAGTCAAGAAGACTACCTTGACTAATAGATTCCAAGGATTTAGCCTCCAGTGATAGATGAAGATAAAGATATGAATACTTGAGTATCAGGTTCTTGATTCGTAGTATGGATAGAGGAAGAACTGACTGGCAAAACATCAAACATTATTCTAGATGTGTTACTGATGATGGTAAAGGTTATTAAGGCATAAGTTATGATTGGCCAACATGATTGATGACTTCTACAAGTATATCCTTGATCTGCATTACTTGGTAAGCAAGGATTCAGCCGACAGATCAAAGTTTGTGGAAAAGATTGACTATTCTGGATGCTGACCAGAAGGTGATGAAATCACTTGTGCGAATATATATACAAGATGGATTTAGTTGTGAGGTGTGGTGTTGTTTTTAGTCAAGTGCAAGGAAAAGTAGCAGAGCAGAGTAAAAGCAGTAAGGAAGGTTCGGTATGTGCAGCACAAAAGAAGAGGAAAGATGAAGTGCAGCAGATTAGTGTATTGAGCCTAACCGGAACTAAACTCTAGCATATGTAGATGCTCCTTATCAATTCAACTATTGCATTTCACTCTTTATAAATTGTAGACAGTGTGTCTCTTGTAGGCAGTGTGCCTCTTGTGAGCAGTGTGCTAGGGCAGTGAGCCCTAATTGGCAAGTGCCATTCTGTATTTCCATTCTTCTAATAGAGAATACAATCTTGGGTTAATCACCCCATGGTTTTCTCCCTTAATAGGGTTTCCACATCAAAAATATTGTGTCATGTGTATTTCCATTTCATGGTTATGTTTGCTTATTTGAATTAATGCTGCATTGATTAATAAGAAAGTTCAGAAAATAGAAATAATTAGGATAACTGATTCACCCCCCCTCTCAGTTATCAACACTACAATCTGATGTCTCTTGGTGATTTCAACAACTTTTGTACCCACAATCTCCTTTCGCCTGCAACAACTTTTCCTGGGATCAACAAACCCTAAAAACAATAGTCTCTTGCAAAATGAAATTTACAGACCTTTGATCTTCAATAGCCTACATTGAGATTCTTCATTAGAGGATCGATCCATTCCTAAGCATGGTGATTCACAACGAACTTGATTCTTTCTTTATGGGTGTTTGGACTGAAATCAGCAGCTTCAACAAACACTTCTACGAACCCTTCGAGCTCCTATGGCATCTTGGCACCTTCTGTTTAATAAACAAAACTTCCTTTGGCAGTAACAATAGTGATTTTCCTCTTTTTTCCTTTAGCAATTCATAGCAATTCCTTCATTTTCTTGTCCTCCAACAACATAATTTCTCCTTGCCAATCATATCTCTTTTTGCATTTTGTTTGTGACAGCAACTGAATATTTCTCCTGTGATCTATCAATAGTGGAAACTATTCTCCTTCAAATAGCTTCCTATTTAGATCTGGGAAAACTTTCCTCCTTCATTTGTAGCTTGATATTGGTGGTCTCCTCAGCTACAACTTGACAATCTTTTAAAGACCTTCCAACTCCTTCATTGGCATCACCCTTACAATCGGTGGCTCCCTACAATTTAGGCAATACACTAATCTTCAGTGGCACTTTATAAATAGTGACTTCAACATTTATGATTTCCTTTTGCGATCTTCTTCAATAGTGACAAACTTAGATCCTCCACCAATTTTTAGCATCTTTATCATGTCCTTCTAGGTGACTTTCTTAAGAAGTAGATTGATTTTCTAGATCGGGCCTTCTCTTATCTAACAAACCCTTGATCTCTTCAATCCTCAACTTTGCAAACACCTCTGGTAACCTTTGATCTTATCTCCTTTCATGGCTTTGCTTCAACCATTCCTACAAATCAAGATTTGATAACATAATGACCACAATAAACCTCACAAACCCTAGCTCTGATAAAATTACATAAATCTTCCAGCTCTTCTAGCTCTAATAACACTATGATGGTAGTGGATGTCACATCCACAAGACACTCAAACACAAATCACATAAATATTGAACACATTTAGAAATTCATCAGACAAATATAAACACAAAACATATAATCATCAACTTCGTGTTGTTGCACATTTCATTACTCAGAACATGATTACAAATTAGTATAATGAATGCTATTGCATTCTCATGATCATTTGATCATTACTTGACTTGATACTTGCATTACATTATCCCTCTTTTATAGAGGGCTTACTCATGGCATTGCCTATCTAGGCTCTTCTAATTCTTCTCAAGAAACCATTTCCTTCTAGATTATTCGTCCTTCTAGAAACCTCTATCCTTCTAGAACCTTTCTAGAACTCTCTTATCATTCTCTCTCATTCTAGACACCTCCTTGACCTATTTGTCTTTTTGTCTTTTTGACTTTTCCCAATATCATTGGTGGGAGAAATTATATATTCCAACAAAATTCAAAATGATTACTAAAAGGACAACTGATGGAAGCAGTAGTTAGTATGTTGTCTTCAAAGTAAAGACATGAGAGTTGCACACATGTAAGAAGGTTATATTTTAGATCCAAGAAAAAGAGAGACGTGCAATTTCCTAGTTCAGGTGGTTTAGGTCCACTTAAATTATTTTGTTCTAGAAACAAATATATCAAAGCTTCAAGTTCTCCTATGGCCTTTGGAATTGTCCCTATCACATTCAATAAAGTATGATTCAAAACTATTACCGAGAGGATGACAGATGGAAGCAATAATTATTACGTTTCCTTCAAAGTAAAGATATGATAGTAGTGCACTTGTGAAATAGGTTGCAAAAAGGTTTAACTCAATGAGATGAAAGAGAAGACAGAAGATAAAGAAAATATAGAGATTATATATAAATTGCTGTTGTAGGCAATTTTTCACACACAAAAAACATATGTATTATCAACATGAAACAGAGTTGTTGCTCATACATCTATAAAACCATAAAATAGAGCATTCTTTTTCTTCGATTTTGCTATGCCCTGCACAAAATAATAAAACAACACACATACAATAAAAACAACTATATTTATATTCTTCTTTTTCTTCTCAAATAGAGCTACGACTCATGCATACAGAAAAAAAAGTATTGTTAAGCTTCTGACTTCCCACACCACACAATCTAAAACAGAGCAGAATTTTTTTTTTCAACACCCAGCCAAAGAGGAAATAAAAACAAAAACTATAAAAAAAAAGCAGGCTATGTATCAGACTTGACTACATCAGAGTCATTAGTTTTGGATCAAGAAAAATCTGCCTGTTTCCATATGATGGAGAAGAAGGCCATGCCTCCACCATTCCCTGTAGAAAATTAATAAGAGATAGGATGGAACAAAGAGGGTAGGTTTTCTTTTTAAATGTCTTCATAAATTAATTAGAAGTGATGCCTAGTCAGCAAGGCTGGAGAATGAATAGGGAAGAGGATTAATTATGGTGGTTGAGATTACATATCCAACACTTCCCCTTAATCACAACTACCGCCATCCAGAACTCCCAAACAATCTCTTAGATATTCAAAGCTTTCTTTTAGTAATGGTTTAGTGAAGATATATACATACTGATCTTGAGACCTGCAAAAAACTAGAAAGATTTCTCCATTGTTGATTAGTTCTCTAATGAAGTGATACTGTGTGTCTATATGTTTACTTCTCTTATGAAAAACTAGATTCTTTGACAATGCTATAACTGAGTTGTTGTCACAATAGATCCTTGTTGCCTCTTGCTGTTCTTGCTTGAGTTCTTTCAATATTATTCTGATCCAAACTACTTGACATGATGCACCTGTGGCTGGTACATACTCTACTTTAGCTGATGAAAGAGTAACAATTGGTTGTTTCTTTGAAGCCCATGAAACTACACCTGTTCCAAAATAAAAAACATAACTAGAAGTACTCTTCCTATCATCGATGCTCCCTGCACAATCACTATCTATATATCCTATCAACTTGAACTCATTTGATGTTGAGTATTGAATACCATAGTTCCTTGTTCCACTCACATACCTAAGAATCCTTTTTCCTGCTTGCCAATGAGAAACTTTTGGATATTCCATGAACCTTGAAATGAGACTAACTACATAATTAATATCTAGCCTTGTGGTTGTCAAATACATGAGGCTACCAATAAGCCTTTTATACAAAGTTGGATCAATGTTGGCTCCATCATCATCCTTGCTTTAATTTTAGTCCCGTGACAATTGGTGTTGGAGCTAATTTGCAATTTGTCATGTTAAACCTTTTCAAAATGTCATTTGCATACTTAGATTGAGAGATGAATATACCATTATCATTTTGATTAACTTCAATGCCAAGAAAATACTTCATGAGTCCCAAATCGATCATTTCAAATTCCTTTTTCATAGCTCCTTTAAACAAATCAATTGCCAAATCACCTGTGAATATCAAATCATCAACATACAAGCAAACAATTATTATCTCACCTTGCTCATTCATCTTGATATACAATGTAGGCTCACTATTGTACCTATTGAAGCCATTTTGCAAAAGATAAGAGTCAATTCTACTATACCAATCTTTTGGGGCTTGCTTGAGTCCATAGAGTGCTTTTTTCAGTTTGTAAACTTTGTCTTCTTGACCCAAAATCTCATACCCAGGTGGCTAGTCCACATAAACTTCTTCAAGATAGCCATTCAAAAAAGCTAATTTTACATCCATTTGGTAAACTGGCCATTTGTTTTCAGCTGCTATTGCAAGTATAGTTCTCACAGTGTCTAATCGAGCTACTGGAGCAAATGTCTCATTGTAATCAACCTCAAGCTATTGTGAATATCCTTTTTTCCCACTAGTCTTGCTTTATGTTTTTGTACATCACCATTTCATCTAATTTAGTCTTATAAACCCACTTCACTCCTATGACATACTTGTCTTTTGGAAGACTCACTAACTCCCATGTTTGATTCTTTTCAATTGCATCAATTTCATCATCCATTGCATTTACCCGTTTTTCATGTTTGATAGCATCTTCATAATGAATTGGATCTTCTACTTGTGAATAAAATGCAAAATGAGAAATCAGACCAGCATTGTTCTCACCTTCATTTTGATCATAAATGTCTCTCAAACTTCTAATATTTTGTCTCCTTAGTCTTGCCAATGTAGGATTTGACATATCACTTGAACTTGGACTTGTGGAATGTGGACTTGATGGTCTTGCACCCTGATTGCCACTTGTAGATGGTGTTTGATGTACATTTGAAGGAGTGGATGCTTGAATGCATGGGGTTATCCTTACACTTGATAATGGTTTCATTTGATTTGACATATCACTTCAACTTGGACTTGTGGAATGTGGACTTGATGGTCATGCACCCTGATTGCCACTTGTAGATGGTGTTTGATGTACATTTGAAGGAGTGGATGCTTGAATGCGTGGGGCTGTCCTTACACTTGATGATGGTGTCATTTGATGACCACTTTGTTGAGCTTGAATGGGTGTGGAAGGAGTCACATTTGATGGACTACCAGCTGGTATAAAAACTTTTCTATCTTCTTGTGGTAAGTTGGCCGCAATATTGATTGTTAAATCTCTAAACTTCCATCCCATGCTTCATCTTCTATGAATTGCACATCTCTACTGATTATAACTTTCTTGGTTATTGGATTGTATAGTTTGTATGCCTTTGACTCATCACTATAACCAACAAATATACACTTTTCTCCTTTGTTGTCCAACTTTCTTCTCAACTCATCTGGCACATGTGCATATGCCACACATCCAAATACTCTCATGTGAGCAACACTATGTTTTCTTCTTGTCCATGCTTCTTCGAAAATCACATTCTTCACACTCTTGGTTGGACATCTATTCATAATGTATGTTGCACAAGCTACAACTTCAGCCCAATATTCATTTAACAAATACTTTGCTTTCAACATGCTTCTTGCCATTTCCATGATTGTTCTATTTTTCCTTTCAGCTACCCCATTTTGTTGAGGTGTGTACCTAGTTGTGAATTACTTGTGAATCCCATGGTCTTTGCAAAAATTTAGAAATTCATTTGAGATGTACTCACCAGCTCTATCTATTCTCAATGCTTTGATATAGTACCTACTTTGCTTCTCAACAAGAGCCTTGAATTGACAAAAAAAATAAAACACTTTGTTCTTTTTTCTTAGGAAGTAGACCCATGTTTTCCTTGAATAGTCATCAATGAATGTCAAAAAGTAGAATCTTCCACCAATTGAAGGTGTTTGCATTGGTCCACACAAATCTGAATGCACAATCTCTAGAGGTACCTTTGCTCTAATTGACTTGCCTGTTGGAAATGTTTCTCTATGTTGCTTTCCCAAGATGCATCATTCACATACTCTTTCCAGTTTCTTCATTAATGGCAAACCCTTTACCATACTCTTTATATGAAGTAAATTTAGACTTACAAAGTTGAGATGTCCAAATCTTAGATGCCATAACCAATTTTCATCTTTTATTTCTGCTTGAAAGATGGTTTGTGTAACTGCTGCAACTTCTTCTTTATTCTTTTGTGGGTTCATTGTGAGTTGTGCTTGAGCATATTCCACATTCAAATCTGACTTAATCTTTAGGGGAAACATTCTATTGTTTGTCATTTGCACTTTAGCAATAAGTTTATTACTTGGAAATTTATCTAGAATAGTGCATTCTTTGTTTTTGAAGAAGACTCTATACCCCTTTTGAACAAGCTACCCAATGCTCATTAGATTGTGTTTTAGACGAGGCACAAAATACACATTTGAAATATACTTCTTCTCCCCCTGTTTAGTTAGAATGTTGATATTTCCTTTACCCATAACTGAAACTTTGTTATCATTACCCAATGTGGCATCTGATTTTACACTTTCATCTAAACTTGAGAACATTTCTAAATTCCTTGTCATGTGATTGCTGCAACCTGAGTCTAAGAACCATACATCTTTTTGATTCTCTTGTGCTACATTGCATGCTATGAACATATTACTCTGATTTTGATTTACTTTTGTGAAGTTTGCATTTGGTTTGCTAAAATCATACTACTTCTTTCTACACTCATTTGAATAATGCCCATATTTCTTACAATAATGACATTGGATTTGAGATTTGTCATACCTTTGACCTTATGGTTAATTTTGAGATGGGTTTGGGCTTGAGTTTTGGCTACTACCTCTTCCACTTGAGCTTGATGGGCTACTTCTTCCACCTCTATATGAATTCCTTCCTCTACCTCTGAAATTAGATCTTCCTCTGCCTCTACCATGGCTGATTGAAACTTGTGACTTGAATGCATGCTCTAATGAGGTATTTGTTGACCTACTTAGCCTATGTTCATGTGATATGAGAGATGCATGGAGCTCATCAACTAAAAACTATGAGAGGTTCTTTGTTTCCTCTACGGTCACAACTATGGATTCAAACCTTGTGGGTAAACTCCTTAAAATCTTTTCAACAATCCTTCTATCTTCAAGTGTTTCACTATGCGATCTAATTTGATTAACTAAACCCATCACTTGTGTGAAGAAAGAGTCTATTGAATCCAAATCCTTAATGAAAATTGTTTCAAAATCTCTTCTCAACATTTGTAGCTTAGCTGTCTTAACCTTTGTCATTCCTTGATAGGTTGTTTGGAGTGTATCCCATGCTTGTTTGGACTTAGTTGCTACTGCAATCCTTGGAAAAATGCTCTTATGCACTGCTTGGAAGATGTAAAAGAGATTTTTGGAGTCCTTCTTCCTATTATCCCTCAACAGATCTTTCTCTGGTTGAGTCAATGCATTGTATGTTTCTACATCTGTCGGTTCTGCGAATCCATTCTCAACAAGATCCCATATATCCTGAGAACAAAATAATGCCTTCATGGTGATTGCCCAATAATCATAGTTCTTCCCATTAAGCTGTGGAATCTGAGGGTTTGTCAAGCTTGTGCTTGTGGTTGCCATTGTTGACTGTGTATACCTTGCTTCTTGATAAACCTTTGCTTGATAAGTGCTTGAAAAAAAACTTGCTTGAAATTCCCTTGCTAGAGAACCTTCAGCTCATGACCATAGCTCTGATACCAAATGAAAGAGAAGGCAAAGGATAAAGAAAATACAAAGATTATATATAAATTGTTGCTATAGGCAATTTTTCACACACAAAAAATATATATATTATCAACATGAAACAGAGCTGCTGCTCATACATCTATAAAACCATAACACAAAGCATTCTTTTTCTTCAATTTTGCTATGCCCTGTACAGAATAATAAAATAGCACACATACAATTAAAACAACTATATTTATATTCTTCTTCTTCTCAAATAGAGCTACGGCTCATGCATACAGAAAAAAGAGTATTGTTAAGCTCCTGACTTCCCACACCACACAATCTAAAACAGAGCAGAAAAAATATATATTGTTTTCAACGCCCAGCCAAAGAGGAAATAAAAACAAAAACTATAAAAAAAAATAGCAGGATATGTATCGGACTTGACTACATCAGAGTCATTAATTTTGGATCAGGAAAAAATCTGCCTCTTTCCATACGATTGAGAAGAAGGCCACGCCTCCACCATTCCCTGTAGAAAATTAATAAGAGACAGGACGGAACAGAGAGGGCAAGTTTTCTTTTCAAATGTCTTCATAAATTAATTTGAAGTGATGCCCGATTAGCAAGGCTGGAGAATGAACAGGGAAGAGGATTAATTACAATGGTTGGGATTACATATCCAACATGAGAGACATGCAATTTTTTAGTTCAGGTGGCATATGGCCTGTTAAATTGTTCTCATTTAGATACAATAGTTCCAAATATTTGAGCTCTCCTATGGCATTTGGAATTATCCTTGTCAAACTCAAAGAAGTATAATTCAGAAAGAAAAGAGGAATGGAAGTAGTTAGCATGTGGCTATTTTTAAACATCATCCTTCAACACTGAAAAGTCAATTTTGGCTAATAAAAATAGGACAAATATTTAACACTTTTAGTTGTGGATTAAGTGTAAAATTACTATTGATTGCTTGACCATTGAAGTGGATGATGTTTAAGTAAAGACATGAAAGTAGCACACCTATGAGATGGTTAAAGCCAAGGATCAAATCAAGTAGAGACGTGCAGTTTCGTAGAGAATTTAGAATGCTTCCGTTCAAACTATTGTGGGGCAAGCGGAGATGCTCTAACTTCCCAAACCACCAAACTCTGCAAGTATGCTCTTCGTCAAGTTGTTGTATGAAATTCTAATCCACTGAAGCTGCGAGCAATTGGCAAGAGATTTGGAGATGGAACCCTCTAGTCCGTTATTGATAAGGTCAAGTATACTCAACGCTTTTAGGTGGCCAAGCTGAGGTGGAATCCTTCCCGTGAAAGAATTGAAAGAGAGATTTAAAGTGCGTAACAAGGAGAGGTCTCCTATGGATGGAGAAATGGTACCTTTCAATTCCAATTGAGAGAGAATTATGGCCACCACTCTGTTGGTAAGTTTTGTGCCCCAAACACTACTCTAGAAGCACACATTTTTTGAATTGGTAGAAGTCCAGTTGGAGAGCGATCGCATGGGGTCAGCTATAATGCCACGTTTGAAGGATAGTAGAGCTTCCACATCCCTCTTTTCATCATCAAATTTCACAAAAGAGAACCTTCCTTCCATGTGGGGGTGATATAAAGCAAAGACTTGAGGAGAAGAGGAACTGTCGGCATTCTGTATGGTTAATGCGAATGCCACAACTAGGCCTAAGTAAAGCATTGCGATCATCATACCTCCATTTCTAAAACAAACTTTCTACCACGAATCATCTAGTTCTAAGTGTACCTTCATTATCAACTCATCTCCTTTCAGTGTATCAAATAACACACTTAGGGAAGGGTATGAGAGTACATTTCTCTCCAAATTCAGTTGAGATAAGAGAATTACAAAGTAATAGCTTGGTTGCAATAGGGGAGGCAAATCATCGGTCAAGATTATATACCTTCTCCAGTTTTGCTTCAGATATTTCCTCAAAGGCACTACTAACTCATTCAAATGAAGTTAGTAAACTTTGGCATGAGCAGTTTGGTCACCTTAACTACTACTATCTTGAACAGTTACATCAACAAAAAATGGTTAATGGATTACCAAAAGTAAAATTTTGAAAAGGACTTTGTGAAGGTTGTACCCTTGGTAAACATCCTGAGGCAAGGTTTGATAAAGAAAAATCATGGAGGGTAAAACAAGTCTTGGAACTTGTTCATAGTGATGTTTTAAGGGCTTTTCCCCATCCATCTTTTACAAAAGCTATATATTTTCTCAAATTTATTAATGAGTTCTCACGTTTCACATGGGTTTACTTCCTTAGGCAAAAATTAGAAGTATTTGAATATTTTCAAGATTTCAAAGCTTTAGCTGAGAAATAGTCAGGCAAAGTTATCAAGGTTCTCCAAACAGATAATGGAAGAGAGTATGTCAACAATGTTTTTGAGCAGTTTTGTATATTAGAAGGGATAGAATTGTAGCACACAGTTCCGTACACCCCTCAAATGGTGTCACAAAATGCAAAAATAGATCTTTAAAAGAGATGGCTAATTGTATGATTAATTCTAGAGTAAGTGCAAGAAGTTGGGTCCACTTTTTGGCCAAAAAGTGCAAGTGTTTTCCCTTATTTTCAGAATTTGTCACATTTGACCTTAAAATTTGAAGCACTTAGAGATGGAATCTTTAAAAAAGCCACTAAATATAAAATGTAGTACTCGGAGTCTAGTTTCTAAATATGTAATTTTTTTCAATACCCAGATGATACAAATTGATTTTCAATAGGCATTTCTAAAAACCACTATTTAAAAGTCACTTTTTTTAACCATACCATGCACATGTATGGCCAACATAATTTGACCTAAATAAAATTATTTTTCAAAATACTTTTGGGAAAAGATGTGTAGTACAGTGAAGTTTGATGATGATATTTTTTATAATTTTTTTCCAAATATTATTTTTTATTAATTTTTTATTAGGCCTAATTGCTACTTTTGAAAACCCCTCGTGTACGGCCAACATAATTTGAGCAAAAAAAATCATAAAATTAAAAAAAAAATTATTGTGTAAAGAATGATGTGTACATTGATGACATATAATTTTTTTTTTTAAATTTAAAAATTAAAAGTTATTAAAAAAATACAAACACCTGTCATTTCAAGTTTTTGGACCAGTTTGCTCATAAATTAAATAATAAATAGAAAAATAAGTCCAATCCAAAAAAAAATTACATATTTGAAAACTAGACACTGTGATCTGTAATGGGTTTTAATTTCGTAAAAAAATTAAGAAAAAAATGTTATCAGCCATATAGGTGAAGTCAGTCTTTCCTCTGGTTCTATACTTAGAGAAATACTTACAGGTCCAAGGCTCAAGGTCGTCTACCCATGCCTTTCCCAAGCCTAAAACGAAACCAAAAGCGTGGGTATGAAATTCAAAATTTTAGAAACGGGTACCCGTTTTAAAACGGGTACACGTTCTAGAAAAATAATAGAAAACAAAATAGGTACCAGTTTTAAAATGGGTACCCATTTCTAAAATAGTAAAAAAAAAATGGGTACCCATTTTTATTATTTACTATTTTTAGAAATAGGTACAAAATAGTAAAAAACAAAAATGGGTACCCGTTTTTGTTTTTTACTATTTTTAGAAATGGGTACTCGTTCTAGGCTCGGGTGCCTGTTCTTAAACGGGTACCCGTTCCTGTCAGGATTTTTTTTTTGCACGACACTTCCCCTATATGTACCCGTTTTTGTTTTTTACTATTTTTAGAAATGGGTACCCGTTCTAGGCTCGGGTGCCCGTTCCTAAACGGGTACCTGTTTTCTTTAAAACAGGTACCCGTTCCTGTCGAGATTTTTTTTTGCACGACACTTCCCCTATACGTGGACCCAACTTCTTGCTTTTACCCTCTAAAGGCTTAACACCATCTTACTGGGATGAAGAAATCAACTGTGCATGTGACATCCAAAATAGAGTTCCTCATAAAGTGTTAAAAGGAATCATCCCCTTTGAAGCTTTGAAAGGGTGGAAACCAACAATTGATCATTTCAAAGTCTTTGGTTCACCTGCTATGGCCTGCATCCCAAAAGAACATCGCAAGGCAATGGATCCTCTATCCAAACCTTGCATCTTTGATGGATATCCAGATGGTGTTAAAGGCTATCACCTAAGTTTCACCCAACCAAACATGAGTTGTTCATTAAGAAAAGTGTCAAGTTTGAAGAAACACCCCTTGAAATTGTTCTTGACATTCCTTGACATATTATTGATTCTTCAGATCCTGATAATATTTCTAATGATCTAGTTTATTTGCAACATGTTCCTAGTGCAGTAAGTAGTACTTCATCTTCTTCTAGTTCACAAAATGATGACAACACTAAAAATTCTTCTTCTTCAAGTTCAGGGATTGAATTAGAAGTCAACATTTCTACACTGGACTCACCCACATCTAGAAATCTTCACTCACTTCATACAGGGGATTCTTCGGTATAGACTACAATAGATAACATTCAAACAAACTTTCAAGGTGGATTACATGCCTTCTTTTCCACAATGTCTAATATGTAGACATTTAAAGAAGCATCATGCATGCCTGAGTGGGATATTTCTATGAAAGAGGAATATGATTCCTTGATTAGAAATTATACTTGGGATTTAACTTCACTTCCCAAGGGAAGGAAGACAGTTCAATGTAGATGGATATATCAAACCAAACTTGTAGCAAATGGGACAGTTGATAAGTTCAAAGCATGGCTGGTAGCCAAAGATTTTTCACAAGTGGCAGGCATTAACTACACAAAAACTTTTGCACCTGTTGCTAAAATGACTTCGATCCCACTCATGCTTGCTATAGCTACAAGACATGGATGGGATGTACATCAAATAGATGTAAAGAGTGCATTTCTTCATCAAGATCTTGAGGAAGAAATCTACATGGAACAACGACCAAGGTTTATTCAGGATTCATCCTTAGTATGCAAATTGAGGAAGTCTATCTATGGTCTCAAACAAGCACCCAGAGCTTGGTATGCCAAGATGGATTCTTATCTTTTATCTTTAGGATTCACTCATTGCCATTCAGATCCTAATGTGTATCTTCTGCGGCAAGATGATTCACTCTTAATACTGGTTCTATATGTTGATGATCTCATGATTACTAGTAGTACTTCAACTACCATCACCGCAGTTAAATCTACACTTCGGGAAAGATTTGACATGACAAACTTGGGTTTATTGCACTATTTCCTTGGCATTGAGGTATCACAGTCAGATTCAAGGATTGTTCTTGCTCAACCTAAGTACACTCTTGACTTGTATAATTTCACATGACTAATTGTAAACCATCTCCTACTCCCTTCTTATCTGGAATTAAGCTTGAGACTTCTTGTCCTACACCATTAGCTGATGCTACATTGTATTGACAACTTGTAGGTAGTCTTATATACTTAACCCATACTAGACTTGACATATCATATGTAGTTAACATAGTTTCCAAATTTATGCACGAACCTCATGAGTTGCAATGGAAAGCTGCTAAGAGGATTCTTAATTACCTTCGAGGTACACTTGCATTTGGGATACATTATAGAGTTGGTTCAGAAGTTGCTTTAGTTGGTTTCATAGACTCAGATTGGGTTGGTGATACTGAGAATCGCAAGTCCACTTCTGGTTACAACTTTTCTCTTGGTTCAAGTCCTATCAACTAGTCTAGTAAAAACTAGAATGTTATTGCTATATCTTCTACAAAGGTAGAGTTCTGGGGAGCCATTAACTCAACTACTAAGGCCATATGGCTTCAAAGCATTCTTTTTGAGTTTGGAATTCCTTTCAAACAACCTACAATTATCTTCTATGATAACTAGAGTACAATTTAGATATGCAGGAATTTGGTTCAACATCAATGAACCAAACACATAGAGATTCACATGCATTACATTCAAGAGCTGATTCATGATCAGATCATTGACCTAGTCTTTTGTAAGTCTTTAGAGTAGGTTGCTAATATTTTTACCAAACCCTTTACTAAGAGCAAGTTCATTCATCTACAAGATCTTCTTGGCATGCAGTCAACATTGGCATCATCATCGTTTGGGAGGGTTATCTAGTCCTCTCTTTGTTTTCTCTCTTTTTTGGAGAATTTTTTTTTTCCCACAGGGTTTTCTTTCTTTCTCCATTTTCTGAGAGAGACATTTGTAAATGAGTACCTAAAATGGCACACTGTTGAGACTCCTCATTCATAAAGTCACCTAAACTATGCTTAAGGGGGGGTGTTGGTGTATAACTCCATGAGTTAACACTAACTCAATCATAGTTAGGCAACTTATAGTGCATGCCAATTGACATTTTTAGGTTGGTGAGTCATTTGTACTAGGTGTCAATAGACTTGACACATCACCTCTATTTCCTAGGGTAGTTACTTTATTCTCTTACTTTGAATATCACCACATATCCTTGTTTTGTGGAGAGTTGGGTATGCAACCTCTACTATTTATACCTGTTATTTATTAATACAAATTGTTTGTTCTCACTTGTAATCTCGTGTTTGATAGTCTTTCCATGATCTTGGTTCTCACAAGATTTACTTGTTGAGATCTCTTTAAATTACCAATAATTACTCAGTCCCACATAGCAAGATACATGTTTCTTGTTAGTGACTTGCACTTTTCATAACAATATTTGTTTGGAACTCATAGCGTTCATTTCGTAGAATTCATGTACCATTTTGGTTTTTTTATTAATTAGAAATAATTTTATAATTAATTATGTAATGTAGGTTTGCTTTTGTTCCAACTTCAGTATTTGAGTTTTCAAAACTATGTAGAAGTTTGATTAGTACTAAACAAGATATCAGATGTCATTCTAGTTTTCATCTATTATGACAACATTTTTACTATCTAAAATCATACTAATTATGTAATGCAGGTTTTATTTTTGTTCCAACTTCAAAAATTTAGTCTCTAAAAATTAACTGTATATATTTAATTATTTCTAATAAAAAATCAAAAAGGAAAACAACTTTTAACGATACTAAATAGACTATATTGTTGAAGTATGTGAATATACTATAAAATTAACACATATAATGTATATATTTATTTTCTTTTAGAGAGCACCCAAGGTGCAGTCTACTTTGATGCCACACAAGAATTGTACTCCTTTCTTGAATGGTAAAATTTTGCAAGACCCCAATCTATGACGAAGATTCCATGATTTTATATATACAAATAACAACTACAACAACAACCAACAATAGATACACACAAAGAAACTGCACTAAGCAACAACCATGTAACAACCTAGCAATCGTATAAGCTAACAAGCCAACAAAGTGATGAAGGAGAACCAAAAATACATAACTATCTGAGTAAAAGACACAACCAAACTCAACAACATAAACCTAAAATTAGAATAGGAAAAGGGTGGTTGTCTAGCAACCAAAATGATTTATTTTATTTTATATATATAACTAAAAAAGTTTATATAAATTTAAAGAAATATTATTGTTCCAAAGATTAAAAATATTAATTTCCATAAAAGCTAAAATAAAATTATAGAATAATAAAAAGAAAACACAAACAAATGAGAAAGGAAGAACACATAAAAGAAAAGAAAAGGAAAGAAGAATATGTGGAAACAAGGTTGAAGGAGAAGTGGAGGTCTTGACATGCAAGGAGGTGGCTTGTCGGCTTCATAATTACAAGCACCAAAAATTCAATTAGCCCCACGATTTATACTCAAACCCCATTCCTTTTAGATTAAACCACACCTCACCATAGGGTTCCATCTAGTTGTTAAGTGGGTTCGATTGTTCTCCCCCTTTGATTGAACCCCAACATGTTTGTTGAGGGATTTTGGCCATATTTTACCTATTTAGCCTAAAAATGGGACACACTATTGTGCTTCCACCCTTTATTGATTGGCAATCACATCACATAATTTATGCATGGTAATATCTTGTATGATAATTCATTAGACCTTTTCTAGATAACATCTTATATTCCTTAAATGGTTAGTAAGTGAATAAAATGGTGGTCATTCATATATGGTAATAGTTTGCTATTGATGGTTTGTAGTCAAAATGTTTAAATGGAATAATATGGATAGAAAAGCTCTAATGAATTTGAAAACTTTCCTAGGGGCCCTACCTCTATGTAGGATAGTTCTAGGAACTTATGTCCTAGATAAGAACATTGTGTTTCTAGAACATGGTGGGCCTTCCATCTTACTCCCTCCCATACTATTTGGCTATATTCTTAGATTTGCTAATGAGATCATCTACCAATATGCTCCTTCCCATACTAATTGGGCAATAAGATTAGATTTTCCTATGATATCATCTCCCAATTCACTCCCTCCCATACTAATTGGGCTATATTCTTAGACTTTCCATTGAGATCATCTACCAATCTGCTCCCTCTCATAGTAATTGGACCATATTCTTAGATTCACCAAGAAGAATATGGCCCTAATAGTATGGGATGGAGTAGGATGGAAGGCCCATCGTGTCCTAGAAAAACTAAAGAAAAATATCTTGTTTAGTATAGCAATACATCTCTTTTGACCCTATTCAAGCATGAAAGATGGTAATTATCTTACCATTTAAAAGATGAATGATTAAAGAAAATTACAATTTAATAAATTATTTGGTATAATGTCAAAAATTATATACCCTTACAATTTCATGCTACACTTTTCACTCACTTTAATGTCCATTCCCTTAGTGTGTTTTAATTTTATTTTTAGCCTTGCCTTAGCCTTTTCCCACCAACAAGTGTCATGTTTGTTTATGTTTGATCTTTTGTATTTGTCTTTTATGTAATTCTATTTTAGTGTCTCATTTTTATTATTGTTCTAATGTGTTTTGAAGGTTTGGGAACAAAAGTCACTTGGATGCTAGTGCAATGCTCAGACGCCCATGTGACATGTAGTGTCCCGTGACCATCTACCATCTAGAGATTGTTTCTGAGAAGTTCTTGCCACCTTCTACTGCATGTGTAATTTTGTGTAATGCCTTTGTCACATTTGAATGACATGTTTTGACCTATCTTTCCCTTTTTCCTCCCTCCAACTCTTGCATTTTGAATCTTCTTGGAAACTATTGTGATCTTCTTACCAATCTTGTGAATCTCTTAGCAACTCCATTGTTCTCCATTGGCATTTTCTCTCACATTTTGGGACTTTCTACAGTATTCTTGGCAATATTCCTTGCTATTTTGTAGCATATAATGATATTGTGTTGTTTTTACGAGATTCATGTGATAAATTGTCATGTTCTTGGCATCTTCATAGGGTTTGTGGAACCACTATCTCTTTGTAGCATCCAAATCCGAAATAACAAGAAGTAACTAAGTTTTCACAACGGTAATTTTTTTTTTTAACTAGGAAATCACATGCAAAAGTTACTCATCTATAATCCAATACAACATTTTCCATTTTATCATACACATGATCTCATTATCATAAAGCTGAAAGAAATGATATACATTAAACATTTTGTTTTCTAACAAATGAAATTTTCTTGAAACAACATATATTGGAAACATACCATTATCATGCATCTCGATTGTCAATCCATCACATTCAAGACTCGGCATTCCTCAGTATTTGGAAGAGAAAGTATCTTCAAGGAGCTTAACCTCCAACCACAGACCGTCGGTCTCCCGCACTCCTTCCTAACCGGAAGTGGCCCTACCCTACTCAAGAGGATAGACTTAGGATAACCATCGGCATTTACCATCTGAGCTCTGGTGTTGTAACCTACGTATCTTGTTATCGTGCAGATCCCTAGATACCCTCTAGTCATGCACGACACTCCACAAGAAACGCCATCCAGTTACGGTGAACGTTCGATGCACTTGAGGATAGTACATCACCTTGGCCAAAGGATTTATTTTTAATTAGCGTTCTAAGAACGCATGAACTTGGTTCACCCACCCTACTCGACTTGAACTGGTCGAAATCCTACAGTTTCCTATTTGTATAGTTTTAAGCATTTGACGACCTTGATGACCTCAAGGGTTTAGGATATCCTCCTACAATAGCGCATGGCGCAACTTTTACTCTAATCTCGAGTTCAGAGTTTCATAATCCATTTTCATGTATTAACATTTCTTATAAGCGCCCACTCCTAAGTGGTTCCTATTTGTTTACACAACATACTCAAACATTTAAAGCCATTTCCCATTATTCCGAAAGTCAAGGATTGTAGACTCATATGGTCTACAAGATAAAATGATTCTAGCACTGTCGCATGCAACATAATTTCAACTCACATGTAGGTTTTCAACTCAAATTGTTCATTTCAGAACATGACAGTTTCCTAATCATTACTAAAACTTTATCCTCATACTCCTCTTTCCGTGTCATTAGTTTCACATGGTTCAACAAGATGAAAGTCATAAATAAAATATAAATGATTATGGAATCTTTCTTATGTCAATAAAGATGACCAACGCATGGTCGACCTCTAGTTAAAGATGTATGATGGTTAAGACATCAGCTGTTTACAACTGCATTTTCTGGCTATTAAACACTCTAATTTTACGTCAAGACGTGCTTAAAACTATGGTTTTGACTCCTACAATAGCATGCACATGGAACAACGTGTTTACTTGCTGTGTAGCTATCGTTCAAGGAAGGTAAATTACATCTTGCATCAAGATAAGTTCGTTCCTAAATGAATATACGTTAGAGAACTGCGTTCCTACATTACACCATTTTATTTATGACAAAAATGCTACAATTTCTGAGTTTATGAATTCTAGAAGACAACATACTTCTATTTCTAAGTTTTCAAATCTCAAACACAGCAATGATACCATTACATGGATTGTCCGCACATAGATATCATACTAGGTTTACGTTGTCATACATTTCTGCTCATTTTAAACGTATTGATCTTTTGCAAAAGTGAGACTTACTTACTTACTGGTCTAAATTGAGAAAAATAAAGAAGGAAATGAACCTGTTGATGAAAATGGAAGTTGCTGTGGCAATTCCACGTTCTTCTCTACTTTTCTTCAAAGCTATCTCTTTTATCTCCTTCTGAAATAACGACAGTCCACACTAAACAGCCCCGCTCTCTGCCAGACACTATTCAAGTCAAGGCAGGCTCCTTACTTAAATAATGATCACCCTCAGACAACTACAGACTTCTTAGTTATCTCTCCCTCTGCTTTCTACTCAG
The DNA here is from genome assembly GCA_027924645.1 of Cunninghamia lanceolata. Lineage (NCBI taxonomy): Eukaryota > Viridiplantae > Streptophyta > Pinopsida > Cupressales > Cupressaceae > Cunninghamia > Cunninghamia lanceolata. The sequence continues at coordinate 2,119,606 of BSBN01000696.1, read as the reverse complement.
AAAATGGATCGCTCCCTAGAAGTAAACAATCACTCCTTCCCTCACTCACGCTTACCAACTTCTACCAAAAACTCACACCCTTCCACGATGCAGAAGTATATTGAATTTCACTTCTCTCTCTCTCTGATTTCCTTCTTCCCACACTCCGACAGCCACTCCAACCAAACCCTCTTACTACTATAAACTCTCTCCCACTGTCATTTTTCTTTTCTTCACAATGCAGGCCCCCCGTGAGCCTGTCTCTCTCTCTGTCTGTCATTTTTTATCCTACACACCCCGCAGCCTCTTTTTCCCACTTTTCTCCTACTGCCTTCGTCGTTCTCTCTCCCCTTAACCAGCCCACGATGGCCTTATTCCCGGTTTCTCTCTGCCACTCGCCAACGAATCTCCTTCTGTTCTTTTTCCATCTCACTCTCCTCACTATCTCTGGCCTTTCTTCCCTACTTCGAAGGAACTCCCTCTCTCCGGTTTCCTTGCCACACAACGTCGGTTGCATTGTTCCATTCCCCACTCACAACGGATTCCTCCTCCCATCACTCTCTGCCGTGTTTTAGAAGGAATCCGCTCCTCTAAGACTGTGGTTTGATGACCTCTCGACAACAGCCACCCCTTGATTTCGCTCCCACACTTATGAGATAGTTTTCGGCATTAAAACCATCAGTTAAACTTCATTACAACCGCTGAGCTGGCTCTCTCTCTTTCTCACGGTGAAATAGAATCTTAACTCTCATACGAGGCTAAGCATAAAGGTGTGAATGGGAAAATGGTTTTTAATAATGTTGCGCAACTTAACAATCACAAGAATATCAAGGAAAGAAAAGAATACATGGCATAAAATCTAAGCCATTCTTGCAAGGTTACACACGCTTGCATCTCAGCATCACACAATTGTCTGCATAAGGACACATGTCATGATGACATGCATAGGCCCAAGGTTCACGGATTACCATGGTAAACGTTTAACTCATTGCGACGGATCCAATCATGGTGAAGACTTCGTTGACCAAAACTCACTCGAACACAAAGCATCTAAAAGCTAAAAGAGAGGTTAAACTTGACAAGATGACGGTTAACAAGTCTTTTTGGCCAAAAAGGAAAAGAATAAATTCACAACACAAGTTCGACGCGTTTTACAACAATCACGACGGATTGATCGTAACGCAAACGAGTTCTTACAACGTTAGACGGACCAAGCCGACTTCTCGCATTTTTTGACTACGAGACAAGATTTACAATTTCGCCACAAGATGGTTCAATAAACACTTATAAACGAAAATATTAAACGTCTAAATAAGTCGACTTGCTATGATGGACTTACAACGACATCGACGACTCCAAGATTCTACATGACGACTTTCGACTAGGATGTCACACTTTATCCTTTGACGTTGACATCTAGCTAACTAACCCAACCGACAAACAAGACTAACTGGTCAGTTCCATGGTTTATCTACCTGTTTGGCGATCTTAGTAACAAACACCCATGGTTAATTTCCAGAGTCTATACTCTCTCTTGAAGATACTTTCTCTTCCCGTCGAACATAGTCCACCTATTCCTACATCGACAGACTCACATACAATTTTGTGGTCAAAGCACCTATGTTCAAATCAAAACATAATATATCCAAACATCATTGCATTTATTATAAAGACATTTAGTCTACAATATCACCTTGATCATAATCATTAGATTTCACAATTCAATATAACAACTTTGTAAGATAAATCGTCAATTTCCATGTCATTCACAACATATTAAATTACTAAAATTCACAAGAAAGTAAATAGCATAATTATTTTCAAAAAGAGGGATGTGACACTCTTATTGGGCTCCTCCTTGGGACTTGTCCTTGGCTGGGTAGAATTTATCTTATTTTGTTGAGATGATTGAGTTCTATTCTCCCTCTCTTTGTTATACTTTTGGTGTCAACCAAATTTTGTGTACAAGTACTTTGCGGGTTTCCTCCATTTGCCTTCAATTCCTTCATACACTAGTTTTCTTAACATGAACACACTATAGCATGAACAAACAAAGTTTAATCATTGTGATTGTTGTTCTTGTTCTTAGATACACTTAAGATAGAGAGCTCACACTTTTTTTCTCCATTATTATCATATTGGTTGTCTGTGGAGGTTGGAAAACCTACATAGAGGCTTGACCTTGTAAGTGCTAATTCATGTCATGTCTACATGGCAATATGATGATGATAAAGAGGTCCTAATCACAACCACATATGCATGAATTACACTTCTCTCAATAGTTTTGTTTTTCATGATGTGTCACTTGAGGGACTCTCGGGTCACCCAAGAGACCCATCCTTAAGTTGTAAGGTCACCTAGGTGACCTTACCTAGAAAAAGAGATGACCCTCTCATTTTTAAATGCACATGTTAACTCTTCATTTTAACTCTTGTTTCTTTTTAATTCATTTTAACTCATAATTTTTTATGTTGATTGTGACATGCAGACATCTATGTGATGTGCTAGTGTCCTAGGTAGTAAGATCTAGACATATGTAATAGGTTCCTTTCTATTTCATATTTGCATTTCTACCCCTAGTTTACAAAATATGTAACTAGAAATCTTATAAAATTCTATTTCTTTCAACTAGCATAGTGTTTTGGCTTGATTAGAAAACTTATTTTTTTCTCAAAGGTGAAACACATATGCATATCTAGTTAAATATGCTCTTTTGTTAAGATGGTAGTATATTAAATTCATTCTAGGTGAGCTAGTTGTTCCTAGTGTAGTCATTGAGATCATTGGTAATGAGAAGCACACTTTTCTTTATTGATTTGAATTTTATACACTACATTTGCTTCCTATAATGTATTGATAAGATATATATACATTTTGTTTTCATTCTCAAGATTAATATTTTAAAATTTTTGCATTGTCCATAGAAAAACTCTATCATTTAACATTAGAGGCATTGGAAGAAGATTCCACCTAAAACTATACATTTTGTGTTTGAAATTTAGAAGTATACTCATCATTATATACAAACTAACTCAAAAAAGTACCTTGCAAGTTTGTTCATTGTATATTATTATAAAGTATAAAACTTTATATAGAAATTATATGAGAGAAAGTACCTTGCAAATTTGTTCATTGTCTATTATTAAAAAGTATAAAACTTTATATAGAAATCATACGAGTTTGAAGAAAAGAAGCGATGATATACATATGACCCAAGTCAATGGTCACTCGTGAATCACATTACTTGTTGTTCCCATTACTCCCTCCTATTATTAGGTTCAGCATCCACCTGCTGGCGGGAAAACTGTTTCCTTTACCCACATCTACAGACCTCTTATTCTCTCCCACACTGCTCTTCTCCCAATCATTATTGATTAAAACATTCTTATATTGGCAATTTAAACAATGTAGACAGTTCCTGAAGTATTAAATGTAAATAGACAGATTCTTATATTGGAACAGAACACCTTACTGCTAAATCTTTTGATGATTGTTTCAACTTTCTGCTGAATAGATGAAACAAAACATTTTAAATTTGAGAAATAGATGGAGCAACTAATTAGTGAATGAGTGAAAGGAGAAGTGAGGATTGTAGTTCAAACTCCAACTACAACTTTGGGAATCTGCAGGTGCACATTAAGCCTCTTATTTTGGGGTTCCTCATGATACGCACAAGTTTGTCCCACCATACCATTACTGATATTGTTCCACCAAGTCCAATCCCAAATCCCAACCCCACAGCAATCACTGAGAAGTGTTCGTCCACTTTACTCCACACTGATTTACCCACCATTTCTGAAGGTGAAGGCATTGTTGAACTTTTATTCTGTTTGCAACTTTGTAAAGGGTACCCACATAAACACGCTGGGTTTCCCTGGTAAGATCTTTCATCAAAAGTCATAAGCTGTGTTCCTCTAGGTATTGGCCCACAAAGGCGGTTGAAGGATACATTCCAATAGCTCAACTTGGACAATTTAGATAGCTCCTCAGGTATTTCTCCACTCAGACTATTTTGTGACAAGTCCAACTGCTCCAGAGGTTCTATTTGCCCCAAAGATGCCGGTATCATACCTTCCAATTGGTTTTCACACAGATTTAGCAACCTCAACTGAGATAGATTCCCAATGTTTGGCGGTATTTCCCCTTTTAGATTATTGTTTGACAAATCTAGTATAGTGTTTGCTGCCAGCACATATTCTAGTCTATAAACATTTCCTTTTATTTTGATGGCTGGCACATCCTCATAGAGTGTATTGCCAATCATTTGCGAAACTTCAGGGTTTTTAAATCCCTCCAGGCTCTCCAGAGCAGAGGGAATTCTTCCCCCGAATTTATTATTGGACAAATCCAACACCTGCAATCTGCTGAGATTTCTGATCCATAGAGGAATATCACCCTTAAGTTCATTAGAGCTAAGGATTACAACCCTTAACTCTCGACAATTTGCAAGAGGGTATGAAGAAAGCTCACCCAGCAATCTATTCTTGCTCAAATCAAGCAGTGTAAGTTGTGTACAATTGGCCAATGATGCGGGCAGGGTCCCAGAAAAATTATTAGAATGAGCAGACAAAACTTCTATAGAAGAAGAAAAATGGATTTCTAGATCTCCATTAAATGAATTGTTGGATAGCTTTAGCCTCTTTAAGGCTGTGCAGTTACTCAATGTGGCTGGAATTCTTCCAGACAAAAAGTTGTCTGCGAGTACCAAATCAGTTAAACGCTTGCACTTCCCAATGGATGGCGGAATCTTTCCCATTAGCTGATTACTAGACGCATCTAATTTCTCTAATGCAATCAACCCACCAAGGCTTTCAGGAATACCCTCCGAAATATAATTGTTGAAGATGGCAAGGTCAGAAAGATTCTTGAGTTTACCAATACTGTATGGTATTGGTCCAGTTAAATTGTTTTCATATAGATACAATATTTTCAAAGATTTGAGTTCTCCTATGGCCTTTGGAATTGTCCCTGTAAAATTCAATGAAGTATGATTTAGAACAATTACTAATACGAGGGATGGAGGGATGGAAGCAATTAGCATGTTGCCTTCAAAGTAAAGATATGGAGTAGCACACCAGTGAAATAGTTAGAGCCAAGATACGCAATTTCCAAAGATTTGAGCGCTTCTATAGCCTGAATTGTCCCTGTCAAATTCGACAATGTATAATTCAAAAAATTATTGAGAGGAGGACAGATGGAAGCAGTAGTTAGTATGCTGCCTTCAAAGTAAAGATATGAGTAGCGCACCTGTGAGATGGTTATCGCCAAGGTTTAACTCATGAAGAGACGTGCAGTTTCCTAGTTCAGGTGGTATAGGTCCTGTTAAATTGTTAGAATTTGGATAAAATAGTTCCAAAAATTTGAGCTCTCCTATGGCCTTTGGAATTGTCCCTGTCAAATTCAATAAGTATAGTTCAGAAAAATTACTAAGAGGAGGGACGGAAGCAGTTAGGATGTTGCCTTCAAAGTAAAGACAGTGAGAGTAATGCACCTGTGAGATGGTTATGGCTAAGGATCAAATCAAGTAGAGATGTGCATTTTAGTAGTTCAGGTGGTATAGGTCCAGTTAAATTGTTTCGATCCAGATACAATTTTTTTAAAGATTTGAGCTCTCCTATGGCCTTTGGAATTGTCCCTGTCAAATTCAATGAAGTATAATTTAGAACAATTACTAACAGGAGGGATGGAAGCAATTAGCATGTTGTTTTTTAAAGTAAAGACATGAGAGTAGTGCACCAGTGAGATAGTTAGTGCCAAGAAACAAATTTTCCAAAGATTTGAGCTCTTCTATGGCATTCGGAATTGTCCCTGTCAAATTCGATAATCTATAATTCAAACAATTATTGAGAGGACAGATGGAAGCATACTTAGTATGCTGCCTTCAAAGCAAAGATATGAGTTGCGCACCTATGAGATAGTTATCGCCAAGGTTTAACTCATGAAGAGACGTGCAGTTTCCTAGTTCAGATGGTATAGATCCTGTTAAATTGTTTGAATTCACCCAAAATACTTCCAAAGATTTGAGCTCTCCTATAGCCTTTGGAATTATCCCTGTCAAATTCAATGAAGTATAATTTAGAACAATTATTAAGAGGAGGAATGGAAGCAATTAGCATGTTGCCTTCAAAGTAAAGACATGAGAGTAGCGCACCAGTGAGATAGTTAGTGCCAAGATACAAAATTTCCAAAGATTTGAGCTCTTCTATGACCTTTGGAATTGTCCCTGTCAAATTCGATAATTTATAATTCAACACAATTATGGCGAGAACAGATGGAAGCAGTAGTTAGGATGTTGCCTTCAAAGTAAAGACAGTGAGAGTAGCGCACCTGTGAGATAGTTATCGCCAAGGTTTAACTCAATGAGAGACGTGCAATTTCCTAGTTCAGGTGGTATAGGTCCTCTTAAATTGTTTGAATTCGGATAAAATAGTTCCAAAGATCTGAGCTCTCCTATGGCCTTTGGAATCGTCCCTGTCAAAGTCGATAAGTATAGTTCAGAACAATTACTAAGAGGAGGGATGGAAGCAGTTAGGATGTTGCCTTCAAAGTAAAGACAGTGAGAGTAACGCACCTGTGAGATGGTTATGACTAAGAATCAAGTCAAGTAGAGACGTGCAGTTTCGCAGAGAATTTGGAATGCTTCCGCTCAGATTATTGTTGGGCAAGCGGAGATGCTCTAACTTCCCCAAACGACCAAATTCTGCAGGTATGCTCCCCGTCAAGTTGTTCTCCGAAAGTCTAATCCACTGAAGCTGCGAGCAATTAGCAAGAGATTTGGGGATGGAACCCTCTAGTCCATTATATATAAGGTCAAGTATTTTCAACGCTTTCAGGTGGCCAAGCTGAGGTGGAATCTTTCCCGTGAAAGAATTATAAGAGAGATTTAAAGTGCGTAACAAGGAGAGGTCTCCTATGGATGGAGAAATGGTACCTTTCAATTCCAATTGAGGTAGAATTATCGCCACCACTCTGTTGGTATGTTTTCTGCACCAAACACCGGTCCAGAAGCACACGTTTTTTGAATTGGTCGAAGTCCAATTGGAGAGCGATCGCATGGGGTCGGCTGTAATGCCATGCTTGAAGGATAGTAGAGCTTCAACGTCCCTCTTCTCATCATCAACTTTGTGTAGCAGCATACGATCTTTCGCAACAGAAGAAGAGAAAGTGTTTATTGCGGTGGCGGTGGTTAATGCGAATGCCACAGCCAAGCCCAAGCACAGCATTGCGATCATCATACCTCTCTTCATTTCTAACTTATTTTTTACTCCACCAAAGAAAGAGCCAGACTTAAATAGAGGACGACGATCTGTGCTTTCACATATGACGATTGCAAACCAAGTCGTTAGTCAATATGAAATTGGAAAAGTTGGGAGTATTGCGAAAATAATGAGACGTTCCTATTAAGCCTACGGAAATTTCAAATATGATGGGTAGATTGTTGTCTACAATGCTCAAAACAAGGGACGTCAATTTTCACGCGTGGGCTTCCTTGTCATTTGGAAATTCTTGTATTAGTGGCTTGTCGGTGACGAATGAGAGAAGGCCGCTAATACATTCTAGATGTTGTGGGTCTCATTATTGGAAAGAAAGCAAATTATAACATTATTATAAGTAAAACTATTGTTATTAATTCAGGATTCTTACATAATGTTTTACTTGGCTTAAATTTGACAGTTGGCCACAAGCAATTTATGTAAACGGTTGTCCTTTCAAAGTTGTTTTTTAAATATTAGAAACAAACATACATAATGTTATGGAATTATTTATATTTTATTCAAAATGTCCTCTTCCTTGTGATATAATCTTTTAAAAAATTTAATTGTATACAACCATCAAATTTAGGCCTTGAAATAGTGCATAACGTCTCAATACTTGTAATAACAAGCTATCATGTCCAAGTGCAATCAAAGTTATGAATTAAAAAAATTCTTCAAACTTGTAAAAGGTAGAGTGTTGGTCACTAAATGATGAAAGTATAAAATATTTTTATTTTAGAAAGCAATAAAAATATAACCTATTTATGTGTTTGAAAATGTGCTAGGTTTAGTGATTTATTATTATTAGTTAATTAGTAATTGCACTTAAAGATGAATGGGCACGTTGATAGGTGTAATACATACATATGTTGGTTGTAAGTAAAGTAGGTTTTAGAGGTTTTCATTTTACTATGGTGTACTTAAAGCCTTGTGGGAGGTTTTCCTTTAATTCAATTTATAGTTTTTAGTTTCATATATGTTTTTTGTCATAAATGTTTCATGGTATAATTGTCCTTTGATATTCCTAATTTTTAAGCATTTTGGAAGTACTTGAAAAATTGTTTCTCCTATTTTATGAAGATTTTAAGGATACTTGCAATCAGGGTTTAAGATTATGATGATGATGATAATGATGATGATGATGATGATATATAATTTTTATATGATTTACTTATACTCAGGCATTTTGTAGTATTTGAAGGGCACCATTGAATAGATAACTGTCATAAAAAAGTTGCTTGACAGGCAAGGTGGACTGTCAAATTTAAGCCCTGCTTGCAATTGTTTCCTTTTCTCATCCCCTTGTTTTCTCACTTCTCTACTTTCAATGCTTTAAAATAAGATAACAATTATTTTGAAGCAAGGCAATCTCTCTTTTTTTTTAGAGTATTTGCAATCATTTCCCCTATTTTAATTTTTTTTTTAGATACTTGCAATCATCTCCTTTTATTCTCCTTGTTGTCCTATTGCCCTATTTATAATGTTTCAAAATAAGATAACAAGTATCATGAACCAAGTTGTACTCATATTAATAAGAGTGTAAAAAAAATTGCATATATTCAAGAATCCTTTTTTAAAAAAATGAGATATACAAGTAATTTTGGTATTTTAGCATTTGGAATGAAGTTCCTCTTAACATGAAATTCATTTTCCCTTTATGATGTATTTATTAATAATAAACAACTATTGCAAAGTTAGGTACTCTAAAAGTAGATAGAGTGAGCAATGAAGGAACCAAGCAAGGTGAAATAAAAGGTTTGAAAAGCACTAAAAAAGCACTTGGTAGGTAAGGCCCACCTACATAGATGTTAAATTATCATCCAAAGAAAAATAAAGTGGAGAATCTTGAGTTACTACTTAACATGATAACTTCTAGTTCTAGTGAATTATTTCTAAGCTTTTGTTCTAAAATGTTTAAGTTGTAGATTATACTATAATAATACAAAGGAAAGGTTTGATGGGGTAGGAGGATGGACTTAATAACACTCGGAACCAAAAGTGTTGATATGGAAATTTCAATTTTACGTTCAATTTTACGAGTCCACCATACATTAACATCCCTGTTGAAGAAGAAATAAGAAACTTATGTTTGACTTTCATAAAAATGAAATAGTATTCCATTTTTTAGCTCTTAGCTCTTAAATTTATTAATGTACCTAAATCTTCCAAACTCTCCAGTGATTCATGGGTCACTTCTACTTGTTAACTAATTAATGTGATATTTTTATTTTATATTAATTTTCTTTAACACCTTGTCTAATAAAATATATAAATTGAGTTTTGTAAAATGTTGAAAAATATCACACAAACTATTTATATTGTTGATTCATAATCTAATTGTCTTATATCCAAGTGCATTATTAATTTCACACCCCAAAATGTATTATGTATTTAAAGATATTGATGATGACATTTTGGCTATTTCATAGTTTTATTTTAATTATATATTTGTTTAATGTGTGTAAACACGTAGAATGACTTTCTGTTAGATTGAAAAATTGACATTTTCAATCATTTTCCTCATGAGATTACTAGACCATGAATAGATGTGCACACCTTTTAGATGTTATAACCAATCATTTTAATCAATAATATATATGTGTGAGCTTAGGAAGCAAAAAATCAACAACAACTAATATTGAAACAAATCCATCCTATTGTAATTGAATGGAAAACTCATATTGGGACTTAAAGTAAAGTTACACATTATTCCAAAACTATGTAAGATGGAATTTTTTTTACATTACTAAGTGATTTAGAATTCTATCTTGGTATTATGTGAGGCACAAAAGCCCATTGCCAAACCTTGCAATATCATTTTATCCTTCGATTTGGAAAGTAAACCCCTTCATTCGCACTCTCAAAGTGGATCTTCAAATCCTCTTGAGATGTTGAATTATCATTTTATTCCTTACTTTGTGATTGTCCCCACTGTATGCCATCAACATCACCACTTATTTTATAGAAGGCTGCTAGTTTTGCATTCTATGAGTGAAAAATTAAACCCACTTATGTTACATCCCAATTTCTGACTTGCTATACTTTTACTTTTTACTTGGGCATAAGTAAATTTGTTGAGATGTTATAGACTTATGACAGGATATGACATGGAATTATATTGAATATCATTTATGAAATCATGGAGATGATTATGTTATTGTCGATTTTATATCTATATGATGAGATTTGATTTATTTTGAATAATGATGCACTGATCTCTTATTGTTTGATGACAAGTGAAACAGGATTACAAGTTATCGACTCTCAAAGAAGAGAGAGAGAGAGTATCTTTCGAGAAGAGAGAGATAGACCTTGGATTACGAGTGGTCAATTTGCCAAACGATTCTAGTGTTAAACGATAATGTGAACCAATGAGTCGTATGAGGTAAGTCTTGTCTTGCTAGTTACTTTCAAATCTAATCGACAGGTAGTTGATATCTTGATTATCATCTAGTCAAGTCGATGATGAGTCGACATAGTCATTTGTGAAGTTAACAACGACATAGCCGTAAAATGGTTGCGTTATTCTTCTTGTGTCACTTGAGGTTTTTATGTCGCCTCTTAAACATCAAGACATTCCCATCAAGTTAGATGACGCTAATATTGTCGATGTTTAACGTCAACAGATGAACCTATTGTGGCAGTTTGTGGATCACGTCTCGTAGTTGAAAGATGTGAGAAGTCATTTTGTGCGTCAAACAATTTACAAAATTTGTGTTGCGTTACACCCAATCCGTCGTGATTGTCGTCAAAATGCGTTGATCATGTGTTGTGAATTTATTCCCTTTTGTAAATCGACGGAAGTCGAATGTGAAGTCGATTCATGCTAGAACTATTTTGGACGTTTTCCTTTCGAATGCACTTTTTCTCTTCGAGTTTACGACTTGAGTTATCTTAAATCAAACCCATACTTTCTTACTTTAGTCAGTTTTGATTCTTTCTCTCTTTTCAACCTTGGAGATTCAATATACATTTATTGTTTATCGCCTTGTAAGAGTTTTATCCCTCTAAGCGGTGTTGGTTGCTTTTTCGAAGGTTAGAAGCCTTCTTATGGAGAAAGTGGATGAGGTTGTTGTGCCACATCGCCATAAAGAAACCCTCTTTCTGTAGTGGTCGCTGCAAGTGAGGAAGACGACTGTTATACAGTTATGTCGACCTCCTTTTCTGAAGGCATGTGACAGCAGTGGTTTGAATGCTCTAACTTCCACTGATGAGATTAATGTGTAATCGAGAGTTCAATGCAGATACTCTCCATCATAGTGGGTACGGAAGGCAGTAGTAGTTCGGTGGTTGTTAGGAAAACTAAAGAAACCGCAAAGGAGGGAGTGAGTTGGCTGGACTCTGCATGACTAGAAGAGAGTGAGAGTTTTTAGAATTGAAAATAGGCAGAAAAAGAGAAGTGAATCACCTTCTCCATGGGCAGTTGGAGGAGGTGGTTATTCTGTTAAGAAGGAATTGAAAATTGAGAGTTAAAGGTCAGATATACTCCATTGTCGTGGGCATGCGAGGGAGGAGTTTTTTTGTTATTAAGAAAGTAAAACCATGATGGAGGGGGCAATTAGAAATCTTCCTCGTTGTGGTCGTGCAAGGGTTATTCGATTGAGGTATAAGTGTAACCGTTAGAAATATATGATTTAGTCTATCATGGGCACGGGAGGCAGAGTGATGCGGGGGTTTAGATATGGAAAATGGCGAGTTAAATGGGAGGCATTCCATCATTGTAGGGAAAGGGAAAAGAGAGGATTGGGAAAGCAAAGGAACATGGTGGTGGTGGTGAGAAACAACTATCATTTTTATTTGAGAAGAGCTTTCATTATCACGGAGTAGGAAGAAGCATAGTTAGAGTTTCAGGGACAATCCAGTGGGGTAGATATATGTTCTCTGAGAGCTACGCAAAAGGCACCCTTAAGAATATACCTCAAAGATTTAAATCACGTGCCTTTGTGAGTGATTCAATCAACCCAAAGAAGGGACTGGAATGAAGTCTAGAGACGAGAACGTAAAGTTAAAAGTCCTTTTCTATAGAATGTATGGGGGCACAGATACTATAACTGAGAGTTAAAAAAACTGGACGAGAGTAATATTGTTAAAAGTTGCCTTCACCTTCCAAAGAATGAATGTGTAGGAGAAACATGAGACACTCCTAATGTTTTGAATCCTGGTAATGACATTAAATACTAGAGGGTCTCAAACGATGAACGATTCTAAGGAAAAGAAAATGTGGAAAAGATAGATCTCTGGCAACATGTAGGAGCTAGAGGGAATTATAGTGTGGAGCAAAATGAAGATAGTTTGAAGTAGAATCCAAAAAAAGGTAAGTGTAAACTACTTTTGTAGTAAGATATTGTCATTTGCAAAAGATAATGGCATTATAGAAATAGTTAAATGGAAATTAATACTGGTTCGAAGTTGATTTATATTGAAAGATACTTAGTTTTTACATTTAAATAAAATTATTTTGATAAGATACAATCTTCCAGTTACTTGGGTATCTCTCAAGCCTTTCACAAAGCTAAGTTTTATACTTAAACTATAATCATTGTTCCATGAGAAAACATTACCTTGAGACATTCAATTTTGGCTTTTATGTTAGCACTTTGTATTCTGTCTACCAGAGAAGTTATAGCCTCTAACTGAAATCTATTTTCTTAAGTGGATTCTTATTTTCCCTCTTTATATTAAATGTAAGGAAGTCTTTGGCTAAAGACGAACAACATAGGGAACCCTACCAGTTGTCTTGCTCAGATGCTTTTAACTCTTCTCTTTGACAGTATGGTGCACACTATTGTTTAGGAAAGACATATCATTAAACAACTCATGACCATGGTCTGTACGTCCACATTTTATTTGTACAATTGTCGACAAACTTATAAACTATAACCATTTCTTTGAGTCCTCAATGGTTGCTTTTATCCTCGCACAAGTAGGGAGGCTACTGGCAAGATCTTTATTTCCAATTCTTACTACCACATTTCATCAGGTCGCTTATTAAATAAACTATTTTTAGTCAAATTTTCCACGATTCAGCAGTAGTGATTAGTATTATCATGATAACCCAAGGGGGTTAAACTTAGTTATTTTATCTTCTTAGCATAAGTCAGATGACTAGAGAAGACCTAGAGGGTTTATAGTCTTATTGTAGACTTAAACTTGTCAAGGATTGTTTAAGTTGTAAGTAAATAACCTTGATAGAGCCATAGATGTGTTATTCCTTTTGGAAGCAATTAAGTACTATCTTTCAAAATAGAAACCGTGGTGACACAATGTCATTAGGAGAATATTTGACTCTATTTAGTTCAATATGAAAAAGGAGAAGAACTTTAAACATGTTTTCAATGGATAACAAAGGGGGTTAGACTATCAATGAGTTAGAATCAAACTAAACTTGGGAGACTCTTAGACTTGGAGTCGAATTGTTTGACGTTATTGTTATTGAGGATTCCTCTTATAAGTTAAAGTAGATTTGTTTTGAAGTTTTGAAACAACCTTTACGTCGAAAGAAGACTGAAGGAAAGTTGTTAATTTAACAAAAACTATTCTTTCTAGAATTGATTGTTTGATAATCCATTTTCATGGAAAAGGAAAGACAAACCCTAGGTTGACCTAGTAGGGTAATATTATTTAATATACTTTTATGACTACTTTATGCAAGGATGCAAGGAGATACCCAAGTATAGAAAGTCATTTCTTAAGATCTTTGGGAACATTGATGGTAACTTGAGAATCTATCTAAGTCAAGAAGACTAGTTTTGAGTTAAATGAAACTCTTTAGTTAAACCTTAACTAACCTGGATATGGTAATTATTATATTAAGACATTGAGATCATTATTTAGATCATGATTGAAGGGTCAAATGCCCTGACTTTGTGTAAACATTCTTACTTGCAAGAAGTGATTTAGATTCCTAGACTATAATGCTTAACCTGGTTAAGGTTATCATCTTAGTCGTAATTAATCTATCTATATTTATTATGAGACAATAAGTCATGGACCTCAGGTATTGTAATGATGCAATGAGAGTCCTTGTGAAGGAAGAAAGATGAAAGAAAAGTCTACGGATTTTAGACTATGAATGAAACCATGTATTGGGTCGGGAAGACTAGATTGTTGAAATCATCATGACTTCATAAGTTAAACATAATTGACCAAGTCAAACTGTAGGAATATGATAGTATCCAAGTCGAGTTGGAGTGGGTGAACAATACAACATCGCTCATTTTGAACGTCAATTTATATTGAAAACTATGGCCATAGTAATGCATATGTCTCTACATGCATTGTCGGTTCACTCTATCTAGATTGCACATCCTATCGGGAATCATACTTGGCTAGAGGGTATCTAGGGTTGTATGATAGATAGAGTTGTGTAAGATACAACACTAGGTACTCAGAAAGGCAAATTACCACTGGTCACCTTGGTCTATACTTCTCGTGAAGGGTAGGGCCACTTCCAGTTAGGAAGGAGTGTGGGAGACCGACGGTCTGTGGTTGGAGGTAAATCATTAGAAAGATACTCTCTCTCTCTAGCAAAAGACATGCCGAGGCTTGCGATAAAGATGTCAGAATTCCAGACGCAGTATATCTCTGAGACTTGTGTTTATTGAAATTAAGAAAAACATTATCTGATTCAGGTATTTATAATTGATTTAGTTTTGTAAACATTGTATTTGAGAAAGACAATAAGGTTGATTGAATTTGTAATGAGATATCTTGTAATTGTAGTTACTCGACTATATGTTGAATAAAAGAAAAAATTTCTCTCTCTCATTTTTACTTGTGAATTTACTTTATGGTGAATTTTTTATTTTTACTATGTTTCTAGAACATGGATGTTACAACTTATAAGATGCACATCATTTGTTCAATGAATTTCTCTTCTACTATTCAACCATCCACCACTTATAATTATACCCTTTCGATATAGATTGTGTCATGTATCCACATCAAAATTTATACCTCTTCATTTTACTACACATCTTTCATATCTTTCATCCCACTCACCATCTCTAAAACCATCACCCCAAAGTTACAGAATGACTTCGTGTTAGATTGGCAAATTAGCATTTCAATCATTTTCCTCAGGAGATTACTAGACATGAATAGATGTGCACACCTTTTAGATGTTATAACTATTATGTTGTAAAATGTCCCCCTTAAAATTTTACCTCTGAAGTTTAGCTCTTGAGTCCCTTAATTTTGATCTTGCATGTTAGAAATGAATCTTGAGACAAAATGCCTTGAAACCCATGTCAAAATAGACTTAGGGGACATCACAGAGCTTAACCTAGACCCAAAATAGGTCTTAGGACAAGGTCTCCCATGCCCTTGCCCTATCTTATTTTGGTGGGGTCCCAAATTTTAAGGTTGACAATGTTACCGTTAAAGGTGTTCCTTGTCGGCATCTCAAGTTTGAATTATGAAATTATAGAGGGAATGCATATATAAGCATGTTTAGGACTTCATTTGTAAACTAGAAGGTGATTTTGATTTCAAGGTAAACTTATGATCATAGAGCATTCAAGGCATTCATTGTGTTGTTGTGTTTGTTGTTACAGATTTGGTTTCTTCTCATGTTGTGAAAGATCTTCATCTACTTGAGAGATACACCTCTGAGGTGATATATATTTGTGCTTCAATCAATCATTTATCATTTTCTTTTTCCTCTGTCCTACAAGGACACGCACTCTCTATCTAACAATGGTGTTGGAAGGCTTGAATGCCATTCTGAGGCTTGATCGAGGCAACCTCCTAAACACCACAACCCCCAACCCCTCTCTTGTGATTGCAGGTGACAAGTGTTGGATCTTACAGAGACGAGTTGTAGAGGACTATTGCAGAGTGTAAGGAATCAGGATCTGAAGAAAAAGGTGAGAAATAGCTCAGGAAGGGCTTGGATGCTTGCTCTTTTAACCCTCAATTTTGTGTCACAAAGAATCTCTGAAGTGGTTGCAGTCAGTGACAAAAAAGGTCTCAAAGCCCTCAGAAAAAGTAATACCTTGGGGTTGGGCACCTGCTCTTTTGCCCCCAACTTTTCCATATTCTAGAACTTGAAATTTGGCATGTATTTAATCCATATTTAGTCTATCTCTATGCAAGCATTTTCTAGGTTTCATTTGTTTGTTTACGATTTTGCATAATTAGGGTTTTAAGCATAATCAGGCTAAATCAACACACTAATTCACAAATGTAAAATTTCCTTATCATTCCAACTAACAACCAACCTGTAGTTGAGTCCTCTTGTAGAATTTGTGATTCAACTCGATTGAATGTCCTTGAATGTATTGTGTGAAAGGAGGATCTAGCTAAACCATCCATCAATCCCATCAACCCTCTTTTCATCCATTACAATAACCAATCATTTTAATCAATAATATATATGTGTGACTGTAGAAATCAAAACATCAACAACAACTAGTATTGAAACAAATCCATCTTATCATAATTGAATGGAAAACTCATATTGGGACTTAAAGAAAAGTTACATGTTATTCTAAAACTAAGTAAGATGTAATTTTTTAAATTACTAACTGATTTAGACTTCTACCTTAGTATTATGTGGGGCAGAAAATCCCATTGCCAAACCTTCCAATATCATTTTATGCTTTAATTTGGAAAGTAAACCACTTCATTCTCACTCTCAAAGTGGATCTTCAAATCCTCTTGAGATGTTGAATTATCATTTTATCCCTTACTTTGTGATTGTCCCCAGTGTTAGGAAAGGTGTCTCAACCTTGCAACTACAAAAGGTTTCTATTCTTCCCAATTTTGATCTTATTGAATACCCTTTATCTTAAAGAATGGTTTAGAACATTCAAAGTTTCCAAAAGGGCTAAAAATGGTAAGACTTACTATTTTTAGTAACTCTACATTTGAGCATGGATGGACCTGGAATTTTCCCAAAAGGTGTGGACCTGCCAAGTAAACATCTTGGGTGAGTTTTGACTCAAGATCATATCTAGATTGCAAGATATAAAGTTTTTTATTTTTTGAAACTCCTAGAAAAAATTTTAAAATCATATTTGAGGCGCTTAGAGGTCCCTAAATGCCTTAAAAGTTGTCATAACTGGTGAATCTAGATATATATTGATAGATCTCTTCACGATCTTTTTGCGACATCAAATGGTTCATCAATCAGACACCTAGATCAAAAGTTATGGCCTCCATAAGTTTGACCTCTTGTTTTGGGAAATGTGAAAACATGTTTGACACTTAAAAGAGATATAAAGGAGAGAGTTACACGTGTTGGTGTTTGATTTCACATATCACAAGGCATCTTTGATTGGAGATAATTTAGGTGCCACTTTTGGGTGGCTTTGGCTCATGGTTTTGTAATTATCATTGACAGTTTACTATATTGTATCTCCTATATATTAAGAGATTGAGATGGAGGTTGTGTATAAGAGTCTTAAAGATGTTGAGTTTCCTCTACATCTCTAGTTGGTTATACTCCTATGAAATCTTTCTCTGTAATTATATTTTAATCTTCTTGATTCCTGAATAATATATTAGGTGGCTTTGGAGTGTGGGTTTTTTCTCCTAAACCCATGTAATTACTATGTTGTGGTATGATTGCTATTTGTGTTTATTTATGTAACTATTGTAAAGATCTAAAAAGTTCTGCATATCTCTCCCCTCAAGATTAGTGTAGGAATTTTTTTTGCTACCTTAGCTTCCTTACACCTACTACATGCCATGAACATCACCACTTATTTTATAGAAGGCTACTAGTTTGGTATTCTATGAGTGAAAAATTAAACATCATTTGTTCAATGAACTTCTCTTCTACTATTCAACTATCCATGACTTATAATTATCCCCTTCCCATCTAGATTGTGTCATGTATCCACATCAAAATGTCTACCTCTTCATTTTACTACACATCTTTCATAGCTTTCATCCCACTCACCATCTCTAAAACCATCACCCCAAAGTTGTACACATCACTTTTATCATTTACCTTTATCCTCTACATATTCTACTCACTATATTTTACCCCCCAACAAAATAAGATATTTTGTCCAAGTAAACTAAATTATTATAATTAGAAGAAGAGAAAGTATTCAGACATGAGGATATGTATCCATGTTACCCATATAACCAAAGACAAAATTTCATCTCCTAAACTATTAAGCACTCTAGATACACCAAAATGTATAATTTTAGCCCTAAAATTATTGAATCTTCCTAATGGTCAACACTTGCTCATTCTATGGAATGGCCTTGTAAAATTTTGTGGCACTTCCAAATCCAATTATCTTACTACCCTTCAAATTGCAAAGGATGTATGACTCAAGCACAATTTTTGTTAAATGGAATGGCATCACTTTGCTTCCTAAGACATGAATGGTATAGAAAAATGGAGCACAAGGTCATGACTACTATAAGAAAATGATATTGGTATTTGGGTGATATTTACCTACAGCAAGTCCTTGAAGGAAGAGTTTATTTGCGGACTTTGTAGTGAAATACACTGAGTTTTTAAGTTTGGTATAGCATATATGTTGAATTACATGTGATGTTGCTATGGTAGTGAGTTATGATGAAATATACATTCTTTGTTTACATGTGGTGGTGTTGTTTCAACAACCACAAGTTGTCTAGAAGAATTCAAATTGCATATGAAAATAATATTTTCTAGAAGCATGAACAATGATGCAAGAGAACTTACAATTAAATTAGAGTTCATGCAACACAATTTGAGAGCAAGATAGTGTTTTGGAAGATGACATGAGTTACCACATGCAATTAGAAGTGAATTTATGTTTGTATATGCTATCACAAGTGAGGAGTTGGTAGTGGTGGCTATAATGAAATCATGTATGTATACTGATGGTGTTAAGGTTGTAACTATAAATTCATAGTGTTTGGAAGTGGTAATGTATACAAGGTGACTATCCATGTTGAGACATCACACTTGGTGATATATGTAGTATGCTAGTGTCATGTATGGTTTGATTATAGTTGTGTGACTCTTGGTATTCAATGTGTTAATTGGATAGTTAGATGGTTGGTATTCTCATATCAATATCTATATGTATTAGTTTGTGTGAATGCATTGAGGTTAGAAGGTTGTACATGTTGTAAGGATAAAATTAGATTGTACATTGTTCTAGTATGAAACTATTAGAGCAATTGCAGAAGAAATATGTTATAGATTGAGTCTCTATTAAGACCTTATTGTATTAAGTTTTTGTTGATTAAAATAACTATAATTATGTTCATGTCTTTTGGTGGTGGGTGTTATCTTGAAATTTGTCATGTAAATATTTGAGTCTTGTGTGTAATCTTGTGGGTGCATACTATAGACACCTGAAAATGGTCACAACCATCTTCCATTATTTCCAACACAATAAATCAATTCAAATCAAATAAATCAGATCATTCCACCAAAATGTATATGTTAATTAAATAATTCATAATTATTCAATTAATATTTCCTCATCTCCTCTCATCACAGAAAAATCATTTTCTTATACTATAGTCCAAAAATCAAAAATTCATTTCAAAGACTATAGTTCATATTCACCTCCTGAAATTAAATAAATATGCTTATTTATTTAATTGTCTATTTTATCCATTTTTTATTACTTTTGTAACCAATTACTAAATTCTTCCTAGGTGTGTGCACATGGGTTAATTAAATTAATCCTAGATTACCCATGCTTCTAGATGGACACTTGTCATCTCATGTATATGCATGTACATGACAAGTGGTGCCTTGAGAGTATGGAAAAATCTTTCTTTCGTCATACTTGTCCTTCCTTCCACTATTCTTCTAATTTTAAATTACATGTTACACTATTGCATGGAATTTAAAATTACACTTGTCCTCTCCTTCAAATTTTAAATTCTTTATAAAATCCAAACCATGCCTTTTCATAAATGAGTCCTTACATGTCATACACCTACCCAATCCTAGCCATCCATCCATTTAACAATTCAATTTCATCCCTTGATCTACCCTTGAATCTTGGAGCATCTCCCTCATCCAATCCTTTTGTGCCATTTATCCAATTCTCCTTGCTTGAGAATCCTCAAGCAATATGAGCCCTTGATCCTCACAATTAATGCATGGCCTCCATACTCACCTCTAAAAATCTATAAATTGAGTCGTTCCCCTCCATTTCCAACAAGCAATTTGAATGCAAAGAATTCTACCTCTATGAGCACTTAACATCGTTTAGCAATTAGCATAAATTATATCAAAACTAGGACATATCAAGAGCTTTGCATGATCAATTAGGGTGCAATTAGGATAGTTTACTTGCATTGTTCTTTAGTTTAACCTTAAGGTTGCATTGGTTGTGAATTGAATATGTTTAAATCATTTTAGCCTATTTATGATGATTCACCCTCAATAGCATACATTTTGGCATGCCCGGTGGGACCCCCAGGTCCTAACCTTTTATTTTACATGAAATTGTGTTTTAATTTCATTGTGCAGGTCAAAACGATGCTCAAATTTTAGGGATTAGCGCCTACATGTCCTTTGTCAATGCCCATGCTTCTCCATCCAACGCCCAGGCCCTGTTGTCTACTAGGTCATTCTACCACCTATTAGTGCATGGTTTTCATGGAGTAGCACTGATACATCTGGGATCAGCACTTGCACCTCCTACATTAGTGGTCGGACTCAAGGAAATGTCTACTTAGTTTGAAACTTGAATTTAACTTTTAGTTCACATGTATTTGTATTAGTGCCTCTTTTGGACTATTTGACAAATTTTTTGTAGGTGATAGCCCTATATTTTGCAAGCCCAAACCAATTCACAAGCATCCACTTTGCCCAGTACAGATCAATGCTCAGCCTACCAACTTTAAAACCCATGCAGTAGGGAGTAGTGCCTAAGCATCATGATTTAGTGCCCAGTTTGAAACCCTCTTGCACTTTAATTTTTCACGTTATTTTTTATTCAAGAGTTCAAATTGGTTTCTCTATGCCTCTAATTGGTCTAATTAGTTGTCTTGCAGGAGTGTAGCTCTATGATTTTGTAGGTTTATAAATTTTGTAAATCATCACTCTTTTCAAGACAGATCAACTCCTAGACAAATTGCATCAGAGCTTGTCGAGTTAGGTATATCTTATCTATTTTAGTGCCTAGTTTTTCTATTTTAGCACCTACATTTCTAGGATTAGCACTTGCACTCTTTAGTTTAGTGCCTACATCTGTCAGTGCTAAAATAGATTCTTGTAGTGCTTTTCTCTATTTGATTTTGGTTTGCTAACTTTTTGTGATTTTGTGAGACTAATCCTTGTCTTTGCATCCTATTCTAATCATCTAAGACAAAGTTATCAAACTACTAATGATTTCTTGTAGGCTCATAATTCAAAGTATCCTTTTTTATCACTAATTTAGGCATTAAATTAGTGTAGTGGCAAATTAACTTGTTTGCTTTGTCTTAGGGTGTTATAAGGTGTATGCTCTCCTCTCGCACCCTTGGGTGATCTTGGGGATAAAAAACCTTCTCCCACTCTCTATTTATTGTTAATCCCAAGGTCCTTGGTGTGTATGGTCTCCCCTTGTACTTCGTACAATTTTGGGTGATCAAAAACACCTTGGATTCTTTCCTCTAGGGGGCCTGCCTTGGATTTCATCACCAAGGGGATGTCCTCAACCTCATGTTCTAGTGTGGTATATAAGTGTTGTGATAATCGAAAGACTCACTTCAAAGGGAAGACCCCATCTGGTCTAAACAAAAACCCCAAGACCCTCAATCCAATGAGACTTGGTTTGGTTGGTGAGCTTGGTTGGATTCTTGGAACAACCCCATTCACAGATTCATTCCCCATACCTAGTGTATATTGGGACATCCCCTAGCAACTTGTACATCCTAGGTAAGACTTTTCGGTCATATAAGATTGTGATGCATTGGATACTAGTTAGGCCCATGAAGTTACTTACCGCACAAGCCACATTGATTCAATCACCAAGTTCAAATTCCCTCTAGAAACAGGCATGCATGTCATGTATGCTCTACCCTTGGGACTTAGACTGATCTTGGGTGATCAAAAGTAGTTAGTTTCCTCCTCATGGGACTTGCATGTTAAGCCTAAGTAAAGGTAGCGAGGTGGGCTTACGATCTTATACACTCCTACTTTACTAAATCTAGGTTGTTAATGTGCTTGGTGTGTCTTTTTTTTTTTTCAAAATCTATAAGTGTCATATAAATTTTACTCACAAGAAGTTCCCAAATCAACCATGATGCATGTTTGTTTGATGTATCTTGCCAAATCAACCTAGCAAAATACCTTGAAAGTTTAAACAATCAATCAACACCTATACCTATCTCTCAATGCCTAAGACTCGCATATTAGAGCTTACCCCATGTACATTAGCACCTAGATATAACATTAATTTATATTGTTCTTTAGTGCCTGATGTTAGGATTAAGGTGCCATTAACCTTATAAATCCTATGTATTTAATTAATCCTAATATTATTTGTAAATCATTCATAAGGGAGGAAGTATTCACCAAGTAGAGATCTTATTTGAGCCGCACTTTAGATCTTTGTATCTAATTGGGGGTGTGGGGGGGCTTGTCCCCCCACTACTATCACTAGGGTGTCCATGGGGTAGCAACATCTTCCTAGCCCTCCTGGCGGGGGTTCGGGGGCAGCACCCTCGAAGAGAAATTTTTAAAAATTTACCTTGGAAAATATTGTAATTTCATAGTCAATCTGGACTGTTCATCACTAGGTTGAAAATTTGACAATAGAGGTTATGTTAGGGTTTTTGCCATACAAGGAAACACTCTTTTTATAGATGAGTGTATTACGCCTATGTATGAGTATTACATGCAATGTTGGATTGAATACCTAAGAGGAGATTGATTGTGTTGTATTGTAAACTCTATTGAAGTTAATACAAATTGGTGCATCTCTTCTTGTGTGGAGTTTTTTCTTGAAAGGGTTTCTCCACGTAAACATTATTTTATGTGTTTGATCTCCTATTTTGTTATTTAGTTGTGTTGATTTCATATTATCTCTTTTTTGGTTCTGCACTAGATTAATAGTTATAGTTGTAATTAGATTTAT
The DNA here is from genome assembly GCA_027924645.1 of Cunninghamia lanceolata. NCBI lineage: Eukaryota > Viridiplantae > Streptophyta > Pinopsida > Cupressales > Cupressaceae > Cunninghamia > Cunninghamia lanceolata. The sequence continues at coordinate 2,096,334 of BSBN01000696.1, read as the reverse complement.
GTTCTATAGTTGTTCACCTTCATTTCTAACACCTGATTGGCATCTTTCAGTGCCCAACTCTATACATTAGCACTCATCTACCTTAGCACTGAGACTCTCTGTCTCAATGCCTATTCGACCTCTGGTAGCACCTAGATTTCCTATGTAGCACCTTTCTACCACCATTTAGTGTCAGAAATATCTATCTTAGCACCTGTTCATCCTCTATCAGTGCCAATACCTTCAATATCAGCACCTATCCACCAACTACTAGTGCCTAAACATCTTGTCTTAGCACCCATTCATCACCTACCAATGCCTAGATTGCCTGTCTTAGCATCAGTTTTATAGATCACCCCACTCCAAACTTAATCAACCTTGTAAACATCATTTCAAATCCACCACTCCTTCAATCACCCTACATATAGATTGTAAACTGTGAAACTTATACAATCTAGACCCATTCTATGCTCTAACTGAAGTAATGATCAAGATTCTCTAGATGTTGTAGGTCACAAACAACAACATCATGTGGAGAAAACTCAACATTCTTCCCATCCCCAGTATGACATATCTGATACATGGAGAGAAGATTGGTAGGAAGCTCAAGAATAAAGAGGACATCCTCAATGCAACCATCTGCTAACTAAACTAAACCTAACCCCATAACTAGAATCTCTGAAGAGTTTTCGACTAAAATATGAGAAGTGGTGCTATCAAAAAGAGACTCAAGAAGATAAACTGAAGGTGTCATGTGATGTGAGGATCTTGAGTCAACTATCCAATTTGATGTGGATGAATTCAAACCTATAGCAGTAAGGGCATGGCCTTTTCTAGGTTTAGGGCTATCAATGTTGTGTTTCTTCATGGATTCTTCCAAACCCTCAATCCTTTGATGACAAATCTTGGTGTCATAATTCTTCATCCTACAAAAAGTACATGGCCCTCTACTTTTCTTCTTGGAAGAATTTTTACTTGACTTAGAGGATGTTTTGTTTGAAGTATCAAATTTGGTCATCTTCTTAGATGATTTCCCATTACATGAAGATGGTTATGAATTTGACTATTTTGAATGCTTATTACCTTTATCCTTAGATGCATGAAATACTAATGCTTGAATTTTTAAAGAAGTTTTAGAATCCATGGAGAGTAACTTAGATTTTTCCCTCATGAGTCAATCACAGAACTGTTCAAAAGTAGGCATAGTAAATGTTGAACCAAGTGCATCCATTGTAGAATAAAAAGTAGAAGCAAAGACCTAAAAGGGGGCTTTTTAATTTTGACAAAACCAACAAGACACGTTCCTTATCTTTTTTTTTTACCACAACCTTGAATTTCAGAAAGCAAATACTTGAACTTGACTAAGTGATCTTCAATTGAAGGAATCAAGAGACAAAGTTGTTAATTCAGCATCCAATTGAACTACTTTGAACTCATCAATTTTACCATATAAATCACTAAATTTGTCCCACATTTGCTTAGGACTTGTACAATTACTTAGATGAAATTGTAAGTTATCAAATACATGGAGGCCAATGATTCCCATTGCCTCATCTAACTTATTGTGATAGACAAATTTATTATAATCCCTATTGAATTTCATTTGTTGATCAATTATCATTGCCATAACCCTTTATATTGAATAAGCAAGTTTGATTAAAAACTATATAATAAGCCCCCAGATTTGTGGCACTTTATAACTGAGTGCATTTTACAAAAAATAGTTACATGTGACACTAGAGTGCCTTGGTTACAAGTTTGTAACATAAATGTTACAATTAAAAAATGTTAACTAGTAATAGACAACCACCAACAATAAACAACTCTTAGCAATAAAGAACAATGGATGGGGACCAACAAGTAGTCCATAAAATAGATATCTTCAAAGTATATTAAAATCTCCCTATCCACTAACTAAAAATATGGCAAGCATTAATGAAGTGATTGTTGTAGTTGAACTGTCGATGGAGTCTGTTGGTTGTTTTAAATTCCCAACCTGATTCTCACAGCAAATCTATAAAATAGCCACTTATTAATGATTGATCTGCCTTGAGGGATTGGCCAATGAATAGGAGATTAGGGAGAGAAGGCTTTCTCAATCCCTCTTTTCTTCCTCTACACTTTAAGCTCTATGAAACCAAGGAGGGTGTTCCTTTGTAAATGGATTTATTTCTAATTCTCTGGCTATTTCTCCTTTTCTTGGGAAAACAATGTTCTACTCAAATGGATGGGATTTTCCTGAGATATTAGCTTGTCAACATTGTTTCTATCATAGATATGTTCCTCATAAATTTGCTTTAAAGAATGTATGATAAAGTAAAAGGATGGGCTAGATTCTTTAAGCTCTTATCTTATTCTTTGCAAAGGAACATGCAAAACTTAACTTAATCAAAATAAATACCAAAGTTAAAACTATTCTTTGATTCATATGGAATGATCAAGGATATTTTAAATTTTGAGAACAACAACCATCAAAAGATTAGTCCCTAAACCTAGGGTTATAGAGTCAAAAAATGAATATAAATGAAATTAGCATAAGGGCACACTTGCAACTCTATTGAGAATTCTGTAATGATGAATTACATCACCACACCTTGAAATCAGATCATAGCATTCATTCTTACTTATCCCTGCATACAACTATTATATTCGATATCCTCCTTGAAGCAATTAAATCTACTCCTTGAGTAAAAGCATTTTGGATTGAATATCCTTACACAAGAAAAATTGTGAAGATGAATAATATTGATAATTTTATCAATTCATTCAAAAACATAATTAAAAGACACAACTGTAGGAGACAATATGTTATGAACCTCAGTAATATATTCAAAATACTGAGTTAATGTAACTTTATGCTAACACTTCCAAATACAAATGATCTTATCTTCTTGAAAACACACCTAGAAGTAAAAAACTAATTGTTATGATAACATGTTGTAGTATAGAAAATTTGTCCAAGATCCTTGTAACTAGGTCCTGAATTCCCTTTTATAAGAACAAGGGAGCAAAAACAAGCTTCAGACCTAGAAACAGCTGTCACCTTCTAACCTTTAAAGATTTCTCAAAGATAATTGACTCCTCCCAGATATTTTTCATGGGAACAAAAGTTGTTGCAAGTTTGTTTATAAGGATCTTAGCCTTTGGGATTTGTGCTTTTGAAGAAAATATAACAAACTTCGGCCAACATTTACATCCTACTTACATTTCACAACTTCCTCATGAAACAGACAATAGTTACATAAGAGAACAAAAATATTTTCTTATAGAATAGACAGGTGTCCATATTCCTCAAACATCAGGAAGCTCGTTGTATCTTTTATCCCATGCTTGATACTGGTCTTCTATGGGCCATTGGAAATCAATTAGTTTATCCATAGAGGATAAATATCTGTTGTTGTATTTAGCCAGAATTGAATGTCCTCTTGTGAAATTAATAGCTAGTTGACAAGAGTCCCATAATTTGTCGATACTAGTTCTAAACATGGGAATATCTATCTTATTATTTTGGCAGAGGAAGAAAGAGATAATAGGGATAATGTTGTTAAACTAGAGGATCTATAATTGGGTTGGCTTAATATCATCGCCTTCATTCTTTATTGTAGGAATTATCCCCACTGTGTCATTATCAAACCCTTGAATCAATTTTAATGTCTTCTCTTCAAGGTGGTTTATGAATGCCTGGAGATCTCATGCTTCCTTCACTACTGCATAGACATGTTTAACCTCTTTGGGAGTGTTAGGATCATGGTTATCTCCCTTACAAATATCTAATAAAGAAATGATCCTAGGGATCCATTTATTGAATAGAGACATTATTCTTTCCTTGTCATCTATAATTTTCTTGATAGTTAATGAAAAATCATAGTAGCACTTGTGAATGCTGACAACTTGGCTAGACACTTTGTTCATTAATGATTCCAAAATCCCTGTGACAATAGACCAATTGTCTTCTTATTATCTGTCAAAAGCATATGCAAAAATATCTTCAAATGAATCAACCTATTGCTTTAAGTCTTTAATTTCTTTTTCAAGAACAGACCTTGAGGGAGAAGATGAACTAGGAAGAAGAAGATTGGAATCCATAACCACTAGTGTTGTTTGTGATGAGGCATATGTTGAAGCCTGATGCTGCCATTGTATCTCCTTTTCTTTCAACCTATTATATTCTAGAAATATGGCCATATAGTCTTTTAACAAGGCATCATATTTTTCTTGAAGAACATTTGTGGTTGCCTTGCTGAACTTTGTAACCTCTACCACTAGTTTTGATGCTTCTGTAGTGGGGGTCTGAAAGGCCCTCTTTATTATTAAGCCACGTTTAAATTTTCTATCAAGTTTTGCAACTAGAGGTTTGTTACTATTAGGTGCTAAGGCCCATATGGCTAAGGTATCCCACTTTGGGTTAAACTTAGCACCTATTAGTGTAGCCTCAGCTTCCTTCTCTATGGAAAATAGCTTCTTATCTTGCCTTCTTGCAGTGTCCAGAACAATAGTAGAGCCTATGTCCCACTCGGGGAGTAATAAGATCCCACTTTCTCTAATCATTTGACTGTCCTGATCTGGAGAAATGTTTTGACTTCATCCTTCATCTATGTGAGTACCCTAATAAATACCTGAAGAAACCCATCATGACACTTCCTCCTCCAGTCTTTTCTCATATTCACCTCTTATGCTTTTCCATAAGAACTCCTAAAATTCCTTAGTATTTACAAAATCATCATTAGAAATAAAGTTTCTACATGCAACAATCCTAATGTCTTCTAAGATATCATTGCCTCTTATGGTAATATCATGAATTATATCCAAAGGCAATCCTTCTAGCATGTCTTGGTTAGGGGATGGCATATTAGCCTGTATTTCCTCCTCTGTTATTTCCATATCTCCTTTGTCATCAGGGCAATCCACCAAAGTGCTTATTTCAATCTTTGCTCTTTATGGAGGAGGCTTTTTAAGGAGAGACTCATTGTCAATTGTTGGTGTAGAAGGGGAAGAGGATTGAGGAGGTGGTGGGAGAGATAGTGTTAATTGAGCTGGTGGAGGGGCCTGAGGAGCTTGTGCTTTGACCTCTTCATTTTTATTTCTCCTTTTGAAAGTGTACTTTATCATATTTCTAGTAGGGGACTGATATGAAGGCCTTTCTTCTACCAGAACCTGAGCAGATTCACTATCTTGTATATCTATCAATTCATCAATATGAGATAGAATCTTTTTTATTCTATTGATAGGGTCATCAACCTCTCAGAAAAGCCCTTTAGAAGATGGATTCTTTCTCTTTATTCTTTCTTCATATCTTGTATACAATGTCCACTTTGCCCTTTTTAATTTTACTTCATCATCAGAAAGAGAATTCCTAATAACATCTTCAGAAAAGAAAACCTAATGGGGAAGATAAGACCTATTGATACTCTTTCTAATGTTATTGATAAACCCCTCAGGATCAGGGAACCTGGGCTTTTCCTGTGCCATTTTGAAAGGCATCAATTTTGCATTCATCTTAGGGAATCCTTATTTAGTTTGAAATCAGAAAATGCTATTAAGAAAGGGAAGAAAGATCCTTTCCTTTGCCCTTTCAAGTAGGCATTCTCTGTCTCAGTCATTTGCCAAATGCCCTCCAGGAAACCCAGCCTCAATGGCACATGCTTGGGTAAATAGTGTGGACCAACAGGGGTGCCATAGATTCTAAAAAATGTACCCTCTTTATGGGGGATGAAATCACCCCAATTATGCTTGATATCTAGAGGGGGGTCCTTACTACAGGTCTAAGGAAATTCATCAATGGTCCTAGAATCCTAGGTATGCCTGGCTAGAAGTGTCTTAGTATTGTAACAACAAAATAATCCCTGAAGAAGCTATAATTGGAATGGGTGTCATGTCTGTCCCAAATGTGAGTCCAACACTGGACAGGGAATTTATTCCCCCTGTTATCAACAGGGTTGACCATTAGTTTAGGGTGCCATACCCTTTGAGATCTTCCATGATAAAAGAACATATGGTAGAGCAATGAGAATCATCTAAATTTGACTGACTCCTTGTTGTTTCTAATGTCTACCAATCCTTGAGGCATATATTGCACTAAATAAGAAGCAAAATCAAATTGGACATTTTGAGATGGGTGCTGGATGTCTACAGCCATATAAGTAAGATCAATAGGAATGCATTCCCTCTTATCTTCTCCTAGTACTTGATAGAGAGCATAGTAAGTTTTAGCAAAAAAATCTTCAAAGTAATCATCTTGAAGGGTTCCTGCTCACTGTAGGGGATTTTTATTGATTTACTATTTAGCCACCTTTCCCTAAACCTAGGCAAATATGTGGTTATGTAGCTCCTCCTATCCTTTGCATATAGGGCTTTAAATCTATCTCCATCAATCTTTGTCAAGGCAGCCAAGTTTAATCCAAAAACTGTGGCAATGGTTTCTTTGTTAATTTCCATTAGAATTCCTCCCTTCATGCTTCTGATTGCTTTGGATGTTTCATCATAGTGAGCCACCATGGCCTAGAGTAACTCAATATCTTCAAATACATTAGTAACCACCAATTTTCCTAAGTCACTCTCCCACACATATGACAGTGGCTCTTGAGCATTCCTCTTGCCCCACCAGTGGTAGAAAAGGGACCAACCATGGATAGGAATTTCAGCATCCCTATAATCAGCATATTTATCAACTAACCCCTCATTACCTTCTAGGCCAGTCACCCTTACCCATTTTAAAATAGATCCCGGGAGTTGCTTCACAAGGTCTTCATGTAAGTCTCATTTTTGGATACCAAAGGGAACCTGGGTTTTAGGTAGGGCCATTATCAAGATGGAGGACTCGAGATGAGGATTATCTCTTCTGGTTTTTAGGGGTCAACTCAATTATTATCATAAAATGTAATTCCTTCAATCAGAGGGAAATGGAAAACCCTAATGGAAAAGAAAAATGTGGATGAGAGGAACAAATGACTCACTAGACTTGTTTCATTCAGCTTAACTCAAACCAGGTTACAGAGGTGCTGGAGCAACCTTTAGCTTCAATTCTTCAGTACTTCGATGCTTTCTGACATAGCGAGTATTTGAAGGAATTGAGTTATATCTTATATTAATAATACTTGTCCAGGACTGGAAATAGTCACATCTATCTTCACTTTGTATCAGATGAACTAGATCATGCAAGATTATGCATTGTAGGATATTTGAATACTGACCGTCAGATTTTATGATTTTCATAGCTACCCAATGGCCATGATCAATCCCAAATATTTGATGGTAAGGACACATCCAGAGACATTTATTGAAACCTTTAGTAGAATTACCCCCTTTCATATTTTTTATTATATTCTAGAATGGGCAATCCACCAATATTATGCCATCTCTGCCACATGGCAGCTTTCTATGATTTTGCCATTTGGCGAGGCACACTGATCAACAACCTAGTGGAATGACAAAGGACCAAAAATCCATGGTGTCAAAACATGCCCCCTACAGTTGGATATCTTCTTTCATATGTGGCAAGTAAATGTCATACTTCCACACTTTTGGAGATGCTGGTTGGGGCCCTTGAGTTAGGTTTGGCATAATGACAGAAACACTTAGAAATCACCTTTATTGGGGGTGAGGGGCCCATCGTTCATAGCACGTGACACCTCTTGAGGAGCTAGAAGTTATTCCAAAATTTTGCAATCATCTTGGTTGATCAATATTGAATGTTAGCGGATCGACAGAAAAGCACATATCGATGTAGCCTACCAAAAAGGGTTAGTGGTACCTGACACTTGGCATGAAATTAGTTCTAAAAAATAGCTCATGTCTTACTAGGCTTAGATATGGAAATGGAATCACTTGGTTATCAAAATATAGTTTTTTCAGTTACAAGAAAAGTGGTGACTATACGATAGGAAGTGAAATAAAAGGGTTCTAGGGTTTCCCTCAAGGATTTTAGCTTGGATTTACATTGTTTTGAAAAAATCCTAAATCATGGACCTAATACATAGTTGCAAATGACCAAAGCCATGGAAAAATTCAACATGGTACCATCAATGGCTCTAGTTGGGGATGCCTAAATAGGGAGAGATCACAAAAGAACTCTGGAGAAGTAGACCACAACACAACACAAGGAAAGGAAAAGAAAAACCTAAGCAACAAACTAAAGCAAGGAACTAACCTAAAATTGAAAACAAATATGCATGGAATAAATCCATACCTTATGAAAAGTATGACTTCAAGAATTGTCCATGCATTGGCAATTCCAGTAGTTCTCCAATCAAATTCTATAGGAAATAAGAGTCTTCTCCATGGGTATTGCTGATCAGATATGGTCCAAGCTAGAGGGCATTAAATTTACCATGTTTCCCCTTATCTTGAGATCAAGCATTCCACAATAATACCATATCTCCAATTTGGAATTTTCTCTCAGATGTCTTCCTGTCATGCAGACTTTCATCCTACTGCTGCAACTTTATGCTTGTTTGTTGAGCTACTCTTCTAGTTTCATCTAGCTAAGTTATCTGATATATCCTTTTTTGCATAAATCAGAAATGTCATCATTATGCTCTTGAATGAACTTGTAAATAGGTAACAGATTATTTATGGGCATTCTCGCCTCTAGGCCATACACAAGATCAAAAGGGGCCTGACCGATAGCCTTCTTCACTATCATTCTACTAGCCTAGACAGCTAGCCTTAATTTGGTGTCCCATGCTCTTTTATTTTTCTCTATCATTCTTTTGACAATATTCATCAGGCTCTTATTACTTGATTCTGCCTACCCATTTCCCTGAGGATGATATGGGGATGAATAAGAGATCGAAATCCCATACTGGCTATAGAAGTTAGTAAATTCTTCAGACCTAAAACACATGGCATTATCTGAAATTATTTTTATGGGCACACCAAACCTGGTTATGATATTATTCATCAAGAAGTCAACCACAACCTTGTTGGTTGCCCTTTTAGTGGGGATGGCTTCAATCCATTTAGTGAAATAATCAGTTGCCACCAAGATCCAGCTATGTCCTCTGTTGGGTCTCAAAAACGTAGGTTTTTTAAACCACAAGAAGGTGCCAGTCCCTTCATACATTTTTGGTCAACAAGATAGGGCTTATGTAATTGGAAACCCCCTACTCTTTAAGTTCTGCTAGACCTAGGCAGGTGTACCTAAATGATAGGGTAGATATAAAATCTAAGTGGATTCTAATTGGGCAATCTACTCACTATGGCACACAGGTGTGAGGTAGATACAGAGGTTGCTTACCAGTTCCTAATGAGAATGCTTTAAAAATCAAGTAAACAAATAGAGTTTATATAAGATTATACTAAAGATGACCAGTGCCGAATCTATTGGGTGAATGCGGTCAATGGGTGGATAATTACTATGGAGATAGACACATGAGATAAGTGAGTTTACTTCTTAGCTTAACTCTAACCCGTTAGGCACTTGGAATGTTTGGACCTTGTACAAACATGTAGGTATGTAAGTTACATTACTCTTCTTATTTATCCCAATGATATCTTCCCAAATTACAATGAAATTTTGAAAGGAGATTTAATTCTTAGATTGATGGAATCCAATCACAATAATTTCTCTAAAAGGATTTTAATCTTTGACAAGAACCAATTAAAGTTAGTTATCTAAAAGGGTCTTTAATTCTCATCAATCAGAAACCAATCAAACCTCCACACAAAAATAACAAATGTGTTTTGACAAATAATGCAAATTTGAATAACTTAGAAGGACCACTTTGGAGATAGTACAATACCATGTAATCATTAAAATTAACCAACAATTGAAAACTGAAAATAAATCACCACATGAGACTATTCCACTCCATTATATTTCTTCAGAAAGTATATATGTTAATCACATAAGTTTTGAAATATGAGAATGGATGAAGTGAGATGGATGAATCTATCTACTAATAGTGATTTCTAACTACTACTGATGATCACTCTTGATTTGATTTCATCTGGCATATATACATTATATCTTCTAGGGTTATGACCCTTTACTCATCCTTCAGTTGCAGCTCTTCATTAATTAATTATTTTCGATGGATAGAATAATTAATCTTGTCTTGACATTCTTGCGGGAAAATAAATTATACTACTTTAATCTTCATCTTTGTATCTTGGCAAAATTAATTGCAATTATAGTTATAATCCTTCTTTCCTTGGCAATTTTATTTCCACCCAATCAAAAAATGCTCTTCGAGTAAAATGATTATCCATTTTGTAACCCCTCGGTGAAAAATGTTTCACTTGAATTTTCACACAATGAAAACCTTCTTTAGGTAAAATAATTACCTACTTGGTTACTCCGTCCCATTATTAAATACTTCCCAATAAAATATTTCATTTGGCATATTGATTATGTGTCACATTAATCTTCATAACAATTCTTCACACTTCAATCAATATCAGCTTATCAGAGGGACTCATTTTTACTTCTACCAATATTTTGATAGTTTTCACACCTTGTATATATTCTTCATGTTCTTCTAAATTTCAATAAATAGTCAATCCGACATGGTAAACTCTCCTTAATGAATATTTTGCTTCATGCTGTACTAGTTTTAGGGTTTATGGTGTGAGAAATATTAGGGTTTCTTTTGCCAATCAACCATGAAAATCACATCACCTATGGTGATGAGCAGTAAGTATGATCCTCCTCATTCTTAAGCTATCATCAGGATGAAATGAATCCATTGTGTTATCAAACTCCTCTTGGTATGTCGACACCATTGTTCTGCAGTCCTCTTCAACTCCATTTCCTACTGTATCCTTTCCAACAAAATCATTTTTAGTGAGAGTAAGTGATGAATCTTCTCTCGGACTGTGCAAATTATCAAAGAACTCCTCACCATTGTCTCCAAGGGTTGCAACATTGTGTCAACCTTTTAACTAAATTAATGAGACTAACTGTATCTTATCATCAAGAGTAATATTATTGCTAATATCGTCGTTGCTAGCAAATTGTGCTTACTATAAGTCTTGGTTTTCTACTGACTACACTAAGGTGCTCAAGTAGCTTTGTAGTGCCTTCATCTTCAAATATAATTCTTAGGAGATTCCATGTTTCCTTGTATTCTCCTGACTTATCATCTTCACATTCACTTGGTAGCATGTAAAAATATTCTCATTTTCTGAGAGTAAATCATCAGTTAAAATTTCATCTATAACTTCAATCCCATTTATCTTTTGTGAATTCATTTTTCACATCCTTTTGCACTTTCTACAAAACACACGTCCACAAATTCAGCCACTGTGGTGGAAAAGTACTAAAAAAAAACCTTGTAACTTTCATTGGGCATCCAAAATGTCCCTCGTGTCTTGATATTAGGGTTATATTTTGCCCATCGACATATCAGTGGGACTCCAAAATCATCTCACTAATACTCCGATGAGGGTTTCTTCACATTTAGGTTTGCATTTGTCGTTGGATGAATTTTTGAATCTACGATGGCTGTATGTTTTGAGACTCTATGTTCCTTTGGAAAAACACCAACAGTCTTGGTGAGTGTTACATTTGCGGTGTTGATAGCTGCCACCTAAAGAAGTCCCATACGGTCCTATATGGATGTTTGAGATAATCCTATTCACCAAAAAATAGACCCAAATATCAATGTAGAAGCAACAAACATCCTTGCCCGTACTTTGTTTGTAGCCCCATCTTGACTAGCCTGCATCCATGCATGCTTTAATAATAAGTGAAACAACTTCCACCATCCACCTTTCTAAGGGGAAACAAATTTCTGTGGTGCCCTAAATTTCTTAGTAGTTTGCATTTCCTAATTCAAGCTATCATTTGTTTCTTTTATAAATTTCATGGCAAACACTTTCACTAGGTGATCAATCCGTTCATGAGATGATTCTTCACTTTGAGGCAAGCTATAGTCAATTGATATGAGATCTAGGAAAAACTTAGCTTGATTTACATGCTCTTCACAAACAAACCCATGTTTGGTAAAATAGGACAAAGGTTCTTCTTTGGCTAGACCAGTGTATACAACTACACCTTCACATAATAATATTAAGTTATCAAACTTTGAATAGATTGAACCCTGAGGCTAGTGAATAGCACATACTATAGTATGTCCTTCTTGAGCAAGTTTTTGAAGTGTTTCCATGACCTTCTCTACTTGGAAAGCATCCAACCTAGTTGTTGGTTCATCAGACCTAGGTGATAAAGAAAATCATCCACATATTTTCCTCTATCTTGAGATGTTAACTTTGAAAGTTGGAGCTCCATAATTGATTGCAATTGACTATACGACACCAACTCAAACTAATGATTGTTTTGCCAATTTTAGGGTTTATGGCTTGGTTTTTACTTTTCTCAAATAAGAAAGTTAAGATTAGTGATGCGCTCATCTTCACATACAAGTGTGGCTATGAGACTAAGTTTGTAATGAGATTTTATGATGCTAATAATTTTATGGAACATATGTGCTCCAAATAACAACCACCCCTACATTACCCTTGAATCTTTCCTTACTATCAGAAGCAAAATGACATATTTGATCATCTTGAATTGTACTCCATAGTTTGAACTGGAATTCCTATTGATCCATAGATACATCATTAGTTACCAAGCAAAGACAACTTTTTTAGATACAACAAGTTGCATAAACTCCTACTAATGATTGTCCTGCCCTACAAGGAATCACAATGATACCAAACCTTACTTTACCATTCCCAAACATATTACTGAGACCTTTTCCTGGTAGGGTCGTGGTCGTGCCAAAGGATTCAATTGCACATTTAGGTCAAGGTTGACAGTATCATTTTGAAATCATATTCCTCTAGCATAGGATAATTTAAAGCATTTGGTAGTCAACATTGTTTCACATTTTCAACCTGAGAGGGGTCAATCTCAAACGAATGTTTTTCTTTATCCTTAATTGTAGATGTGATGTCTTCACTAGTGATAAGTTATGTATGGCTTCCTCCCATTTCATTATATATATAGGGTTATTCAAAGTTTTGTTCTCAGATTGCTACATATATAAATTAAAGCTTGCAATATGTAGAGCTTGATCATCTCCTCCACTAACAACACAGTAAAGTGAATTTGAATTCATTGTGTTCAGGGTCCCATCACCATTTAAGGTTGAATATGTGGAGACAATTGACTCCAGATTGGTGAGCATGATCAAACACATGTAAAGGATGTAACTTATGAATTTTAAGCATCTTTCCCATTTATGTCACTTCATTACTGCCTCTTGTATCTTAGATTTTTGTAGCTGTCCATCAACTCCAACAACCATATTGTTGCTTGATATCTCATCTTAAATAACATCAAGATGCATAACAAATGGATCTTTTTCCTTACACATTTGATATTAGTGCTAATCCCTAATGTTTCAATATGTTGCACAACTTGAATTGACAATCGATTATTACCTCATATGATGAATCTCATATTTTACAGTCTATAAGCCATTGTAACATCATAATGGATCCAAAGATATACTGTATGCACTATTAGTCTTGAATTCAAATACCATGACTGTTGCAAGTTTCAAGGTAATGACATTTGACATTTTCCCATGGTTTTCTGAGTGTTGTGATAAATTTTTTCATCATGGGGACCTTAAAATTTTACAAAAATGAGGAAATTTTAAGTCCTAATAGTAGCTCTATCTAGGGATGTATGCCCCTTGTGGGCATAGCAAGATCCCAGATCTCTGGGCAGTAGACCAATGCCTACTCCATTGGGCATAGAGTCCAAATGTCACTTCTGCCCTAAAATAATATGGTCTAAAAACCACATCATGGCTGATGGCACAAGGCCACCAGAAAAAAGAAAAACCTGGATGTTTTCCTCTGTCAAAAATCTGATTCTCATGTTGTAGTGAAGTTGATCTACCAATATTTTTAAAATTTATCATATTGAATGCATTCATATCTTTGATCAATTTTCCATGCTCAATGTTGCTGGTATATTCTTCATCATTGTGCACCTAAAAGTCAGGCGTAATCTTAACAATCTCATCTCTGTGTGATACATTTTTGCTACATGAAGAGTATCCCCCTTCAATGCATCATTTTTCATTATTTTTCTTACTGTCATGCATTGTGAATTGACCTCCTGGCTGATCTGAAAAATGAGAATGTTCATTGTTCTCTTCATTATCATCACAATACTCAAATGTACTCATTTCATCATTTGATTTTCCTTCATTTATGGACTTATCATTATGCATATATTCACTTCCCTCATGAGTTGGTACAACACTTTGATTGTCTAAAAATGTTTCATCCTCGTGATAACATGGATTTGAGAACACTAAAAATTCCTTTTCCAACTTGCCTTCACAAAATGTCATTTCACTATGCTCTGTTATGCCATCATACATGGGGTTTGAATAAATCTAAAAATCTGATATGCGCACTTCCCCTTCATCGTGAGTTTGTCCCGTTTGTTGAAAATAGTCATCCTCTTCCTCTTGAAACTATTAATTCATGTATTGAGGTGGGTGGGTTGGGGCAAAATTTGTTTCATATGGAGCCTGATGGTAAACACTTTGTTGGAGGTGTTGCTGAGGGTGTACATTCTGAGGTGGCACATGCTGGTGATATTGTGGGGCATACCGTTGTCCTAGTGATGGATATTGTTGGGGAGTGTTTCTTGTATTTATAGGTCAGGGCCTTTGTGATGGTATATTATGCTGGGTGGGGTTATTGCATGCATTATGAGATACTCTTGAAGTTCCTGGAGCCCCTATGTTCTAAGATGACCCATGTGAATTAACATTTCCACCTTGTTTATGTGGAGGGACATATTTTGGTGGTTTTGATGCCTGGATGGTTAGTTGTGCCATTTGTCTATCTAGTTCTTAGCTTTCTTGTATCATCTATAGTCTCCTAATCTACCATCTTTGCCATTCTAGATGCACTTCAAGTTCTTGGTTAGTCATACTATTAAAATCGATGATAGGATGGTTAGCAAACCCCTCTTGATTTTCTTCCATCCAATCCACCAATTCATTTGCCTTTTGAGGTTCTTTTCGATAAGGAGATCCATGCTTGTCTATCCACCTTTTCTTAGGACTCTCTTGGAATAGAGATCTTCTTCCATTCATTGTTGGATAATATTAAAATCTTTTTAGAGTCGCCACCTACTTTTCATGAGTAGGAAAATGATTATGTCTTTCTGGGTCCTTATTGCTAGTAGAGTTACCAATCTATATTTGAATTTAAAACCTTACTAACTCTATAATGAGATGATCTTTAAATAGGAGATTCTGAATGACTCCCCAGTGGATTCATCATTTTGTTGGTGTAGACTCAGATGGGGAGTGCAAATTTCACAATTATGAATCTCTATTTGAAGACCTAATTTGAAAATTTTAATGACTATGTAAGGCAAGATGGCCTGCTACTAGATTTTCTCAAGTTGTCCCCAATAGAGTCACAAATTTGTTGGGTATCAAAAATGTAGGTTTTTTAAACCACAAGAGGGTGCCAGTCCCTTGATATGTTTTTGGTCAACAAGACAGGACTTATGTAATTGGAAACCCCCTACTCTTTAGGTTCTGCTAGACCTAGGCGGGTGTACCTAAATGATAGGGCAGATTTAAAATCTAAGTGGATTCTAATTGGGCAATCTACTCACTATGGCACACAGGTGTGAGGTAGATGTAGAGCTTGCTTACTAGTTCCTAATGAGAATGCTTTAAAAATCAAGTAAACAAATAGAGTTTATATAAGATTATACTAAAGTTGACCATTACCTAATCTATTGGGTGAATGGGGTCAATTGGTGGATAATGACTATGGAGACAGATGCATGAGATAGGTCAGTTTACTTCTTAGCTTAACTCTAACTCATTGGGCACTTGGAATATTTGCACCTTGTACAAACGTGCAGGTATGTGAGTTACAGTACTCTTCTTCTTTATCCCAGTGATATCCTCCCAAATTACTTTGAAATTATGAAAGGAGATTTAATTATTAGATTGATGGAAACCAATCACAATAATTTCTCTAAAAGGATTTTAATCTTTGACAAGAACCAATTAAAGTCAATTATCTAAAAGGGTCTTTAATTCTCATCAATTAGAAACCAATCAAAACTCCACACAGGAACAACAAATGTGCTCTGACAAATAATGCAAATTTGAATAACTTAGGACCACTTTGGAGACAGTACAATACCATGTAATCATGAAAATTAACCAACAGTTGAACACTGGAAATAAATCACCACATGAGACAATTCTACTCCATTATATTTCTTCAAAAAGTATATATGTTAACCATATAAGTTGTAAAATATTAGAATGGATGAAGTGAGATGGATGAACCTATCTACTAATAGTGATTTCTAACTACTACTGATGATCCCTCTTGATTTGATTTCATCTGGCATATATACATTATATCTTCTAGGGTTATGACCCTTTACTCGTCCTTCAGTTGCAGCTCTTCATTAATTAATTATTTTCGGTGGATAGAATAATTAATCTTGTCTTGGCATTCTTGTGGAAAAATAAAGTATAATACTTTAATCTTTATCTTTGTATCTTGGCAAAATTAATTACAATTATAGTCATAATCCTTCTTTCCCTAGCAATTTTATTCCACCCAATCATAAAATGCTCTTTGAGTAAAATGATTATCCATTTTGTAATCCCTTGGTGAAAAATGTTTCACTTGAATTTTCACACAATGAAAACTGTCTTTAGGTAAAATAATTACCTACTTGGTTACTTCATCCCATTATTAAATACTTGCAAATATTTTTTTTCATTTGGCATATTGATTATGTGTCACATTAGTCTTCATAACAATTCTTCACACTTCAATCAATCTCGACTTATCGGAGGGACTCATTTTTACTTCTACCAATATTCTGATAGTTTTCACACCTTGTATATATTCTTCATGTGCTTCTATATTTCAATAAATAGTCAATCTGACATGGTAAACTCTCCTCGATGAATATTTTATTTCATGTTGTACTAGTTTTAGGGTTTATGGTGTGAGAAATATTAGGGTTTCTTTTGCCAATCAACCATGAAAATCACATCACCTATGGTGATGAGCAATGAGTATGATCCTCCTCATTCTTATGCTGTCATTAGGATGAAATGAATCCATTGTGTTATCAAACTCCTCTTGGTATGTCCACACCATTGTTTTGTAATCCTCTTCAACTCCATTTCCTACCATATCCTTTCCAACAAAATCATTTTTAGTGAGAGTAAGTGATGAATCTTCTCTCAGACTATGCAAATTATCAAAGAACTCCTCACCATTGTCTCCAGGGGTTGCAACATCATGTCAAACTTTTAACTAAATTAATGAGTCTAATTGTATCTTATCATCACAAGTAATAGTATTGCTAATATCATCGTTGCTAGTAGATTGTGCTTACTATAAGTCTTGGTTTTCTGCTAACTACACTAAGGTGCTCAAGTAGCTTTGCATTGCCTTCATCTTCAAATATGATTCTTAGGAGATTCCATGTTTCCTTCTCTTCTCCTGACTTATCATCTTCACATTCACATGGTAGCATGTAAAATATTCTCATTTTATGAGAGTAAATCATCTGTTACAATTTTGTCTATAACTTCAATCCCATTTATCTTTTGTGAATTCATTTTCTGCATCTTTTTGCACTTTTTGAAAAACACACGTCCATAAATTTGGCAACTGTGGTGGCAAAATACTCACAAAAAACCTTACAACTTTCATCAAGCATCCAAAATGTCCCTTGTGTCTTGATATAAGGGTTATATTTTACCCATCGACATATCGGTGGGACTCCAAAATCATCTCACCGATACTCCTATATGAGGGTTTCTTCACATTCGGGTTTGCATTTGTCGTTGGTTGAATTTTTGAATCTACAATGGTTGTATGTTCTGAGACTCTATGTTCCTTTGGGAAAACACCAACAGTCTTGGTGAGTGTTGCATTTGTAGTGTTGATAGCTCTACCACCTGAAGAAGTCCCATACAGTCCTGTATGGATGTTTGAGATAATCCCATTCACCAAAAAATAGACCCAAATATCAATGCAGAAGCAACAGACATCCTTTTCCATACGTTGTTTTTAGCCCCATCTTGAGTAGCCTGCATCCATGCATGCTTCAATAATAAGAGAAACTACTTCCACCATCCACCTTTCTGAGGGGAAACAAATTTTCGTGGTCCCCTAAATTTTTTAGTAGTTTGCATTTCCCAATTCAAGCTATCGTTTATTTCTTTTGCAGATTTCATGGCAAACACCTTCACTAGGTAATCAATCTGCTTATGAGATGATTCTTCATTTGAGGTGACCTATAGTCAATTGATATGTGATCTATGAAAAACTCAGCCAGATTTACATGCTCTTCACAAACAAACCCATGTATGGTAAAATAGGACAAAGGTCTAGCGTATACAACTGCACCTTCACATAATAATAATAAGTCATCAAACTTTGCATAGATTGAACCCTGAGGCTGGTGAATAGTGTTGGCAAGAGACACTGTGTGGCTTCATGAATGTTGTCATTGATGGAAACAAAGTTCATCCCACACATCCGCAGGATATGGTATGTCTATATCGGAAGTCAGATTGAAGAACAGTTTGGTCCGGTGAGCAAGAACAGAGCATGCAGCAAGGTCTGACAATCAGGTCCTGATCTCTTAGAGGAAGTATCTCAGTAAAGTACAGACTTGGGAAAGTCAAGAGGAATACCATTACTAATATATTCCAGAGATTGAGCCTCCGGTGATATAAGAAGGAAGAGATATGAGCACCTAAGTGTTAGGTTCCTATTTGGCAGAGTAGACTGAGGAAGACTTGACTGACAAAGTATCAAACCTTAATCTGGATAAGATATTGATGGTGATCAAGTTTCTTGAGAGATCATTCATGGTTAGCTGACATGATTGATGACTTCTATAAGTATATCTTTGATCCACATCACTTAGTATGCAAGGATTCAGCTGACAGATCAGAGCTTGGGAAAATAATAAGTATTCTGGATGCCAACTAGAAAGATGATGAAATCCTTGGTACAGATATATATACCAAATGGATTTCAATGTAAAGTGTGTGTGAAGTGTTGTGGTGTGTGAAGAAAAGCAGAGACTAGTGTGGAAGTAACTTTGCAGGTCTGGAATGTGACAGGACAGCTGCACCAAAGAAGAGGAAGAATGAAGTGCAGTAGATCAGTGTATTGAGCCTAACTGGAACTAAACCTTAGCATATGTTGATGCTCCTCATCAGTTCAATTACCTGGTTACTTTCTTTATACCTTGTAGACAGTGAGTCTCTTGTATGCAGTGAACCTCTTGTGAGCAGTGTGCTCAGGTAGTGAGCCCTAATTGGCAAGTGCCATTTTGTACTATCTTATTCTTTTAATAGAGAATACAATCTTGGGTTAATCACCCCATGGTTTTTCCCTTAACAAGGTTTTCCACATCAAAATCATTGTGTCATGTGTATTGATGTTATTTCTGCTTTCATGGTTATGTTTGCTTATATGATTTGATGCTACACTAATTGTTAAAGAATGACAGAAAGTCAAAGTAATTAAGATAATTGATTCACCCCCCCTCTCAGTTATCAACAATTGGTATCAGAGCCAAGTTCCTCCAAACAGAGCCTAACAACTTGGGGAAGATCTGGGAATCTCAATGGATATGTATGGTATGAGGGAACAACTTCAGTCTGTCGTAGATGATCTTGAGCAGTCTCATTCTGAATTCCATGACTTAAAAGAAAGACTTAAACAAGCTGATGACTTCATAAATGAACTAAAAGAGAAACTAAATATCTCTATGAAAAAGAGCAAGGAACTACTTCAACAATTAGCAAATCAAAGTGAAGCCAATAACACTAATGAAGATCTGAATAAGAAGAACAAGTTATGTGAGAAGCTATCAAAAGAGGTCATTATGGTAAGACATGAAATGGAATCAGGGGTTATGAAATTCACCCAAGAAATTGAAGAGAAAAGGAAAATTGAAGAGAAGTCAGAAGACTACCACAATATGGACAGAATAATTAGGCATCTAGAATCTGATCTTGAAGAAGCTAGAGATAATGAAGAACAACTTGAGAATCAGATTGACACTCTTAAAAGGGATCTTCAAACAGCAAATGAATACAAAGAGAAATTCAAGATAAGCTATGCTCAACTTGAAGTTCTTGCAAGACAAAAGAGGATAGATGAGAAGCAAGGCTTGGGGTATGAGAAAGGTGAAAGCTCTGGATCTGGTCAAAAGAACTCTGGATCAAGAAATCCAAGGAACAGGCCTAGAAGACCTCCGATAAGGCAACCAAATGCTCAAAGATATCCATCCTTCAATGGATACTGCTTCAATTACAATAACTTTGGTCATAAAGCTAATCAGTGCAGAAGAAGAATGAATTAGACTAATTCATCCTTCTCTGGACAATGCTTCAATTGCAAAAGGTATGGTCACAAATCTTATGAATGTAGAAATTTGCAAATAAACAATTCATTCAATGGTAGATGCTTTGCATGCAATAGAATGGGACATATGGCTAATCAATGTAGATCAAGAGGATATTAGTCAAATATGCAAAGAAATTTTGTTTGCTACAACAGCAATAGATCCAGACATATTGCCAAATTCTGTAGAAGTAAGAATTAGGACAAAAAGGGTCCAGTGCATCACAATCAAAACCAAGACAAAGGAAAAAGAAAAGTGAATGCGAATGAAATTCAAAGGGAGATGAACAAGATTTGGGTAAAGAGAAGTACAAAAAATGTTGGGGATGGATCCAAACTAGAATCTGGTGTTGATATTCCTTTCAGGAATTAAAAAGATGAGCTATGGCTCAGGGGGAGTCTTAAAGGAAATTAAATTCCCCCAGCCAGTCAATTGGTGCCTAAAATTGGCACATGGAAAGTTGTGAATTAAAAGGGCTCTCAGAGAAACATCTAAATGACCCATGGTAAAGATTTGAAGGATCCACAATGAGTTTGAAAAGATCAATCATCCAAGATTAATCTGGTTTGACAGTCATCCGGCAAAAGCAGGTTTCTCACAATTAGATCCGATATGATTCATAATTGAAATATTCAGATCTGCAGTTAGATGGAGTAATTGGAGAAAGGAAGATAGATTGTCATGTTCCACCAAGAATCATTCTAATTACATCTCAGTGATCTGGAAATATCTCTCTCAGAACAAGGAAAAACAAAGCAACCGGAATGACCTAAACTGTGCATTTATTGCAACAAGGAATTAGGGTTTGTGCAGAAATAAAAGGGTTCTTTTGTTCATCATTTGCACATTTGCATTTGAGAAAAAGGAATAAGGAGCTCTACAACAAATTATCTCAAACCTCTCAAAGATCAACCGCTGAAGTCGATTCATCCAGTAATTCGATCCGGCTAATTCCGTGAATCCTATAAGCGTAAAAGGTATTTTCCGTTCTTGAATATCTCTCTGCAAAACATTTAAAGATGGCTACTCTGAATGTTGTTATGATCTCTGATAGGCTGCGTCTTAAATTCAAGAAACATCCCTACAAATCTCTTGAAGTTGATCCCTTAGGTGCCTTTTCCAACATTCCACATGGGGTTCTACATGTTGAAGATGTTAGAGCATACATTCATGCGAGCATTGAAGAATTTGGGGAATCCAAGATGATGGATATCTACCACAACCAGTTAATAGATGATTCTTTTGAACTCAAACCTTAGTACAAGGCTATCCAAGAAAAACATTTTGGACATTGCATTCATTTCTCCTGTTTTGCTGAAGATGAATGGGTCCAGTATGTTCTAAGCAGAGTGCATGATAACTTTATGTGGTTATTAAGGCCATTCAAAATCATAAAAGATGCTATTAGGGCAATTACTAGATTACACTCATCTGGTGGGCTACCTGCTCTCAAATCAGTTAAGAATCAGACAGTGAGTGAGGCAATTAGATCAAAATTTGACAAGAGAGCAATGACAATTGAAGATATCATTGATCTGATTATCAAGTTTGCATCTATGGTAATTGGCTATAAGATATATCACTCTAGCAAGGAGAATTTTGTATCTGGAACTACTATTTATGATGTTTATCAGATGTTAAGACAGAATGTAGACTATGATCTTTGTGAACTTCTTCTAAGCCAACTGTTGGAAAACCTACAAAAGATCAAGAAGGACAAGAAGAACTCATTCAAGTATGGTGGGCTGATATTATGTTTATTCTTTTACTTTATGAATGAGCTTCCTGGATCCAGTGGTTTGGTATGGTAGAATGATAGACCAGTAGCCATTCAAATCAGAGATTATATGCATGGGCTTGGTGATGCCAAGGCACAGAATACAGCACTATGGAGCTATTTCAAGAACATTCAAAGTAGGATGCAAGCCAGAGAAAGAATCCCCAAATTATTGGTTGAGAAATACAAGGATACAGTGTGCTTTATGGTAGACACTGATCACTGCCTAATGGGGTATGAAGTAGATGAGAAAATTGTAGAGCTACATGTGCAACACATGCTAAGTCAGTCCAAGGATCCCAAGGTAGAAAGGTTTGGAACCTTTTAAGAGTTAAGTGTAAAGATTCATGTAGAGCTTAAACAACCGGAGATGACAAGAAAAGTGAGAAAAGAAGTAGAAGAATTCACCAAGAGGCATGGAATATTAAAGGAGGCACTTGATGCCAATAGAGAGAAGATGGAAAGGGCAAAGAAAGAAAGGCAAGAGATAGAAAAAGAAAGTACCCCAGTGCAAGCCCCCTTCCAGACTAGATCATCCAAAAGCTCTGCACCTGCCACTTCTAAGAGTCAAGAAGCCTCAAAATCGGAAGCTCGGACATCTAGAAAAGGAGAGAAGAGAACCAAGAAAAAGGTAACAAGGTCTTATACAATCCAGAAGGATGATGAAGAGACAAAATCAGATGAAGTAGAGAAAATGAAGAAGAAAATGAAAACATCTGGTGAACCCTCTACCGGTCACAACAAGGAAGAAGAGACAGAAGAGTTTGTTGAAAAGCCTACTCTATCCATTGATGATGTAGTCAAAGCTGTCACTATGGATGGGAACCTGCAACCAATAACAGAATTCTATGATGAGTATAATGATGCAGATAAAAAGATCTTGGAGGAAGCCACAGTTAAGTACTTAAACATATACAATAAAGCATTTATTGAAATCATCTCTCTAATTCCCAAAAGTTTAGAGAAGGAACTTCAAATGAGAAAGGAAAATGCCAAGGCAAAGGACTTAGAGATTAGAAAACAGATAGCTATTCAGCTCTATCCTTCAATCACTCTGAAACAAATGGATATGATCTTCAAAGATTGCAAGGATGAGTTCTGGAGTAAGGCTAGAATGAATCAGCTTATGCTTGGAGAAACTGACAAAGATGCAAAAGAAACAGAAGATATCCTCCAGAATGCTTTTAAAAGATTCAATCTTCCTATTATAGAGGACCTAGGTAATGAATCCTCTGTCGTGGATGAAGAAGAAGAATCTACTGTGAAAAATGGAGAAGAGGCAAAGGAGACAATTGAAGAGAAAACTAAGGACTTAGATTCCTCTACTCCGGAAGAGGAAGTTCATAAAGAAGCAAACATCTCTCCTCCGATTTCCCCAGCAGACTCTAGATCTAAAGGAGAATAAAGAATAGAAGAGAAAATCAATCAAGAAGAAGAGGTGAAGGGAAGAGAAGAAGGTCAAACAAAAAAGAACACAAGTGATAGTGCTGAGGCTGTAGAAGGGAAGAAAACTCTATCTCCGGCAAGTGACACTACAGAAGCAGTCAAAGACTTTCTGACAAGAGAAATAACAGAATTTGATGAACTGGAACTACTACAAGGACCATTTGATTTTGATTCTCTCTCTCCTCGATTCAAACAATGAAGATAGCATCCTTTGCCCAAGCAAAGGCAAAAGAAAAACTTCTAAAGTCTCACATGGAAGATTGTGAACTGATAGAAATTGCATCCGGTGTATTGGAGAAGATCATGCCATCCTTTCAGAAGGATCATTTAACCTCTTCATCTGGTAATCTCAAATCTCTTGTTACTACTGTTAGCACACATTTTGATTCTTTAGAGAAGTCAGCAGAAGATAAGGTCTGGAAGGAGTTCTTGGTAAAGAGATTCTCTAAGGTATAGGGGCTAATAACAAATGATAGGAGAAATATGGATATTGGGATAAAGAGCTTAGAAAATGCTCTGAAAGATGGTGGAGACATAAATTTTGCCTATCCTGGTCAAAAGTGACAAAGGATATTGATAAGAAAGTGAAAGAGCAAGAGGATAAACTGTCAAGTTTATCTCAGAATTTTGGTCCTCTCACTTCTTCCATAATAAATCAAGAGTGTCAAACCATTGCAGTCATAAATGAAATAAAGAAGCTTGAGAAGGAGAAGAAAAATAGAGTAAGCAGGTTAAGTGAACTTAGAGGGATAATTATCCCTAAGTTAGAGGCCATGCATGAGGCCCTAACTACTGCTCAAACCACATCCCGAACCAGTGATCTAACAGATCTGAAGAGGGCAGAAGATTTTGCATTCCTATTGAGTGGTCACATCTCAATTTTGGATAGGATGAAGCTAAGTTGGGTGACAGAAATTGTACAGTTGAAAAATACTTTTGCAGATATACTTAAGTATATGTAAGTATAACCTATTTTTATACTTATGCAGCTAAGTATAGATTAATTTTTGCAAATTTTGGTGTGTGGACCCCACCCTTTACCATTGATGTCAAAGGGGGAGTGAGGAGCAGTGAAAAATTTTAAATCTAGCCAAGGGGGAGCTTTGGAAAATGTACATAAGAATAGAGCATCAGCCAAGGGGGAGTGTAGTGTGACACTTAGTCATTTTTCACTAAGTGTTGCCATCAATGCCAAAGGGAGAGATTGTTGGAAAGAGACACTATGTGGCTTCATGAATGTTGCCATTGATGGCAACAAAGTTCATCCCACACATCCACAGGATATGGTATGTCTATACCGGAAGTTAGATTGAAGAATAGTTTGGTCCAGTGAGCAAGAACAGAGCATGCAGCAAGGTCCAACAATCAGGTCTGGATCTCTTAGAGGAAGTATCTCAGTAAAGTGTGGACTTGGGAAAGTCAAGAGGAATACCATTACTAATATATTCCAGAGATTGAGCCTCTGGTGATATAAGAAGGAAGAGATATGAGCACCTAAGTGTTAGGTTCCTGTTTGGCAGAGTAGACTAAGGAAGACTTGATCGGCAAAGCATCAGACCTTAATCCAGATGAGATATTGAAGGTGATCAAGTTTCTTGAGAGATCATTCATGGTTAGCTGACATGATTGATGACTTATACAAGTATCTCTTTGATCCATATCACTTAGTATGCAAGGATTCAGCTGACAGATCAGAGCTTGGGAAAATAATAAGTATTCCGGATGCCGACTAGAAAGATGATGAAATCCTTGGTGCGGATATATATACCAAATTGATTTTGATGTAAAGTGTGTGTGAAGTGTTGTGGTGTGTGAAGAAAAGTAAAGACTAGTGTGGAAGTAACTTTGCAGGTCTGGAATGTGATAGGACAACTGCACCAAAGAAGAGGAAGAATGAAGTGCAGTAGATCAGTGTATTGAGCCTAACTGGAACTAAACCTTAGCATATGTGGATGCTCCTCATCAGTTCAATTACCTAGTTACTTTCTTTATACCTTGTAGATAGTGAGTCTCTTGTAGGCAGTGAGCCTCTTGTGAGCAGTGTGCTCAGGTAGTGAGCCCTAATTGGCAAGTGCCATTTTGTACTCTTATTCTTTTAACAAACAATACAATCTTGGGTTAATCGCCCCGTGTTTTTTCCCTTAATAGGGTTTTCCACGTTAAAATCATTGTGTCATGTGTATTGATGTTATTTCTACTTTCATGGTTATGTTTGCTTAAATGATTTGATGTTGCACTAATTGTTAAAGAATGATAGAAAGTCAAAGTAATTAAGATACCTGATTCACCCCCCCTCTCAATTATCAACAAATAGCACATACTACAAAATATCTTTCTTGAGAAAGTTTTTGAAGTGTTTCCATGACCTTCTCTACCTAGAAAGCATCCAACCCAGTTGTTGGTTCATCAGACCTAGGCAATAAAGAAATCATCCACATATTTTTCTCTATCTTCATATGTTGTTAACTTTGAAATCTAGAGCTCCATAATTGATTGCAACTGACTCTACGACACCAGATCAAACTAATGATTGTTTTGCCAATTTTAGGGTTTATGGCTTGGTTTTATACTTTGTTCAAATAAGAAAGTTAAGATCAGTGATGCGCTCATCTTCACGTATAAGTGTGGCTATGAGACTAAGTTTGTAATGAGATTTTGTGATGCTAATAATCTTACAGAACATATGTGCTCCAAATGACAACTACACCTACATTACCCTTGAATCTTTCCTTACTATCAGAAACAAAATGACATATCTGATCATCCTAAATTGTACTCCATAGTTTGAACTAGAATGCCTATTGATCCACATATACAACATTGGTTGCCAATCAAAGACAACTTTTTCAGATACGACAAGATGTAGAAACTCCTACTAATGATTGTCCTGCCATGCAAGGAATCACAAGGATACCAGACCTTGCTTTACCATTCCCAAACATATTACTGAGACCTTTTCCTGGTAGGGTCATGGTTGTGCCTAGGGATTCAATTCCACATTCAGGTCATGGTTGACAGTATCATTTTGAAATCATATTCCTCTAGCATAAGATAATTTAAAGCATTTGGTAGTCAACACTGTTTCACATTTTTAACCTGAGAGGGATCAATCTCAAACAAATGTGTTTCTTTATCCTTAATTACAAATGTGATGTCTTCACTAGTGATAAGTTCTATATGGCTTCCTCCCTTTTCATTATATATATAGGGTTATCCAAAGTTTTGTTCTCAGATTGCTACATATATAACTTAAAGCTTGCAATATGTAGAGCTTGATCATCTCCTCCACTAACAACATAGAAAAGTGAATTTGAATTCATTGTGTTTAGGGTCCCATCACCATTTAAGGTTGAATATGTGGAGACAATTGACTCCATATTGGTGGGTATGATCAAACACATGTAAAGGATGTAACTTTTGAATTTTAAGCAGCTTTCCCATTTATGTCACTTCATTACTGCCTCTTGTATCATAGATTTTCCTAGTCATCCATCAACTCCAACAACCATATTGATGCTTGATATCTTAGCTTAAATAACATCAAGATGCATAGCAGATGGATCTTTTTCCTTACACATTTGATATCAATGCTAATCCCTAATGTTTCAATATGCTACACAACTTGAATTGCCAACCGATTATTACCTCATATGATGAATCTCATATTTTATAGTCTATAAGCCATTGTAGCATCATAATGGATCCAAAGATGTTGAGATTATCTCATTATCAACCATAGTATATGCACTATTAGTCTAGAATTCAAATACCATGACTGTTGCAGGTTTCAAGGTAATGGCATTTGACATTTTCCCATGGTTTTCTGAGTGTTGTGATTAATGTTTTCATCATGGGGACCTTAAAATTTTACAAAAATGAGAGGAAATTTTAGGTCTCAACATCCTCCACTTGACTTCTTAGTTATTTCACCTATGAAATCTAATCCCCACTACTGGAAGGGAGCCTCGACATTCACAAGCCTGAGGGATAGATTCCTAGAGAATCTTAATTTGCTTGAAAATCTTTGACATGCGTCACAACTTCTAACGATCTAGTGAGCATTCTTGAAAAGATTGGGCCACCAATATCTGGCCCTCAGGACCTTGTATGCTTTTGTGTTGGCCATATAATGTCCTCCACAAACACTGTGATGCATATCCTTTAGAACTTCAGAAGCTTGAATATTGTTTATACATTTGAGTAAAATACCCTCAAAATTTCTCCACTAGAGTTCACCTCCTATAATCACATACTTTATGGCCTATAAACTTAAAGTTCTTATTTTTATTCTCAGTCATTTTGTCTGGGAAAGACATGTTTAGTAAAGAGTAAACAACATTCTTATACCACTCAGAGTCTTTCATGTCACAAACCACCCCTGCATCTTGAGTTTCAATATTATTGGTTTGGTTAGCCTCTAAATTTGATTCAGCCATCAACTTTGCTAACCCCTATCCTCTCACCAATTTATTGATCTAGATGTCAATATTAAACTCTTGAATCTAGTTAATCCACCTAGACCTTCTCCCTATAACTTCCTATTGAGTGAATATATCTTTAACAGCAGCTATTGGGACATAGGCAACAATAGCGCCCCAACTAGGTATGGCCTAAAATTCTTAACAGATTTCACTAGAGCATAGGCCTATTTTTTAGTTGTGTTGTATTTTAACTTAGTTTCCTAAAGAGATTTACTAAAAAATGAGATGGGTTGTTCATAGCCCTCATCATTCTTTTGTAACAAAACAACGACTATGGTATGGAAAGAAGCAAAAGAAAATAGTTGAAATGGCTTGGAAAAATCTGGGGACTTTAAGAGAGGAGACTCCTTAATGGCTCCTTTGATTCTCCTAAAAGCACTAGTTAGTTCATCATTCCAAGTGATATCCTCTCCTTTCTTTAGCATCTTGGATATTGGTCTAGTAGTTTCAACAAAATTTGTGATAAACCTTCTGAGGAAGTTTACTTGTCTAAAGAAAGATTGAATTCCCTTAATGATTTTAGGTATTGGGATTATTTTAATGGCCACAACTCTCCCTGGGTCAATACTAATTCCTTTCTTAGACACTATATGGCCCAAGAGCTTCCCTTCTGTTAGTCCAAACACACATTTTTTGGGATTCAAAGAGATACCTAACTTCATACATCTCTCAAAAATTTTATCTAGATGAGAGCAATGGTCTTGTTCCCTTTTTTAATATGCAGTCAGATCATCTTGGTACACCACCATGATGACATTTATAAGGTAAGAAAAAGCCACATCCATTGCTCTTTGAAAAGTAGCCCCTGCATTTGTTAATCCAAAAGGCATTCCAATATATACATATGTGCCCCATGGAGTAGTAAACATAATTTTAGACTGCTCAGATTCCTTAACCATCACCTAGATGTATCTTGAAATGCAATCCATCATAGATAACAGCTCACAACTAGTCACCCTCTGTAGGGTTGCCTCCATATTGGACAAGGGATAATTATCTTTTAATGACGCTATATTCAAGTTTCTAAAATCAACACACAATCTAATATCCCCATTTTCTTCCTAACAGGAACAAGTTTTGAGACCCAAGTAGAATGTCTAATAGGCTTGATTATCCCCCCTTCACTTAGCTAGTTCTTGCTGCATTTTTGGCCTTAGAGTGGGATTAATAGGTCTTTGTTTTTGCCTAAAAGGTTTTGCATCTGGTTTCAAAGGGATTTCATGTTGAAACAGGTCTTCTCTATATGCTTTTAAATCATCATAAGACCATGCAAAAACCTTTCTGTGCCTTCTGAGCAAAGAAATCAACATCTTTTTAATCTTTGGGTTTAGGCGCTTACCTATAAAAACCAACTTTGGATGAGCCTCAGTTCCTGGGTTGACCTCTTCAAGATCATTTGGGTGCACTAGAGAAAATCTCATGGTTTTTTTGTCATTTCCATCAAAAACCCTTTCTAAAGTGACTAGTCCTCTTGGAATTCTATTGGTCTTCAACTAGATGACCTCATTACCAAATATTGTTTGTTTGTCATCCTCTGTCTCCACAAATTTCTGGAAATCAATTTCCTGCGCATGATATTCATCAATGCAATTCATGAATTTGTAAAGATATTGATCATCATTGAAAACATGCCAATGATGGACATTATTGGGAACAGAGGGTCTAGTCAGCATCTCAACTTTAGAAATTCCTTCCAATGTGATATCTTCAGGTTTGACTACTATATTTTCCAAAAAAGAAGCCATAACGTTCTTGCTTCACTCTATCCAGTTAATACCAAAGGCATCAAATTCTTCAATAGTGTCCCATACTGCATTTCTATATTGTCTAAGCCTTTTATTTTTTGAGGCATATCTAGATCTGACTTGTGACACTACCAATTCAGAATCTCCCAGGGCTTTGAGTTTTTTAATGCCATGCTTAAGGGCCATCTTCAAGCTGAGAAGCAAAGCCTCATATTCTTCAACATTATTAGTACACATAAAGCCAAGTCTAAAAGAAGACTGTAATGCTTTGCCAAAAGGGGCCATAAGCACAACCCCTACACTAGAACCTTCTTTTGAACATGCCCCATCAAAGTGCATAGACCATAATCCTTCTTCATCATTGATTAGCTCAAGTTTATGATTCAAAGGGGTGTCACTATCACTCTCTATCTTGAAGTTGTCTACATCTACATCCAAGAAATACACCTGATCATTCTCCTCACTAATGCCATCAATTATTTTGGGCAATTTCTTTTCTCTGTCTAGCCTCACATCTTCACTTTCCATGGGAATCATAGCATATGAAGAATCCATCTGGATACTACCACCCACAGTAGAGGCCCACTTTTATGATAACAACATCCCTACATAGGAGAAATATCTACCACAATAATGTTCATGTTATATTCTTTATGAGGGAAGGTTGCGAGTCTGAATCCAATATCCTTAATGATTCCAATAATGGGGACCTCCCTAGAATCCATGGCAAAGCATTTTCCATATGCTTTGGTTACTTGTAAGCCCAGAATCTCCATGACCCCCAAAGGCATTATATTCGTGGAGGCCCCTGAGTCAATCATGCAATTCTTCACAAATCTCCCCTTTATCATGAGAGTGACAAAGAATGGATAAACCTGAGAAGGGCATTTTTGTAGGGTAGTGTGCTATACTTCAAGTATTTTGGCACCATATTTCTTAACTTCTCTAATTTGTGCCTTCTTTATCTCAGGTGGTTTGACATATCCATGTAATATCTCAAAAGTACTAGGAGCTGTATCATTTATTGCAGCCTCAGCTCTACTCTTATGTTTAGGGATCCTCATCATTTCCAATAGAGGGACAATCACCCTTATTTGACCATATATGTCAGCCATGTCTATTGGAACATATTCGGGTACTGTGCTAATGCATTTATTGTTATTATTGGCTGCAAGGGTAGGAGAGATGTCTTTCTTACCGGGTTCTTGATCCATAGGGATTTTCTTAGTAAGTTCCTCTTCTATGGGTACCTTAGCTTTAGGGGGTGGACTAGGATGTAGATTAGGCCTATCCCCATTTCCTTTAGGTACCTTCATAGATCTTGCCTCCTTCTTGGGGTTAGGAGGACGATGCTCTTCTTTTATGAAAATGCTTCTTGCATTCCCCTTTGTATTGCTTTCTTCTTGGTTCCTTTTACTTCTCAGGTTGTAATCACTTTTGACTTGGCAATCTTGGAAATAGTCAAAGCCTTGATCTCTTCAGCAGAAGGCTTTCGAAACCTAACATTTGCATCCTTAGTATCTAGCTAAAGAACATCATCATTACCCCCATTCACACTTAGGATAGACTGTTGTATGACTGGTCACATCCTATCAATCTCAACTTTATTTTCTAAGTAATCATCATCAAAAGAATCCCAATCCTCTATGGTGCATCCTTGTTCATAAACCATGTTTACACTATGGTCCTCATAGTTGTCCCCTTCCTCATAGTCCTCATGAGGGGTTGTACTGTCACTCATAGATATAGCCACAGCACATGAAGCAGAGGAGTGTGAAACTTGGCATTGTAAACACCATAGAACTTCATATATGGTGTGCACTTCTTTCCTTAAAGGATTAGGGGTGTGCCTAGGCCTACCTCCTCTATCATTAGGGGGAACTAATTTCCCATCTTGCCAATTTGTATTATAAGTTTGGTCTGCCAACCTGGGCATCTTCTCTTATCTGTTGAAAGGATGCCTTTCATTAGAAATTCTTTTATCATTTCACACCAAAGAACTCTTCAATTCCTTGACTTCCTTCCACAATTTATCATATTCAATAGTGATAGGAACTCTATTGCTCTGTCCTCTTTCTTATGGGATAATTCTTGTATCACTTCTCTTAGAGGTCTTTCTAGACACCTTTCTATTATTTTCAATATGCAAAGCTGCTCTAAAAGCATCCCTGAGAGTTTGTGGTTCTCTATTTCTCAATTCATACCCCATCTTAGGATTGTAAGCATTTTGGTACACTACGAGGCACATGGTCTCATTTGGTCATAAATGAGGAGGGATTTTGTTACTTTGAAGAACCTTGCAATGAAATCAAGGACAATTTCATTTATTCCCTTTTGAATGCTTGTGAATTTAGTCATGACAAATCATGGATCATTGTTATCCCCATATTGCTCCTTGAAAACTCTTTTAAAAACTAGCCAAGAGTCAATGCTGGATTCTGGCAAGCTCTTATACCATTCCCTTACATCTTCTGTCAAGGATTGTATAAACAATTTGATGGCTACATCTTCACATTCCACCTTGAAATCATCTAGCACATTAGTGAATGCCTTCAAGTGATCCCCACCAGTTATTGCATTGTTTCTAGCAAATCTCAAGATAGCATCCCTTACTATGTTTTCAATAGGATTTGGATACCCTGGTATACCAGAGAAATCAATCTACCTATACCAGGCTGACTGCATCGGTCTTCTAGCAAAAGGGTTTACAAGTGGACCACCCCTATTATTTCCTAGGTTAGCTGGAGAACTTGGAGGGGTCAACAGATTAGGTGATGGAGGTATGTATACATTTTAAGGATTTGGCAGTGGATTTATTCTAGGTACTACAAGGGGTCTATAGAAAAAGTCTTGCCCCATCATCTTGGCATGTGGATTTTGAGGAGGAGCCTGAAAATAGTTACTAGATATAGAGAATGGGTTGTCACTCTCCTAAAGTTAAATCAGAGGCTCGGGTTGGGTAGTGGGCTTTGGGTCACTTTGAGGTAACCTATTTACTATAGATGCATCAAGTAAACCATTATCATCAGAAAAGCCTTGCCTATTCATATTTTGTAATCTGAGCAACAGGTCCTCTTTTCTTTTTAGTGTTTCCGTTCGGGCCAGTCTCCAGATTAACTCGACTTCATTTTCTAAGTCCTCATCAGTCTGGTTTGAGCCAGAGGCTTGGTTCATATCAATACCACTAGTGGTATTGATGGGTTTAACCTTTCCCTCTATAGGAGAAGGCAACTTTACTCCAGGTATAGCTACTTTAGGGTCAATGGGATTCTATGTAGAAAGTGTTTGGGATTCCCCCATGGGGTTTATTCTCTCATTCTGTAGAACTGGATGTGGTTCCACATAAATATTTCATCTCCGTTAGAATCCACCAGACCATTCTAAACATTCTTAGAAGCATATATAATAGTACATTGTTTTCTTTCTTCTCTGGTTTGCAGATTATTAGTACTCTCACCCAAGAGGGGCTCATTAAATGCCACAAGATCACAAATAGAAGAAGTATATTCACCTAAATCCTTAGTTCTCCATTTTTGAATAACTAGTTCTTGCATCAAGGGCTTACTCGGATGCCCCTATTTTTGTGATCTTCTTCCATACATCTTCTTTTTATAGGGTTAAAAAATTTCTAGTAGACTTTTGATCACATTACAAAGATATATAACTAAAATTTAATTCAACAAATGAAGTTACCCTTGTCACTCAAACAATAATATAAAGAAAATTGTTTCAAAGCAACATATGAGCACAAGTCTTTCTTAAGAGAAACTTTCCTTAATCATATGGAAAAGGAAAAGCTTGATAGAGTCGCTACCATTTTTTGTGGAAAATAACGAGCACAAATTTTATGCAAACTCTAAAAAACCCATGACAGTCTAGTACACTTAGTATTTAGAACTTTTATACAAGAGTCCCTAGTAGAGTCACCAATTTATTGGTTGTTTTAAATTCACATCCTGATTCTCACAACAAATCTATAAAATAGCCAATTATTAATGATTGATCTACCTTCAGGGATTGGCCAATGAATAGGAGATTAGGGAGAGAAGGATTTCTCAATCCCCCTTTTCTTCCTCTGCACTTTAGGCTCTATGAAACCAAGGAGTGTGTTCCTTTGTAAATGGATTTATTTCTAATTCTCTGGCTATTTCTCCTTTTCTTGGGAAAACAGTATTCTAGTCAAATGGATGGGATTTTCCTAAGATATTAGCTTGTCAACACTGTTCCTATCACAGATATGTTCCTTATAAATTTGCTTGAAAGAATGTATGATAAAGTAAAAGGATGGGCTAGATTCTTTAAGCTCTTATCTTATTCTTTGCAAAGGAACATGTAAAACTTAACTTAATCAAAATAAATACCAAAGTTAAAATTGTTCTTTGATTCATATGGAATGATCAGGGAGATTTTAAATTTTGAGAACAACAACCATCAAAAGATCAGTGCCTAAACATGGGGTTACAGAGTCAAAAAATGAATATAAATGAAATTAACACAAGGGCACAATTGAAACTCTATTGAGAATACTGTAATGATGCATTACATCACCACACCTTGAAATCAGATCATAACATTCATTCTTACTTATCTCTAAATACACCTATCATATTCAATGTCCTCCTTGAAGCTCTTAAATCTACTCCTTGAGTAAAAGTCTTTTGGATTGGATATCCTTACACATGAAAAACTGTGAAGATGAATAATATTGATAATTTTATCAATTCATTCAAAAACATAATTAAAAGACACAACTGTAGGAGACAATATGTTATGAACCTCAGCAATATATTCAAAATACTGAGTTAATGTAACTTTATGCTAACACTTGCAAATACAAATGATCTTATCTTCTTGAAAACACACCTAGAAGTAAAAAACTAATTTTTATGATAACGTGTTGTAGTATAGAAAATTTCTCCAAGATCCTTGTAACTAGGTCCTGAATTCCCTTTTATAAGAACAAGGGAGAAAAAACAAGCTTCAAACCTAGAAACAGATGTCACCTTCTAGCCTTGATAGATTTCTCAAAGATAACTGACTCCTCCCAGATATTTGTCATGGTAACAAAAGTCATTACAATTTTGTTCATAAGGCTCGTAGCCTTTGGGATTTGTGCTTTTGAAAAAAATACAACAAACTTTGGCCAACATTTACTTCCTACTTACATTTCACAACTGCCTCATGAAACAGACGATAGTTACATAAGAGAACAAAAAGATTTTCTTATAGAATAGACAGGTGTCCATATTCCTTGGACAAAAAGATCCCACAACCAATACCTCAAACATCAGGTAGCTCATTATATCTTTTTCCCATGCTTGATACTGGTCTTCCATGGGCCATTAGAAATCATTTAGTTTATCCATAGAGGAAAAATATTTGTTGTTGTATTTAGCCAGAATTGAATGTCCTCTTCTGAAATCAACATCTAGTTGACAAGTGTCCAATAGTTTGTTGATACTAGTTCTAAACATGGGAATATCTATCTTATTATTCTGGTAGAAAAAGAAAGAGATAATAGGGACAATTTTGTCCAACTGGAGGATCCATAATTGGGCTGGATTAATATAACCGCCTTCATTCTTTATTGTAGGAATTATCTCCACTGTGTCATTATCAAAACCTTGAATCAATTTCAATGCCTTCTCTTCAAGATGGTTTATGAATGCCTAGCAATCTCCTGCTTCCTTCGTTGCTGCATAGACCTATTTAACCTCTTTGGGAGCATTAGAATCATGGTCAACTCCCTTACAAATACCTAATAAAGAAATGATCCTAGGGATCCATTTATCGAATAGAGGCATTGTTCTTTCCTTGTCATCTGCAATTTTCTTGATAATTAATGACAAATCATAGTAGAACTTGTGAATGCCAACAGCTTGGCTACAAACTTTGTTCATTAATAATTCCAAAATACCTATGACAATAGACCAATTGTCTTCTTGTTTTCTATCAAAAGCATATGTAAAAATATCTTCAAATGAATCAACATGTTGCTTTAAGTCTTCAATTTATTTTTCAAGAACAGACCTTGAGGGAGAAGATGAAGCATGAAGAAGAAGATTAGAATCCCTAACCACTAGTGTTGTTTGTGATGAGGTAGATGTTGAAGCCTGATGTTGCCATTGTATCTCCTTTTCTTTCAACATGTTATATTCTAGAAATATGGCCATATAGTCTTTTAACAAGGCATCATATTTTTATTGAAGAACATTTGTGGTTGCCTTGCTAAACTTTGCAACCTCTAACACCAGTTCTGGTGCTTCTATAGTGGGGGTCTTAGAGGCCCTCTTTATTATTAAGCCACCTTTAAAATCTCTATCAAGTTCTGCAACTAGAGGTTTGTTAGTGTTAGGTGCTAAGGCCCATATGGCTAAGGTATCCCACTTTGGGTTAAACTTAGCACCTATTAGTGTAGCCTCAACTTCCTCCTCTATGGAAAGGACCTTCTTATCTTGCCTTCTTACAGTGTCCAGAACAATAGCAGAGGCTATGTCCCACTCAGGGAGTAATAAGATCCCACTTTCTCTAATCATTTCCCTACCTTGATCTGGAGAGATGTTTTTGACTTCATCCTTCATCTATGTGAATACCCTAATAGATACCTAATCACTAGTTTCTTGAGGAGATCAGGATAGTTCCTCCTCCAGTCTTTTCTCATATTCACCTCTTCTACTTTTCCATAAGAACTCCTAAAATTCTTTAGTATTTACAAAATCATCATTAGTAATAAAATTTCTACATGTAGCAATTCTGATGTCATCTGAGATATCATTGCCTCTTATGGTAATATCAGGAATTCTATCCAAAGGCAATCCTTGTAGCATGTCTTGGCTAGGGGATGGCATCTCAGCCTATATTTCCTCCTTTGTTATTTTCATATCTCCTTCGTCATCATGGCAGTCCACTAGAGGGCTTATTTTAATCTTTGCTCTTTTTGGAGGAGGCTCTTTAGGGAGAGACTCATCTTTAGTTGTTGGTGTAGAAGGGGAAGAGGATTGAGGAGGTGGTGGTAGAGATAGTGTTAATTGAGCTAGTGGAGGGGCCTGAGGGGCTTGTGCTTTAACCTCTTCATTTTTGTTTCTCCTTTTCAAAGTGTACTTTATTAGATTTCTAGTAGGGGGCTAATATGTAGGCCATTCTTCTACTGGAACTTGAGCAGATTCACTATCTTGTATATCTATCAATTCATCAATATGAGATAGAATCTTTTTGATTCTGTTGATGGGGTCATCAACCTCTGAGAAAAGTCCTTTGGAAGATGGATTCTTCCTCTTTATTCTTTCTTCATATCTTGTATACAATGTCCACTTTGCCTTTTTTAATTTTACTTCATCATCAGAAAGAGAATTCCTAATAACATCTTTAGGAAAGAAAACCTGACGGAGAAGATAGGACTTGTTGGTACTCTTTCTAATGTTATTGATAAACCCCTTAGGATTAGAGAACCTAGGCTTTTCCTATGCCATTTTGAAAGGTATCAATTTTGCATTCAACTTAGGGAATCCTTCCTTATTTAGTTTGAAATCAGAAAACACTGTTAAGAAGGGGAAGAAAGATCCTTTCCTTTGCCCTTTCAGGTGAGTGTTCTCTATCTTAGACAATTGCCAAATGATCTCTAGGAAACCCAACCTCAATGGCACATGCTTGGGTAAATAGTGCAAACCAACAAGGCTACCATAGATTCTAAAAATTGTACCTCTTCATGGGGGATGAAATCACCCCAATTGTGCTTGATATCTAGAGGGGGGACCCTTACTACAGGTCTGAGGAAATTCATCAATGATCCTAGAATCCTTGGTATGTCTGGCTGGAAGTGTCTTAATATTGTAACAACAAAATAATCCCTCAAGAAGCTATAATTGGAATGGGTGTCATGTCTATCCCAAATGTGAGTCCAACACTGGACAGACAATTCATTTCCCCTATTGTTAACAGAGTTGATCATTAGTTTAGGGTGCCATACACTTTAAGCTCTTCCATGATACAAGGACATATAGCAGAGCAATGAGAACCATCTGAATTTGATTGACTCCTTGTTGTTTCTAATGTTTACCAATCTCTGATGGATATGTTGTGCTAAATAAGAAGGAAAATCAAATTGGACATTTTGAGATGGGTGATGGATGTCTACAGCCATATAAGTAAGATCAATAGGGATGCATTCCTTCTTATCTTCTCTAAGTACTTGACAAAGAGCATAGTAATTTTTAGCAAAATAATCTTCAAAAGTAATCAGCTTGAATGGTTCTTACTCACTGTAGGGGATTTTTACTGATTTACCATTTAGCCCCTTTTCCCTAAACCTAGCCAAATATATGGTTATGTGTTGATGACGATGTTAGTCGCACACAAACACACAAATAAAAGTTACACAACAACCCTTATCTATCTTGAAAGATACGATGAATTCAAAGAATTCATGATCTCAAGTCTCCATTGATTAGTTCATAATCTACTGACATTACTCAGTAGTTGATGTGTGTTGCTATTAATAATTTAGGGGCCTTACATTGATCAGTAGATTCTGCTTCCTACAAGTATGCTACACAGAAAGGGTTTGTGTCTACACAGTATATTTCTTCAAAGAGTGTGTCTATCAGTTGTCATTTGCATGATTTCTACCATTATTTGTAATTCTTTACATGATATTTTCAACACTACATGCATTTAGCTCAAATATGCTAATGATATTCAGTTTTATACGAGATGTCAGCATATTTCTCTGTTCTACTTATTATTTATCATGATTTGTAGTTATGAAAGTGTTTTCAATGAAATTAAAATAAGAAAAAGGATTAGACAAAAAAAGATTCCCAAAATTACTTGACTGAAATCACTAAATCACATACATGTTCTGATACAGTAATGAAGAGAAGAAAAACTAGAATCATGCTTCACCAGGATAGTCCACAAATCCACATGATCCAGTGCAAATCTTCAAAGGAAAAGTTGACAACAACATGCAATGAAATGAAAGCACTTCTATTTGAACACAGGATTCACCATTACATATCTAGAAATCAACTTGAAGATTACATAAGGTTTACAACCAGGATGTAATCTGAAGCTTCATCTCCATTCAGTATGCTTAGAAAAAAGTATATTTACAATGATATGAAGAAAGAACCTTGACATTTCAACAGTTCAATCCCCATTAGTCTCAGTAATCCAGTCCCTATATGAAATTGTCTTGGTCAGATTTTTTATGATTGACCTCCTTTTGTTACAGAGTAAAGGGGCTCAATATATATCTCTGAGTATCCCCAATATAGTTCCCCAAAACCCTAATTAATCAATGGTCTACACTCCAAGTGTAGCATCAGATGGTGGAAAAACAATCCCGCCAAAAACCTGAGCAGCACCCATACTGGGCGTAATGATGCCCTTTGGAAACCCTAACAACTCAAAATACCTATTGTGGTTCATATAATAATATTTTCCTTCTACCTGCATTTTATCTATATTGAAGGCCTTGACCTCTCGTGCTCCTTATGCAATCTGATTTGCTCTTTGAGATGCCATCGCCATTAAGTTTCACCTTCTTCTACCTGCAAACCTACCAACAGACACAAAGAAATGGATTAAAAAATACACCAAGTTGCTTCGTTAATTTATTACTTGGTCAGAATGTTAGATGGGCATCAACCACAGTAACTAATGTGTTACCCACTTGACACCCAGTCGTAGCGCTTACGTGCTGCCAAACTCTTACCACTAGTTTAGTTCTACATGATATCCCTTTTCCTATTGGCATAACTCTCTAAGTTGGGTGGGCTTAAGAATTTCCCACCGATCTCCCTTTTCTAGTTGATGTCTCCTCTATTGGCATGCATTCCCTCTTTTTATCAGCGTAACATATGTTAGTCGGAGTGAGTTTAAGATTTCATTCTGATCACTCAACTTCGGCTGATGTAACTTTCTTTCCTTGTATATCTGCAATGTATGTTATAAAACATACAAGAATACAACATACAAAGATTTTGCTATATTTAACTCTCTTTCAAAATCCGGCTTGTATGTTTTCCTTGCACATCGGCTTGTATATCGCTTACATACAAGCAAACCCTTTTGTATGTGCATCAGACTTCAACCTCTTCATTAACCATAGTTCATTCATTTTTGATTCCGCATAATGTATAAAATGCAATGTATCCTCCAATATACAATCGGGTGCGATACATCATATACACTAGATTTTACTTTCTTTTTGATTCCGCATTGTATGTATCTCCCAATGCATGCTTTGTAACATATACATACAAGGCACGGACATATACAAGGACTTAACTCTATTTCATAACTTTTGGGTTCTGCGCAATGTACATTTTGCATTGTATGTTTTGCCTTGTATGTTATGCAATGTATCCCTTAATATACATTGAACTGTGATACATTGCATATATCGGATTTGAAACTTCATTGGATTCTGGTGCTTGTATGTATCAAGAAATGTATATTTCAAAATATGCATACAAAGTGCAAAATGTGCAAGCACTTAATTTCTTTTCATAATGACCTCAGATCCATGGCTTGTATATAACCAATGCATCTCAGCTTTGTATGTAAGATACATACAAAGCACAAACATACAATGACCTCACCGTATTTAACCTTTTTCTCAGGTCCGTGACTTGCATTTGGGCCTTGCATCTTGCAATGTATGTTCTGCTTGTATATCTAAACATACAAACACCAAATATACAACCGGCGGATTTAACCAAACATTCATTTCAACTTTAACTATGTCAGGTCCACCTTACATATAAAAATAAAGTGTCATTGAAACACATACAAGTATAAAAGATATACAAACAACTTTGCATAATGAGATCCAATATACGAAAGACATTGTATGTGACATGCAAACGACCCGATGACCCATGCGACTATGTATAAAAATGACTTTGAATATACAAACAACCTTGTATATGGAAAGTGATATACAAAGGACTTTGTATACAACCAAACTTGTATACAAAGGACCTTGTATATGCAACCCGATATACAAAGGGCACTGTATATGCAACAACAAACCCTTCCCTTGTACATTTTACCAAAATACTCATAACTTACAAAATACTAGGAATTTTAAGATGGTTCAAAAAGAAACCCCTGTTCATTTTCAACAAGGAATTCACCTATACTCTGGCCTGGTACTAAAATATATGTTTTCTCTAGTTTTAACAAAGTTTACAATTTTTCACTTCTTTTCCCTTTACCACCAAGCAGAACAACAACACACAAGCAAAATCAAAGCCACAGCAGGGGTCCTCATTTTGCTAAGCAATAAAATGGGGTGTGTTGTGAACATCACAACATTATGTAGCTGCTCCTGTCCTTTGCATAGAGGGCTTTCAATCTATCTCCATCAATCTTTGTTGAGGTAGTCAAGTTTTATCTGAAAACTGTGGCAATGGTTTCCTTGTTAATTTCCACTAGAATTCCTCCCTTCATGCTTCTGATTGCTTTGGATGTTTCATCATAGTGAGCTGCCATGGCCTGGAGCAACTCAATATCTTCAAATACATTAGTAACCACCAATTTTCCCAGGCCACTCTCCCACACATATGACAGTGGCACTTGAGCATTCCTCTTGCCCCACCAGTTGCAGAAAAGGGACCAACCATTGATAGGAATTTCAGCATCACTATAATCAACATATTTATCAACTAACCCCTCATTACCTTCCAATCCAATCTATCTTACCTTTGTAAACTAGAGCCTGGGAGTTGCTTCACAAGGTCTTCATGTATGGTTCATTTTTGGGTACTAGAGGGAACCTGGGTTTTAGGTGGGCCTATTATCAAGATGGAGGACTCGGGATGAGGATTATCTCTTCTGGTTTTTAGGGGTCAACTCAATTATTATCATAAAATGTAATTCCTTCAATTAGAGGGAAATGGAAAACCCTAACGGAAAAGCAAAATGCAGATGAGAGGAACAAATGACTCAGCAGACTTGTTTCATGCAGTCTATCTCAAACCAGGTTGCAGAGATGCTGGAGGAACCTTTTGCTTCAATTCTTTAGCACTTCAATGCTTTCTGACATAGCGAGTATTTGAAGGAATTGAGATATGCCTTATATTAATAATACTCATCCAAGACTGGAAGTAGTCACATTCGTCTTCACTTCATATCAAATGAACTAAATCATGCAAGATTATGCACTACGGGATATTTGAATACTGACCATCAGATTTTATGATTTTCACAGCTACCCAATGGCCACGATCAATCCCAAAGATTTGATGGCAAGGACACATCCGAAGACATTTATTGAAACCTTTAGTAGAATTACCCCCTTTCATATTTTTATTATATTCTGGAATGGGCAATCCACCAATATTATGTCATCTCCAGTCATCTCCACCACGTGGTGGCTTTCCGTGATTCTGCCATTCGGCAAGGCACACTGATCAACAACCTAGCGGAATGATGGAGGACTGAAAATCCATGGTGTCAGAACATGCCCCCTCTAGTTGGATATCTTCTTTCATATGTGGCAAGTAAATGTCATACTTCCGCCCTTTCACAGATGCTAGCTGAGGCCCTTGAGTGAAGTTTGGCAAAACAACAGAAACACTTAGAAATTGCCTTTATTGGGGGTAAGGGGCCTACTATTCATAACATGTGACACCTCTTTAGGAGCTAGCAGTTATTCCACAATTTTGCAATCATCTTGGTTGATCAATATTGAATGTTAGCAGATTGGCATAAAAGCACATATCGATGTAACCTACCAAAAAGGGTTAGTGCTACCCAACACCTGGCATGAAATTAGTTCTCAAAAATGGCTCATGTCTTACTAGGATTAGATATGAATGTGGAATCACTTAGTTATCAAAATATAATTTTTTAGCTATGGGAAAAGTGGTGACTATATGATAGGAAGTGAAATAAAAGGGTTCTAGGGTTTCCCTCAAGGATTTTAGATTGGATTTACATTATCTTACAAAAATCCTAAATCACAGACCTAATACATAGTTGCAAATGACCAAAGCCATGGAAAAATTCAACATGGTACCATTAGAGTCCTTGTGTTAACAAACAAACAAAAAAAAATGCATGCCACATGCAATGACGACCTTCCAAAGAAACAAATAACACCCTACTAAACAAGGACTGAAACCTCTATCAAACATCTAATAAACCAACATTAAACCATTCATCTTCAATAAAGTTATTGATGGCATTTTGAAACTATGACCACAATTGTTATATTGTAAAATGTTCCCCTAGGACTTTTACCTCCTAAGTTTAGCTCCTAGGTCCCTTAAATTTAATCATGCATGTTAAAAATGAATCCTAGAGCAAAATCCCCCAAAACCCATGTCAAATGGGACTAAGGTGACCTTTGTGAAGTTAATCCAGCCCTAAAATAGGTGTTTGGACAAGGGCGCCTGCACCCTGCACCCTTGTCTTGCCCTATTTTGTCAGGGCCCAAAATTTAAATGTCAGCAAAATGATCGTTAAAGGTTTCCCTTGTCAACATTTTAAGTTTGAATTATGAAATTATAGTGGGAATGCATATATATTCATGTTTAGGAATTCATTTTACACCTAGATGGATAATGTGAACTTGTGATCTTGTGCTAAGGATATTTAAGGCTTTCATTGTTTTGCAGAGAAATTTTGTGTTGTGTTTGTTCATATTTGTTGTAGATTTGTCTTCATCAATCCATCTCCTCATGGTGTAGAAGATCTTCATCTCCCTATGAGAGCTTCACCTCTGAGGTGTCATCTACTTTGTGTTTTCAATTTGTAATATCCCTCTTACAAATTGATTGAATTTTTTTTGACAAATTCACTATAAATATCAATTAAGAAAGCATATAAAATGGATATATCATAAACCATTAAATATCACAATTACAAAGCTTTATTGAACCTTCAAAGATGA
The DNA here is from genome assembly GCA_027924645.1 of Cunninghamia lanceolata. Lineage (NCBI taxonomy): Eukaryota > Viridiplantae > Streptophyta > Pinopsida > Cupressales > Cupressaceae > Cunninghamia > Cunninghamia lanceolata. Next base: position 2,052,602 of record BSBN01000696.1, on the reverse strand, counting down.
TTAGTACGAAAGATAATACTTGTTACAAATATCAGACTATCTCTATTTTATATCAGACCTTATTCCAAGTACAAAAGTACATCAAGAACATAACAAAACCCTAGCATATGATTGCCAAATGGTGGAATGATGTTTTCAGTCCAATAAGAATGAAATGATGACTTCAACTGAGTCTGAAACCCTTCCTATTCTCTACTATTACAAATTATCATAGTGTTGATATAGTCTAGTCAACAATAACATATGAATTCTCATCAATATCTTCTCAAATATCAAATCAGTAGGTCTGGAAATGCCTCCAGAAGACCTCTAACATCAAATGTTGTCAACCTAATATGAAATTTGCTTCTGAATCAGACTATATCAGATCTTCAGTTCACTGATGCAAACTTGTAGATGGCTGGATTACGCCTAGATTTCATGAAAATGCCAAAATGCCTCCAAATGTAGGCGATGGGTCTCTAGTTATTCCTAGAGCCTTGCACTATCATCCAATCATGGAAATGTGTTAGGAAATCATGTTTAAACCTTCTCTTTACTTTGTTAGTGTATTACATTTGGATGTATATGCTTTGTAAGTTGTCCCGTCAGCATATTGTATTATCCCACATTCATGGGAAGTAATAGTTGTTTAGATTAGACTTAATATATAAGTACGTGTTGAGGCCAATGAAGGCATCCATGAATTTATTGTATTGAGCTTGCTCAAAGGAGGTTGTCCCCTCGAAGTGGCCTACGATCAATAAATTCCTTCTATGTTTCTGTTATTTATATATTTATATTATTTCGTCCATTTTTCATTATATTGTTGCAGAAGGTTCCTCTCATCTAGTACTAGAGTGCTTTCTTTGGCTCGCTGGGTGGAATTTCTACCAAATTTGTTTTCCACAATGGCCTCCAAACGTTGTGATTATTACAATAGTTCTTTTTTTTGCATCTATATTGTTCATTTCAATTGCAGGTATGGATAAAGGAATATCCCTATTTGCTTAACTATGGGAAGTACATGGGCATATAGCCCTAAACTCATTGTGAGGAGTACCATAGGAACCTTGAAGTAGCTGGCCCATTGAGAGGACTTGCCAGCAAAAAGGGCAATGGCCCCTACCTGATTGATTAGTTCCCATCCATGAGGTAAACTAAGAGCTGTCATTTGTGGCAAAGCAGTTATCAGTTTTACCTGAGCTATGGAATGAGGGGTACTACCCCAATACGCAAGTCATTAGATAGCATTGGTGGCCAAGTGACTCCCCTAAGCCTTTAGGCAACTAAACATACCTAGGGCCCATATCTATTGATAGCCAGCAAATTGTAGATTGAATCCATCCAAAGTCATTGGCAGATCGTTTCCAGAAAAAAAGAACCATTTTTCACATATCTTCCTTGCTTTAGCTCCATTTCCTCTCAAAATTCACTAGAATCCCCAGAATTTCATTTTGCATATTTCCTTCCTTGAGGACCCTTTCCTAAATTCCACTTATTAAAGCCATAAATCCCACATTTGTCTATTTCTAGGGTTTGCATAACTTCTTCAATTCTCACCCAATAGCCTTCAAATTTTACCATAGTGGTCATTTCATATTTCTGCTCTTTTGTCCCTCTTCGACAAATTTTTCCATTCTTTCATCTTGCTTCTGAAATCCACATTTTCTTCTTCCCTTTCCCTTAGAAAGTGTCCAAAACCTAGTCAAACCCCAATTACCCATCAAAATTTTTCCCAAATCCAAATTTTCCTTTACTAAAAAAGTTTTCATTTTTGTTTTTCTACCCAATCCCAAAAAAATCTCTTGGCTATGGTTGTCACCCACATAAGAGAAAAAAAACATGGAGGATGAACTTGTAGTCCTCAAGACCAAACTCCAAGTTCTGGATGAAAAAATTTTCAGCCACAATCTTTAGCATTCAACCATGAACAATAGACGGCAACCAGAGTCTTCTATAGACATTGGGTTCTCTTCTTCTAGCAATTTTTGTGGGCCAAAGCTTGATTTTCCTTGCTTCAATAGTGATGATCCAACTGGATGGATATACCAGGTAGAACAATATTTCAGTCTACATAATACTTTTGATGTTAACAAAGTCCCACTTTCATCCTTTCATTTGGAACATGAAGCCCTTCAATGGTTTCGTTGGTACATCAAGGCTCATGAAGAGCTAAAATGGATAGATTTTTGCAAACTCATTTTGCAACGATTTGGCCCTATTGCTTTTGATGACTTCACAGGAGCACTCACTAAACTTAACTAAACAAGCACTATGAGAGAATATCAGACAAAATTTAAGAAGCTAGCCAATCACACAGAGGGATTGTCTAATGATTTTTTTAGGAGTTGTTTTGTCAGTGGTCTGAAGGATGTAATTTGATCTGAGGTTAAAATGTTCTGTCCCAGCACAATGATGGAAGCCCTAGGGTTGGGTAAGTTGGCGGAGGACAAGATCACAACTCAACAATGATCCAAATCCAGTTTTGTTCCATTTAGAAATACGGATTCCCAAAGACCTCAAATTATGCTAGCTCCTAGAACAACTCCTATCAAGCATTTGACTAAAGTAGAGATGTGGGCACGTAGAGAAAAAAGGCTTTGTTATAATTGTGATGAGAAATTCACTCAAGGACATAGATGTGTTGACCAAAAGTTCTATCTCTTAGATGTGGATTCTCCACTTGAAACTAAAGTTTATGCAGATGCTCAGGATACAGTAGATGATCAAGTCAAAACTTAGCAACCACTTGTTGACCCTACTTCTCAGGAAGATCATCCAAAGATCTCTCTCCATGCTTTAGTAGGAGTCACCACCCCACAAACCATGTAGGTCAAGGGTTACTTCAACAAGCTCCCTCTTCCAATACTCATTGATTTTGGTAGCACTCATAACTTCATCAACCCTTAGATCGCCAAGCAGGCTGATTATTTTGTCCATCCTTGCTCCAACTTTGAAGTCATAATTGCCAATGGGGGCACATTACCTTGCAAAGGGAAGTGTCACAATGTGCGTATCTCTATTGGATATTATAACCTACACTCTGACATGTTTGCCTTGCCCTTAGGTGGATGTGATGTGGTTTTGGGTTCCCAATGGTTACGCACACTTGGACCCATCTTATGGGATTTTGCTAAACTTTGGATGCAGTTTTGAGACAAAAGGCACAACCACACATTGAAGGGCTTACAACCAGGGTCTCTCAACATCATAAGTTCACATTGCATGGAAAAGCTTCTTAAGAAAAATTCACATGGTGTCATTGCTCAGCTCCATTCTATTCAGATGCAACCATCAACGGTCTCCACTACTCCTTTTGATCTACAATGAATTTTGGATAGGTATGCATGTGTCTTTGCAAAACCAGTGGGATTGCCATTGTCATGACCAAAAGACCACCATATTCAGCTCCTTCTTGGAAGTGCTCCCCCCAACATCAGGCCCTACCGCTACCCATTTCACCAAAAGGAAAAGATTAAGATGCTCATTCAAGACTTATTGAAGCAAGGTATTATTTGCCCTAGTACCAGTTCCTTTTCTTCACTAGTTCTTCTTGTCTAGAAAAAAGATGGGTCATGGTGCCTCTGCATTGACTTCCAAGCACTTAATCACATCACAATCAAGTATAAGTTTCTGATTGCTCTTGTTGATGAGCTTCTTGATGAGCTTCATGGCACTCATTTTTTCTCCAAGTTGGATCTTTGTTCTGGGTATCACCAAATTTGAGTTCATGAGGATGATATCCCTAAAATAGCTTTATGCACGCATGATGGCCAATATGAGCTTTTGGTCATACTCTTTGGCCTCACTAATGCTCCTTCAACATTTTAGGCATTGATGAATAAAATATTTCAGCCCTACCTGCGGAAATTCATTCTGGTCTTCTTTGATGATATCCTCATCTATAGTAAAACATGGGCTGAGAATCTCCAACATCTGGCTCTCATACTACAACTTCTCTTTGATCGTCATCTCTATCCAAAATAGTCTAAATGTGTTTTTGGCCAGGAGGAAGTGGAGTATCTTAGGCATATTTTTTTAGCTCAAGGGGTTCGAGTGGATCCTGCAAAAATAGATGCCATGAAAAATTGGCCGCATCCTCAGACACTCAAGAGCCTCCATGGTTTTTTGGGCCTAACTAGCTACTATTTCAAGTTTGTCAAGGATTACGGGAAGATTACAGCTTCATGAATAGCTATGTTAAAAAAGGATTATTTTATCTAGACACATGCTACTGAGTGTGCATTTGAAAAACTGAAACAAGCTATGTGTACTACACCTATTCTAGTTATGCCAAATTTTTCCAAGGCCTTCACTATTGAGAGTGATGCTTGTGGCAATGGACTTGGTGCTATTCTCCTTCAAGAAGATCATCCCATTGTGTTCACCAGCAAAGCCCTTCTGGCAAAAATTTAGTACTCTCTACATATGAGAAGGAAATGATGGCTATTTTGCATGCAGTAGAGAAGTGGAGGCCATACCTACTAGGGAATCATTTTTGCATCAAGACTGATCACCAGAGTCTGAAATATTTTCTGGAACAACAGGTCTCCTCCCCAGCACAATAGAAATGGGTCAGAAAACTCATGGGTTATGACTATGAGATCACTTACAAGAAGGGTAAGGACAATTGTGGTGGATGCTCTTTCTCGTACATTTGATGACCAAGCTTCCACTTTAGCTATTTCTATGCTTGTTCCAAATTGGTTGGAATCTGTCTAGCAAGGCTATGTCAATGACTCTTTATTATATCAAATCATTCAACAGTTGGCCACTAACACTTCTATTGTACCGCATTACTCTTGGGATGGTGCTTCTCTGCGATACAAGGGTCATCTAGTGCTTCCCCAAAGCATAGATCTTTAGCAGGCTATCTTCTATGAACTCCATGCTTCTCCATTGGTAGGGCACTCTGGGTTCCTCAAAACTTATGAGCAGGTACGGTGTAACTTCTTTTGGAAGGGAATGAAAAGGGCAATTCAACAGATGGTGGCTGAATGTGATACCTGCCAACGTAACAAGGGTGAAATGGCACTCCTTCCTAGATTGCTCAAACCCTTTCCTATCCCTACACAGATTTGGACAGATATTTCTATGGATTTCATTGAGGGGCTCCCTAAATCTGGAAGAAAGTCAATGATCTTGGTTGTGGTTGATCACCTCTCCAAATATATTCATTTTGTGCCCTCAGCCATCTGTATACAGCCTCCTCAGTCACACAAATTTTCATGGACTAGATCTTCTGTCTTCATGGCATCCCTTCTTCCATTGCCTCAAATCGTGATGCAACTTTCACCAGTCATTTTTTGACAAAACTATTTCGGCACACTGGCACCAAATTGAAGATGAGTTTTGGGTATCACCCACAAACAGATGGTCAAACTGAAATTATCAACAAATGTTTGGAAACTTATCTTCATTGCTTCACCTCAGAACAACAACATCGGTGGGCAAAGTGGCTCCCTCTCGCTGAATGGTGGTACAATACCTCCTACCACACTACATCTAAAATGACTCCATATTAAGCAATCTATGGTCAAGCACCACTAGTGCTCCTTCCATACACCCCCAGTAGTTCACCAGTTCAAGCAGTTGACATGGTTCTCTAAACTAGGGATTAGATTCTTCACATCTTGTAGGACAATCTTCACATGGCAAGAAATCAAATGAAACAATAGGCTGATCAGTACCGTTCTGACCACACTTTTCAAGTTGGTGATATAGTTTTTCTTCATCTATACCCATACAAACAATCATCCCTGAAACTCAAAGGGAGTCATAAGTTGGCTTCAAAGTTCTATGGGCCATATAAGGTTCTTCAAAAGATTGGGTCAGTTGCTTATAATATGGAGCTTCCTCCTTCCCGCATTCATCCAATATTTCATGTCTCTTGTCTAAAGAAAGTTCTTGGCACTAACGTTAGAGCACAAATTGTTTTACCAGAACTAGATAATCAAGGATCCATCATTTTGGAGCCAGAGACAATCCATGATAGATACACTCGTTAGCTTCGCTCCTGATCCATCATAGAGGTCTTAACTTAGTGGCATGGAATGCAACTAGAGGATGCTACATGGGAACCACTCCTTTAGATTCAACAATAATTTCCACATCTAAAGCTTTGAGGACAAAGATTTTCTAATAGGGGGGGATATTAGGAACCCATGTTTAAACCTACTCTTTACTTTGTTAGTATATTACATTTGGACGCATATGCTTTGTAAGTTGTCTTGTGAGCATATTGTATTATCCCACATTCATGGGAAGTAATAGTTGTTTAGATTAGACTTAGTATATAAGTACATGTTGAGGTCAATGAAGGCATCCACAAATTTATTGTATTGAGCTTGCTCAAAGGAGGTTGCCCCCTCAAAGTGGCATGTGATCAATAAATTCCTTCTATGTTTCTACTATTTTTATATTTCTATTATTTCGTGCATTTTTCATTATATTGTTGCAGGAGGTTCCTCTCAAAATGTGACCATAAAAACCCTGTATAACAACTTGTTAGCTGAATGGAATGAAAAATCAGACTTTACAACATACCATAAACTCCACATTTCATTAATCAACTACCTTGGTTGAGCTTCATCATGACCAAGGGTTTCAACAACACTTACTCCACTCCAAATCACTCTAAATAACCTGTAAATTTGAACACCAATGGTGAATATTTGAGTGATATCACCTCTAAATCAGATATGGGGCCATCTCCATATCACAAGGGGTCATCTCCTTGTATAAAATCACTAGAAAATACAAATTTCCAGTAATAATATGAAATAGAAAACATACCAAATTGATCATTAGCTTCCAATTGAGAATGGAATCCTCAATATATACTCCTCATGGCCGAGAGCTCCTTCTCTTTGGCATTTTGGAACGAATTTTGGATTCCACCAATGATGTTCCTTGTTTTTGAACAATTTTAAATGTAATGCATCAAAGGAACTTTCATTTAAAATCATCTTTGTTTTTGTTAAATACATTTCACCTTGAAAACGCTTCTCCTTGAATGGATCGATCCTTCTCTTGGAAAGCAACTACAAATAACTCTTTAGCATTTAAAAATGTTAATTTGCATTTAAAACTTCTTTTTCTTGCCTTGGGTGATCCACAACCATTTAGCCAATTGCATTTAAAATCTTCATATTGCATTTAAATTTGTTCTTTTACATATCTGGCTGATCCTTTCTTAGCTGGATGTTGGCTTTTAGCATTTAAAATTCTCATTACCAAGTCATCTTGCATTAAAATTCCTTCAAATGATATTTTAAATGCCTTATCCTTTAATTGTTGGCTCTTATTGCAATGCAAATCCTCCTTAAATGCAAATCGATCCATATGAAGTGTTGCTCCATTCGCCTATACCTCTTGACACATTAAACAATGATTAAAATCTCTTCAATGTATTGACTAGCACAATCCACTATGCAAATCGCCATCTTGGCTAAGTCATCATAATAACAAATAGATATTGAGCAAATGTAATTAAATATTTCATTCGCTATCATCCACTTGGCACACTCAATCAAAAGACTAGTTGAGCCAACATCCCAGTTCTCCATGTATAAAATCAATCTCAAACTAGAAAATATTCCCTTATCAATACATTAGCCTACGGGAATAGATGATAGGCTAATCCTCAACACCACATGAAGTTACTCATGAAGTGGGGACATGATAGTCCTCCCTTCCCAGGATTACTTGTCCACAAGCAATCAAAGATTAGGATGCTCTAAAATATGTTCTCCTTCCCATGTAGCATCCTCCAACGGCAAGCCTCTCCGTCACACCAAATACTCCCTGATAACTCGGCTATGCAACTTGTACTCCCTCATATCAACAATACCATCTGGCTATAGTATCAACATGCCCTCTTCATCAAGAGATGGGAGATCAAGAGAAGAAACCACATGTTGTCCCTATGCCTTTTTGAGGCATGATACATGAATTACAATATGTATGCAGCTCCCTAGTGGCAATTCTAACTCATATGCAACCTCACCAATTTTCCTTACAATCCTATATGGCCCATAAAACCTCAGCTTAAGATTCTCTGCACCACTTTTCTTCAAATAACTCTATCTATATGCTTGTAGGCACTAAAAAACCAAGTCATCCACCTCAAATGATCTCTCAACTCTATGCTTGTCTGCATAAATCGTCTATTGATTATGTGCATGCTGAATATTATCCTTAAGAACTCTAAGGATATCATGTGTGTCCTGCATCAACTCCTTATCTCTAGGAGCTCTACTATCATCAAAATCCAAATCAACAAAAGAAAGTGCATCATACTCATATAGTGCCTTGAATGGAGTCATGCCAATCGACATGTGGTAGGTGGTATTATAACAATATTCACCAAGATATAACCATCTCACCCAAGCACACTAATGTCCCACAACATGATTGCAAAGATATCCCTCAACCCACTTGTAGCATAAAAATATAAATTTCATTGAAAGATTTAAACTTTTGTGAAAACCCTAAATTTATATCAAAATGCACCAACAAAAGATTAAAGATAAGCACTATTGATAAACAAACTTAAATAGATGTTACAGATTGAAATTTGAAATGTTTGGAGACAGTTCAAAAGTGGTTCGAATAGTTAAACAGAATTTTGTTTGGTGAATGGTAAAGGGTAGGTAAAAGGTAGTTAGGTTTGTTGTAAATAATAAAATAAATTTATTAATTTTAATTTATTATTCACGGTAGGTGAAAAGCGAAAAGATTTAAATAATTAATTAAAATTAATTAAACCATATGATTAGGGATAGATTAAATAATAAATTAAATTTATTAATTTTAATTTATTATTTATGAGAGAGTTTAAGGAATATTTAATTAATTTTGCCTACCAAGTACTAACAATACGTTGCCAAAGCATGCATGATGGCAAGCATCTTGTCATAGGTGGAATATAGGCACTCCACATCTCTTAATTTCCTACTCTCATATGCAATGGGATGCCTATTCTACATCAACACAGCTCCAATACCCTCACCTAATGCATCACATTCAAGAATAAAGGACTATGTAAAATCTGGTAGTGCTAATACCTCCTTGAGTTGATCAAAAGTTGCTTGTGCCTTAGAGGACCAAGAGAATGCCCCCTTCTTAGTGAGGTTTGTCAATGGTGCTACCAACTATGAAAATCCTCTAACAAACCTCCTAGAATAACTGCAAAGACCCAAGAAACCTCTCAACTCAGAAATGTTCCTGGGAATAGGCCACTCATGTATTTCTTTGATCTTCTCCTCTTGTACTCTAACTCCATTAGCACTAATCATATGCCCTAAATAGAGAATCTCCTCCATCCCAAAATCACACTTGGAAGCCTATGCATATAATGGCTGTGCCTCCATGACTCCAAGTACCTCATCAAGATGTTGAAGATGCTCATTCAATGTCTTACTATATATCAAAATATCATCAAAGAACACCAATAAGAATGTACACAACTACTTATTGAAAACATGATTCATGCAAGACTGAAATGTAGTAGGTGCATTAGTAAAACCAAAGGGCATAACAAGAAACTCATAGTGTCTATAGTGGAATCTGAATGTTGTCTTAGGAATGTTCTCCTCACAAACATGCATCTGATGATATCCTGAATGAAGATCAATCTTGGAGAAATACACGGCCCCGTGTAGCTCATCTAACAACTCATTGATCGTAGGTATGGGGTACCTATTTTTTATTATCTTCTTGTTCAGTGCCCTATAATCAATACACATCTACATAGTACCATCCTTCTTCTTCACCAACACCACCGAAGAAACAAATGGACTAGAAGATGGGCGAATGTGTCCCATATCAATCAACTCCTTAATTATCTTCTCAATCTCAACCTTGAAGTGCCTAGGATGTCGATATGGTGCAATATTGATGGGCTTGGTCCCATCCTCCAACTCAATCACATGCTAAAAACCACGATCTGGTGGCCTACTTAGAGGAATGTCACTAAACACCTTACTGTACTTATCCAATATAGATTGGATATCTACATGATACTCACCATTGGAAGAAGACTCTAGGTGTACCATCCGAAATAGCTCTCAAAATAATCTTCCTCCCTTTGTGAATTAACTCTATCTCCATTTTTTCAAGTCCTGAATATACCAACCGATAGAATGCAACCATTGCATTCCCATTACAACATCAATCTCTGAAAGTCCAACCATGTAGAAATCATCTGTTAATGTGTAATCACCCATCTGAATACTAAGTTGTGGAACCCTCTTCTAACAACTCATAATAAAACCATTGGTCACAACTACTATTAAGCCCTCAAATTCCTCTACATGTAGTCCTCATCTCATAACCAAACCCTCATCAATGAAATTATGAGTAGCTCCACTATCCACCAAACATGTGATCCATTGTCCATTAAGAACTCCCTTAATCTTGAAAGCATGATATCTAGGGACTCCTGAAATAGTAGCAATAGTAAATGGATCACATGTGTCTCCTACCTCAAGCTCCAAAGTAGGCTGATCATCATCATGGCATGAACTTGTATCATCATGTGTCTCACTATCACCCTCAAAAAGTACCTCAATAAAATGTGCTTTTCCTTTTCCAAGGCATTGATGTCCTGGTTCCCATGGTTGTTTGCAAGAAAAGCATAACTTCTTCTTTCTCAATTTATCTCTCTACACTGAAGTAGGACTAGGTTTGAAAGGCTGAAATGTCTTCCTCTGATTAGAACCTGAGCCCTTAAAAAAACTTTTCTTTTGGTTTTGAAATGAAGTAGGATAGGTGTCAAGATCAAGTGCAAGATATATAGCCTCATCCAATGTCTTAGGCTTATGTACCTTCACCAATCCTCTCATTCTATCATTCAAACCCTCAACAAACAACATTGTCACTCTTCTTTCTAGCATTTCAGGAACCATAACAACAATCTTTTGAAATTCATTAATGTAGGAGTCTACTTTAGAAACCTTTTTCAATTTTGCCAATTCCCTGTAGTAGATTTCTATGTCCTTCCTGTCAAACTTGTTGATGACCTATGAGTGAATTCATCATATCAAGTAACCATAGCATGCCATTGTTACACAAGTCCATGATGCCGCCAATCATATGCCAAGCCCTCCAAATGTATAGTAGCAAAGTGTATGGCCTTTTCTTCACTCAATGGTTTGAGTGTAAGAAAGGTATCAAGCTTATGAATCCATGCTCTAGCACTCACCTTACCATTGCCATCAAATTAGGTAAAGGAACCTTATTCAATGCCTCTTTGTACTCAGATTCCTTCTTTTTAGGTTTTTGCTCCTTTTTCTTCTTCTTTTCACTCCTTTGGAACATGAATTGATTGAAGTTTAGGTCTCACCTAACATCAGGTGGGAGTATACGATATTTATCATGTGCAACCATAATATCATTGGTGAGAGTAACATTTGCCTCCTCATTCTCTGAAGGTATCTCCTCAATCACTACCTCAAATCTTGGATGAAGCACTGTCTATCATCAACTGTTGTAGTTTCTCTACTTGTAAATGTAGGAGTAGGAGTAGGCTCTCTATGTGTATGTCTCCTTGTATCTCTACTTGTATCTGAATCTGCTCTATCTGCAATGCTAATTCTCCCACTACTTACACTCCTTGATCTCCTAGAATGTGTATCTCTTGTCCTATCAACAAAAGTGTCCAAACTATTTTGAAATTGATGAAGCATTTGTTGCATAAACTCTTGTTGTTGTTGAGCAAAAGTAGTCAAGAAGTCCTCAACATTTGGCTGACCTTGTTCCCTTCTAGGAAATTCATTACTATTGTTGCCACTATTACCACCTCCTTCAGCCATGATTGGTTGAGTAGCTATATTGACATCTCCTTGTTGAACTTGTCTACCTGTCCTTCTTGTAAAATACCTGTGTGGTCCAACTTCTCTTGGATGCATAACCCAAAGGCTGGCAGAATCTTGGCTCTGATACCACTGTAATATCCCTCTTAGAAATTGACTATTTTTTTTCTAAATTCACTATAAATATCATATAAGAAATCATATAAACTGAATATATCATAAACCATCAAATATCACAATTACAAAACTTTATTGAACCTTCAAAGATGATTAGTACCAAAGATAATACTTGTTTTTCCAAATATCAAACTTTCTTTGTTTTATATTAGACCTTATTACAAGTACAAAAGTACATAGAAAACATAACAAAACCCTAGCATGTGATTGCCAAATCATGGAATGATGTTTCCAATCCAATAAGAATGTAATGATGACTTCAAATGAGTCTGAAACCCTTCCTATTCTCTATTGTTACAAATTATCAGAGTACTGATATAGTCCAGTTAGCAATAACATATGAATTCTCATCAATATCTTCTCAAATATCAAATCGGTAGGGCTGGAAATGCCTCCAAAAGACCTCTAACATCAAATGCCTTCAACCTGATATGAAATTTGACCCTAAATTAGATGGTATCAGACATTTGGTTCACTGAAGAAAACCTATATATGGTAGGATTATGCCCAAATTTCATGAAAATGCCAAAATGCCTCCTCCAAATGTAGGTGATGGGTCTCTAGTTATGCAAAGAGCCTTGCAATATCATCCAATCATGTAAATGTGACCATAAAAACCCTGTATAACAAATTGTTAGATGGCTAGAATGCAAAATTAGACTTTACAACATGCCATAAACTCCACAGTTCATTAATCAACTACTTTGATTGAGTGTCATCATGACCAAGGGTTTCAACAACATTTATCTCCACTCCAAATCTCTCTAAATAACCTACAAATTTGAACTCCAATGATGAATATCTGTGTGATATCACCTCTAAATCAAATATGGGGCCATCTTCATATCACAAGGGGTCATCTCCTTGTATAAAATCACTAGAAAATATAAATTTATAGTAATAATATGAAATAGAAAACATACCAGATTGATCATTATCTTCCAATTGAGAATGGAATCCTCAATATATACTCCTCATGGCTGAGCACTCCTTCTCTTTGGCATTTTGGAATGAATTTTGGATTCTACCAATGATGTTCCTTATTTTTGAACAATTTTAAATGTAATGCATCAAAGGAACTTTTATTTAAAATCATCTTTGTTTTTATTAAATACATTTCACCGTGAAAATGCTTCTCCTTGAATGGATCAATCCTTCTCTTGGGTGGTAGCCACAAATAACTATTTAGCATTTAAAAATGTTAATTTGCATTTAAAATTTCTTCTTTCCTTTGGCAATCCACAACCATTTAGTCGATTGCATTTAAAATATTCATATTGCATATAAATTTGTTTGTTTGCATAGCTGGTTAATCCTTTCTTAGTTGGATGATGGCTTTTAGCATTTAAAATTCTCATTACTAAGTCGTCTTGCATTAAACTTCCTTCAAATGATATTTTAAATGCTTTATTCTTTAATCGTTGGCTCTTATTGCAATGCAAATCCTCCTTAAATGCAAATTGATCCATATGAAGTGTTGCTCCATTTTCCTATACCTCTTGACACATTAAACAATGACAAAAAATCTCTTCAATGTATCGACTAGCACAATCCACTATTCAAATCGCCATCTTGGCTAAGTCATCATAATAACAAATAGATATTGAAAAAATGTAATTAAAGATTTCATTTTCTATCATCCACTTGGCACACTCAATCAAAAGACTAGTTGAGCCAACATTCTGGTTCTCCATGTATAGAAATAGACCAATATTCTAGTTCGCTATGTATAAAATCAAGCTCAACCTAGAAAATATTCCCTTACCAATACATTAGCCTATGGGAATAGATGATAAGATTGTTAGATTTAGGGCAGACAACAGAGAGGGGGGGTGAATCAGTTGTACAAAACTTTCTTCCAATTAAACACTTAACTTCACATTGTTATTTAGCAGCATAATAGTAAATCAATCATGGAAACATAATGCAACAAATTAAGAGTAAAAACACATTAACACATGAGACACCAAGATTTTGACGTGTAAAACCCAGTTAAGGGAAAAACCATGGGGTGATTAACCCAAGAATGTATTCTATGTTAGAAGAATAGAAAGAACAAAATGGAACATGCCAATTAGGGCTCACTGCCTACAAGAGACTCATTGTCTACCAAGAAATAAGTATCACCTACTTGAATTGGAAAGTAGCATCTTCACCATGCTTGAATCAGTTCCATTTAAGCCCAATACTTCTGCTTTGCCTTCTACTCTTCTCCTTGCTACCACACTCTCATCTTTGCAACGACAACCTTGAAATGACTTTACAATCCCTAATTTATACAAGACATCAACTTAGGAACAATCATCTAAGTCGGTAAACATCCATAAGAACAATCACAAGATGTGTAACTCATCTGGTCGGTCAATCTTAGAAAGAACACCATCATCTAGAAGTTATTCTTCAATTCTGAGCTCCAACTTCAATGCAGACCACCAACATGAACTGGACACAATCCAAAGACCTCCACAAGCTTGCCTAAATCACCAAGAACATCCACTCTTCATCTTCTTACTGAAATCCTTCTCTCCTTCATCTGGAACCATAAGAACATAGTCTGTCATTACTATCACAAAGGAATAGATGCTTGTGGACCTTTAAACCATGAACCAATCGAGTTGACACTTCACAAAGACTTCTTCAACACTCCCTCAAATCCGTAGAACAGGATAATGCATTTCCGGATCTCACCAGACCTATCTGTATCACTCTGTCACCACTGAACACCTGTCGGAACTGGTTTTACTTGAGCAACCACAACTTCTTCAAGTCTTCATGTGGACCTCTAAAATCTTTATTGGATCACCTCAAGACACATATCTACCAACCCTTTGAACTGCATCCTCTGATCCTTATCCTATCTTGGACTTTTACCTTACTGTCATCACTGTTCTTTACTTGTTCCTGATTGAGAGTAATTTTCTCAATATCCTTAGCACTCAGCTCATCCAATCCTTATCATTAATGCAATAGGAGTATGTTGACATCAATGACAACACCGGTTAGGCCCATACTGGCAACAATCTCCCCCTTTGTCATTGATGGCAACATATGATGTGAAAAACTGTTTTCACCATCAAGACAAGAACTTATCCTTACTAGCATAACTCCCCCTATTAGCAACAATCATTCACATGTCTTCTCTCTCTTTCCTGCTCCCCCTTTGATCAGCAACCACTAATTTTTTACATGTCTTTTCTCCCCCTTTGACATCAATGGCAAAGGGCACATACTTGCAATTCCTCCACTTTAGAATCATACCTACTACTCCCCCTGAGTAGCAGCTCCCATCATCAATTTGGACCACAAGATGTGACTGTGATATCCACTAGATTGATGCACATCGGTGCATCTTAGTTCATCACCAGAGGGGCAATAACCCCTAACATTTCCCTTAGATACTCAAAAGAGTCCTTAGGTAGAGGTTTATTAAAGATGTCTGCAATCTGATCCTTGGAAGGCACAAACTCCAATCTGACTTCATTCTTGTTCACTTGCTCTCTCAAAAAGTGAAACTTTATGGAAATGTGTTTAGTTTTTTAATGCAGCACCAGATTCTTGGATATATTTATTGCACTTGAATTATCACAGAAGATTGTGATAGGTTCCTCATACTCCACTTTAATATCTCTTAGCATCTTCTTCATCCACAAAACTTGAGTGCAACAACCTGCTGCTACAATATACTCTACTTCAGGTGTAGATAGAGATATTGCCTCTTGTTTCTTGCTAAGCCAAGAAACCAATCTCTTTCCTAAAAAGAATGCTCCACCACTGGTACTCTTCCGATCATCCACATCTCCTGCCCAATTCGAATCTGTATATGCATGGAGAGAGAAATCATGATCCCTAGGATACCACAAACCATACTCAATAGTCCCTTTTAAGTATCTAAAAATCCTTTTGATTGCCATGACATGAGATTCTCTAGGATCAACCTAGAATCTAGCAACAAGACCAACAGTCTACATAATATCTGGTCTAGTTTGAGTGAGATACAACAATCCTACAATCATTGACCTATACTTTGTTTGATCTACCTTAGGAGAGTCATCATCTTTTCTCAAATTACATCCAGTTGCCATGGGAGTATTTATTGGCTTTGAATCTTCCATCCCAAATTTCTTCAACAATTCTTTCACATATTTGGACTGAGAAATGAAGATTCCTTTTTTTGTTTGAGTGATTTGTAAACCCAAAAAGAAATTCATTTCCCCAAGCATGGACATCTCAAATTCACTTTTCATTTGATTTGCAAAGGTTTTGTACATACTATCTCTTCCTCCAAAAATGATATCATCAACAAACACTTCAATAATCAGGATATTTTCATGATCAATTTTGAAATACAAATTACTGGCAGCAGTACCTTTGTTGAAACCAATCTTCAAAAGATGTTTATCCAATCTTTCATACCAGGCTCTTGGTGCTTGATTCAGTCCATACAGTGCTTTCTTCAATTTGCAGACCAAATCACGATGATTAGACA
Source organism: Cunninghamia lanceolata (assembly GCA_027924645.1). Classification (NCBI taxonomy): domain Eukaryota; kingdom Viridiplantae; phylum Streptophyta; class Pinopsida; order Cupressales; family Cupressaceae; genus Cunninghamia; species Cunninghamia lanceolata. The sequence continues at coordinate 2,036,141 of BSBN01000696.1, read as the reverse complement.
ACTGAAATCCATCTGGTTGCTCAATGTACACTTCTTCTTCCAAGTCACCATTCAAGAAGGAAGACTTGACATCCATCTAATACACTTTGAAATCTTTGAAGGCAGAAAATACAAGAAATAATCTGACTACTTCAATTCTTGCCACCGAAGCAAAAGTTTTTTCAAAATCAACTCCTATTTGAGAGTAGCCCTTGCAGACTAATTTGGCTTTATTTTTTATTACTTCACCAACTTTAGTTTGTTCTAGAAGACCCATTTGGTTCCAATCACATTCTTGTTTCTAGCTCTTCTTCCATTGCTTTAGTCCAATTTTCATCATTGCAAGCTTCATTCACTAACTTAGGTTCAATCTTTGAAATCAGACAATACTCATCTGAATCTTGAGCAATTCTCCTTCTTGTTTGTACCCCTTTTCTTTTGTCACCTATGATCTGATCTTCAGAGTGGTTCAGTCTTACATACCTTGGAACTTTAGGAGTTTCTTGCACTTCTAATTCTCGATTAGGCTCATTGAGACTCATCTCTTCTTCCTGACTTACCGGATCAGTTTGTATCTATTTTTTAAAAGAGGCTTGGGCAATTTGAATCAGAGCATCATTCTGATCATCTTCATCATAAAATCTTGAGGTTTTTTCAATTCCTTCATCAACCTTCACATTTGTACTTTCTATAATCTTTCTCAATCTCTTGTTATAACACTAGTATGATTTGTTTTGAGTAGAGCAACCCAAGAATATTCCTTCATCACTTCTAGCATCAAACTTACCTAGATCTTCATCTCTTTTAATGTAACATTTGCTACCAAAGACTCTAAAATATCTTACAGTTGGAGTGATGCCAAACCAAAGTTGATAAGGCATCTTACTGGTATTGCTTCTGATTTGGATTCGATTGAGAGTATAGACTACAGTGATGACGGCTTCTCTCCAATAGACTTGAAGAACATTTGCTTCTATCATCATTGTCCTAGATGCTTCCTGGATGGTCCGGTTCTTTCTTTGCACTACTCCATTCTGCTATGGAGTCCTAGGGGCAGACAACTGTCTCTTTATTCCATGTTTCTCACAGAACTCTATGAACTCACCGGATGTGAATTATCTACCTCTATCAGACCTCGGACATTTTAATTTTAATCCAGTTTCATTCTCTACCATAGCCTTGAATATTTTGAATTTCTCAAGAGCTTCTAATTTCTCTTTCATAAAAGTTACCCACATCATCCGAGAATAGTCATCAATTAATAACATGAAGTATCTATCGCCTTACACACTCCTGACTCTTGCCGGACCACATAAATCAGTATGAACTAAGTCTAATAATCTGATAGAAGATTGTTCCTTGCTTTTTAATAAGACTCTGCTCTATTTACCCAACTCACATTCCTTGCACAAACTATTTGTAGGTTTCACTAGTTTTGGAAGATCTCTTACAGCCTAAGTGTTGCTTATCTTGATGAGATTATCAAAATACACATGACACATTCTTCTATGCCATAACCAACTTTGATCAATTTGCACAAATAGACAACTTTTACCAATACCAACTAAGTGGAAGATATTACCTTTAGTTTGAGTACTAGATGCAATCTTTGTTCCAAAACTTTCAAAGATCTTGCATTTACCATTCTTGAATTGGAGATCATAGCCTTTGTCCACCAATTGTCCAACACTAAGAAGATTATGCTTCAATCCTTCAACATACAGTACATTACTAGTTTTGTTCCTTCCATCAAAAGAAATAGTTCCTCTTCCTCTAATTCTACTAGTAGAATTATCACCAAACTTTACCACTCCTCCTTCATACCTTTCCAAATCTATGAACTTGTTTTTCTCACTTGTCATATGGTGAGACCATCCACTGTCAATGACCCAATCATCCTTTTCTTTAATTTGGGCAGCTAGAGCTCTTTCCACAACTTTATGATTGATAGATTCAGAGGGCATTGGATCTTCTTCCTTGATGGCAATGAACACCTAGTCACTTCCAAATTTGTCTCCTATCTTTGATTCATCATCTGTTACTCCTTCATTTGTCATCTTCCTCATGAACATAGTAACAGTTCTTTTGGAACCTTGATCTGTTAGAATTTAGCCTTGAAACTCTTTCCGGACACCTTGAGGCAAAATGACCAATCTTATTGTAGTTGAAACACTTAAAAGGCAATTTCCCTTCATACTTACCAGATCCTCTTGGTACCCTTTTTGCAATGAGAGCTTCAAGGTGAGCAGTTTCAACTTCTTCTTCTTCCAGTCTTTTCTTTCTTTTTCATACCATGATAATTTCCTTGAAGAGTTCTCTCCCAGATCAAAACTTTGTTTACCTTTTACAGAGGTATTGGCTTTGAATGCAGATTTAGTCTTGGGGGGTCATCTCCAAACTCAGTCATTTCAAAAGCAGCCAATTTACCAACCAATTGATCTCTTGTGACAGTTGTATGGGCTCTAAATTCTTCAATGGCAGCAACCTTGATTTATAAGAAGTAGGAAGGGATCTAAGAATTTTGCCAACAATCTCATCTTCATCCAAGACTCCACCAGCATTCCTAATTCCACAAATAATCTCATTTACTCTTGGCATAAAAGTAGTAATATTTTCATCATCTCTCATTTTCAGATTTTCAAATTTCCCTTTTAGACTCTGTAACCTTGCACTTTTAACATACTTGTCTCCTTCATGTAGAAGTTCCAATTTTTCCAAAATTTCAAAAGCAGTTGGTAGATCAATAACATTTGAGAGCTCTGAATTAGATAATGCACTTAGAAGAGCTTCTATAGTCCACAGATTATTTTCAGCATCTGTGATTTCATTTCAGGTTTTCGAACCACCTTGTGGAGGTGTATACTTTGTTGTAACCATGTTCTAGTATGCCATTCCCATTCACTGCAAGTGACATTTCATGTGACCTTTCCAAAGATTAAATTTGGTTCCATCAAGCTTCAGACTATCCTTCTCGTATGACGACATCCTAGATCTCCTCAAGCAATTAAGCCCTTTCTGAGGAACTTGGCTCTGATACCAATTGTTAGATTTAGGGTAGACAACTAAGAGGGGGTGAATCAATTGTACAAAACTTTCTTCTAATTAAACACTTAACTTCACATTGTTATTCAACAGCATAATAGTAAATCAATCATGGAAACACAATGTAACAAATCAAGAGCAGAAACACATTAACACATGAGACACCAACATTTTGACGTTGAAAACCTGGTTAAGGGAAAAACCATGAGGTGATTAACCTAAGAATGTATTCTCTATTAGAAGAATAGAAAGATTAAAATGGCACATGCCAATTAGGGCTCACTACCCGAGCACACTGCTCACAAGAGGCTCACTGCCTACTAAGAAATAAGTATCACCTACTTGAACTGGAAAGTAGCATCTTCACCATGCTTGAATTAGTTTGATTTAAGCCCAATAATCTGCTTTGCCTTTCTCTCCTCTCCTTGATACCACACTCTCATCTTCGCAAGGACAACCTTGAAATGACTTTGCAATCCCTTATTTATACAAGACATCAACTTAGGAACAATCATCTAAGTCAGAAAACATCCATAAGGACATCCATAAGATGTGTAACTAATCCAGTCAGCCAATCTCAGAAAGAACACCATCATCTAGAAGTTATTCTTCAATTTCAAGCTCCAACTTCAATGCGGACCACCAACATGAACTAGACACAATCCAAAGACCTCCACAAGCTTTCCTGAATCACCAATAACATACACTCTTCATCTGCTTACTAAAATCCTTCTCTCCTTCATCCAGAACCTTAAGAACACAGTCTATCATTATTGTCACAAAGGAATAGATGCTTGCAGACCTTTAAACCATGAACCAATTGAGTTGACACTTCACAAAGACTTCTTCAACACTCCCTCAAATCTGTAGAACAGGATAATGTATTTCTGAATCTCACCGGACCTATCTATATCACTCTGTCACCACTGAACACCTGCCAGAACTAGTTTTACTTGAGCGACCACAACTTCTTCACATCTTCATGCAGACCTCTGAAATCTTTACTGGATCATCTCAAGACACATATCTACCAACCCTTTGAACTGCATTCTCTGATCCTCATCCTATCTTGGACTTTTACCTTATTGTCATCATTGTTCTTTACTTGTTCCTGATTGAGACTAACTTTCTCAATATCCTCAGCACTCAGCTCATCCAATCCTTATCATTAATGCAACAGGAGTATGTTGACATCAATGACAACAACAGTTAGGCCCATACTTGCAATAAAGATAATCCTCAACACCACATGAAGTCACTCCTAAAGTGGGGACATGACACAATCATTTATCATATCATTTGCTTTTGTCTCTATCCTACAAGGACACACACTCTCTCTAATAATGGTGTTCGAAGACTTGAATGCCATTCTGGGGCTTCACTGAGGCAAGATCCTTAACACCACAACCCCCAACTACTCTCTTGTAATTGTAGGTTATATGTGTCAGATCCTACAAAGAGGAGTTGAAGAGGATCATTGCAGAGCATAAGGATTCCAGATCTAAAGAAAAAGGAAAAAAATATGTCTAAAAGGTCAAGAACGCCCACTCTTTTGACCTCCAATTTTGTAGTGTCAAGAATCTTGGAGCAAGTTACTATTGTCACATAGAATTGCACCCAGCTTGGAGAGAGTCCAAGCATTCTAATGACATAATGGGAATGATCTCAAGGTGTGGGACCTTGCAATATGAGATCAGACTTCCAGAGAAGGTTGGTTCCTCATTCTAGGCCTAAAGCTTAGAGAAATTAACTAAACCTAGTGCTAATGCATGTGAGGGAAAAGGGATAGAAGGAAGAAGAAGGGGAAAAGGTGATGTACCAGATTTAACATGTAGTAGCTGACTTGAATCAACACAACATTGATCTCAACTCTAAAGAACTCACACAGACTTGCAATCCTAACCAATAAAGGAGCTATTTTACTCACAAGATAGATTATAATTTCAGGTAAAACATAGGTACAGAATACAAGAGAGGCAAAATATTAAAAGTATATTGATCATGAAGGTGAAATGAATATTATAGAGTAGAACAAATTGTAGCAAGAGTAGACACAAAGTAACCAATTACATTTATTGTTGAATAAAACTAGAAGACCTCAAAGGCCTAGCTTCAGGCACAATGCATTAGATTCTAGAGATTCCTACAATTGCATTACAAGGTTTGATTACAAAAATTTTGGTAGCATAACAACCCAGAAAAGCTCTCTTAAGATTATAAGACCATAAAATTTACAATGATCCTCCTCTCTAAAGACAACACTGAAATCAGTCATGGGGACCCAAGATAGCCCATACTCCATTTAATTCGCTGATCAAAAACCTCCTACAACTTGAATAGAACCCATAGCTCTGGCAAACTACGACATCTACAAATGGATGTTTGCATGCACGACTGATAGATTCATTCAAGAGGGGATGCAAAAGAGTCCTACCATGCACCTAAATATCTGAAATGTAGCTACAATTGTACCTCAGCATTGAAGAGTTGTACTATTCCATCCAACCTCCTTTGGCTCTGACTGTAGAATTGAATGTGGAGTATACCTACCCAATCAACAACTTATCCTAATATCCAGATATGCATATCCATATCCAGATCATGAATTTTGGATCATAATTTCAAAGTGTGGATTTTCCTCAAAAAGCCCACCAAATGGAAGAGGATGAAAATCTAAGTAATTTTGCCTTTAAGATCATGTGGAAATTCCTCATGATGAAGAAGATATTCACAGTCAAAGTTGTGGTCAATGGGCATATGGATATCCATGAATATCCACAAGGTCTGCACATTCATGAATATCCAAATGACATAACCTGATTGAACACAAGAGTATCTATATCTCGATATCTGGATACACCTATCAATTTTTCCTCAACAGTTATTCGAGCCATCATCCGCATGAATACCCGATGTCTGGATGTTAATTTGATATCCAGATATTAACTTAATATCCAGATGCTTCTTTATGTCCATGCCCATAGAACTAATGTCCATATTCTTATGACGTCACTGCATATTGGGAGGGTTAGGATATTAAGACTTGTCAAATATCCATGCCAGAATGTCCTGATTATGTCATCAACATAGAGAACTTTGTTAGAGAGGGGATTTGAATGACACCATCAAGACGCAAGCTCTATAGGATAATATGCTGGTGGAGGAATGTCTTGATGGTGTCATTGTCATATGCACTTCTTTGGGGAGAGGACCGAATGATGTCATCAAGGCATTCACCAAGGATCCAGACATTCAGCAAGGATTTGGACATTAGGAGATATCCAAATATTGACTAAGGTCTAAACATTCTAAAAATATTGGGATCTTATTTAAGGTCTAGATATTAAGATAATATTGGGATATTAACTAAGATCTAGATATCAACAAGGATTCAAAACTTATCCAAGGTCCAGATATTAAAATAATATATGGATATCCAAGTAGCAAATATCCATACCTACAAACAACTAAGTATGAAGATGGAGAAAACTTTGGAAAGGCAAACATTGAACACTAAAGGTTTCTGGGTTTTTTTAATTTTTTTGTAAGGGTTCTCAAGATGATTTTTTAGGGATTTTTGCAAGGCAGGATGCTGGGATTTGAAGAATTTAGAGCCTACAGTGCTATATTCCAAGGAATTTCAAGGATATTTTCAAGGTGAACTATTTGACTTAGGCAGAGTAAAATGGGTCAACATTTTGGTGAATCATGGGAATGTTTACCTGCTAAATGAAAGACTAATGGCCTTAAACATTCATTGGGCATGGGTTCAAAAGAGGACTGCAACAAGAACAGGGGAGTCGATAACTGAGCATGCCACTGAGACAAAACAAAAGAAACTAAGCATGTATCCTCCTAATGAGAATACAACAGAGTGCAAAGGCACCTATTGAAAGAAAATGTTTAACATATTTACAAGGTCTCACAACCATGCTAAAAGCAAGGTTTGAGATGAATCCCATTAACTAGGATTGGCATAATCTCTCCATTCAGCCTAGAGAGTTTATCTGCATCCCATTTTAGCACTAAATCTCCCTCACTGAATGTTCTTCTAGTAGATTTTTTATCAAAGGTTCTCTTAACTTGATCTTAATGATCTTCAAGGGTATTCATGGAAATATTCCTCTTCTCTTCAAGTTCCAACAATTCTGCAAGTCTAACCATCATGGCACCATGTTCCATTGTTTCCAGTTGCTACACTAGATTAGGAGAAGGTAATTCCAATGATAAAGGAAAACTTACCTCTCTTCCATACACCAACATGAAGGGAGAGTTACCTATCACTCTTTTGGGAGTGATTCTATTAGCCCAAAGAGCATTTTTCAACCCGAAGTGCCAGGTTCTTTGATTATCCTCCACTATCTTCTTGATGATTTTGATCAGATTCTTATTAGTGGATTTAGCCAAACCATTCCCATGTGGATAGTAATTAGATGAGGTCTTCATGTAAACTCCATAATTCAATGCCCATTCACTAACCTTAATGCTTGTAAAGGCCTTAAAATTATCAGATATGATGATGGATGGCACACCAAACCTCATAGCTATACCCTCAAGGAAGTCCACAATGGATGCTTCTGTGGCATCCCTTAATGCAACTTTCTTTTTCCACCTGGTGAAATAGTCGGTACCTATGAGAATCCACTTATGGCTAGCACTAGAAGGTGGATTAATTACTCTAATGAAGTCTAAACCCCATTGAGCAAAAGGCTGATCTATTTGGATTGGATGAAAGGGAAGAGCTGTCAGCCTCCACTTTCCAACAAATAATGTGCATTCCTTACATTTCCTTATCCATCTATGTGCAATACTGAATAGACTAGGCTAGTAATAACTAGCTCACATGATTTTAATTGTAGTTGTCCTTGGGGAATAATGGCCATCGGCAGGACCACTATGAAATTCTTCTAAGACCCTAGAGGTCTGATTTTGAGTATTCACACCGAAGAAGAACTCCATTGATGTCTCTTCTAAATAAGACACCATCAAAAATAACATAACGGATGGATTGGAGTCTAAAATACCTTCTTTTGGCCTGATCCAATCCATCTAGACATCTACCTGACTATAGAAATGTGAACATGTCATGATACCAATTAGTTGGAGTATGAGGCTCAACTTGTTGTACCTCTCCTTGGGTGTATATAGCGTCTACTTTGTCCTTGACATCTGCTGCCATTTGTTCACATAAACCTTTGCCATGAACCAACCTACTAATGTTGAAGTTGATATCATACTCCATTACCTTTGTGATCCACACAACTCTCTTTTCATTGATATCCCTACTTAAGAGGAATTATTTCACACCCATGTGGTTCACCATCAACTGAATTTCTGTTAGAAAGCATATGCCTGAACTTTTTTAGGGCCTTCACTACAACAAATACCTATTTTTCCATAAAATCATACCTTAGTTCATATTCTTTGAGAGGCTAGCTGAAAAAAGCAATTGGTTGTTCTAGCTTCTCCTCATTTAGTTGTGTCAGGACAACTTATATACCCTCCTTGTCTCCAAAGGCATAAAGAAAAAAATCCTTCTTGTAACTAGGGTTTATCAGTGTAGGGGCCTATGCAATAGCGTGCTTGATGGCTTCAAAACTATCTCTACCTTCCTTGGACCAAGTGAAAGCAACATTCTTTTTTAACATAGGTGTGAGGGGTGTTTCTATGGAAGCAAAGTTAGGTATGAACCTCCTCACAAAGTTGATCTTACCTAGGAAGATTTGCAAGCCTTTCTTATGATTAGGAAGAGGAAGAGTCGAAATGGTACTTGTTATTTCTAGATCAATGGCCAATCCTTCCTTGGAAACCATATGCCCTAGCAGTTTGCCCTCTGGAACAGAAAATACACACTTTTTTGGATTCAATGATATCCCATATTCCTTGCATCTTTCAAAAACTTTTCTCAAATGACCCAAATGGTCAGCTGCATGCTTAGAATACATAGTCCAATCATCAAGATACACTAGAATAATATCATTGATTAGGCCTTTGAAGGCTAGATCCATTGCTCTCTGAAAAGTTGCTCCAGCATTTGTCAATCCAAAAGGCATCTTTTGATAAGCCAAAGTACCCCACTTGGTGGTAAAGGCTATTTTGTATTGATCTAATTCTTTCACAAGAATCTGATTGTAGCCTAAGTAGCCATCTAGGAGTGAAAACCTTTCAATACCTGCTACTATTTGTAAAATCTTCTCCATGGAAGGGAGTGGATAGTGGTCCTTAAGTGAAGCCTTGTTTAAGTCTCTAAAGTCCACACATAATCTAATTTCTCCATTCTTCTTCCTAACTAGAACTAATTTGGATACCCAAGAGGAATGCTTAATGGGATAAATGATCTTAGCCTCTATGAGTTTGGATAGCTCCTTTCTCATTAATGGTTCTATTTTTGGATTGATTAGCCTTTTTTTTTGGTGGACAGGCTTTGCATAAGGGTCTAAATCAATAGTATGTTGGATTAAACCAGGATCAAAGCATTTTAAATCTCTATAATCCCAAGCTATCAAATCATTAAATTCATTACAAATCTCAATGAAACCCTACCTCTCTACTTGAATACATACCTTTCCATGTTTTAGGAATCTGCCTTGTGCGATTTCCACCTCTTCATAGTCTTCTTTTCTTACTGTCATGTTCATTTTCTCTTTCTTTGGCTGATCATCAACAACAAATATGCTTTCCAAGTGAGTAGCCCTCTGGGAAACTTGTTGGTCTTTAGCTAGATCACCTGGTCACCATATTGCTCTTGCAACACTATTGATTTTTAGCAGCAAACTCTACCTCATCTTGCAAAAAGTTCACAATTTGTTGATCACTTTCAAATACTTGTCATCTTATCACATTGTCAAGCACAACAGGCCTCATAATAACATTTACATACTGATATGAATTCTGCTTGACATTCTGAGGAATGTCAAACTGAGCACCAACTATGGCCAATCTATTAGCATCTTTGTTTTTCTACCTAGGAACTACCTAAATGTTGAAGGCATCAAAGTCTTCAATCAGGTCCCAGACCCTGTGCTTATATGACTTCAACAAGTCATTCTTTGAAGCACTTAGTTTTCTGATTTGGTGGATAACTAGTTCACTGTCACCAAATACTTGTAAAATTTGTATTCCCCTTTTTTGTCCCAGTTGCATGCCCTAAATCAAGGCTTTATACTCAGCTACATTGTTAGTACAGCTGAACTGTAATCTAAATAAAGAGAAATAAGTTTCCTTTTGGGGTGAAATCAGTACAACCCCAACACTTGCTCCATTTTTGCTTTTGTAGCCATCAAAGTATATCTACCACATCCCACTTGGGTCTGACTTTTCTTTTTCAAGATTGGGCATAGTAGCAGCCTCCTCATGGATACAATAAGTACCCGACCCTGTATCCTCTATGTTGTCAGGGGTGTCAAACTAAAAACAATTTTCCCACTCATCTAGTAGTATGTCAGGTATTTCCTCCACAAGGGTTGCAGCCTCATGCCTACTGCTATTATCATCTTCCAACTCATGGATTGTGCAATTCATGTTGGTTGGGTTGGGAGAGTAGGGTTCTATATGGTCATTTGCAATAGGCTCAGCCTTAATAGTCACTTTGGTGCCATATCTAGTCATAAACAACATGGACCAATTAGAAGATAAATACCCACATATTTTAGTAGTGAAATCTCGAGACAAGCATATGCCAAAGTATGCAAGGAGGTCAATGACTAAAATATCTTGTGAAACAAAGCAGCTAGGGCATGCGTGCAAGGTGAGTTCCAAACCCTTAATAACGCCTACTGTCTTCACAGTAGTACCATCTAATTGCACTACACCCTTATTCATAGGCTCATACTCTATACAAAACCTATCAACAATTTTTTTAAGCATGATAGAGGTACTTGCCCTAGAGTCTATCATATAATTGTGCAACAATTTTATCATCTATGATTAGGGAAACATAAAATGGAGGAGGCTTACTAGTTTTTCTTGTACTTGCTTCCTCCTTTGGATGGCATAGGTTTGTTGGAGTAGTTGTCTTTCCTTCTATCAACTCCACATTAGGCTGACTAGACTCTATTAGGGCCTCTTGGAGAAGATTCCTTTGGGCTAGAATTAGCAAAGCATCCCACATAGAGACATTTAAATTTGTCTTCTTCATCTAATCCACAATACTAAAGGGTATTTGACCACCCTTTTGTGGCATTTTAGTGATAACTAGATCACCCTTTGATTGGTGATTGGATTGGAGTGGCACTACTAGCATTGAATCTACCCTTACAATAGTCTGATCTACTTTCTTTGAAGGAAATTCAAGCACTTTCTCCTTTGCTATAACATCTGGAGACACATTAGGTATGGGAGTACGGGAAACTGGTAGCACTGAAGTATCTTTAGTAGCTCTTCTCTTTGCTCTTGTATTGAATGCTATGGGGCCAGTGCCTTGATTGACACCACAATAGTCATCAAGGGTCAAGTTCATCAAGGTAGCATTATGTTGCATTTGTTCTTGACCTCCAACCATTCCCCGATTAGTAGTGTAGACACCTAAAAATGTCTTAATCATCTAATTATCCTTTGACATCACCCATATCACTAATTTCTCATTTGATTAATTAATTAAATTTTTATTTAAGTAATTATCTCACCCAACACCTGAATCATTCACTCATCCCTCATCAATTCATCCATAAAATTGAATTAATTAAATTCAACTCAATAGTCACACATTACTAACATCATCCAATTAATTAATTAAATATGACATTTATATTTATTTGATTAAATTCTTCACTTCCCTAAACCTAATTAATTAGATAAATTATGTTTATTTGATTAATCAAGCCTACTAATTAGCCTACCCCTAACCTAGTTGATTAAATACCTATTATTTAATTAGCTACCCTAGCCTACATGACCCTTAGACCTAAATTAATTAAATAAATCATTATTTAATTAATTTTAATGCCTAATTAATCCATCTACTAATTTCCTCTAGCCATATTAATTAATCTAATCCTATTGATTAGCTTGGTCGAACCTCACTTAACACTCATTCCCACACCTCACAAATAAAAAATTAACTTTTATTCCACATAAGGTAATTTTTTATTCTCACTTGTCCTAAGCTCCATTAAATGAGCTCTTACATACCTAACTTGTCTTAGTCTCCATTAAAGGAAACTCTTCACCCTGTGAATTAAAAATTCACTTTGTATCCCCTTCATCTAACTTGTCTAAATCTTCATTAATGCAAACCCCTTCCCAATGTGAATTAAAAATTCACTTTTATTCTCATCCATCCAATCTTTTTGATCAAATCTAAGCCCTCCATCTTGCAATCAACCTCATCCATTGATCTCAACAACCATTCTCCACCATTGGATCAAAAACCTCTTCATTTTGCCTATAATTTCAAGCTTTCTCAAGCCATTTTATCATCCAATCTTTGAGTAATATTATTATGCTAAAATTTCTCTAAGCACCTCATCTTTAAGCTAGGCTAGAGTGACTTGCATTTGAGTTTTAGAGAGCATTTCACATTGAAGATATGGCCATGGGTGAAGCTAGAGCTTGTGGGTGCTAAGCTCTCAACCTTATCAAGGAGAAGGAAGATTTCAAGGTATAATGTGTGTGTTTTATGCATTTCATTTGTGTTTTTCACCTTGCTTGATTTCCCTATCTTCAGGTGGTAACTTGCTTCTCTAAAATTGTGGGTTGCTCCTACACTATCAAGGCATGACTGAACTGTCCACTATGGCACAAGTTTTGGTTATGTGGCTAATTGCAAGGATAACAACAGTCGCTATCTTGGGCTAGGTTGTTTTGAATTGGCACAAGGGGTCTAGAGGAACTTACTGCATTAGGGTTAACAATATTTAACAGTCTGATATAACTAGGATGCCCTTGTCTTTGCATGTTACCTTGGTATGGTGCCCTATTTTGTTGATAACCCTAATTGAAGGGTTGATATGTATGGTTGGAGAGTTGATAAGGCTTGTTTGATTGTGCATTTTGTCTCCTTTCCAATGACAATTGATTAGTCAACATCCTTATCTTGGCATCTTTATTTTCTGGCAGTTCAATTGAAGGTGTGATTAATGAAAGAGACAATAGGAATCGATGCCATAGCAGGCTGTATAATAGGGGGCTCTAGAAATAGAGGCATTGGTGGCCTTGGAACAATCTTCCCTACCTTAATTAGGCAATTTTCTTCTATTATTGTTGTGTCATAAGCATCAGGTAATACAGTCCCACCCATGGATTGAATCATGACAACAACATCTGGATTCAAAGACCTTAAGTAATAGATGAATGTTGTGTTTGGAGAGGGCTTCACTAACAAGGGAATTCTATCCCATGTTTTCTGATATCAATAGTTGAAGTCCACGATATATTCATGGGGTGCTCTCTTGATCGTAGCTAGTTGCTCCATTAATAACAAGTGGTCACTCCTGTCTTCAAAGTGTTGGCACAATTTAGTTCCCAATTCATCCCAATTATGGATGGAATTTGCTTGGAGACCTCTGTACCACTATAAGGATTTCCCCTTGAATGAAGAAGCTAGAAATATCATAGCCACATTGTTAGTAGTAACATGGTGGACTGAACAAACATTGGCAATGTCTTGAATGTGCTCAACAGGGGTAGTAGATTTCTCACTAGTAAAAAATGGAATAGATTTTAAGGCTGAAGTAGGGATGTCATCATACTATGCTAGGTCTAGAGGACTGTCCCCATGGGCTGCAACAAATGGGAGATTTCTATCCATATTAGGGTTATTCAGGTTGATTACAAGTATGCATAAGGTTCTTCTTGATTATTGAAACCTAACCTAAAAATTAACTGGAGGGGGAGTAGAATGAGCTCTTGAATGGGATGAATTGTTACATCTATTAGCTCTCATAGGGGATCTAGACAATCTATTTCTTCTTCTCCTATCAGCAAAAGAGAGTTCTATGAATTAGAAATTACCTCTAGAAGAAGACCTCGTCTGCACTCCAAGCATGAAATGTTTAATGATTGTGTAGGAACTAGATCAACAAAGTCACCAAGTGCCTATTGAACACTTTCACAATAGCAAATGAACTAGGAATGGCACCGAATCCTTAGTCCAGCTCTCACTCAGAGCAAAGGGTCCCATTAGGTGTGCTAGAAACTATTGTCACATAGAATTGCACCCAGCTTGGATAGAGTCCAAGCATTCTAATGACATAATGGGAATGATCTCAAGGTGTGGGACCTTGCAATATGAGATTAGACCTCCAGAGAAGGATGGTTCCTCATTTTAATCCTAAATTTTAGAGAAATTAACTAAACCTAGTGCTAATACATGAGAGGGAAAAGGGATAGAAGGAAGCAGAAGGGGAAAAGGTGATGCACCAGATTTAACATGTAGTAGCTGATCTAAATCAACATAATAATGATCTCAACTCTAAAGAACTCACACAGACTTGCAATCCTGACAGAGGTTCTAGAAGGGAAAATCCTAACCTATAAAGGAGCCATTTTACTCACAAGATAGATTATGATTTCAGATAAAACATAAGGACATAATACAAGAGAGGTGAAATATTAGAAGTATATTCATCATGATGGTCAAATAACCATTACAGAGTAGAACACATTGTAGCAAGAGTAGACACAAAGTAACCAATTACATTCATTGTTGAATCAAACTAGAAGACATTAAAGGCCTAGCTTCAGGCACAATGCATCAGATTCTAGAGATTCTTGCAATTGCATTACAAGGTTTGATTATAAAAAGTTTGGCAGCATAACATCCTAGAAAAGATCTCTCTTAAGATTATAAGTCCATAGAATTTATAACGATCCTCCTCTCTATAGCCAATGCTGAAATTGGTCATGGGGAGCCAGGACAACCCATACCCCATTCAATTTGCTGATTAGAAACCTCCTACAACTAGAATAGAACCCATACCTCTGGTAGGCTACAACCTCTGCAAATAGATGTTTGCACATAAGACTAACAGATGCATTCAAGAGGGAATGTAAAAGAGTCCTGCCATGCACCTAAAAAATCTAAAATGTAGCTGCAATTGTACCTCAACATTGGAGAGTTGCACTATTCCATCCAACCTCCTTTGGCTCTAATTGTAGAATTGAATGCAGAGTATACCTACCTAATTGGCAACTTATCTTGATATCTAGATATGCATATCCATATTTGAATCATGAATTTTGGATCATAATTTCAAAGTGTAGATTTTCCTCGAAAAGCATGCCAAATGGAAGAGGATGAAAATCTAAGCAATTTAGGCTTTTAGATCATGTGGAAATTCCTTAGGATGAAGAAGATATTCATGGTCAAAGTTGAGGTCAACAGGCATATGGATATTCATGAATATCCATAAGGTCTACACATTCACAAATATCTAGATAAAATAGCCTGACTGAACACAAGAGTATCTATATCCTGATATTCAAATGCACTCGTCAATTTTGCCTCAGCAATTAGTCAAGTCGTCATCCACATGAATACCTGATGTGTAGATGTTAACTTGATGTCTGGATATTAACTTAATATCTAGATGCTTCTTTATGTCCATGCCTACAGAACTAATGTCCATATTTTGATTATGTCACTAGATATTGGGAGGGGTGGGATATTAAGACTTGTCAAATATACATACCGGAATGTCCTGATGATGTCATTGGCATAGAGAACTTTATTAGAGAGGCGATTTGGATGATGCCATTAGGATGTGAGCTCTACAAGATAATATGCCAGTGGTGGAATGTCTTGATGATGTTATCATCATGTGCACTTCTTTGGAGAGGGGACCGAATGACATCATCAAAACATTTGGTAAGGATCTAGACATTCGGCAAGGATCTGGACATTCGACAAGGATCTGGACATTAGGAGATATCCAGATGTTGAGAAAGATCCAAATATCGACTAAGGTCTGAAAATTCTAGAAATATCAGGATTTGAGAAAGATCTAAATATTGACTAAGGTCTGACTATCAAGATAATATCTAGATATTAACTAAGATCCAAATATTGACAAGGATTTGAAACTTATCTAAGGTCTGGATATTAAAATAATATTTGGATATGCAGGCAACAAATATCCATACCTAGAAACTATTGGAATTAGACCAGACAACTGAGAGGGGGGTGAATCAGTTGTCCCACAATATAAACTGTTTCTACTTTTTAACCTTCTTTATTATCTTACTACCAGATTAATGATGTAAACATTAAAGTATAGATAAACAACATAAGAGCAGAAACATAATCATCACACATGACACCAAGATTTTGATGTGGAAACTCGGTTAAGGGAAAAACCACGGTGGGGGTTAACCCACAAAGATTTGTACGCTGTTAAAAGTACTTTAGAAAAATAGAAGGCACATGCCTTCAGGTGCACTACCCAAAGCTCACTACTCTAAAAGAGAGGCTCACTGCCTATAGAATTTATTTAGAATAGAATGAATTAACTAAGAAATAGCATCTACTTCATGCTTGGTTCAATTTCAATGAATGCTCAAGAACTTTTTCTTCGTCCCAAATTCTTCTTTACTAACTTCACACTCTATACTGCTCTCACTCCTTTTCTTCTTTGCTCTACTCCTGATCCTTTATTCAGATTTTATCTGTTTTGCTCAAGGATGCTTTTTAATAACTCTTCAACAAGTATTTATATGCTTCATCAACCTTGGAATGATCAACAAGGTTGGATAAACTTGACATGGATCATCAAACTGTCAGCCAAACACAATTGAGACTTGAATCTACTTCTACAACCACTCCACACTTCATAAAAATGCTCTTAAAGCATATACAACATGCTAGGAACATCTGGTCGGCCAAGACTGGAAAGAACATCAACCTCAAAGAAGAAATCTTCAATCAACAAGCTCAAACTTTAATGTAGACCTCCAACATAGTAGCCACACGATCCAGAGACCTCCATAAGCACATTGAAATCATCAATAACATTTACTCTAAACTATATTACTAGAAACATTTGTATCTTCCTCTGGAACCTCAAGAACACCATATGTCATGACTGTCAAACTAGAAAGATAGCTTGCAGACCTCCAAACCACAAACCATTGGAGTTGATGATACACACGGACTTCCCAAACATGGCTTCAGATCCACAGACCAAAATATTTCACTGTGGAGCAATCCAAACCAACTTACTGTTATATTGTCTCTTCTAAATACTACAAAATCTGGTTCTACTCTAATGGCCATAACTTCTTTAAATCTTTATGTAGACTTCTCAATTCTTAGTTGGAGCTATGATGGGTAAAAGTGGGATGAATAAAATTAATTAATAAAACTCAAAACATCAATGGAATATGAAGATAATAAGGATTTAAAAATAAGAGAAAGATACTTACAACCTTTTACCTTATAACTTCCATTGCTCGCCTATTCTTTCTTGATCTTTCAGTGACGAAGATGGCCCTCAAGAAGCTTGCTTCCTTGCTTCGATTCCTTAAGATGACAAAGAGAAATGGCTGGGATACTTGTTGTGTTGAAGATAAGCTTTAACACAATATGAAGTGGATGATAGATGAAGTGATGGTAGGGGTGCCAATGGCACGCTATGGTTTATGCAACATAAGTTTACTCGAAAGATGGATATAAATAAAGAGATAGAGTGTTGTATTTATAGAGTTGGGTGAGAGAAGATCAATGGTGGAGAAGAAGTAAAAGATCAACGAAGGAGAATGTTCGAGAGAATGTGCGTGAATAGAAGGACATGTGTCATTCAAAAAGAAGTTTTGTTGAGTTAACTACTTTCTTGATGAGGATGAGTTTTTATTTTCTTAAATTAGAATATATTTTTCTAATTTAAAAACAAAGTTGCTTTAAAGTTGCTATAACTCAGCTTTTGCTTTTGCATGACAAGAAGAATTTATTTTTAGAAGATAAGAAAGCATAATTAAATAAATAAATTTATTTAATTACTTGTAGATAATTTGGAAGAATAAATAAAATATTTAATTATATTTTATTTTTGGAGATTTAATTTAAATAAATTTTTATTTTATTTAAATTTGGAAGAATGAAAGATTTAATTAAATAATTGAAATTATTTAATTATTTAGAAGAATAAAGTTGATATAGATGAAATTAATTAAATAAATGTAATTTATTCAATTAATGGGAGAGAATGAATCAAATAAATAAATTGGTTTTATTTATTTATTGATAGAAGAATATTGAGATGAAATAAATATTTAAAATATTTATTTAGGTAGTCATGTCATTTTTAGGTGTATACATTTTGCCCCTCTTTGATGCAATGTGTTTTATCACGTTGTTTCAAAGAATAAGAATTTTTGATAATGATACATGCCCCAGTTTACCCCTAGTACAAGTTTAATGATAAGATGCCCCCTTGGGAGATTGGACAGGAAGATGGCAGAAAGCATGAGATGGACAATCTCATGAAGAGGAAGGTGAAAAGCAGGTTAGGATGTAGAAGAAAGAGGTGAATGATATGGGATGCCAGATAAAAAGATAACACACACAAGAAAGAAGCAAGTATGCACAAATGATACAAGAACAAACAAGGTATTGCCCCTGTCAAGTGGTAAACCAAGGATATAAATCGATGATGTCTGGTTTCAAGAATGAAACACGTCGTATAAGACTTCAGGTCTGGTTTTGAGAATGCAACATCCTATCTAAGACATTTGATATGATAACAATATATGACAGTGTTGTCATGGCAGGGAATGATATATCCCTAGAGCAACACAGAGGATAGTTATGACTGATTGATATGGTTTACGACAAGATTAGGATCAAGACCGCTAATTGCGATTGGATAATTTGACAAGATTGGCTTGAGTCGATTGGTATGGATTAAGGATGGACTTGCATTTTGGAAACATTGCTCAAACTGACAGCTAGAACTGTTGACAAGAGATATAATGATAGATAGAAATTTGATTGATAGAAGAATGACTCAATAGAAGGAATCACAAGCTTTTGCAAACATTGATACTCTGCATAGAATCAGAAATGTGATGGGTAAAATAGGATAATATTAAATGAATATAAAACCCAATAACTTCAATGAAATATGCAAGCAACAAAGAATAAAACTAAATAAACAACTTACAGTACTTTGTTACCTAGCGGCTTCCATTGTTTGCCTATTCTCACTTGATCTTTGGTGATGAATGTAGCCCTCAGAAAGCTTTCTTCCTTGCTTTGATTCCTCAAGATGACAAAGGAGAAATGGCTCGGATACTTGTTGCAGTGAAGATGAACTTCAAATACAAAGGAGGACTACAGAGTAACGATATGGAAAGCTTGGATTTTTAGAAATAGAAGAATAGAGCTGTATTTATAGAGTTGTGAGAGAAAAGATCAACGGTATAGAATAAATAAGAAGATCAATGGTTGAGAGAATGTGCACAAATAGAAGAAATACATGTGTCAAAGAAAAGTTGTTTAGTTTGAGTTAACTTCTTTCATGACAAAGATAAGATTTGATTTTCTAAATTAGAATGATTTATTCTAATTTAAGAGTTGTTGATAAAAACAAGATTGTTTTGAATCAATTAACTCAACTTTTTGCTTTTGCATGACAAGGAAGATTTATTTTTAGAAGAAAATGATAAAGATAAGAGTGGATGAAATATAAATTAAATAAATAAAATTTATTTAATTTATGTGCATCATGAATAAATAAATAAAATATTTAATTTTATTTATTTTTAGAAGAAGGATGCAATAATTAAATAATTTAAAATTATTTAATCATTTGATGGAAAATAGAAGAATAAGGAAATTAATTAAATAAATAGAATTTATTTAATTAATTATGGAGAGGGAAGAAGATTTAATAAGATAAGATTTGATTTTATTTTTTTGATAAAAGAGGAAATGAAAGGAGATAAGATAGGATTTAAAAAGATAGAAAGAGATTTGATATTTTTTTTTCTTTAAAGGAAATAAATCCTAAAAAGATGAGAGGAATAATAGATGAAATATCTAATTAAATAAATTAATTAGATATGCATGAGTTGCAATTTTGGAAAGAAAGCAAGAAGATATTTTTAGGATTTTTATTAATTAAATAAATATTTAATTTATTTAACTAATTTTGGATTGTGATGTGCAAAGATAATTAAATAAATAAATAAATATTTAATTATAGGAAAATGGATAAATGACTAATTAAACAATTAAAAATAATTATTTAATTAGAGAGGATTGGACATGAATAATTAAATAAAAATTTATTTAATTATAGAAGAAGGGATTATGGGATTGAAAGGGAATAAATGGAATAAGTCAAATAAATAAGATTTATTTAACTAATTAGGTGATGATATGGGTACCTAGGGCAAAACATGTTAATGACAAGGTGTTGGACATTTTTAGGTGTCTACATTTTGCCCCTCTTTGAGATGATGTTCGAGATGATGAAATTTGTGTCGAGTAACATCATTTCAAAGAAGTTAAGGTATGGATAGAGGAAGAAAGATGGTAATGGAAAGATAGGATGAGGATGCCCCCTCAGGAGATTGGATGGGAAGAAGGCAGAAGGGACATGAGATGGACAATCTCATGATGAAGAAGGTGGAAGAATGGGTTAGGGTGAAGAAAAAGCTAAATGACACGTGATGCTAGATAAAATGATAACACACACAAGCAAGCAAGCAAGTATGCACAAATGATACAAGAACAAACAAGGTTTTGCCCTTGTCAAGCGGTAAACCAACAATTGATTGATAATGATATACAATGGTGTTATCATGGCAAGGAATGATAGATCCCTAGAGCAACACAAAGGATAGTGTTGTCATGGTGAGGAATGATAGATCCCTAGAGCAACACAAAGGATAGTGTTGTCATGGCGAGGAATGATAGATCCCTAGAGCAACATGATAGGATAGTGTCTGGTTTCAGAAAATGAAACATGTCGTGTAAGACGCGTGTGTTGGTCTAATTTCAACAATGCTACATCCTGTATAAGACAAATGTTTGATTATAATTGATTGAGTTGGTTTACAACTAGACAAGGATCAAGACCACTAAGTGTGATTGGATCATTTGACAAGATTGACTTGACTTGATTGGTATGGATTTAAGGATAAACTTACATTTTGATCACTGTTTAGATTGACAGCTAGAACTGTTGATGAGAGATATGAAGACAGATAGAAATTTGATCGATAGAAGAATGACTCGACAGAGGAAACCACAAGCTTTTATTTGTAAACATTGATTCTCTGCATAGAATTTTATTGCATGGGATATGGATATGGATATGGATATGGATATGCAATGTAATTGGATACGTTATGGATATGGATAAGGAATGCTTTCTGGATATGTTATGGATATGGATATTTGCCATCTTGATATTGCAAGTATTTTGAAGTGCTTATTTCATCATCAGGTGTTTATGTTGTAAGAAAATACAAGCATCTAGGTATAATTAAACCAAGATGACCTGAGTATTACTTACATGGATTTTGATATAGCAAGTTAATACAAGCATCTAGTCAAAATTGAATTTAGATGACCTAAGTATTTCTCGTGTTTCAATAGACAAGGATTGCCCCTTTTCATGTTTAGACATTTGAAAGTCCTCGATGATCTTTTACTGATCATGTTGTTAGACAAAAGTCGTCACATTACTAAAGTTTTGATCCACAAGCAACAGACAAAGAAAAAAAGATTATGCCCCCATCATAGCATATCTAGCTTTTGGCATCCTCGAGTAGCATAGGAAGACATAATAACGAAAAATCAAGACCTTGTAAGTTAACTGATAAAAACACAAAGCATTCTTGCATTAGATGTGTCATCTTGCCATAATTGATAAAATCATTTAGAGTGCTTTAGATACTTGCTTGCTTTGCTTTGGATAGGTTGATGTTTTATGTCAAGATTTCTGTTTGGAAGCATGTTTTGTTGTGCGTGCATGCCTGGTGAAAGGGTGCAGACATGGACGGATAGAGGGACAGACGACAAGACATGGGATGGATGGGAAGCCCCGGGGGTGCATTGACAATGGCCTTGCCTACGTGATGATGCAGAGGCAATGTAGTTTGGGGACTTGGACTTATGACACTGATGATAGACACTATGCTAGGCTGACACTGTGGATAGGATACTAGATAAGAATTTTGTATAGCCTTAATGCTAGATACTGATGACAAGGGAAACACCATGGATAGGGAGATGGATGGGCGATAGGGGATCAATGGAAGGGTAGGTAGAAGGAAACAAGGATGTGATCTCCAAGGACTATGTTGCATAGGAAAAATGTGCCCCATTGTAGGTAGAATACTTAGGATTTTTCATGATAATGCTTATGACGACAAGAGGATGAGAGGAAGGATTCGCATGGTTTTGGAGGGATAAGGTATGTCAAGAGACATCTAAAACATTTGTCAACATTATGCCCCCAATCTTTATCAAGATCAAAAATAGAGGAAAGGAAGATTTAGGATGGATGGACACAATAGGATAGGTATGTAATGGATAGAAATAGGAGGATAGGATAGGAAACCGTATGGAAGGAAATGGAAGGAGAAAAATAATATGCCAATGAGACAAGGTGCTCCCAAGTGTAGGTGACATAGGAGATCAACTTACACATGACACCTGTTTGCCAGGTTTTCATCATGGTACTTATTCAAGGAGCCTGTTTGTCAAATTTTCACCGTTGGACGAAGGCATTTTTCTTTACTTTTTTCAGCTTTTTTTTTTCTTTCTATTTTTTTTGAACAGTTTGGATAGGAGAAGGTGGATATGGAAGGGAGAGACTCAAGTATCTAGTTCCCTGAAGGTAATAGTCCCGCTTAGAGATGCATGTCATATCGACCCTGTCAAGTGTTCTCATAGATGTTGGTAGGGGATTGCATGATAGTGAGATGAAGAAGGTAGATCGCAGATTATGGAAGATGCATTATTTGGATGATGATGTGGAATACAGAGGGAAGGCTTATACAAAAGCAAGGACCATTGGAATAGGATGGGGAAGATATGTAGGATAATAGTGGAAGGAAGGGGAGATGGAGGTATATGAAAATGTTTGTGGGATGCAAGGGAATCATGACCAACGGTTGTACATACCATGATAAACATTGAAACTAGTGATGGGAAAGTAGTGTAGGAAGCAACGGAGACTTTTTCTTGTGGATGAATAACTTAGGCATGGAGGGATCATCATAGACTAAGTATTTTTCTGATGTTTTTCTTTCCATATGGGATGGAAGAATTTGAGACTTTTGGATGGAATGGGAGAAAGTGGATGGTTGAGATTCTTGAGAGGTAGATGCCTCATGTATCTTGAGGGCTTTTTGCTTAGGCACCCAAACCATTTTTCTTTTAGATAGTACCTTTGAAGGTATGGGCTTGGGTGTATGCAACTTTTGTGTAGCTTCGGGGGTAGTTATTTGTTGGAAGCAGACCCACACCTTTTTCAATTTGGCACATAGGTGTGTGGGTGTATGCCCCTCTTGAGAAGGATGCTTCTTTAATTCTTGGCTTTTGTATCCTAAGTCATGAGGACTTTTAGGATTTTTGACTTTAGGGGTAGAGGTATCCAGATTTTTGCTAGTGAATTCTCTTGAGATGGTGGAAGTGGAGTGGGTGGAAGCTCCTTATTTAGACCACACGTGCATTGGTTGGTCATGATTGGGATTGTTAGAAGATTCATAGATAGGTGAATAAGGTGTTGGAAGAAGTGGTGGTAAAATGTATTTAGGGATATTAGGAGTTGGTAGTAGCGGAGGTAAATTGGCTCATGGAAGGTGTATAGTCACATGTTTTTGACAATTGTAGGAAGGTGGAGAAGGAATGGCGACATATGTTTTGGGGATACCACAGGGTTTGTGATGAAAAGTGGGGGATTTAGGAGGAGTGGAGGAAGTACCAACATCTCAGGATTGTTCACCTTGGGGTGTGCATCCAAGGCCATATGAAGGAGGAGGAACATTGACATGGACGGGCTCCAAAATACCTTGTTCATGAAGGCCTAAGCCTTTACCTTGATAGTTCATATGTTAGAATATGCGGCGAACAACGAGATTATGTGTAGGTGGAACACTAGACACAAGTTTTTTATTAGATGGAGAAGATGAGATAAAGGATAATGGTTGCTAGTGTTCTAAGGATGAACACTCATGAATGCAGGTGGTAAGACCAAGGATATATGGTGGGGGATTTGCAGCATGGTTGATAATGGATGGTGGAGGAGTATTACTGGTTTGATCTTCTACGCTTGCTTGGGAGGCAAGTGTCTCATCAAGGGAAGTGGAAGTTGCTGGATATTGGATAGGACTAGATGGGATTATAGGCTTAGGACCATGGAATGCATAAAGTGGGCTAAGAGGATCATCATGGTCTGCTTGATCATAGATAGGCTCTTCATCATATATGGGATCTTGATCATAGATAGGATTTAGCATGATGGGATTAATGTTCTCTTGTATAGGTTCTTCATCAACGATAATATCTTGATCATAGAAAAGACATAGGTTATGGAGGGGCCAAAATTGGATCTGTAGCTCATGCATAGGATCAAGTTGCTCATGGATAGCTTCTTCATCAAAGGTAGTATATTGATCAAGGAAAAGATAAAGGTTATGCATGGTTGGAAATTGGATCTCTTGCTCATGTATAGGTATAGGATCATCGAAAAGATAGAGGTTATGTAGGGGTTGGGTGGGAGTGCTTTGATCTTGATTTAGACAAGGGGTTGATGTTTTCACATTCTCTAAAATGTGCTCTTGACATCACTCTTGATGTGCTTGAATTGAAGTTGACGTAGAAGACTCTTGGATAGGCTCTTGGTCAACAACATGAAGGTGCGACGGACCTTGACTTTGGTGCATGGTAGGAGGTTCTTCAATATGCTCAAGGGCTTGCAGGTGACATGATGAGGTTAGAGTAATGGACATGCTTGAAGGTTCTTTGATAAGGTCAAGGACCAAAATTTGGGGGTATGGGTGACTCTCTGCTTGTAGCCCTTGGATCACATCCTTTGTAGGTGTAGAGGAGTGAGGTAATGAATGTATGGATTTGGAGTTTTCCATAGCTTTTCTTTCTCTTTTAGGCTTGTAGAATAGTCTTTGGAGCCAATCATCATGGGATTCTTTGGGCGGTTTCAAGCTAGGAGTAGGATTAGTATGCTCCGGGCTATGTGCTCTAGGAGATGGTGAAGGAGGTCTAGTAGGCAGGGTGGTATATGAGTTTCCACTTGGCGTGGTGCTTGCCTTGTCATGAGTATGGGAAAAGGATATACAATTTTGGGGTGAGGCGTAGCTAGTACTGGCACGCTCAGCTTGCAAGATTGCCATTTCTTGTTGTAAGACTTTGATTTGTTGAGCAATTGCTATACAATCTTGGGGTGAGGGACCTAAGTTTATTTGCAATTATAGATATTGGAGTGTTTGAGCAATATATTCTAATTGGTTTTCCATCTCTACAGAAATTGACACAAGACTCTAGGGAAAAGCTTACTATGATAGATACGCAGCTACAAATGCGCAGTTTCAAAAGGTAAATGCACTGCAAATCAAAGTAGATGCATAGTTCTGGCAGAGAATAAATGCACAGGAATAGGTGGCAAAAGCATAGGAAGTTAGAATAAATGTGTAGTAGGTCACAATGGATGCATCGTTCTGGTTTTTCAGTTTGGTTTGCAGAGTTTTGGGCACATTTTTCAAAAAATTTCTTTTTTTGGTTTGAAAACTTGGTCTTTTCTTGAATTTTGATTTTCAATTATGGCAAAAGACACAACAAACACATAGAAGTTTTCATGATTTTTACCTTTTGTTATTTTTTTTGTATTTTGGACTTTTTGACAAAAATAATTACAACCTAGGTTGGAAAGGACAGTGTTTGTTGAATCCCCTAGCTATGCATATTCAAAGCGTGTAGCTTCAGGATCTAGTAGCACTAGCTCCTCTCCACGGCACTCACTTCTCACACATACCAAATCCGGGTTTCCTTAGGCTTGTACCCACACTGATCCATAGGATTCTCCCTGCTACCTCTACTATAAATCACATGAATTAGGGACGCTTCAAAGGTTCCACCTTCTGTGTCAACAAATAGGGGTTTTTGGTATACTAAACAATGGTTCGTAGTCAAGGCAATTGTTCAAGTGGTTACACGTGTGGTAGCACTACCCTCCGTTATGCAGTCTCCCAGCCTCCAAGGGTTATGCCTTGGAGGCTTTTGGGGGAGGTTGGCTATCAGTGTAACACAACTACACTCATTACAGGAAGCTTTCACCTCAAGCACAGTATATTTAAAGTGGATCGATAGGGCTTGGCATTAGCCTATTTCCACTAAGGGTCATTCCCACTTGGATAGGCGGGCATCCAAGGGTAGGCCCCTCTAAAGGTTATACAGATGGAATAACAAGTCTAGTGTTCTAGTCACCCAGTGAAGGGGAGAGCATAAGCCTATTGTCATTCGACAGACACAGAGAATAGTGATTAATCCAACCTTAGTTAAAAGGAAAAAAAACTAAATGTGCTATCTACTTGGGCACTCACACATTTGTTAACTTTAAAGTGTTTAAAAGATAGCAATGTTCATTCCATTTGTGAGATTTGTAATGTTCTAACTAAGAAAGATAGCAATATGCAAAGATAGTAAAATGCAAAGATAGCAGTGGTTTAGTTACTATCCCCCTAATTAAGGACAACGTAAAATTTGCATGCATGCATTTTTTTTTCTTTTTTTACATTTTCTCCTAATTAGTCTAAGATGAACTAATGAATGCAGCTAAATGATCTATCTAGCTCCTAATCCTACAAGACCAACATTAGCTTAAATCTGAGAACCACAAGAAAATCCAAAAAACCACATTGAAGAACGTATGTGCCACTTTACAGTCTGTATGCGCAGAAACAAAGACTACAAGCACCATTTTATAGATCCACTAAGACAGATGCCAAAAGTGCAGGAAGCAAAGACAAATGCGTTAATTTAAGAAATGTGCTATAAAAATGTATAAAAGAGCTGTGTACTTAGGTGTATGCATCGGGATGATGCAGGCATCGAAACAGGTAATGTATGCGTCGTCTCAGAGGATGAATGTGCCGTAGTAGCGTAGGTGCCAGAACAAAAGGTAAGAACACTGACTCAGAGGTTGTTTGCACCAGAAGTTGGTATGCGTCGTAATAGGAGGTATATGCATCTCAGGATCGATCAAATGCACCAAATGAACTTGTCAAAAGCCTGTACGAAACTTGTATGGAACTTGTCACTAAGAAACTCAAATTTTTTGTTAGATTAGGGGCAAGAGCCCCACGGTGGGCGCCAAAAATGTGATGGATAAAAGTGGGATGAATAAAATTAATTAATAAAACTCAAAACATCAATGGAATATGAAGATAATAAGGATTTAAAAATAAGAGAAAGATACTTACAACCTTTTACCTTACGACTTCCATTGCTTGCCTATTCTTTCTTGATCTTTTAGTGAGAAAGATGGCTATCAGGAAGCTTGCTTCATTGCTTTGATTCCTCAAGATGACAAGGAGAAATGGCTTGGATACTTGTTGTGTTGAAGATGAGCTTCAACACAATATGAAGTGGATGATAGATGAAGTGATGGTAGGGGTGCCAATGGCATGCTATGGTTTCTGTAGCATAAGTTTACTCGAAAGATGAATCTGAAATGAAGAGATAGAGTGTTGTATTTATAGAGTTGGGTAAGAGAAGATCAATGGTGGAGAAGAAGTAAGAAGATCAACAGAGGAGAATGTTCGAGAGAACATGCACGAATAGAAGAAGGACATGTGTCATTCAAAAAGAAGCTTTGTTGAGTTAACTGCTTTCTTGATGAGGATGAGTTTTTATTTTATTAAATTAGAATATATTTTTCTAATTTAAAAACAAAGTTGCTTTAAAGTTGCTTTAACTTAGCTTTTGCTTTTGCATGACAAGAAGAATTTATTTTTAGAAGATAAGAAAGCATAATTAAATAAATATTACTTGTAGATAATTTTGAAGAATAAATAAAATATTTAATTATATTTTATTTTTAGATATTTAATTTAAATAAATTTGCATTTTATTTAAATTTGGAAGAATGAAATATTTAATTAAATAATTGAAATTATTTAATTATTTAGAAGAATAAAGTTGATATAGATGAAATTAATTAAATAAATATAATTTATTCAATTAATGGGAGAGAATGAATCAAATAAATAAATTGATTTTATTTATTCATTGATAGAGGAATATTGAGATGAAATAAATATTTAAAATATTTATTTAGGTAGAGTCATGTCATTTTTAGGTGTATATAGGAGCAACCTCTAACAATCCTCTTCACAGCCATATGGTCCGCATGCATTGATTGTCATTAATTTTCTCAATATCCTCAACAATCTGGTCTTCTATACAGACAACAAAATAGGATACAATTGACACCAATGGCAACAAGGATATGTTGACATCCATGACAACACCACTTAGGCACATATTTGCAACAATCACCCCCTTTGTCATTGATGGCAACATATGATATGATAAACTAATTTTAACCATCAAGAGAAGAACTTCTCCCCCTTTCTCTTCTCACTTTTGCAACTACTTTCTTTACTGCTCCCCTTTCATCAGCAACTAGTTTTTCACATAACTTCTCTCCCCCTTTGACATCAATGGCAAAGGGCACATATTTGCTATATTTTCTCCCATTTTTCTTCTGACTAATCCCAAAATTTGCATACTGACTAATCCCCCTTTGAGTAGTATCTTCTTAACATCAATCCAGATCATAAAATATGAATGTAAATTCCACTGGAGTGATGCACCTTAGTGCATCTTAGTCCTGATCAGGAGGGTAATTACCCCTAACTTTTCTTTGAGATACTCAAAAGTATCTTTGGGAAGAGGCTTAGTGAAGATATCTGTAATCTGATATTTGGAAAACACAAACTCCAACTTGACTTCATTCTCATTAACTTTCTCTCTCAAGAAGTGAAACTTGATAGATATATGCTTTGTCTTTGAATGCAATACCAGATTCTTGGAAATTCTTATAGCACTTGAATTATCACAAAAGATTGTGGCTAGCTCCTCAAACACAACATGGATGTCCTTCAGCATTTGCTTCATCCACAGAACTTGAGAACAATTGTTTGCTACTGCTATATGCTCTACCTCTGCAGTAGACAGAGAAATTGCCTCTTTCTTCTTGTTCATCCAAGAGACCAATCTTCTTCCCAAGAAGAATGCACCACCAATAGTACTTTTTATGTCATCCACATCCCCTGCCCAATTAGCATCTGTATATGCATAAAGAGAGAAATCATTGTCCTTTAGATACCATAGTCCATAATCAATTGTCCCCTTGAGATATCTAAAAATTCTTTTGACTGCCACAACATGGGATTCTTTTAGATCAGCTTGAAATCTGGCAATAAGTCCAACTGCATTCATGATGTCAGGTCTGGTCTGAGTTAGATAGAGCAATCCTCCAATCATTGATTTATACCTTTTCTGATTTGCCTTTGAAGAGTCATCATCTTTGCTTAGCTTTGTTGCAAGTATGAGGTGAGCCAGTGTTGTCATTGATGTCAACATACTCATATTGCATTGACAAGAAGGATTTGATGAGCTGTGTGCTGAGAATATTGAGAAAATTAGCCTCAGTCAGGAACAGTGAAGAACAGTGATGAGAAGAAGGCAAATGTACTGTATAGGATGAGAACCGGAGGATGCGGATTAAAGGGTTAGTAGATATGAGTCTTGAGATGCTTCAGTTAAGATTTCAGAGGTCCGCATGAAGATCTGAAGGAGTTGTGGCTGTCGGTATAGAACCGGTTCCGGCAAGTATCCAGAGGTGACAGAGGATCACAAAAAGGTCCGGTGAGGTCCGGAATTGTATTATCCTAATCTGCGGATTGGAAGGAGTGTTTGGGATGTCCTTGTGATGTGTCATCCTGATTTGTGTATGATTTGGAGGTCCGGAAGTACCTCTTGCATTATGACAGTGGCGACAGACTGTGTTCTTGAAGTTCCGGATGAGGAAGACAAGAGATTCCAGTAAGTAGAGGAAGTGCGGATGTATCCGGTCATTTAGACAGGCTTGTGAAGGTTCTTGGATCATGTTTAGGTTGTGTTGTTGGTCCGCATTGATGGTAGAGCCAGAAATTGAAGTTATTCTTCCGGATGAAGTTCTTGTTCTGTTTAGCCGACCGGATGAGTTGTTCATCCTGCGAATGTTCTTGTGGTGGCCGACCGGATGTGTTATTCATCTTGCGGATACTCTTATGGTTGTTTGCTAACTTAGATGTTTGTTCCTAAGTCGATGTCTTGTATAAATAATGGTTTGTGAGTTCATTTCAAAGTGTGGTGTGTGGATGAGTGTGGCATAGCGAAGAAACGTGCGAAAGGCAGAGCAGAGATTTTTGGGCTTAATTGGAACTGATCCGGACATGGTAGAGATGTCATTCTCTAGTTCAAGACTGTGATTTTTATCACTTTGTAGACAGTGTGTCTCCTTGTAGGCAGTGGGCCTCCTTGTGAGCAGTGTGCTCGGGCAGCGAGCCCTTATTGGCATGTGCCATTCATTTTTCTTTATTCTTCTAATAGAGAATAATTCTTGGGTTAATCACCCCGTGGTTTTTCCCTTAACCGGGTTTTCCACGTCAAAATCTTGGTGTTCAATGTGTTGATGCTTATCTGCTCTTGTGTTTATGTATTATGCTTTCATGGATGATTATTTGATATGCTGCTAACTAACAACAAAGAATCAAGTGTTTGAAAGAAGAAGAAGTTTTATACAACTGATTCACCCCCCCCCCTCTCAGTTGTATGCCCTAGATCCAACAATTGGTATTAGAGCCAAGTTCCTCTGATAGGAGCTTAACCGCTTGAGGAGATCCAGGATGTCGTCATACAAGAAGGATAGTCCGAAGTTCGATGGAACCAACTTCACTCTCTGGAAAGGTCGCATGAAGTGTCACTTGGAATGTATGGGAAAAGCATACTTGGCTATGGTTTCAAAACCATATGTACCTCCACAAGGTGGTCCGACAACTCTGAATGAAATCACAGAAGCTGAAAACAATCTGCGGACCAAGGAAGCTCTTCTAAGTGCATTGAATGACTCAGATCTCTCGAATGTTATTGACCTACCAACTGCATATGAGATCCTGACTAAACTGGAACTTCTGTATGAAGGAGATGAGTTTGTCAAAAGTGCAAGGTTGCAAAGCCTGAAAGGGAAATTTGAAAGATTGAAAATGAGAGATGATGAAAACATCACTACCTTTATGCCAAGAGTAAATGAGCTGGTATGTGGAATCAGAAATGCTGGTGGAACTTTAGATGAAAATGAGATTGTCTGCAAAATCCTAAGATCCCTTCCTGCTGCCTACAAAATCAAAGTTGCTGCCATTGATGAATTCAGAGCCCACACAACTGTCACAAGAGAAGAACTGGCTGGCAAACTAGCTGCATTTGAAATGACCGAGTTTGGAGATGATCCTCCCAAGACTGAATCTGCTTTCAAAGCCAGTGCCTATGTGAAAGGCAAACAGAGATTTGATCCGGGTGAAAACTCATCAAGGAAAATGTCATGGTATGATCAAGCAAGAAGAGACATGGAAGAAGAAGAAGCAGAAACAGCTCAACTTGAAGCCCTCATTGCAAAGAGACTGCCAAAAGGATCCGATAAGTATGAAGGAAAACTACCCTTTAAGTGTTTCAACTACAATAAGATTGGTCATTTTGCCTCAAGATGTCCGGAGAGATCTGCAAGATCTAATACTCACAGACAAAGGTTTCAAAAGAATTGCTATTATGTTCATGAAGAAGATGACAATGAAGGAGTAACAGATGATGAATCAGAACTAGGAAGCAAATCTGGAAATGAGTGGGTGTTTATAGCCATCAAGGAAGAAGATTCAATACTCTCTGAATCTGTCAATCACAAAGTTGTTGAAAAAGCCTTGGCTGCTCAAGTGGAAGAAAAGGATGATTGGGTTATTGACAGTGGATGTTCTCACCATATGACTGGTGACAAGAATAAGTTCTTAGATTTGGAAAGATATGAAGGAGGAATGGTAAAGTTTGGTGACAATTCTGCTGGCAGAATCAGAGGTAGGGGAACTATTTCCTTTGATGGTAAGAGCAAAACAGGTAATGTACTGTATGTTGAAGGATTGAAGCACAATCTTCTCAGTGTTGGTCAGTTAGTGGACAAAGGCTATGATCTCCGATTCAAGAATGGAAAATGCAGAATCTTTACAAGCTCAGGAACTGAAATTGCATCCGGTACTCAGACAAAAGGTAATATCTTTCATCTGGTTGGTTCAAATAAAAGTTGTTTGTTTGTTCAAATTGATCAGAGTTGGTTATGGCATAGAAGAATGTGTCATGTAAATTTTGATAACATCATCAAGATAAGCAATACTCAGGCTGTGAGAGATCTTCCAAAATTGATGAAACCTACAAATAGTGTGTGTAAAGAATGTCAGTTAGGTAAACAAAGCAGAGTCTCTTTCAAAAGCAAAGATCAGTCTTCTACCGGATTGTTGGAATTAGTACATACTGATCTATGTGGTCCGACAAGAATCAAGAGTCTGCAAGGTGATAGATATTTCATGTTGTTAATTGATGATCATTCCCGGATGATGTGGGTTACCTTTCTAAAAGAAAAATCAGAAGCTTTTGAGAAGTTCAAAATCTTCAAAGCTATGGTGGAGAATCAAACCGGATTGAAACTAAAGTGTCTAAGGTCTGATAGAGGTGGTGAATTTACATCTGGTGAATTCATTGACTTTTGTGAGAAACAGGGTATAAGGAGACAGTTGTCTGCTCCTAAGACTCCACAGCAGAATGGAGTAGTTGAGAGAAAGAACCGGACCATCCAGGAAGCTGCTAGGACAATGATGTTGGAAGCAAATGTTCCTCAAATGTTTTGGAAAGAAGCTATCAGCACCGCAGTCTACACTCTCAATCGAGTTCAAATCAGAAACAACACCGGTAAGACCCCCTATGAACTCTGGTTTGGCATCACTCCTACTGTGAAATATTTCAGAGTATTTGGTAGCAAGTGTTATATTAAAAGAGATGAAGATCTAGGAAAGTTTGATGCTAGAAGTGATGAAGGAATTTTCTTGGGTTACTCCACTCAAAGCAAAGCATACCGGTGTTACAATAAGAGATTGAGGAAGATGATAGAAAGCACCAATGTAAAGGTTGATGAAGGAATTGAGAAGCCTTCAAGATTTTATGAGTTTGATGAAGATGACCAAGACAGTGTTCAAGGACCTCAATCCTCTCCGGTAAGACAGAGTCAGCCTGATCCGGTAAATCAGGAAGAAGAGATAGGTCTGAATGAGCCTGATCAAGAAGCAGCAGTGCAGGATACTCCCAAAATTCCAAGGTATGTAAAACTGAACCACTCTGAAGATCAAATCATAGGTGACAGAAGCAAAGGTGTACAAACTAGAAGGAATGTTGCTCAAAATCAGAATGAATGTTGTCTGATTTCAAAGATTGAACCTAAAACAATAAATGAAGCCTGCAATGATGAAAACTAGACCAAAGCAATGGAAGATGAATTGATGCAAATTGAGAAAAATCATACTTGGGATCTTGTTCCCAGACCTAGAGACAGGAATGTAATTGGAACCAAGTGGGTCTTCCGGAACAAACTAAATGAAGCTGGTGAAGTAATCAGAAACAAAGCTAGATTGGTCTGCAAAGGCTACTCTCAAATAGAAGGAATTGACTTTGAAGAGACTTTTGCTCCGGTGGCAAGAATTGAAGCAGTCAGATTACTTCTTGCATTTGCTGCCTTCAAAGACTTCAAGGTATATCAGATGGATGTCAAGTCTACCTTCCTAAATGGTGATCTGGAAGAAGAAGTCTACATTGAACAACCGGATGGTTTTCAATTGTCTGATAATGATGATATGGTCTGCAAGTTGAAGAAAGCTTTGTATGGATTGAAGCAAGCCCCAAGAGCATGGTATGAAAGGTTGGATAAGCATCTTGTGCAGATTGGATTCAACAAAGGTACTGCTGACAGTAACTTATATTTCAAAATTGATCATGAAAATATTTTAATTGTTGAAGTGTTTGTGGATGATATCATTTTTGGAGGAAGAGATAGTATGTGCAAAACTTTTGCAAATCAGATGAAAAGTGAGTTTGAAATGTCTATGCTTGGTGAAATGAATTTCTTCTTGGGTCTGCAAATTACTCAAACAAAAGAAGGGATCTTCATTTCTCAGACCAAATATGTGAAAGAATTGTTAAAGAAATTTGGTATGGAAGACTCAAAGCCTATGAACACTCCTATGGCAACCGGATGTAAGTTAAGCAAAGATGATGATTCTCCAAAGGCAGATCAGACAAAGTATAGATCAATGATTGGTGGATTGTTGTATCTCACTCAAACTAGACCAGATATAATGCAGGCTATTGGTCTTGTGGCAAGATTCTAGGCTGATCCTAGAGAATCTCATGTTATGGCAATCAAAAGAATTTTTAGGTACTTGAAAGGAACAGTTGAGTATGGTCTATGGTACCCTAGAGATCCGGATTTCTCTCTTCATGCTTACACAGATGCAGATTGGGCAGGAGATGTGGATGACCGGAAAAGCACTAGTGGTGGAGCATTCTTTTTGGGGAAGAAATTGGTTTCTTGGCTAAGCAAGAAACAAGATGCAATATCTTTGTCTACAACTGAAGCAGAATACATTGCAGCAACAGGTAGTTGCACTCAAATCTTATGGATGAAGCAAATGCTAAGAGACATCAAAGTTGAATATGAGGAGCCTATCACAATTTTCTATGATAATTCAAGTGCAATTAATATTTCCAAGAATCCGGTATTGCATTCTAAGACTAAGCACATATCTATCAAATTTCACTTTTTGAGAGAACAAGTAAACAAGGAAGAAGTCAGATTGGAGTATGTTCCCTCCAAGGATCAGATTGCAGATATCTTTACAAAACCTCTTCCCAAGGACTCTTTTGAATATCTCCGGGAGAAGTTAGGGGTCATGGCCCCTCCGGTGATGAACTAAGATGCACTGATGTGCATCAGTCCGGTGGCTATCACAGTCATATCTTGTGATCCGGACTGATGGGGAGCTGCAACTAAGGGGGAGCAGCTGGTATGATTCTAATGTATGAGAATTGCAAGTATGAGCCCTTTGCCATTGATGTCAAAGGGGGAGAGAAGACATGTGAAAAACAAGTGGTTGATGATCAAAGGGGGAGCAGTAAAGGAAGAGAAGACATGTAAAAAGTTGAAGTTCTTGTCTTAATGGTTTTTCACATCATATGTTGCCATCAATGACAAAGTGGGAGATTGTTACAAGTATGAGGTGAGCCAGTGTTGTCATTGATGTCAACATACTCATATTGCATTGACAAGAAGGATTTGATGAGCTGTGTGCTGAGAATATTGAGAAAATTAGCCTCAGTCAGGAACAGTGAAGAACAGTGATGAGAAGAAGGCAAATGTACTGTATAGGATGAGAACCAGAGGATGCAGATTAAAGGGTTAGTAGATATGAGTCTTGAGATGCTTCAGTTAAGATTTCAGAGGTCCGCATGAAGATCTGAAGGAGTTGTGGCTGTCGGTATAGAACCGGTTCCGGCAAGTATCCAGAGGTGACAGAGGATCACAAAAAGGTCCGGTGAGGTCCGGAATTGTATTATCCTAATCTGCGGATTGGAAGGAGTGTTTGGGATGTCCTTGTGATGTGTCATCCTGATTTGTGTATGATTTGGAGGTCCGGAAGTACCTCTTGCATTATGACAGTGGCGACAGACTGTGTTCTTGAAGTTCCGGATGAGGAAGACAAGAGATTCCAGTAAGTAGAGGAAGTGCGGATGTATCCGGTCATTCAGACAGGCTTGTGAAGGTTCTTGGATCATGTTTAGGTTGTGTTGTTGGTCCGCATTGATGGTAGAGCCAGAAATTGAAGTTATTCTTCCGGATGAAGTTCTTGTTCTGTTTAGCCGACCGGATGAGTTGTTCATCCTGCGAATGTTCTTGTGGTGGCCGACCGGATGTGTTATTCATCTTGCGGATACTCTTATGGTTGTTTGCCGACTTAGATGTTTGTTCCTAAGTCGATGTCTTGTATAAATAACGGTTTGTGAGTTCATTTCAAAGTGTGGTGTGTGGATGAGTGTGGCATAGCGAAGAAACGTGCGAAAGGCAGAGCAGAGATTTTTGGGCTTAATTGGAACTGATCCAGACATGATAGAGATGTCATTCTCCAGTTCAAGACTGTGATTTTTATCACTTTGTAGACAGTGTGTCTCCTTGTAGGCAGTGGGCCTCCTTGTGAGCAGTGTGCTCGGGCAGTGAGCCCTTATTGGCATGTGCCATTCATTTTTCTTTATTCTTCTAACAGAGAATAATTCTTGGGTTAATCACCCCGTGGTTTTTCCCTTAACCGGGTTTTCCACGTCAAAATCTTGGTGTTCAATGTGTTGATGCTTATCTGCTCTTGTGTTTATGTATTATGCTTTCATGGATGATTATTTGATATGCTGCTAACTAACAACAAAGAATCAAGTGTTTGAAAGAAGAAGAAGTTTTATACAACTGATTCACCCCCCCCCCTCTCAGTTGTATGCCCTAGATCCAACAAGCTTGCATCCAGTTACCATAGGAGTACCTACTGGCTTTGAAACTTCCATTCCAAACTTCTTCAACAATTCTTTCACATACTTGGACTAAGATATGAAGATACCTTTATCTGAGTAAATAATTTACAGACCTAGGAAGAAATTCATCTCACCAAACATTGACATCTCAAACTCACTTTTCATCTCATCAACAAATGCTTTACACATGCATTCATTTCCACCAAAAATGATATCATCAACAAAGACCTCAACAATTAGAATGTCCTCATGATTTATATTGAAGTATAGATTACTATCAATAGTACCTTTGCTAAATCCTAGCTTAAGCAAATGCTTATCCAATCTGGCATACCAGGCTCTTGGAGCTTGCTTGAGTCCATACAAGGATTTTCTTAGTCTACAAACCATATCTCCCTAATTAGACAACTGAAATCCTTCCAGTTGTTCAATGTATACTTCTTCCTCCAAATCTCCATTTAGAAATGTTGATTTGACATCCATCTTATAAACTTTAAAATCTTTGAAAGTAGTAAAAACAAGAAATAATCTGACTACCTCTATCCTTGCCACTGGAGCAAACGTTTCTTCAAAATCAATTCCTTCCATTTGAGGATAACCTTTACATACCAACCTTGCCTTGTTTCTTACAACCTCACCATCTTCATTCAGTTTGTTCTGAAAGACCCATTTGGTTCCAATCACATTTTTGTTCTCATGTTTGGGAACAAGATCCCAAGTGTCATTCTTTTCAATTTGCATCAATTCTTCTTCCATTGCCTTAACCCAATTTTCATCATTGCAAGCTTCACTTACTAATTTAGGTTCAATCTTTGAAATCAAACAAATCTCTTCTTGATCTTCAACAACTCTTCTCCTAGTTTGAATAGCTCTATTTTTATCTCGTATGATTTGATCTTCAGGATGATTCATTCTTACATACCTGGGGGTTTTGGGAATTGCTTGGGCTTCTATTTCTTGAGCTTGTTCCTCAACATCTATACTAATTCCTTGAGTCTCTGGAGTTTTCAGATCAATCTACATCTGAGCTAGAGTTTGAACTAACCTTCATTGACTTTGACTTTCATTTTGATCATCTGAATCATATTCGTAGAACCTAGAATGTCCTTCCTTGTTCTCATCAACTCTAACATTAGCACTTTCAACAATCTTTTTCAGCCTCTTGTTAAAGCACCAGTAAGCCTTACTTTGAGTAGAGTATCCCAAAAATATTACCTCATCACTTCTTATATCAAACTTGCCTAAATCCTCATCTCTTTTGATATAGCATTTACTACCAAAAACTATGAAATATCTCATAGTAGGAGGATGACCAAACCATAGTTCATAAGGGGTCTTACCAGAATTGCCTTTGATCTACATTTAGTTAAGAGTGTAGACAGCAGTACTTATAGCTTCTCTCCAATAAACTTGAGGAGCATTTGATTCCATCATCATGGTCCTGACAGCTTCTTGAATGGTCCAGTTCTTTCTTTCCACAACTCCATTTTGTTGGGGATTCCTAGGAGCAGATAACTATCTTTTTATGTCGTATTTTTCACAGAAAGCATCAAACTCATGAAAAGTAAATTCACCACCTTTGTCGAATCTCAGAGATTACAATTTTTCACCAATTTCATTTTCCACCATCACTTTGAACACCTTAAATTTATCAAGAGCTTCTAATTTTTATTTTAGGAAGGCTACCCACATCATCCTAGAGTAGTCATCAATCAGCAACATGAAATATCTATCTCCTTGCACACTCCTAAGTCTAGTAGGACCACAGAGATCGGTATGTACCAATTCCAATCATCCATTTGAAAATTGTTCCTTACTTTTAAATAAAAAATTTCTTTGTTTCCCCAATTGACATTCTCTACACATGCTATTAGGTTTCACAAGTTTTGGAAGATCTCTTATAGCCTAAATGGTACTTATTTTGACAATGTTATCAAAATTCACATGACACATCCTTCTATGCCATAACCAACTTTGATCTATCTAAGTAATAAAACAACTTTTGTCAGAGCTACTTAAATAAAAAATGTTACCTCTAGTTTGAGTACCAAATGCAATTTCAATTCTGAAACTCTCCAAGATTCTACACTTTCCATCCTTGAATCGAAGATCGTAACCTTTATCAACCAACTGTCCAACACTAAGAAGATTATATTTCAGTTCTTCCACATACAGAACATCATTGGTGTTATTCTTACCATCCAAAGAGATGGATTCTCTGCCATGAATTCTACCAACTGAGTTATCTCCAAATTTCCCAAGCCCACCTTCATAATTTTTAAAATTCACAAACTTACTCTTGTCTCCAGTCATATGATGAGAACATCCAGTATCAATCACCCATTCATCTTTCTCAATAACCTGAGCAACCAAGGCATTTTCCATATTTACATAGCTAGCAAATTTAGTAGACACCAGATCTTCTTCTTTGATGGCAATGAACACCCAATCATTTTCAGGGGAACCTCCATGATCAGATTCATCATCTGTGACTCCTTCTCCAGTTTCTTGGACATAGTAAAATTTATTCTAATTTCTATATTTGTTAGGGTTTGGTTTTGAAAACCTCTCCAGACATCTTGAGGCAAAATGACCAATCTTATTACAAGCAAAACATTTGAGTGGCAATTTTCCTTCATACTTACTGGATCCTCTTGGCAATCTTTTGGCAAGAAGAGCTTCAAGATCTGCAGTTTCAATTTCAACATCTTCAAGATCCTTCCTTGTCTTCACGGATCTATTTGATCTTGTAGAAGAGCTTTCACTCGGACCATATCTTTGTTGTCCATATACACTGGCCATAAATGCAGATTCAGACTTGGGAAGAGAATCACCAAACTCACTTAATTCAAAAGCTAAAATTTTGCCAACCAGATGATCTCTTGTAACATTTGAGACAGTCGTAATCTCCTCTATAGCTACAACCTTATGTTTGTATGAATCTGGTAAAGATCCAAGCACTTTTGATACAATCTCTAATTCTTCCAAAGTTCCACCAGCACACCTGATACCACACACAAGTTCATTTATCTTTTGCATGTAGATTGTGATGTTTTCATCTTCGCTCATCCTCATAGTTTCAAATTTTCTTCTCAGACTTTGCAGCTTGGCACATTTGACATATTTATCACCTTCATACAGATACTCCAACTTTTCCCAAATTTCATAAGCAATTTTTAGACCGAAGACATTTGTCATTTCAGAATTAGTCAGGGCACTTAACAAGGCTTCTTTAGATCAAAGGTTGTTTTCAGCATCTTTGACTTGATCTTGAGTTGAAGGTCCTATTGTGATGCTCACAACACACCCCATTTTACTTCTTAGCAAAATGAGGACCCCTGTTGTGGCTATGGTTTTTTTTTCTTGTGTGTGGGTCTGCTTGGTGGTAAAGGGAAACGAGGTAAAGGTTACAAACTGTGTTGAAAATTGAAAAAAAATAGCATTAAGTACTAGAGTAGAATAGATGTGAATTCTTTGTCAAAAATGAATAAGGGTTTCTTTTTGAACCATTTTAAAACTCCCAATATTCTACAAGATATGCGTGTTTTTGGTAAAATGCATTATAGGAAGGTTTATATGTTGCATGTACAAGGTTGTTTGTATGTGGAGTCATTGTATTAGTCACATGGAGTGGTCGGGTTTATGAGTCACAGTACTTGTATGCATGTGGTTAATGTTTTATTCTTTGCATACAAGTCAGACCTGACGTGATTCAGAAGTAAATTGGATAATTGGTTAAGTCTGCATTATATCTGGAGTTGTATGATTATATATTGAAAAGATATAAGGTGATATACAATGCGATATACATGTCACGGACCCAAGGAGAATATGAAATTTGGTTTTGTCAAGGTATGTTTCATTGTTTGTATGTTGCATGTTTCAGGTTTGCATCTTTCGATATACATACAGTGCAGATGTCAAAAGGGAATTAAATCTGATGTAAGTGATGCATCGTACCTTAATATATATTGAAAGATGAATTCACTTTATATACATGTGTGGAGCCGAAAGGTTATGCAATATGGTTTATAAAGGATGGGGAGTTTGGGATGATTATACAAAGGAGTTTGCATGTATAGAGGCTTGTATCTAAGAGTACATACAAGTATTGTTGTTTCGTTGATGATACAAGTGAAAAGGTAAAGTGGGTCCCACAACTTGTATCTCAGGTTTGTATATTGTGCCAACAGACAGATATACAAGAGCATATACAAACTGATATATGAGCAAAAATACAAGGAGCCACAATGCAAGATGGATTTGAAAAGGAAATTAAATAAAGGTAAGGCTTTGCATGTTTGGGTGATTGTATGTTAACGATATACAATCCTGATATACAAGAAAATGAAAGGCATCGCTGGAGAGATAAAACGTAAAAAGGGTTTGTATGGTTTGTTTGTATGTGCGCTTGTATCTATTTTACATACAAACTGATATACAAACAAAAGATACTAGCACGCATATAAAGGAAAAGGGATGACATTGTTTATAACTCATTGCATATAGGCTTGTATATTAAAAAGATGCAAATGGGCATACAAGGAATAATATACAAGGAAAGATACAAGAAAATGTGATGTATGGAGAAAGTAAAATAACAGATAGAAGGTTTAAAATAAAACATTGAAATAAGAATCCGAAACCATAGGTGCATTAATTGCTATAATTAATGCTGATCTAACACTGAAAAGAGTAAAATTTAATAGGTTAGGGTAAATTAAAGGCTATTTTTCTTTCAGATTTGCATTGTCAAAATTAAAATTGCAGAAAGAAGAGTTGCTATGAAAATTGAACAAAAATTCATCACGGGACAGAATTCCAGAAGCTAGAACAAAGTAGAAAATGGTAAAGTAAGTCAACATCATAAGGTTGAGTTGTCGAAAGATACGGGTATTTATCTTAAAAGCTGTTACAATTCAATTAGTTAAAATGCAATTAAATTTTAGTAATTTCATTTTTGAAATGTAAGCATTCATTAAATTACTATGTTTAATTGTTAATTAGCTGGTTTGGGTTAAACAATACGAAAGTTAAAACTAGAAAAGACAAATGGGGATTTAGGGTAAATGTAAAAAATAGAAAATTCATAGTAAAACCCTAGGTAAGAAGGTAAAGCATCAAGTTAAAAAATGTTTTTTTATAGGATGGCCCCCAAAACAAAAAAAGGTGGAAACATGGGGTGAAGAAAAGATAAAAAAGAAAGAAAGCCCCGTAAAGAAATTAAGAAAGAGGAGTTGCCAATTTATGGAGGGTATCCTTCATTGATAGGCATAAGTGGAGTGGGGACAGACACTAACATAGGGAGCTATGATGCGAATGATGTTTTGCAGAAGATCACAAGAGTAGATGCTACACTCGACATGAGGTGTATATGGGAGAGTGGATTGTACAAGGCTGCAGGTTTCCCATCAGCTATGGAAGCTAAGGATTTATGTATAGATTGTATATACTTGTATGACCTAGTTACCAGAAAAATAATGTTCCATGATAGGCCCATTGCAGATTTATCTACAAAAGGGATTGCAAGAACATTTGGTCTAGAAATACATGAGAAAATGGTAGATATTGATATTGACTAGTACAATGAAGATTTCATTGAAAATAAGAGGGATTGTAGAAGCAAGATCTTCTACAGTTGGTATAGTGCAGAAAATAAGCCCAAGGCTATGGCAAGAGTACATAAAAATCTACAAAGAATATACTTCAAAGAAGAAATATACTTGATGATTACAATGTTAAGAAAACTAGTGGGATTGAGGGATGGTACTAAGTGTGAGCCTTGGGTGTTCCCTGTCATACAATTCATGAGGGAGGCAAAGAGGGAACAAGGACAAATTCACTGGGCTAAAGCTATTAGCATAGCCATATGGAGGCAGGCAATGTCAAGAAAACAAAAACTGATGCCTTTCTATTTATCCTTGTATGTATTATATTCATGTGTAGCAATGGTTCAACCATACATACATGGGATCAACAGGGTTGGAACCTTAGGAAATGGCCCAGATTAGACGCTGGTATATGAACATTATCCTGATTTACAAGAGAAGAATGCATTGAGGAAGTATGCTCTAGTGAATGATGTATTTTATACACACATGGTCATAATTTTAAGAGAAGAGCCAGATAAGAGACTATCTAAAGATGTAGAGGATACAATTGGTTTGCACAGTTCCTAGTACATTCAGCTTCAACACTTACTTATATCAGAACTGAGGGATTTGAAGGAAAACCTTTCATGCTGCCTAGGTATCCTTCCAACAAGTTGATTGTTCTAGAGTTCTCAAGACAAACTTAAATGCTTTCAAAATGTACAAAAATAAGTATAGCAGGGGAAATCTTAAGCTACCTTGGTCAATTGGTAGATATACTTGTTCCAGCAAAGAAGTGGCTGGTTATTTAGAAAGAGAGTTAAGGTTTTATGGGTTTGAAGAATTTGAGTTAGCAAGAAGGTTTGATCTTTTTCACAGGATCCAAAATACCATTGATCCTAAATTTAAACATCAAGTACACATTGAGGATTTTTGGTCAAATTGTGAGAATGATAGAGAAGTGAGGAAGAAAGCTTAGAAGAGGCTAACAGTAGAACAACTGAGGTCTATGGGAGACATTTATGTTCCCCCAGAGGTTGAAGATGATGGTAAATTATTACATCATAGTTATGAAAGTGCCAAGCTTGCTCCCATTGGAGAGCCTGATTAGTCGCAACCATGGAGTACATCTTTGGACACATTGTCCACACCTGTTATTTTATTCTCCAAGACATGGTTGAAGGACATAATTGAGGAGATTAAGGATACAGGAATTGAGCTTACCTATCCAAAGAAAGGAAAAAAGAGAATTAGAGAACATCAAGATAATCTCCAATGCTTTTATGAAAAGAAAAGAAAGATTATAGAAGCAAAGATTGTGGAGAAAGACAAAAATACTACATTGATGGATCCTTATGCGATAGGGGTGACAGTAGCAGTATCATCAGGCACATTTGTAAGCAAAATCATTGAGCCATGATACTAGTGTAGAGCTAGCACAAGCTACTAAAGAATTAATAGAGCATAAAGTTATGAGGGCAATACCAATAGATATAACCAAAGGAGAAACTTCAAAACAAGGTGAAGTTATAGGGGCACAGCAGGTAGGTTCTAAATTGAGTGACATACCTGGTGCATCTACCTTAGTAGAGAAAAGACAAGTATATGCTAAGGTAAATATAGAATTGGCTGAAGAAATGCTGCATGGGTCAAAAATGCATGAAGCCAAACAAGTTACTGAGACTATCAACATTGAAGATGATAGCAGTGAAAGTGAAGAGAAAGAAATGGATTTAGGAAAAGAAGTTGGCATGGAAGAAGAAGAATCTAGTGAATATTTAAGTGAAGAAGAGGACCAAGACACTTAACCTGATATGGAAATTGAACAAGGTTCAGTGTCTGAAAAGGAAAAGGTACAAGAAGAATTAGGAGTAGTAGATCTATTTGGTACATTGGTTTCTCCTGAAATAATAAAGGATGTGCAAGATGTAGCACATCAAATTGAAGAATCTGAAAAAGAGGATGCACCTGAGGAAGCAATAGAGGAAACATTTGCTCAAACTAAAGAAGAAACGGGTGTTGGTACCTCTGGTGTAGATGTATTAAACATTCTGAACATGTATGGAGAACAAAGTGAAGAAGAAAAGAATATAGAAAGCAGAAAGGAATAGGGAAAAGAGACAAAAGAGCCTGATACAATGGTAGGTTCACCTTCACATATAGAGCAAGTTAACATGCC
Organism: Cunninghamia lanceolata; assembly: GCA_027924645.1. Classification (NCBI taxonomy): domain Eukaryota; kingdom Viridiplantae; phylum Streptophyta; class Pinopsida; order Cupressales; family Cupressaceae; genus Cunninghamia; species Cunninghamia lanceolata. Next base: position 1,991,737 of record BSBN01000696.1, on the reverse strand, counting down.
TGAAAAGGTACAAAAGGAAGGTGAAACTACAGAGGATGCAGCAAATAAACCTGAAGGCAAAGAAAACACAGAAAATATTGATGAAGATAAATCTGAAAAACAAATAGAGGATAGAGACATGACAAATGTAGAGCAAGAAAGTAAAGAGGAAGACCAAGGAAAAGTATCATCAAGGAAAGAAGGTCCAGAGGAAGAGGATGAAGGTGGAGGAGATATAGAAATTGAAGAAGAAGATAATGAGGGTGAATCTACACAATAAAATAATCCAATGGTACAAGAACCATCCCCTCAACAGCAGCCTCCTCCACAACAGGAACAACAACAACAACAAGAGCAGGGAGAAGTAAAAAGGCCTCGAGAAGAGGTAATTAATGAAGAAAAGACTAATGAAAGCACAAAATAGGCTCCAGCCTGGTTAGGTGTAGAAATAAGGAAAGAAAAGGTGGAGGTACAGTTAGTACCTATAGACATCAAAAGTCTATTAGGCAATACAATGCCAAGGAAAGAAAAGAGGAAGGCCAAAACCATGTTAGCAATACAAAGAGGTCTAGATGGATCCAGGATGTTGAACTTGGCCATACCACAAAAGGAGAAGGCAAAAGGAGAAATAACACTAGATGACTATAAAATACTTAATTTTGATCTAGGACACACTACAAGGGAGCAACACATAATTGGATGGGAAGATATGCACCAAGCTACAATAGAGATATTAAAGAGGGATAAAGATAAACATGAATATCCGAAAGGACATATTGTCTAGTTGCAGCAATTCATTAGGGGAATATTTGATCCCAAGACTACAATCCCTAAGTTGCCTAGTGAAATAGCAGTTTTGTCTAAAGATGAGGTGAAAGATATGGAAAATAAGAGGCTTAAGGCTAATTTTTTTGAAGAGTGGTTCAGAGCATTCGTGCAAGAAGGAGAAGAGGTAATCAAACAAGCAATGAAAGGATGGGAATTGGCTGCAATAGAAAAGAATAAATGCAGTATACTTATATACAATGGTCAGTTTAGAAAAGAAGAATGCAGGTTTGAATTAGAACAGTTGGAAGAAATTGAAGAAAGAGCAGATGAATTAATAAATGAAGGATTCACTACTCCTTCAATGGAAAATCAAGTGCCACAGGCAAGACTAGAGTTAAGATTTGAAGATGATAAGCTCATAAGGTACATCGCAGCCACTCAAGGTTTAGAAGAGAAAGCTGACAACATGATCAGGATGCATAAGAGGATAGTTGAAAGGCTCTTAGATCATGAGTGTATGGATGTACTAGCATATGAACTTCAAAGGGCATTAAAAGAATTCAATGTCATCTTTACACCATGTATGGAGAATCCAGAGGCACATCTAAGTAAACAAATGATTGATTCTGTAATGGAAACAAGTGTCAAGATGAAGAATAATAAGAAGAAGAACAAAGGTTCAGATAAAGAAGAAAAGAAACTGAAAGAAGGGGTCACAATGCAAGAATATGTATGGACAAAGAGTCTAGGAGGAAATTGCACCTTCATAGAAGGTGTAACTAATAATTTCAAGGCATATTTGAAGGAATGGGAAAGTGTAAAAAAGGGAGAAAACAATACTAATAAAAGAGTCAATTGAAAGGTATCTGCAGGCAAAGTCAACATGAAAGAAGAAGTCAAATGAGGGAAATGTTGTTTTGAGAAGATTCTATTGGCATCCTTTGAGGCAGCAAAGATACCATAAAGACATTTTGAGAAATAGTTAGAGACAAATGTACACCCTTGATCAAGAAAATATGAGTACTGACAGTAGATTGGGTTTTTGTAGCCATAGTAGGATGAAGCTTCAAATTCTATATAAGAAGCTCTGCTACTTGTATATTACTTATGCAAGGATTTTAGAATTGTAGCTTGCACTAGTAATTTGTTTGAGCATTTGAGTAGAAAGTATTTCTTTAGTTTAGAGCAGGAGGTCGCCTGTCTCCACACTAAAAAATGCACAAAATGTCTGGTTTCCTTACTGTATCTATAAAAACGTCTATAAGTTCTTTGGCAATTTGGTTAATGAAACAAAAGGTCATTCATACATTGTAAATTTTATATGACTGTGTGCTTGAAATACAAGTAAACTTAGAATTCTGCTTCTACTACAAAGTGTTTTCTAAATCTTACTGGTATTTTGAAGTATTATCCTTTGAAAGCTTGCAATTTTTGATGTGTGTTCATGAAAATACTCACGACTTTGCATTTAAAGATTTAGTGTTGATTTGATTAATTTGTTGTATCTCTTAAAGATGTGAGTAACAGAACATTTATATCCTGTAGGAAATGATTCTTAACATGATTTTCTCTAACTTTTCCCCAACCATTTGAAATAATTAGCTTAAACATAGAAATCTTAAGGAAATTGTCTTACATCTGAAAGAAGCAGGAAGAATTTGTGTTAATATTTGGCAATTTTCATATCAATTTGAAAGACAAGGTTTGTTTCATAGAAATTCATACAAAGCTTTGTATTACTGTAGTGAATTCATGCAAAAGAATGAATACTTTGTTGATATTTGCAACAATTTGCATAGTTTGAGTCCAGTAAGTCACTAGTCATCTTAAATCAAGTAAGGCCCCTTTGAATATTACAGTTTCATATCAACCTGCTGAATTGTCCACACGGTCAAGACCTAACCATACAAAAACTTGGGATTAAGAACTTTGAAGCGACTTCTTCATATCCTTCAAGATAGTTTAGGTTCATTTTGTGAATTTTAACTTTTTTTATGAATGTGTAAAAAAAATCATCAATAGGTCTTTTTTCCAGAGGTTTATACTCAACACTGGTTATCACCCAATAGGCATTGCCCATGCATTGTAAATGGCACTCCATGCAATTCTTCCAAATAGAATAATTTGTTCCATCAAATCTTGGACTATCCATCTTGTAGGTTGACATCTTGGATCTCCTCAAGTGGTCAAGCTTTTATAAGAGGATCTAGCTCTGATACCAATTGTTGAAATTAGACTGGACAACTAAGAGGGGGGTGAATCAGTTGTCCCACAATATAAACTTTTTCTACTTTTTAACCTTCTTTATTATTTTACTACCAAATTAATGATGTAAACATTAAAGCATAGATCAACAACATAAGAGCAAAAATATAATCATCACACTTGACACCAAGATTTTGACCTGGAAACCCGGTTAAGGGAAAAACTATGGTGGGGGTTAACCCACAAAGATTTATAACCTATTAAAAATACTTTAGAAAAATAGAAGGCACATGCCTTTGGGTGCACTTCCCAGAGCTCACTACTCAAAAAGAGAGGCTCACTGCCTATAGAATTTATTTAGAATAGAATGAATTAACTGAGAAATAGCATCTATTCATTCCTAGTTCAGTCTCAATGAATGCTCAAGAACTTCTGCTTTGCCCCAAACTCTTCTTTACTAACTTCACACTCTGTATTGCTCTTGCTCCTTTTCTTCTCTAGTCTGCTTCTGATCCTTTATTCAGATTTTATATGTTTTACTCAAAGATGCTTTTCAATAACTCTTCAACAAGTATTTATATGCTTCATCAACCTTGGAATGATCAACAAGGTCAACTAAACTTGACATGGATCATCACATTATCGGCCAAACACAAGTGAGACTTGAATTTACTTCTACAACCACTCCACACTTCATAAAAATGCTCTTAAAGCATCCACAACATGCTAGGAACATCCGGTCGGCCAAGACTGGGGAGAACATCAACCTCAAAAAAGAAATCTTCAACCAAAAAGCTCAAACTTCAATGCGGACCTCCAACATAGTAGCCACACAATCCAAAGACCTCCACAAGCACATTGAAATCATTAATAACATTTACTCTAAACCATATTACCAGAAACATTTGTATCTTCCTCTGGAAACTCAAGAACACTATTTATCATGACTGTCAAACTAGAAAGATAGCTTGCAGACCTCCAAACCATGAACCACTGGAGTTGATAATACACACGGACTTCCCAAACATGCCTTCAGATCCACAGACAAAAATATTTCACTGCGAAGCAATCCAGACCAACTTACTATCATACTGTCTCTTCTAAATACTACAAAATCCAGTTCTACTCTGATGGCCATAACTTCTTTAAATATTCATGTGGACTTCTCAATTCTTAGTTGGAACAACCTCTAACAATCCTCTATAAATCCATATGGTCCACATGCATTGATTGTCATTAATTTTCTCAATATCCTCAACAATCCGGTCTTCTATACAGATAGCAAAATAGGATACAGTTGACACCAATGGCAACAAGGATATGTTGACATCAATGACAACACCACTTAGGCACATGTTTGAAATAGAAACAACTAAGTATGAAGATGGAGAAAACTCTTCAAAGGTAATCATTGAAGACTAAAGGTTTTTGGGTTTTTTGGGTTTTTTGCAAGGGTTCTCCAGACGAGTTTTTAGGGATTTTTGCAAGGCAAAATGTTAGGATTTGAAGAATTTAGGGCCTATAGGTCTATATTCCAAGGAATTTCTAGGAGATTTTCAAGGTGAACTATTTGACTCAGGTAGAGTAAAATGGGTCAATAGTTACAGTCTAAAGAAAATTTATCCCGAAGCCCTACAAAAAGGTACCACCTTGGGCTTGGGCACCCGTTCTTTTGACCCTAAAATTTCCACATTCCAAAATCTAAAATATGGTATGTATCTAATCTGCATTTAGTGTTTTTCTATGCAAGCATTTGTTGAGTTTTGTCCATTTGTTTACGATTTTGCATAATTAGGGTTTTGATCTTAATCAAACTAAATTTAACACATTAATCAACAAATTCCAAATTTCCTAGTCATTCCAAGTGACAACAAACTTGATAGCTGAGTCCTCTTGTAAAATTTGTGATTCAACTCAGTTTAATGTCCTTGAATGTATGTAGCGAAAGGAGGATCTAACTAAGCTATCAATCAAATCAACAAACCCTCTTTTTCTACATAACATTTTGGTGAACCCATATTTTTTCTAAACATTGCATCTTTTTGAGTTTTGTAAATCAGATTTGCATTCATACATATAATATTTATCATTCTACATTCAAAAGTTTTGCAAAAATTTGAATTTTTTTTAAAAATAGGCATTTTTGGCTTGCATTAAGGCATAGTTTGCACTATTTTCATTACATTTCATCTAAATCATTTAAATTTCTAATATCTATATCAGATCTAAGATAAATTAGAGTAATTCATCATTTTGTAATCATTTACCTTGCATTTACACACTTTATTTGCTAGGATTTGCTTGAAATTTTACATTTTTCATATAACCTAGTTATTCCAAAAGATGGGGTTTATAGCTAAAATCTTGTTTCAGTTTTACTACTAATTTAGACACCCTTTAAAATCTTATTTTGGACAGTAGTGTTTCATCATAGTGTGTCTTTTCATTTAGATTTCAAATTTTTCATTTACACATTGTGTATTTCAACAAAAACTAGCATATTCATTCGTTTTGCCTTAATTTTGAACTTGCGTTGAGCATTATAGCATGGTTTCACCACTTTCAAATCTTATTTGAGTTTTTCACATTAAATCAAATTGCAATTCATTCATACATCATTTCATTACCTATTTTGTGAATTTACATTGAAAAATTTGAAAAAAAATGAACATTTTAGGTGCATAAACAAGCATAGTTTTGCCTTATTTCATTGCATTCATCCTATATGTCTTGCATTCATATTTAAGAATTCATTCATTTTTCATTTGAAATTTTTTCATAATTTCATATCATTGTGTGAAAATTGCCATATTCTTAATTACACAGTGTGTATTTCAACACTGATTGTTGTTACACCTTTTTCAGATCTTTTTTATCAAAACCTTTAAAAGCATCAACCTTGCGTTTATTGTGTAGCACTCTTTCCTCTTATCCATTGTGTTTGTTGTGGACTCTTTGTGTCTTTTAGTTCCCATTTCCCTCAAACAAGTGTTTGGATGCAAAATAGTCTCACATCTAGGGTGTATTAAGTATCATAAAACTTTGCATGTCTTATGTTACTAGATCCTATTGGACATTGATGTTTCAAGACATTTCATTATGGCATCTTCATCTCATTGCTCTTTGGTATCTTTACATGCATATATCAAAAACTTTGAGAATTTCTACACATTCCTTAACATGAATCCTCATGTTCTCACTCATATACAATCTATGTACCACAAGGATATCTTTAAATGCTCTTCATTTGAAATCTTTGATTATGTGATTTTGACAATTTCATAGCTCTCATGAATACATACCCTTCAATAGTAGAATATTTAACAAAGTACATTTTCATGAATACTCACGATAAAGATGATTATGAAAGTTCTTCTTCTTCTATTAGCATAATAATTCATGACAAAGCCTTAGACATAGTCTCTACTACATGTGACAATGACCTAGCTTTGCCTATTTTACCCTATGATTCCTCTCCCAAAGATGTTCCCACTTGTGAGGACATCTTGGTGCAAGAAGATGAAATCATTGATACATTCCTTAACATCACCCTACCCTTTCTTCATTCCAATGATATCCTTTTGGTAGAGAAAGTATTAGCAAATGAAGAGTCTCCTCTCAAAAAGGATCCTCCATTGGTAGTTAATAGGTGTTCATCTAATAATTACATGTTACATGAGGTTTATAAGGAAAATCTAATGGATTTCCTAGAAGTGGGGACCTTGAATATTCCTCCTTTGGATGAATATTCAAGAACCTTGGATATCTCTAAGGATATGAAGACCTTGGGTAACTCTCCTTTGGTTACAATCTCTATTCTATCATACATCATTAAAGATCAAACCATCAACATTCAAAATCAAAGCAATGTGAATTCCATTACCTTTAATAGGTTTCTTCCACCTACTAAGGGGTTATTAGAAACATGTAGTAATATTCCTAAGATGATTGTGTGAGAAGTGCCTAATGCACCTTCTTGCTTAAAACTGACGATTATGGTTCAAGGTGATCAAAAACCACCTCGACCCCTGGATTACATTCTAAACTATGCATGACAAATCACCCAAAGAAGTTAAGGTGTTCAAAATGTGCCGCAGTATCCCATGATTGCTCACACCTACAACAACCATAATAACAAACAAAATAAGGAAACATCACATGTGCCTATCTCTCTTCCATGTTCTCAACCTATGCTCCCTCCACCACCTCATCTTACGCATAAAAGTGGTCAAGAATATGATCTTGTTGAATAGCTTCGTGCTACTCCGGCTAAGATCTCTCTTTGGGATTTAATACAAACATTGCCTAGATACCATAGAATGCTCCAAGAAGCTTTACAAAAGGTGATTGTACCACCTGTTGTTAAGCCGAATGAGGTAGCAACTCTATTAGATTGTATGCATGTGACAAAAATAGATATTCTATTTCAACCACATAAATATTGTCAGTAAAAGATAAGTATGATCCACTTATAATATTTTCCCTAATAGATAAAAAGTTGATAAAATGAGTTATGATGACAACAGATCAGCTCTTAATGTTTGTGGCATTGACTTACTACACAAAATCAAGATTGACACATCTTTAATTAAACTGGATAGCCTTAGCATTCGTGGCTTGGATAATGTTGGTAGACAATCCCTGGGTACTATAACTTTACTTGTAAATGTGGGACCTGTGACATTATCTACCCTTTTTCATGTCATGCCTGGCTCGATTTTGTATAATATGATTCTCGATAAACCATGGATTCATGCCATGGGGAAGTTTCGTCTACCTTTGATAGATCAATAAAGTTTATTTATGAAAATAAGCTCTACACTATTGAAGCCGATCCTAACCTGAATAATGTTTTATGTATCAAAACACAAAAGCAAGTCAACAATTATATCAGTCTCAATAACTTACGAGTTGATTCATCAATACCTCTTTCCACAGATAGTGTTGTGTAAGACTCTAAACCATTGAATACACTTTTTAGTGATGATTAGGGTTCATTAGATTCTACTCCCTCCTTTATAGGAGAATACAAACTTAATAACTCTAACACATCAAAGGTCACATTGATCTCATATAAACAATCCTTGGAAACACTTGGGAAACCCAAAGTTTCCTTGGTAGAAAACAAAGACAATACTCTTACTTATACTATAGATTATGACACCTACAAGGCCTCGCCATCCTCTAAAGAGATGGACTCTCTCTATGGTCATGGATTTTAGATTTTGTAAAAAAATTATGACTATGCAGGTAATGGATTTAGTGTAAATCAACAAGGAATCAAAGTACCTTTACAAGTTGTTGGAATTAATTACACATTCAATATAGGATACCATTTTTTGAAGCCCACCAAAGCTTCTCATTGTCCTAAACTTAATGTTAATGCAATATCAACAAGATTGAAATGACATGCGAGATATCCTAAGCTGATAGACAAGAATTATTCTCTAAGAAATATCCCATTGAATCAAGTAAGTATTTCTTCCTCTTTAATCCACACTCATTGTAGCACCTATTCTAGTCTCTAAGGATGGCCTCCTCCTAGATATATATTTTTTTAGAATCATGTTGTGTTCCCCCATGTTCTACTACATGTGTTGTTTAGGCCTCCTTGGATGACCTTTGATACTCTTATAAAGTCAAGGATACTAGGAGACCACCTCTATTGTGATCATTCTTCTATTTGTTTCATCATTCCTCTATCTTGCCTCTCCTCTATTTTATTGTTGTGTCATGCCTTAGGGGCATAGCATTGTGGAGGGTGTTTTGTGGGAATCCTCCTACATGGTGTTCCTAAGGTACTTGTTTTCCTCTCTCATTTTATTGTTTACCTTCTTCTGGTGATTCTACCTAGTCGGTGAATGATGAAAACAAATAAATATTGATATGGACCATGTGTCCCCTCAGCAAGCAAAGCAAAAATGGACCTAGTCCATGCATGATGATAGGGTTGATTTATATATATCTGACACTTGACTAGTAGAATCACTCTGTGTGATGTTTCATCTTGTGGCATTTCTTGTGACTAACATTTAACAATCCACTCAATCTACTCTTGCACACTTTGATTGGTATCTCACCTTGTTACTACACTTAGTTTTGAGGTATCTATAGTATAGCCCAATGGTATACTCAGCTTTGAACCTACAGTATAGCCTTGGTCCTTTATGTAACTATTTTCATGCATAGCTTTAATGAATTACTTTGGTTGTTATCTTAGAGAAAGATTTCTAACCTCTCTTGTTATCTTATCATATCATATCAATGTGTTTGTTGGATCATTCGGCGATCGTGAGTACATGTTTCCTTGGGGGCATGGTCTTTGAAAGAGCGCTTGTTCCCTTGTGTGTTTTCTCTCTAACTTAATGTGCTTGATATTGGTACATGACATCAACCACCTTAAAGTGGGGGCATATATAAGGTTATCTTTCTAATGATTTTGATACTAACGAAGTGTGTTTGTAAGCCCTCTCCATGAGGCGGGATGTTGTATCTCTAGTGTGAGTACACATATTTATTTATATTGCAATTAAAGAAGCCCTCTACAGAGGTGGGATAATGTATCTCTTGAGATAGTGTGTATCCTTTTATTCAAAATCCCTTCTGTGGAAGGTGGGATGGTGTATCTCTTGAGCTAGTACACATCCTCTTATTTCAAAAGTCCTTCACGGAGGCGGGTTAGATCTTGAGACTATCCTCCCTTAAGTGTGTCTTTGGTGATTGTTGTGGCATAAGCCCAACTGTCAGGTGTGTCTATAGCATGTTTGAGATGGTGGGAACTTAGCAATAAGCTCCTTCCATTGCCCGTGTTTGTCATGTTTAAGACATATAGTATGTCTTTCGCATGCTATATGATGCTCATGTATTCTATTTTTTTTCCCCCTTGTGTGGTTAACCCCCACTCAGGATTTGTATGGCATGTTTTCCCCTTGTGTGTGTAGTGACGAGCTCCACCTACATTCAAGGTTTGTTTGGTGTGTTTTCTCCCTTTGTGTAGTCTCCACCCACACTCAGGGTTTTATGTTGCAATTTTATTTCCATGCATATATGAAAATGAAAATATTATATCAATTGTATTCATTGTGTTTTACATGTCGTCAATACTATCTTCTCAGTGTCTTCTGTGCTTCCTACTATCTTCATTGTGTTGTGTGTCTGCAACGTGTCTTCTAGTGCTTACCTGAGACTAGGGGCTATAAATAGTTCCTCAACCTTTGTGTAAGCCTTAGCTTCAAATGTTTGGCATGTTTGATGTGTGTTTTACCATATTTTAATGCATGTGTGGGTCATAGGATTATACATACATTAAAGTGGGGGCTAAATGTTATGTCGTAAAATGTATCCCTAGAATTTTTACCTCCTAAGTTTAGCTCCTAGGTCCCTTAGATTTAATCATGCATGTTAAAAATGAATCCCAGAGAAAAATCCCCTAAAACCCATGTCAAATGGGACTAAGGGGGTCCTTGTGAGCTTAATCTATCCCTAAAATAGGTACCTAGACAAGGGCGTTCATGCCCTTGTCCTGCCCTATTTTGTCAGGGCCCAAAATTTAAATGTCGGCAAAATCACCATTAAAGGTTTCCCTTGTCAGCATCTTAAGTTTGAATTATGAAATTACAGTGGGAATGCATATATAATCATGTTTAGGACTTCATTTTACACCTAGATGGATAATGTAAACTTGTGATCTTGTGCTAAGGATATTTAAGGCTTTCATTGTGTTGTAGAGCAGTATTATGTTGTGCTTGTTCATGTTTGTTGCATATTTGTCTTCATTAATCCATCTCCTCATAGTGTAGAAGATCTTCATCTCCCCATGAGAGCTTCACCTCTGAGGTGACATCTACTTTGTGTTTTCAATCTTTTATCATATCATTTGCTTTTGCCTCTATTCTGCAAGGACACGCACTCTCTCTAACAACGGTGTTGGAAGGTTTGAATGCCATTCTGGGGCTTGACTAAGGAAAGCTCCTAAACACCACAACCTCCAACCCCTCTCTTGTGATTGTACGTGACAGGTGTCAGATCTTAAGGAGAAGAGTTGCAAAGGATCATTACAGAGCATAAGAATTTTGGATCTAAAGAAAAAGGTAGAAAATATCCCTAAAAGGTCAAGGGCACCTGCTCTTTTGACCTCCAGTTTTGCAATGTTGGGAATTTTGGAGAAGGTTATAGTCTGAAGCACATTTTATCCCAAAGCCCTAAAAAAGTACCACCTTGGGCTTGGGCACCCGCTCTTTCGACCCTGAAGTTTTGCATTCCAAAATTCAAAATTTGGTATGTATCTAATCTACATTTAGTGTCTTTTTGTGCAAGCATTTGTCAGGTTTCATCTATTCATTTATGATTTTGCATAATTAGGGTTTTGGGCTTAATCAGACTAAATTTAACACATTAATCAACAAATTTCAAATTTTCTTGTCATTCCAAGTGACAACAAACCTGGTAGCTAAGTCCTCTTACACAAGTTGTGATTCAACTCGGTTAAATGACCTTGAATGTATGTAGTGAAAGGATGATCTAATCAAACTACTAATCATCAACCTCATCCCTCTTTTTCTACTTAACAATAATGAAGAGTGACCTCTTTGTTTAGATGGTGGACTCAACTTGTGATCTAAAACAACAATGTCAAAACACAACCAACAACTTATATGAGTGAATAGGAACCTCCAAATAGTGACAATATATCAGGCAGTGTATTTAAAGCCAAAATTCAAATTAAATGACTAGAAGTCTTTAACTAGAACATCTAAAGTGATTGAAGGTGATCTTAGTGACTAGATTGTTGACTAGGTCAAAACAAAACAACTACCAAAATGGAGTCTTCATCCTACACCAAAAAATAATGACCCAAAAAAATGTGAGAAGTCAGCGACTAGGTTAGGGCTTCAGCTTGCAACCAAAAGAAAATCATATCCTAAACTAGTGTGATATGATGGTAGGGGAAACCACGAATTGGGAGGAAACCCTTGGTCACAAGAGATATGATGAAACTAGTGACATTTTTGGAGATCCTTGGTTGTGGCACATGGAGAAACCAGTGATGACACCAAGGAAAATGTACAAACTTTGAGGAGCCAAAAGGAACCCTTGAACTAGAACACATGAATCTTCAAGATTAATAAGAAATTTCTAGATCTGAAAACAAAACCTATTAAAAATCCAAAATTGACTATACAAAGGTTGTGAAGTTAAAAATTGACCAAACAAGAGTGGACTAAGAGGCCAATGCTTAATGACTTAAACATAGATTTGTGAAAACTTTGTAATCACCAACAATGGTAGCCAATATCTTCAAATGAGAAGAAACTATAGTGGCCATGACAGATGAAAACCAGTGACCAAAAAATGCCTAAAAAAATCTACTCAAACATGAACAATGCCTATAAAATGTTGATTTTGCAAAACAAAATTGCATTTTCAACTAATAATTTTTCTCAGATCCTTGATACACCTATGAGAGGGCTATGTGCAGGATGAAACTAAAATTGGGAAGGGAAATGTTATTCTAGGCTCTGATAGCATATAGGAGAAGCAATGAAAAGAATGGAATAACCTAAACTTCCACAAGATGAATGTGCACACAAAGCAAGAGCTAAAACTATCATAAGAATGTATATGAATTTACAATGAACTCCGTGTATATGTAGGACAAGGAGGAAGTGATAGGTGAGAGTCAAACACTAACTAAACCTCCATGATGTGTGACACATGTAGAACACTTGGGACAAGTGTGAGAGCACGTGTCATATGTCTATGAGGTGAGAAAACTAAACCACTAAGTGAACTTAAGATAGTGTGAATAGGTCTACTAGGCTAGGAACTAGATAGAAGTAAACTAGATGAATAAAGACTCTTTTCACACTAACAAAATTAAGATAGAGGCAAGAGATAAGAGATTGCCTTGCTTCAAAATAATTGTTATCTTAATTTGAAACATTGGAAGTAGAGAAATAAGAAAACAAGGGCATACAAAAATGAAACATTTGCAAGTACCCTAAAATATTTATAAAATGGGAGTTCTAAATGATTGCAAAAAATCAAATCCTTAAGAATATAAATAGCAAGGGACAATTATACCATGAATATTAAAAATATGACAAGAAGCATATAGAAAAGATAAAAATTGTAAGGTGAAATAAATGAAAACCTCATGTTTTCATGGAATCATGTATCTTCCAAGACAATAATTATGCCATAGTGTTAGATTCTATGAGAAGCGGGAATCATAGCCAAGATTTGTTATTAGTGATAGATCATACATGTACTCCAATTGATAGATGATTGAAGATCAAAATAGCAAAATGGAGAGATTATCCTGAAAGAGAGAAAACAAGAATCAACTGCAAGAGAATTTTGAGAATACTCACATTACTCTCACTGACTACCCAAGAGGGGAGAGGAGAGATGTATATAAAAAAATAATAGGAAAGTACATCCAAGAGGTGTAATAACTCCAACTACCCAAAATAGACAGGAGTTTTACCTACTTGGTAAAATCCAAAATACATGGTTATACCTACTTAGCAGATAAAAACAAACAAATGGTTATGAGAGGTGGCATAAAAATCTAAAAGAGAGTGAAACTCAACTACCCAAGTGTGGGTGAGAGTGACACATTTAGCTGATGGATTTAGCCATGTGGCCTCATTAATAACCAAGTCTAATAAAACCTAAGCAAGATTAACAATGTGTAGGAAAAAGAAATATCCCCTAAGGAAAATAAAAAACCTACACTAACACCCCCCCTTAAGCATAGCTTAGGTGGATGAAAATATATGGATCCCAGCAAATGAACCCTGATGAGGTACCCATGTACAAATAATTCCACCCCCGCCTCCCCCCAAAAAAAAAAGAGAGAAAATAACCCCTAGAGTAGAGAGAGTGAAAGCAAAGGACTATGAAGCCCCTCCTGAAGTAAACACTAGTCACACCCCTAGCAAAGCTCATAGCAAGGAACTTACTTTCAATGAAGGGTTTGGTGAAGATGTTTATGATCTACTTCGACATTTGAATGTAATTGAGATCAATGATGTTTCCATGAATCAACACTCGAATGTAGTTTATATGTATCTCAATGTGTTTGTCTACTAGTGATGGATTGGATTCTTTGAGATCTGTATTGCCCTTTAATTATTACAAAAGATGATTGTGTACTTTTGGAATGAAATTAAACTGAGTGAGAATATTCTAAATCCATATGGCCACAGTGGTGGCATTAAAGTCCCCTCAATACTCAACCTAGCTGTAGATGAAAGAACAATTGCAGACTATTTCTTGCTTGACCAACAAACTAGACTAGAACCAAGTAAGAAGAAATACCCTGAAGTAGACTTATGATCCTGATAATCACCTGCCCAATCTGAATCTGTGTATTGCACCAAGTCAATATCAATGCCCTCTACATGTATATTGAATCCCATAGCTGTGAGCTCCCTGAACATAGTGGAGTATCCACTTAGCTACTTTCCAATGCAACTCATGAGGCTCTTGCATGAACTGAGAGACCATACCCACGACATATGAAATGTCAAGCCTCGTGTGAGTCAGATAGATGAGACTCCCAACAAGCTATTGATATAAAGTGCCATCAACCGAGGGTGAAGAAAACTTAGCCTCATGTTTGACCCCTGACAGAAATGGAGTCAGTGTAGGCTTACAGTCAACCATAGGAAATTTGGAGAGCATATCAAGTGCATACTTGGGTTGTGCCATGAAGATACTTAAAGATGACTGGGTGATCTCAATCTCTAAGTAGTGTAGAAGACCCAAGTCTGACATCAAAAATTGATCATTTAGAGTAGTTTTCACTACCTTTATGGTGGATGAGTGACTCCTTGTGATCAATAAGTCATTGACATAGAGAACCAAAAATATGAGAGTTATATCATCTTGTTGTATAGTGCAAACATTCTGATTGGAATGGCATCAAATGAACCCAATTGACAAAAGGAAAGAGTCCATCTTGGCATACCAAGCTCGAGGAGCCTGTTTGAGTCCATAGAGAGACTTCCAAAGATGAAAAACAAGTGAAGGATCCTGAACAAACCCCTATAGCTACTCCATGTAGATTTCCTCCTGAAGGTCACCATGAAGAAAAGCACTTTTCACATCCATCTAATGAACTTCCCAACAATGGGCTACAACTATAGAAAGGATAAGTTGGATGGAATTCATTTTGGCTACTGGTGCAAATGTCTCAGAGTAGTCAATCCTAGGCACCTAGGAAATTCCTTTGATGGCCTAGTGAACCTTATGCTTGTAAACTGACCCATCTACTACAAATTTTGTTCAATAGATCCACTTGCATCGAGCAAGTTTCTTTCCCTTAGGAAGAGGGACAATCCCATGTGTGATTCCTTTCCAAGGAACTGAACTCTTCTTGCATAGCAGAATCCCATTCAGGGACACAAAGAGCTTCTCAAAAAGATTGTGGATTAGAAGCTAAAGAAATGAAGAGATGTGGATCTTGCTGAAATAATGATCTTGTTCTTCTGGTATCTAAAGGATCACCAACCCAATCACCTACTAACTGCAATTTCTAACAAGCCCAAAGAGGCCCACTAGCTAGAGAATCATTAACCTCTGGATGACGAATAGGAGGGGAGGGTGGATCCTTATCATCATTATCACCATCTGAAGTGGAGGAAGAAGAATCCTCATCATGATCAAGAGGATTAATATCCTTTGAATAATTACCATCATGCTGTAATATCTCCAATGTAATAGTTGATGGAGAAGTGGAAGGAGAAAAAATGGAAGAGTCCTCTTAATGAACAACTCATGAGTGGTAGGGTGAAGAATCATCTACCCTTTGATACTATCTAGGTACCCAACAAATATGCAAGGCTTGCTCTATGGATCCATAGCCTTGCATTTCTCTACTAGAATGTGGGCCCATGTAAGAGAACCAAACACTTGAAAGTGCTTAACTGTGGGTTTTTAAATGGTCCAAGCTTGGAAAGGAGTTGACCCCTTCACAAGGGTTCCCGCAAGAAGTTGGGTCCTCATATAGGGGAAGTCATGGGTAAAAAAAATTCTGACAAGAATAGGTGCCCGAGACTAAATAGGTACCCTCTTAGAAATGGATACCCATTTAGAAACGGATACCCATTTAGGAACGGATGCTTGAGCCTAAATGAGTACCCATTTAGGAACAGGTACCCATTTCTAAACATGTATTTAAATTTAAAAAAATCTCTGCATGCTTATTTTTCCCATAGAATAGGAAAAGGTACCCATTTTAAAATAAGTACTCCTTCATTACGAGTACCCATTTTAGAATGGGTACCCATTCCTAAAATCTTAAGCTCAGAAAAGGCATGGTAAGCCACCCCTAGCCTTGGACCTATAAGTACAAGTCCATGTTTAGAGCAAGAGAAAAGACCAAATTTACCAATATGGCTAATGTTTTTTTAAAAAAAATTTACGAAATTAAAACCCATTATAGATGATGATGTGTAGTTTTCAAATATGTGATTATTTTAATTCAACTTATTTTTTCTATTTATTAATTAATTTATGAGAAAACTGGTCCATAAACTTGAAATGACAGGTGTTTGCATTTTTCTAATAACTTTTAATTTTTAAATTTTAAAAAAAAATTGTCATTAGTCTACACATCATTCTTTACACAATGAAAAAAAATTTATTTTATGATTAGTTTAGCTCAAATTATGTTCATCGTACACGAGGGGTTTTCAAAAGCTTAGGCTCAAGAAAGGCATGGTAAGTCATTCCTAAAAGCTTAGGCTCAGGGAAGGCATGGTATGCCAACCCCTAGACTTGGACCTGTAAGTGCAAGTCCATGTTCAGAGCAAGAGAAAAGGCCAACTTTACCACTATGGTTGATGATGTTTTTTTAGAATTTTTTTATGAAATTAAAACCCATTATAGATGACAATGTGTAGTTTTCAAATATATATTTTTTTCTAATTCAACTTATTTTTCTATTTATTGATTAATTAATGAGCAAACTGGTCCATAAACTTGAAATGACAGGTGTTTGCATTTTTTTAATAACTTTTAATTTTTAAATTAAAAAAATTATATGTCATCAATCTACACATCATTCTTTACACAATGAGAAAAAAATCATTTTATGATTAGTTTAGCTCAAATTATGTTTTTCGTACACGAGGGGTTTTCAAAAATAGGAATTAAGGCCGATAAAAAATAAAAAATATATTTAGAAAAAATTATAAAAAAATATCCTCATCAAACTTCACTATAATTCACATCTTCCCCCAAAAGGATTTAGAAAAATAAATTTATTTAGGCCAAATTATGTTGGTCGTACATGTGCATGGTATGGTCCTAAAAACATTACTTTTAATAGTGGTTTTTATACAAGCCTATGTAAAATTAATTTGTATCAATTGGGTATTAGAATACATTACATATTTGAAACTAGATTCAAAATACTACATTTCATATTACTAGACTTTCTTAAGATTCTATGTGTAAGTGCTTCAAATTTTGACTTGAACTATGACAAACATTAATTTTCAGGGAAAACACTTCCATATTTTAGCCAAAAAGTGGACAAAACTTCTTGCACTCACCCACAACTTTGTGAGGAACATGATTCCAAATGTAACTGTTGAGTCTTAAAATGTGTACACTAGCATTTTACACTTAGTTTAGCTCCCGATTGGACCTATTTTATTGTCTTTGCTAATTAGGACCTATTTTAACACTTCTATGCTCTAAATGATGAATATCCCGATGCCAATAAGTAAATCCAACATAATTAACTTAGGACTGGACTAAGCCTACATTAAAAGACACTTTTCAAAGTATGTGGGCCAAAGTTCTAAGGCACCCGAGCATTCCGATTAGATACTTTGGTCCCACTTTATGGTGTCAGCTTAGGATACTCCTTTAGTTAGTATTTGTCAACCTAAAGTTGTTTTATTTGCCAAAGGTGAGCAAAAATGTATATTTAAGTGTGTGTTGTAGTTCATTTTACACCTAACTGGATGAATGTGAAATTGCTCTCATATGATGCTTTATACTCAAGGATTCTTCATGTTGGGATTCCCTGCTACTTGTGGATGTAATTGAAGTTGTTTGTAGGCTTTGAATGAAGTTGTTTGTAGGCTTTGAAGGAAGTTTGAAGCCCTCTTCATCACTCTCCTTTGTTGGTGTTGAGTCTCCATCAACTAAGGTTGGATATCTTGTGGATATTATCATCATTTATCATCATTATCTATCATATTATTGCAAATTTGGCCTCTGACCTTTGCCCCCCTAGGGCACACACTCTTGGATCTTATCATTCTCTATTATGGAGGTGGGAACACCAACACAGGGTTTAACTGAGGCAAACCCTTAAAACATCATAACCTTTCCTCTTGTTGTGTGTGCATGAAAGAAGAATAGGTTTCGAAGGCTAGTTTTCAGGAAGGTAGTGCAGATAGATACAGATCTGATAACCCCTGAAGTTTTGCCTAACCCTAAAAGAGGACTAGCGTGCTCGAGTGCCCCTATCCTACGCATTTCTACTACATTTTCCAAGTTCTAAATTATTATGCCACCTCTATTGTACTTTTTGATCTCTGTGGTTCATTTCCTATAATTTGTATTAGCTTGTTATTCATCATTTTATGGTTTAATCATAGTCTTTGCTTGCTTGTTTGGCTTTGGTTAAACTTGGTTAGTCCTTCTATATACAATAAAAGGGCAAAACTCTTGTAGTTTTGCTCTATTGGGACTTAAAAAATTAGTCCCCAAAGTGCCTCATTTTGCCCCAAAATTTCATCTAAATCCCACTTGAACCTATAGTTTATAACTAATCTGAGACATCTTTCATAGGTTTTCATTTGTTTTCCTTTTGAGATACAAGGGAAAGGCTCAAAAATGACTAAGTCCAAATCTTTCTAAGTGTTCACTTGTGTTTTAGCCTTGGTCGGAGTTTCAGAGTTTCAAGCTCCTTCCTTCCATTGTGTTATCCTTGTTGGCTCTGAGGTCCGAGGCTCAGAATTTGCCTAAGTGTTGAAATTTTTCTAATTGAAGTGGAGCTTCATAGGTTAGAGTTTCATCCTTTCGTCTTCTTCAGTGTTGTGGTTAGAACATGGAATCCTTGAAGGCCAAAGTCCAACAAACTCATTTCTTCTAAGTATTTCAAAGGTCAAACTTCAGGCCTTTGGCCTTCAGTATTCTTCATGGCAAGTGTCAGGGAGAATCCCCGAAGTCTGAAGTCTGACAGGTCTACATGAATAATATTCTAAGTATGAAGTCATCGATGAAGTTCAGAGGTTGGCTCTTCTTCCTTAATTTTTGGAAGGCAAAGTGGGGAAGGCCCGACGATTGATCTCTGATGGGTACTCTCTTCTTTGGGTGGAAGGTGGATGGTGGGGCTCCTCTCTTTCTTCTTCAGATGGTGAATGTGTAAGGTAAAAATCCTAGGGGGTGACCCCTGACATTTTCATATTTGCATATTTGGAGGTCAAATGGATGAATTCTACCATTCCACAAAAGCAAATTATAAGGGAGAAGGCATTCTCATGGAATGATGGCATGATGCCACATGGATGGCCTTTGGCTAACTAAGTGGTTCACGGACTTATAGTTTGTCCGACGGCCATTTTGCCGACAAAGGTGAAGCATAAATAATAAAGGGAAAAGGAGGAGAAGGAAATTTTTGGCTAAGGCAAAAGGGAAATAATGCCTTTGTCAAGAAATTGGGCAAATGCCAAACTTTCTAAAAGTTCATGTTTTCCACATTTTGCCGAAAAGGTGATAAGACATGTCAAAAGGGAGAAGCAAAGAAAAGGTTTGGCAAGTGACTCTTGCTAATAAGGTAAAGATATGAAGACAAAGCTCAATTCAAGAAATGGAAAATTCCCCGACAAAGAAGAATGAGATTCAAGAGTTAGGCAAAATCAAGAATTGTCAATGAAGTAGAAAAGAAGCAACAAAAAAAGTTTGAAGAAATTGATTTTTTCTAGCTAAGGGATTAGATAACAAAAAAGAAGAAAACCAAGCAACACAAGCCAAGTTCCAAAAAACTAAGATTTGCTGACAATGTATAATAGAGGCCAAAATGATACTTTGGATGGTAAAGAAAGATAATGGCAAGTAGAATATACAAAGAATGAAGTAGATTGGCTAATAAAGTGGAAAAATATAGAATGGTGTAGTCAGTGGCTAGATGATTTAATACAGAAAATATGGTCGACCCAATGGGAATGTTGTCAGTTGTTTGAAATGGTTAATTCTCTGAATGCATGCCATGATTATAGGGATGCACAAATTGATTTGTACCTAGAATTTAATGAGCCTGTAGAATAGTGTTATGCAGATGGTTGGCACAGTAAAAATATTCAATGCATAAAGGACAAATCTAAGAAGTCAATGTTGCCAGTGGCAGGGAAGGATTAGAACCTTCCCTCTTTATTTCTCAAAGTACAAATGGAGTGCAAGAAATCTTTTTCTGATTGTTTGCAGAGATGACAAAGCATGGGTTTTGTTACCCAACGTGCAAATCTCTGACATATTTAGGCTTGAATTTAATACATCATTATGCATCTCATTGACTAAGGGCAACACTCAAAATTGGTGCAATGAGTTTGAATTGTAATGCTATATATACATGTTTTTTAAATGTTTTTAGGGTTGGTCTCTGAGCCAATTGTCTGGTCTGGGATTGCCTAGGGATTCTCTCTGGCATCAACACATGATTTGTCTAGTTTCTTAGTGAAGGGATTTATTCAGCATAGAGTAGGAAGATTATGTAATGCAGATTTGAATATAATGGTATGTCTCCATGGGAGTTTGTATTAATTTTGGTAAATATATAATTGTAGTTATGTATTTACCTTTGCCACATTTGCTTGTATGATTGTAACAGATGTTTGGAGATGTGTGATTGCATCCAAGTTAATACAAGGCTTTGTATTTTCCATTCTTTTGTTGCAGAGGAATCATTGTAGATCTCTTTGGGATTGTTAATTATGTCCATTATAGGAAGCTCTATTTAAAAGTCATATATGTGAATGTATGTCTAGTTCTATTGATCATTTTCTACATATTTCCTTTCCTCCTTGCATTCTATGGCTCTATTGCCGAATGGAATAGGCACCGATCCATATTGGAGAGGGATTGGTGCAGGGGCACCCATAGGTCTAGAAGGCCTATTCAAATCTTTTCTTATCATGTTGTTCAATAAGGTCTTGAAGACCATCTTGTTGCATTGTAATAAGGTTGAAGACCATTTCAAGTTGATGTCAAGTTGTTCTCATGTTGATGTATTGCATGGTGCCAAAGGTTGTAAGCATACATAAGCATACAAGTCTGCTTAGGGACATTCATAGATAAAGTCCATTGTTTCATAGGTAGATTCCATTGAGTTGTAACCATTCTTGGCACATAGAGAGCAAGGTTGAAGGCCTAAACACCTTGTGAAAGGGTAAGTCATTTTGTAAACAAAATACATGTGTAATCATATGTCATTAGTTGCAGAAAATGACAAAATAGGGGCAGTGGTGGTTGCAGGCTCAGTTTTGGCCTCCCACCGACCCAAACTACCCTCTAATCAGTTGTCAAGGTTGAAAGTAGGCTTCTAAAGGCCTTGAACATGTTCATTGATGCAATGTATGGAGTTTGGGAGAAGAATAAATAAAGAAAATCTAGTTTTCTACTCTTTTCTTAAGTTTGTACCCTGTTCCATCCCGTGCCTTGTCACTATACGACATAGTTACAAAATCTTTTGATGTTGGATGGATAGAGGTAAGAGTTAGGAGTAATTTTAACTTGGTTTGGGCTTTTGAAACAATTTTATTGTAGAGATTTAATTATCCTTCTGAAACTTGGTAGTTAAACCCTACTTTAGGGTTTTGACAAAAAAATATGTATTTTTACCCCTTCCACTGATGTAATTCCTTCCAAGATCAGTGGAATGGATCTATTTCTATTTGTTTTAGTTTGTTGTGAAAGATTCTAGGGTAGGAGATTGGGTTTGATGATGTTTTTTTGAAGAGACCTAGAAAACCCATGTGTTAGGTGTCATTAGAGTGTCAAGAAGAGGAACAACATAGTCTATATTTTCCACAGTCGACTGTGAGATCCAAAAACCCATGAAACCCTTAGTTTTGCCATGTCATTGATGTGTTCAAGTGGGTCAGAAAGTACTGTGACTCCATTATAGGGTACATGCTTTGTATTTTAGGGCTAATTGGGGCTCTTTGCACTAGGTCTATCCTATTGAAAGTACCACATGTTCCAAAACAACCACATACTAAAAGGGTATCTCAAGCAATGTTGATTTAGTCTTGAAAGTGCCTAGATTGCAAGAAATCTTTTGACAGACCAAGAAATAGGGCTAGAAGGAGTTGGGGTAGCCTATGAAGAAAGTGTCATGTGTGAAGTCCCAAGACCCCATGGGATGGTTTGTCTAGTGTATTCAAAGTCTCAATAAACCCTCCAAATGTTTGCCTCCAAGAAATTGGTTGGTTTGTGTTAAATATTATGTAACCCTTTGGTTTAGGACTATCAAACTTCATTAAAACTACCTATCTTCCCCTTGTCCTCTACATCATATTGGTATCAGAGCCATAAAAGGTTCTGTCATTGGGTTGTGAGCAAGGATTTGGTGTATGTCAGCAGAGGAGAGTGAAGGAAAGGCTAGCATCATGCCTCCAAAAGGGATGACCACCGAGGTGGCCAAGAAGTTCCAAGAGATGGAAGAGAAGATCAAGGCTAGGTTCAAGGAAGCACTCTAGGTTGAGTTGAAGGCAATGAGAAAAGAGAAGAGATTGGAGGAAGATTTGGATGGAGAAGAGGACATAGGAGAAGAAGAAGAGGAGCCTCAAAGGCAAGAGGCAGATATATCTACTGATCAGAAATATTTCCTAGAAGCCATCAAGTCCATTGGCAAGGATTCATCAGAGGCTCGGATGGAGATCCCAATGTTTAGTGGGAAGATGGATGTTGATGAAGTTATGGAGTGGATTGAGGCCCTAAACAACTACTTTGAGTACAAGGAGGTACCTGAGAACAAGAGGGTAAAGTTTTCCAAAACAAAACTCGAAGGTGCTACCCTCACATGGTGGAATTACACCCAAGGTGAGAGGGTGAAAAGTGGAAAGAGTATGATTACTTCTTGGAGCAGAATGTTGGAGAGGATCAAATCTTAATTTCTTCCAAAAGATTATGAGGTGCAGATTTACAAGAAGATGCAAAATCTCAAGCAAAGGGACATGGATGTGTCCATCTACATGGAAGAGTTTCATAAACTCTCTCTTAGATGTGGGCATGTAGAAGATGAGAAAGGCAAAGTTGCAATATACATCAACGGTCTAAAATTTAGTATCCAAGATGAGATCAACATCTTGACCCCTGAAACAATGGACAAATGTTTCCAAATGGCATTGAGGGCTGAAGAAAAGTTGAAGAGGAAAGGTCAGCAGCAAAATAGAGCTAGTGTTAGAATCAGGGCAGAAAACTGAGAGGGGGGGAGTGAATCAGTTGTCCAAAACTTTCTTGTTAAACACTTGTATTCACTTAGTAGTCAAACATGAAACATAATGCATTTAATCAAGAGTAGAAATACATCAACACATGAGACACCATGATTTTAATGTGGAAAACCCAGTTAAGGGAAAAACCACGGGGTGACTAACCCAAGATTGTATTCTCTGTTAGAAGAATAGAAAGAAAAAATGGCACATGCCAATTAGGGCTCACTGCCTGAGCACACTACTCACAAGAGGCTCACTGCCTACAAGAGACACACTGTCTACAAAAGAATAAGTATCACATACTTGAACTGGTAAATAGCATCTTCACCATGCTTGAGTCAGTTCCATTTAAGCCCAAAACCTTCTGCTCTACCTTTCATTCTTCTCCTCGCTACCACACACTCATCTTCAACACCCACACTTGAAATGACCTTGTAATCCCTTATTTATACACTACATTAACTTAGGAATGATCATCTAAGTCGGCCAACACTTATAAGAACATCCGCAAGATGTACAATTCATCTGGTCGGCCAGTCACAGAAAGAACACCATCATCTAGAAGTTATTCTTCATTTTCAGGCCCCAACTCTAATGCAAACCATCAACACGAACTGAACATGATCCAAGGACCTCCACAAGCTTGCCTGAATCACCAAGAACATCTGCACTTCCTCTTCTTACTGAAATCCTTCTCTCCTTCATCTGAAACCTCAAGAACATAGTCTGTCATTACTGTCACAAAGGAATAGATGCTTGCGGACCTTCAAACCATGAACCAATCAATTTGATACATCATAAGGGCTTCCCAAACACTCCTTCAAATCCATAGAACAAGGCAATTCATTGCCAGATCTCACCGGACCTTTCTGTAACACTTTGTCACCTCTGAACATCTACCAAAACTGGTTCTACTTGAGTGATTCACAACTTCTTCATATATTCATGTGGACGTCTAAAATCTCTACTGGAACATATTAAGACTCATATCTACAAACCCTTTAATCCATATCCTCTGATCCTCAACCTGTCTTGGACTTTTTACCTTATGATATGACTGTTCTTCACTGTTCCTGATTGAGACTAATTTTCTCAATATCCTCAGCACATAACTCATACAATCTTTATCATTAATGCAACAGGAGTATGTTGACATCAATGAAAACACCAGTTAGGCCCATACTTGCAACAATCTCCCCCTTTGTCATTGATGGTAACATATGATGTGAAAAACTGATTTGACCATCAAGATAAGAACTTCTCCTCATTGTCACAACTCCCCCTATTAGTAACCACCATTCACATTTCTTCTCTCCTTTTACTACTCCCCCTTTGATCAGCAACTACTTATTTTTCACATGTCTTCTCTCCCCCTTTGACATCAATGGCAAAGGGCACATACTTACAATTCTACCATTTCAGAATCATATCTGCTGCTCCCCCTGAGTAGCAGCTCCCCATCATCAGTCCAGACCAAAAGATGTGACTGTGATGTGCACTAGACTAATGCACCTTAGTTCATCACCGGAGGGGCAATAACCCCTAACTTCTCTCTTAGATACTCAAAAAAGTCCTTAGGCAGAGGTTTAGTAAAGATGTTTACAATCTGATCCTTGGAAGGCACAAACTCCAATCTGACTTTTTTCTTGTTTACTTGCTCTCTCAAAAAGTGAAACTTGATGGATATGTGTTTGGTCTTTGAGTGTAACACTAGATTCTTAGATATGTTAATTGCACTTGAATTATCACAAAAAATTGTGATGGGCTCCTCATACTCTACTTTGATATCTCTTAACATCTGCTTCATCCACAACACTTGAGTGCAACTACCTTCTGCTGCTATATATTCTACTTCAATTGTAGACAGAAATATTGCCTCTTATTTCTTGCTTAGCCAAGAAACCAATCTCTTTCCCAAAAAGAATGCTCCACCACTGGTACTCTTCTGGTCATCCACATCTCCTGACCAATCTGCATCTATATATGCATGAAGAGAGAAATCATGATCTCTAGGATACCACAGACCATACTCAACTATCCCTTTTAGATATCTAAAAATCCTCTTGATTGCCATGACATGAGATTCTCTAGGATTAGCCTAGAATCTAGCAACAAAACCAACAGCTTGCATAATGTCTGGTCTAGTTTGAGTGAGGTACAACAATCCTCCAATCATTGATCTGTATTTTGTTTGATCTGTCCTAGGAGAGTCATCATCTTTTCTCAACTTACATCCAGTTGCCATGGGAGTGTTCATTGGCTTTGAATCTTCCATCCCAAATTTCTTCAACAATTCTCTTGCATATTTGGTCTGAGAAATGAAGATACCTTTCTTTGTTTGAATTATTTGCAGACCCAAGAACAAACTCATTTCACCAAGCATGTACATCTCAAACTCACTTTTCATTTGATTTGCAAAAGTTTTACACATATTATCTCTTCCTCCAAAAATGATATCATCAACAAACACTTCAACACCTAAGATGTTTTCATGATCAATTTCAAAATATAAATTACTGTCAGCAGTACCTTTGTTGAAACCAATCTTCAAGAGATGTTTATCTAGTCTTTCATACCAGGCTCTTGGGGCTTGCTTCAGTCCATACAGTGCCTTCTTCAACTTGCAGACCATATCACTATTTTCAGATAGTTGAAATCCATCCGGTTGCTTAATGTACACTTCTTCTTCCAATTCACCATTCAGGAAGGCATACTTGACATCCATCTGATATACCATGAAATCTTTGAAGGCAACATATGCAAGAAATAATCTGACTACTTCAATTCTTGCCACCGGAGCAAAAGTTTCTTCAAAATCAACTCCTTCTAATTGAGAGTAACCTTTGCAAACTAATTTGGCCTTATTTCTAATTACTTCACCAACTTCATTCAATTTGTTCCAGAAAACCCATTTGGTTCCAATCACATTCTTGTTTCTAGGTCTGGGAACAAGCTTCCAAGTGTGATTCTTCTCAATCTACATTACTTCTTCCTCCATTGCCTTAGTCCAATTTTCATCTTTGCAAGCTTCATTTATTGTCTTAGGTTCAATCTTTGAAATCAGACAATACTCATCTGAGTCTTGAGCAATTCTTCTTCTTGTTTGTACACCTTTGCTTTTGTCACCTATGATCTGATCTTCAGAATGGTTCAGTCTCACATACCTTGGAACTTTGGGAGTTTCTTGTACTTCTAACTCTTGATCAGGCTCATTGAAATTTATCTCTTCTTCCTGACTTACTGGATCAACTTGAATATGTTTTTTAGGAGAGACTTGGGCACCTTGAATGAGGGCATTAGTCTAATCATCTTCATCATACTCATAAAACCTTGATGGTTTTTCAATTCCTTCATCAACCTTCACATTTGTACTGTTGATAACTGAGAGGGGGGGTGAATCAGTTATCTTAATTGCTTCAACTTTTTGAACTTCCTTAATAGCTAATACAATATTAAATCAAATAAATAAATATAACCATGAAATGGAAATAACACCAATGCACATGACACAATGATTTTGACGTGGAAAACCCGGTTAAGGGAAAAACCATGGGGTGATTAACCCAAGATATTATTCTCTGTTAGAAGAATAGAAGATACAAAATGGCACTTGCCAATTAGGGCTCACTGCCCAAGCACATTGCTCACAAGAGGCTCACTACCTACAAGAGACTCACTGTCTACAAGAAAGAAAGGTAACTCAATGTTTGAACTGATGAGAAGCATCCACACATGCTGAGGTTTAGTTCTGATTAAGCTCAATAAACTGATCTGCTGCACTTCATTCTTTCTCTCTTTTGATGTTGTTGTACTATCACATTCCGGACCTATCTTACTGTCTTCACTCTACTTTTCTACTTTTCTTCATGCAACACAACACACCACACACACCTTCACATCTAAATCCATCTTGTATATATATCTGCATAAGTGATTTCATCACCTTTCTAGTCAGCATCCAGAATAGTCAATATTTTCCCAAGCTTTGATCTGTCGGCTGGATCCTTGCTTACCAAGTGATGCGGATCCAGGAGATTCTTGTAGAAGTCATCAATCATGTTAGCCAATCATGAATGATACCTCAAGAAACTTAGTCATGAGCAATATCTCTTCTAGATTTGGGTCTGACACTCTACCGGTACAATTCTTCCTCTGTCTACTCTGCCAAACAGGAGCCCAACACTCAAGTGCTCATATCTCTTCACCCTTCCATCACTGAAGGTTAAATCCTTGGAATCTATTAGTCAATGTACTCCTCATGACTTCCCCAAATCCACACTTTACTGAGATACTTCCTTTGAGATATCCGGACCTGATTGTCGGACATTGCTGACTGCTCTGTTCTTGCTTACCGGATCATAATACTTCTTCAATCTGACTTCCGGTAGAGACTCATAATGTCTTACAAATGTGTGGGATAACCTTTGTTGCCATCAATGACAACATTCATAAGTCCATATAGTGTCTCTTGCCAACAATCTCTCCCTTTGGCATTGATGGCAACACTTAGTGAAAAATGACTAAATGTCACACTATACTCCCCCTTGGCTGATGCTCTATCTCTATGTACATTTTCCAAAGCTCCCCCTTAGCTGGATTCCTCATTTTTCACTACTCCTCACTCCACCTTTGACATCAATGGCAAAGGGTGGGGTCCGCACACCAAAATTTTCAAAAAAATAATCTATACTTAGTCACATAAGTATATCATCCGGTTGTACTGTACATATACTTTAGTATATATACAAAAGCATTTTTCAATTGTACAACTTCGGTTGCCCAACTCAGCTTCATCCTATCCAAAATTGATATGTGACCACTCAACAAGAATGCAAAAGCTTCTGCCTTCTTCAGATCTATCGGATCATTTGTCTTGGCTGTGGTTTGAGCATCACTTAGGGCCTCATGCATGGCCTCCAACTTAGGAATGATTATTCTTCTAAGTTCATTTAACCTATTGATTCTATTTTTCTTTTCTTTTTCAAGCTTCTTAATTTCATTCAAGACTACAATAGTCTGGCATTCTTGATTTACTATGCATGAGGTGAGTGGATCAAAATTTTGAGAAAGTTTTGTTAGTTTGATCTCCTGTTCTTTCATTTTCTTCCCAATCTCCATTGTTGCTTTGGACCATGATAGACAAAATTTATATATTTCCCCGCCATCTTTAAGAGCATTTTCTAAGATCTTTCTCTCTATATCCATATTTCTTCTATCATTTGATATAGACTTAGTACTTCAAAGAATCTTTTATCCAAAAACTCTTTTCATACCTTTTCCTTAGCTGATTTCTCTAAAGACTCAAAATGAGTGCTGACTAAACTAACAAGAGACTTAAGATTACCTGATGAGGAAGCTGAGGAATCCTTCAGAAAATATGGCATGATCTTTTCAAGCACACCAGATGTAGCTTCTATAAGCTCATAGTCTTCCATGTGAGACTTCAAGAGTTTTTCTTTGGCCTTTGCTTGAGTGAAGTAAGCTAGCTTCATGGTCTGAACTAGGGAAAGGGAATCAAAATTGAATGGACCTTGAAGAAGTTCTGGTTCATCAAATTCTAACATTTCTTTGGTTAAGAAGTTCTTGACAGTTTCTACAGTGTCTCTTGCCAGAGACAGAGTTTTCTTTTCTTTTACAGTCTTAGAGTTGTCATCTTCTTTTCCCTTCACTTCTTTTTCTTTCTCCTCTATTCTTTCTTCTCCTTTGGATCCAGAGTTAGCAGGGGAAACTAGAGGAGTGATGTTTGTTTGTTCATGGGCCACCTCTTCCGGAGTAGAGGATTCCAAGCCCTTATCTTCACCGGTGTCCATTACTTCTTCTGTCATTGCCTCAGTAGATTCTTTTTCAACACTTGTAACTGAGGGATCAACACCCAAGTCCTCTATGATAGGTATATTGAATCTTTGAAAAGCATTCCGGAGGATGACTTTTGTTTCTTGGGCTACCTTGTTAGTCTCACCGAGCATGAACTAATTCATTCTGGATTTGCTCCGGAACTCATCCTTGGAATCTTTAAAGATCATATTCATTTGTTTCTGAGTGATTGAAGGATAGAGCTGAATAGCTATCTACTCCCAAATTTCTAGATCTTTGGCTTGGGCATTTTTATTCCTTATTTCAAGTTCCTTCTCTAAGCTTTTGGGGATTAGAGATATAATTTCAATGAAAACTTTGTTGTAGATGTTTAGATACCTGACTGTGGCATCTTGCAATATCTTCTTACCAGCTTCACCATAATCATCATAGAATTCAACCATTGGCTAAAGATTTCCATCCATAGTAACTGATTTGATGATGTCATCAATGCGAAGAGTGGGTTTTTCAACAAATTCCTCTACCTTTTCTTCTTCGCCTTGACCAGTAGAGGATTTATCGGATGTTTTCTTCTTTTTTTTCATTTTCTTGACTTCTTCAATAGATTTAGTTTCTTCTTCATCCTTTTGACTAGCATAAGATCTTGTGGCTTTTGTCTTAGTTCTCTTTGTTGCAAGTATGAGGTTAACCAGTGTTGTCATTGATGTCAACATACTCATATTGCATTAATGAGAAGGATTGGATGAGCTGTGTGTTGAGGATATTGAGAAAATTAGTCTCAATTAAGAACAGTGAAGAACAGTGATGAGAAGAAGGCCAAAGTACTCAATAGGTTACGAATCAGAGGATGCAGATTAAAGGGTTTATAGATATGAGTCTTGAGATGTTCTAGTTAAGATTTCAGAGGTCCACATGAAGATTTGAAGAAGTTGTGATTGATCAAGTAGAACCAGTTCTGAAAGATGCTCTGGAGTGACAGAATGTTACAAAAAGGTCCAGTGAGATCCAGAAGTGCATTGTCCTATTCTGCGGATTGGAAGAAGTGTTTTGGGATGTCCTTGTGATGTGTCATCTTAGTTTGTACATAGTTTGGAGGTCCAAAAGTATCCTTTGCATTATGACAGTGGCGGTAGACTGTGTTCTTGAAGTTCCAGATGAAGAAGAGAAGAGATTCTGATAAGTAGAGGAAGTGCAGATGTACCTGGTCATTTAGGCAAGCTTGTGAAGGTTCTTGGATCATGTTAAGGTTGTGTTGTCGGTCCGCATCAGTGGTAGAGCCTGGAATTGAAGATATTCTTCTGGATGAAGGTGTTCTTGTTTGGACTGGCCAACTGGATGAGTTGTTCATCTTGTGAATGTTCTTGTGGATGATTGTTGACTTGCAAATGTTGCTTTGGATGTTTGCTGACTTAGATGATTGTTCCTAAGTCAATGCCTTGTATAAATAAAGGTTTATGAGTTCATTTCAAAGTGTGAAGTGTTGCGAATGAGTGTGGCATAGCGAGAGAGCAAAAGGTAGAGCAGGTGTGTCTCAGGCTTAAATGGAACTGATCCAGACATGATGAAGATGTCAATCTCCAGTTCAAGTTTGTGATTCTTATCACTTTGTAGATAGTGTGTCTCTTTGTAGGCAGTGTACCTCCTTGTGAGTAGTGTGCTTAGGTAGTGAGCCCTGATTGGCATGTGCCATCCATTTTTCTTATTCTTCTAATAGAGAATAATCCTTGGGTTAATCACCCCGTGGTTTTTTCCTTAACCAAGTTTTCCACGTCAAAATCTTGGTGTCTAATGTGTTGATGTTTATCTTCTCCAGTGTTTATGTTTTATGCTTTATGCTTTCATGAATGGTTAATTGATATGCTATTAACTAACAAAGAAGAATCAAATGTTTGAAGTGAAAGCAAGTTTTTGCACAACTGATGCACCCCCCTCTCAGTTGTGTGCCCTAAATCTAACACTCTTCTCTCCTTTACCAAATGATTTTGCTTCCGGTTTTGATGTCCTTGAGCTTTTAGCAGTGGCAGGTGCAGATTTCTTTGATGATCTGGTCTGGGTGGAAGATTCTACTGGAGCACTTTCCTCTTCTGCTTCTTCTTTTTCTTTTTCTATTCCTTTTGTCTTTTCTCTATGGGCATCAAGTGCCTCTTTTGAGATTCCATGCCTCTTGGTAACTTCTTCAACTTCCCTTCTTACTTTCCTCTTGATTTCAGGCTGTCAAAGTTCTACATGGATCTTTACACTCAATTCTTCAAAGGTTCCAAACCTATCTGCCTTGGGATCCTTTGGTTGACTCAACATGTGTTGAACATGTAGCTCCACGATGTTCTCATCCACCTCATACCCTATTTGCATGATCCACACTATTCTTGGTTCCACTACCTCCATTAGACACTGATCAGTCTCTACCATAAAGCATACTATGTCTTTGTATTTCTCAACTAGAGATTGGGGAATTCTCTCTCTAGCTTGCATCATGTTTTGAAAGTTTTTGAAGAAACCCTAGAGAGCTATTTTTTGTGCTTTGTCATCACCAAGTCCATGCAAATAATCCTTGATTTGTATGGCAACTGGTCTGTCATTCTACCATACCCATCCACTGGATCCGGGTAGCTCATTCATAAAGTAGAAGAATAGACAGAGTATTAGGCCACCAAATTTGAAGGAATTCTTCTTATCCTTCTTTATCTTCTGTAGGTTCTCCAAGATTTGGTTTAGAAGGAGCTCACAAATGTCATAGTCTACATTTTTCCTTAACATTTCATAGGCAGTGTAGATAGCAGTTCCAGGTACTGAATTCTCCCTACTAGAATGATATATCTTGTAGCCGATGATCATGGTGTTGGCAAGAGACACTATATGGACTCATGAATGTTGTCATTGATGGAAACAAAGGTTATCCCATACATCCACAAGACATTATAAGTCTCTACTAGAAGTTAGATTGAAGCAGTATTATGATCCGATAAGCAAGAACAAAGCAGTCAGCAAAGTCCGACAATCAAGTCTGGATCTCTCAAAGGAAGTATCTTAGTAAAGTATGGATTTGGGAAAATCAAGAGGAGTACCTTGACTAATAGATTCCAAGGATTTAGCCTCCGATGATGGAAGGGTGAAGAGATATGAGCACTTGAGTGTTGGGCTCCTGTTTGGTAGAGTAGACAGAGGAAGAACTGTACTGGCAGAGTGTCAGACCCAAATCTGGAAGAGATATTGCTGATGACTAAGTTTCTTGAGGTATCATTCATGATTGGTTGACATGATTAATGACTTCTACAAGCATCTCCTAGATCCACATCACTTGGTAAGCAAGGATCTAGCTGACAGATCAAAGCTTGGGAAAATATTGACTATTCTGGATGCCAACTAGAAAGGTGATGAAATCACTTATGCGGATATATATACAAGATGGATTTAGATGTGAAGGTGTGTGTGGTGTGTTGTGTTGTGTGAAGAAAATTAGAAAAGAAGAGTGAAGACATTAAGATAGGTCCGGAATGTGACAGTACAGTAGCATCAAAAGAGAGAAAGAATGAAGTGCAACAGATCAGTTTATTGAGATTAACTAGAACTGAACCTCAGCATGTGTGGATGCTTCTCATCAGTTCAAACATTGAGTTACCTTTGTTTCTTGTAGATAGTGAGTCTCTTGTAGGTAGTGAGCCTCTTGTGAGCAGTGTGCTCGGGCAGTGAGCCCTAATTGGCAAGTGCCATTTTTTATCTTCTATTCTTCTAACAGAGAATAATATCTTGGGTTAATCACCCCATGGTTTTTCCCTTAACTGGGTTTTCCACGTCAAAATCATTATGTCATGTGCATTGGTGTTATTTCCATTTCATGGTTATGTTTATTTATTTGATTTAATATTGTATTAACTGTTAAGGAAGTTCAAAAAGCTGAAGCAATTAAGATAATTGATTCACCCCTGCCCCCCTCTCAGTTATCAACAATTGGTATCAGAGCCAAGTTCTTCCAAATAGAGCCTAACAGCTTGAGGAAGATCTAGGAATTCAAATGGATATGTATGGTATGAGGCAACAACTTCAGTCTGCCCTAGATGACCTTGAACAATCTAATTTTGAAGTCAATGAACCAAAGGAAAGACTCAAACAGGCTGATGATTTCATAAGTGAACTAAGAGGGAAACTAAGTCTCTCTATGAAAAAGAGAAAGGATCTACTTCAGCAATTGGCAAGTCAAGGTGAAGCCAATGATACAAATTAAGATCTGAAGGAGAAAACCAAGCTATGTGAAAAATTATCAAAAGAGACCATTATGATAAGACATGAAATGGAATCAGAAGTCATGAAATTCACCCAAGAAATTGAAGAGAAAAGAAAAATTGAAGATAGCCTAAGACAATCTCTCAAGGAGAAATCTGAAGACTGCCACAATATGGATAGAATAATCAGGCATCTAGAATCTGATCTTGAAGAAGCTAAAGAAAAGGAAGAACAACTTGAAAATCAGATTGACACTCTCAAAAGGGATCTTCAAACAACAAATGAATATAAAGAGAAATTCAAGGTAAGCTCTGCTCAACTTAAAGTTCTTCTTGAAAGCCAAAAGAGGGTAGACGACAAGTGTGTCTTGGGGTATGAAAAAGGTGAAAGCTTCGGATCTGGTCAGAAGAACTCCAGATCAAAAAATCCAAGAAACAGGCCTAGAAGACCTCCGATAAGACAACCATATGCTCAAAGACATCCATCCTTCAATGGATACTGCAACAACTTTGGTCATAAAGCAAATTAGTGTAGAAGAAGAATGAATCAAACTATTATATCCTTCTCCAAACAGTGTTTCAATTGCAAAAGGTATGGTCACAAATCTCATGAGTGTAGATATAGGCAAATGAGCAATTCATTCAATGGTAGATGCTTTGCATGCAATAGAATAGGACTATGGCTAGTCAATGTAGATCAACAGAATATTAATCAAATATGCAAAGAAATGTTGTTTGCTACAACTGCAATAGATCTGGTCATATTGCCAAATTCTGTAGAAGCAAGAATCAGGACAAAAGGGGTCTGGTGCATCATAATCAAAATCAAAACAAAAGAAAAATAAAAGTGAATGTCGATGAAGTTCAAAGTGAGATGAACAAGATTTGGGTAAAGAAAAGTGCAGAGAATGTTGGGAATGGATCCACACTAGAATTTGGTGCTGATATTCCTTCCAGAAATTGAATAGATGGGCTTTGGCTCAGGGGGAGTAACAAAAGAAAAACTAATTCCCCCAGCCAATCAATTGGTGCCTGTAATCGGCACATGAAAGGATACGGATCAAAGGGTTTTAAGAGAAACACCTAGATAAGCCATGTTAAAGATTTGAAAGATCTGCATGAAGATTTAAAGAGTCTAATCCCTTCAGATAGATCCAGTTTAACAGTCTTCCGGTAAAAGCATGTTTCTTACAAGTTTGGTCCGATGTGATTCTAAAATTGAGACATCTTGATCTGCGGATAAATCAAATGGTTGAGGAAAGTAAGAAAGCTCGTTGTTAATAACCAAGGATAACTCTAAGCATATTATAGTGATCCGGAAAGAGATCTACTTCAGATTAAGTAAAACAGAGTGACCGAAATAACTTAAGTTGCACATTTATTGTAGCATGAATTTAGGGTTTTTCTTGCAATTAAAAGGGTTCATGTGCTCATCATTTACACATTTGCATTTGAAAAGGAAGAAAGGAGAGCTCTACAACAAATTGCTTCAAACTTCTCAAAGACCAACCGTTGGAGTTGATTCAATCAACAAATCATTCAAGTTCACTCCGCGAACCCTACAAGCACAAGAGGTATTTTCTGTTATCAAATATCTATCTATAAATCCTTGAATGATGGCTACTCCAAATATTGTGAAGATCACTAATAGGCCTCGCCCCAAATTCAAGAAACATCCCTACAAATCCTTGGAAGTAGACCCCCTAGGAGCATTTTCTAGTGTACCGCATGGTGTCTTGCATATAAAAGATATTAGGGTTTACATTCATGCAAACATTGAAGAATTTAGAGAGTCCAAATTGAGGGATATCTACAACAAACAACTAATAGATGATTCATTTGAGCTCAAACCCCAATTCAAGGCTCTCTGGGACAAGCACTTTGTATAATGCATACATTTCCCCTATTTTGCTGAGGATGAATGGGTCAGGTATATTTTGAGCAGAATACATGACAACTTCATGTGGCTGAATGGACCATTCAAGATCACAAAAGATGCCATTAGGGCAGTTACCAGATTGCACTCATCTGGTGGGATACCTGTTCTCAAATCTGTCAAAAATCAAACTATGAGTGAGGCTACCGGATCAAGGTTCGACAAAAGGGTAATGACAATAGAAGATATCACTGATCTAGACATCAAGTTTGCATCCATGTGTTGATAACTGAGAAGGGGGGGTGAATCAGTTATCTTAATTGCTTCATCTTTTTGAACTTCCTTAACAGTTAATACAATATTAAATCAAATAAATAAACATAACCATGAAATGGAAATAACACCAATGCACATGACACAATGATTTTGATGTGGAAAACCTGGTTAAGGGAAAAACCATGGGGTGATTAACCCAAGATATTATTCTCTGTTAGAAGAATAGAAGATAAAAGATGGCACTTGCCAATTAGGGCTCATTGCCTGAGCACACTGCTCACAAGAGGCTCACTACCTACAAGAGACTCACTATCTACAAGAAAGAAAGGTAACTCAATATTTGAACTGATGAGAAGCATCCACACATGCTGAGGTTCAGTTCCAGTTAAGCTCAATAAACTGATTGCTGCACTTCATTCTTCCTCTCTTTTGATGCTGCTGTACTATCACTCCCCCTTTGTCATTGACCTACCAACTACTTATGAAGTTTGGCAAAAACTGGAAGTATTGCATGAAGGAGATAGGTATGTTAAAAGTGCAAGACTACAGAGTTTGAAAGGGAGATTTGAAAATCTCAAGATGAGAGATGATGAAACTATTGCTACTTTTATGCCAAGAGTAAATGAGATTGTTTGTGGAATTAGAAATGCTGGTGGAGTCTTGAGTGAAGATGAGATTGTTGGCAAAGTTCTCAGATCTCTTCCTGCTTCTTATAAAATCAAGGCTACTGCAATTGACGAATTCAAAGCTCACACAACCATCACAAGAGATCAATTGGTTGGCAAATTGGCTACTTTTGAGATGGCTGATTTTGGAGATGATCCCCCAAAGACAGAATCTGCATTCAAAGCCAGTGCCTCTATAAAAGGGAAACAAAGGTTTGATCTGGGAGAAAACTCTTCAAGTAAACTATCATGGTATGAAAAAGCAAGAAAAGACTTGAAGGAAGAAGAAGCTGAAACTGCTCATCTTGAAGCTCTTATTGCAAAAAGACTGCCAAGAGTATCCGGTAAGTATGAAGGGAAATTGCCTTTTAAATGTTTTAACTGCAATAAGATTGGTCATTTTGCATCAAGGTGTCCGGAAAGATTTTTAAGGCCAAACACTAATAGACCAAGATTCCAAAAGAATTGCTACTATGCTCATGAAGGAGATGATGAAGGAATAACAGATGATGAATCAGAGAAAGGAGACAAATCTAGAAGTGACTGGGTGTTCATTGCCATCAAGGAAGAAGATCCAATGCCCTCTGAATCTGTCAATCATAAAGTTGAAGAAAAATCCCTGGCTACCCAAGTTGAAGAGAAGGATGATTGGGTCATTGACAGTGGTTGCTCTCACCATATGACAGGTGACAAAAATAAGTTCATAGATTTGGAAAGGTATGAAGGAGGAGTGGTAAAGTTTGGTGATAACTCTACTAATAGAATCAGAGGTAGAGGAACTATTTCTTTTGATGGAAAGAATAAAACCGGTAATGTATTATATGTTGAAGGATTGAAGCACAATCTTCTCAGTGTTGGACAGTTGGTGGACAAAGGCTACGATCTCAGATTCAAGAATGGAAAGTGCAAGCTCTTTGAAAGTTCCAGAATAGAGATTGCATCCGGTACCCAAACAAAAGGTAACATCTTTCACTTGGCTGGTACTAGTAAAAGTTGTTTATTTGTTCAAGTTGATCAAAGTTGGTTATGGCATAGAAGAATGTGTCATGTGAATTTTGATAATATCATCAAGATAAGCAATACTTAGGCTATAAGAGATCTTCCAAAACTGGTAAAACCTACAAATAGTTTGTGCAAAGAATGTCAGTTGGGAAAACAAAGCAGAATCTCATTCAAAAGCAAGGAACAATCCTCTACCAGATTATTAGACTTGGTTCATACTGACTTATGTGGTCCGGCAAGAATCAGGAGTGTGCAAGGTGATAGATACTTCATGTTGCTAATTGATGACTATTCCCAGATGATGTGGGTAACCTTTCTAAAAGAGAAATTAGAAGCTCTTGAGAAATTCAAAATATTCAAGGCTATGGTGGAAAATGAGACCAAATTGAAATTGAAATGTCTAAGGTCTGATAGAGGTCAAGAATTCACATCCAGTGAGTTCATAGATTTCTGTGAGAAACATGGAATAAAGAGACAGTTGTTTGCTCCCAGGACTCCACAGTAGAATGAAGTAGTTGAGAGAAAGAACCAGACCATCCAAGAAGCATCTAGGACCATGATGATGGAAGAAAATGTCCCCCAGATCTATTAGAGGGAAGCTATCAGCACTGCAGTCTATACTCTCAATCGAGTTCAAATCAGAAGCAATACCGGTAAGACTCCTTATAAACTTTGGTTTGGTATTACACCTACTGTAAGGTATTTCAGAGTGTTTGGTAGCAAATGTTACATCAAGAGAGATGAAGATCTAGGCAAGTTTGATGCTAGGAGTGATGAAGGAATATTTTTGGTTTACTCTACTCAAAGCAAAGCATACCGGTGTTATAACAAGAGATTGAGAAAGATTATAGACTTTTAACATACTTGTCTCCTTCATGCAATACTTCTAGTTTTTGCCAAACTTCATAAGCAGTTGGTAGGTCAATGACATTTGAGAGCTCTGAATCAGATAATGTGCTTAGAAGAGCCTCAATGGTCTGCAGATTGTTTTCAGCATCGGTGATTTCATTCAGGGTTCTTGGACCACCCTGTGGAGGTGTATACTGTGTTGTAACCATGTTCCAATATGCCATTCCCATACATTGCAAGTGACATTTCATGCAACCTTTCTAGAGAGTAAAATTTGTTCCATCAAATTTCAGACTATCCTTCTTGCATGACGACATCCTGGATCTCCTCA
This sequence comes from Cunninghamia lanceolata, assembly GCA_027924645.1. Classification (NCBI taxonomy): domain Eukaryota; kingdom Viridiplantae; phylum Streptophyta; class Pinopsida; order Cupressales; family Cupressaceae; genus Cunninghamia; species Cunninghamia lanceolata. The sequence continues at coordinate 1,953,287 of BSBN01000696.1, read as the reverse complement.
AGCAATTAAGCTCCTTTCAGAGGAACTTGGCTCTGATGCCAATTGTTAGATTCAAGGAAGACAACTGAGAGGGGGGGTGAATTAGTTGTCCAAAACTTTCTTCTTTTTAAACACTTGTATTCACTTAGCAGTCAAACATGAAACATAATGTATTTAATCAAGAGCAGAAATACATCAACACATGAGACACCATGATTTTAACATGGAAAAACTATGGGGTAACTAACCCAAGATTGTATTCTCTGTTAGAAGAATAGAAAGAAAAAATGGCACATGCCAATTAGGGCTCACTACCTACAAGAGACACACTGTCTACAAAAGAATAAGTATCACATACTTGAACTGGTAAATAGCATCTTCACCATGCTTGAGTCAGTTCCATTTAAGCCCAAAACCTTCTGCTCTACCTTTCGATCTTCTCCTCGCTACCACACACTCATCTTAACACCCACACTTGAAATGACCTTGCAATCCCTAATTTATACACTACATTAACTTAGGAATGATCATCTAAGTCGACCAACACTTATAAGAACATTTGTAAGATGTATAATTCATCTGGTTGGCCAGTCACAGAAAGAACACCATCATCTGGAAGTTATTCTTCATTTTCAGGCCCCAACTCTAATGTAGACCATCAACATGAACTGAACATGATCCAAGGACCTCCACAAGCTTGCTTGAATCAGCAAGAACATCTGCACTTCCTCTTCTTATTGAAATCCTTCTCTCCTTCATCTGGAACCTCAAGAACACAGTCTGTCATTACTGTCACAAAGGAATAGATGCTTGCATACCTTTAAACCATGAACCAATTGAGTTGACACATCATAAGGACTTCCAAAACACTCCTTCAAATCCGTAGAATAGGGCAATTCATTTCTGGATCTCGCCAGACCTTTCTGTAACACTTTATCACCTCTGAACATCTACCAAAACTGGTTCTACTTGAGCGATTCACAACTTCTTCATATATTCATGCGGACCATTGAAATCTCTACTGGAACATATTAAGACTCATATCTACAAACCCTTTAATCCACATCCTCTGATCCTCAACTTGTCTTAGACTTTTTACCTTATGATATCACTATTCTTTACTGTTCCTGATTGAGACTAATTTTCTCAATATCCTCAGCACATAACTCATCCAATCCTTATCATTAATGCAATAGGAGTATGTTGACATCAATGACAACACCGGTTAGGCCCATACTTACAACAGGTAGAGGGGGTAGAAATTTCAAAGGTAGGGGCAGTTTTGGGGGGCAGAAATCAGTTTCAAAAGAGCCAAGGGGAGTCTAGTTCCTAAGAACAAAGTGGAGAATTAGGTTCAAGAGGAGTCTTTAAATGAAGGATACCCAATGGAAGGGGTAGGTTTGGTGGACCAGGTAGAGGTCCTAATGTTTTCATAGGAAGATGTTTCAATTGTAACCAAGTAGGGTACACCATGAATAATTGTCCTAAGAAAGCCTCAAGCTCTCATGGAGGAGAGAGAAGGAACCAGCTGATTCAAGAGGAAGATTGCCAAAGTGTTAACTCTCCAATTGGGAGTGCAGCCCTGGTCCATGATGGAGGAAGCTTGATGATAAAGAGAACCATGTTGAAGGTGCCTCAAACACAACAACCCCCTCAAAGGAAGACGTTGTTCAAAACCACATGCAAGGCCTATGGTAAGATATGCAAGGTAATTGTTGATTTAGGTTCAATTGAAAATTTAGTTTCCATTGAGATGGTAGATAAGTTGAAATTGAAAAAACTTCCTCATGTTAGTAAAGGTGTCATGGTTGAATAAGAGGCAGCAAGTCTTAGTTGATGAACAATCTTGGGTAGAGTTTGAGATAGGGGAGTATAAGGATAAGATTTTGTGTGATATAATCCCCATGGATGCTTGTCATTTTCTATTGGGACATCCTTGGCAATATGATGTTCAGTCCCAACATGATGGGAATTAAAATTCTTTCATTATAACCAAGAATGGTAGGAAGTATAGAATGGATCCTTTACTAGATGAGAGTGTGGAGAAAAGTGTTGGGTCAAGTGTCATGATAGTGAGTGGGAGAGAGTTTCTTAACACCCTAAAGGAGGAAGGAACCCAAGGGTATGCTCTGATTTTGAAGCTTAAAAATAGCCCTGATTTGCATGGTCCTGATAAGGAAGAAGTCCCCAAGGTGGTGCAACAATTGTTAGACAAGTACAAGGGAATCATGGTAGAAGAGATGCCTAATGTATTGCCACCTATTAGGGACATAAGCCATCAGATTGACTTCATTCCAGGGTCTACATTGCTAAACAATGCAGCCTACAAGATGACACCATCTCAAAATGAGGAGATTGCCAAGCAAGTGTAAGAGTTGTTGGATAAGGGTTTGGTGAGAAAGAGCCTTAGTCCATGTGCTGTCCCAATAGTCCTAGCCCCTAAAAGGGATGGTAAGTGGAGACTTTGTATGGATTCTAGGGCAATTAACAAGATCACCATAAGATATAGGTTCCTAATGCCTAGAATTAAAGATTTAATGGACTGTTTGGGAGGGGCTTGTATTTCTCCAAGATTGATCTCAAAAGTGGGTACCATCAAATCTGAATAAGGCAAGGGGATGAATGGAAGACTGCCTTTAAGATAAATGAGGGTCTTTATGAGTGGTTGGTGATGCCATTTGGCCTATCCAATGCCCCAAGTACTTTTATGCACCTTATGAATGAGGTGTTGAAAGATTTCATTAGCAAATTTGTTGTGGTATATCTTGATTCTTGTGTTTAGCAGGACAAAGGAAGAGCATTTGCAGCACTTGGATAAGGTTTTGAAGAAATTACATGATGAGAAGTTGATGATTAACATGGAGAAGAGTGTCTTCATGAAGGAAGAACTCACCTACCTTGGTTTTTTTATCTCCCAAAGTAATTTGAAGATGGATCTAGCAAAGGTGGAGGCTATTTTGTCTTGGCCAACTCCCAAAACAGTAGGTGATGTGAGAATTTTTCATGGATTGACAACATTTTATAGGAAGATCATCAAAGGTTTCAGCCACATATGTGCACCCATACTAGATACGATCAAAGGAGGACAAAAATGTAAGTTTTCTTGGACCAAGGCAGCTGATGAGTCATTTGAAATTATGAAAAAGAAGGTAGCACAACAACCTATCCTTGTTTTGCCTGATTTTAATAAGTTGTTCATGGTGGAATGTGATGCTAGTAACCTTGCTATAGGGGCTGTCTTGAGTCAAGAGGGTAGACCAGTTTCTTTCTTTATTGAGAAATTAAATGATGCTAAGAGAAAGTATTATGCTTATGACCTAGAGTTGTATGCAATGGTACAATCCTTAAAGAAATGGAGGCATTATCTTTTTCCTAAAGAATTCATTGCTTACACTAACAATCATGCTCTTAGTTTTCTAAATTCATAGGAGAAACTCAGTCACAAGCACATGAAATGGGTTGAACAACTTCAAGCATATACCTTTTCCATTAACCACAAGAAGGGGTAGGCCAATAAAGTGGCGGATGCATTGAGTAGAAGGGTGTGCATGGTGCAAGAGATTCAATTGCAAAGTGTGGGAATTGATTCCCTCAAACATATGTACAAGGATGATAAGGATTTCAAGGAGGTATATGAAGTTCGTTCTCAGTTTTCAAACTCTTACCATTTTGATTTTTCTAAGTTTTTGTTGCAGTAGGGTTTATTGTTCAAAGGCAGCCAATTATGTGTTCCAAGGTGCTCCATGAGGGAGAACATCATCAAGGAGAAACATTGTGGCAGTCTAGGATGCCACTTTAGGTTGGATAAAACACTTGAATGGTGAAAATATTTTATTTTTGGCCAAAAATGCAATCAGATATCAGAAAATTTGTTGAAGGTTGTAGCATATGTCAAAGGGCTAAGGGAACATCATCTAATGCTAGTTTATATCAGCAAATTCCTATTCCTCATAGGCCATGGGAGAGTATTAGCATGGATTTTGTCTTGGGTCTTCCTAGGACTCAAAGAGGTTTTGATAGCATTTTTGTTGTGGTGGATAGGTTTAGTAAGATGGCTCACATTTTGCCATGTGAATGCACTAATGATGCTTCCCATATTGCTGGTTTGTTCTTCAAAGAAATTGTTAGAATACATGGTTTGCCTCTCAACATTGTGACTGACAAGGATCCTAAGTTTGTGGGCCACTTTTGGCATACTTTGTGGAAGAAATTGGGCACTCAATTGTCTTTCACTTCAACCTATCATCCTCAAACTAATGGCCAAACTGAGATGGTGAATAGGTCATTGGGAAATCTTCTTATATGTCTCACTAAGAAGCATGGAGAGGCATGGGATATGATCATCCCTCAAGCTGAATTTGCCTACAATGATTCCACCAATAGGAGCATAGGAACAAGTCCATTTGAAGTTGTCTATGGCATTCATCCAAGAGGGATTCTTGAACTCAGAGATCTACATGGATTGGAGAGGAGAAGTGCTCAAGGAGAAGACTTTGCATTGGCCATGAAGGACATCCATTATAGAGTGAGAGAGACTCCTCAAAAAAACACTCGGAAGTATAAGGAGAAAGCCGATGATAGGAAGAGGGATGTGCAGTACAAGGTGGGAGATTTGGTCATGGCACACTTGAAGAGAGAAAGACTTCCAAAGGGGCAACCAACAAAACTCCTCATGAAGAAGATTGGTCCTTGCCGGATTGTGCATAAGTTTGGGTCTAATGCCTATGAGATTGAACTTCCTCAAAGCTTGGCTATATCTCCCATCTTCAATGTTTCAGATTTGTTTCCCTATAAAGGTGATAATGCTATAGGTCTAGATGCAGGTTTGACAGTAGAAGCGGATGAAGAATGGATTAAGGACCTACGACCAAGCCAACCATTGAAGTTGGAGGGCATATTAGACACTAAGGTGATCAAGAAGAATAGAAAGAAGACTTATAAGGAGTACCTTGTCAAATGAAGTTGCCTACCTGCTGAAGATGCCACTTGGATGAATGAAGAAAACATTTTGAAGCATGGGACCACTGTTGCTGATTTGGTTCCTCAAGGGACTTGAGTTCTCTCCCACCCCACGAGTATGGTGTAGGGGCACCCATAGGTCTAGAAGGCCTATCCAAATCTTTTCTTATCATGTTGTTCAATAAGGTCTTGAAGACCATCTTGTTACATTGTAATAAGGTTGAAGACCATTTCAAGTTGATGTCAAGTTGTTCTCATGTTGATGTATGGCATGGTGCCAAAGGTTGTAAGCATACATAAGCATACAAGTCTGCTTAGGGACAATTATAGATAAAGTCCATTGTTTCATAGGTGGATTCTATTGAGTTGTAGCCATTCATGGCACATAGAGATCAAAGCTGAAGGCGTAAACACCTTGGGAAAGGGTAAGTAATTTTGTAAACAAAATACATATGTAATCATATGTCATTAGTTACAGAAAATGACAAAACAGGGGCAGTGGTGGTTGCAGGGTCAGTTTTGGCCTCCCACCAATCCAAACTACCCTCTAATCAATTATCAAGGTCAAAGGTAGGCTTCTAAAGGCCTTGAACATGTTCATTGATGCAATGTATGAAGTTTTGGAGAAGAATAAATGAAGAAAATCTAGTTTTCTGCTCTTTTCTTGAGTTTGTACGTTGTTCTAGCCCATGCCCTATCACTGTACGACATAATTACAAAATATTTTGATGTTGGATGGATAGAGGTATGAGTTAGGAGTAATTTTAAGTTGGTTTGCATTTTTGAAACAATTGTATTGCAAAGATTTAATTATCCTTTTGAAACTTGGTAGTTAAACCCTACTTTAGCATTTTGACAGAAAAATATGTATTTTTATCCATTCCACTGATGTAGTTATTGATGTGTAAAATTGCGTAGGTTCCAACACCAACATGGGAAGTTTCAGGAATGTGGGACTTGCTACCTGAATCAACCTCCAAATTTTAAAGAAGATGGCTCTTCTCTATCTTAAATGGGATTTGAGAAAAAGGGTAAGAAGTAAATAGGATTACAGATACAATTAAAGTAAATATTATCTATGGCGATGCGCCTGAATAAAAGTGTTTCTCTCAATTAAGCATAGTGAAACTATCCTTAGAATTTAGTTACATTAAAGAGTAGATGCTACATGATTAACATAAACAGATAAAATGAATAAAATCAAAGGCTCATAACCAGACAATTTGCAATGACACAAGAAATATCAACCAAGGCACATAACTTAGTCTTCCTCATTAATTTTATAGCAACATAAGAGGCACATATACATGCACAGTTACATTCACTTTCTAAATCAAGAATAACAAAATAAAGGCAAATGATATTCACTGGTCATAGCAAAAGTCTCAAACTTATCTTAAATCTCTGATAGGGAAAATATATATCTCAAAACTCTCTCTTCCACTGTATATCAATCTATTACAAATGCTACATATTTATAGCCTAAGATCTATCTCAAGATTGTCTGAAACAATTGAATTCCAACAGCCTAACAGAACTAAAGATAACTAGAAGTCTCTGACAATAAAGATCTTTTGAATCTGCAACAGTTTCTCTTTACTATAAGTTCATTGGTTGGGACTAAAATGTGTGGCGCAACTCCTTCGATAAGGGCAAACACTTGGCATCTTCTGCATACTTGAAACTTTTAAAAGACTATGACAAATGGCAATGTCTGCATGCACAACTTGAAACTCCTTCATTTCTCAGAAAAGAATAGGAAACCAACACTTGGCGATCTCCACAACATTTGAAACATATACGTGTCTCTATCTACAACTCTTTACAAAATTGTGTCTTTATATTCAAGTGACAACTATCGCAACCCACAGCATTTGAAACATATACATTCATAGCAAGACCCACAACTTGAACGCTTACTAGTCTTTCAAAAAGGAGGAAAATAGGGACAGGTGGCATCTTCTGCAGCAAGCAACAGCTGATACGTGGCAACTTCTGCAACACTAGAAACATTGTTAGAATCTCTCTGAAACTTATGCGGGCACTGACACTTGGCGCATTCCGCGTTACTTAGAAACATTTAAATTCTTGCTGGGGAAGAGTCATAACAAAAGTAACTTAGGTGCCGCATCCACCACGTGGCACTCTCTGCATCAATGATACCTAAAACTGTGGCCCACCATACATCCCTTAGCATGAAAAGATATAGAAACAAACATGCAGATGCTGACACTTGGCGGGTTCCGTAGCTATCATAAAAAACACATGGCTTCTTCTGCACTCATACTGAAACTTCAAGGGAGTACCTCCGCTAATGACACGTGGTGCCTTCTGCAGGGTTGTTACTTTATTCACTATTTGAAACATTTTTCGCTACGTGGCATGATCCGCATAAGAGTTATAGTTAGAAATAATAGCACGGCTTTCAATTGAGGCTCAACACTTGCCAACTTCTATGTTTGGCAATAAGAAACCTGCGCAGGTAGAGCATGAAACATTTACAGAAATAGAAAACCCAGCGTAGCGAGATTGCAACAGATACAAAAATGTAGAGTTTTTTACACTCTACAGTTCCTGGCAACCAAAAGGACTTCTGAGCCTGCTCAGAAAGAATCCCAAAATTTGGCAAACAATATATATTAAAATACAACTCAGAGTCATAGACTCTACAAAGCCATCTAGTAAATAGTGTTGGTGTGAACATATAATTCACACATGTTAAGTTGACTTAGTGAGTCTTCTAGATGTCTAGGTGTTTCTAGTTGTGTGTTGAGTTGTTGATAGTTGGAGCTAGTTGTCTTATCCTCCACATGTGCAATTAGTTATCATCGTCTAATTGGCACATGTTGTAGGAATATCTCCACCTTTCACTCCACCCTTCTAGCTCTCACCTTGCCTTTATAAGCAAGGCTCTCTCATTGTATTTGATATGACAGTTTAATATAGTTGCTCCATTGTTTTAGCATCTTCTCTTGTCATCTTTGTGTGGAAGGTTGTCTTGATTGCAGGTGATCCTAGCTTGCTGAGTCACATTGACTCTTACATGGTATCAGAGCCTAATCTGCAATTGCCTTCCCTAATTAGAGAAATCTTGAGTGCAATTCATGGTGGATCTTGACAGTTGAGTATGCTCTTCTCTTGCATCGAATGATGATCTGGAGAATCAAAAAAATTGATAGAATCCCAGTTTTGTGAGGGTTTCCCCTTCTTTATTTTGTATTAAAGGTGCATTTCAGAGTGTATTGCTATAAATTAGACTTCACCATTGTGTCCGGAGTAGCCAAAATAGTCAAGATTGCCTTTTGTTTCATCCAAATCTGACATCGGAGGCAAAATTGACAAGGGTTTCAATTTGGGGCTCTTTGGCGTGATCCGGGGGGTACCAGCAATTTCAGAGTAGTTTGGCCCAAATCAAACACCGCCATTAGATCCGCAGTAGCCAAATCAGTATGGATCGACTGTAAAATCACTCGAATCAGACAAAGTTGCAGCAAAAAGCAAAATTGTTTTAGCCCTCGACCGTACAAGTCTGTCACAGGGAATATTCTCTGCGAAGGTGGAATCTGTCGAATCTCGACGCAGTGACTGTGTCAGCATCAGAATCTTTGCAATTAATACATCAGGTAATATCATTGTCTATTGGTTTAATCATTCTATCTGTCGTTCATTTTTTGTTTCTGCGGACATTGTATAAAGGTTTTTTTGAAAATAAACAAAAAAATATTGTTTTGGGTACCAACAAAGTACCCTGCTCTGTCGGACCTGAATCCGTTGGGTATTGTATTATACTTGGAGGCAAAGGCCCCAGACTAAAAGACTTCAGCCTTATATTATTTAACTCCGTAGTTTCAAAAATTTTAACTTGCAGATACTTAAAAACTGTCTGACAGCATTTACAAATCTCTGCGCGACCTCCATTATCTCTCTGAGATCTGTGGGGTTTAAGATTTTTGACAAAGTCTTCACATCAGTTGGCAGAGATCTTGGCTTATTTTTAGTGATAGTCTTTTGCTATATCTGCCTTTGGTGGTCAAGATCTAGTTCGGCGTAGTTTGGCGGCCTTCAAATTCCCATTCAACAGGCATCTTAGATCCGCCCTTGGCGGTCTGGCAATTAAAGTTTTGTCGATGGTTTTATAAGTTTATCATTGTGGATCAGTCAAACCAGTCTTGTTGGTTGCTTGTTTCATCTGGACATTGGAGAACATTTCCACGGCAGTTTGGATGCCATAACACATCAACAGCAAACCTCGGCAGCATAGATCTCACATAACCGTTAGTCTGTGTTTGTGCAGGTGTCATCTAGGGGAATTGTTTTTGAGATTCTAGTTGCACATTCATCTGGTGGTATTAGCTCACACTGGGAAATGTTCTAAACTTGTCAATTTGTGGTATTAGCCCAGGCGGTTGTTAACATCTCTTGGCAGAATTCTTTGCGGTTTTCTCCAGGTCCTGGTAGTCCCGGCGATCCCAGTGGACATCTAAAAGCCCCGTAATCTATACAAAGGATATACCAAAACCCTTGCTGGCAAAAATTAGTGGGATCTTCATCAAGATTTGAGCACTATAGTGCTTGAAATTATCTCTTAGCATAAATATTTTCACATTGACCGACTTTCATATCACAGTCGACAGTGGCTCTCGGCGGTCTCTATATAGGCTTTTGCCTTCAAAATTCCATCAGTTGTTTCATCGCATATCTGGCGGTCTACACTTCTATTAGTCTTCCAGCGGTCTGAAAAATCAAAACCGACAGTGGCATTTAAAAATTGGATCTAAGCGCTTTAAGACTTTTCTCCCTGTGGCTTAACAATTGGCAACCTGCAGCCATACAACTAGCATCCATTGGTGGATTTGATTGTTTCCTTTGGTGGTTTCCATGCACACAGGTTGGCAGTGTTGAAAACCAATTATTTTTTTCCTCGACGGTGGTTTTGTGGGCGAATTGGCATTTTTTTTGCCCATTTAGACTATTTTCTATTTTTCTTACGGTGGTTTTGCGACAGGGAATATTCCGTCGAAAGAGCCCTGTTTTGTCCCTCAAAGCCCTAAAGTAGGGCTTTTTTTCTTTTTTCCACAACTTTTGCCCACGGTGTCCAAATTTGGCAAATTAGATATCAACAGAAAGTTGACAAAGAGCACTTCGTAGTGGTATTAGTCATTTTCAAAGATTTTGCTGTTTGACAGCATTTATTGCAAGTCAAAGACAAATCTTCTTTTTTGGCTCCCGAGCTCATAACATTTTGCCACGATCTCCAATTTCTATGATTCAAGTGACATTGGAAAGTGATCAGGAGCTCTACACAGCCATCCATGCACTTTTCTTAGATTTTGCTCCAGGTGTATTTTATTTCATTTGTCAGTTTTTTGGCATCTGAGTGATAACTTGGGCATTTTGATACTTGAGAGGGTGAAATTTGTTTTGAAAGGATTTGTTTGCTATAATACATCATTGTGAGTGATTGTACTCTCAATAAGATCTCTTTTTTAAGAGATTTTGTTGTTTTTCCCCCTCTTGGTCCTTTGAGGACAATTGTAAAATGCACTAAGTATAAAGAGCCACAACAAATTGGGGGGGCTCTCTTACATAGTAAAGGGGAGTTGTGTTGTTGTCTCTCTTTTTCATCATGGATGTGCCTCAATCTCCACTTTTAACTCCATATAATTATCTTGAATGGAAGAAAAACATGGAGTTTGTGTTGTATAAACAAAAGTTACATAGAATAACTTTAGGCACAGATCCTGAACCCACAGGTGCTACTGAGAGAAGAAAATGGTTAGATAGAAGAGATGAGGCTTTTGGCACACTTTGTCTTGCTATTTCTCTAGATTTGAGATTTCATGTTGAGTCTTGTACTACACCAAATGAGATATGGACAACACTGGACAATCTATTTGGCAAGCAAGATAAAATAAGAAAGTTCAAATTGGAAAATGAGCTAATTGCACTTAATCCTCAAGACTTTGATCAAATCGAAGACTTCTTCACCAAGTTTAAGTCTCTCAGGTTGCAACTCAAACAAAGTGGTCTTGAGAAAGAAGATGAACAATTAATTCTATCTATTCTTACAAAATTGGGTCCTGCATATTCAGTTTATGTTTCTACCTTTTATGCTACAATGGATGCCTTTGGTACTAAGTTTACCATGCCTTCACTTGCAGAGTTTGCTGCACAACTCACAAGAGAACAAGCTAAGCTACTACACATGGGCACATTGAAGTCACCTAGAAAACAGGCTCTAGTTACAACACAAAGCACAAAAGATCCCAAGGCTTCACATAATAAGGAAAAGAAACACAAGGATTTACAGTCTAATAAGCAAGAGCAAGAATCAAAGAAAACCCCTAACTCTTCTTCCAAAGAGGAGTCCAATAAGAAGAAGAAGCCACAATGTTGTTATTGCAAGAAATTAGGTCATGATGAAACTAAATGTTATGAGAAAAAGTTTGAAGAGATGTCACAACTTCTTCAAAAACATAACATTGAGTATTCTCCATCAACAACAGTTTTACCCAAGTCTTCTTTGCCACAATCATCATCTACATCTACAGGAATAGCAGGCATTGTAAATTAGACAGATAAAGGAAAAGGAAAAGCATTATTTGCATCAACAAGTCTACAATTAGAGAGATGGCTTCTTGATTCTGGAGCTTCTCATCATATGGCATCTTCACAGGGGATGTTCTCTTCATTTCAGTCATGTACTTCGCCACCTATTTTGATGGGTAACAATACATACGTGCATGCAAGTGGTAAAGGAACAATTGAAGTTGGTGATTCATGTACATTCAACAATGTGTTGTGTGTACCTTCTTTGACAACCAATCTCCTTTCCATCTACCAGATTACTCATTGTGGTGCAGGGAAGACAGTTGAGTTCACTCCTGATTCTGTGATCATATGGGACTTGGAGAGCAAAGGTATCATCACTGTTGGGATGGCTGATCATGCATCTCGCCTTTATACCTTCTCACATTTTATTTCTGATGATAATGTAGATCCATTGATTGACATTCACACTCATGCAGCAAGTGTGAATCATGTTTGTAAGGAGAAGTTTGGTCACTTGAACCTTGGTGTTCTTGCATCTACTTCGGTTCCTGAGACTAGTTTTGAGCTTCCTCCTTCTCCTGCTTCTTCATAGATTGGTATTGACAGAGCTTCATCCATTTCAGTTGAGTAGGATATTTGTTGTCTTCTAGATATAGGTTTTTGGGATGAGTACTTGACAGGTATTGCAGACTTGTTTCATGAGTCCTATCTTGGTGACTTGGAGGACATCATTGATGACATTCATCTCCTATTTGAAGGAGTTGAATCTTCTACTTCGAATGAGCATACACCTTCTCTTCACTTGTCACAGTTTGGTACTGAGTTGGAGAATCTTGAGCATCATTCAGAGGATACTTTGTCTTTGGAGATTGATGATCTTGAGTTTTCATCTTGTCTTGGATTGTCGCATGCAGCACCTGATTATGTGGCATCTTTTGGTTGTGACATATGGACACTTGAGCAATTTTCAGAGACATCATACATCATGAGGCTTTTTCCCTCATACCTTGAGATGGAGTTTCTTTGACATCAACCTTTGGACTTGTTTCTTCCTAAGGGGAAGAATGTTGTTTGCAGGCTTTGGATTCTCTTCAGCATTCTTCTTTGGGCGTTCACCATCGGCACAGGAGCTACTTCATTGTGGGGGGGACTTATAATCTCACATTTGTTCTCCTATGGGGGGGTACTTGGTTGTATATATGTGTTGGATGTTGTCCTTGGGGGGTCTTGAGTCCTCCTTCCATCATATCTTTCCTTTGTTTTCTACATTCTCACTTTTGGAGAGGAGTTTTGTCCCATGAGGTTTTCTCCTTTTCTCCACTTGAGATTTGTTGTACATGGGTACTGTAGAGTAAAATACTCTACATTTTTTTGATTTTGAGTTTCAGCAGTGTGGGTCCAGTTTTGTTTCAGAGTGCTTCAGTTTTGCAGCAACGGCTTTGACACACAGTGCGGGCACAAAGCGCAGGCGCGAGGGTTTTTCATTTTGAAAATTTTGCTAAGTCCCAGAGTTCAGCGGAAGTTGCCAAGTGTCAGTACCCAAGATATATTATACAGTTGCTAAAGGTTCTGCGGATGAAGCCACCCGTTCCTTTTGAATCCTGCGGAAGTCGCCAAGTGTCGGCATCCAAGGATCCGTTTTATAAGTTTCTTAAGTAAGTCTGGCGGGCCCCCTTTTACGTTTCTCCCGGTGCAGCGGAAACCACCACGTGTCAGTAGCCATGATACTTTATAAATTTTCTCAGAGTAGCAGCGAAGAGTGCCACGTATCTTTTGCAGTAAGGTGGAAGCCACCAGGTGTCGGCACCCTTTCAAGTTTCGTCAAAGTTTCAAACGTTCCTATTGAATGTTTCTTATAATGAAGCGGGCCCCTTTTTTGAGTTTTGGTGAGTGCAGAAGGCGCCAAGTGGCAGAAGCGGAGGGTGTTACTAAAGTTTCCTGAAGTTTCACGGAAGGTGCCGTGTGTCCCATAAAGTTACAGCGGAAAGCTCCAAGTGTCGTCTTCCGCAGGATCCTTTTGTTTTCAGCACTAAGTAAAAGACTGTATGGAGGGCCCTGCTAGTATTCCTATAACTTCAGCAGAGTGTGCCATCTGTCACCATCCGCATGATCCTTATAAGTCCGTAATGTTTCTATTAAGTTTCTTGGAGTTGCGCGGAGAGCGCCAAGTGGCAACGTCCGCGGAGGTTTTGTTAAAGTTTCTAAAGTTTCTCAAGAGCGGCGGAAGCCGCCACATCCACAGTCTCTTGTGTAAGCGGAAGGTGCCATCTGTCCCTTTTCTTTTTGAGGCTGCTCAGGCGCAGAAGTATGGTGGGTCCCAATTTTAATATTTCTTGAGTTTCAAAGTTTGGCAGACCGTGACAGGTGGTGGAGCCCGAGCACTCTTAGTATAAGCCACAGTAAAGATTCAGAATAAAGCAGAAAATGCCATGTGTTTTTGGAAGGGCCGCGGACGCTGCCAAGTGTCAGATTCTGGTATTTCCTGAGGAAGAAGCAGTTCTTAAGTAAGTCACACGGAGGATGCCAGGTGTTTGTTTCTAATTGATCTGGAAAGATGAAGGAGTTTCAGGAAAGAGGCGCGTATGAGTGCCAGTCGTTTCAAGGGTTTATAGTCGCAAAGACTATCAGAAAGCTGCCACGTGTCTCTCTCCGATTCAAGTATGTGGGGTTACATGTATCTGTTGTAGCCAATGAATTTGCAGAGTGGCTAACCATTTCCAATTCGAAGGAGATCCTCTGTCAGATACCTTCAGTTAACTGCCAGTTCAGTTAGGCCGTTGAGATTTTTGATCATGCGGGCGATCTTTGGGCTAGTTGCATGCTATAAGTACAGGTTCAGATCACCGTGCCAGGGATATATACAATATTGGAGATAGAGATTTTCTGCAACACAGATTGTTGGAGAAGTTTGAGCATCTTTTGTAGTGGCCAGTAATATCATTTGCCTTTGTTCTGTTTCTTGATTCAGAAAGTTGGTATAACTGTGCATGATTCTGTGCCTTTTATGTAGCTTGAACATTAATAAAGACAAAGTTCTGTGCCCTTGCTGATATTTTCTGTGTTATTATAAAGCATTCTGGTTTGTGAGTCTTTGATTCTATTTGTTTAATCTATTACATTGATCATGCAATTTTGCTCTTTAATGTGACTGAATCTTAAAATAGTTTCACTGTACTTAAGTGTTGAGATACAAAATCACATTCAGGCACATCGCCATAGTTTTAGCTTCCTTGTTAGTTGTATTTGTGATTCTGTTTCATTTTATCCTTTTTCCCAAACACATTTTGAGATAAAGAAGAGCTAGCTTCTTTAAAATCTGGAGGTCACTCTGAAAAGCATTCCCACGTTTCAGAGTTTACCATGTTGGTGTTGGAAACAGCACAATTATGAGCATCAACAATTTTTGGCATGCCCGGTGGGACCATTTCTTGAAGTTTCTTTCAAGACTGCATGAGTCGGAGAGTCACGAGGAGTTAGAGCTATGGACCTGTGACAAGAGCTCAATCAGCTATGAACCCAGGTATTCTTTTATCACCATTGATAAATAATTCAAGAAGAAGGGTCAATCAGTTTACAGCAACCTCAAGTGCAAACATGGGAGCACCTGTAGCCCCAAGGAATTATGCAAATTGGAATACTGGCAGTGCCCTGATTCTTCCAGTACCTCCAGCCACTTGGGATCCTATTCCAACAAATGCCCTGAAAGCTCTACCCAAATTCAGTGGGGAGGATTTCAAAACACCTAAAGAACATCTACAAGATGTGTCTGATGTCTGTGCGATACATGTGATCACACAACAAAATGTGGCTATAAGACTCTTAGCAGCTTCTTTTAAGGGAAAGGCTCTGGACTGGTACAGATCTTTGACCCCAAATTCAATTTCTACATGGGATCAACTTGGAGATGCTTTCTTTGCAAGATTCAAAGAAAAGGGTGATAAATCTTCTCTGTTACAACAACTGATCACCATCAAAAGGGCACCGCAAGAGGCAATGACTGATTTCAATTCCAGATTTCAGAAGACTTGGGAAAGGATTCCTGCTACAACAAGACCATTACCAGGTATGGCCATAGTATTTTATCTTAAAGCCCTCAATTCAGATATAGCAGTAATGATTCAGTCACTTGGAGGTCAGACCCTGCCAGAAGCCTATGACTATGCAGTCAAAGCTGAAAATAATTTGATAGATGCTGGAAAGTTGCCCCCAAGGCCTCCTATGCCTATGTTTCCAGAGATTACCCTACCATTGCCTCAAGAAGCTCCTAATCCCATAACCTCACCTATGTCCATGTATACGTTTCCCCAACAACCTGCTAAAGCTGCTGCCCCTACCCAATCTTCAGAGATGGATGATGTCAAGAACATCCTGAGAACATTTTCAAATGAAATAATTAACCTAAAGAGACAACAGAATCCTTATCCCAAACCCCAATATCAAGGCTATCAGGGAAATAGACCTCCTCCACAGCCAAACCAATATCAGGGCCCCCAAAGACAAAATAACCCTTAGCCGTCAAACTAACTGGTTGCAGTCCCTACACCCTTGCAGACTGTTCCTCCCAATGCAAACAGAGAGATTGTCCTAGGGCAGAATAATTATGCAGATGGCACCAATGCCTGGTGTTTTCCTTGTAATAATGCACACATGCCCAGAGATTGTCCTAGGGGTAATCTACAACAAAAGATAGTAGAGCAAAGAAGAGTGGATGGACAATTTGCAAATACTTCTGACACTCAGCCCTATCAATCCCTTGGCATGCAAAATTTAGTTCTAGTGGCTCAAATGCAAGGAATGTCCTTACAGCAAGAGGAAGAAATAGCCCCTGAGCATGCTCTTTTCTCTTGGATTGAAGATGAAGAGTCAGTGTTCTTGAATGAAGCTTCAACTTCTAAGAAGCCATTGGTACAATCAGATTACTATACTAGAGCCAAGAGGAGGATGATGGAATAGCCTGGAGTTACAAATAATGAAATTATGTGAGTTCCACCATTTCAAGATCATCAAAATACAGTTACTAGGCAAGAAATACCTCATCCAGTGCAGAATCAAGTAGTTTCTGGACAACTCCAAGAAAAAGCAAGATACCCTTATTATCCTAGAGCACAAGCAATAGGACCTGTGAATGTGGTGGATCAGTTGAAGAGGACTCCAGCACATGTGTCAATATGGGACATGTTAGCTATCCCTGAGCAAAAAACACTGTTGCAAGAAGCTTTACAGGGCCAAGATGTACCTAAACAGACTATTGCCAAAGGAGGACCTACTGATAAAGAAAAGCTCAGGGACACTGTTTCTCTGCAGACAACAGCACTTCTGAACAATGCACCAGAGGTAAGTAAATCCAAGCCAGATCCCTTTTATTTGACTTTGATAGTTGGGAAGAAGCTATTACACAATGCAATGATAGACTCTGGGGCTAGTACCACAGTGATGCCAAAGCAAATAGCAGATGCTCTGAAGATAAAATATGAACCACTTGCAAAAGGAGTTATGCAGTTAGATGGGAAGTCTGTACAAATAATAGGGAAAATTAAACAACTTCCACTACAACTGTATACTTGTCCCAATATAATTGTTAATCAAGATGTTGTAGTCATAGATATTCCTCCTGTTTTTGGCTTATGCCTATCCAGAGATTTCACAGCTAAGACAGGAGGTTATATGTCACTTGATTGGTCTCATCTCATCATAAGGACCAAATATGGGACTAAGATGAAGGTATTGTCAAAACCATTGTCAAAGGACCATATCACTAATGAACCAACCCCAAAGTTAGAAGCAACCCATGCCATGTTAAATAAAGAGGAAAGGGTTTTTGTTGAAGAAATAGGGGATTGGACTGAATATGATCAGCAAGTGGAGGATAATCAGTTGTTAACCATGATGCAGAGTGATCCTTTTGGGAACTATGACTCAACAGGGTTGGGCACTTATGTTATATTTGAGGAAGATCAGGAGATCCCTAATGTCTTAAGGAAAGAGTCCTCCCAAACCCAAGAATCTATAAATGACTCAAGAATCTGGACCTTAAACTTTAATGGGGCCAGAAGCAAAAATGGAGCTAGAGCAAGGATTTGTCTTACTGCCCCTAATGGTGAAAAGATTTTGAGAGCCATTCGCTTCCATTTTGCCTGTACCAATAATGATGCTGAGTATGAATCTTTAGTGCATGGACTTATATTGGCAAAAAAGAAAGGAGTTAAGAAACTGATAGTCAAAGGAGATTCAGAACTAGTGGTGAAACAAATAAGAGAGAAGGCAATAGCCAAAAATGTAAGGATGAGATCTTATAGACACAGAATTTGGGATTTGATAGAAAATTTTGAAGCCTTCAATATAGAGGTAGTCCCTAGAGCCCAAAATTCTGAGGCAGATAGAATGGCACAGATTAGTTCACAGTTTGATCCAATAACTGATCTAATTGTCAATAATGAGTCAATCAAAGTTATTGTGAGACCAACCATTCCAGACAATGATGAAAATTGGTAGGTTTTTTAGAATGATTTTCAAGTACTCTCATTTTTGCAACAGTCAGGGGAATTTGCTGATCAGTTACAACCAAAAATTGAAGAAGCATATGGTGATCAGATCATTCAACTAAAATCAAACAAGCTCCCTAAGGGACTGATTACACTGGAAAACTTGTTTGATCCTGAGGATGCTAGCCTAGAAAAGAAGAGATTCCAAGCAAACAAAGAGGACTACTCTGAGATTCAGGTTAGTGAGGGAAGAAGACTGAAAGTTGGAAATTCTGCCACTCAACAGGAAAGAAAGAGATTAATTGATTTATGTGAGAAATATGATAGGGTCATAGCCTGGACCTATGAAGATCTCCATGGTTATGATAGAAGTATCATTCAACACACCATAGAGCTGACGGAAGGATCTAAACCAGTTAGACAGAAGCAGAGGCCAGTAAACCCTAGGATCGAACCTCTAATGGTGGATGAGTTACAGAAACTATTAGAATCAAAGATCATTTTCCCAATCAAACACTCAACTTGGGTGTCCAATTTAGTACCAGTCAGGAAAAAGAATGGAGACATAAGGCTCTGTGTGGATTTCAGGGACCTAAATAGGGCTTCCTTAAAGGATCATTATCCCTTGCCCTCTATGGAACAAATTTTATAGACTGTGGCTGGATCAGAGAGATTTTCTCTACTAGATGGTTTCTCTGGGTACAACCAGATTTGGTTGGCTGATGAAGATCAACATAAGACTGCTTTCACCACAAAATGGGGAACATTCACCTATGCAAAGATGCCTTTGGGTCTTTCAAATGCTGGAGCCACATTTCAGAGAGCAATGGATTTAGCATTTGGAGAGATTATCAATAAAATCATTCTAATCTACCTAGATGACCTCACTGCTTTCTCTAAAAATGTTGCAGACCATTTTGACCATTTAGAAGCAGTTTTTAAGAAATGCCAAGAATTTGGAATATCTCTAAATCCTAAGAAATGCATTTTTGCAGTACCTCAAGGTAAATTATTAGGGCATATAGTTTCTAAAGAAGGAGTCTCTATAGATCCAGAAAGAGTCACTGCTATAATGAACCTGTCTCTGCCTGTCAATAAGAAAGCAGTTCAGTCCTTCTTAGGAAAGATTAACTTTGTCAGTAGATTCATATCAGACTTTGCAGGCCTAATGAGACCAATTACACTGCTACTGAAGAAAGACCTGGTTTTCAAATGGACTGCAGAAGGGAGACAAGCTTTTGAAGAGGTCAAGAAAGTAATTTCAACAGC
This sequence comes from Cunninghamia lanceolata, assembly GCA_027924645.1. Lineage (NCBI taxonomy): Eukaryota > Viridiplantae > Streptophyta > Pinopsida > Cupressales > Cupressaceae > Cunninghamia > Cunninghamia lanceolata. The sequence continues at coordinate 1,934,046 of BSBN01000696.1, read as the reverse complement.
CCCAGTACTGAGGAACCCTGACTTCTCTAAGTCTTTTATAATGTATGTTTATGGAGGAGAATTCAGTGTTGCTGCTGTCCTAACACAAAAAGATAACCAACAAGAGGGAGAGCATCCTATAGCCTTTTTCTCAAGGACTCTTAGAGAGTATGAAACCAGGTATAACTTTGTAGAGAAACAGGCATATGCTATGGTAAAAGCCCTCAAGAAATTCAGACACATGGTCACAGGTAATAAGATTCTGATACTAGTGGCGCATCCAAGTGTTAGAGAATATATTATGGAAGGAGAAATCACTAAGAAAAGAGCAAACTGGATTACAAAAATTCTTGAATATGATGTGGATGTCAGACCAACTAAACTTGTCAGAGGCAAGGGTTTGTGCCAGTATATGGTTCAAGATATGGAAAAAATGATAATTGAAGAAACAGAGGAAGAAAATGTATTGAGGATACAAGAGGTTGATCAGAATTCTTGGGTCACAAATAGGATTCAGTTTATGAAACATGGAATTTTCCCAAAGGAGCTCTCTCAGGACAAGAAGAGGTACTATAGGCAACAGGGAATTCATTTTGTTTTAATTGACCAAGTTCTTTTCAGAAGAAACACTGATGGCATACTTTTAAGATGCATAGAAAAGGATGAAGCCCAAAGAATACTACATGAGATGCACCATGGAGTGTCAGGTGGACATTTTTCTGCAAGAACCACAGCTATAAAGATAAGTTAGGCAGGTTACTTCTGGCCCACTTTATTTGCAGACTATTATCAATTGGTTAAAGAATGCCAATCTTGCCAGTACTATGTAGGGAAGAGAAGGAATGCAGCGATGCCCCTTAGTCCTATAATTGTTGATGAACCATTTGCCCAATGGGGTCTAGACTTCATTGGAATGATCAATCCAGTATCAAGTATGGGGCACAAATAGATCCTAACTGCCACAGATTATTTTACCAGATGGAGTGAGGCAGTCCCATTGAAAGAAGCAACAGAGAAAGTGATTCTACATTTTCTGGAAAGTATCACTACTCGCTTTGGGCCTCCTCGCACTGTAATTTCAGATAATGCTAAGGCATTTTTGGGGGCAAAGATATCTGATTTTGCACTAAAGTATGGAATCTACTTGAAGACCTCTTCAAATTATTATCCTCAGGGTAATGGTTTAGCAGAATCAACTAATAAGAATCTGATCAGACTTATTAAAAGAATTGGGGTTGACCATCACAAAGAATGGCATAAAGTGCTTAATATAGCACTGTGGGCAGACAGAATTACACCAAAGCAAGTGACAAAAATGTCCCCCTATGAATTAGTCTATGGTAAACCTGCCGTGATGCCCCTGAGTTTGGAGATTCTGGCTCTTCAGTTATTGAAACAAATTGAGATTGAGGAAAATGGCCCCATGCAGGTCAGGCTTGCTGAGCTCCTGGAGGTTCAAGAAAAAAGGGATTCAGCACATGAATCATTATTGAAACATCAGAAAATAATAAAAGACTGTTTTGATAGGAAAACTTCAAACCCTCATTTTGAAGTTGGATCAGTTGTTCTGAAATGGGATGAGAGAGCTGCCAAGCCGGGTCGACATAGTAAATTTGAATCATTATGGACTGGCCCCTATAAGATTTGTTCCTGTAAACAGCAGAATTCTTTTGAGCTTGAAACAATGGAGGGTGAGCCTGAGGAGATTCCTGTCAATGGGATCTACTTGAAGCATTTCAATTAGGCATCACCTTTCCTATGTATTATAGTTAGATAGTTTCTTTTGTCGTTGCTTTGTTTTCCCGCTTTGTTTTTTCCTGCTTTTTGTTTGCATAAGTGTTTTATAAACATGTGGCCACGACATAAGACTCTTAAAAGTCTCGAAACTTTCGCATTCATTGAAACTCCCAAATCTCCAAAATTCCTAAAAGGTACCTAGCGCAGCCACTTTTTATGACGTGTCTGACACTCTGTCCCACTCAGATCGCTTGAGATTTTATAACAGTTTCCATTTTAAATGCCATTTATGACACTTGATGCGTCATTAAGATATCCCAACAGCACAAGTTAAGGCTTAAACCGAGTTTCATTTGCTGCTACTTCTGCTAAGTGTTTTCCCTGTTGCTGCTTTTCATTGCAAAAAACCGCTTCCTAAGTGTGTCTTCCCTGTTGCAAAGTTTTTGTCCTTGCTATAAGCTTTCATACTCATTCACAGCAAGTCCAACAGCTTTTGAAAGTTATACAATTTCTAGCAAGCACAGAGATGGCGGAAGCACAGTCTTCTCAACAGGGGCTTGGGATTTACGAGTCTGTTGACAGTCTCCTTGCCAGTAAACCATACGCTTTGGCACCTTCGCAACCATTGAGGACCTATCCAAGGACTAGGGTTTCTAAGGTTGGTTATGCAGTTGACCAAGCAAAGGTTCTAGATTTTGCAGATGGTATTGTGGAACCGGCCCTACAAAAGTCTTGCAAAGCTCTGCGAGAAGGAGCACACCAAAGATGCCTCTTGAAGGCCAAAGCTAAACAATTTGAAACATTCGGCATGTGAATTTGGACCTCTCAATTGGCAAAATTCATTGTCCCAAGCGTGCATTTATGCCCGGACCTGATTGAGGTATGCACTGAATTGTTTCATGCACCTTCGAGCACCATTCAAAAGGGACCCTTCATGGTGCAAATAACGCCAAAGGCCATCAGGGACATGTTGGCTCTACACTATGACAGCACAACCATGTTTCCCATAGTTGCCAAAATGTAGAAGACGTGGGCAAACGTCAAGTTTCAATTGAGGTTTCTCAATGCAGAGATGTAGTTGGGAGACGACAATACCCAAATACCAACGCTGCCCATAGGAAGGGCACAATTTACACAAGCCAGCTAGGAGGCGCTATCTATGATAGCTTTTATCTTTGGGTTGAAGGAAGATATAACTATTTATGATTGGCAGCTGGCCATTCTTTTCAGAATGAAGACTGTTGATAGGTCCCAGGAGTTTCGGCTAGATTTCTCTGAGCAAATTGCCTACTCCATGGCCGAACAACTCACCAATTTCAAATCAACAGGGGTTTTCAGGTATTCCTCCTATCTGTTTCACCTTATGTTATATCAAAATTATGCCCTCTTTTCCCAGTATATGCATTTAGACATGTATGACCCAAGTTTTGATCCAAACAGAACCATCCCTGTGTCTGCATGGACTCATGTTTTGTCCGAATCATCTGACCCTTATGAGTTTTGGGAAATTTTTGTCGCCCCTGCTTTTACTCACCTAAGCCCAGAGCCTGTTGAGAATAGATTGACTTTGAGTGTCAGAGGCCTTATGGTAAATTCCCCCATTCCCTGTGATTATTTCTTTGGGTCTCACCACACTATTATCAGGGTCCATGGGTTTAATGGGGAGCCAATGTTACTACCTAAGGTTTTGACTCCTAGGCTAGCCTTTTTAGAGGTCACCCGGCAGGTGTCTATGGTTGATAATGAGTATGGGGATGGGAAGAAGAAGAAAAAGATGTATGATCTCCCCTGGGTGAAGAAGAACATGACCCTATTGGTCAAGGATGCAGAGCATTTATTGCTGAGAAAGTTAGCTATCTTGGGTTTTCTTTTAGTCGAGGACAAATGGAGATACGACCCTGTCAGTTTCGTTGCATCGTGGGTCAGGAATAATAAGATTGGTGCCAACGTTGTGCACGAGGGCCATCCTTTCTGGGATGACAGAAGAAACCCTAAGGAAGACACCCCTGATCTATATGCAGAGCTGTCAGACTTGCCTTTTGAGGGACCCAAACCATGGGAGGTGTTTTACAAAAAGGAGAAGGCCTATGACCCTAAACTCAAAATGGGCACTGGATTAAAGAAGAATTTATTGAGAGATAGGGAATGGAAGGCTGAGAAGATAGAAGCCTATTGGAAATATAGGCAGGAAATTTATGAAATAACCCATTCTTTTGGCAAAGTAGATACAGATGAGAAGTGGGAATCTATTTGGGATGAATGGCATCCTTCCCCTGTCTCGAGCCCTGATACAAGCAAAATTAGAAAAAAAGGTGAAGAAGCTGAAGAGGAACCTGAATCCACCCACCCAGTGCAGGTCTTAGGACAAACATCATCTGCAACTGCAGTAACTACCTGGCCCCAATCCCTCAGCACTATAGAGAAGCAAAAGAGTGTGGTGTCATCACCACCTAGAGGGACCCCATCAGTTTCAATAAGTGGGGCTTCTGGTTTTATGCAAACACCACTGGTAACAGTGGTAAATGTTGAGGAGAAAGAAATAGAGCAAGCAGAAGAGAGGCCAAGGAAACATAAGAGGCTGAAACTTCAACCTGATTCAGATGAGGAGGTAGAACCTTTGTCGCAGCCACCTCCAAGTGTCTCAGTTGCCCCTCAGGTATGTGCTTCTTCTCCCTCTTCTTCTCCATCTATTTCTTCTTCAATAGGGGTGGCAATCCCAGTTGGCCAAGTATTATTCCCTGCCACTTCTGATGTGCCAATTTCTCAATTTTCCCCACCTATCACTACACAGGCCATGTCATTGCAGGCCACTTCATTACCTCCTTTTTCCCCCACTTTTCCCAAGAGGGTACCTCCTTAGTTTCCTCCTAGCCAACATTTGGCTATTCCTTATGGCCTGCCACAAGGTCATCCTTTTGCGGGCGGGTACATTGCCTCTCCCCCTACCTTCCAAGCTCAAGCAGACACTACCAAGAAGGCTAGGGAGGCCCGGATGGACAAGAAGAGAAAGAAGGATAATAAAGCTCAGGCTGTCCCACATATGAGGTCACTATTTGACCCAATTCAGCAGCAGCTAACTGTGACCCATTTGTCACCAAATGTAGCAAAACCAAATGAGCAGATGCAGCCCCAAGATTTTACAATGAGTGCAGTGGCAATGGATATGTCACTCTTCAGGCCACAAGATAGGGTTGAGCTGCTAAATGAAACCACTTCTGCTATAGCCACTGATTATCTAAAGTTATCCAGGAAGTTGCATAAGTTGGAGGCTAGTCTGACTCAGGAAAAGACACATAGTGAGGCTCTGGCTACTGAGCTCAAATCAAAGAATAATGAGATTGAGGATCTTAATAAACAGTTGCAAAATACTGTTTCATGTCAGATCCATCAGGCTACACAGAGCCAAAATGCTTCATTAAAGGAAGAGCTGACCCAGGTGAAGTCTATTCTATCTACCTTGAAGTAGGAAAAGGCCACATTGCAAAAGACGCATCAGGATTCTTCTCAACAGGCCACACAGTTGCAACAGCAACTTTTGAAGGAACAAAATAATGTTGCTGCTATTCAAGCTCAACTACAGGCCGAGCAACAAACAGCCAAGCAATTGACCCTTGAGTTGGCAAATAGGCCACAAAATGCGGGAGTGTTAAATTTGGTCAAGGAGTTATATGCATCTATATGGGCAAGAATCTCTAAGGAGATGATCCAGCTCAGACCCTCTTTAACCTTCCTGCTACATGCTCAGCAACTATGTGAAAAGGTGGAGACCTTAGTTCAGGCCACTCTGTCCATTGTGTCCATGAGAGTTTCTGATTCTCAATTGCTGCTGGGGAAACTTTATGACACATCTGATGAAACTTTGTCGGCAGCAGGGATCAATGACAGAATGATTGCTGCCAAAAGGGTGAACAAGGTTCTGAGTTGTAATTCTACTGTAATTATATGCCAGGAGCTCCTGGGTGTGGTAAAGGAGGGAGTAAAGGATATGAAGAAACATATAGAAGACTTGGTGCAGTTGGGCCTTCCTTCTCCTTTTCCTGATAGCAACACAGTCCTAATGGTTGATAAAATCAAGCCTCTATTGCTGGCCAAACAGAATGATCAATCAGTTTTCCAGGGCCTAACAGATGCCTCATCAGTATCAAAAGTGGAAGTTGTTTTGATTCCTATGGCCCAGCTTGATTTCCAGTTGAAAGCAGCGGTTCATGTTTTGCAAAGCTTTTCACATAAAGACATGATCAACCTGGATTTGGCTTTCCAGGACTTACAGAATAAACAAGGTTTATCTGATGCTGAGTGGTCTGTATATTAGACAGCTTTACAGAATTTGTAGGTTTTTCTGTATAGATACATTTTTTGGGATTCATTTTGAGTAGGCTCAAAAGTCCTTGGGGTCGCCATGAACTGTAGAGTAAAATACTCTACATATTTTTGATTTTGAGTTTCAACAGTGCGAGTCCAGTTTTGTTTCGGAGTGCTTCACTTTTACAGCAACGGTTTTGACACACAGCGCGGGCACAAAGCGTGGGCGCGAGGGTTTTTCATTTTGAAAATTTTGCTAAGTCCCAGAGTTCAGCGGAAGTTGCCAAGTGTTAGTACCCGAGATATATTATACAGTTGCTAAAGGTTCCGCGGATGAAGCCACGCGTTCCTTTTGAATCCTGCGGAAGTCGCCAAGTGTCGGCATCCGAGGATCTGTTTTATAAGTTTCTTAAGTAAGTCTGGCGGGCCCCCTTTTACGTTTCTCCTGGTGCAGCGGAAACCACCACGTGTCTGCAACCGTGATACTTTATAAAGTTTCTCAGAGTAGCAGCGGAGAGTGCCACGTATCTTTTGCAGTAAGGCGGAAGCCGCCAGGTGTCGGCACCCTTTCAAGTTTCGTCAAAGTTTCAAGCGTTCCTATTAAATGTTTCTTATAATGAAGCGGGCCCCTTTTTTGAGTTTTGGTGAGTGCGGAAGGCGCCAAGTGGCAGAAGCGGAGGGTGTTACTAAAGTTTCCTGAAGTTTCACGGAAGGTGCCGCGTGTCCCATAAAGTTACAGCGGAAAGCTCCAAGTGTCGTCTTCCGCAGGATCCTTTTGTTTTCAACGCTAAGTAAAAGACTGTATGGAGGGCCCCGCTAGTATTCCTGTAACTTCAGCGGAGTGTGCCATCTGTCACCATCCGTGTGATCCTTATAAGTCCGTAATGTTTCTATTAAGTTTCTTGGAGTTGCGGGGAGAGCGCCAAGTGGCAACGTCTGCGGAGGTTTTGTTAAAGTTTCTAAAGTTTCTCAAGAGTGGCGGAAGCCGCCACGTCCACAGTCTCTTGTGTAAGTAGAAGGCGCCATCTGTCCCTTTTCTTTTTGAGGCTGCTCAGGCACAGAAGTATGGTGGGTCCCAATTTTAATATTTCTTGAGTTTCAAAGTTCGGCGGACCATGACAGGTGGTGGAGCTCGAGCACTCTTAGTATAAGCCACAGTAAAGACTCAGAATAAAGCAGAAAATGCCATGTGTTTTTGGAAGGGCTGCGGACGCTGCCAAGTGTTAGATTCTGGTATTTCCTGAGGAAGAAGCAGTTTCTTAAGTAAGTCACACGGAGGATGCCAGGTGTTTGTTTCTAATTGATTTGGAAAGATGAAGGAGTTTCAGGAAAGAGGCGCATATGAGTGCCAGCCATTTCAAGGGTTTATAGTCGCAAAGACTATCAGAAAGCTGCCACGCGTCTCTCTCCGATTCAAGTATGTGGGGTTACATGTATCTGTTGCAGCCAATGAATTTGCAGAGTGGCTAACTATTTCCGATTCGAAGGAGATCCTCTGTCAGATACCTTTAGTTAACTGCCAGTTCGGTTAGGCCGTTGAGATTTTTGATCATGCGGGCGATCTTTGGGCCAATTGCATGCTATAAGTACAGGTTCAGATCACCGTGCCAAGGATATATACAACATTGAAGATAGAGATTTTCTGCAACACAGATTGTTGGAGAAGTTTGAGGATCTTTTGTAGTGGCCAGTAATATCATTTGCCTTTGTTCTGTTTCTTGATTCAGAAAGTTGGTATAACTGTGCATGATTATGTGCCTTTTATGTAGCTTGAACATTAATAAAGACAGAGTTCTGTGCCCTTGCTGATATTTTCTGTGTTATTATAAAGCATTCTGGTTTGTGAGTCTTTGATTCTATTTGTTTAATCTGTTACATTGATCATGCAATTTTTCTCTTTAATGTGACTGAATCTTAAAATAGTTTCACTGTACTTAAGTGTTGAGATACAAAATCACATTCAGGTGCATCGCCATAGTTTTAGCTTCCTTGTTAGTTGCATTTGTGATTCTGTTTCATTTTATCCTTTTTCCCAAACACATTTTGAGATAAAGAAGAGCCAGCTTCTTTAAAATCTAGAGGTCACTCTGAAAAGCATTCCCACGTTTCAGAGTTTCCCATGTTGGTGTTGGAAACAGTGCAATTCTGAGCATCAACAGGTACCTAACATGGCCTAGTAGCTGGGACCCATCCATCATTGCATCTTTGTTTTAGTCAACTACTCCCTAAGTTGCACTTAAGGGGGGGTGTTGGTGTGAACATATAATTCACACATGTTAAGTTGACTTAGTGAGTCTTCTAGATGTCTAGGTGTTTCTAGTTATGTGTTGAGTTGTTGATAGTTGGAGCTAGTTGTTTTATCCTCCACATGTGCAATTAGTTATCATCCTCTAATTGGCACATGTTGTAGGAATATCTCCACCTTTCACTCCACCCTTCTAGCTCTCACCTTGCCTTTATAAGCAAGGCTCTCTCATTGTATTTGATATGACAGTTTAATACAGTTGCTCCATTATTTTAGCATCTTCTCTTGTCATCTTTGTGTGAAAGGTTGTCTTGATTGTAGGTGATCCTGGCTTGCTAAGTCACATTGACTCTTACAAATAGACCATTCTAAATCAAAAAGTCCCTTTGTACTTTGTAAATCTTGAAAAGCAAAATCAAGATTAATTATGTCTTTATGGGAAAAGGTCTGCAAAATTTGGACCGCGGTCTTTAACTGAAACTCTAACTAGGCCATAGGCAACAATATAGCTTCCACTTCCTTAACTGATGAGGAATCACTCAAACCCTAGAAAATTGTTTCATCCTTTTTCCTGGTTAAAAGCAGGGCCTTAATATCATCAATCAAAGGCATTGTGTTATTGTCTAGAAATGGGAAAGGGAGACCTAATTGCACCAAATTCTCTATATGTTTCTTCATATCTTTGACTCCTTCCTTCACTAAATCTAGTAGCTTCTGGCAATTAGTAGCCACAGAGTTGCAACTTAGAACCTTATTTACCCTTTTGGCAGCGATCATTCTATCATTTATTCCTGCTACTGATAGAATTTCATCTGTTGTATCATATAGCTTCTGTAAAAAGTTGAGAGTCTGAAACCCTCAAAGAAACAGTTGACAAGGTGGCTTGCACCGAAGTTTCAACTTTTTCAAATAACTACTGTGCATTTAACAAAAATGTTAAGGATGGCCTTAGCTGAATAATCTCTTCTGAGATTCTTTCCCAAACTAAAACATAGAGCTCTTTTACTAGATTCAAAACTCTGGCATTCTGGGGCCTATTAGCTAAATCAATTGTTAGTTGTTTTGTTGTTTGCTGCTCTACCAAGAGTTGTGCCTAAATTGCACTATTAGCATTCTGTTCACTAAGAAGCTTCTGCTAAGATTGTGTGGCCTTCTGCAACCGATCCTGATACTTCTTCTCCAAAGTGGCTTTCTCTTGTCTCAGAACATTTACTACAGCTTTTTCCTAAGCTAGCTCAAATTTGAGAGAAGCATTTTGGGTCTAAGCAGCCTGATGGATCTGGCAAGAAATAGTATTTTGCAACTTCTTGTTTAGATTCTCAATTTCACTCTTCTTTGATTGGATCTCTGTAGCCAGATTACTACTGTTCAGCTTCTCTTGAGCTAAATCATTCTCAATCTTTTGCAACTTCCTAGACACTTTCAAATAATCAATTGCAATAGTAGATGTTGTTTCATTGAGTAGCTTGACCCTATCTTGTGGTCTGAAGAGGGACATGTCCATAGCTATAGCATTCATTGAATAATCTTGGGGTTGCATCTTCTCATTAGGCTTTACCACATTTGGGGACAAATGTGTGACTATCAACTATTGTTGGATGGGATCAAAAAGAGATCTCATGTGTGGCACAGTAGGGGCTTTGTTTTCTTTCTTCCTCTTCTTATCCATCCTTGCCTCCCTAGCCTTTTTCATTGTATCTGCTTGAGCTTGGAAAGTGGGAGGTGAAGCAATGTAGCCTCCAACAAAAGGATGACCTTGAGGTAAGCCATATGAAATGGCCATTAGTTGTTGGCTTGGGGGAACTTGAGAGGAGGCTCTTTTTGGAACAAAGGGGGAAAAGGGTGGTAATGCAATGGCTTGTGAATCCTGAGCCTGTGAAGTGACAATTGGGGCTTGGGCTGAGGAAAGCACAGTAGAAGTGGTAGGGGGAACTAATGTTTGGTTGACTGGGATTGCCACTCCTAATGTAGAAGAAAGAGAAAGAGGGGAGAAGGGAGCAGAAACACTTACTTATGCAACTGAAGACATGACTAGTAGTTGTTGTAGGGGTGGCTCTGTCTCTTCCTCCTCTGACTCCTCTTCTAGATGTAATCTCCTATGTTTCCTGGGTCTCTCAATTGTTTTCTCCTTTGACATTGTTTCTTCTACCACATTTACCACCACTGGTGGTTTCAAAGGAACAAAACTGGAACCCTCAGATAGTGAAACTATTGGAGTCTCTATGGTTGGTGATGATACCACACCCTTATGTTTCTCTAAAGTACTGAGAGATTGGGGCTATGAAGGTACAGGAGCAGCAGATGAATCCTGTCCTGTTTCTTGCATTGTATGGGTTGACTCAACTTCCTCTTCTGATTCCTCTGCATTCTTCTATAATCTACTTGTATCAGGGCTAGAAACTGGGGAAGGATGCCATTCATCCCAGATTAACTCCCATTTTTCATCAGTATCAACATTCCCAAAAGAATGGGTGATCTCTGAGATTTCCTACCTATACTTCGAATAGGCCTCTATCTTTTTTGGCTTCCATTCTTTGTTTTTCAATGCCCTTCTCAGACCAATAGTCATTCACAACTTAGGGTCAAATTCCTTTTGTTTATTATAGAAGTTCTCCCACAACCTATCCCCTTCAAAAGGTAGATTAGCTAATTCCACATAGAGGTCTGGGTTATCTTCTTTTGGGTTTCTCCTATCCTCCCAAAAAGGCCGGCCCTCATGTACTATCTTAGCACGGACCTTATTGGTCTTGATCCAAGTGTCCATGAAACTATCTAGATCACACCTCCACTTGTCTTCAATGATGAAGAATCCAAGGGCAGCCAGCTTTCTAAGCAAAAGATGTTCAGCATCCCTAACCTCTAGTGCCATATTTCTTTGAACCCATGGAATGTCATACATTTTCTTTTTCTTTTTCTTAGTGCCAAATTCATTATCAACCATTGACACCTGTTGAGTCACTTCTAAGAATGCAACCCTGGGGGTTAATATTTTAGGTAGCAGCATGGGTTCATCATTGAAACCATGGACCCTGATAATAGTATTGTGTGCCCCAAAGAAATAATCATAGGGGATTGGGCAGTTGGCCATGAAACCTCTAATACTCTATGTCAACCTATGTTCTACAGGTTCAAGGCTTAATTGGCAGAAGGCAGGGGCCACAAATAGTTCCCATAATTCATAGAGGTCTGAAGACTCAGATAACATGTGTCCATGTAGACACAAGGATAGTTATGTTTTGTCCAAAATCTAGATCATACATATTTAAACGCATATATTGTGCAAAAAGTTGATGATTCTGATATAGCATTAGATGAAAAAGATAAGCAGAATACCTAAAAACTCCTTTGGACTTGAAATTTACAAGATGATCAACCATAGAGTAAGCAATCTGCTCAGAGAAATCCAGCCAGTATTCTTGCGACTTATCTATAGCCTTTAATCTAAAAATGATGGCAATTTGCCAATCATGGACTATATTGTCTTCTTTTAGACCAAAAATAAAGGCAATCATTGATAGTACCTCTTGAGTACTTTGGCTAAACTGTGCCCTTCTTGTAGGTAGTATGGGCATCTGGGTATTCTCTTCTCCTAACTGCATCTCTGAATTAAGGAATCTAACCTTATTATTGACAATTGCCCATGTCTTTTGCATCTTGGCCACAGTTGGGAATGTGGCATTTTTGTCATGTTGCAGGGACAGCATATCCCTGATAGCTTTGGGTGTAATATGCACTACAAAAGAGCCCTATTGTATGGTATTGGAGGGAGCATGAAACAACTCTGCACATAATTCAATTAGGTTAGGACATAGGTGCACACTTAGAACCAGGAACTGTGCCAACTGCGAGGTCCAAATTCTCATTCCAAAGGTTTTAGACTATCCGCTTCTTGCTCGGAGAATACATCTTTGATGTGCCCCTTCTTTGAGAGTCCTTGTGTTCTTTTGTAGGGTCGTGTCGAAGATGTAGTCCTTCACCTTTGTTGAATCTACAGAATACCCAACCTCGGGGATCCTTGTTCTTGAGTAGGTCTTCCTTAGTTGCACAGGCGCTGATGCATATGATTTGCTACTCAAAAGTCTATCGATTGACTCATAAATTTTGAGTCCTTCTTGAGAAGACTATGCTTCAGACATAACTGTATCTGTGGGAAAAATATGTGAGAAGCTTGACACGGGAAGGATGAAAACTTATGAAGAGTGACACAGCTGAAAGATACTAGCGAGGGTCAGAAATTGGAAGCAACAGTGATTTAAGCAGAGCGATAGGAAATAAATGAAAGCCATGCTTAAGATTTAACACTAATTTACTGGGGCTTTAATGACACATCTTATCTCATAAATGGCATTAACGCCAAGAAATAGTTAGTGTATGTTCTCGAAATCTGCATGGAATAGAGTTTTAGATATTGCTTATGGGAGTGGCTACCTTTTCTGAAAAGTACGTACTTCTGAGGATTACTGAAAACCTTAATAATAGAGAGATCAAAAGGAGGAGGGGCTCTTGCACTGCTGACACGTGTTCATAGAACACTTATTTAAAGGGAAAGCAGGAAAAGAAAGTGGGAAACAAGAAAGCAAAAGGAAAGGAAACTACCTAACTATGGTACATAAAAGACACTACTTAATTGAAATGCTTCAAATAGATCCCATTTACAGGAATCTTTTCAGGTTCACCATCCACAGTTTGGAGCTCAAAATAATTTTGTTGCTTGTAGGTATGTATTTTGTATGGACCAGTCCACAATGATTCAAACTTGCTATGTCAACCCGGTTTAGCAGCTCTTTCATCCCATTTCAAAACTAGTGAGCCAACCTCAAAAATGGGATTTGAAGTTCTCTTATCAAAATAGTCTTTGACTATTTTTTGATGTTTCATTAGTGACTCATGTGCCCTGTCTCTTTTCTCTTGTACCTCCAGTAGTTTAGCGAGTCTAACTTGCATGGGGCCATTCTCTTCAATCTCAATCTGTTTCAATAATTGTAGAGCAAGGATTTCTAAACTTAGTGGCATTACTACTGGTTTACCATAAACTAATTCATATGGGGACATCTTAGTCACTTGCTTTGGTGTGATCCTATCAGCCCATAGTGTTGTGTTAAGTAATTTATGTCACTCTCTATGATAATTAGCCCCTATCCTTTTAATGAGTCTGATCGGGTTCTTGTTGGTGGATTCTGCTAGGCCATTACCTTGGGGGTAATAGTTTGAAGAAGTCTTCAAATAAATCCCATTTCTTAATGCAAAATCAGATATTTTTGTTCCCAAGAATGCTTTAGCATTATTTGATATGATAGTACGAGGAGGGCCAAACCTAGCAGTAATGCCTTCTAGGAAATCTAATATTACCTTTTCTATTGCTTCTTTGAGTGGTACTACTTCACTCCATCTGGTAAAGTAATCTGTGCCTATGAGGATCCATTTGTGTCCCATACTGGACACTGGATTGATCATACCAATGAAATCTAGACCCCATTGAGCAAAGGGTTCATCCACAATTATGGGGCTTAGAGGCATTACTGCATTTCTCCTTTTCCCAGTATAAGACTAACAAGCCTGACATTCCTTGACCAGTCGATAGCAATCTGTGAATAGATTGGGCCAAAAATATCATGCTTGAGTTATTTTGATTGCAGTGGTCTTTGCTAAAAAGTGTCCTCCTGAGGCTCCATGATGTAATTCATGTAGTATTCTTTGGGCTTCATCCTTCTCAATACATCTTAAAAGTATACCATCAACATTTCTTCTGAATAGAATATGATCAATTAGTACAAAATAGGCTCCTTGCTGCCTATAGTATCTCCTCTTATCATGGGAGAGTTCATTTGGGAAAATCCCATGCTTCATAAACTATATTCTATTTTTGACCCAAGAATCTTGATCAATCTCTTGAATTTTCAATACATTCTCACTTTTTGTTTCTTCTGTCATTATTTTATCCCTATCTTGAGTCATATATTGGCACAATCATTTACCTTTGACCAACTTGGTGGGTCTCACTTCCACATCATACTCAAGAATCTTTGTGATCTAGTTGGCTCTTTTCTCAGTGATCTCACCTTCCATAATATATTCTCTTACACTAGGATGAGCCACTAATATCAGGATCTTGTTCCCTGTTACCATATGCCTAAATTTTTTAAGAGCTTTAACCATGGCATATGCTTGCTTCTCTAAAAATTATATCTAGCCTCATATTCTCTTAAAGTTCTAGGGAAAAAGGTTATTGGGTGTTCTCCTTCTTGTTGATCATCTTTCTGGGTTAAAACAGCAGCAACACTGAATTGTCCCCCATACACATACATTATGAAAGATTTAGAAAAGTCAGGGTTTCTAAGTACTGGGGATTTTGAAATAGCTTTCTTGACTTCTTTAAAAGCTTGCCTTCCTTCTGCAGTCCATTTGAAAACTAGATCCTTTTTAAGTAATAGTGTCATTGGTCTAATTAGACCTGCAAAATCAGATATGAACTGGCTAACAAAGTTGATCTTCCCCAAAAAGGATTGGACTGCTTTCTTATTAACTAGCAGAGATAAGTTCATTATGGCAGTGACTCTCTCTAGATCAATAGAAACTCCTTCTTTTGACACTATATGCCCTAGCAGTTTACCCTGAAGTACTACAAAGATACACTTCTTGGGATTCAAGGATATTCCAAACTCTTGGCATTTCTTAAAAATAGCCTCTAAATGGTCAAAATGATCTACAACATTTTTAGAGAAAATGGTGAGATCATCTAGATAGATCAGAATGATTTTGTTTATAAGCTCCCCAAATGCTACATCCATTGCTTGCTGAAAAGTAGCTCTAGCATTTGAAAGACCAAAAGGCATCTTAGCATATGCAAAGGTTCCCCATTTTGTAGTGAATGTAGTCTTATGTTGATCTTCATCAGCCAACCAAATATGATTGTATCCAGAGAAACCATCCAACAAGGAAAACCTCTCTGATCCAGTCACAGTCTGCAAAATTTGTTCCGTAGAGGGCAGGGGAATGATCCTTCAAAGAAGCTCTATTTAGATCCCTAAAATCCACACAGAGCCTTATGTCACCATTCTTTTTTCTTACAGGCACTAAATTTGATACCCAGGTTGAATGTTTAATTGGAAAAATTATCTTTGATTCTAAGAGCTTTTACAACGCATCCACCATTAAAGGTTCAATTCTAGGATTCACTGGCCTTTGTTTCTATCTGACTAGTTTAGATCCTTCAGTAAGCTCTATGGTGTGCTGGATGATATCCCCATTATAGCCATGGAGATCCTCATAGGTCCAAACAATTACCCTATCATATCTTTCACACAAATCAATCAACCTTTCCTTTTCTTCTTGAGTTGTAGAATTGCCAACCTTGAATTTTCTTCCTTCACTAACTTGAATCTCAGAATAATCCTCCCTATTTGCTTGAAACCTTTTCTTCTCTAGGCTTACATCTTCTGGGTCAAACAAGTTTGCTAAGGTAATCAGTCCTTTAGGGAGCTTATTTGACTTTAGTTGAATAATTTGATCACCATATGCTTCTTCAATTTTAGGGTGCAATTGATCAGCAAATTCTCCTAATTGTTGCAAGAATGAGAGCACTTGGAAATCATTATCAAAAACTTGCCAATTTTGGTCATTGTCTGGAATAGTTGGTCTCAATATAACTCTGACTGACTCATTGTTGACTAGTAGATCAGTTGCTGGATCAAATTGTGAACCAATCTGTGTCATTCTATCTACCTCAGAATTTTGGGCTCTAGGAACTACTTCAATATTAAAAGCCTCAAGACCATCTATGAGGTCCCAAATTCTGTGCCTATAGGATCTCATTCTCACATTTTTCACTACTGCCTTTTTCTCTAATTTGTTTCACTACTAGCTCAGAATCTCCTTTTACTATCAGACTTCTTACTTCCTTTTTCTTTGCCAATATGAGTCCATGCACCAAAGATTCATATTTAGCGTCATTATTGGTATAGGCAAACTGAAACCAAATGGCTCTTAAAATCTTCTCACCATTAGGGGTAGTAAGGCAAATTCCTGCTCTAGCTCCATTTTTACATCTAGCCCCATCAAAATTTAGGGTCCAGATTTCTGAGTCTCCTTCAGACTCCTGATTGTGTGATACTTCTTTTCTTAGAACATTAGGGATCTCTTGGTCTTCTTCAAATATAAAATAAGTGCCTAGGCCTATAGAGTCATAATTTCCATAGGGATCACTTTACATCATGGTTAACAACTGATTATTTTCTTCTTCTTGTTGATCATGTTCAATCTAGTCACCTAACTCTTCAACAAAGATTCTATCTTCTTTATTCAACATAGCATGGGCTGCTTCTAATTTTGGGGTTGGTTCATTTGTGATATGGTCTTTTGATAATGGTTCAGACAGTATTTTCATTTTTGTCCCATAGTTGGTTCTTAGAATGAGGTGTGACCAATCAAATGACATATAACCTCCTATCTTGGCTGTGAAATCTCTGGATAAGCATAGGCCAAATACAAGGGGTATATCTATGACTACAACATCTTGATTGACAATTATATTGGGGCAAGTATATAATTCCAAGGGGAGTTGTTTGATTTTCCCTATTGTTTGCACATATTTCCCATCTAGTTGTATGACCCCTCTTGCAAGTGGCTCATATTTTATCTTCAAAGCATCAGCTATTTGCTTTGGCATTATTGTAGTACTAGCCCCAGAGTCTATCATTGCATTATGAAGTAATTTCTTCCCAACTATTAGAGTCAAATAAAAGGGATCTAGTTTAGATTTACCTACCTCTAATTCTTTGTTTATCAAGGCTGTTGTCTGTAAAGGTACAGTATCTTTAAGCTGAAGCTTGTCTTTATCTGTAGTTCCTCCTTTGCCACTAGTATGTTTAGGGACTTCTTGGCCTTGCAGAGCTTCTTTCAACAGTGTCTTCTGCTCAGGAATAGCTAACATATCCTAGATTGATACATGTGCTGAACTTCTTTTCAGTTGTTCCACCACATTCATAGGTCTTAACACTTGAGTCTTTGCATAATAAGGGTATTTTGTCTTTTCTAGAACTTGTCCTAAGACTACCTAATTCTGCATAGGCTGAGGCATTTCTTGTTTAGAGATTGTGTTCTGATGATTTTGAAATGAAGGAGTTTCTATTTCATTATTAGTGACCTCAGGCTGCTCCATCATTCTCCTCTTTGCTCTTGTATAGTAATATGATTGTACCAATGGCTTCTTAGAAGTAGATGCTTCATTTAAGAACACTGAATCCTCTTCTTTAATCCATGAAAATAAATAATGCTCAAGGGCTATTTCCTCTTCCTATTGTAAAGATATCCCTTGCATCTGAGCCACCATGACTGCATTTTGGACACCAGGAGACTGATATGGTGGAGAGTTAGAAGTTGCAAATTGTCCTTCTAATCCTCTCTATTCTACTATCTTTTGCTGTAAATTTCCTCTGGGGCAGTCTCCTGGCATATGGGTATTATTGCAAGGGAAACACCAAGCATTTGTTCCATCTACAAAATTATTTTGCCCTGGAATGATTTCCCTGTTGGGATTAAGAGGGATAGTTTGTAATGGTGTAGGGACTGTGACCAACTGGTTAGAAGGCTGAGGATTAGCTTGCCTTTGAGGGCCTTGATATTGATTTGGCTGAAAGGGAGGTCTATTTCCTTGATAACCTTGATAAGGGGGCTTTGGATAGGGATTTTGTTGTCTCTTTAGATTAATTATCTCATTTGAGAAGGTTCTTAAAATGTTCTTGACATCATCCATTTCAGATGGTTGAACAGAAGAGGTTGCCTTAGTAGGTTGTTGAGGAAATGAATACATAGACATAGGTGGGGTTGTATGGTTAGGAATTTCTTGAGCCAAAGGTAAGGTAATTTCTGGGAACATGGGCATAGGAGGCCTTGGGGGCAATTTTCTAGCATCTATTAAGTTGTTTTCAGCCTTGACTGCCAACTCATAGGCTTCTGGTAGTGTCTGACCTCCAAGAGACTGAATCATCACTGAAATATCTAAATTTAAAGCCTTAAGGTAAAACACAATAGCCATCCCTGGTAATGGTCTTACTGTAGCAGGAATTCTTTCCCAAGTCTTTTGAAATCTTGAGTTGAAATCCATCATGGCTTCTTGTGGTGCCCTCTTGATGGTGATCAATTGTTGCAGCAAAGAAGATTTATCACCCTTTCCTTTGAATCTTTCAAAGAACACATCACCAAGCTGATCCCATGTAGATATAGTGTTTGGAGTAAGAGATCTATACCAGTCTAGGGCCTTTCCTTTGAAAGAGGCTACTAACAGTCTTATGGTGACATTCTGTTGAGTGATGACATGTACTACACATACATCAGAAACATCTTGTAGATGCTCTTCAGGTGTCTTGAAATCGTCCCCACTAAACTTAGGCAGAGCCTTGAGGGCATTAGCTAGAATAGCGTCCCAAGTTGCTGGTGGTACTGGGAGAATTAGAGGGCTGCCAATATTCCAATTTGCATAGTTTCTTGGGGCTATAGGTGCTCCCATATTTACCCTTTGTGTTGCCGCAAACTAATTCACTCTTCTCCTTGGATTAGCTTCTAGTGGTGGCAAAAGAATGCCTAGATTAGTAGCAGATTGAGCTCTTGTTACAGGTCCACAACTCTGGCTCCCTGTTTCTTTCTAGCTCATACAATCTTGACATGAACTTAAATAGTCCCACCGGGCATGCCAAAAACTGTTGATGTGTAAAATTGTACAGGTTCCAACACCAACATGGGAAGTTTCAGGAATGTGGGACTTGCTACCTGAAACAACCTCCAAATTTTAAAGAAGCTGGCTCTTCTCTATCTTAAATGGGGTTTGAGAAAAAGGGTAAGAAGTAAACAGGATTACAGATACAATTAAAGTAAATCTTAGCTATGGCGATGCGCCTAAATAAAAGTGTTTCTCTCAAATTAAGCATAGTGAAACTATCCTCAGAATTTAGTTACATTAAAGAGCAGATGCTGCATGATTAACATAAATAGATAAAATGAATAAAATCAAAGGCTCATAACCAGACAATTTACAATGACACAAGAAATATCAACCAAGGCACAGAACTCAGTCTTCCTTATTAATTTCCAGCAACATAAGAGGCACAAATACATGCATAGTTACATTCACTTTCTAAATCAAGAATAACAAAATAAAGGCAAATGATATTCACTGGTCACAACAAAAGTCTCAAATTTATCTTGAATCTCTGACAGGGAAAATGTATATCTCAAAACTATCTCTTCCACTGTATATCGATCTATTACAAATGCTACATATTTATAGCCTAAGATCTATCTCAAGATTATCTG
Organism: Cunninghamia lanceolata; assembly: GCA_027924645.1. Lineage (NCBI taxonomy): Eukaryota > Viridiplantae > Streptophyta > Pinopsida > Cupressales > Cupressaceae > Cunninghamia > Cunninghamia lanceolata. The sequence continues at coordinate 1,914,476 of BSBN01000696.1, read as the reverse complement.
AAACAATCGAATCCCAACAGCCTAATAGAACTGAAGATAACTAGAAGTCTCTAACAATAAAGATCTTTCGAATCTGCAACAATTTCTCTTTATTGTAAGTTCATTGGCTGGGACTAAAATGTGTGGTGCAACTCCTTCTATAAGGGCAAACACTTGGCATTTTCCGCATACTTGAAACTTCTAAAAGACTGTGATAGATGGTAGTGTCCGTGCACACAACTTGAAACTCCTTCATTTCTCAGAAAAGAACAAGAAACCAACACATGGCGATCTCCATAGCATTTGAAACATATACGTGTCTCTATCTGCAACTCTTTACAAAAATGTGTCTTTATATTCAAGTGGCCTCCACAAGTGACAACTGTCGCAACCCGCAACATGTGAAACATATACATTCATAGCGGGACCCACAACTTGAACACTTACTAGTCTTTCAAAAAGGAGGAAAACAGGGACATGTGGCATCTTCCGTAGTAAGCAATAGTTGATACGTGGCGACTTCCGCAACACTAGAAACATTGTTAGAAACTCTTTGAAACTTACGCGAGCGCTGCCACTTGGCGCATTCTTCGTTACTTAGAAACTTTTAAATTCTTGCCGGGGAAGAGTCATAACAAAAGTAACTTAGGCACCACATCCACCATGTGGCGCTCTCTGCATCAATGATACCTAAAACTGTGGCCCACCATACATCCTTTACTTAGCATCAAAAGATATAGAAACAAACATGCAGACGCTGACACTTGGCAGGTTCCGCAACTATCATAAAAAACACACAACTTCTTCCGTACTCATACTGAAACTTCAAGGGAGTGCCTCCGTTGATTACACGTGGCACCTTCCGCAGGGTTGTTACTTTATTCACTGTTCGAAACATTTTTGGCTACATGGCACGATTCGCATAAGAGTTATAGTTAGAAACAATAACGTGGCTTTCAACTGAGGCTTGACACTTGGTAGCTTCCGCATTTGGCAATAAGAAACCTACTCAGCTAGAGCATGAAACATTTATAGAAACAGAAAACCCTGCACAGCGAGATTGCAACAGATACAAAAATGTAGAGTTTTTTACACTCTACAGTAGTTCCTTCCAAGATCAATGGAATGGATCTATTTCTGTTTGTTTTAGTTTGTTGTGAAATATTCCAGGGTAGGAGATTGGGTTTGATGATGTTTGTTTGAAGAGACGTAACAAACCCATGTGTTAGGTGTCATTAGATTGTCAAGAAGAGGAACACCATAGTCTATATTTGCCACAGTCGATTATGAGACCCAAAAACCCCTGAAACCCTTAGTTTTGCCATGTCATTGATGTGTTCAAGTGGGTCAAAAAGTATTGTGACTCCATTAGAGGGTACTTGCTTTGTATTTTAGGGCTAATTGGGGCTCTTTGCACTAGGTCTGTCCTATTGAAAGTACCACATGTTCCAAAACAACCCATAGCAAGTTCTTAGTATGTTGTTAGGATTCTAAAAGGGTATCTCAAGCAATGTTGATCTGGTCTTGAAAGTGCCTAGATTGCAAGAAATTTTTTGACAGACCAAGAAATAGGGCTAGAAGGAGTTGGGGCAGCCTATGAAGAAAGTGTCATGTGTGAAGTCCCAAGACCCCGTGGGATGGTTTGTCTAGTGTATTCAAGGTGTCAATAAACCCTCCAAATGTCTGCCTCCAAGAAATTGGTTGGTTTGTGTCAAATATTAAGTTAGCATTTGGTTTAGGACTGTCAAACTTCATTAAAACTACCTGTCTTCCCCTTGTCCTCTACATCAGGGATCAAACAATCTTTTAAAAACAAACAAATCTTTCACCTATGGTTTAGGGATAAAAACCATCTTTCATGTGCATACATTACATTCGCATGTAGTTGAATCAACTATATAGGGGTTTTGTGACAGCAAGTCATTCTTGACTTAGTGACAGCTTTGGAGTCAAGAGGATGAGTTGGGTTTGGTTGTCCAGTATTTTTAGTTGTTCATTTGGTTTGAACTTAATACCTATTCAGGTATACCCCTTGGAATATCCCTCTAGAGTCTAAGTTGATCTTGAAGTGTAGAGGAGTCTACCCACTCCTATTAGTTGGCCAAGATCACCCAGAACTTGTTGATAAACCTCTTCCTATCAGTCTGACGACAATCCCTGGCCTAGGTGATTTAGAAATATTTGAGTTTTGTGTTGCCATTATTTTGGGTCCCAACAGGCTCTCCTCCTTTGGTAGAATCCATGCTCAGCTTGTGCCCCAATGTTTTGTAGAAGAGGGATGAACTAGTTTAACTCTTTACGCTTGTGATCTCTCTTCTACTTAACATTTTGGTGAACCTGTCATTTCTTGTACCTTTTGCTAAGTTCTTATTATTTCATATCTGATTTGTTCATCACTCTAGATATGATTGGGAGTGTGATCTTTGGTTCCTTTGCATTCGTACATAGTTAAATTTTTCATAATTTCAAGCTAGGGTTTGTTAAAACTTTTCATTTTATAGAAAATCTTGCTAGTTTTGACCCTAGAATTTTTAGACTTGGGGGTTATTTAGATCTTGTTGTATTGATTAGAGTATTTTCATTTGTTGTACCTTTCATTAGTAGGGGTTATTTAGATCTTGTTTCTCTAAATGATGAATATCTCAATCTTGACAAGCAAACCCAACATAATCAACTTTGGACTAGACTAAGCCTACATTAAAAGACACTTTTCAAGTTCTATGGGCCAAAGGTCTAGGGCACCCGAGCACTTTGGTCCCCCTTGCATGCTTTGGTCTCACTTTGTGGTGTCAGCTTAGGACACTCCTTTAGTTAGTATTTGTCAGCCTAAAGTTGTTTTATTTGTTGAAGGTGAGTGGGAATGCATATTTAAGTGTGTATTGTACTTCATTTTGCACCTAACTAGATGAATGTGAAAATTGCTCTCATATGATGCTTTGTACTTAAGGATTCTTCATGTTGGGATTGTCTTCTACTTGTGAATGCTATTGAAATTGGTTGCAGGATTTGAAAGAAGTTTGAAGCCCTCTTCATCACTCTCCTTTGTTAGTGTTAAGTCTCCATCAACTAGGGTTGGATATCTTGTGGTTATTATCATCATTTATCATTTTTATATATCATATTATTGCAGATCTAGCCTCTACCCTCCTAGGGCACACACTCTTGGATCTTATCATTTGTTGTTGTGGAGGTGAGAAAACCAACATGGGGTTTGACTGAGGCAAACCCTTAAAACAACACAACCTTTTCCCTCTTTTTGTGTGTACCCTGAAAGAAGAATAGGTTTTAGAGGCTAGTTTCCAGGAAGAAGGTAGTGCAAACATGTACAAATCTAATAATACCCAAAGTTCTACCTAATCCTAAAAGAGAACCAAGGCACTTGAGTGCCCCTGTCCTAGGCATTTCTATCACATTTTCTAGGTTCTGAATTATTCTGCCACCTCTATTGTACTTTTTGATCTCTATGGTTCATTTCCTATAGTCTATATTAGCTTTTTATTAATCATTTTATGGTTTAATCGTAGTCTTTGCTTGCTTGTTTGGTGTTGGTTGAACTTGGTTGGTCCTTCTATATACAACAAAAGGGTAGAACCCTTGTAGTTTGGCTCTCCTCCTTAGGTAGAAGCCATGCTTGGTTTGTGCCCCAATGTTTTGTAGAAGAGGGATGAATTGTGATCTCTCTTCTACTTAACATTAGCATGCACAGTTAATGGCCTCTATCTAGTACTGAGGTGCCATTGACCTAGAATGTATCATACAATTTTCTGTCTCTTTCAATGACCTATTCTTGCATTCTGTAATACTATTCTGTTAAGAATTGTATGGAACTATGTGTTGCATGTCAATACCTTTTAAAGCACAAAACTATTCAAATTAATGCTTAACATATTCACCCCCATTATCTATGTGTAGAGTCTTGATGGACTTCCCTAATTATTTCTCTACAAAATCTTTGAAGTCCTGAAAAGACTCAAAGACCTTAGACTTCTACTTGAGAAAATAAACCTAAGTGCATCTGGAAAGATCATCAATGAATGTCAAGACATATCTAGCCATAGTGAAATATGGATATGGAGATGGCCTTGCCAAATCACTATGTACAAACTCTAGAAGTTGTGTGGTCCTCCATGCTTTGCCTTTGTCATATTTATCCTCAGGATGCTTAACAAGAATGCATCCCTAGAAAACTCCATCAGAACATTGAATAGAAGGCAACCCTGAAACCATGTCCTATTGGCTGAGCTACTGCAAGTAGCAATAATTTAAGTAGCCAAACTGCTGATACCACAAATGACACCTCATTTGAATGAGTGGGTAGTATTTTCGAAGGAGAGTCAAGAACAAAGTGAGAAAACTAATACAGTCTCGAATGATGATCTACTTTTCCCATGGTAACTCTAGACCCATTGTGCAACTCACTAATTACAACTTTATTTGGTGTGAACTCAACTTGCTTGCTAGAGCCTGTGTGAGTCATCTAATAGACAAATAGGAAATTAGTTGAAAAAGATGAAATGCAGAGAACATCTTGAAATGTTCCTTCACCCACATCAATAGATCCTCCCATGCACTTCAATACCTGAGTATCATCACCCATTAGTATAGCAAGCATAGAACATGGCTCTAAGGAGGCCAAATCATCCCATGAAGAAGCCATGTGGTGTGAAGCACCCAAGTCAATGATCTAGGTATCAGGTTGTGAAGAAACTACAACTAGGGCCTTGCCCTTTCCTTTCCCCTTACTCTTTTCTATGTCCTTAGAAGACCCTTGTAATGAACTCTGTTTGATAGAGTTAGGCACCTTGATATTGTTTTTTTCAAGAAGATGTGAAAGGTGATTAATTTGTTTCTTTAAACACTTATGTTCATCATGTCCAGGCTTTTTACAATAATAACACTTGACCTTCTCCTTCTTAGGTTGTTCACCTTTCGATGAAGAGGTCTAATTAGCTGCATTTGAGGCAGTTGGTTTCTAATCTTTCTTCTTCTCTCGCTGGTTCTTTTGTTTCTTATCCTATTTGTCAACCCTTTCTATTCTTTTGTAGCTTGATTTGTAACCAAGGCATGTGACTTAGAGGGTTTGATTGCACCCATTTGCACCAATTCATCATGTTCTTTAGTAAGTTCTGCAGAAAACTCATCTAGAGAAGGCATTTTATAGTTTGTGCCTAGAGCACATTTTGTGGCATGAAAAGTAGAAACAAAGACATAATAGTTTATACCAAGCTTAGAAAGAATACTTAAGATCAGTTGTGTCTTTCTTTTCTATTCCACACCATTTCAACTAAAATTTGATGGCTTTCAACTTTGTGAAGAAATCTTGAATGGTTTCAAAATTGCTAGGACTCAACCAGGGGATGTCATTTTGTTCTCCAATTGATGACCCCTTATTTCATCTTGCTTACAAAAGAGGTTTTCAAAAGTGGTCCACACATCATTTGGTGTAGTGGTAGACTCAATGTGAAAAAGTAAGTCAGGAGACACTAACATACATAGAGTACCAAAAGATTCATCACATTTTTAAAACCATTTAGGATTTTCTACATCTTGTGTGGGCTTTGTTTCAAGTCCCATCGTAACCCTGTGCAATCCTTGCCTTTTGAGATAGATTGTCATTTTAGATTTCCATTCAAAATAGTTATATGGTGTTAAAATAGGAACTGTTGATTGATCCATTAGTGCAAAAAAGTAGATTGTGATGCAGAAATAGAAGTGCCAAAAAGAGACACATGAGACACCCCCCCCCTTTTCACTAGTTTTTGAAATAACACCCCCAGAAATTACAATGTTGGTAGTTTATAATTAGAGTGATTTACAATGCAAATATTAGATATTCAAAGTTTTACAGGGCCCAAAATTGCCAAAATATTGAAACTATAGATCAAGTACAATATGATATCAATTTTTGAGCATCAATGTGGAGTACATATAAAAATATGAACCCTAAAAAAATGGCACCCAAAAAGAATGCCATTTGCACAAGTTATGGCTCCTGGAAGGTCTCAAAACGAGAATTGTGCGGCAACTTCTGTGAGAATCTTTAATTTCTAAAAAAATGGACTATCAAATAAAAACTAATCTCACCACAGCATAGAGTGAAATTCTACCCCAAATCAAAAAGCATTGTGCCAAAAAAGATCTCTATACGACCAAGAATGGACCTTTTGAAGTTGGGCTACAAATTTGAAAACTGCAATGGTGAGGGGTTAATCTTGGAGGATGAGAATGGATGACATCATGACGATGTCAACAAAGAATATTCCAATATTCTCCCAAAATAATCTAAAACAACCCTTAAAATTTTCTAAAATCACTTTTTGGGGTCAAAACCACCCTTTTTTAAATCAAAACTACCTATTTTTTTAGGGAAACCAATTTTGGGAAGAAAGTTGTTTTTGTTGGCAATTAGTTGACCACTAGCATTAAATGTAACTACTAGCATTAACTATAACCGTTATCAGTTAATGTAATTACTAGAAGTTAACCACTAGCAATTAACTAACACTGTGGATTTTCTAATTAAAAAATTCCATACAATATAGAGGTTTGTATGGCTCAGGTGTGAAAAAAATTGACTAAAAAATTGTTGACTAATTTTGATAATTTGATTATCAATATTTAGGTTTTTTGGGCCCTCTGAGCACAATGGTGAGGTTTATTTAGGTTGAAAATGCACCAAAATATCAGCTACCTTCTATAACACTCTAAAATCCCTATTTTGCATCTGGGTTCTTCGATCTCTGATTTCGATTAAACAAAATCTAATCTTGACTTTCTCGAGCCTTCTGGATGTAATAGAATAGTTGAAAATGCCTCTAGAATTACCAAAAATCTACAATCACCCAAATCTCACAAGAACAATGTATGCAAACTAGAGTCTACAAATGCTTATTTTCCTTCAAACTGTTATGATTCTCCAAATCATCTGAGGATGCAAGAGAAGAGCATACTAGGTTTTTGAGAAAAATATTAGCAATCTAATAGTCTCAAATCTCTCAAAAATAGGACTACATAAATAAACTATACCATACAACTAGGCTCTGATACCATGTTAGATTCTGTGAGAAGCAAGAATCATAGCCAAGATCTGTTGTCGGTGATAGATCATATGCAATCCAATCGATAAATGATCGAAGATCAAAATAGCGGAATGGAGAGATTATCTTGAAGGAAAGAAAACAATAGACAAATGAAAGATAATTTTGAAAATACTCAAATTATTCTCACTGACTACTCAAGAGGGGAGAGGAGAGCTATATATAGCAAATAATGGGAAAATACATCCAAGAGGTGTAATAACTCCAACTACCTAAAATAGACAGGAGTTTTACCTACTTCGTAAAATCCAAAATACATAGTTATACCTACTTAGATAAAAACAAACAAATGGTTATGAGAGGTGGCATAAAAATCCAAAAGAGGGTGTGAAACTCAACTACCCAAGTGTGGGTGAGAGCGACACATGTAGTTGATGGATTTAGCCATGTGGCCTCATAAGAACCAAGTCTAATATAACTTAAGCAAGCTTAATAATGTGTAGGAAAAAGAAATATCCCCTAAGGAAACTAAAAAACCTACACTAACACACAGTTTTTAAAAAACCTCTCAAACCTACTTTACTTAAAGCCTATGTATGTATGTATTACACCTATCAACATTTTAGATCATTCTTTATAATACATAATTGAAAAAAATGTATTTTATTCATACATTTGTCATTTCTAGTGACTAACACTCTACCCTTCACAAATTTGATGACATTGTTTAATTCATAAATGTGATTGCACTTGGGCATGGAAATCTATCATTACAAGTATGATATATGATATTGAGATGTTATGCACCAATTCAAGGCCTAAATTTGATAGCCATATCATTGTATTTAGACATTTTTACTCTAAAATACAATAAAAAAAAGTTAAAAACACCATATCACATGAAAAGGAAGATTTTAAATATATTATGAAAAATTCTATAACATTATAATTACATGTATATTTAAATTATGATATATGTATTTTAAAATAAGATATGCTTGATATTTAAAGGGAAACTTCATAAGGATAACCATCCCAAAAGATTGCTTAACATATCAATCATCAAATTTAGGCCATGTGCACCATCCATGAAAGATCTTAGCAATAATAACCATACTTTTTTATGATGACTAATGCTATGCTTTGATATTAACATATAACAAATATATTACACAATTCACATAAAAGGCACGTAGAATGGAATCACACCCTAAAAAGTCTATGCTAAAACCAAAAAGGTAAAAATAAGAGAGTGGTCAAACTACTGTCACCAAGCCTATATTAGTAGGAGAATGAGGGAGATCATGATCAAGTGTGGGACCACACATATTTGGAAGGTCTTTTCCATTACTAATGGGCTTTTAGTTGGCATGGCCACACTGAGAAGCAAAGGAATGTCCATATGATAGAGGGGTCCATCCATGATGCCAAGGATGTGGAGAGCCCGAGGAACCATGGCAACCTCATTTGGAGCTACGTGGCTATGAGAACATTAATAGCCATGTGGCAAAGAAGCATCCCTACTAGAAGGGGAAGGAGGAACATGAGAAATGGTACGTGATGCATTGCCTAGTGCTCAATTAAAGTCTATAGATGAGAAACCTCCAAAGCCACCTTGTTGTCTTGGATGTAAATCTATAATATTAGGATATATACCCACTGTAGCATACATGGAAAGTATTTATCAATGGCCAAACCAAAAAAGAAAGTAGAATTTCTACCTTTCCAAAAATATCTCCACTTTAAAGCATGCCATATCTAGGTATATTTCCCAGAATCTTAGGCCAACATTTTGGTTAAAAAGAAATCATTTATTGCACATGTAATGCCAAGCTTCCCCATCGCCAATTGTCTAGCATATAGGAAAATGTCCGCATTCATTAGATGACATCTCAACCATATTGAAATCACCACACACAATCCAAGAGATGGTGAGAAATGACTCCATAGTCCATTGTCAAAGAAGAGATTTTTCCACAACATCATTGGAGTCCTAAATGTTAACAATCCCAAGAGAGTGGTTTTTTATTAAATAAAACCCACAAATAATGATTGGTGGGGTCACATCCATGGGCTACCATATGTGGCTACCACCTAGACAAAATGAAGGTGGCAAGGCCTCCATGTCCTACATCATGGTCACTATGCAAAAAGTGACTTTTTGGCCAAATTACATGGCAAACAATAGAAAGCATGAAACCAACAATTTTCAACACCTATAAACACAAAACATCAAGGTTGATAAATTGTTGATGAACATCCCACATGATGCATTTTATTTCTGGGATTTGTGAGACCCTTAATGTACCATGAAATGAAATTCATGGAGAGTGGGGATCAAGGATCATGGCATCATTAGGAAGCTCGTCAAGAGCTCACTAACCCTTCTATAGGAAACCCTCTTTTGTGTTTCCTAAAAATTAGAGATTGAATTCAAATCAAACAAATCAAAGAATTCCTCTTCTTTTATATAAATTCTTCTTTCTCGAGCTAACAAATCAAGCTATAGGAAAGGTGAGAAGCCAAAGGAGATCGAAATCTATTTTTTATTGAGAAGAGATTATATTGGCCACCATAGGGATCTAATTGAAACATAGTCTAGCAATTGCTTGAGATGATTCCTTCGTGGGTTGATAATCTCTAGCCTCGGTCAACTTAGAAGGCTTTAAAATTTGTGGCCTAATAGCTGAAGGCTAGGGCCAACACCTTTCAAACCAGTAGGAAGTTGATTTTTTATTTCCCATAGTGGTCCAACTATGCCCATCTTTTTGAGGTGGAGGATCCACTAAGGTCTACTTAGGAGGAGACTTGATTCACGAAATAACTAGAGAGCACTCATGAATTTTATGGTTCCAGGACTAACATATATAACAAGTGTTTGACAAGTTAAGGTACATAACCCTCTAGTGAAGCTTTAAGTACCCACTTGCACTTATATGAACTCTCTGAGATATTTAAAGAGATCAATATAGACACAAACCCTCTTATGCGGATGGGCAAAGAAAAATTGCTCTTGCTCTATATGAGCAACTTGCCCTAAAGACACAACAATGCAATCTAGGAAAGGCCATATAGGTAAGGAGAGTCTAGGGAATTTGACCTAGACTATAATGCAAAGAGATTTCCTTTGAGAAAACAAAGTCTCAAGTCCAAGGGGAGAAGATGAGCAAGGATGATTGAATATACCAAGGGCCATGCTAAAAAATAGCCTTGGCAAACTTGACCTCAGCGAAGTGAAAAAAGAAAAAGGCCTTGGTAATATTTTGGATGGTCGAGCTACACAAGGCCCATGAAGGATCCAAGTAGAGTTGAACTAGCTACATAGCATGCTTTCAAGGGGATACGACTCACAAAATATCTAACAATGGTATAGTTTTCAAACCACTTATAAGCATTTTCAAAATCTTGAACTAGTAAAACAACATTTGAAATAGTGGCATTACCTCGTGCACTACCTTTGGAATAAACTTTCGTGGCCATTTGGGAGCCATTTTCCTACGCATCCAAGCTTGAAGCCCTAACATCAAATGTTGGGTTGTTTGGGTTGACTACCATATAAAAAGAAGAAGAAAATTGCCCAAAGGCAAGGGAACTAAGAAAACCAACAATAAATGCAGAATTCTCCTAGTCCAGAATGAAATATAACACAACAGCGACAAAGATAGTAGAATAACATGAATAGGAACATAAAGACCAAACCAAACCAAACCAAACCAAACCAAAACCCTAGCTTCCACTCTCGTCCACCCAATTTCAATTTTTAAATCTCTCTCCATAACCATACTTTTACTTACAATGATGTTAGAATGCGCTTGGTTTCAAAATAATGAGACACAAACATCCAAATGTGTTTCTCTCATTCATCACCAACCATCTAAAATATGTTATACAAATTTCCAAATGACAAAGTCATTCCACGCGTGTAAATTACGTCCCTTGTTTTGAGCACTTAAAGACTACAATCTACATTTGAAATTTGACATTTCTTCCTAAGCAGCTACGTAGGCAATAAGTAAAGTATCTCGACGATTTCACGGTATCTTCTAAAGTTGAAACATATTATCATGTGCAATATTTTATCACTATCATATTGATTTATTTCTTCTAAAACAAACCATTTTAACAATTATTTTTATGTCATTATACTCAAGTCTTTGCTTCTTCCAAAATAAACTGTTTTCAAATCTCTTGACCAGAAAATTGTACGAAGACAAGTTCAATGAAGTTTTTTTCAGAGATTAAATAATCCCCATCCCTCCGCCTACGCAATGAAAAGACATTTAATAACAAAATACACCAATTTTGGTTCGGAACCATTTCTATAATTTATAATTTTAAAAATAATATATTATATTTCATTCCCCATAGTCCTGTTTCAGTTGGTTTCCCGGCTTTCACCTTTTTCATAAACTTTGTGAAGTCCGGATGTTTTTTTTTAATTATAAAAGAGAAAAATATCCGTGTTGACAAGAGAGAAAAACAAGATATCAACAAAATAAAGCTCGGGGGATATTTCCATCTTAGCGGTACCATAACGACACGTCTCTATTTAAGGTTGGAGTCAAAAATAAATAAAAGTAGAAGTACCAAAGCTGTTATCAAATAGTGTATAGGCACACATATTTATAGGCCTATTGCTAAATAGTTTATATTTATATTTTTATTGGAAAGTCATTACATGTAGTAGTTGGGGGACAAGGCTATAAATACTATAAGAGATTTAATTTTTTTTGGTAAATAAAAATAATGGAATGGTATTAAATGAATAACCACATGAACTAAATTGTGAATGAACAATTAGAGGACTATGGCCTCCCATTCAACCACAATGCGATCTATTAACATTGTCTTAAGTAGTGTTATATTATTTGTAAGTTGTATTTTATACATGTTTATTTAGTGTGTTTCACTTTGGAATCTATTTATTGTTTGTGTGAAATGCAACTTTGGCATTCACTTTAATTTGATACACTTATTATGTGTGTGAAGTATGGGTTTGAACTTTAGCATTGACTTATATTAGTTTCACTTTATATGTTTAAAATTGAATTCACTTTTTTTGTATTTATTGTTTGTATGATGTGTATTTTTGTGCTTTGACATTTACTTTGTGAGTGTGCTTAAATTTTGACATTCATTGATTATTTGTTTGAAATGTTTTTGACTTTTGTTTGTTTAGTGTGTTTCGTGGTTTGGCATCCACTTTTTCTTTGTTTGAAGTGTGTTTGAACTTTAGGCATTACTTTGTGTGCACTTATTGTTTGAACTTTTGGCATTCACTTTATATGTGTGCTTGAACTTTAGCATCCACTTATTTATTTGAATTCTTAAGTTCACTTTGTTTAGTGTCTTGGAATCCATTTATTATTTGAGTGTGCTTTTGACATTCATTTTGTGTGTATGAAATGTGTATGAACTAAATTTTGCATTCACTTTATGTGTATGTGAGAACTAACTTTGACATTCACTTGGATTTGAGCTACTTATTGTTTGTGTATTGGCATCCACTTTGCTTATATGAAGCATATGTTTGAAATTTGACATCCCCTTAATTTTTTTGAGTTAATTGTGGATTCATTTTTTTTGTGTGAAATGTGAGTTAACTACCTTTGTCATTCACATATTAGATCTATTTACTAGTTGTGTGTTTAGATAAGTTTGAAATTTCACATTCACTTAGTGTGAATTGAAAATTGGCATGTTGAATTATGTTTACTTTTGTGTGTGTGTGTGAAGTGTGTACTTGAAATTTAACATTCACTTTTTTTGTGTGTGAGTGTTTGAACTATTTTTAGTATTCACTTTATATGAAGTGTGTTTGAATTTTACCTTTCACTTAGATTTGATATTTTATTATTTGTGTGTGTGTGTGTGAACTTCCACATTCACTGTGTAGAGTTTATTAACTTGGCATTCACTACATGCTTGAACTTTGGTATGTTTGAACTTTAGTGTTTACCTTATATATATATATATATATGAAGTGTTCATTTTTGAACAAACTGTATGAAATGATTGAACTAAATTTGTGTGAAGAGTGTGTTTTAACTTTGATTTCAAACTAACTTTCCCATGCTCCTCTTAGTTGATCTATATAATCCTACACCCTACCAAATGGATAAAATAATGATCTCAAGGTAGAGAATAACACTGCTATCAATGTGGACACAATTACTATTACAAATTGTTTGCATTCAATGTTTCAAGTAGTTCTAATTATTGTCAATAATTGTCTATATTTAAGGCAAGGAGTAATGACCAATCCATTTACAATAATTCACATCCTCATCTACATCATTATGAGGAGAAATAACACACTCCTCACATAAACATCTACCTATAAATAACAAATAAGCAATCAATAAAATAACCAACCTAAAAATATGAGTTAGGCTAAATGCATTGACTCAAACATAGGATTATAATTACATCGAAAGGCACAACTATATTTGTAGCAAAAATGAATTATAATGACATGAGTCTATTCACAAATGACCACCCAAGATCCACTCACAACTTTTGTCCTTAAGAGGATCTTTATTTTTAGGGATTAAAACAAATAATTAAACGAAATAGGATATGTGTTGGACAAAATACATTAGCACAAACACAGAATTATAATTACATCGAAAGGCACAACTACAATTACAACAAGAAGTGAAAGGCACAACTACAATTGTAGCAAGAAGTGAATTGTAATGACGTGAGTTTATTCACAAATGATCACCCAAGAAATGCTAGAAAAGATTTTGCTCTCCACCATTCACAAGTCTTGTCCTTAAGAAAATCTTTATTTTTGAGGATTAAAACAAAAAATTAAACTAAATAAGAAGATTTAGTGGTAAGAATGGTGACTCTGACTGCTCAAAATATGGAAATACATTAAAAAGTAGCATAGGGACATGGGGTAAAAGATGATTTTCAAGAGTGAGAAGCTTCTACTTTAACTTGAGGATTCACCCCTCCCTTATTGTGCCAAGACTGCCACGTGATCAAGAATGTCCTTTTTCATTAAAGGTAAACACTTTATTGTTCCCTTAAGTGGGAATTATCCTCACACTCCCATGATGAGTTAGCTACTACTTATTTAATATTTTTGACTAGTTTAACTCTCCACTATGCATCAAGAGTTAGTGGGCAAACACTCCTAATACCACTCTTTTTACTACATGAAGGTGATAATAAATACCTAAATTAATAGTGGATTAGTTATAATAATAATTCAGTTATAAATATAGTAGAAGCTATTTTCCATATAGAATGTACTCGTGACCATAAAATACACATGTATCTTCATGTATGATTAGTTCAAAAAATTAAAATATTATTTATTTTTAAATAAATATGAACTACTATTTAAATAATACTACTGTCCATACAACAAAATTGATTGACACTGATTGACATGTGATTAATATAGGTTAGAGATTCAAATCCCAATTTATTTACGTAACAATATTGAAAAAACATATGAGGGGGAAAATCTTATTTTATCATCAATTTTACATTTTATTAGGATTACCAAATTTTTTTGGCAGTTACAAGATGTGTGCACATAGAATGGCCTATCGACCAAAATATAAGTATAGGTGTTTATCACCTATAAAAAAAATTGTAAAAGTAAGCTCGAGTACAAAATTAACTTTTAATTTCAATATCAATTTTGATATATATATATATATATATATATATATATATATATATATATATATATATATATGTATATATATCAAAAATTTAATTTCTGAATACATATTAATTTTAAGATATCAATTTGATTTTTGATATTAAATTATATTTTGATTTCAATATATGAATTTCCATTTTCAAGATATCAATTTTGATATCAGTTTATATTGATATAGCAATTTTTAATCTATTGATATATTAAACTTGATCTATTGATATTTCAATATCAATTCCAATATCAATTTTGATATATCATTTGATTTCTAGATATGTTATCAATAAATAAATTTTGATATATCAATTTCTATAGAAGGGTAAGTGCAAGAAGATGGGGGGCCAAAAAGGGGTCTTAAGTGGCCACTTTTTTCTGAAATCAGGAAATGCTGGCCTTGGATGGGAAATTGAGCATAGTTACACTCAAAATTTAGAGATGCAACCAAAACAATGTTCGTAGTACTCCAAGTCTACTTTCTAAACTACTATTTTTTTAAACAAATGGTATAGATTAAGGGGTTCAAAAGAGGGAGCCATAGAAATTGGTGTTGTTTCTGTCAAAAAAACATAACATAGCATGTTTTGTGGCTCCCTCAAAAGGTCAACTTTTTTTTGGTATTTTTAAAATCACTTTGGTGAGAAATTAGCTAATAGCACGTAGTTTATGCCCAATTTTTTTGATAATTTTTTGATGAATATTTAATTTTTTACTAATTTTCAAAGTGGACACATCCTAAAAAATAGAATTCTGGTCATGCTACCCCTATAAATTTTGAAAACTAATCGAAAATAATTTTTTTCTTTTTTTAATATGTGTAGGATGGAGTCTAGTATCTAAATATGTAATTTTTTAAAAATTTCAATGAATAGTTAATTTACAATGAAAAAAAGACCAAATAGTGGTTTTTGCCCAAAAACATACACACAAACAAAAGAAATTAAAGATGAAAGGCTTAACATTGTTAAAATGTGAAAAAAATCACATCGTCAAATAGCTAAGAGAAAGCCTAACATTACCCAGGTGTTTGATTTGTTCGACTTTGAAACACGTGTAAATTTGAGGGTTAGCATGAAGGAAATAATGTGAAATCCTGTCGAATATGGAAAAACACATCTCTGGAAATTGGGAAGGCACTCCAAGCCTTTGGGTTGAAAATCCAAAGCAAATCCAAAGCCCAAGGCTTGGGATTCCCAAAGAAAAGCATAATGCAAGCACGTTATAACGCACTCGCATTATTTTTTGCTTTGCATTTTTCTTTTTCTGTAAAAGTTTGTGCTATTTGTCATGTTTGAAATAACACGAGCGCATTATAACACGCTCACGTTATGATCCCCTTGAATTTTTTTATGTTCAAGGTTATTAATCATGTATGTATGTATGTATGCCTATATGTATGTATGTATCTATGTATGCCTATATGTATGTATGTATAGTGTCAAGGGTAGATGAGGGTAGAGATGCGAGTGAGCCAAATAGGGGAGGAGAGGGGTGGATAAGGATTGAGTGATTAAAGTTTAAGGTTGAGGGTTGAGGGTTTAGGGATAGGATTTAGAGTTTAGGGATAAGGGATTAGAGTTTAGGACCTTGAGGGATTAGGGTTTAGGGTTGAGACTTTAGGGATAGCGTTTAGGGTTAAGGGTCGAGGGATTAGGGTTAAGGTAGAGTGTTGAGGGTAGAGGGATTAGGGATAGGGTTTAGGGTTGAAAGTTTGGGGTTGAGGGATTAGGGTTTAAGGTATAGTTTTGAGGGTTGAGGGTTTAGGGATAGGGTTTAGGATTTAAGGTTTAAGTGTTAAGGGTTGAGGATTTAGGGATAGGGTTTATGGTTTAGGGATAAGGGTTTAGGGTTTAGGGTACCATAAATTATAATTAGGGATTGGGGTTTATGGTTTAGGGACTAGGGATTAGGGTTTAGGGTTTAGGGATGTACAATTAAAGGGTACCATAAATAAACTAGAATTTAGGAAGGGTTAGAAAATTTTTGTGAATCATCATGGGTTGGAGATTAGAGATTTTGTTGTGTTCAAGTACATATCCAAGTCATAATTTAAGGTTAAGATATTTCAAAGAACAGGGTGTGTAAAAAACATCAATGTTCTTCAGCTTATGAATACCAACATTGATACAGATAAAAGATTCCCTTCTTCTAACAGAGTATGCAGTTCAAGTCAACCGATGGGCAACAAGTTGTCGAATGAGTTGGTTTAATGGGAGTGCCTCCTTCTTCAAGGCCCAGGTGGGCAGGTGTGGGATATACAATTAAGAGGTACCATAAATAAACTAGAATTTAGGCAGGGTTGGGAAAATTTTGTGAATCATCATGGGCTGGAGATTGGATATTTTGTGGTGTTCAAGTACATATCCAAGTCATATTTTAAGGTTAAGATATTTCAAAGAATAGGGTGTGTGAAAAATATCAATGCTCTTCAGCTTATGAATACCAACATTGATACAGATAAAAGATGCCCTTCTTCTAATAGAGTATGTAGTTCAAGTCAACCAATGGGTAGCAAGTTGTCAAATGAGTTGGTTTAATGGGCGTGCCTCCTTCAAGCCCAGGTGGGCAGGAGTGGGATGTACAATTAAGGGGTACCATAAATAAACTAGAATTTAGGCAGGGTTGGGAAAATTTTGTGAATCATCATGGGTTGGAGATTGGAGATTTCGTTGTGTTCAAGTACATATCCAAGTCATATTTTAAGGTTAAGATATTTCAAAGAATGGGCTGTGTGAAAAATATCAATGCTCTTCAACTTATGAATACCAACATTGATATAGATAAAAAATTCCCTTCTTCTAACAGAGGATGCAATTCAAGTCAACCAATGGGCAGCAAGTTGTTGATCTTGAATTGGTTTTTGATGAAGAAAACAATGATGTTGTTGAAGCAATGGAAGAAAATCAAAATTGTAAGTCTAATTTAATTTATTTCAACTTTCAAAGCATGCATTTGAATTGTAGCTTTACCTAGAGGATTGGTATAACAAAAAATTAATTATGTTACAAGCCTTTCTTTGAAGAACCCTGGACATTATTGACCCTATCATCTAGAAAGCACATGACAGTGAACTCTGCCCCACCTTTCAAATCAGATATTTACCTTTTTATTCAATGAAAATGAAGTCATAGAATGTAAACCGACCATGCATACTAGTAAGATCAAATTCTCTGCCTTCTATTCTTATTACTTCTACTTTATTAAGAGAAGAGTGTTAAAAAGAATGGGTTTAATTGTAAGCTAACATAAGGCAAAGTAGTTTTGTTATTACATTTCTTTGAGGGATCTCTAATAGTCTAACATAATGCAGTCTTCTATAATATGAACATCTGCATTTGTGTGAATGCTAAGCTTTAATATAGTAGAGCATTAAATCAATGCAATCATCTATTTATTGGGTTAAAATAACTTAGTTTTTCTAATGGTTTGGGAATGTAGGAGTTGCCAAAAATAGGTAAATGTCCTCTACAATTACCAAGAGGAAAAAGTTTAGTAGTTCTTGTGGATAGAGCCAGTAAACAATGGGAGATTATTTTCCTGTTTCATAACAATATACCTCCCCTAAGTGTGGGGTGGACAACAAGAAACATAGATGTACCCCAATGCAAAGCTTTTCTCATAATGATCATCCTTTTGATTTCAACTGTTAATTACTCACTGTGGATGTACCATACACAAAGCTTTTCTCACAGTGTGTAAACCTATTGGCATAATGAACCCCAGATGGGCCAGAAAAACATGCCATATAACATTACTAACATTAAAAAAGTTCATAGCCATTTTTATGACATATTCTTGCTACTCAGATATCTTTAAGAGAAGAGTGTCAAAAATGATGGGTTTAACAACCTAACATAAGGCAAAGCAGTTTTGTTGGGTTTAGGGTTTAGGGTTGAGGGATTATGGTTTAAGGTATAGTGTTGAGGGTTAAGGGTTTAAGGATAGGGTTTAGGGTTGAGGGATTAGGGTTTAGGGTTGATGGATTAGGGTTTAGGGTTGACAAATTAGGGTTTAATGTTGAGAGTTAAGGGTTGAGGGTTGAGGGTTGAGGGTTGAGGGTTTAGGGATATGGTTGATGGTCAAGGGATTAGGGTTAATGTAGAGTGTTGAGGGTAGAGGGATTAGGGATAGGGTTTAGGGTTGAAGGTTTAACAATTGAGGGTTGAGGCTTTAGGGTTGAGGGTTAAGGGATTGGGGTT
The DNA here is from genome assembly GCA_027924645.1 of Cunninghamia lanceolata. NCBI lineage: Eukaryota > Viridiplantae > Streptophyta > Pinopsida > Cupressales > Cupressaceae > Cunninghamia > Cunninghamia lanceolata. Next base: position 1,895,580 of record BSBN01000696.1, on the reverse strand, counting down.
TAAAATATAGTGTTGAGCGTCAAGGGTTTATGGATAGGTTTTAGGGTTTAATTTTTAAGGGTTAAGGGTTGAGGGATAGGGTTTAGGGTTTAGGGATAAGGGATTAGGGTTTAAGGTATAGTGTCGAGGGTTGAGGGTTTAGGAATAGGGATAGCGTTTAGGGCTTAGGGATGAGGGATTAGGGTTGAGGGTTGAGGGATTAGGGTTGAGGGTTGAGGGATTAGGTTTTAGGGTTGATTGATTAGGGTTTAAGGTATAGTTTTGAGGGTTGAGGGTTTAGGGATAGGGTTTAGGGATGGATTAGGGTTTAGGGTTGACAGATTAGCATTTAATGTCAAGGTTAGGGTTAGAGTGTCAAGGGTAGAGGGATTAGGTATAGGGTTGAAGGTTGAAGGTTTAAGGATTGAGGGTTGAGGCTTTAGGGATGAGGGTTTAAGGCTTAAGATATAGTGTCAAGTGTTGAGGGTGTAGGGATAGGGTTTAAGTTTTAAGGGTTAAGGGTTAAGGGATAGGGATTAGGGTTTAAGGTATAGTGTTGAGGGTTGATGGTTTATGGATAGGGTTTAGGTTTGAGGGATTAGGGTTTAGGGTTGATGAATTAGGGGTTTAATGTTGAGAGTTAAGGGTTGAGGGTTGAGGGTTGAGGGTTTAGGGATAGAGTTGATGGTCAAGGGATTAGGGTTAAAGAAGAGTGTCGAGGGTAGAGGGATTAGTGATAGGGTTTAGGGTTAAAGGTTTAAGGATTTAGGGTTGAGGCTTTAGGGATGAGGGTTAAGGGATTAGGGTTTAAGATATAGTGTCGAGTGTCGAGCAGGTAGGGATAGGTTTTAGGGTTCAAGTTTTAAAGGTAAAGGGTCAAGAGATCAGAGTTAAGGGTTAAGGGATTAGGGTTTGACATTGAGGGTTGAGTACATTGAGGTTCGAGGGTTGAGGGTTGAGGGATAGGGTTGAGGGTTGAGGGATTAGGGTTAAATTAGAGTGTCGAGGGTATAAGGATTAGGGATAGGGTTGGAGGGTTTAGAGATAAGGGATTAGGGTTTAAGGTATAGTATCAAGACCATTGAGGGTTTAAGAACAAGGATAGTGTTTAGGGTTTAGGGATAGGGTTTAGGGTTGAGGGATTAAATTTAAGGGTTGAGGGATTAGGATTTGACATTTAGGGTTGAGGGTTTAGGCTTTAGGGATAGGGTTGAGGGTCGAAGGATCATAGTTAAGGGTTGAGAGATTAGGGTTTGATGTTGAGGGTTGAGTACATTGAGGTTCGAGGGTTAAGGGTTTCAAGATAGGGTTGAGGGTTGAGGGATTAGGGTTAAAGTAGAGTGTCAAGGGTATAAGGATTAGGGATAGGGTTGGAGGGTTTAGGGATAAGGGATTAGCGTTTAAGGTATAGTATCAAGCTCGTTGACGGTTTAGGAATAGGGATAGTGTTTAGGGTTAAGGGATGAGGGATTAGAGTTAAGTGATGATGGATTAGGGTTGAGGGTTGAGGGATTAGAGTTTAGGGTTGAGGGTTGAGGGATTAGGGTTTGACATTGAGGGTTAAGTACATTGAGGTTCGAGGGTTGAGGGTTTCAGGATAGGGTTGAGGGTCAAGGGATTAGGGTTAAAGTAGAGTGTCGAGGGTATAAGGATTAGGGATAGGGTTGGAGGGTTTAGGGATAGGGATTAGGGTTTAAGGTATAGTATCAAGCCCATTAAGGGTTTAGGAATAGGGATAGCATTTAGGGTTTAGGGATGAGGGATTAGAGTTGAGGGATGATGGATTAGGGTTGATGGTTGAGGGATTAGGGTTTAGGGTTGAGGGTTGAGGGATTAGGGTTTAAGGTATAGTATTGAGGGTTTAGGGATAGGTTTTAGGGTTGAGGGATTAGAGTGAAGGGTTGAGGGATTATGATTTGATGTTGAGGGTTAAGGCCTTAGGGTTTAGGGTTTAGGGATAGGGTTGAGGGTCAAGGGATTAGAGTTAAGGGTTGAGGGATTAGGGTTTGACGTTGAGGGTTGAGGGTTGAGGTTCAAGGGTCAAAGGTTTAGGGATAGGGTTGAGGGTCAAGGGATTAGGGTTAAAGTAGAGTGTCAAGGGTATACAGATTAGGAATAGGGTTAGAGGGTTTAGGGATAAGGGATTAGGGTTTAAGGTATAGTATCAAGCTTGTTGAGGGTTTAGGAATAGGGATAGTGTTTAGGGTTTAGGGATAGAGTTAAGGGTTGAGGGATTAGGATTTGATATTGAGGGTTGAGGGTTGAGGCTTTAGGGTTTAGGGTTTAGGGATAGGGTTGAGGGTCAAGGGATTAGAGTTAAGGGTTGAGGGATTAGGGTTTGACGTTGAGGATTGAGTACATTAAGGTTTGAGGGTTGAGGGTTTCAGGATAGGGTTGAGGGATTATGGTTAAAGTAGAGTGTTGAGGGTATAAGGATTAGGGATAGGGTTGGAGGGTTTAAGGTATAGTATCGAGCCCGTTGAAGGTTTAGGAATAGGGATAGTGTTTAGGGTTCAGGAATGAGGGATTAGAGTTGAGGGTTGGGGGATTAGGGTTTAGGGATAAGGTTTAGGGTTGAGGTAGACAAGGAGTGACTGAGAGACATAAAGAGGGGAGAGGTAGAGAGGTAGAGAGGTGAGGGGTAGAGATAAGTGAGATATAGAACATGAGCTAATGGAACTAGAGGTGAGATATTGTAAAGGTGGTATCGAAGGTGAGATAGGCACAAATATTTATGGATCAATCTATAGCAGGACAAAATGCGAGTGCATTATAATGTGCTCACGTTTTGTCCTACTATAGAAATGGTAAAAAAGTGTTGACCCCCATGATCTAGGCCCACATGCTCTATTTTCATGTTGATTATGCACGTGCTCTGACAAAAAAGAAGTGCTTTCATGCTGTTGGGAAGTTCACATGCACATTTTACACATTCTACCACCTTTGCATGATCTTTCCACCACCTTTTCTACTTTTCCAACTTGAGAAGGAGGAAATAACATAGTTTTCACACCAAGTTTGATATATATCTATTCAAGTTTCAATTTTTGTAGTGTTGCAATGTTAATTGTGATTCAATTTTAGGAATTTTACATTATAGATTGGTTAATAGTATTGTTGTTAGTAATTATATTTGAGTGTTATTTGAAATTTAACATTGAAAAGGAAGCAAGTGGTGAAAAACTCAAACTGTTGAGGAGTTTGATGCAACAAGAAAAAAACACTACATAATTGGTTACTCTCTCCATTTGAATCTTCATTTTTTAGGTATGTCAAGTATTTACATGCATATTCTTTACATTTTCCTTAATTCTATTTGAATTACTTTATCATGCTTTATCATACATGTTTAAAATAGACACATTCCCAATCAAGAAAGCAACCTACAATCTCACATGATACCATGTATATTTTCTACACTTGGGCTCTTTAATAATTATGTGTAATAAACAGACCTTAACATACCATGATGTCAAACTATACAAGAATAAATCCTTACAACATAATAAAAATACAATCCCACTATTATCTTGTAAATTCATTTCTTAGGAACTAATATTGGTCTCTTTATCATGCTATCGATAAATTCTCTGTCATGCTGAGGAAATGATCAAGAATTAAACCAACACAAGAAGAGATAGAAGCTAAGAATGCAAAGAAAGCAGTGGCTATGAAGGAACTTCGTGAGAAGAGGAAATTGCACATGATAAATGAAGACATGCCAATTGAAGAGGAAGCACAACCATCACAAAGAGATATGGTATTGGTGGCACAAAGAGAATGAATGCAAAAACTTCATGCTACGAGAGATTTGAATACCATAGTTGGAGACATGTCCTCTACCGCAAGTCAACATGTAGGGACACCATCTACCACATCTCAAGTTGAGAGTACATCATCACTCACATGTGATGAAGGAGGTACGCCATCATTCCCACCTCAACTTCAAGGTATGTCATCTATTCCATCTTCGATTGAAGGTATGCCATCTAGCCCATCTCATTTAAATATTGATGAAATTCCTAATGTTGAGATGAATTTACTTAACTTAACATCACCTAGAATTTTGCATAGAAAGCCAAAGTATTTGATTGATATTGATGAGAATATTTTGTAGCCAATGGAAGGTAAGATTCCAAAATGCACTTGTAGAAGTTATGATCATAAGATTTGGAGTTTATTCTTTGAAAAGTTAAATGAGACTACAAGATGTGAACTATTCATTGAAATGATGCGAAGTATAAAGTATAGGTCCATCATGAAGATTCTTGGGTTGAGAACATTAGAGGCTTCAAGTGAAAAATTTATTGTCAAGAATCTAATGAATGCATATGAGAGTGTGGGTAACACCTCATGCATAAAAGATAGTAATGCAAGACTGCGTGTGATTACATCGACTATAGTAAGTAGTCAAATGAGGAAACCTCATCTCATTAGAAAGATGAGTCAAGAATTGAGAATTAATAGGAAAAATTTATCAAGAGCCATTGGAAGACGCCAAAGAATTGAGGACACTAATGCCAATGAATTATGGGCGTTCTCGGGGAGACTACCACAGAAAGATAAACCAATTGTTGAAGCATTGAGATCACTAATTGAAGACTTTTGGAAGAATTACACAAGGGTATCTCCAAAACAAAGGTATGTGGTAAGAAGGAGAATCGGTAGTTAGAACTGTGAGCCACATCTAAAGTATTTTTTGGATGAGACTCAAACATAGTTTTATGGTAAATTTCTAGAGAAGTATCTTCAAATTAAAATTTGTCAAAGATATTTTGAAATGCTAAAACCTTTCTATGTCAAGATAAATCACACATGCACTACTTGTTGTTGTAGATTACATATTGAATTTTCTAACCATTTTGATGTTTATAGGTCTATATGTTTAGATATGCATACTAACAATGTTTTGCAGGGTTGTGCCATACGTGCCCCACCAATATCTTCAAGAGACTTCATATCAAGAATTTTATGTGAAAGAGAGGAAGGTCAAATATTCTACAAGAAATTATGCTTGGATGGCACATGTCATCATTGTGGTGGCTTGCAACATTTGCTAATATGTGAACATATGAAAAGAACACATGTGGTTGGAAACGAACTAGTAGAGTTTGGCAAGTATAAAATAGTGGCATACAATACAAAAGATGGTAAAGAAGCAAAGAGGTGTGAATTGGTTATTGAAAAGATTCCAGTGTATCAGTTTATGCCTATATTTTGTGATAGCATAGAGTATGAGTATGCAAGACATGCCCATAGAGTTCGATGGTTGGACTTGCAATTCAAGTTATGCAAGGACACATTTCCAGTTGGTAGCATTGTTTCATTCGTCGACTTTACAGAGAACTATAGTCTATAGTCATAGTGTGAGGTACAATCACAATATTACAACTCCACACAAGTTTCTATATTTGTGCACATTGCATTCATTCATGCGAATGATAGTATAGAGGATGACAGAAAGATCATAAGGGAGTATAATTTCTATATTAGTGATGATCGCACGCATTCTATGGAGTTCGTGCAAGGTTGCTTTTAGGTGTTCTACAATGATTTGGCTAGAAGGGGCATATCATTTAGTCAACATATCATATGGTCAGATAACTATGCATCACAATTCAAGAACTCACGAAATTTCTATTGGCTAAGTAGGAGGCATAATTTTAGAAGTATTCAGCATATGTGAAACTTTTTTGAGGCTGGGCATGGAAAGGGGGAGCATGATGGTGTAGAAGCATGTATCAAAAGAGCCATAGCACGAGAAGAGTTAAAGTATAAAGACAATGCAAAGTTGACAGATGCAAAATTGATTGTTGAGTGGTGTAATGCTTCCATGGGTCCAGGTAATGAAGGTAAGTCTTTAGTTTGTAGATTTTTTTGGTAGATAGATGATACTAACATTGCACCATATGAGGACTATTCTACACTGACATGATCAAATGAGATGCACTCTTTTAGAAGCTCAATTGCAGGTTCATGGAGTATCCATATGTGAAAGATGTCATGCTTTTGTTCTTCCTGTACAATTCAAGCCTGGGATGAGTGTGAGTCAAAGGAGTAGGTTGACGAATCGCAGTTAAGTTATCTTAGCCCACTTGACACGTATCGACCCCCGACGGCACTGGAACTAACACAGATGGAATCATCAGTTGACTTTGACCACATATCAAATCTAGTTCAACTAGGTAATATATCTATTTGCATAGTTTTTGAAATTCCTAATGTCATCTTACTTTGTAGTGTTTTTGTAATGTTGACTAATTTCATCTAATTTGCTACACATATCAATGTAGGGCATGTATATGCAGTTATTACAGATGAAGATAATGAAGAGGAAATAGATTATTACTTATGTCGTTGTGTTGACGCCAAAAAGAAATTGGAGGCCCCAGTTACAGATGGAGAAAACATCGAATACACTACAAGCTAAGTGGTTATTACTGGAACATGGCTTAGAAGGTACCACATAAGAGTGTTAATGTTTGGCTATTTTAGGACTTTGACATGCATCAGAAGATTCTTCATTACTCGAACCTTGTCGTGGCATCCAATGTTCATTTGATACAGTATCGGGGTAGATCTTTGAACAAAATCATGTGGAAGGTGCGTGAGTCTGACCATGAAACAATACTTGACACAATAAAGAGTAGAGCAGACCCAGATGGTTCATTAGATTAATTTGTAAGTGTTCACATTGATTTTGTAAAGTCATGTTACATTGAGTTGTAAGAATGCACATTAATTTGTAAGGTTTGTCTTTTTTTATTTCCTGCTGCATTTTTACACATATACACATTTTTACATCATCATGTTATGCTTCATGGGGTTAGACCTAAGTGATGGATGAAGTTGATCCTGAGAATAATGTATAAAATCTAGGTAATGTATAAAATATAGGTGTCTCTAGGTGTCTTGGTTTCTAACTAGAGGGGTCAAAAAATGAAAATTTGTTTTGATTGAGTCAATTGTATGTCATAAGGTCTTTTATGACCATTTCATTTGTTTTTAAGTCACTTTGAGTCATTTGGGGTTAGTTTGAGTCTTTGAGTCCTATTGCAAAAAAGTGTGAATGTTGTTAAGTTGCATAAAGCAACTTTTGTATTTTTGGTGTCCTGCTCTTGATGCAACCAAACTGACAGTTCCAACACATCTAGATGAGTACGTTTAGGCAAGACATTGTTCTATTTTTTACCCAAACATGTTGAAATAGTCCGAGCTACATTGTACCGACGATATCCCTAAAGAGTCCAAAGTGCAAAAAGGCAGCAATCTTTGAAGAGATGTTACTCAAAAACTATGTCACTTAGAAACATTCTGTCTGAGGCAACATAATTATGTAGAGTGCCTCTACAATAATCTCTCTCAGTTTTTTATATCTCTGAGGTATTTGCCCGTGGTGAAAGGTTTTTTGCTGCCCCAAAAATTGTCAGAAGGAGGCAGTGTAAAGTTGCAAAGGGGTGTAACTTTCATCCTACTCCTGATGCGACCAAACTAACTATTCTAACACATCCGGATGGGTACATTTATGCTAGGCATGGTCCTTTTTTCACCCAGACATGTCAAAACAGTCCGAGCTACATTGTACCGACGATATCCCTGAAGAGTCCAAAGTGTAAAAAGGTAGCAATCTTTGACGATATGTTACTTGAAAACTGTCACTTAGAAATATTCCATCTAAGGCAACATGATCATGTAGAGTGCCTCTACAATAACCTCTCTCAGTTTTTTATATCTCTGAGGCATTTGCCCATGGTGAAAGGTTTTCTGCTGCCCCAAAAATCCTCAAAAGGAGGTAGTGTAAAGTTGCAAAGGGGTGTAACTTTCATCCTACTCTTGATGCGACCAAAATGACTATTCTAACATGTTTGGATGGGTACATTTATGCTAGGCATGTCTTTTTTTACCCAAACATGTCAAAACAGTCTGAGCTACATTGTACCAACGATATCCTTAAAGAGTCCAAAGTGCAAAAAGGAAGTAATCTTTGATGAGATGTTACTCAAAAACTGTGTCGCTTAGAAACATTCTGTCTGAGGCAACACGATTATGTAGAGTGTCTCTACAATAACCTCTCTTAGTTTTTTATATTTTTGAGGCATTTGCCTGTGGTGAAAGGTTTTTTGCTACTCCAAAAATCGTCAAAAGGAGGCAATGTAAAGTTGCAAAGGGGTGTAACTTTCATCCTGCTCCTGATGTGACCAAACTGACTATTCCAACCCATCCAGATGGGTACATTTATGCTAGGCATGGTCTTTTTTTGCACCCAAACATGTCTAAATAGTCTGAGCTACATTGTACCGATGATATCCCTGAAGAGTCCAAAGTGCAAAAAGGTAGCAATCTTTGATGAGATGTTACTCAAAAGTCATGTCACTTAGAAACATTTTGTTCAAGGAAACATGATCATGTAGAGTGCCTCTACAATAACTTCTCTCAATTTTTTATATCTCTAAGGCATTTTCCCATGGTGAAAGGTTTTCTGTTGCCCCAAAAATCATCAGAAGGAGGCAGTGTAAAGTTGCAAAGGGGTGTAACTTTCATCTTGCTCCTAATGCGACCAAACTGACTATTCCAATACATCTAGATGGGTACATTTATGCTATGCATGGTCCTATTTTTCACCCAAACATGTCGAAACAGTCTGAGCTACATTGTACCGATGATATCCTTGAAGAGTCTAAAGTGCAAAAAGGTAGCAATCTTTGATGAGATGTTACTCAAAAATTGTGTCACTTAGAAACATTCTGTCTAAGGCAACGTGGTCACATAGAGTGCCTCTACAATAACCTCTCTCAGTTTTTTATATCTCTGAGGCATTTGCCTATGGTGAAAGGTTTTCTGCTACCCCAAAAATCATCAGAAGGAGGTAGTGTAAAGTTGCAAAGGGGTGTAACTTTTGTTCTTCTCCTCGTGTGGCCAAACTGACAGTTTGAATGCATCTGGATGGGTACGTTTAGGCTAGGCATGGTCCTGTTTTGTACCCAAACATGTCGAAACAGTCCGAGCTACATTATACCAACATATTAAATTATTGACAAATATTGAATCATATAAACACATAGAAATCATTTTAAAGCATAAATTAACTCCTCCAAGTCAAGGTGCAGATTAAGGTATGTGAAAGTTGAAATATGTGCCTAGCAAAAGATAGCCTCATATTTGTCATTTTAATGACCTCAATCAATTATAGATGTCTTAGTGCGCCTAGATGAACTTAGCCCATTCCTTAGCCTTTCAACACTTTCAAACAGGGTGAGGTCTTTTATCCCTAATTCTTGCCTCCTTCACAAGACTAGGCACTAGTTGAAGGTTGCTCAAGTGATAATATGCACCTAGATTCTTTGGATTATTTTCTTTATTTTTGAATCAAAGTAACATCAGATTTCATAGTCTAAACTTCCTCATGTTTAGGCACTAATATGTGATGTTCTGAGCATGAAATAGCACCTTGATGCTAATAGGTGTTCTCTCCAAGTTAAGCGCTCATCAAAGGTAAAATTAGTTAAAAATTGTGCCTAAGGTTTTCATGTTTGTTAATCAATGCTTAAATATTTAAGAAAGTCCCCTTCATCTTAGGCGCAAATGTAAGGTTGCTCAGAGTTGAATGGGTGCCTAAGCTAGATGAAGACTTTTTACCCACCTCATCCTTCAATCATTATAATTGTTTTGAAAAGACATCATCAAAACATGAAAAAACTCCAAGATTTGTAGTTTTAAGTTGATTTCCTCCAAGGCGCCAATGTGAGGTTGTTTTGATGGCAAAGGATGCCTTGATTCATGATGTTGAATCTCCTTCCTCCTAGGTGCCAAAATGGATAGTTTAGACAAGAAAAGGTACCTTAGTATACTTAACTCATTTCTTGGCAATTTGATGGCTTCAATCACTTGTTCAAACCTATAGGAGACTATTTTACACTTAGGTGCTAGATCTTAGGATTTAGAACATCTTCCTTCAAGGTGCCAAAATGAGGTTATTTAGACACAAAAGTGCGCCTCCATACAAGATGCTTATTCTCCTTCCACTTAGGCACTCATTCATGATGATCCAAGTGACAATAGGTGCCTAGACTTCCTTTGGTAAGATTTAGTCATTTTGAAGGTTCTAACACTAGGTACTACAGTTGGAAGTGATTTGAAGTTTATTTTCCTCTAGGCACCCAAAATGGATGGTGGAGACAAGAAAAGGTGCTTAGGCTTCTTTTGACGATTTTCAAAGTATTCTTAAGTTATATTATGTTATATTGACCCTTAGGCGCAAATGGATGATCTAGGATGACTCTAGGTGCATATCCAAGGCGATATCTTTCTAGGCGCAATCTTCACTAAGTTTAGACTTCACTTTACATCAAGGCACCAAAATGGATAGTTTAGAGAGAGGCAAAAATGTGCCTAGAGGTATGATGCTCAGTTTGATGTGTTTGATCCAATCCTTTTTCCCACCCTCATATCAATTAAATATGACCTTTGATTATGATATGGCGCTTGAGCTTATGAGAGTTTACCAGAGATGCCGGTTGAGTTAGGTTGAAGGGCCAATGAACTAATGACTTAAAGACACTTTAGTAGGTTGATTTAAGTGATAGTAACTTCTGATTATAAATTAAAACAAAAGTGCACTTTACACACGACAAGCAATTGAGGGTTTTAAAGTCTTAAGAAAAGTAGATTCTTTTTAGGGTTTAATGCCCAATATGCAAACCCTAACTATTAATAAGATTATGATTATGAAAGCTTGTGTCTTCTCTAACTTCTTATTGCAAGAATAAAACCACATCCACCATGAATATGTTTTTTTTAAATACAACTTTTATCTTTTAGTTCCAAAATGAGGTTTAGGTGATACTTGAATAATAATAGCTAGCTTATTGGATCAACAAACATCCTATGTAATACAACTGGACTTTAAATATTTGAAGTAGCTATCTACAAATATCCATTCAAACATGGATTTATAATGCAAGTATGGACACCATCAGTAAAAAAGATTTGTATTAACCAAATATCCATATAGGCATACATTAATATCTGTCGATATAAGTATAACATCTATACAAAATAGCCATATAGGCTTACAAGAATGCCATATAGGCATACAATTTCAACTATATGAAATACAAAATATATCTCCACAAATGCCATAGAGGCATACAACAAAGGAACACAATAAAAAGTCATTCCCCTCTGGCTGGTGAAGAGAATAGATCACAGGCAGCCTTTGATCTTCTAGGGGATGGAGATGCATATGTGGGCAGTCTACTACGAACTTGAGGGCTACTCCTCCTATTTAGTTCTTTCTGCATCTTTAGCTGTTACAATAAAAAGTATAGACATTAATATATAGAAATTACATGTTATAAAAATGAAACATTTAACAAAATAATCACTTACCGCTACCATATAATCTATCTCCTCACTTGCCTCAGTAGTAGGAATAGGCTGTGGTGATGTCATGTCCTATAGAAACCATCTAGATAGAAATTAAACTTCAAATCAATAATCTTTTGATTTTTCAAAAATAAAACAACTATAACAATGAATGTAAATTGAAATTTAATAATCTTCCTCATACCCCTATCAATGGCATGGAGCTATGAATCGCAGAGGTCACACCATGCTCCATTGCCCTATGAACATCGGGAGGTGTCTCCACAGCTTGCATCATCTAGAAATAAAACAACATTATTCAATTATGAAAACTATAATAGTGATACAAATCATGGCTCCTAACATACACACACATTCATCTAAACATGGAAGTACACACAATAAAGCACACAAGTCACATACAAAAATCTAGTAAGTACAATTCATTCATTAAACTATTTATTTTATTACCTCCGTGAAGCTTTGAACTCCACCACCGCTGGTAGGTGTTGCTGTGAAATCTCTAATATTAACCTATTCAACATTCAAAATTAGATATTAGAATAGCATTCATATAATGATGCTATTCACATGTAATATTTATAATTGTTTACTAGTTACATACCTCAACAGTAGATGATGTAGTGTAATATGCAGGTGGAGAACCACTGAAAATTGCATCAATGCTATGACCCTAAAATTTCATTAAAATCATCAAACTAAATTAGTTAATCTTGCATTTCAAAAATAAAATTTAATAAATTAAATTTAATAAACTTGCTAATATTTACCTGAGTATCAAGGCTGAAAGTTTCACTCAGGAGGGTATCTATCATCACCATCTGCTCAGTTGCAGATGTATCCTGTGCACCTGCGTTCTGACTATCCATGGGGTCATAACCACAGGCTGACCCGCAAGTCTGCAAGCATGGGGTGGGTCCCTACTCCTCGCACTATCTCCCAACCCACGCTATGCTATAGGACTGGTATGCTCTATGATGCTTTGGGTCAAGGCACTAATGGACTGAAGTGTATCAACCTCAACACTCTCCTTCATAATGGAAGGGATAGAAACATGCTCATGGGCTGGTCTATTGATTACTCGTCTCACTGCCCGCTGTGGGTCAACACGTGCCCCTAGTCTATCTTGTGCTGAACCCCCACCTCTACCCTGGAAGTCCCGCATACAAAAATAGTTTGGCACTTTATTAAAGACAAACTCGTAGTAGAGTTTCCTCAAAAAGTATTGTAGGACCTCATTATTATTACATGGAGGATGGTCAAAAACCATCCACCACCTCTACCCAAAATTGTCCCTTATCCCTTCGTTGTTGCACCAATGGATAGGGAACCTCTTGTATGTAATGGGTGGAGGTTGATTTGTTTGTGGGTTTGTGAAAATGGAACACAAGTCTAATTTTGTAATTTGTAATTTTTTTACATCTTCATATGACAGCTTGTCTGCATAATGGTCTCTAAACTCGCTCCTCTTATCCATCCAACTAGATATTTACTTACTAATTGAATCTACATTTGATAACATAAATTCAAGAGATTGAGCAAGCGTGGACCTATGCAAGGTTGAAGTGGAAAGATCTTTCAACCTTGCAATTATGTCTTCAATTTCTTTTTTATTGTTTTCAATTTGCCCCATTAGATTTTCTTGTGTTCCAGGGGCATGTTGAAGAATGGATGAGGAGGTTGTTGTTTGGCAGGTATTTCCTCTTCAAGATTTTGTGGATTTTGAGGAGGAGGAGTGCATTAACATTTCCTGACAATTAACGAAATTTACATCAAAAATTAACTCAAACCTACCTATTTAGAAATAAATTCAAACAAAAAAAAAAAATAAAACTCACTCCTTTGGCGTGCTCGATGTCGTGGCAGCATTTTGGCGATGAATCGGTAAGATTTTGGTGTTGAATCAACTTTTTCAAAACATGAGCGCACTTCTTAGGGTTTGCAGGCCGCAGGTGTAGAGGAAAACGAAGAAATGAAATGAGCACAAATGCTCTTTTTTTAAATTTATAGTTAGTCATAACGCACTCGCATTATAATGCACTCACGTTATAATGCGAGCATGTTATAATGCGCTCATGTTATGTATTAAATTTTTTTGAAAAAAAATTGGCCACTTTTTGGCCCCCCAACTATTTGTACTTACCCAGAAGTAAATTTTGATCTATCAATTTAATTTTTTATATTAATTACATTTTGATTTCAATATATGATCAATTTCAATTTTTAAGATTTAATCAAATTTGATATCAATTTAATTTTGATATATATATTTCAAGATATCAATTTCAAGTTTGATATTTATCAATTTCAATATTGATCTAGATCAAATTTGATTTAGATTTATATTGATTAATTTATCAATTTCAATTTTGAATATTTTAATATTGATATCAATTGATACATCAATTTCAAAATTGATCTATTAAATCAAGATATCAGATTTTATATATAATGAAAATTTAATTTTCATATATTAATTCCAAGATATCAATTTATCTCGTCTTACCTAGAACACACTCTACTAGGGTCTATATTTATAGTAAGATAATTATAATTGCTAGGAACTTCCAATTTCAACAAGCAAAGAATAAATTGTATTTGTGCATGTGTGTTATGAAGGGAAGATAAGCTAGATAGCTAGTTTCCCTCCTGCAAAAACAGATAGTCTATTGGTAAACTTTTACATACAGACCTCTTTGTGAAAGATAATGGGCAAAAAAAACTATCTATGAACATAGTTGTTTCCATGTATATGTAAATATATATACTTGTAAACAATGTGAACCTATGAAAAGAAACTCAAAAATCTAAAAACTATATGTTGTGTGAATATTATACATCAATATAACAAACACATATTTTGATCCTGATTGCAAATATATAAAATAAACTGTACGTGCTAGCTTTTGTACATACTTCAAGAATGTAATAGAAATATTGACGATTTTAGTAAATTGTCACCTTAATTTTTAGTTTTGCCCTTGTTTTCTCCTGAGAAGGTTCATCAAAGATGGGAACAACTTCAAGCACGGGCTCCAAACATCTTCCAGTCACTATGTATGTCTAAATTCTTTAAACATGCTGTCAATCTTTTCTGCATAGGAAAGGAAAAAGTTAAAGATATGCAAGCATATTTCCACCACTATATTCAATAAATAAACACTAACCATTATACCAGTAAAACAATAGGATAACTAAGTTTGGTAAATGTACCTAGAGAAATTGGTCCCATATTTGCATAAAGGTTTCCTTTTCTTAGTGCTACTTTCATTTCTAATCTCTTTTTCCTTCTCAAACTTCAATTTCATCTTCTTAATCAAAATCATCATCAATCAATTCATCTTCATCTTCATCTTCATCATCTCTTGTCTCTACACTATCATCAACAATAAATCCTCCAAGCGTGTCATCATCAACATCAATACTGTGATCCAACTAAATTCTTTTGGAGGCAACACTTTTTGAAGCATTACAAGTTGCATCTCTTCTTGAGCTTTTTTATTGTGTTTTGAATGGCATGAAATTTGTAGCAATCTTTAGCTTGTCTATCTGCTCTTTTTCATCTTCACTTTCACCCATCCAATCTACATCTCCCTTTCTGGCTTTTGCTTCTTTCTTTTTATTTTATTTTTTCCTTTTCTACCATTTCATTTTCCATCTTCCACAATATTTTCATCATCACTACTCTTTTCAGAATCATTAACAAGGTACCAATCCCATTGGCTCACATCATGTATTAATTGTTTTCCAAACTATTCAAATTCAGACCCCTCCACCAAGAATCCAAATTCTGTTTGACATTCAAAGCATAGAATAGAGTGTCATGTAACAACTAAATAAAAGACATTTGATAAAAATCAGAATCACTCATTCCCATTGACATGCCCCATGACTGCCTAACTAAGAAATGTTCTCTGTGTGAGTATATACAGATGCAAATTTAAGATATAGATGGATCCCATATTTTCAAGCATTGTCATATACATTGAAAGACTGACGTGACTTTTAAGGGTCCAAAAAGGAATAAAGAGTATTGAATAATGGTAAATGGGGATTGATTTCCATATCAAACCAATGACACGGTGTTTTCTAACCAGCGTAAACTCTTTGGAAGCACATTCTCCATGTAACTCCCATTCCTCCAGTATTGAATGGACCTAATGTTGGATGTGTGCATATTCTATAGAAGATATTCCTACAAGTCTTTTATTGAAGATATTCTCCATCCCTATAGTTGCATCCATTGGTCTCATTGCAGTCACTTGTATGTCCTCAATGCCACCACAAATGATCCCACTCACAACTAATTGTAGTTTGGTGAAATTGGAAGTAGTGACATATTTGAAACTACTTACATTTATCTTTGGAATAATTCATTAAGTGTGATTTTGATATGTCTATTTATATCTACACATACTTAAAGAAATAAGAAATTTATTATAAATTTTATTCAACAGTGAATAATTTTACTATGCTAAATTTTTTATACAAATAATATACCCATTACTCCATGTATGTTATAAACTGACTTTCCAACAACAAAATTAAGTTCTAAAATTCAATGTATAAATCATACACTAAGATCCTAACTACAAGAAAAAATGCCTCTACACCCAGAAACGTACACCAACAATAGACAAGTTCTTTATAACATATCATGTTTTGAACTAGAACCTTAAAAATTAGGCATAAGAGGATTAAAACATAGTTTACATGGAACCAATTGACATGTTTACTAATATCAATATATGTTTTTACCTAATTTGATATTTTTAATATCAATAGAAAAACTATGTAAATTTCTTTTTATTGATACATTCTCGTTGCAAGCATTTTTTAGCTTAGATGCTCAAACCACTAGTATTTCTTTAGTTAAATTCACCCACGGCTTGCAGTTAGCTTCAATCCATTGTAATACACCACACTCATGATTGTATTTAGTAGTTTACAATATCAACATTGTTAATTTTAAATGTAGTAAAGAAATTTGATATTTACTAAAGGTTAGAAAATATTTGAAAATCCAATTGATGAAAATAATTTTTGAAACTTGTGTTTTAGAGTGCGCATTAAAATCATCCAATTAACAAAAACAAAAAAAACCCTATTTTCATCAAGTTTCAGAGCGCAAAAGAGCATGCTCAGAGTTATGGAAGATAAACAGCACAAGTTCAAATGTGAAGGGGTAGGATATGTACACCTTGTTAAACAATACATAAAGAAAATGGAGACAATCTCCTTGTAGACTTCCACAAAAGAGGTCTCATACACCAAATCGGTGTCTTACTTGGCAGTAACCTTAAAAAATCCACCTTTAACTTTTAGGAAACCTGGGCAACTTGATTTGAGCTATTCTTTAACTATTTTCAAGCTATCTACATAAATAAATTTGCTTACCTTGTCATTGTAGTATTGTACACACTCCAGGCTATCTAAAAAGTTATTAGGCTGTCAATAGGATATTGTGTGACTATCAATAGGGATATTGTGTGTTGGAGGACATTCCACTCCTAGGCAAGGTGCTAAGGTTATCTTAGCATAGGACTACATGAAACGATGCCTTTCAGAATAGACTTTGCTTTCTTAGAAAAGAAATAAATATAAAAAGATTGACTTGAAATTATGTAGTTGAATCCTTAGATAATTTAACACACTCATAAAATACACATACTACTTGTATGAAAATAAATATATCACATACAGAGGAAAAACAAGGGCTTGTGTCAAACCTAGATTTTATCTGTTTGGTTGTTAAAAAGGGAAAAGACCAACCTACGAAGGGGTTGATCCGTGAAAGATCAAACGAATCCAAACTAAAATCTATACCTTGATTCAGCTTTCATTCCACGGCTTCCTCAATCCCTTGCTTCTTTTTTAATGTGGAGGGTTTTTCAGAGAAAGCGAAAACTTATCCCCAGCCTCAATGTAGGTACTTTCACCCTTTTTGAGAAATTCAGGTGAGGAATTTGCTTTTGCCCCTACCCCACAACGAAGTATATAGATTGGGTTTGCTCCCAAGACCTCCACACAAACCCTATCACTGGTCTTCTGCAATTCCAATGCCACTTGGCAATTCCTTCCAATATCCCTCCACCCAGGAATGCTGTAGAATTAAAAGACAGAAAACTGAAGCCTAAATTCCAATTCAACAACTTTACTAAGGTAGTTTCAAAGATGTAACTATTCCAAAATCATGCTAAAGACTCATGCCTCAGCACATCCACATCCACATATAAATGATGCCTGCTTTCAATCATTTTTCCTTTCCTTCAGAAAAAAATTAAAATACTAGATGGGATGACATCATGGCAAAGTGTGCAGTGTGGTACAAATATAGTGCATTTTTTTTATTTTAAATTTTTGGAAGTTACAAGATGTGTGCACATATAGAATGGTCTATCGACCAAAAAATAAGGATAAAATATGGCAGTTACCTCAAATTTCTGCCTTCTACAATTTTCCTATTCCCACCATTCATGACTACTTTTAAATATTAAATATTATATGGTTTAATCGTGAATGATATTTTCCAATGAATCATGTTAGAAGGTTTGTTTTAGGTATGAACAGAGGTATGACTAGGATAGATATTTCATGTTAAGAAGATTTGTTTTAGCGAAACCTCACATGGTTCTTTTGGGTCTTTGCTTGAGATAAAATAAACTAGCAATTGCACCTTGGTGTGCAATGGGTACGTCGAATAGTTGTGGAAGTTCAATTTTCATTTCTTTGAGTGAATGAAGATTATCTTGTATCCATATGGATCATGTCATGTTTTGTTTTCTTGAGTGTCATGAATTAATTTTCATAATCTTAATGGATTTTTAAATGAATGAAGATTGTCCTGTATCCATATGGATCATGTCATTTTTTTTTTCTTGAGTGTCATGAAATAATTTACATAATATTAATGGATTTTAAGATTGATGTATTTCAAGATCCTTGTGTTTTTATTAGTAGGTACTTCAAATGTGTCAACTTTTATGTTTGGTGTCTAGTCTCTATTTGCATGCATCTTCCTCTCTAGCTCTCTATTTCTTTATCTCTCTCTCTCTCTCACATAGAGAGAGAGAGAGGGAGAGGGAGAGGGAGAGAGAGGGAGAGGGAAAGGGAGTGCGAGAGAGAGAGAGTGAGAGAGAGGGAGTGTAAGAGAGAGAGAGAGTTTTGCTTTTGTAAAACACGCTAGCCTAGCATTATGGCTCAATATTATCGAGCCTAAAACGTGAGTGCATTATAGAGAGAGGGGGAGGGGGGGAGGGAGGGAGGGAGAGTTTTTCTTTTGCAAAATGTGCTAGCATTATGGCTCAGTATTACTGAGCCTAAAACGTGAGTGCATTATAATACACTCACATTTTAGCCTCGATAATGCTGAGCCATAACGCTATCGCGTTATGGCTTGTATGGGATCAAAAAGTCATGTGGTGACTTTTTGGTCCCTCATCTTTGTGCATATACCCCTAAATGATGCAAAGTAACTTCTCCACCCCTAGTTCTAGAGAACAAAGAAAGGATATTGATCCCCTTTAGGTAAATAGGCTTCAAAAACAAAAATATGGTATCCTATGATGAACAATTTTACATCTATGGAAGCCATGTTTAAAATGTTTGGTTACAAAGTCTCCATGAATCTTTAAAGGATATAAATTTCTTTTTAAAAATAACTTATTTACAAGACATTTAGTTTGATATAATGCAATATTTTTTCTCATAAACTCGTAGCAATGTTTTGAACTAGAACATTATTTATGCTTGAGTTAGAAAGACAACATAATAGTAGATCTATCTCTTCTATCCAACTTGTCACATCTCTCTCTCTCTCTCTCTATCTTTATCTCCCTTCCCCATCTCTTTCACACACTTTCTCTCTCTATATTAATCTACCGTCTCCCTCTCTCTTGATCTCTCTATCCCTCTATCTCTATCTCCCCTTCTTTCTTCCTTTGTCTCTCTCTCTCTATGTCTACCTTTTTCTCTTGCTCTATATCTTCCTCTCTTTGTCTCTCTATCTCTCTCTATCCCTCTTTTTGCTCTCTAGCTCTCTATTTCTCTTTATCTCTCTTTATCTTTATCTCCTTTCCCCCTCTCTCCCACACACTTTCACCTCTCTCTTTGTCTTCCTATTTCTCTCTTCCTATCTCCATTTTTTGTAGATACAACATAATAATTGAGTGGTATACCAAAATTATGCAAAGTAACTTTTGCACCCCCAGTTCTAGAGATCAAAGAAAGGATATTGATCCCTTTTAGATAAACAGGCTTCAAAACAAAAAAGATGGTATCATATGATGAAAAATTTTACATCTATGGAAGCCAAGTTTGAAATGTTTGGTTACAAAGTCTCCTTCATGAATCTATAAAGAATACAAGTTTATTTTTAAAAATGATTTATTTACAAGACATTTAGTCTGATATAATGCAATATTTTTTTCTCATAAACTTGTAGCAATGTTTTGAACTAGAACATTGTTTATGCTTGAATTAGAAAGACAACGTAATAGTAGATCTATCTCTTCTATCTAACTTGTCCCAATATTCTTGATACATTTTTCATGTCTCTCTCTGTATGTTTCTCTCTTCTCTTTTTGTCTGTCTCTCTATGTCTCTATTCTTCTCTCTCTTTCTCTCTTCCTCTACTTAACTCTCTACCTCTCTCTCTTTTTCTTTATCTCTCTCCCTCTTTTCCCTCTCTAGCTCTCTATTTCTCTTTATCTCCCTTCCCCCTCTCTCTCCATGTCTTCCTCTAGCTCTCTTTCTCTCTTCCTCACTATTTTAAATTAGTCTCTAACTCTCTTTATTCACCTCTCTCTATCTCTCTCTATATATTTGTTTGTCTCCCTCTCTAACTCTCTATTTCTTATAGTTTCTTTGTCTCTGTCTCTATAACTCTTTTTCTCTCTATCTCCCTATCTCTCTTATATCTATTATCTCTATCTTTCTCTCCTACTCTATCTCTATCTCTCTCCCTTTTTATATCT
Source organism: Cunninghamia lanceolata (assembly GCA_027924645.1). Taxonomy (NCBI): domain Eukaryota; kingdom Viridiplantae; phylum Streptophyta; class Pinopsida; order Cupressales; family Cupressaceae; genus Cunninghamia; species Cunninghamia lanceolata. Next base: position 1,875,241 of record BSBN01000696.1, on the reverse strand, counting down.
CTATTTCTCTCTTCCCCTCCCTACATCTCATGATCTCTCTATATATCTATCTCTCTTTCTCTCCATGTTTATCTCTCTCTCTCTCTCTCTCCATATATATATATATATATGTCTCCCTCTCTATCTTTCTATTTCTCTTTGTCTATATCTTTATACCTTTCTCTCTATCACCCTCTCTCTAAAGATAGTGGGGATTTTTCTACCAAGGAGTCTTCTTCTTGGTCAAAACCCTTCAACTAATTTAATAGTGTAAACAAAATCAAAGACATGGTAAACTATTAAATATACTATATAACAATAAATATAGCTATATTAGATATTGTATGTAAAAGAAATATATTTAATTTATAAATAAATATTAATATATAATATATAATATGTTTAATTTTAATATACAATGTTATAATACATTTTATATGATATATAATTTTTTTTTTTTAATATTGTATAAAAAGAAATCACAAATAAAATACACATGAAACAAAACAAAATAAGATATATCATTTTATAAAATATTATGTTATGCATTTTATGTATAAAAAATCTATATTAAAACTATATTTATTATTATGTATTTGTTTTTTTAAATGTGAATTATTAAATGTTTTCGATATAATATTATATTATAAAGTTGTGTATTTTAATTAAATACATTTACTTAATCATAAACTTCAAATTAATAAAGCATAAATTATTGTAAACAAACACAATTTACTTAACATCTAGTTAATTAGATTTAGGTGATTATTATTACCAATTGTCTTTCTATCTTTGTACCTCTCTTTCTCCCCTTTATTTCTCTCACTTCATCTCTCTCTCACTCTCCCTTCTCTCTTCCTTTCTCTATCTCTCTCTACTTTTTGGTGAACCATTTTCTCCTTATCTTTAGAGATTTTAAACATTTATTTTGCTTGCATATTATGGTATATATATTTTTCCCCCAAACCTTCTTAAACTTGGTATTAGTGGGAATTCAATGGCTTAAAAAATATTTCCTTCTCTCTAGAACCCATCTTACACCAATATTTCATATTCTTTAAAAAAAAAGAATAGAGAATTAGAATAACTCTGGTGCAAAATGAACATGAGGGGGGGAAATAGTATTCGTCAATCCCTCAAGCCAGACCCCTCTCTCTCTCCATGAAGACTCTAATACATTAACAAATTGATTCCTAACACCTAGCACAATATTATCTCCTTAAATTTTGAGCTTAGTACCATTATTTAATTTTTATTTGATTATGTGCATTTATTTTAATTTTATTATAGTCCCTACTCTTTAATTCTAAAATAAATAACTTATCTTGTTTAATTATTTATTTACTTTACAAAATTATTTTAAAATGTTATTTATTTTCTTTTTCACTTTTGAATAAAATTATACAAATAAAAATTATTGCTATGTTATTTTTATGTATAAACTTTTAATGATAAGAAAAACAAATAGCAACTACTTAATCCTTGCTTGGTTAAAGTATTGAATCATTAAAGTATTGAAATTTATCTAATGACTTAAGCTCATATATTCTTATTTCATTATTTATTTACCTAAAAAAATTATTTTAAAAAAAATGTATTTTTAATAAAATTATACAAATAGTAATATTAAATTATATTATAAATCTATGCTCTAATAGTATTATTATAATAAATAGTAAGTAATTTTATCTCCGAGATCTCTCTCCCCCCTCTCTCTCTCCATCTCTCTAGGTCTCTAGCTCTCTCTATATATCTATGACTCTCTTGCTCTCTATTTCCCTTTATCTCTTTCTGTCTGTCTCCCTCCACCCTTCTCTCTCTCACACACTTCCTCTCTCTAAGATCTTTAGTAGGAGTGTAGCTTCCCATAGACACATTTCATCTTTGGATTGTTGACACGAAATGGTTTATATATATATATATATATATATATATATATATATATCCCCTCTCTTTCTCTTTTATAATTCTCTATGTCTCCCTCTATCTCTATTTGGCTCTCTATCTCTATCTTTTGCTCTACCCCATCTCTCTTTATATATTTTATTATTCTCTCTATTCCCTATCTCTCTATATTCTGATTATGAGTTCATGTTATTATTAGTCAAAGTTGTCAGTAAAATAAAATGGTGTACAGTGGGAAATTTTTTATTGATTAGAACATTTAAGTAGAGCCTATGGGCATACAAGATGACTTGTGTGACTCCTTGGCTAATTGTAGCCATCTAAAACTCTCTCTCTCTCACTCTCATAATTTACATTATATAAAATAGACTATATAATAATAAATATAAATATAATTATATATAAAATAAATATCATTATATTTTAAATAAATATTTAGTATAATTAAACCATTTTATAATATAATAGTGTTTTGAAAACATATTAAATAGTTTACATTATATAAGATAAACTATATAACAATAAATGCAATTATATTAGATATTAGATATTATATAAAATAAATATAATTAATTTAAGAATATATATAAGTATTAAATATATAATATGTTTAATCTTAATATACAATTTTATAAAATTATATTGTTAAAGACATGATATTTCCACAATCCATGATAAGTTAGAATGTGTGCTTCTGGATTAGACTGTGTGTAGCTTTTTTAGATGACGTTTTGGATCACACTCTGTGATCCATCATCAGGATGAAGAGAAGAGAATAAGTAAGTTGTAATTGCAAATATGGTTACTTATAAAGAGAGAGGGGAGTGTGGGCACGGAGTTTAACATGAGGGGAGATAGACCAATCAAGGAAAAAGAAACAGAAAAAGGAAATTAAATGCATAAGTAAATAATAAATATGTTAGATAAAGGAATGTATGTTTACCAAGGTGACTAAATAGATGAGATAAAAAAATAATGTAAATAAAATGAATAAATTAAACCTAAGATGTGTAGAAATAAGGTGAGAAGAAGTATAACAAGATACAAAAGATGCATATGATAGAAATACTAAATGCAATAAAAGAGATTGGAAGGAATATGCATATAGATAAGACAGGAAGTAGATATGGTTACAAGTCATACAATAAGTAGAACAAGAGAGTGCATGGGAAGAGTTCTATATATTTAAGAGTAGATATATCTATAAATAAACGAAAATGACGAATGAAAAGTGTTAACCATCTATATATTTAAACACTTTTCATATTCTTCTAGTGTATGTGTAAGGTTTCAATGCAAGACAGAAGCCTCTGATTCTTGTGGTTGAAAAAGGTCTTTTGTTCGATTCCAAATAAATACATATCAATAGAAATTCGACAAATTAATGAAGCTTTTCACTATTGTGCTTGGAAAGCAGCAAATAAGGTTCGTGTTAGCGATCAATTCCGTGATGGGAAAGGATGGAGTGGGATCAGCGAGAATCAACAACAATTGCTTGCACTCATTAAGGAAATGCTTGAGGAGGTCAACTGCTAGTTTAGTGGGGAGGTTACTAGCTTCGGTTATCTTGGTTGTTATAAGGAGTGGAAACCTGTATCAGAAAGCCAAATTGTAATTGAACAGGCACTTAAATTTCTCAAAAAACATCTCTCTTCAGTCCGTCCATATTTTCGTCAGCCATTTCCATATGATGAATGTTTTCCTCAGCCATTTCCATATTATGGAGGTTTTTATCAGCCATTTCCATATCCTGGATGTTTTCCTCATCCGTCTCACTGCCATGGATGTGATGCTGAGACATTTCCACGTAAAATATGTTCTGCCTGTGGTCTGCTTGTGAAGGAAAGCTAAATGGTTAGGAAGGGCTTTCGTCTTTGAATTTCCTTAGTCCGATGGTTTGTCTATGTGTCGTCTGCGTTACTAGTTTTATTATAATAATAAACCTGGATGGTTTCTAGTTTCTGTTTCTGTGTCTGTCTAGTGTATGTGTGTGTCTAAGCGTGCAAGGTTTCAATGCAACACAGAAGCCGGATTCCTGTGGCTGAAGAAGCTTTCTTGTTCGCTAACAAATAAATAAATGTCAATTGAAATTCGAGAAATTAATGAAGCCTTCTCACTATTGTGCTTGTGAATTTTGTTCACTTCAATCATTCATTTGCTTGTCTTTTATTTCTTTATTTATTATCGTCTATTTAATGCTAGTATGATCATTGCCACCGCCTGTATCATCTTAGGCCAAAACAATGGTTTGACTTGAAATTGGAGAGTAGGAAAGTGTGACTTATTAAACGCCAATAAGATTTTGCATTTAGCATAGTGGTATAAGAATTTAAAAAAAAACAAATTATTATTTATATTAAAATCTAACATATGATTTAAAAGGTATGAAACAACATCTTGGAGTAAACTATTGGTTGAAATGTTTAGTAAAACGAAGTTGTCAATGTTTTGAGGCAGTCTTCCCCCCATATTCTAAGTGAGACGTATCCACTATCCTGCATCGAGGAATACCTTTTGTTATGGACTAAAAAGTGACTTTGTGCGTTTTTACCTCCTAGTTTAGCTCCTAGATCCCCGTGTTAACACTTTGCAAGCTAAATACTCATCCCGAAGCAATTTCCCCTGAAACCCATGTCAAATGGGACTCAGGGGCCATTCCAATCCTTAAGCATGACCAAATTAGGGCCTTGGGACTTGGGTGCCCGTGCCCAAGTCCAGCCTAATTTGTTAGGAGAAAAATTAATGCATGTCGGTCTGGGCCCTCTCCAAAGGTTTCCCTTTGTCAGCCTTCTTGATTTAATCTACGAAATATTACAAATGTTGCACTAACTAAATTATTGTTGCAAATTGATGTTATTAAAGTTTATTAATGAAATATTTGGCTGTACAATGCCATTTGCTATGTTTTAACATTTTCTTCAATATATAGAAAATATATTAATTTATTTCTCTTTCAAATAATTTACCTTAAAGTGCATTAAATATTATATAAGGACTTTATATAGTTGTTAAGAAAATAATAACTTTCCGGTAAATAAGTGTTACTTGGGTGAAAAGGATATCACACTTTTAGTTGGCATGGCCACACTGAGAAGCAAAGGAATGTCCATGTGATAAAGGGGTTCATCCATGATGCCAAGGATGTGGAGAGCCCTAGGAACCATGGCAGCCTCATTTGGAGCTACATGGCTATGAGAACATTGATAGCCATGTAGCGAAGAAGCATCCCTACTAGAAGGGGAAGGAGGAACATGAGAAATGGTACATGGTGCATTGTCTAGTGCTCAATTGAAGTATATAGATGGGAAACCTCCAAAGCCACCTTGTTGGCTTGGATCTAAATCTGTACAACATAAGATTAGGATAGATACTCACTATAACATACATGGAAAGTGTTTAGGTCGAACCAACAAAGAAAGTACAATTTCTACCTTTCCAAATTGAAAACAATATCTCCACTTTAAAGCATGCCATATCTAGGTATATTTGCCAGAATCTTAGGCCAACATTTTGGTAAACAAGAAATCATTTGTTACACATGTAATGCCAAGCCTCCCCATCACGAGTTGTCTAGCATATAGGCAAATGTCCACATTCATTAGATGACATCTCAACCATATTGAAATCACCATACATGACCCAAGAGATGGTGAGCAATGACTCCATAGTCCATTCCCAGAGAAGAGATTTTTCCACATCATTGGAGGCATAAATGTTAACAATCCCAAGAGAGTGGTTTTTTTATTAAATAAAACCCATAAAGAATGATTGGCGGGGTCACATCCATGGGCTAACATATGTGGCTACCACCTAGACAAAATGAAGGTGGAAAGGCCTCCATGTCCTACATCATGGTCACTATGCAAAAAGTGACTTTTTGGCCAAATTACATGGCAAACAATAGAAAGCATAAAACAAACAATTTTCAACTCCTATAAACACAAAACATCAAGGTCGATAAATTGTTGATGAACATCCTATATGATGCATTTTCTTTCTAGGATTTGTGAGACCCCTAATGTACCATAAAATGAAATTCATGGAGAGTGGGGATCAAGGATCATGTCATCGTCAAGAAGCTCATCAAGAGCTCAATAACCCTTCAACAGGAAACCCTCTTTTGTGTGTCCTGAAAATTAGAGATCAAATTCAAATTAGACAAATCAAAGAATTCCTCTTTTTCTTCTATATAAATTCTTCTTCCTGGAGCAAACAAATCAAGCTGTAGGAAAGGTGAGAAGCCAAAGGAGATGTAAATCTATTCTTAGATTGAGAAGAGATTATATTGGCCACCATAGGGGTCCGATTGAACCATAGTCTAGCAATCGTCTGAGATGATTCCTTTGTGGGGTGAGAATCTCTAGCCTCAGTCAAATTAGAAGGCTTTAAAATGTGTGGCCCAATCGCCGAAGGCTAAGGCCAACACCTTTCAAACTAGTAGCAAGTTGATTTTTTATTTCCCATAGTGGTCCAACCATCCCCATCTTTTTGAGGTGGAGGATCCACTGAGGTCTACTTAGGAGGAGACTTGACTCACTAAATAACTAGAGGACACTCATGAATCTTATGGTTTGAGGACTAACATATATAACAAGTGTTTGACAATTAAGCTACATAACCCTCTAGTGAAGCTTTGGGTACCCACTTGCACTTATATGGACCCTTTGAGGTCTTTAAAGAAATCAATATAGACACAAACCCTCTTCTAGGGATAGGCAAAGAAAAATTGTTCTTGCTCTATATGAGCAACTTGCCTTAAAGACACAACAAGCGATCTAGGAAGGCCACAGAGGTAAGGGGAGTCTAGGGAATTTGATCCAGACTAGAATGCGAAGAGATTTCCTTTGAGAAAACAAAGTCTCAAGTCCAAGGAGAGAAGACGGGCAATGATGACTGAATATACCAAGGGCCATGCTAAAAATAGCCTTGGCAAACTTGACCTCAACAAAGTGAGAAAAGAAAAAAGACTTGGTAAGATTTTGGATGGCCTCTACACGAGCTCCATGAAGGATCCAAGTAGAGTTGAACTAGCTACATAGCATGCTTTCAAGGGGACACGAATCGCAAAATATCTAACATTGGCATAGTTTTCAAGCCACTTACATGCATTTTCAAAATCATGGACTAGTAAAACAACATTTCAAATAGTGGCATTACCTCGTACAGTACCTTTGGAATGAACTTTCATGGTCATTTGGGAGTCGTTCTCCTACGCATCCAAGCTTGAAGCCCTAGCATCAAATGTTGGGTTGCTTGGGTTGACTACCATATAAAAAGAAGAAGAAAATTGCCCAAAGGCAAGAGAACTTTAAAAACCAACAATAAATGCCAAGTTATCTTGCTCCAAAATGCAGTATAACACAATGACGACAAAGATAATGGAATAACATGAATAGGATCATATAGACCAAGCCAAACCAAAACCCTAGCTCCCACTCTCTTCCACCCAAATTCAATTTTTAAATCTCTCCATAACCATACTTTTACTTACAATGATGTTAGAATTCACTTGGTTTCAAAATAATGAGACAAAAACATCCAAATCTGTTTCTCTCATTCATCACCAACCATCTAAAATATGTTAATACAAATTTCCAAATGACAAAGTCAGTCCACGCGTGTAGATTACGTCCCTTGTTTTGAGCACTTAAAAGACTACAATCTACATTTGAAATTTGACATTTCTTCCTTAGCAGCTGCGTAGGCAATAAGAAAAGTATCTCGACGATTTCACGGTATCTTCTAAAGTTGAAACACATTATCATGTGCAATATTTTATCACTATCATATTGATTTATTTCTTCTAAAATTAACCATTTTAACAATATTTTTTTTGTCATTATACTCAATAAACTGTTTTCAAATGTCTTGACCAGAAAATTGTACGAAGACAAGTTGAATGAAGTTTTTTCGGAGATTGAATAATCCCCATCCCTCCGCCTCCACAATGAAAAGACATTTAATAACAAAATACAACAATTTTGGCTCGGAACTATTTTTATAATTATAATTTAAAAATAATATATTACATTTCATTCCCCATCGTCCTGTTTAAGTTCGTTTCACCTTTTCCATAAACAAGATATCAGAAATAAGCTTTGGGGGATTTTTCCATCTTAGCGGCACGTCTCTATTGAAGGCTGGGTCTTTGCTGAAGTCAAAAAATCAATTTTCCTGTTCCCACCATTCATGACTATTTTTAAACTTTAAATATTAAATATTATACGGTTCAACCGTAAATGTTATTTTCCGATGAATCATGTTACAGGGTTTGTTTTAGATATGAACGGAGGTATGACTAGGATAGATATTTCGTGTTAAGAAGATTTGTTTTAGCGGAAGCACACATGGTTCTTTTGGTTCTTTGCTTGAGATAAAATAAATAAATAAAAATAAAATATGGTATCATAACCATTGCTTACTTAAAACTAGAACAAAATATTTGGTCTTTTCTAGAGTCAAAAATAAAAATTAATTCTTTTAGGTTATGTGTGTTCGTCATACATTCTAAATCATCAAGCAAATCAAGGATGGGCAACAATTCTTTAATAGACTTCCTTAAATTTTATTTGTTTGGCACTATGACCAAGTTTTTGTTGTTGGTTTGATTTGTTGCTTTGTAGCAATGTCTTAATGTGGTTTATTGTCAGGGTTCAAATTCCCACTGTATTCTTTGTGATTAAGTCCTCACTAAAGAAGATTTGTGGGAGGTTGTTTTTCAATGTCTAACGACAAGTGTAATGCCCATGCTATGGCATCAAAAATCTGACATAAACCCTAAGAAAAAATAAATTTTAGAATTTAATTGATTGGGTTGTTTCTACTTCAACTACCAATTTTTTAATTGTTCTTTCATAATGGCATTGGATAATTGTGCATTTTAGAAGTTCATAAATATTTTAGTATGTGCCTTCACTTATATATATATATATCGCATAATAATTGGGTTTTTAGATTATTATAAAAGTAGTATGATTTTAGTTTTAGAGAAAAAAAAATTGGTAGTTGAAGTAGAAACAACCCAATCAATTAAAATTCTAAAATTTAATTTTTCTTAGGGTTTATGTCAGATTTTTTTATGCCATACCATGGGCATTACAACAAGGCTTCTAGTTTGGATGGATTTTCCTACGAATTTTATAAATCCTTTTGGGACACTAGTGGTAAAGACATACACAATGTTTATCTTGAGGCTTTTCATACAAAGTCTTTAGAAAATTTAATCAACAAAGAGAATATCAAATTCATACTTAAAGATGGTGACATTGAAGAAATCTACAATTGGCAACCAATCACTTTGTTGAATGTTTCTTACAAGATTATTGCCAAGGCTCTTGCTCTTAAATTTAGGCATCTTCTTCGTCACCTGGTTCATTCTGAACAAATTGGAATCATTAAGTCAAGATATATTCTTGATCTAATATATTTGTTGTCTAGGAAGAGATGGAATGGGCTCAATGTTCTCAACAATTTGTCATTTTTTATCAAAACTGATTTTGCCAAGGCTTATGACGACATTGAGTGGCCTTTCACTCTGGCCATGCATCAAGCGATAGGATTTGGACCTTATTTTATCCAATCTATGTAGACATTGTTTGTTGATGCCTTTGGCTTACATTACCATTAATGGTCAACAATACAAGTCTTTTGGCCTTTTTCAATCCATCTATTAAGGTTTCTCTCTTGCCCCAACTCTTTATGTTAGAGTAGCAAAAGGATTTGGTTATCTTTTAGCCCATGTAATTTCTCAAATTGTGGTTGAGTGGATCTCCCTTTCCTACTCTCCCAATCAGTTGGTTAATGGTCATTTTTCTAATGATTCCTTCCTCGCTGTCATGAAGGAGGAAAATAATGTCGAATAGGCTCTTCGTTGCCTTGATACTTTTTGCCAAGCCTCTAGTCCAAACATTAAATAGAAAAAGATCTAGTGTTGTAGGCAGTCTTTTCTTTCTAGGCTGGGATGGTTAAATAATCTTAGTTGGACACGGATTGATAATGGGGAAATCTTTCAATTCTTGGGCATTACCTTTTCTTTTCAAGCTTCTCTTGTTGCTCTTTGGCAAACGGTTATTGCCAGGATTGAGAAAAAAGCTCAACTATTGGATTACCAAGCCTCTTTCTTTAGCTAGTAAATTCTAAATTTTCTCTAAAGTCCTAGTACCACCCATGTGTATTACTCTTCCTATTGGGTGCCTTCAAAGGCCTCTTACTTGAAGGTTGAGAAATTTCTTAGAGACTTTCTCTGGGCATGCAATGATGGGCACCAAAGATTTCATCATGTTGCTTGAGAATTATGTTGTCTTCCCCATGGTGTCGGTGATGTAGGATTATTTTCAATCTATTGACAAGATGTTGCCTTATGTGTAAAATGGATTCTTAGACTTTTATCTAATCAAGACCATGAGACTTTGTAGATTGTTATTGACACCATTCCACCCTATTAGTAATTCTTTTAAAATATATTAATTTGACAGGGATAATTTCAAATGTCATAGGACAACTCAAATCTTTGGAACACTTATATCTAAATGTGAAAAATTTAACTAGGCCTATACCACCTGAACTAGAAAATTGCACTTCTGATGCAATCACGATAGGAGGGTCTAATGAAGGATTGTCTAGCCATGTAGCCAATACATCAAACAACCACAAATAACAAAGGGATTTCATAGAAACAACAACAACATACTCATTAATTTAATCTTGCGCAATTATCACCATGACTACGACTTCACAATTTGTCACAATGGACCATATTACATGTCAAGCCACAATCATTTCACTTATCAACTACTAAACAATTAAACTAAGGAAACACCACTTCCATAACTTGCCACATGGAATACATAATTATAAGTCAAGTACAACTACACTTTAATATAACTTCAAAATTACAACACTACTCTATTGTAATGAAACCCACTATCTTCTTATTTTCCATATTATTATCTTTCTCAAATTGAACTCCACATCATACTCCTTGTTCTCCCACTCTACCCTTTAAATTTCACTCCTCATAGCCGAAACTCACTCTCTCTTATCCTACTTCATCTCATCTTCTTCCTTGCCTTTAAACAACTCACAACCAAGTATATATAGCATTGCCAAATTTTCTAAATGATTTGCATCAACCTCAAGATGACACAAAGCCCAATACAACATGAAACATGTCCTTGGCGCAAAATAACAAACTTACAAATTCAAATGGTAAAATGGTGGAGAACCTCCATGTGGTACACCACATACATCCCCAATAGTTAATTTTAAAACTACACAAATATTCCTCTATTGTCTCAAACTCCAAATAAATTGTTGCAAATAGAAACAATTACAACCGTTAACCTAGAAGATGCTCTTGAACTAGTTTATAGTATTTTATTCATGCAATTCTCCTCAAGCATTAGAATGATAATCAACAACCACAAACATAGCTAACCTCAAAATCACAAAATCCAACTTCAAATTGTGGTGAAATGTGCTAACTTTCTCTATCATAGAATACTAACCACAAATTACTAGCCAAACAAACAATAAAATAAACCACAAAATCTACTTTTCCAAAATGATGCAAGCTTGCCACAATGCCTTGGGATGCTCTTGCATCAAACACCCAGGGTTAATAAAAAAATGAGTCCCTCATTTTCTAGGATAGTCTACCCCTATTTGTAGATTCCAACCTACCACTTATTCAACTCATTCTTTCCATCTCTTCAAGTATGCTTCAAGCAATCCATTCTAAGCACTACTTTTTTCCTCATTATTTTCTATCACATCTAGCTTCCTCTTCTATGGTTACAGTACTTTGTTCCACCAATCATCCTTTGCATCACATCTTCTTGACTTGTGATCAATCACAATCTTCTTGTTCTTTCCATTTACCAATCCCTCACATTTGTCAACCCTTTCTTTGCTACCACATGTACCCTTCTATTATGTTTTCCACTATTGCGTACTCCTTGGCATTGCTCTTCATCCTCTCACTCATCTATCCTATCCTCTGAATGGATTCCCTTTGATGACCTCTACTCTCACATTCTCTTCTCTGCACTACCTCTTTTACATTTATGACCCGCTATAAGACACTTTAGCAATGATGCACATCTTCAAAATCAATGCACATCATTCCTCCCCAATGCACACCCTAGTTCACTATTGTAGAACAATCCCTCACTTTCCCTCAATGGTATCGACATATGCCTCTAACTACCCTTCTAAATTATGTAGGTGTTAGGTCTCCCATCATACACCACTTTCCTATCAAATTATCATGGTCTCCCCAATAATAGATGACACACATCCATCAACACAATGTCATACAACATCTCATCATAATATGATCCTATGTTGAACATCACCCAGCATTGCTCTTCTACCAAAATTTGGTCTTCCTGTTGTAACTGTACTCCTCAAAACATGACTCAAGCACAAACATGGGTGAGTGAACTTCGATACAACACTTAGTCACTCCTACTCTTATGGAAAGAGCTAGTCAAGTGGAGGTGTAACCTAGGGGCAATTTTGTTAACATGGAAGAAGAATGTTGTAGAGAGTAATTGGCTAGTCCTGGGGCCTAGTCTGTGTCAATGTTTGCTCTATAAAGGAGATAATCCTATGACCTAAAGGGTCACTAGTTGTTGATCTCCTCTTTGGATTCCTAAGGATCCAACACCTAGATGGATGTTGATTTGTTTTGTTGATGAGTATTGAATGTTGTAAGCTTTCTTCATTAGCTTGTATGATTTGTTGTATGATGTTTACTTGTCGTATGAACCTAAGGGTGTGTTCTTGTTGTTCTTGTGTTTGTTGACTGTGTTGGGGTCTTGGGTGTATAAACTCTATTTCCTCAAGGATAGATCTAACCCACTCACCTCTAACTCCAAGGCACATTCATATGCTCATATAAGAGAGAGTTGACTTGAATTAAACTTTGGTTGACTTTGAATCATGGTCAAAGATTTTTTTATCTTGGTGTTGACTTGTGAAGCATTACTCGTGATGAAATTAAGGGTTTGACTTTGTGTAAATGAATCCTACCTTGTGATTGAATCAAGGGTTTTAGTTTCCTAAGTTCCCCACTTTTTTTGTATTTTTATGAATGCAACTAATCATGAATGCAAGAAAATTTTGGCTTCTTTTCCAAGTAAATATAAAATTGATCTAATTAACTAATAATTGAAATATGAATTTACTTTTAACATGAATTTTCTATTTATGCAATCTACACTATGTTTTTGTGCTTTTTTGAGACAATTTTAGATCTAACCTAGGAATTGGGAATATAGGAATGAAATCTAATCTATGGATTGCAATGAAACTAACTTAAGTAATGCTAATATAATCAACTTGAAATAAATCCTATCAAGGAAATTGCAATAACAAGATTACTTTTCCAAGAGTAAAGTGTGATTTAATTAACTAAAAACATGAAGAACCTGAATCCTTTGGTGCATGAGTCTGGCATATCCTTAGAAATTCTTTGTGTGGAAACTTTCCCTCTCCTCTGAAGCAGGAGGGTACTCCTCTTGGTGATAGGGATGGGCTAGCAATTGATTCTAAATGAGCTATGAAATCTATGAAGCACTTGGGCTTGGAAATTCATGAGCGTAACAATGCTAAATGAAGATTTTGAAAGATTTGGAAATAATACTAAAAATAAAAAGGCTCATATGTCATGTGGAAAGCATGAAAATGCTAAGTGGAGAGAAAAAACAAAGCTTGATGAATGGCTACAACAATGAATTTTCCTCCCTTATTGCTTGAAGGAGGGGGTATTTGTAGTTTTGAAGAGCACATAAGTGGTGGGATTGATTGAGAACTTAACTCAATTTGATTAAAGAGTTAACATGGTTGATTAGGGAGTGAACTGGGTTGATTAGATAGTGAACTAAGATTGATAGCTTATCACTCAAGGAGGAATGGGAGTTGGACCGAAAGGAAGGTGAAATAAAAATAAATCAATGGGATCTAATTATGGTTGATTGGGATAGAAGAATAAGTTAAGAATAGGTTAGTCTCATTAGGGTCAAATTTGCATGCAAACTAGAGAAAAATAGAGCTACTTTTGGGCCTGAACTGAAGAGGAAATCATGTTTGAAAACATGACAGGGTCACCCCTTTTACTAGTAGAGTCACCTAGGGGTGACTTTGAATTGAAAGGAGTTGTTCTAAAAAAGAGAAGACCTAGGAGTGATTTGAATGACTGTGAATGATCCTAGGAGGCTTGAGATGACATCTAGCCCTTGGAAATGACCAAAAGATGCATATGAGGGGATCCCCCTTTTATCAGTAGTGCTTCTCTTAATGACACATTGACATCAATTTCTTGCTTCATCAATCCTTCATTATCCTAACATTTCTTCACTTTCCCCCTTTGTCAATTATTCTTCTTCTATATTTTTTGACCTTACCTACATACTCAATCTTCATCTTCTTGAGCTAATTTTACCTTCCCCATGTTCATTTCATCTTACTCCACCCTCTGAAGGCCTTAGGATGACCACTTGGACCAAACCCATCTTTCTGAATTGACTTAACATTTATCAATTTTGAATCCCCACTTATTATTTCTAGATCCCCACCTACAACCCTAATTGTACAATTTGGATTTGATGCAGGAGCATACCTTGTTCAAGAGAAATCTTGCATCAACCAAAAACATTTGCATTTTGGTTTGTGTTCTTTCATTTTCCAATTCAATTAAAGTTAGTTCAATCAGTAGCAGTTTCAGTAGATTGGTCTGCATTCTATCACAGTTTCACTTCAAACCTTACAAAGATGAAATTAGTATCTAGACACATTCATGCACATCATATCCAAAATTCAAATCATTTGGATCAGGTACCGGAAGGATATTGCTATCAGAAGATCGATGATTTTCTTAGAGCAGAGCACCTTACTAGTCTTAGACAATCAACTAAAGGAGAAGACTTGTAGAGCATCTCATGACTTGTGGAACTAAATGACACATCATTCAAGGAGCTTTGGATCATGGACAACCTTCCTTGAGATTTGCATGCTATTACATTCATTTGCAGAGGAGTTCTTTATGATTAGGTCCGACCTATCCGTGTACACATGTTACATCTCTTTCATCAGAGTTTGTAATCATCCTTGGCTAATACAGAGGAATCTTCTATTTCAGAGATGAGATATAATCATGTAATAGATTCTTAAGAAAGGAGTAACTTAGATAGAGATAGTTTGATAATTTGAATTCTTTGCGAAGGCACTTCAAATCCATATCTTGTGTATATTTTGTAATCAAGGAATCAGGTCTTTGAGCCCTAATTATAAGCCTACATGATGCCAACCACTTTGTATTTTGAACCTATGATATACTAAATGATTGAAGATCTGCATTTTCTTTATATAATTGAGTTGTTTCCGTTGTGTTTACTCTTGCTGCATGGTTTGGATTGTTTAGTTTGTGGACCCTCCTAACTGTGACTGCACCAAGTGGTATCAAAGCGATGTTTGAATCTTTTGGGAGTGAATTGAGTGAAGTTTGCAAAGGAATTTTCTAAGATCTTGATGTGAACATATCAGTGAATCTAAGGCAGACTACTTGTGTTGTCAATCAATCACCGATTGTGAGGCAATTGTCACCTTATAGCTCAATCGTTGAATTTGAGACAGTTACACTTGATTTGAGGAAGAAATACCACCGAGGAGAATACTTGTTGTTGGTACTATGGATAGAAGAATGGATGAGATGATGGAAATGATGAAAATGATGTGAGTTTGCTTGGATGCTATTGAATAAGATAGGTGAAGAGGACTTACACCTTGACCTAATGTTGAAAGTGATGATGATGAAGAAATTTAATCCACTCATCAAAATGCTGAAACCCTAGGAGATGAAGAAGAAGAATTAGATCAAGTCAAGATGTTGTGAGCTATATCAAAGATTGGAAAAAGACCTACAATTGATGTACCAAATTATACTGGCAATTTGACTCTTGAGGAGCTAATTGATTGGATAAATGACCTAGAAGAATACTTTGAGTATGAAGAAATTAAAGATCTAGAGAAGGTGAAATTTGCAAAGACAAATTTGAAAGCACATGCTACTATATGGTGGAAAGAAGTTCAGTTGGATAAAAATAAAAGAGGAAAAGAGAAGATTACAAAGTGGGATAGAATGGTGACAAAATTGAAGAATCAGTTTATACCTATTGACTATGAGTTGGAACTGTTGAAGAGATTGCAAAACCTGAGACAAAAGGAGAAATATGTGAAGGAGTACACTGAAAAATTTCATAAGATGATCATAAGGATAGGACATAGTGAAGCAAGAAAGGAGAAAGTAGCTAGATACATCAATGGATTGAGATCAAACATTCTAGAAGAACTGAGTTTGGTGAGGATGACAACATTAGAGGAAGCATACCAGTTTTCCCTTAAAGTTGAAGAAAATTTGAACAAGAAGCATGAGCAAAGATAGAGAGGTAGAGGAGGTAAATTTTAGAGAGGTAAAACATTTTTTAAAGGAGAGAGATCATATGTAGAGCAGAATAGAAAAGAGAACACATTCAAGAAGGAGGATAAAGATAACAATACATACTAGAGAGATGAAAGAACTTTCTACTGTAGAGGAAATCCTAGTCCATACCATAGTGAAGGATACATAAGAGAAGGAAGAGGACCTGATAGGAGAACATTTAGAGGAACTTGTTTTAAAGGTGGAGGTGAAGGACATAGAGCATTTGAATGTAATCAAGGGAGTACAAGTAAGAGGACAAAGAATAGTGGAAGAGCAACCTATGTGGAAGAACCTGTTGGATCACCTATTTCAGTTGGTAAACCTGAGAAAGGAGAATCACTTGTCATGAGGAGAACACTATTTCAAGTAGAGACAAATGAGGAACCACCGTAGAGGAAAAGATTGTTTAGGACTAGATGCAAATTAGGAGGTAAATGTTGTAATGTTGTAATTGATAGTGGTAGTTTAGATAATTTAGTTTCAGAGGAGATGGTGACTAAGATGAAGTTAGAAAAAATGAAACACCCTAAGCCATACCAGATAGCACGAATTCAGGATGATATAAGGTACTGGTGAGTGAACAATGTTTGGTGAAATTTCATATTAGATCTTATCATGATGAAGTATTATGTGATATTATGCCTATGGATGTTTGTCATACATTGTTCAATAGACCATGGCGGTATGATAGGAAAGCTATGCATGATGGAAGAAAGAATACATATACTATAACATAAAAATGAAAGAGAATTACTTTGATCCCTTTGGAAGATGATCCTAAGAGTGAAGTATGTGGAAATGCTAGAATCTGTTTGGTAGATGGAAGGAAATTTTTAGATGGATTGAGACATGAGAATATGTGTTATGCTTTGATTCCCAATAAACCTGAAACACCAAAGATGGATATTAAAGAATCACAATCGGAGGAGATAATTGAGTTACTACTAGAGTATGAAGACATCATATCAAGAAATGTATCTAAAGGATTGCCACCAATTAGGAGTATCAGTCATCACATGGATCTTATACCTGGAGCTAGTTTGCCTAACAAAGTAGGACACAGAATGACACCGGCAAAAAATGAAGAATTGAATAGATAGATACATGAATTGTTGAGGAAAGGTTTGATCAGAGAAAGTGCCAGTCCTTGTACAGTACCTACAGTGTTATCATCGAAGAAGGATGGAGAATGGTTAATGTGTATAGACTCTAGAGCAATAAACAATATCACAATTAAGTATAGATTCCCCTTACCTAGGATGGATGATATTATGGATTGTTTGAGTGGAAAAAAATATTTTACAAAGATAGACTTGAAGAGTGGATAACATCATATCAGAATTAGAGAGGGAGATGAATGGAAGACTGCTTTTAAGACAAATAAAGGATTGTATGAATGGTTAGTGATGCCTTTTGGATTGACAAATGGACCAGGTAATTTCATGAGATTGATGAATGAAGTTTTGAAGAAATTCTTGGATAAGTTTGTTATTATATATTTGGATGATATTCTAATTTTCAGTAAGACAAAAGAATATTTGTGGCACTTGAGAGAAGTATTACAGAGACCGAGAGAAGAGAAATTACTAATAAACATCAAGAAGTGTATTTTCATGAAAGTAGAATTGGTATACTTGGGATTTGTGATTTCGACAGAAGGATTAAAGATGGACCCTGAGAAAGTAAGAGCAATTGTTGAATGGCCTACACCTAAGAGCACTAGAGAAGTCAGATCATTTCATGGATTAACTAGTTTCTACCGGAAGTTCATCAGAAATTTTAGTTCAGTATGTAACCCTATGATAGAGACAATGAGAGGTGATAGAAAAGACGTTAAGTGGACATCAATAGCATATAAAAGTTTTCAATTGTTGAAGCAAAAAGTGACAAAACAACCTATGTTGGCATTACCGGATTTTAATAATGTTTTTCATGTAGATTGTGATGCATGTGGAAATGCAATAGGAGTAATGTTGAGTCAAGAAGCTAGACATGTAGCATATTTTAAATAGAAGTTGAATGATGCAAAGAGAATATATTCAATTTATGATTAGGAGTTCTATGCCATAATTCAAGCCTTGAAGAAGTGGAGACATTATTTGTTACCTAAGGAGTTTGTTTTGTATACAGATCATCAAGCTTTGAAGTATTTGAACAATCAAGGAAAGTTGAATCAGAGACATATGAGATGGGTAGAGTTCATGTAAAGGTACACCTTTGTGTTGAAGCATAGGAG
This sequence comes from Cunninghamia lanceolata, assembly GCA_027924645.1. NCBI lineage: Eukaryota > Viridiplantae > Streptophyta > Pinopsida > Cupressales > Cupressaceae > Cunninghamia > Cunninghamia lanceolata. The sequence goes on along the minus strand of BSBN01000696.1, from coordinate 1,856,639 downwards.
TGGAAAATCAAACAATGTTACAGATGCCTTGAGTAGGAGAAGGAATTTGTTGATAGAGATGAGAGTTGAAGTATTAGGATTTGAACAATTGAAGAACATGTATGACAAGATCTTGATTTTGCATAGCCTTGGAAAACATGTAAGGAACCTATTGTGATAAATAGGAATAAGTGGTTGGATGATTTCATTCAAGAATATATGTTGTTCAAATGAAACCAATTATGCATACCTAGGAGTTCAATGAGAGACAATTTGATCAAAGAGAAGCACATTGGTGGATTGGTATGATATTTTGGCATTGATAAGATAGTGGCTTTGGTAAGTAAAAATTACTTTTGGCCTCAGATACATAAGGATGTTAGGAAATTTGTGTAGAGCTGTAGAATATGTCAAGTTGCAAAAGGAAGTAGTCAGAATACTAGATTGTACAAATCTTTGACAGTATCGAAGAGACCTTCGGAAGACATAAGTATAGATTTCATAATGGGATTACCGAAGACATGAAGAAGACATGATTCAATATTTGTAGTGGTTGAAAAATTTTCAAATAAGGAACATTTCATACCTTGTAAGAAGACAAGTAATGTAGTGCATGTGGTTGACCTATTTTTCAAGGAGATTGTGAGATTGCATGGATTACCTAAGAGCATATTTTTAGATAGAGATACAAGATTTCTTGGATACGTTTCGAAGACACTTTGGAAGAAGATGAAGATAGATTTGAAGTTTAGTTCAATATTTCATCCACAGACCAATGGATAGATAGAGGTAGTAAATAGGAGTTTTAGAAATTTGTTGAGATGTTTAGTTGGAGAGAAGGCAGGAAATTGGGATTTGATTCTGTCACAAGCACAATTTACATATAAAAATTTAGTGAATAGGAGTATTAGAAGAACACCAATTCATATTGTGACAAGAATTAACCCTAGAGGAGTAGAAAAGTTGAGAGACATCAATATAAAAGATAAGAGGAGTACAGAAGCAGAAGAATTTGTAGGATACATGGAGACAATGCATAATCAGATTAAGAAACATTTGGAGAAGATGAATAGTAAGTATAAAGAGTGAGTAGATGAGAAGAGAAGACACAAATAATTTGCATTTGGAGATGAAGTGATGGTGTACTTGAGAAAATAAAGATTTCTAGTTGGGTCGTATAACAAGTTGAAATTGAAGAAGTTTGGACCATGTAGGATACTTAGAATTTTTGATTCAGGAAATGCATATGAAGTTGAGTTATCAGAGATGTTGGGTATATCACCTAATTTCAACATGGTAGATCAGTATCAGTATCATGAAGTAGAGTTCAATGACAACATGGAAGAAGATTTGAAGAAGCAGTTACCGCAACAAGCATCGAAGCAGATTGAGGACATCTTAGACAACAGAGTTGGACATAGCACTAGAGGAAGACAATACAAAGAATATCTTGTGAAGTTGAAAGGTAGACTGGAAGAAGACTCATCTTGGATTTCTCAAGCTAAGGTGGACCATTTTGGTTTTCCTCTAGCCCTAGCAAAGTGAGGGACTCACTTTTTCCAACAACCCCAAATGTTTGATGCAAGAGCATCCCTTGTTCAAGAGAAATCTTGCATCAACATAAAACATTTGCATTTCAGTTTGTTTTCTTTCATTTTCTAGTTTAGTTCAATCAGTAGTAATTTCAATAGATTGGTCCACATTTTGTCACAGTTTCATTTCAGACTTTGTGGAGCTAGACTTAGCATCTAGACACATTCATGCACTTCATATCCAAAATTTAGATCATTGGATCAGGTACCAGAAGGATATCACTATCAGAAGATCAATTGTTTTCTTAGAGCAAATCACCCTAACAATCTCAGACAATCAGCTAAGGGAGAAGACTTGTGGAGCATCTCACAACTTGTGGAACTAAACGACACATCATTCAAGGAACATTGGATCGTGGCCAACCTTCCTTGAGATCCACATGCTATTGCATTCATTTGCAGAGTTCTTTATGATTAGGTCTGACCTATCTATGTACACACATTACATCTCTTTCATTAGAGTTTATAATCATCCTTGGCCGACATGGAGGAATCTTGTGTTCTGAAGATGATATGTAATCATGTAATAGATGCCCAGGAAAGCAATAAATTAGATAGAGATAGTTTGATAGTATGAAATCTTTGAGAAGGTGCTTCAAATCCATATCTTGTGCATATTTTGTAATTGAGATATCAATCTTGTGAGCCCTAATTGTAAGCCCAAATAATGTCGGCCACTTTGTATTTTAAACCTATGATATATTGAATGACTGAATTTGCATTTGCTTTATATAATTGAGTTGTTTCCATTGTGTTTACTCTTGCTGCATGGTCTAGATTATTCGCTTTGTGGACCCTCCTAACTGTGACTGCACCAAGATCTTGTTTAACTCATTTGTTTGGTTTAGCTACAATGACAGATGGGCTTATTTTCACTTCAAGACCCCTTTGTAACTCCTGATTTTTACACAGACCCCTTCCTCTATGGGTTGCTAGTGGGTTGCCACCTAGAAAACCTAGGTCTCCACATGGTGACTTGACTTAGTGAAATTGGTGACCCAATGGTTAGCCTGATATGTTTTCATCCATTGATTCTCTTTCAATTTGAGCCCCAAAAATCTCCATTTTTACTCTAGTTTGCATGAGGATTTTACCTAAACATATAGACTGAACTATTCTTAGCTCATCTACTACCTCTAATCATACATAATTAGCTCATATGAAATATACTTGTCACCTCTCTAACTCATGATAACTCCATTTTTGTACCCTGTGATAAGTTGTCGTAGCTTCATCACTCCTTTTTTACCTTAGTCTTCTCTTGAATTTAATTAGTTAACTCTTCAATCAAGGGAGTTAACTCTCCAATCATCCTCACTCTTCATGTGCTCTTCCAAGCTATAAATTCCCCCATCCCTCAAGCAATAAGGGAGGCAAATCCATTATTGCAACTAATTATCAAGCTTTACTTTTCTCTCCAATTAGCATTCTTATGCTCTTACAAGATGTAGGTGCCTTTTTATTTAGTAATTTTTTTGTCAAAGCCTTCAAAGGATTCATACAATATTGTTACACTAGTGAAATTCTCAAGTCCAAGTGCTTTAAATCTTTCCAAAGCTCTCCCTAATTCCTAGCTTTCTCAAGTTCATTCTCTCTCTTCTCAATTGTCGCTAAGAGGACGACCCCGTTGTTGCAAGAGGATGAAGAGGTTGTCAAAAAAAGTATTCTTGAGGGTAGTGCGGAGATTGATACATCAACCATAATCTAGGTTTTTCATGCTTTCTTAGTGTTGCCTAAAAATTTGAACTTGGGAAATTTCAAATTTCTAGAGCCTCCCATACACCTTTAGCCTACAAAATCCTGCAAATAATTGATTTTGAAAATTTGGTAATGCTAATTTGAAATCCTTTCATGGGTCTGATCCTAATTGTATTCTACCCTATCTAGCTAGTTTTCATGCTGAAATGCCTTACCATTTCAAAGATTTTAAACCTTCAGTTTTCCTGACTGCAATTTACAAATACAATTAAATTTTCATCTCCTTGTTGTTGGAGCTTAAAAGGTTTTTGGGTTTTTCTCAAGAGGGTTCGATCACCTTATAACTCAAATTTCATGAAAAATGGAGCAGCTGTGTGAGAGATATGAATTTTTTTGTCCCAAGGCCCCAAGTTTGAAGTTAAAGTTTTGAATATTATGGGGTTTGATATACTTTTCAGGGTCAAAAAAGCTAGTAAAATATATTATCAATAGAGATTATTTTATGTATAGATCACATTGAAAGGTTGGAATGTCCCATGGTTTAAAAAGTAAGTGATTTGATTAAAGTCACATGTTTTCAACAACTTCAAAAAATTTATGTAAAAAAAATGGGGAATTTATAAACAACATTGTCAGATATTTTATGAGTTCAAGAACTCCATATATTGCCAACTTAACAATTCCAAAGTTCACTAAAAGATTCCATTCTCGACTCCTCTATTTGTGAGCTCAAATTAGTTGTTGATTCCATGCTCTCCTTTGTCAGACTTTCACAAGAAAATGGAACCTGATTGAAATGGTTCTATAGTTCATAAAATCATCGAAGCTCTGACTCCCTTTGCATCGCCTCTTCTTAAGGATTCTTGAACTCATTTAATTTACAATGTATACTTTATAGGAGGTGGTTAGGTTTTCAGAAACTAAGATCTCACCGATTGTGAAGAACGGGGTCTACAAAGTCTTATTTGCCTTCGAGTTGCTGGTGTAGGTGTCATCTTGAATAGAGATTAACAAAGCATATAAAATCCCGCACGAAGATGTCCCTCATAGCATGATTGAAAGTGAATTTCTAAAGAAAATACATACAAATGATTTGTCAAAGAGATTCTAGAAACTTTGAAACAAATGTGATTTGCACCTATTACAGCTCGAAATGCTCTAGTGGACATGTATGCAAAATTTGGAAGCACATACAAGGCACGTGAATTATTTGCAGAACATCTTAGAATGTAGTGATTGCGGAATAGGCATAAATGGATTTGTTGAAAAGGCCTTAGAAACTTTGAAGCAAATGTAATTGGCAGGTGTTAAGCTAGATTCCACAACCATTGGAAGTATTCGAATGTCCAAATAGAGCTGGTGAATGGTTCCAACATTAATAGAGGCCGTATTGGTTCATCCATGTGCACCCTTTTCATAAGCCATCGATGGGGACATCACAAAGAAAAGATGGCAATGATGTTTATGTTCTTGGTAAAAATGCTAGAGATGTCTGAGCATGCACCTATCACTCCTTAACTTTATGTATGTGACTTTGGGCAAGTCATAAAGAAGCAACAAACTTTTATTTATCATCTATGAAAGTAAAACCTGAGCAAATTGTAAGGGTTTATTGTGGGGATTGGTCCCTAATTCTTACAATTTTCCTCCACCAAGTCCAGCAACCATACTCTTAGTTTGTCATTACATTTGTTGATTAGAGTTTCTCAACAACAACCTTTCCTCCACATTCAAGTATTAAGCTTTGTTAAGACTATCTCAATATCTGTTCAGTCCTTTGCATCCATTTCATGGGAGTACATTCACCATCTCACAAGGAAAGCAATTTTCTATAGCAAGAGTGTCATCTCATTGCACTATATTGGATCACCATTGGTTTCAAATTTTGAGTATGTGGATGAAGAGAAGGAAGCAACTATAATAGTTGAAGAGCTCTATTCGAATCATTTTTTCAATTTTGTCTTCATTATTTTTTATTTGGATGCTGTAACAAGTAAGCGATCTCTATGATGTGGATGGAATTTGTATAAAATGTTAAAAAAGGTGCTTTAGATATGTGAAGATGCTTCTCAAACTCATTCTTACTGCATTTTAGTGATCTTCATAACTTACGTCATTGCTGAAAAAGCTTATAATGGATAGAAATAGAGGTTTAAAATGAGTTATGAGGAAAGTTATTCGATTTGATTTGGATAACAGGCTCACCTTCATGGTTCAATATATTTGAGATTCCAAAGAGAAATACAGTGTCTTGGCCCACTCCACATATGTGCTTACCCGATGGGAACATTGTACTACATTGTACTTGTTCAAAATTTACATACTATATCTATTGCAGAGAGCATTCACTCTTATATGCATGAAAGAAAATGTTAAATTCCCCTGAAGGCATGTTTCTTGAAGATAATCAAGGAATTGGTCTTCTTAAATGTCGATATGTTTGTGTTAGTACTCAAAAAGGGGACATGGAATCTGCTTTATAGACTCTGCAAAGGCAACCCAAACTAGCTGCATGCCTACAGTTGTTTTCAACCCACATCCTAGATGGGAGGTCCTTGATGCTTATGTTGTATTAGGCAAAGAGACTTTCCTTTGGTTGGTAATGTGGAGTGTGGTAGTGGTAGCAAGATGGTGAAGGCATATGTGTGAAACCAAAGAAGTGAAATAGCAAAAAATAACTTGAATATGGAAGTATTGGTTGGGACATTGAAAACTCTTTTTCTTTATATTTCTTTATTAGTAAAGTAGGTCATTTTGATGACTTAATATGTGAGGTGTTGATAAATTTTCTAAAAATGTAACCATGGGAAAATTAAAAGTCAATTCAAGAAACTGTTACGGGAGAGGAAAAGCAATTATTCTCTTTCCAATTTTCCTTTTCCAGAAACCATTGTAGGAAGGAATGATTTTTTATTGTAACAGACTTTCCAAGAAGTGGTTATGAGGAGGGGAATTATAAATTTCATCTTGGCCATGTTAGTTGGGGATCTTTTTCTAGCTGTTTTGTGAAATAGGGGAAGGAGGAGAAAATTTATTTTTTGTTGTTCTGTAATCAGTTATTATTTTTCTTGACTCAGTCTATGTATAGGGCAGATTTCGGAGACTTTGAGTTTTATTTTGTTAGAGAAATGGAGAACTATTTTTAGAGATTTGTTTTTGTAAATGTCTTCTTTGGTTGCAGTTTTTCCTATGTTAATCTGTAATCAATCTTCGACGTGTTCCTGTTATGTATGGCTATATCTGTATTTTAGATTCATATCTTGCTTGTGTTTGATATGTGTTGAGGGAAATATAATTGCCTATTTATTAATTCATCATTGTTTTTGGGTGTGGAATAGGTGGACTTTGTATCATTTATTTGCATTAACTTCTTTCTAAATTAATCAATCACATCTACTTTCATGGTTATAGGTAGGTGTTAGTTTGCCTTTTCTGCTTTCAGGTTAAAAGCATACCCTATTTTCATTCATTGCATATTATTCGAAGGTAGTTGTGCCTTATAAAATAAGTAGAGAGCACTTGCAAATACCATTGCAAGTGACTCAATTGTTGGTCCGTTTGTCATTAGTGTGGGCGAGGGAGTATGAAACTGAAGTGACAAATCTGTTAACCAACATTTAGATAATTAAATCACAATTTGATCTTGGGAATATTAATCTTGTGTATTTCCTTGATAGATTCATTTAAAAGTTGATTAGGTTAGTTTTCTTGAGTAGTTTAAATTACAATCCTAGATTAAATCTCTTGTTTTGCACTTTCAATTCTTAGATCAGTCCAAAAATCTCTTCAAAAATACCAAAACCATAGTATAATTGCATTAGATAATTTCAGATTAATTTGCATTCATATTTTGATTTCCTAGTTAATTAGCTCATTATAAATTTCAATTCTAGAAAAGAACCAAAAAATCATTTTGATACATACTAGTTGCATACATAAAAAAAAACCCAAAATACAAGAACATTAGAATTTAAAAAATTTAAACACTCGATTCAATCACAAGGTAGGATTCAACAAAATAAGCACTCACAAACTCCTTGATTTCATTACAAGATCAACAAAAGTCAAGAGAATTCACACAAAGCCTTAGATAACATCACTAAGTCAGAAGTCAACTCTTCATCAACTCAAGTCTATTCTCTCTATCCAAGCATACGAATATGCCCTAGAATTAGAGGTGAGTGGGTGAGAGTAATCCTTGAGGAGATTGAATAATTACATCCTAGGCCACAACTAGCACAAAAAACACAAGAAGAACAAGATCACATGCTTAGGTCAATTCAATACAAAGAACAAATACAACGTGTTCAAGCCAAAAAAGAAAGGTTACAACAAACTTGGCTCATCAACAATTACAACCGACATCTATCTACATGTTGGAAAACTAGAAACCCAATTAGGAGATTGATAACTAGTGACCCTTTGGGTCATATTATTATGTCCACCACAATGGTCATAGAAAAATGCATAGCAAACCACGACATCCCCTAGGACCAGTTGACCACTCTTCACAACATTCTTCTCCTGAGAGAACAAAACCATCCTGGGTCTTGCCTCCACTTGAATGTTTTTTGTCATGAGAGTGAGAGTGACTTGAAGTTCACCCAAGGCAAGGAGAGGGTCCATGTACTTGTGTCGAGGCTGAGTCATCTGCACTTGTGCGCTAAGTCACATTTCAAAGAGTGCATATTTTGGTGAGCCTGACATGAAGAGAAAAACCTTTTGGTTAAGCTTTTTGTGTTTCCATTACATGATCCAAATTCATTCATACACCATTTTTCACTATTGACATCAGATTCACCAAATACATATTTTTGTGAACCTGACATGACTTGTTACACCTTGTGTGTTCTAACTATTTACTATTTACCTTGACTAGTTAATTTGCTTGAATAAATGGATGGTTTATGAATCTTTGCATTAATGTGTATTGTGAATCTTGAATTGAATATATTGAAATCTTGAATGGTACAATGTGATGTATTATAAGTGATTCTAGTTATGAAATATATGAAGCATATGAATATATCTTGATCGACTAACTATTGTTGTGATGATGTAAGTAGAATGTAGGAACAGGTTGCTCCTCCAGAAACTAGAAGTATCACTTGGGAGAAGGACTTGGTCTAGTAAATGTTAGAGAAAGACTAAACTGAGAAAGCACACACCACTATCCTACTTGGTCTAGGTTATGTCGAGTCTGTGCGAGTAAAGGTAAGTAATCTATGGTAATGATCTTGAATGCTTATTGAGATATGATTTTATGAGTGTTTTGAATGAGGAATGTATATATAGCTATTGCATATATATATGATCATTACGATATGCGGTATACATATGTAACTGATGGAACACGCAATAATGATTATGTGAATTCTAATGTCAATGATATTATAAATAATAGTTTGTTTGGAAATGTGTATATATATATACAAGTAAATGTCTTAGCACTATTATAAAGTGAAGCCTTGAAACCTATGTTAATGATTATACTTAGCGCATATAGTTAAGGCTATAGAGCAACTTTGAAACTTATGTTAATGTTAAGGCATAACATATTGCTATGATCCTTAGTGCTGATTTAAAGCACTTGGCCTTGTAAACAATGTTAATCTTATAACATAGCACCTATTGTTATCTCGTGATCACTAGAAATAAAGCACATATAGTAATGAAATATGGAGATTTAAAGCACATAAAGTGCCCAACAATATACTTATTAGTAGTGCTAATATATAGCACTTGTTAACTGTTATTCCAACATGCGAAACTTTGACCTTTTCTCCTTGAACTACCAGCATAAGAATAGGGGGCATGGTGTTTTATGTGGTGCCATGTTTGAGCAGTATAAACCAAAAAGGAGTCTTAAATCTGATCTGTTACCTTTCATTTTTCAGTTTAATTCTTGTTGTCCATTATGTGTTCATTATGCAACAATTTCCACTGCTACTACAAATTCATTTTGCTGAGTCAAAGTACGGAGTGGGAGTTGTGGTGAATCTAGAAGCTTGTTTGTAGCCTTGGCAAGCTCAGAATTTTGTATAAAAAGAGGAGCTCTTCCATTTGTTTTATACACAATTTTTCTAGCCAAGTCACTTATATTGTTTTGCTATAATTTTCTAAGTTGGTGTTTAAGAGTGCTTTGTTATTTGGTCTTTGATTTGGAGGGAAGTTGGTGTTTTTGGAGGAGATATTCAGCCAGCTCAAGGAATCAAGAGCAAGGAGTCCTATTGATCTATTGGAGCATAGCATTAACAAGCATGCTAATTTCTTATCCATTATGTATTTTGTGTTTGAAAATTTTATATGTCCTTGATTGTATGAGTTGGTTTGTGTTTCTTTATCGAATTGGGTATTCTCTTACTTGTTCAATGAAAAGTATATATATAGTATGGAAATATTATGTATGAATAATTTCCATAATAGAGAATGGTATCTATATAGGGATTATGTACTACATTAAGAATGAATAGTTTCTTCTACATCGTGAAATGGTTATGTATACTATGTATTACAACTTGTACTACTTTGGTAGAAGTGTAATAGTAAACTTGGAATTGATAAGTGGGTTAATCCTAGGATTAGTTGATCCATGGGTAAGGGAATAAACTTTTGTATAGAGATTGATGTCATACCAAATTGAGCTATAATGATGGGTGAACGTGTGATTTCCATTCCAATTTAGGGGTGATGAATACTTTGGCTAAAGTAGTGTAAGTAGCCACTATTTACACTATCAATTCATTGTGATCCAGGTTTACATACTAGCTAGGGATAATCATACTTGTAGGTTGGAGCCACAATTTGATAGCTCTAGTTATGTAGGACACAACATCTTTCTCAGAATAGGCTATTCTTTGAGGTACCATACCTATCCCTTTATTGAAGGGTAAGGTTATTTACCAGTTTGGTAAATGTGCGGAGGACCACAGTTAGGCCGTGGTTGGCAAAAAAGTGCTTGAGTGATGCTTCTCCTCATGTAGTTGGCAGCCAGGATTTGATGAAGGACATCAAAACCATTTGTATCTCTATTGTTAGTTAGCTCTTTGAAGCTTGTTTGTATCTTTGTATCCATCTTGTAGAATTTTGTAAATGAGAAATATTCAATACTTGTAATGTTGAAAAGTGATTTGATTATGCAATGGTAAAGTTTGAAATATGTTTCAAATGTCCATCATATCATTTTAAAAGAAGGATAAATTTTATTGCTCATATTGTTGATATGAAGATCTATTTACTTTTGGGTTAAATTTAGTAGTAAAGTTTATTTGGTAGAACAAGTGGCATGTTACATGAACAACAAAAACTTCTAATGGGATCTGTTGCATTTCCACATACTTCTTTCATTCCATGTTCATCTTTCATTTAATTCATTTTCTGGTGTTTCCTACATCCCAAAACTAGGACAAAATGACATAAATTTTAGTGGAATTACCCCTCTAATGAAGCTAGCACATGTTCAAATCCATTAAATTCAATCTCAAATCAATCAAACTTGAAAAATTCAAAGGGGATCCAACAAAATCCCCACAACTTGGACCAAATCAAAACATGAGTGAGTGTTCGTTGTGAACTGCTTCAGCAAGATCAACCCATAACAAGCCATACAAAAATGGCCACACAAATTGATAATAAGGTGTGTGATTGATAATTTGAAACTAATGTAAGAACCTACTAAGATACCACAAATACTCTAGAATTCCTACTCAAATTCAATACATCAATGAAACTAAGAAAAATGTAATAAACATAAATCATACCTTATAAACTTGATTTATCTCATGCATTCCATTGTTTCCTATCTTCTCAATGATCTTGTTGATGATGATATTGCTCTCAAAAGTGTACTTCCTTGCTTTCCAAGATGACAAAGAGAGGAATGGATTTTTGTGGATGAATATGCAAAGTGAGCAAAACTACAATGCAAACCTAAGATGAAGATGATATGATTGATATGAAGCCATTGATAATGCTATGGATATTGATATGAAACTAAATGAGATTATGAAGCTAATACTAATGCAATGGGGGGGGGGGGGCAAAGGAACACTTGATTTCTTGATGGAATTTATGCAACATATAATTACTAAAGCTCTTGTGATTGAAAAATGGAGGTGAGGCACCTTCCTTTTATAGGCCAAGGATGAGCCAATTCCAAGTTTCATAAGATCCATGGTGGAGGAATGAGTCATGTGATGTGTACAGTTGAGATTAAATTAGTTGGGATGAGAGAGATAAAGGTGGAAGATGTTCCTACTACATTTACAAGGTAGAGGAATATGTGGAACCATAAGCCACATGTCATGATGCTCACAAAGACCAGTGAGATAAAAGTGGAAGACTATGAGAAGATCATGGGGGAAGGACTCTTTAGTTGTTGGAATGTGAGAGAGAATATAGGATTTAAAAGACAAGTTTCTTTGACCATGGAGATGATTGAGAAATAGAAGGACATGTGGAGAAGAAATAGGGAACATGTTGAGAGGATAATTATTTAATTAAATATTAAGAATATTTAATTATTGGAGTAACATGGTGAGGTGTCCAATGACATTTAAGTTGACATGGATGAGTGATGTGGAATTTAGACATAAGACTTTGACTTAGACGAAAATGATTAAATAACAATGATTATTTAATTAGATATGACATTAGAGGAATTAGGATATTTAATTAAATAAATTGAATTTTATTTAATTATTTGGAATAATGAACCAATTAAATAAATTAAGATATTTATTCAATTGATAGATGAATAAGAATAAAATAAATATTAAAATATTTATTTAATTCGACATGAGCCATTTAGGTGTATATATTTTTCCCCTCTTTGAGACAATGTGTTTTATCACATTTTTTCAAAGAATAAAAATTTCTTGATTATGATACATGCCCTAGTTTTCCCTTGGTACTAGTTTAATGATGGTAGGGTGCCCCCTCGAGAGATTGGTCAGGTTGGATTTGGCAAAAGGATGATGAACAATCTCATGATGAGAAAAAATGGACGACATGATCTGTAGGTAAAAAATTTGGGTTATAGTGAATGAAAAATGGATGAAGAACATGGCATGTACACACAAGGTCAAACACCTCCAGTTAGGGTTCACTTAGCTATAAATAGTGATGTGAGGTCACCGTTCTAATCATTTGCACACTTGTCATTTGAGGATAGATTATATGAGATGTAGTGCATAGTAGAGTAGCAAATTTTGATAGAGAGTCATAGGTTTGAGAGTATCCGACAATTCGGATGTCCAATAGAGTATGAACCCTCAGTACATATGCATTTAATTTTGGTTCAAGTGTATTTATTGTGGTCAAAAGTTATGGTTTTGAATGTGTCACTTTGATATTTCTATGCATATGATAAATAAGTCAGCGCATGCATTTCAATTATGCACATGTGATAAAGAAATCAGTGCATATGCAACTTTTTCGCATTTGACAAACATTTGTGCACATATAATTAGGGTTCTAGAACATCTATGTGAAAGTGTACATTCAAACAATAGCCATGCACATCTAGAATAATGTCGTGCATACAAAATAAATTAGTGCATTTACGAAGCAATCTAGTGTTTTCAATATGAAAACATGTATTTGGTTTTAAAATGCACATTTGATGTCTATTTCCGCACATTTACCTACATTAGTGCAAATGAAAGGGGCTTCAATGCATGAAGCCACACATCTAAAAAATAGAGCTACGCATTTGATGAAAGTAGTCAATTACTTAGCTTGTTTGATTAAGTTAGCATTGAGGTCGATGTTGGCCAATTGATAGGTCATCTTTGAGTTTAATAGAATCTCCAAAGAGATGATAGGATAGGGTAATGATAGGGTAACTAAGTAACTGGTTTGACTGATTGCATAGGTATGCAGCTTAGCTAATTGGTTAACGTGCTTTATTATTGGCTGTAGGAGGAGCTAGATAATATATTGATGTCGCAGGAGAGAATCCTGGTTACTCAGCATCCTTGACCATACTTGAATGATACCAATTATTTGGTGCTTGGATCAGTGGGACTATGGTATGTTTGCTTTATTCCTGAGATGGAGGTAAATTTGGGACTGCTAACTGCATTGGGAGAGAGGTTTCATAGCAAGACAGGCACTTTTCATTTGCCTACTAGGGAGATGATAGTGACCTTGGAAGATGTGCATCAGATTCTATGGATTATGATACAAAGAGATATGGTTGAGTAGAAGTCACACGTGAGAGACAGATTGGTAGATTGCAAACAAGTATTTGATGACATAGAGCTTGAGGGGACGAAGATTAGTTGGGATGATATGATAGATTATTACAAGCCCCTGCCAGCCATACTAGCAGGGTTGATTGGGGTAGTTATTTTCTAGGATAGGAGATCTCATGGATTCTAGGTTGGATAGGGAGGATATTAGAGAAGATGATATCTGAGGGGACATGCTTTACTTGGGGTCTGTGCATACTTGCGCACTTATTTCATGATCTGCATTAGTCTGTCTATAATGGAGCAACTAATCTATCTGCTAGATTGTCTTTATTACAGATTTTGGCATGGTTACACATAGTGGTAACACAGTTGATAGCAATGGGAGTCAAAGGCCATGGTAGACCATATTCATACAGGTTTTAGGAGACCCTTTCCCATCCCAAGCTGGGAAAGCTTGAGTACTGGTGGCATGCATTGGATAATGTCAACACAGTTGAGTGGTGACCATACCTAGATTATGAGGTATGGGAGGAGGATGCTACTAAGTTGCCTTATTGTTTTCAGACATGATGGTTGATAGGGAGGACTCCCTATATCTTAGAGTGACATATTGTTACCCATGTGCTTCGACAATTTGGTAGGTTCCAAGGGATACCCCAAGGTACTACTATATTTTCTCGGACACACACGGAGCGTCCATGGTGGGGTACTACTGCATGCTATGAGCAAGTGAGGACTGACTTTCTACAGATCACATATCAGACATGGGATTTGTGGAGACACATAGTGGATGCAAGGATGATAGACGATTATGTTGCCCACTTTACAACTCATCCTGTTTCGAGATACTCTTGTCCTAGGGAGCAAGCACCTATATTGGAGGATGAGGATGAGGAGGATGATAATGCTCCATGATAGAGGAGGAGATGATGGCAAGCTGGGAGAGGTGGCCGAGGTGGAGGAGATTATGGTGGTGGGGATGGCAGAGGTGGAGGAGGTCGAGGTGATGATGGAGATGAAGGGAATGATGGAGGGGATGATGGAGGGTGGATTAGAGTTAGACAAAGGGTGGAGAGGGTGGGATAGGTATAGGCATAGCCGTAGGTGCAAGCATAGGCTTATGCTCAACCATAGGTATAGGCACAAGCTCAGGTTGGATAGGATGATGGGGATATGGCAGCATTGCAAGCCCAAGTGGCTCACCTCTAGGGATAGGTTACATAGCTGAAGGGGGATGTCAGGACAACTATCTTCGAGTGGGATATTGCCATTTAGAGATACACTAGGGCAGAGACCTTACTTATCACTTACATTCAAGAAGACATTACTTAGATAAGACCTTATCCACTACAATGATCTTGATTAAGAAACCATAATTTCTAGGAAACTAGTTTTCTATGAATTCTTTACATAACAAGATGCTAAATGATTGATTCATCTGGCAAATATTGAAATTACCATTTAGTCAATGATTAAAAGATACACAAGTCATCTAAAATCAAAATTCTAATGAAGGGGTTTATCTAACAACTATACTAAGCTATGCTTTAACTCATACTTATTCAATCCCTCTAGGCAAGCTGCTATGCATTCCATATTCTTAGCATAACATTTAATATGTATTAAATTATATAGAATTTCAATCATATCAAGACTATCACATAATTAAATCTTCAACATTAAGTGAATATGTCTCATCAACATTGCACAAATATACTAATTATTAACTATACAATAATTAACTATACACTAGCATAACGACCTTTAAGCCATAACATAGATCAAATAATTTAATTTGAATTTAAGAAATTATTCCTATATTGTTCTCTAACTAAAGCACTATTCTACTATTTATTTAGCTTAATTTGATAAAAGATTTAAAGACAATTGTGGATATTACTCCCTTGTCTAACAAACTCTACCTAGTTCATAATACTTAGGGCATCAAAAGAGATTAAATGTAGACTAAGTTTCAAACCAGGAAGCTATTACTTAACTAGGTTCATCTCTCTTGTGTCGAAAGTAAAAACTTCGATATAATGACGTACATCAGTAGATCACATCTGAGAAATCATTTGCTAAATTAGTCATACATTAATTTGAGATCAATCTTGAAGCCATTATTAATGATCATTCATTTAACAACAACAATCATAGTTTACTATTTACAAGAAATGCATAAGAATAGAAGAAGGTATAGTTTCTACTATCTTTTAGTACCTCAATTTCTAATGTATGGCTTCCATCGTTTAATAAATCCACCAATGTTCTCCTAAATATTACCCCCTATAACTAGAATGTAGAATTATGTTATGATGACAACAATACTGGAAGGTCATACCTATAACTAAACTATATTCATTAATTACAGGTATACAAATGATCAGTACACAATGATAGCACAATAATACTAAAGTTTATTTGTAATATATTATAAAGCTAATCATATCCTAATTCCTAGAGATATCTTGTTCTAATATCATCTAACTCATTTCTATATTCCTATATCCTAGAGAATAAGAAAAGTCTTAGCATTCTTACCATGGTCATCAGTAATTTACAAACATAAATGGGTAAAGACTAACAAACATATATTTCATACCCAAGACTTTAACAATCAATTGGGCATTCATAAAAAATGAAAAAAAGTAAGAGAGTTGATACCAGGGTTAATATCCGAAACTGAAGTAGTGAAAACATACACAAACCTAGGGAATTATAAGCAATAGGAAGTATGGCGGTCTTGTTAGAAATAGTATGGAGGACAACCAACTTGCATGAGTAATGAAAAGTTCCATCACACCAGTTGTCAATTTTGTGGATAAAGGACAGGTACTCTAGGAAACAAACCCATCAACACATAGGTGGAGCCTCTTCCTGTTAAATACAATATCCATTTAACTGAGAATGTAGTTATAAGTGAGATCATTTTCTTGGCAAGTTAAGGAGTGCAAATTAAATCAAGAGTGGCAACTTGCCAAAATATTGAATCAACAAGGGAATTTCATATAAAATTTCTACAAAAATAAAGAATATTATAAATCATTCATAAAGGAGAATAATCTTCTAATCATAATGTGTTTACCTTAAAGATTGTTTGGTTCAAGAGAAACGTTCATAAATAGCAATTTCCCCTCTTCCAGTAATACTCTAGTTAGACATGCTCAAGCTTTCTCAGATCAACTGAGTTTAACACATCAAACACTAGCCATGGAATCTATTTAACTAACAATATAGCCTAATACAGTGAGTAAGAAATGATTTCTCAAAGAAATAATAGCCAAAACCCTCCCTTGAGCAGCGACAAGGCTGATCATTTGCAAAAGCTATCATACATTCAACTTTGGAACAGGGTTTGGATATCCATCAAGGCATAAACAATAGAGAAATTTATTAGATATTGCATTTGATATTGCTCTAGTCATATGAATATAAAAATAGAGTATACACAATGCACTAAAACTATTTGACAAAATGCCTAAGAAGTTTTCATATCATGGGTAATATTTATAGTAGTGGAAATGCAATGCAAATCATTCTTCAAGGAAGCACATATGATTGATAAGTATTATAAAATCTACTAGTAGGCATAATAGAAAATGTGAAAACTTATCCATAGTGTTGTTTCTGGGGCAAGACCACCTCAATAGATGTCATCTTATGGTAAGTAATGTTCATCGGTTAGCATAAAAGAAGGATAGGCTTTAGAAACTTTCTAATTTCCTACTAATCGATTACCAAAGTTATGGCCATTTCCTACAAATCATTCATTTACTAAGGAAGAAGCTATTCTAATAACAGATGATTATGGCCATATGGAACGTCCTCATCAGTATGGAAAGAGCAGCGCCTTATAGTTCTACATCAAGCATGTGCTTCAAGGTTATAGGGTGAGTTTTACAGAGGAAATAACAATGAGACTCAGGACAATACCAGCTAAGTTGACGCATGAAAAATGGCTAACAAGAATCATTAGATGTTGAAATCCACAGGAACAAAGAAACAGAAAATACTTAATAGTTAACAAGAAAATCACTGGTGAATTCATTTGGCAAGGCTGGGTCATGTTTGAGCAACACAAGGTATAGATAATTTGAATGGAACACATACCAGGAAGAAATCCAAGTGCGATGACACCTCCTCAGATGTATTTGCCACACTCACATTTAACCCCATATAACTGGATCATCTTCTACCGCCATTCTAGCTCAACTTAAACCCTCTGTTGATGGATTTGAATGCCCGCCATGTGTGGAACTATAGCCAAAGGTTTAGAGGTAAAATATTCTGTCTGATCCCCACTCCTAGAGTACCCCCCTTTCTCTAGAGCATCTGGTAGAGAACTTGAATGATTACCTGAGCACCACCCCTAATCATTATGTGTGTATGGTTCTTTTTCTCTTGCACAAGCCAATCCTCTTGGAAACACCCTCAATTCTTTTATTAAAATGCCCATTAAAACTACGATGTTTTACCAGTGCACTCCCCGCCTTTTTTAGATTAAGATGGCAATTTAAAAATAGAAATTTGTCAGATATCTTAGTTGGAAATGCTCTCATAGATATGCATGCAAAAAAAGAATCTAAATGGCTTAAGCTTTGGCCATCATAAGTGAATCCCATCCATAAATAATTTCACTCTATCCTTTCATTTGTGAGTCTCAAATAATCCACACGATAATTTATTATCAACTCCTATGATAATGATCACAACTACAATACAACAAATTCTATGGCACTCCCTAGGACAATCTTTTCATATGGGTGAGGGGGTAAGAAAGTGGATGTCATGGAGAAGAAAAGAGTGAACAACAAGTATAGTATCATACTTGGATGAAAGCTTACATTTTGGTGTTTGTATGCTAGTATACAAGGTTGAAGCTCCGCATAGAGATTTAAGAGCAATAGAATCACAAAGAAGGTGGTAGTTGTTACTTGTTTATACACTCAAACCAGATGTGATAGCTAAACAAGCCATTTTGTCATTAAATCACAAGGAGAAGTATATTGTTCAATAGGAAACCTCTTATGAGAAGACAGTTATGACCTACATATATTGGATTTCTTTTATGCCATGAGACAATATTTTGAGCACTATAATGCAAACTATTTAACTGGCCAAGTAAGATTGTTTGAGAGGTGTATGAAACTTTCTTGATATTCAAAAGGAGACTGGTGCACAATTTCTCCTCACCATTCATGCAAAGTATCTAAATTATAGAACTGGAGTTGAAAAGCAATATTCATAGGATAGTGTTAAAGGAGAAACTTGGAAGATAGTTCTAGAAGACATGCTAAGGTTTATTGATGCATGACAACCATTTACAAGGCCTCAAATAATTTATCTAAAGAAAAGATTGCAAGAACTGTGCATAAATGAAACATTGAAAGGAAATCTTATGAAACTTACCAATGACAAATAGCCCTAGGCTTGAAAATTATCTAATATTTTATTACTATTATTATCTACTAAAATTATCAATTTAATTTCTATTTGAAAACAATATTTAATATTCTCCAAAGTTAGCATTATTTATTCAACAAAATATTAAAGAAATAAATCAACAATAAACAATTCAAAACTACATACCAAACATTCTCCAACAACAACATACCAAAGAATAATAGAGACTCACATTTATGCACCAATCGACCAAATTGACGAAACCCATGATAAAGAACTCATCCTCATCGAGAATGATATCAACTAAGGGACCTCATGTCATCTCCATTCCATAACTTCCATTGGTATGAAGGCACGCTCAGACCTATCAATTCAGGTGGAGTTGATATCTAGTACTTGCAACCTGCAACAAATAAACGTGTTGAATACAAACATATATCTAATCATCCAAAAAAGCACATAGTGATAGGGAATCACAGTGTAGTAGGGTACTCCTTATGAGTAATACTACACCATCCCTTCACAAACACATCACAAATATCCACTTTAAACAAGTTCATTAGTAACTAAACAACCAAATAATGCATAGTCTGATAGTCACATAAATCTCTTAATAACTAATCTGTAGAATCAATTAACTCACAACTGATCACAACATAAGCATAATGTTCTAATCATAAACATAAAGTATCAATAGTGTCATCAACTACATCAAAACAGTAAACCTACCATCAACATGTCTATCATATCCTAAGTACTCCGTGTATTTTACCTTCTTCTTCATGCTCCTTAGCCTAACCACCTGCTCATCCAAAGTGAAAATGGAGGGGCACTAGATCCTCCCAGCCTAAAACTTGACTTACTCCTGGAAGTTATAGACTAGGGTGGAAACATAACATGTTAGTATTTAAATTTTCTATTGCCAACATACACATCCATATTAAGCAATTGTTCATAAGACAGGCACAATAATTTCATAACAACATGAAGAACATGAATTCTTTACCTCAAAGGCATATCATGTGATCTACTTATATCTAATCACACATATTTTGAGAATTTCCACCAATTTAGAGAATTCCATTCACATATAATCAAGGAAAAATTCATCTCATATCTTATTTCTACTATGCTTTCAACTATTTACCAATATGCAAAGTACAATCCTCCGTGGAGTCCTCCCTTGAACATACTATTAGAGGTTCAAAAAGAACATGATAGATGAAACACTTAACACAAAACGGGGCCAACTAAAACAAACATTCGGAATAGCCACCATAGAAATTTTAAAAATGAATGTAAAGCCAAGGAGAAAAATCATCAAATCCAACTTTAAGTCACAGAGTGTCGACAATTTCCAACATTAAATGAAGTACAAAGAAAAGCATTTTGGTGACCATTCCTATCATAAGAAAGTTCAAAAATAGAAAATTCTTTGTTAACCCCCAACAAGACATGAAACAACCATTAAACATTCCAAAACACCCAAATTACACAACAAATTTACATCACGATGTGACTAATTTTATCCACAAAAAAGGAGTATCCGCTACACAACACTCAAGGACACAAGGTCCAGAATGCATTAAAGAATGTACACACAAACAATTAAGTTATTTACATCCTCCTATCTAAGCAACTTCTATACATAAATTTTCTATCTTTAATACAATACAATTTCTTTTTACTAAACTAAGGAAATAGGCAATTGCTTCCTTATGCAAGAAGATAAAACAGAAATGTATGATGCCACACACTAGAATAATTGATAATTATAATTGACTTACAGTATCACCTTCGTGATCTCATGGATCCAATGCAAGCTCCAATTTGATCTCCTGCACACGGTTCTTACACAAGCATACACAATGATAACTTTCATAAATCACAACAGATCTTCCACATAAGGTCGTGACCAACTAGGAAATAGATATAGATTATCAAGAAACCATGTAAAGATACCTCACACATGACCACATCACATAACCACATGACTCACTAGATGATTAACTCGTTCCAGTACTTAATTACATGCACTATCATTCATGAATCTTATATTGGCAGATATATCATCACATTTTCAAAAGTGCAGAAGAAAGAATACATTGTAAATGCATAAGTAAAATAGGACATAAAGAATTCATTTCTTAAAGAGCAAGTCTGCAAACTTATCAACCTTCTAATGTCATACTAATGCACACAGGTGGGAGGTGCTATTACCAACTCACCACAAAGAGACATTTGTTTAACCTAGAGAAACAACAACAATCTAGAGGTCTCAGTGTTGAAACCTAAATCTGATACCAAATGTAATTCCCCATCATGTAACCCTAGAGAATTAAGTCCTGCTAAGTAGTAAAAAAGATAGATAATTTTTTTTTTTGAAAGTAAAAATAATGATATCAATTTCCAACTACAAGAACCACCAAGTAGATACAACTAACTTCTCTAGGGACAAATAACTGCATTAAGGAAATTAGAAAATGATCAGCAACATACATAACTCATCTTGAGTGGTCATAATAACATTTGTTACAAAACAAATAACTACATCATCCTTTACAATAATGTTTAAAAGTAAAGATGAGATCATGATACATAATTACATAGATACAAAGGATTTCTTATCTAAATACATCAAGATTACATAATGGATACCATAGATACACAAATCTAGAATTCTTAAAGTACAAAATACATCTCCAAATATAGGTACAGTACTAAACCTAGAGAGGCACATCTACTCAACACATGAACCATGATGCTAGAAAAACAATGGAATATAGCTCATCCACTCGAACATGTGGAACCCTAAGGTCCACCCCCTGAGCTAGGAGATAATAATGAGATCCCAAGACAAGAGACAATTAGGTAGACAGTAATCTAAAAGGAACAAGGACTACACATGACTCCAATACAACACAGGTAACTAACACAAGTAACTCAACAACAAATCTAGAGGCAATCACATAAAGAATGGGGAAAAACAATAGGGAATACTAGACTTCAGTAGGGATGAGTGTCATCGCATGGTCCTAACATGGGTTACCCTGAGAGTCTCTATCTAGACACCAACCCCCATCCATGGGTTACCCTGACAGTCTCTCGCTAGGTGCTAGCCCCCATCTATGGTTACCTTGACAGTCTCTTACTAGATGTTGGCTCCATAGGGTGACACAAGTGGAACCAACATTCCTTTCGTGAGGACAAGGAAGTTGATCTTGTCAACCAAGCCTTCTCACCCCATCCTTAGTCTAAACGAGCACTGCAGGAATGGGTGAAGAATCCAATTATCTTAATTAGTGTGAAAACTACCCAACCCTCTAGATTTATTATTAAGTTATCATTGGAATTAACAACATCCAATGGGTTACCCTGACAACCACTTTGGGTGTCGGTCCCACATTGAAAGCCACTCCCCCTTCACTGCATGTAGATTATCAAAGCCCAATACATAAACCAAGCATGAACTATCACATTTCTCAAAATATACATCATTTCACATTACACAAGAAAGGAATTCCCATCTTGCATGCTCATCATAATCACATGAATAAGTGCACTGAGCAAGGCATTCTCCATCTTGCACATGTATCATTCCAACATGAATAATAAATTGTTTTTTAAGAAAATATTTCATTCAACTCACAAGATGCACACTACAATACAATACACGATAATTTATTATCAACTCCTATGATGATGATCCAAACTACAATACAACAAATTCTATGGCACTTCCTAGGAAAATCTTTTCATATGGGTGAGGGGGTGTGGAAGTGGATGTCATGGAGAAGAAAAGTGTGAACAACAGTATGGTATCATACTTGCAGGAAAGTTTACATTTTGGTGTTTGTATGCCAGTATACAAGGTTGAAGCTCCACATAGAGATTTAAGAGCAATAGAATCACAAAGAAGGTGGTAGTTGTTACCTGTTTATACACTCAAAGCAGATGTGATAGCCAGACAAGCCATTTTGTCATTAAATCACAAGGAGAAGTCTACAGTTCAATAGAACACCTCTTATGCGAGGAGAGAAATGAACTGCATATATTGGATTTCTTTTATGGCATGAGACAATATTCTAAGAACTGTAATGCGAACTATTTAACTGGCTGAATAAGATTGATTGAGAGGTGTAAGAAACTTTCTTGATATTCAAAATGAGACTAGTGCACAATTTCTCCTCACCATTCATGAAAAGTATCTGAGTTATAGAATCAGAGTTGAAAAGAAATATTCATAGGATAGCGCGAAAGAAGCAACCTGGAAGATAGTTCTAGAAGACATGCTAAGGTTTATTCATTCACGACAACCATTTACAAGGCCTCACATAATGTATGTAAAGAAAAGATTGCAAGAACTGTGCATAAATGAAACATCGAAAGGAAATCTTATGAAACATCACAAATATCCACTTTAAACAAGTTCATTAGTAACTAAACAACCAGATAACGCATAGTCTAATAGTCACATAAATCACTTAATAACTAATCTACATAATCAATTAACTCATAACTGAGCACAACATAAGCATGATGTTCTAATCATAAACATAAAGTATCAATAGTGTCATCAACTACATCAAAATAGTAAACCTACCATCAGCATGTCTATCATATCCTAAGTACTCCATGTATTTTACCTTCTTCTTCATGCTCCTTACCCCAACCACATGAAGTTCATTAGTAACTAAACAACCAGATAACGCATAGTCTGATAGTCACATAAATCACTTAATAACTAATTTACATAATCAATTAACTCATAACTGAGCACAACATAAGCATACTGTTCTAATCATAAACATAAAGTATCAACAGTGTCATCAACTAAATCAAAATAGTAAACCTACCATCAACATGTCTATCATATCCTAAGTACTCCAAGTATTTTACCTTCTTCTTCATGCTCCTTAGCCTAACCACTTGATCATCCAAAGTGAAAATGGAGGGGCACTACATTTCCAGTCATGTTTGTATCAATTTATCAAAACAATGACATTTAGGTTGAAAATACTAAAAAAACTTTGTTCCAAGCAATTTAATCTGTTCCAAAGGTTTTGGTCAACTCTTTAACATTTGGGGGGGATATCCTTGATTTCAATCAATGAAAATAGATTTACTCATCCTAACCACGAGATAGTGAAGTTTTGGTTAAAAATGCTAAAAGAATTTTGTTCCAAGCAATCTAGGGTTGAACTTCTTGTCAGCTATACATTTGTTTGGAGTTTTTATCAATCTTAATCAATGGGAGTGATTTTTGTACCCCTGTTGCATGCTTTACTAGGTTTCCAGTCAATTCTGTAGCAATTCACACATAACAGTGAAAGTTTGGTTCACAATGCAAAAGACAATTAGGCCAATGTAGGGTGCTTCCATTCATTCTAGGCTTGAGAATATGACCAACTCCTTATTTATTGAGAGATATGCTTAATCTTAATAAAGAGAAGGCATTTTGGATCCCCATTCCATTCTTTGTTGGGTATGCAGTTCTTTTTTTAGCAATTACACATGATAGTTAACTATCTATTTAGTCAGAGATCTCTGTAATTTTTATTAGTGGTAGAGACATATAGCTCTTCATTGAATCCATTTCTAGGTTTTGAGAATTTTCTGTAATGGAATAAACTTTGAAATTTCAACTTAAGAAGTTAATTCCAATCAATCATAAGGCATTCAACAGTCACTCCTTTGCTGGGCTTGTAACCAAATATTTTTATAAAGATCTCTTTAATCCTAATCAATGGAAGGCATTTGTGGATTTAATTAAATTTCTTCATAGGTTTTGAATTGTAGAGATTGTCACAAAAGGATGATTATCTAAACTATTTTCGTAAACAAATCTATTCTAATAACATAAAATAAGCTCTAACTATTCTAAATATGCAATGTAGTGATAAAATATCACTAATTTGGGCAAGTTTGAGATTAACTAACTATTAAAATAAATCTATATTGTAATTTACTTTCAAAAGAAGCTATTCTAAAAAAAATGATGGAAGTTGTGTAAGAAACATTATGTTGAATCTACCCTTAGTAGCTCAGCTTGTGCTATCCTTCCTCCTCTCTCACTTGGCATGCTCTGTTTGGTGAAAGAAAAAAGATAGGGTGGAAAACTAGGCTCAAAGGGGAATAGAAGAATCCACTATAATGGAGGTGTGGAAAGTTTCAAAAGCTTAAAGAATAAGAGATGATGAGATAGCCTGGAGGTTGTAGGAAAAGTGGAGGTGGGAGAACATTGGTTTTAGGGATCCTAAAGGTGGAATTGCAACTCAACAAATGACTTATAGATTCTAGCAAAACAACCAAAATACCAAACTCCAATTCTGATTCTCCCTCCCCTTGGAATGAGTAGGGTACTTCTTTATATAGGCTTAGGGAAATCATTAAGATCATAATTGGGGGAGGTTGATTAGGCAATCAAGAGTATGATTTGGGGAAATAGAAAACATCACAAGAAAAGGTAAAAGTTACGGATTTTCATCAGACCTAAGGTCTAATTTCCAATCCAAGATGTTGATTCATGGTTTGATTTCACATTCAGAGATTGATTCAAGACATTTTACAATATTGGCCATCACAAAACAACCTCACATAGATTTGGCGAGAATGAATTGAATCTCATTCTAAATGCAATTAGACATACTCTTTGTTTTTCCAGCACAAACCCTTGGTGTAAGGTATGAACATAAATTAACTTATAGAAAGCATAGAAAGTAAGGAGGTAATACAATGTTAAAAGTAAAAGCGCAAAAATATTATTGATTTATAAATGATAGCATGCAGAAAGAGTGTGCTAGGTAACACAAAATCTACATGCATGTATCTACCAATAACACCTCTAGTAATCAGAGTGTTATGCCCCAGTTTTCTTTAGCTAGTACAGTGGAAGTAGATAATTAATTTTAAATCTCTGCAATATATTGTAATTTATTTTCAAAACAAAGTTTTAGTAATTTTAACAAATGCCCTAATCATGGCCGATAGGGTTTCAGTTGGACATCACATCCTTGTTAACCCTAGGATTTGCACTAACTACACTTTCTTTTGTTTCTTATTTCCCACACAATAAAACTTGTTGACAAAATTAAATCACATTTATAGGAGGTTTATTTAGATTATATATAAAAATATTCTGTATAATTTTTTAACAAGTCAATTATAAAAGCATAGAAACTAAAAACTATAATTTTGAAAAGGGAAAGATGTTGGAAAGTAGGAAGAACAATGTATAAATTTCCTAATAATAAACTAGAAAATTAACTGCAACATTTTTTTATTTTCTGTATTAATCTCAAAGCAAATAACAGAAGAACAAAGAACTCTCGAGAGAGAGACTGCGAAAAGGGAAAAAGTATACAAGACCAAGATAACAAAAATATAAATGTGTTTTGTTCGAACACATGAAAGAGAACTCATGAAAATATAACATGAGTAGTTAGTGCAAATCCTAGGGTTAACAAATGCCCTAATCATGGCTGCTATGGTTTAACAAAAACAATAATAAATACAGACAAACAAAAAACAAACAAACATATAAGCTTTGAACAAAAATAATTCTTGTGAAATCATTTAAACTCGAATGAAATGTTACCTGGGTTGAATGAATTTGTAGGCTAGAAGGTGTCAGGTGAGCAATGTCCAGTCACAAGCTTTCCAACCGAAAACACTAAATACGCCTCCACTATTTTTTTCCTTTTATTTTTAATAGAGTTGGCCGACTCTTACTCGGCTGAAATTATTCAGTTAGCCCAAAGATTGACACAAATTTATACTTTAGCCCCCAAGACCATGAGACTTTCTAGAATGTTATTGATACCATTCCACCCTATTAGTAATTAAATTACAATATATTAATTTGACAGGGATAATTTCAAATGTCATAGGACAACTCAAATCTTTGGAACACTTATATCTAAATGTGAAAAATTTAATTGGGCCTATACCACTTGAACTAGGAGATTGCACATATGATGCAATCACGATAGGAGAGTCTAATGAAGGATTGTCTAGCCATGTAGCCAATACAACAAACAACCACAAACAATAAAGGGATTTCATAGAAACAACAACAACATACTCATTAATTTAATCTTGTGCAATTATCACCATGCCTACAACTTCACAATTTGTCACAATGGACCATCTTACATGTTAAACCACAATCATTTCACTTATCAACTACTGAACAATTAAACTAAGGAAACACCACTTCCATAACTTGCCACATGGGATACATAATTATAAGTCAAGTACAACTACACTTCAATATAACTTCAAAATTACAAAACTACTCTATTGTAATGAAACCCACTATCTTCTTAATTTCTATATTATTATCTTTCTCAAATCAAACTCCACATCATACTCCTTGTTCTCCCACTCTACCCTTTAGATCTCACTCATCATAGCCAAAACTCACTCTCCCTTATCCTACTTCATCTCATCTTCTTCCTTGCCTTTAAACAACTCACAACCAAGTATATATAGCATTTCCAAATTTTCTAAATGGTTTGCATCAACCTCAAGATGATGCGAAGCCCAATACCACATGAAAAATGTCCTTGGCCCAAAATAACAAACTTACAAATTCAAATAGTAAAATGGTGGAGAACCTCCATGTGGTACACCAAATACATCCCCAATAGTTAATTTTAAAAGTACACAAATATTCCTCTATTGTCTCAAACTCCAAGTAAATTGTTGCAAATAGAAAATCACAACCATTAACCTAGAAGATGCTCTTGAACTAGTTTATATTATTTTATTCATGCAATTCTCCTCAAGCATTTAAATGATAATCAACAACCATAAACATAGCTAACCTCAAAATCACAAAATCCAACTTCAAATTGTGGTGAAATGTGGTAACTTCCTCTATCATAGAATACTAACCACAAATTACTAGCCAAACAAACAATAAAATAAACCACAAAATCTACTTTTCCAAAATGATTCAAGTTTGCCACAATGCATTGGGATGCTCTTGCATCAAACACCCATGGTTAATAAAAAAATGAGTCCCTCATTTTCTAGGATAGTCTACCCCTACTTGTAGATTCCAACCTACCTCTTCTTCAACTCATTCTTTCCATCTCTTCAAGTATGCTTCAAGCAATTCATTCTAGGCATTGCTTTTTTCCTCATTATTTTCTATCACATCTAGCTTCCTCTTCTATGGTTACAATACTTTGTTCCACCAATCATCCTTTGTACCACATCTTCTTGACTTGCGATCAATCACAATCCTCTTGTTCTTTCCATTTACCAATCCCTCACATTTGTCAATCCCTTTCTTGGCTACCACATGTACCAATGCACACCCTAGTGCAGTATTGTAGACCAATCCCTCACTTTCCCTCAATGGTATCAGCGTATGCCTCTAACTACCCTTCTAAATTATGTAGGTGTTAGGTCTCCCATTATACACCACTTCCCTATCAAATTATCATGGTCTCCCCAATAATAGATGGCACACATCCATCAACACAATGTCATAGAACATCTCATCATAATATATCCTATGTTGAACCTCACCCAACATTGTTCTTCTACCAAAATTTGTTCTCCCTGTTGTAACTGTACTCCTCAAAACATGACTCAAGCACAAACATGGGTGAGTCAACTTTGATACAACATTTGAACCCTCTTCTTTCTGATGGTGGCCTCTTAGTCACTCCTACTCTTGTGGAAAGAGCTAGTCGAGTGGAGGTGTAAGCTAGGGATAGTTTTGTTCACATGGAATTAGAACGTTGCAGAGAGCAATTGGCCAGACCTGGGGCCTAGTCTGTGTCAATGTTTTCTCTATAAAGGAGATAATCCTATAACCTAAAGGGTCACTAGTTTTTGATCTCCTCTTTGGATTCCTAAGGTTCCAACACCTAGATGGATGTTGATTTTTTTTGTTAATGAGTATTGAATGTTGTAAGCTTTCTTCGTTAGCTTGTATGATTTGTTGTATGATGTTTACTTGTCATATGAACCTAAGGAAGTGTTCTTGTTGTTCTTTTGTTTGTTGAGTGTGTTGGGGTCTTGGGTGTATAAACTCTATTTGCTCAAGGATAGATCTAACCCACTGGCCTCTAACTCCAGGGCACATTCATATGCTTGGATAAGAGAGAGTTGACTTGAGTTAAACTTGGGTTGAATTTTAGTTTAATTTCAACTTTGGTTGACTTTGAATTATGGTCAAATATTTTTTTTATCTTGGTACTGACTTGTGAAGCATTCCTCATGATGAAATTGACGGTTTGACTTTGTGTAAATAAATTCTACCTTGTGATTGAATCAAGGGTTTTAGTTTCCTAAGTTCCCTATTTTTTTGTATTTTTATGAATGCAACTAATTGTGAATGATAGAAAATTTTGGTTTCTTTTCCAAGTAAATATAAAATTGATCTAATTAACTAATAATTAAAATACGAATTTACTTTTAACATGAATTTTCTAAATGCAATCTACACTATTTTTTTGTGCTTTTTCGAGATGATTTTAGATCTAACCTAGGAATTGGGAATACATGAATGAAATCTAATCTATGGATTGGAATGAAACTAACTTAAGTAATGCTAATATAATCAACTTGAAATAATTGCTTTCAAGGAAATTGAAATAACAAGATTACTTTTCCAAGAGTAAAGTGTGATTTAATTAACTAAAAATGTGAAGAACCTAAATCCTTTGGTGCATGAATTTGGCGTATCCTCAAAAATTCTTTGTGTGGCAACTTTCCCTCTCCTCTACAGCAGCAGGGTACTCCTCTTGGTGATAGGGATGGGCTAGTAATTGATTCTAAATGAGCTATGAGAGCTATGATTGAAATGAACTATTAAATCTATGAAGTACTTGGGCTTGGAAATTCACAAGTTTAATAATGCTAAATGAATCTTTTGAAAGATTTGGAAATAATATTGAAAATAAAAAGGCTCATATGTTATGTGGAGAGCATGAAAATGCTAAATGGAGAGAAAAAGCAAACATTGATGAATGGCTACAACAATGAATTTTCCTCCCTTATTGCTTGAAGGAGGGGGTATTTATAGTGTTGAAGAGAATATAAGTGGTGGGATTGATTGAGAAGTTAACTCAATTTGATTAAAGAGTTAACATGGTTGATTAGGGAGTGAAATGAGTTGATTAGACAGTGAACTAAGATTGATAGCTTATCACTCAAGGAGGAATGAAAGTTAGACAGAAAGGAAGGTGAGATAAAAATAGATCAATGGGATCTAATTATGGTTGATTGGGAAAGAAGAATGAGTTAAGAATAGGTTAGGCTCATTAGGGTTAAATTTGCATGCAAACTAGAGAAAAATAGAGCTACTTTGGGCCCGAATTGAAGAGGAAATCATGTTTGAAAACATGAAAGGGTCACCCCTTTTACTAGTAGGGTCACCTAGGGGTGATCCTGAACTGAAAGGAGCTATCCTAGAAAAGAGAAGACCTAGGAGGCTAGAGATGACATCTGGCCCTTGGAAATAACCAAAATGATGCATATGAGGGGATCCCCCTTTTACTAGCTAGGTCACCCAGGGGAGACCCAAGGTTTGATACCACTAAGAACATGCATGAGCTTCCACGAGGACCCTATGATGATGTATAATCCTAATTACATAGACAAAAGCATGAATATAATGTCATGTCAGTAGTGCTTCTCTTAATGACACATTGACATTAATTTCTTACTTCATCAATCCTTCATTATCCTAATATTTCTTCACTTTCCCCCTTTGTCAATTATTCTTCTTCTATTTTTTTTTCCTTGCCTACATACTCTTCACATTCTTGAGCTAATTTTACCTTCCCCATGTTCATTTCATCTTACTCCACCCCCTAAAGGCCTTATAATGACCTGTTGGACCAAACCCATCTTTCTAAATTGACTTAACATTTGTCGATTCTGAATCCCCACTTATTATTTCTAGATCCCCACCTACAACCCTAATTGTACAATTAGGATTTGATGTAGGAGCATACTGAGTTCAAGAGCAATATTGCATCAACCAAAAACATTTGCATTTCAATTTGTGTTCTTTCATTTTCCAATTCAGTTAAAGTCAATTCAGTCAGTAGCAGTTTCAATAGATTGTTCCACATTCTATCACAGTTTCACTTTAGACCTTGCAGAGCTAGAATTAGTATCTAAACACATTCATGCACATCATAGCCAAAATTTAGATCATTTGGATCAGGTACCGGAAGGATATTGTTATCAGAAGATTGATTGTTTTCTTAGAGCATAGCACCTTAATAGTCTTAGACAAATAGCTAAAGGAGAAGACATGTAGAGCATCTCATGACTTGTGGAACTAAATGACACATTGTTCATGGAAATTTTGATCATGGATGACCTTCATTGAGATTTGCATGCTATTACATTCACTTGCAGAGGAGTTCTTTATGATTAGGTCTGACCTATCCATGTACATAGGTTACATCTCTTTCATCAGAGTTTGCAATCATCCTTGGCTGATGCGGAGGAATCTTCTATTTTGGAGATGATATATAATCATGTAATAGATTCTTAAGAAAGGAGGAAATTAGATAGAGATAGTTTGATAGTTTGAATTCTTTGTGAAGGCGCTTCAAAGCCATAGCCTGTGCATATTCTGTAATCAACGAATCAGGCCTGTGAGCACTAATTATAAACATGCATGATGCCAACCACTTTGTATTTTGAACCTATGATATACTAAATGATTGAAGATCTGCATTTTCTTTATATAATTGAGTTGTTTCCATTGTGTTTACTCTTGCTGCATGGTCCAGACTATTTAGTTTGTAGACCCTACTAACTGTGACTGCACTAAGTGGTATCAAAGTGATGCTTGAATCTTTTGGGAGTGAATTGAGAGAAGTTGGCAAAGGAATTCTGTAAGATCTTGTTGTGAACATATCACTGAATCTAAGGCAGACTACTTGTGTTGTTAATCAATTGCTAATTGTGAGGTAGTTGCCACCTTGTAGCTCAATCATTGAATTCGAGGCAGTTACACTTGATTTAAAGAAGAAATACCACTGAGGAGAATACCTGTTGTTTGTACTATGGATAGAAAAATGGATGAGATGATGTAAATGATGAAAATGATGCGAGTTCACCTGGATTCTATTGAAGAAGATAGGCAAAGAGGACTTACACCTTCACCTAATGTTGAGAGTGATGATGATGAAGAATTTTAATCCACTCATCAAGATGGTGAAACCCTAAGAGATGAAGAAGAAGAATCAGATCAAGTCAAGATGTTGTCAGCTATTTCAAAGATTGGCAAAAGACCTAGAGTTGATGTACTAGATTATACTGGCAATTTGACTCCTGAGAAGTTGATTGATTGGATAAATGACCTAGAAGAATACTTTGAGTATGAAGAAATTGAAGATCCAGAGAAGGTGAAATTTGCAAAGATAAAGTTGAAAGCACATGCTACTATATGGTGGAAAGAAGTTTAGTTCGATAAAAATAAAAGAGTAAAAGAAAAGATTACAAAGTGGGATAGAATGGTGACAAAATTGAAGAATTAGTTTATAACTATTGACTATGAGTTGGAATTGTTCAAGAGATTGCAAAACCTGAGACAAAATGAGAAAGTTGTGAAGTACACTGAAGAATTTCATAAGATGATCATCAGGATAGGACATAGTGAAGCAAGTAAGGAGAAAGTAGCTAGATACATCAATGGATTGAGATTGAACATTCAATATGAACTGAGTTTGGTGAAGATGACAACATTAGAAGAAGCATACCAATTTTCCCTTAAAGTTGAAGAAAATTTGAACAAGAAGCATGAGAAAAGATAGAGAGATAGAGGAGATAAATTTTAGAGAGATAAAACATTTTTTGGAGGAGAGAGATCATATGCAGAGCAGAATAGACAAGAGAGCACATTCAAGAAGGAGGATAGAGATAACAATGCATACCGGAGAGATGACAAAACTTTATACCATAGAGGAAACCCTAGTCCATACTAGAGTGAAGGATATAGAAGAGAAGGAAGAGGACCTAATAGGAGAACATTCAGATGAACTTGTTTTAAAGGTGGAGGTGAAGGATATAGAGCATTTGAATGTAATCAAGGGAGTACAAGTAAGAGGACAAAGAATAGTGGAAGAACAACCTACATGGAAAAACTTATTGGATCACCTATTCAGTTGGTAAACCTGAGAAAGGAGAATCACTTGTCATGAGGAGAGAACTATTTCAAGCAGAGACAAATGAGGAACCACCACAGAGGAAAAGATTGTTCAGGACCAGATGCAAATCAGGAGGTAAATGTTGTAATGTTGTAATTGATAGTGGTAGTTTAGATAATTTAGTTTCAGAGGAGATGGTGACTAAGATGAAGTTGGAAAAATTAAAACACCCTAAGCCATACCAAATAGCATAGATTCAGGATGATATAAGGTAATGGTGAGTGAACAATGTTTGGTGAAATTTCATATTGAATCTTATAATGATGGAGTATTGTGTGATATTATGCCTATGGATGTTTATGATACATTTTTGGGTTGACCATGGTGGTATGATAGGAAAGATATACATGATGGAAGAAAGAATACATATACTATAACATCAAATGGAAAGAGAATTACTTTGATCCCTTTGGATGATGATCCTAAGAGTGAAGTATGTGGAAATTCTAGAATCTGTTTGGTAGATGGAACGAAATTTTTAGATGGATTGAGACATGAGAATATGTGTTATGATTTGATTCCCAAGAAACCTAAAATACTAAAGACAGATATTGAAGAATCACAATAGGAGATAATTGAGTTACTGATAGAGTATGAAGACATCATATCAGGCAATGTACCTGAAGGATTACCACCAATCAGGAGTATCAATCATCACATGGATCTTATACCTAGAGTTAGTTTGCCTAACAAAGCAACACACATAATGACACTGACAGAGAATAAATAATTGAATAGATAGATACATGAATTATTGAGGAAAGGTTTGATTAGAGAAAGTGTCAGTCCTTGTACAATACCTACAGTGTCAGCATCAAAGAAGGATGGAGACTGGAGAATGTGCATAGACTCTAGAGCAATAAACAAGATCACAATTAAGTATAGATTCCCTTTGCCTAGGATGGATGATATTATGGATTGTTTGAGTGGAGCAAAATATTTTACAAAGATAGTCTTGAAGAGTGGATAACATCATATCAGAATTAGAGAGGGAGATGAATGGAAGATTGATTTTAAGACAAATAAAGGATTGTATGAGTGGTTAGTGATGCATTTTGGATTAACAAATGCATTGAGTAATTTCATGAGATTGATGAATGAAGTTTTGAAGAAATTCTTGGGTAAGTTTTATATCTTATTATTGGATGATATTCTAATTTTCAGTAAGATAAAAGAATATTTGTGGCACTTGAGAGAAGTATTACAGAGACCAAGAGAAGAGAAATTATTGATAAAAATCAAGAAGTGTATTTTCATGAAAGTAGAATTGGTATACTTGGGATTTTTTATTTCTATAGAAGGATTGCAGATGGACCCTAAGTGTTGAATGGCCTACACCTAAGAGCACTGGACAAGTCAGATCATTTCATAGATTAGCTAGTTTTTACTGGAGGTTCATCATAAATTTCAATTCAGTATGTAACCCTATGATAGAGACAATGAGAGGTGATAGAAAAGACTTTAAGTGGACATCGAGAGCATATAAAAGTTTTGAATTGTTGAAGCAAAAAGTGACAAAACAACCTGTGTTGGAATTACCAGATTTCAATAATGTATTTCAAGTAGATCGTGATGCATGTGGAAATGCAATAGGAGTAATGTTGAGTCAAGAAGGTAGACATATATCATATTTTAATGAGAAGTTGAATGATGCAAGGAGAAGATATTCAATTTATGATCAGAAGTTCTATGCCATAATTAAAGCCTTGAAGAAGTGGAGACATTATTTGTTGCCTAAGGAGTTTGTTTTTTATACAGATCATCAAGCTTTGAAGTATTTGAACAATCAAGGAAAGTTGAATCAAAGACATATGAGATGGGTAGAGTTCATGCAAAGTTACACTTTTGTGTTGAAGCATATGAGTGGAAAATCAAACAATGTTATAGATGCCCTGAGTAGGAGAAGGAATTTGTTGACAGAGATGAGAGTTGAAGTATTAGGATTTGAACAATTGAAGAACATGTATGAGAAGATCTTGATTTTGTAGAGCCTTGGAAAGCATGTAAGGAACCTATTGTGATAGATAGGAATAAGAGGTTGCATGATTTCATTCAAGAATATATGTTGTTCAAATGAAACCAATTATGCATACCTAGGAGTTTAATGAGAGACAATTTGATCAAAGAGAAGCACATTGTTGGATCGGTATGATTTTTTGGCATTAATAAGATAGTGGCTTTGGTAAGTGAAAATTACTTTTGGCCTTAGATACATAAGGATGTTAGGAAATTTGTGCAGAGTTGTAGAATATGTCAAGTTGCAAAAGGAAGTAGGTAGAATACTGGATTGTACAAATCTTTGATAGTACCAAAGAGACCTTGGGAAGACATAAGTATAGATTTTCATAATGGGATTACTGAAGACATGAAGAGGACATGATTCAATATTTGTAGTGGTGGACAAATTTTCAAATATGGTACATTTCATACATTGTAAGAAGAAAACTAATGTAGTGCATGTGGCTGACCTATTTTTCAAGGAGATTGTGAGATTGCATGGATTACTTAAGAGCATAATTTCAGACAGAGCTACAAGATTTCTTGGATAATTTTGGAAGACACATTGGAAGAAGATGAAGATAGATTTGAAGTTTAGTTCAGCATTTCATCCATAGACCAAAGGACAGATAGAGGTAGTAAATAGGAGTTTCAAAAACTTGTTGAGATGTTTGATTGGAGAGAAGGCAGGAAATTGGGATTTGATTCTATCACAAGAAGTGTTTGCATATAACAATTCAGTGAATAGGAGTATCAAAAAAACACCATTTCAGATTGTGACAGGAATTAACCCTAGAGGAGTAGAAAAGTTGAGAGACATTAATATGAAAGAGAAGAGGAGTACAGAAGCAGAAGAATTTGTAGGACACATGGAGACAGTGCATAATCAGATTAAGAAACATTTGGAGGAGATGAACAGTAAGTATAAAGAGTGAGCATATGAGAAGAGAAGACACAAATAATTTGCAGTTGGAGATGAAGTGATGGTGTACTTGAGAAAAGAAAGATTTCTAGTTGGGTCATATAACAAGTTGAAATTGAAGAAGTTTGGACCATGTAGGATACTTAGAAAGTTTGATTTAGGAAATACATCTGAAGTTGAGTTATCAGAGACATTGGGTATATCACCTATTTTCAACATGGTAGATCTATATCAGTATCGTGAAGTAGAGTTCAATGACAGCATGGAAGAAGATTTGAAGAAGCTGTAACTGCAACAAGCACTGAAGCAAATTGAGGACACATTGGACAACAAAGTTGGACATAGCACCAGAGGAAGACAATACAAAGAATATCTTGTGAAGTGGAAATGTAGACCAAAAGAAGAGTTATCTTGGATTTCTCAAGCTGAGGTGGACCGTTTTGGTTTTCCTCTAGCCCTAGAAAAGTGAGGCACTCACCTTTTTCAACAACCTTGGATGTTTGATGCAAGAGCATCCATTGTTGAAGAGAAATCTTGCATGAACAAGAAACATTTCCATTTTAGTTTGTTTTCTTTCATTTTCCAGTTTAGTTCAGTCAATAGCAATTTTAGTAGATTGGTCCACATTCTGTAGCAGTTTGATTTTAGACCTTGTGGAGGTAGACTTAGCATCTAGACACATTCATGCACATCATATCCAAAATTCAAATGATTGGATTAGGTACCAGAAGGATATCTCTATCAGAAGGTCGATTGTTTTCTTAGAGAAAAACACCCTGACAATCTTAGACAATTAGCTAAAGGAGAAGACTTGCGGAGCATCTCATGACTTGCAAAACTAAACAACACATCATTCAAGGAACTTTGGATTGTGGCCAACCTTCCTTGAGATCCACATGTTATTGCAATCATTTACAGAGAAGTTCTTTATGATTAGGTCTGACCTATCTATGTACACACATTACATCTCTTTCATTAGAGTTTGTAATCATCCTTGGCCGACGTGTAGGAATCTTGTGTTCTGAAGATGATATATAATCATGTAATAGATGCCCAAGAAAGTAATAAATCAGATAGAGATAGTTTGATAGTTTAAATTCTTTTCGAAGGTGCTTCAAATCCATATCTTGTGTATATTTTGTAATCAAGATATCAATCTTGTGAGCCCTAATTGTAAGACCAAATAATGCAGACCACCTTTTATTTTGAACCTATGATATATGACTGAATTTACATTTGTTTTATATAATTGTGTTATTTCCATTGTGTTTAATCTTGTTGCATGGTCTAGACTTTTCACTTTGTGGACCGTCCTAACTGTGACTGCATCAAGATCTTGTTTAAGTCATTTGTTTGGTTTATCTACAATGACAAATGGGCTTATTTTCACTTCAAGACCCCTTTGTAACTCCTAATTTCTACACAGACCCCTTCCTCTATGGGTTGATAGTGGATTGCCACCTAGAAAACCTAGGTCTCCACATGGTGACCTGACCTAGTGAAATTGGTGACCCAATGGCGAGCT
This sequence comes from Cunninghamia lanceolata, assembly GCA_027924645.1. Lineage (NCBI taxonomy): Eukaryota > Viridiplantae > Streptophyta > Pinopsida > Cupressales > Cupressaceae > Cunninghamia > Cunninghamia lanceolata. The sequence goes on along the minus strand of BSBN01000696.1, from coordinate 1,819,137 downwards.
TGATGCATTTTCATCCATTGATTCTCTTTCAATTTGAGCCCCCAAAAGCTCCATTTTTTGTCCAGTTTCAATGAGGATTTAACCTAAACATAGATTGAACTATTCTTATCTCATCTACTACCTCTAATCATGCATAATTAGCTCATATGAAATATACTTGTCACCTCTCTAACTCATGATAACTCCATTTTTGTAGACTGTGATAAGCTATCATAGCTTCATCACTCATTTTTTAGCCTAGTCTTCTCTTGAATTTAATTAGTTAACTCTTCAATCAAGGGAGTTAACTACCCAATCATCCTCACTCTTCATGTGCTCTTCCAAGCTATAAATTCCCCCATCCCTCAAGCAATAAGGGAGGAAAATCTATTGTTGCAACTAATTATCAAGCTTTACTTTTCTCTCCAATTAGCATTCTTATGCTCTTATAGGATGTAGGTGCCTTTGTATTTAGTATTTTGTTGCCAAAGCCTTCAAAGGATTCATACAAGATTGTTACACTAGTGAAATTCCCAAGCCCAAGTGCTTTAAATCTTTCCAAAGCTCTCCCCAATTCATAGCTTTCTCAAGCTCATTCTCTCTCTTCTTAATTGCCGCTAAGAGGACAGCCCTGTTGTTGCAAGAGGATGAAGAGGTTGTTAAAAAAAGGATTCCTGAGAGTAGTGAAGAGACTCCTGTGTCAACCACAATCTAGGTTTTTCATGCTTTCTTAGTGTTGCCTAAAAATTTGAACCTGGGAAATTTCAAATTTCCAAAGCCTCCCATACACCTTCAGCCTGCGAAATCCTGAAAGCAATTGATTTTGAAAATCTAGTAACGTTAATTTGAAATCCTTTCATGGGTCTGATCCTAACTATATTCTACACTATCTAGCCAGTTTTCATGCTGAAATGCCTTACCATTTCAAAGATTTTAAACCTTCAGTTTTCCTGACCACAATTTACAATTATAATTAAATGTTGATCTCCTTGTTGTTGGAGCTTAAAAGGTTTTTTGGTTTTTCTCAAGAGGGTTCGATCACCTTATAGCCCAAATGGAGCAATTCTGTGAGAGATATGAAATATTTTGTCCCAAGGCCCCAAGTTTGAAGTTAAAGTTTTGAATATTACAGGGTTTGATGTACTTTTAGTAAAATATATTGTCAATAGAGATTTTTTTATGTATAGCTCATGTTGAAAGGTTGGAATGTCCCATGGTTTAAAAAGTAAGTGATTTCATTAAAGTCACATGTTTTCAACAACTTCAAAAATTTTATGTAAAAAAAATGGGGATTTTATAAACAACATTGTCAGATATTTTATGAGTTCAGGAACTCCATATATTGCCAACTTAACAATTCCAAAGTTTGCGAAAAGCTTCCATTCTCGACTCCTCTATTTATGATCTCAAAATAGTTGTTGATTCTAGGCTCTCCTTTGTCAAACTTTCAGAGGAAAATGGAACCTCATTGAAATGGTTCAATAGTTCATAAAATTATCAAAGCTTTGACTCCCTTCACATCGGCTCTTCTTAAAGACTCTTGAACTCATTTAATTTACAATGCATACTTTGTAGGAGGTGGTTAGGTTTTTGAAAACTAAGATCTCACCAATTGTGAAGAACGGGGTTTACAAAGTCTTATTTGCCTTCGAGTTGTTGGTGTAGGTGTCATCTTGAATAGGGATTGACAAAGCATATAAAAGCCTGCACAGAGACGTCCTTCATAGCATGATTAAAAGTGAGTTTCTAAAGAAAATACATACAAATGATTTTTCAAAGAGATTCTAGCAACTTTCAAACAAATGTGATTTGCACCTATTACAACTCAAAATGCTTTGGTGGACATGTATGTAAAATTTAGAAGCACATACAAGGCACATGAATTATTAGCAGAACATTTTAGAATGTAGGGATTGTGGAATAGGCATAAATGCATTTGTTGGAAAGGCTTTAGAAACTTTGAATAAATGTAATTGGAAGGTGTTAAGCCAAATTCCACAACCATTGGAGGTATTTGAATGTCCAGATAGAGCTAGTGAATGGTTCCAGCATTAACAAAGGCCGTATTGGTTCATCGATGTGCACCCTTTTCATAAGCCATCGATGAGGACATCATAAAGAAAATATGGCAATGATGTTTGTGTTCTCACTAAAAGGGCTAGAGATTTCTAAGCATGCGCCTATCCCTCCTTATCTTTATGTATGTGACTTTGTGTAAGTCATAAAGAAGCAACAAACTTTTATTTATCATCTATGAAAGCCAAACCTGAGCGAACTGTAAGGGTTTATTGTGGGGATTGGTCCCTAATTCTTAAAATTTTCCTCCACCAAGTCTAGCAACCATACTCTTAGTTTGTCATTACATTTGTTGATTGGAGTTTCTCAACAACAACCTTTCCTCCACATTCTAGTATCAAGCATTGTTAAGACAATCTCAGTATCTGTTCATTCCTTTGCATCCATTTCATGGGAGTACATTCACCATCTCACAAGGAAAGCAATTTTCTATAGAAGGAGTTCCATCTCATTGCACTATATTGGATCACCATTGGTTTCAAATTTTGAGTATGTGGATGAAGAGAAGGAAGCAACTATAATAGTTGAAGAGCTCTATTCGAATCATTTTTTCAATTTTGTCTTCCTTATTTTTTATTTGGATGCTGTAACAAGGAAGCAATCTTTACGCTACAGATGGAGTTTGTATAAAAGGTTAAAAAAGGTGCTTTAGATATCTGAAGATGCCTCTCAAACTCATTCTTACTGCATTTTAGTGATCTTCATAACTTACGTCATTGCTAAAAAAGCTTATAATGCACAGAAAATGAGGTTTAAAATGAGTCATGAGGCAAGTTATTCGATTTGATTTGGATAATAGGCTCACCTTCATGATTCAATATATTTGAGATTCCAAAGAGAAATGTAGTGTCTTGACCTACTCCACATATGTGCTTACCCAGTGGGAACATTGTTCTACATTGTAATTGTACAAAATTTGCATAATATATCTATTGCAAAGAGCATGCACTCTTATATGCACGAAAGAAAATGTTAAATTCCCCTGAAGGCATGTTGCTAGAAGATAATCAAGGAATTGGTCTTCTTAAACCTCAATATGTTTGTGTTAGTACTCAAAAAGGGGATATGGAATCTGCTTTATAGACTCTACAAAGGCAACTCAAGCTAGTTGCATGCCTGCAGTTGTTTTCAACCCACATCCTAGATGGGAGGTCCTTGATGCTTATGTTGTATCAGGCAAAGATAATTTCCTTTGGTTGGTAATGTGGAGTGTGGTAGTGACAGCAAGATGGTGAAGGCATATGTGTAAAACCAAAGAAGTGAAATAGCAGAAAATAACTTGAATATGGAAGTATTGGTTGGGACAGGGACACCACTTTTTCTTTATATTTCTTTATTAGCAAAATAGGTCATTTTGATGACTTAATATGTGAGGTGTTGATAAATTTTCTAAAAATGTAACTGTGGGAAAATTAAAAGTGAGTTCAAGAGACTGTTATGGGAGAGGAAAAGCAATTATTCTCTTTCCACTTTTCCTTTTCTAGAAACCATTGTAGGAAGGAATGAATTTTTATTGTAACGGACTTTCCAAGAAGTGGTTATGAGGAGGGGAATTATAAATTTCATCTTGTCCATGTTAGTTGGGGATCTTTTTCCAGCTGTTCTGTTAAATAAGGGAAGGAGGAAAAAAATTATTTTTTGTTGTTCCTGTAATCAGTTATTGTTCTTCTTGACTCGGTCTATGTATAGGGCAGATTTCAGAGACTTTGATTTTTATTTTGTTGGAGAAATGGAGAACTATTTTCAGAGATTTGTTTGTGTAAATGTCTTCTTTGGTTGCAATTTTTCCTATGTTAATATGTAATCAATCTTTGATGTGTTCCTATTATGTATGGCTATATCTGTATTTTAGATTCATATCTTGCTTGTGTTTGATATGTGTTGAGGGAAATATAACTGGCTATTTATTAATCCATCATTGTTTGTGGGTGTGGAATAGGTGGGCTTTGTATCATTTATTTGCATTCACTTCTTTCTAAATTAATCAATCGCATCTACTTTCATGGTTATAGGTAGGTGTTAGTTTGCCTTTTCTGCTTTCAGGTTAAAAGCATAGCCTATTTTCATTCATTGCACATTATTCGAAGGTAGTTGTGCCTTATAAAATAAGTACAGAGCACTTGTAAATACCATTGCAAGTGACTCAATTGTTGGTTTGTTCATCATTGGTGTGGGCGAGGGAGTATAAAACTAAAGTGACAAATCTGTTAACCAACACTTAGATAATTAAATCACAATTTGATCTTGGGAATATTAATCTTGTGTTGCGATTTCCTTGATAGATTCATTTAAAAGTTGATTAAATTAGTTTTCTTGAGTAGTTTAAATTACAATCCTAGATTAAATCTCTTGTTTTGCACTTTCAATTCTTTTGATTAGTCCAAAAATCTCTTCAAAAATACCAAAACCATAGTATAATTGCATTAGATAATTTCATATTAATTTGCATTCATATTTTGATTTCCTAGTTAATTAGTTCATTCATTCTAGAAAAGAACCAAAAAATCATTTGTATACATACTAGTTGCATACATACCAAAAACCCAAAATACAAGAACATTAGAATTTAGAAAATTTAAACACTCGATTCAATAATGAGGTAGGATTCAACAAAATAAGCATTCACAAACTCCTTGATTTCATCATGAGGTCAACAAAAGTCAAGAGAATTCACACAAAGCCTTAGATAACATCACTAAGACAAAAGTCAACTCTTGGTCAACTCAAGTCTATTCTCTCTATCCAAGCATACGAATGTGCCCTAGAATTAGAGGTCAGTAGGTGAGAGTAATCCTTGAGGAGATTGAAGAATTACATCCTAGGCCACAACTAGCACAAAAAACACAAGAAGAACAAGATCACATGCTTAGGTTGATTCAATACAGAACAAATACAACGTGATCAAGCCACGGAAGAAAGGTTATAACAAACTAGGCTCATCAACAATTACAAATGACATCTATCTAGATGTTGGAACACTAGAAACCCAAATAGGAGATTTATAACTAGTGACCCTTTGGGTCATATTATTATGTGCACCACAATGGTCAAAGAAAAATGCATAGCAAACCATGACAGCCCCTAGGACCAGTTGACCACTCTTCACGACATTTTTCTCCTGAGAGAACATAACAATCCTAGGTCTTGCCTCCACTTGAATGTTTTTTGTCATGAGAGTGAGAGTGACCTGAAGCTCACCCAAGGCAAGGAGAGGATCCATGTACTTGTGTTGAGGCCGACTCATCTGCACATGTGCACTAAGTCACATTTCAAAGAGTGCATATTTTGGTGAGCTTGACATGAAGAGAAAACCTTTTGGTTAAGCTTTTTGTGTTTCCATTACATGATCCAAATTCATTCATACACCATTTTTCACTATTGACATCAGATTCACCAAATACATATTTTTGTGAACCTGACATGAACTGTTACACCCTGTGTGTTCTAACTATTTACTATTTACCTTGACTGATTAATTTGCTTGAATAAATGAATGGTTTATGAATCTTTGCATTAATGTGTATTGTGAATCTTGAATGGTACAATGTGATGTATTATAAGTGATTCTAGTTATGAAATATATGAAGCATATGATTCTATTGTGATCGACTAACTATTGTTGTGATGATGTAAGCTAAATGCAGGAACATGTTGCTCCTCAGGAGAAGGACTTGGTCTGGTAAATGTTAGAGAAAGCCTAAACTGAGAAAGCACACACCACTATCCTACTTGGTCTAGGTTATGTCGAGTCTATGTGGGTAAAGGTAAGGAATATGTGGTAATGATCTTGAATGCTTATTGAGATATGATTTTATGAGTGTTTTGAATGAGGAATGTATATATGGCTATTGCATTTGTATATATATGATCATTACGATATGCGGTATACATATGTAATTGATGGAACACGCAATAATGATTATGTGAATTCTAATGTCAATGATATTATAAATAATAGTTTGTTTGGAAATATATATGTGTATATATATATATGTGTGTGTATATATATATGTGTGTGTGTGTGTAGATATATATATCTATAAGTAAATGTCTTAGCGCTATTATAAAGTGCAGCATTGAAACCTATGTTAAAGATTATACTTAGCGCATAAAGTTAAGGCTATAGAGCAGCTTTGAAACTTATGTTAATGTTAAGGCATAGCATATTGCTATGATCTTAAGTGCTGATTTAAAGCACTTAGCCTTGTAAACAATGTTAATCTTATAACATAGCATCTATTGTTATGTCTTGAGCACTGGAAATAAAGTGCATATAGTAATGAAGTATGGAGATTTAAAGCACATAAAGTGCCCAACAATGTACTTATTACAAGTGCTAATATATAGTGCTTGTTAACAGTTATTCCAATGTGTGAAACTTTGACCTTTTCTCCTTGAACTACCATCATAAGAATAGGGAGCATGGTGTTTTATGTGGTGTCATGTTTGAGTAGTATAAACCAAAAAGGAGTCTTAAATCTAATTTGTTACCTTGCATTTTTCAGTTTAATTCTTGTTGTCCATTCTGTGTTCATTATACAACAATTTCTGCTGCTACTACAAATTCATTTTGCTGAGTCAAAGTACAGAGTGGGAGTTGTGGCGAATCTGGAAGCTTGTTTGTAGCCTTGGAAAGCTCAAAATTTTGTATAAAAAGAGGAGCTTTTCCATTCATTTTATACACAATTTTTCTAGCCAAGTTTCTTATACTATTTTGCTATAATTTTTTGAGTTGGTGTTTAAGAGTACTTTGTTATTTGGTCTTTAATTTTGAGGGAAGTTGGTGTTTTTAGAGGAGATTTTCAACCAGCTTGAGGAATCAAGAGCAAGGAGTCCTATTGATCTATTGTAGCATAGCATTAACAAGCATGCTAATTTCTTCTCCATTATGTATTTTGTGTGTGAAAAGTTTATATGTCCTTGATTGTATGAGTTGGTTTGTTTTTCTTTATTGAATTGGGTATTCTCTTGTTCAATGAAAAGTATATATATATATATATATATATATATATATATATATATATAGTATGGAAATATTATGTATGAATAATTTCCATAATAGAGAATGGTATCTATATAGGAATTATACACTACATTAAGTATGAATAGTTATTGCTACATCATGAAATGGTTATGTATACTATGTATTACAACTTGTACTACATTGGTAGAAGTGTCATAGTAAACTTGGAATTGATAAGTGGGTTAATCCTGGGATTAGTTGATCCATGGGTAAGGGAATAACCTTTTGTATAGAGATTGATGTCATACCAAATTGAGCTATAATGATGGGTGAACGTGTGATGTCCATTCCAAATTAGGGGTGATGAATGCTTTGGCAAACTAATGTAAGTAGCCACTATTTACACTATCAGTTCATTGTGACCCAGGTTTACATACTAGGTAGGGATAATCATACTTGTAGGTTGGAGCCACAGTTTGATAGCTCTAGTTATGTAGGACACAACATCTTGCTTAGAAGAGGCTATTCTTTGAGGTGCCATACCAATCCCTCTATTGAAGGGTAGGGCTATTTACCAGTTTGGTAAATGTGCGGAGGACCACAGTTAGTTTGTGGTTGGTGAAAAAGTGCTTGAGTGATGCTTCTCCTCATGCAGTTGGCATCTAGTATTTGATGAAGGACATCAGAACCATTTGTATCTCTATTTTTAGTTATCTCTTTGAAGCTTGTTTGTATCTTTGTATCTATCTTATAGAAATTTGTAAATGATAAATATTCAATACTTGTAATGTTGAAAAGTGATTTGATTATGCAATGGTAAAGTTTGAAATATGTTTCAAATGTGCATCATATCATTTCAAAAGAAGGAAAATTTTTATTGCTCATATTGTTGATATGAAGATCTATTTACTTTTTGGTTAACTTTAGTAGTAAAGTTTATTTGGTAGAACAAGTGGCATGTTACATGAACAACAAAAACTTCTAATGGGCTCTTTTGCTTTTCCATGTGCTTCTTTCATTCCATGTTCATCTTTCATTTAATTCATTTTGTGGTGTTTCCTACACCCCAAAACTAGGACAAAATGACATAAATTTTAGTGGAATTGTACCTCTAATGAAGCTAGCACATGTTCAAATTGAATAAATTCAATCTCAAATCAATCAAACTTGAAAGTTTCTAAGGGATCCAACAAAATCCCCACAACTTGGACCTAATCAAAACATAAGTGAGTGTTCGCTGTGAACTGCTTTAGCAAGATCAGCCCATAACAAGCCATACAAAAATGGCCACCCAAATTGATAATAAGGTGTGTGATTGATAATTTGAAACTAATGTAAGAACCTACTAGGATACCACAAATACTCTAGAATTCCTACTCAAATTCAATACATCAATGAAACTAAGAAAAATGTAATAAACATAAATTATACCTTATAAACTTGATTTATCTCGTGCATTCCATTGTTTCCTATCTTCTCAATGATCTTGTTGATGATGATATTGCTCTCAAAAGTGTACTTCCTTGTTTTCCAAGATGACAAAGAGAGGAATGGATTTTTGTGGATGAATATGCAAAGTGAGCAAAACTACAATGCAAACCTAAGATGAAGATGATATGATTGATATGAAGCCATTGATAATGCTATGGATATTGATATGAAACTAGATGAGATTATGAAGCTAATACTAATGTAATGGGGGGGCCAAAGGCACACTTGATTGCTTGATGGAATTTCTGCAACATATAATTACTAAAGCTCTTGAGAATGAAAAATGGTGGTGAGGCACCTTCCTTTTATTGGCCAAGGATGAGCCAATTCTAAGTGTCATAAGATCCACAATGGAGGAATGAGTCATGTGATGTGTACAGTTGAGATTAAATTAGTAGGGATGAGAGAGATAAAGGTGGAAGATGTTCCTACTACATTTACAAGGTAGAGGAATATGTGGAAGCATAAGCCACATGTCACGATGCTCACAAAAACTAGTGAGATAAAACTGGAAGACTATAAGGAAGGACACTTTAGTTGTTGGAATGTGAGAGAGAATATAGGATTTAAAAGACAAGTGTCTTTGACCATGGAGATGATTGAGAAATAGTAGGACACATGTGGAGAAGAAATAGGGCACATGTTGAGAGGATAATTATTTAATTAAATATTAAGAATATTTAATTATTGGAGTAACATGGTGAGGTGTCCAATGACATGGAAGTTGACATGGATGAGTGATGTGGAATTTAGACATAAGACTTTGACTTAGAGGAAAATGATTAAATAACAATTATTATTTAATTAGATATTGCATTAGAGGAATTAAGATATTTAATTAAATAAATTGAATTTTATTCAATTAATTGGAGTAATGAACCAATTAAATAAACTAGGATATTTATTCAATTGATAGATGAATAAGAATAAAATAAATATTAAAATATTTATTTAATTTGACATGAGCCATTTAGGTGTATATATTTTCCCCCTCTTTGAGACAAGGTGTTTTATCACATTGCTTCAAAGAATAAAAATTTCTTGATTATGATACATGCCCTAGTTTGCCCCTAGGACTAGTTTAATGACAGTAGGATGGCCCCTCGAGAGATTGGTCAGGTTGGATTTGGCAAAATGATGACGAACAATCTCACGACAAGCAAAAATGGATGACACAATTCGTAGGTGAAAAATTCAGGTTATGGAGAATGAAAAATGGATGAAGAACATGGCATGCACACAAAAGGTCAAACACCTCCAATTAGGGTTCACCTGGCTATAAATAGTGATGTGAGGTCACCTTTCTAATTATTTGCACACTTGTCATTTGAGGATAGATTATATGAGACCTAGTGCATAGTAGAGTAGAGTAGTCAGTGGAAATGCAATAGATTCTAATAGAGAGTCACAGGTTTGAGAGGATCTGATGATTCGGGTGTCCAATAAAGTACGGACCCTCGGTACATATGCATTTAATTTTGGTCAAAGTGCATTTATTGTGGTCAAAATTAGGGTCAAAAGTTATAGTTTTGAATGTGTCACTTTGATATTTCTGTGCATATGATAAATAAGTCTGCGCATGCATTTTGATTACGCACATGTGATAAAGAAATTGGTGCATATACAACTTTTTCGCATTTGACAAACATTTGTGCACATATAATTAGGGTTTCAGCACATCTATGTAAAAGTGTGCATTCAAACAATAGCCATGCACATCTAGAATAATGTCGCGCATACAAAATAAATTAGCTCATTTAAGAAGCAATCCTATGTATTCAATATGGAAACATGCATTTGGTTTTAAAATGCACATTTGATGTCTATTTCTACACATTTACCTACATTAGTGCAAATGAAAGGGGCTTCAGCGCATATGATAAAAAGCTGCACATCTAAAAAATAGAGTTGTGCATTTGAAAAAAGTAGTCAATTACTTAGCTTGTTTGATTAAGTTAGCATTGAGGTCGATGTTGGCCAATTGAAAGGTCATCTTCGAGATTGATAAAATCTCCAAAGAGATGATAGGATAGGTTAATGATAGGATAACTAAGTAACTAGTTTGACTGATTAGATAGATATGTAGCTTAGCTGATTTGTTAACGTACTTTTTTATTAACTGCAGGAGGAGCTAGATAATGTATTGATGTTGCAAGAGAGAATCCTGGTTACTCAACTTCTTCAACCATACTTGAACGATACCAATCATTTTTTGCTTGAATCAGTGGGACTATGGTATGTTTTCTTTATGCCCGAGATGGAGGCGAATCTGGGACTACTAACTACATTGGTAGAGAGGTTTCATAGCGAGACAGGCACTTTTCATTTGCCTACTAGGGAGATGATAGTGACCTTGGAAGATGTGCATCAGATTCTATGGATTCTGATATAGGGAGAGATGGTTGAGTACGAGTCACATGCGAGAGCCAGATTGGTAGAGTGCAGATGAGTATTTGATGACACAGAGCTTGAGGGGACAGAGATTAGCTGGGATGATATGATAGATTATTATGAGCCTCTGCCAGCCATACTAGCAGGGTTGATTGGGGGAGTTATTTTCTGGGATAGGAGATCTCATGGATTCTAGGTTGGATGGGGAGGATATTAGAGTAGATGATATCTAAGGGGACATGATTTTCTTGGGGTCTGTGCATACTTGCACACTTATTTCTTAATTTGCATTAGTTTGTGTATGATGGAGCAACTAGTCTATCTATTGGAGTGTCTTTATTACAGATTTGGGCATTGTTACACATAGCCATCACATGGCTGATAGGCATGGGAGTTAGATGTCATGATAGACTATATTCATATAGGTTTTAGGAGACCCTTTCCTAGCCCAAGCTGGGAAAACTTGAGTACTAGTGGCATGCATTGGATAATTTCAACACAATTGAGTGGTGATCGTACCTGGATTATGAGGTATGGGAGGAGGATGCTACTGAGTTGTCTTAGTGTTTTTAGACACGATGGTTGATAGGGAGGACTCCCTATATCTTAGAGCGACATATTCTTACCCATGTGCTTCGATAATTTGGCAGATTCCAGGGGATGCCCAAAGATACTACTATATTTTCTCAAACGCACAAGGAGCATCCATGGTGGGGTACTACTGCATCCTATGAGCAAGTGAGGACTGACTTTCTACAGATCCCATATCAGGCATGGGATTTGTGGAGACACATAGTGGATGCAAGGATGATAGATGATTACGCTGCCCACTTTACAACTCATCATGTTTTGAGATACTCTGGTCCTAGGGAGTGAGCACCTATATTGGAGGATGAGGATGAGGAGGATGATGATGCTCCGTGACAGGGGAGGAGATGATGGCAAGGTGGGAGAGGTGGGAGAGGTGGCTGAGGTGGAGGAGATTATGGTAGTGGAGATGGTAGAGGTAGAGGAGGCTGACGTGATGATGGAGTTGAAGGGGATGATGGAGCGGATGATGGAGGGTGAAGTAGAGTTAGATAGAGGATGGAGAGGGTACCACAAGCATAGGCACAGTCATAGGTGTAGGCATAAGCTTAGGCTGAATCACTGGTGTAGGCATAGGCTCAGGTTGGACAGGATGTTGGGGCTATGGCGGCATTGCGAGCCCAGGTGGCTCAGCTCTAGGGAAAGGTTACATAGCTGAAGGGGGATGTCAAGATAACTATCTTAGAGTAGTACATTGTCATTTAGAGATCCACTAAGACAGAGACCTTACTTATCAGTTACATTCAAGAAGACATTACTTAGATAAGACCTTATCCACTACAATGATCTTGATTAAGAAACCATAATTTCTAGGGAACTAGTTTTTTATGAATTATTTAAGTAACAAGATGCTAAATGATTGATTCAGCTAGCAAATATTGAAATTACCATTTAGTCAATGATTAAAAGATAGACATGTCATCTAAAATCAAAATTCTAACAAAGGGGTTTATCTAAAAACTATACTAATCTATCCTTTAACTCATACTCATTCAATCTCTCTAGGCAAGCCACTATGCATTCCATATTCTTAGCATAACATTTAATTTGTATTAGATTATATGGAATTTCAATCGTATAAAACTATCACATAATTAAATCTTCAACATTAATTTAATCTATCTCATCAACATTGCACAAATATACTAATTATTAACTATACAATAATTAACTATACACTAGCATAACGACCTTTATGCCATAACATAGATCAAATAATTTAATTTGAATTTAAGAAATTATTCCTATATTATTCTCTAACAATACCACTATTCTACTATTTATTTAGCTTAATTTGATAAAAGATTTAAAGACAATTGTGGATATTACTCCCTTGTCTAACAAACTCTATCTAGCTCATAATACTTAGGGCATCAAAAGAGATTAAATGTAGACTAAGTTTCAAACCAAGAAGCTATTACTTAACTAGGTTAATCATCTCTCTTGTGTCTAAAGTAAAACCTTCGATATAATGATGTACATAACCATATCACATCTGAGAAATCATTTGCCAAGTTAGTCATACATTAATTTGAGTTCAATCTTGAAGCCATTATTAATTATCATTCATTCAACAACAACAATCGTAGTTTACTTTTTACAAGAAATACATAAGAATAGAAGAAGGTATAGTTTCTACTATCTTTTAGTACCTCAATTTCTAATGTACAACTTCCATGATTTAATAAATCCACCAATGTTCTCCTAAATATTACCCCCTATAACTAGAATGTAGAATTATGTTATGATGACAACAATACTGGAAGGTCATACCTATATCTAAACTATATTCATTAATTACAAGAATACAAATGATCAGTACACAATGATATCACAATAATACTAAAGTTGATTTGTAATATATTATAAAATCTAATCATATCCTAATTCGTGGAGATATCTTGTTCTAATATCATCTAACTCATTTCTATATTCTTATATCCTAGAGAATAAGAAAAGTCTTAGCATTCTTACCATGGTCATCAATAATTTACAAACATAAATGGGTAAAGACTAACAAACATATATTTCATACCTAAGACTAACAATCAATTGGGCATTCATAAAAAAAAAATAACGTAAGAGAGTTCATACCAGGGTTAATATCCTCAACTGAAGTAGTGAAAACATACACAAACCTAGGGAATTATAAGCAACAGGAAGTATGGCGGTCTTGTTAGAAATAGTATGGAGGACAACCAACTTGCATGAGTAATGAAAAGTTCCGTCACACCAATTGTCAATTTTGTGGATAGAGGACGGTTACTCTAGGCAATGAACAACCCATCAACACATAGGTGGAGGCTCTTCACGTTAAATACAATATCTATTTAACTAAGAATGCAGTTGTAAGTGAGATCATTTTCTTGGCAAGTTAAGGAGTGGGAATTAAATCAAGAGTGGCAACTTGCCAAAATATTGAATCAACAAGGGAATGTCATATAAAATTGCTATAGAAATAAAGAATATTATAAATCATTCCTAAAGGAGAATAATCTTCTAATCATAATGTATTTACCTTAAAGATTGTTTGGTTCAAGAGAAACATTCATAAATAGCAATTTCCCCTCTTCTAGTAATACTCTAGTTAGACATGCTCAAGCTTTCTCAGATCGACCGAGTTTAACACATCAAACACCAACCATGGAATCTACTTAACTAACAATATATGCTAATACAGTGGGTAAGAAATGACATCTCAAAGAAATAATAGCCAAAACCCTCCCTTGAGCAGTGACAAGGCTGATCATTTGCAAAACCCATCATACATTCAACTTTGGAACAGGGTTTGGATATCCATAAAGGCATAAACAACAGAGGAATTTGTTAGATATTGCATTTGACATTGCTCGTCATATGAATATAAAAATAGAGTATACACAATGCACTAAAACTGTTCAACAAATTGCCTAAGAAGTTTTCACATCATGGGTAATATTTATTGTAGTGGAAATGGCATGCAAATCATTCTTCAAGGAAGCCCATATGATAGCTAAGTATTATAAAATCTGCCAGTAGGCATAATTCAAAATGTGAAAACTTAGCCATTGTGTTGTTTCCAGGGCAAGACCACCTCAATAGATGTCATCTTATGGTAAGTAATGTTCATCGGTTAGCATAAAAGAAGGATAGCCTTTAGAAACTTTCTAATTTTCTACTAATTAGTTACTTGAGTTATGGCCATTTTCTACAAATCATTCATTTACTAAGGAAGAAGCTAGTCTAATAAAAAATGATTATGGCCATATGGAATGGCCTCATCAATATGGAAAAAATGGCACCTTATAGTTGTGCATCAAGCATGTGCTTCAAGGTTATAGGGTGAGTTTTGTAGAGGAAATAACAATGAGACTCAGGACACTACCAGCTAAGTCGACGCATGGAAAATGCCCAACAAGAATCATCAGACATTGAAATCCATAGGAACAAAGAAATGTAATAGACTTAAGATTTAATAATAAAATCATTAGTGAATGCATTTGGCGAGACTGGGTCATGTTTGAGCAGTATAAGGTATAGATAATTTGAATGGAACACATACTGAGAAGAAATCCAAGTGTGATGACACTCCTCGAATGTATTCACTACACTCACATTTAACCCAATATAACTAGATCATCTTCTACTACCATTCTAGCTCGGCTTAAACCCTCTGTTGATGGATTTGAATGCCTGCCATGTGTGGAACTATAGCCGAAGGTTTAGAGGTAAAATATTATGTCCAGTCCCTACTGCTAGAGTACCCCCCTTTTTCTAGAGCATCTAGCAGAGAACTTAAATGATTACCTGAGCACCAGCCTAGATCATTATGTGTGCGTGGTTCTTTTTCTCTTGTACAAGCTAGTCCTCTTGAAAACGCCCTCAATTCTTTTATTAAAATGCCCATTAAAAATGCGGTGTTTTACTAGCGAACTCCCCACCTTTGTCAGATTAAGATGGTAATTTAAAAATGGAAATTTGTCAGATATCTTAGATGCTCTCATAGATATGCATGAAAAAACAAAGAATCCCAACAGCTTAAGCTTTGGCCACCATAAGGGAATCCCATCCATAAAGACTTCCACTCTGTCCTTTGTTTTGTGAGTCTCGAATAATCCACATGATAATTTATTATCAACTCTTATGATGATGATCCAAGCTACAATACAACAAATTCTATGGCACTTCCTAGGACAATCTTTTCATATGGGTGAGGGGGTGCGGAAGTGGATGTCATGGAGAAGAAAAGGGTGATCAACAGGTATAGTATCATACTTGCATAAAAGTTTACATTTTGGTGTTTGTATGCCAACATACAAGGTTGAAGCTCCACATAGAGATTTAAGAGCAATAGAATCACAAAGAAGGTGGTAGTTGTTACCTGTTTTTACACTCAAACCAAATGTGATAGCCAAACAAGCCATTTTGTCATTAAATCACAAGGAGAAGTCTATTGTTAAATAGGAAACCTATTATGAAAGGAGAGCTATGACTTGCATATATTGGATTTCTTTTATGGAATGAAACAATATTTTGAGCACTATAATGCGAACTATTTAACTAGCCAAGTAAGGTTGTTTGAGAGGCGTAAGAAACTTTTTTGATATTCAAAATGAAATTGGTGCACAATTTCTCCTCACCATTCATGCAAAGGATCTGAGCTATAGAACTAGACTTGAAAAGCAATATTCATAGGATAGCGTTAATGGAGCAACCTAGAAGATAGTTCTAGAAGACATGCTAAGGTTTATTCATGCACGAGAACCATTTACAAGGCCTCACATAATGTATGTAAAGAAAAGTTTACAAGAACTGTGCATAAATGAAACATTGAAAGGAAATCTTATGAAACTTACCAGTGACAAATAGCCCTAGGCTTGGAAATATCTATTATTTTATTACTATTATTATCTATTAAAATTATCAATTTAATTTCTATTTGAAAACAATATTTAATATTCTCCAAAGTTAGAATTATTAATTCAACAAAATATTAAAGCAATAAATCAATAATAAACAATTCACAACTACATACCAAACATTCTTCAACAACTACATACCAAACATTCTCCAACAACAACATACCAAAGAATAACAGAGACTCACATTCATGCACCAATCGACCAAACTAATGAAACCCATGACAGAGAACTCATCCTCATTAAGAATGATATCAACTAATGAAACTCATCCTCATTAAGAATGATATCAACTAAGGGACCTCATGTCATCTCCCTTCCACAACTTCCATTGGTATGAAGGCACACTCAGACCTTTCAATTTAGGTGGAGTCGATGCCTAGTACTTGCAACCTGCAACAAACAAATGTGTTGAATACAAACATATATCTAATCATCCAAATAAGCACATAGTGATAGGGAATCATAGCATAGTAGGGTACTCCTTATGAGTAATACTACACTGTCCCTTCAAAAACACATCACAAATATCCACTTTAAACAAGTTCATTAGTAACTAAACAACCAAATAATGCATAGTCTGATAGTCACATAAATCACTTAATAACTAATCTACAGAATTAGTTAACTCATAGCTAATCACAACATAATCATAATGTTCTAATCATAAACATAAAGTATCAATAGTGTCATCAACTACACCAAAACAGTAAACCTACCATTAACATGTCTATCATATCCTAAGTACTCCAAGTATTTTACCTTCTTCTTCATGCTCCTTAGCCTGACCACGTACTCATCCAAAGTGAAAATGGAGGGGCACTACATCCTCCCCCCTAAAACTTGACTTACTCCTAGAAGTCATAGACTAGGGTGGAAACATAACATGTTCGTATTTCAATTTTCTATTGCCAACATACGCGTGCATATTAAGCAATTGTTCATAAGACAAGCACAATCATTTCATAACAACATGAAGAACATCAATTCTTTACCTCAAAGGTGTATCATGTGATCTACTTATATCTAATCACACATATTTTGAGAATTTCCTCTGATTTAGAGAATTGCATTCACATATAATCAAGGAAAAGTTCATCTCATATCTTATTTCTACTATGCTTTCGACTATTTACCAAAATGCAAAGTACAATCCTCTGTGGAGTCCTCCCTTGAACATACTATTAGAGGTTCAAAATGAACATGATAGAGACAACACTTAACATAAAATGGGGCCAACTAAAACAAACATTCAGAATAGCCACCATAGAAATTTTAAAAATGAATGTAAAGCCAAGGGGAAAAATCATCAAATCCAACTTTAAGTCATAGAGTGCCAGCATTAAATCAAGTACAAAGAAAAGAGTTTTGGTGACCATTCCTATCATAAGAAAGTTCAAAGATAGAAAATTCTCTGTTAACCCCCAACAACACATGAAACAACCATTAAACATTCTAAAACAACCAAATTACACAACAAATTTACATCACGATGTGACTAATTTTATCTAGAAAAAGGGTGTATCCATTACACGACACTCAAGGACACAAGGTCTAGAATGTGTTAAAGAATGTACACACAAACATTAAGTTATCTACATCCTCATATCTAAGCAACTTCTATACAAATTTTTTTTATCTTTAATATAATACAATTTCTTTTTTACTAAACTATGGAAATATGCAATTGCTTCCTTATGCAAGAAGATATAATGGAAATGTATGATGCCACACACTAGAATAATTGATAATTATAATTGACTTACAATATCACCTTCGCGATCTCATTGATCCAATGCAAGCTCCAATTTGATCTCCTGCACACGGTTCTTACACAAGCATACACAATGATAACTTTCATAAATCACAACAGATCTTCCACATAAGGTCATGATCAACTAGGAAATAGATATAGATTATCAAGCAACCACTTAAAGATACCTCACACATGGCCACATCACATAACCACATGACTCACCAGATGATTAAGTCGTTCCATTACTTAATTGTACATGCACTATCATTCAAGAATCTTATATTGGTAGATATATCATCAAATTTTTAAAAGTATAGAAGAAAGAAAAGATTGTAAATGCATAAGTAAAACTAGACATAAAGAATTTATTTCTTAAAGAGAAAGTTTGCAAACTTATCGACCTTCTAATTTCATACTAATGCAAACAAGTTGGAGGTACTATTACCAACTCACCACAAAGAGAAATTCGTTTAACCTAGAGAAACAACAATAATCTAGAGGTTTCAGTGTTGAAACTTGGCTCTGATACCAAATGTAATGCCCCATCATGCAACCCTAGAGAGTTAAGTCTAGCTAAGCAATAAAAAAGATGGCTAAATTTTTTTTTTGAAAGTAAAAATGATTATATCAATTTCCAACAACAAGAACCACCAAGTAGATACAACTAACTTCTCTAGGGACAAATAACTGCATTAAGGAAATTAGAAAATGATCAGCAACATACATAACTCATCTTGAGTGGTCATAACAACATTTGTTACAATACAGATAATTACATCATCCTTTACAATAATGTTTACAAGTAAAGATGAGATCATGACACATAATTACATAGATACAAAGGCTTTCTTATTTGAATACATCAAGATTACATAATGGATACCATAGATACACAAATCTAGAATTCTTAAACTAAAAAATACGTCTCCAAATATAGGTAGAGTACTAGAACCTAGAGAGGTACATCTGCTCAACACATGAACCATGATGCTAGAAAACCAATGGAATAAATCTCATCCACTCGACCATGTGGAACCCTAAGGTCCACCCCCTGCACTAGGAGATAAAAATGAGATCCCATGACAAGAGATAGTTAGGTAGACAGTAATCTAAAAGGAACAAGGACTACATGTGACTCCAATACAACACAAGTAACTAACACAAGTAACTCAACAACAACTCCAGAGATAATCACATAAAGAATGGGGAAAAATAATAGGGAATACTAGACTTTAGTAGGTATGAGTGTCATCGCATGGTCCTAACATGGGTTACCTTGACAATATCTATCTAGACCCTGACCCCCATCCATGGGTTACCCTGACACTCTCTCACTAGGCGCCGGCCTCCATCTATGGTTACCCTAACAGTCTTTTACTAGATGCCGGCCCCATAGGGTGACACAAGCGGACCCAACATTCCTCTCGTGAGGACAAGGAAGTTGATCTTATCAACCAAGCCTTCGCATCCCATCCTTAGTCTAAACAAGCACTACAGGAGTGGGTCAAGAATCCAATTATCTTAATTAGTGTGAAAACTATCCAACCCTCTAGATTTATTATTAAGTTATCATTGGAATTAACAACTTCTAATGGGTTACCCTGAGAACCACTTTGGGTACCGACCCCACATTGAAAACCACTCCCCCTTCACTGCATCTAGATTCTCAAAGCCCAAAACATAAAGCAAGCATGAACTATCTCATTTCTTAAAATATGCATCATTTCACATTACACAAGCAAGGCATTCCCATCTTGCATGCTCATCATAATCACATGAATAAGTGCACTGAGCAAGGCATTCTCCATCTTGCACATGTATCATTCCAACATGAATAATAAATTGTTTTTTAAGAAAGCATTTCATTCAACTCACACGATCCACACATAGCCAACCCCCACACAATCACACTCTCCCAGGCCTCTAGAATCAATCTTTTAAACTCATCTCCCCATGTCACAAAAAAAAAACTTAGATCAGCTTACACAAATGACATTCATCTAAATAGTTCCACAAGAAAATACTTATCACTTACATTCAAGAAGACATTACTTAGATAAGACATTATCCACTACAATGATCTTGATTAAGAAAACATAATTTCTAGGGAACTAGTTTTTTATGAATTCTTTAAGTAACAAGATGCTAAATGATTGATTCATCTGGCAATTATTGAAATTACCATTTAGTCAATGATTAAAAGATAGACAATTCATCTAAAATCAAAATTCTAATGAAGGGGTTTATCTAACAACTATACTAATCTATCCTTTAACTCATACTCATTCAATCCCTCTAGGAAAGCCACTATGCATTCCATATTCTTAGCATAGCATTTAATATGTATTAGATTATATGGAATTTCAATTGTATCAAGACTATCACAAAATTAAATCTTCAACATTAAGTGAATCTATCTCATCAACAATGCAAAAATATACTAATTATTAACTATACAATAATTAACTATACACTAGCATAATGACCTTTAAGCCATAACATAGATCAAATAATTTAATTTGAATTTAAGAAATTATTCCTATATTGTTCTCTAACAATGCCACTATTCTACTATTTATTTAGCTTAATTTGATAAAAGATTTAAAGATAATTGTGGATATTACTCACTTGTCTAACAAACTCTACCTAGCTCATAATACTTAGGGCATCAAAAGAGATTAAATGTAGACTAAGTTCCAAACCAAGAAGCTATTACTTAACTAGGTTCATTATCTCTCTTGTGTCAAAAGTAAGACCTTCGATATAATGACGTACATCACCAGATCACATTCAAGAAATCATTTGCCAAGTTAGTCATACATTAATTTGAGTTCAATCTTGAAGCCATTATTAATTATCATTTGTTCAACAACAACAATTGTAGTTTACTATTTACAAGAAATACATAAGAATAGAAGAAGGTATAGTTTCTACTATCTTTTAGTACCTTAATTTCTAATGTACAGCTTCCATGGTTTAATAAATCCACCAATGTTCTCCTAAATATTAGCCCATATATCTAGAATGTAGAAATATGTTATGATGACAAAAATACTAGAAGGTCATACCTATATCTAAACTATATTCATTAATTACAAGAATACAAATGATCAGTACACAATGATATCACAATAATACTAAAGCTGATTTATAATATATTATAAAAGCTATCATATCCTAATTCATGGAGATATCTTGTTCTAATATCATCTAACTCATTTCTATATTCCTATATCTTAGAGAATAAGAAAAGTCTTAGCATTCTTACCATGGTCATCAGTAATTTACAAACATAAATGGGTAAAGACTAACAAACATATATTTCATACCCAAGACTTTAACAATCAATTGGGCATTCATAAAAAAATAAAAAAATAAAGAGAGTTGATACCAAGGTTAATATCCTAAACTAAAGTAGTGAAAACATACATAAACCTAGGGAATTATAAGCAATAAGAAGTATGGCGGTCTTGTTAGAAATAGTATGGAGGACAACTAACTTGCATGAGTAATGAAAAGTTTTGTCACACCAGTTCTCAATTTTGTGGATAGAGGATAGTTACTCTAGGCAACGAACAACCCATCAACACACAGGTGGAGCCTCTTCCCATTAAATACAATATCTATTTAACTAAGAATGTGGTTATAACTGAGATCATTTTCTTGGCAAGTTAAGGAGTGGGAATTAAATCAAATATGGCAACTTGCCAAAATATTGAATCAACAAGGGAATGTCATATAAAATTGCTACAGAAATAAAGAATATTATAAATCATTCCTAAAGGAGAATAATCTTCTAATCATAATATATTTACCTTAAATATTTTTAGGTTCAAGAGAAATGTTCATAAATAACAATTTCCCCTCTTCCAATAATACTCTAGTTAGACATACTCAAGCTTTCTCGGATTGACTGAGTTTAACACATCAAACACTAGCCATGGAATCTACTTAACTAATAATATAGGCTAATACAGTGGGTAAGAAATGACGTCTCAAAGAAATAATAGCCAAAACCCTCCCTTGAGCAGTGGCAAGGCTGACCATTTGCAAAAGACATCATACTTTCAACTTTGGAACAGGGTTTGGATATCCATCAAGGCATAGACAATAGAGGAATTTTTTAGATATTGCATTTGACATTGCTCTAGTGGTATGAATATAAAAATAGAGTATACATAATGCACTAAAACTATTTGAAAAAATACCAAAGAAGTTTTCAAATCATGGGTAATATTTATAGTAGTGGAAATGGCATGCAAATCATTCTTCAAGGAAGCACATTAGATAGATAAGTATTATAAAATCTACTGGTAGGCATAATACAAAATGTGAAAACTTAGCCATAGTGTTGTTTTCGAGGTAGGACCACCTCAATAGATGTCATCTTATGGTAAGTAATGTTTGTTGGTTAGCATAAAAGAAGGATAGGCTTTAGAAACTTTCTAATTTTCTAGTAATCGGTTACCAGAGTTATGGTGATTTTCTACAAATCATTCGTTGACTAAGGAAGAAGCTATTCTGTAATGGATGATTATGGCCATATGGAACAGCCACATCAGTACCAAAAAAATAGTGCCTTATAGTTCTGCATCAAGCATGTGCTTCAAGGTTATAGGGTGAGTTTTACAGAGGAAATAATAGTGAGACTAAGGACACTACCAGCTAAGTCGATGCATGGCAAATGGCCAACAAGAATCATTAGATGTTGAAGTCCAGAGGAACAAAGAAATGGAATAGACTTAAGACTTAACAAGAAAATCACTGGTGAATTCATTTGGCAAGGCTGGGTTATGTTTGAGCAGCACAAGGTATAGATAATTTGAATGGAACACATACCGGGAAAAAATCCAAGTGCGATGACACCTCCTAAGATGTATTCCCTGTAGTCACATTTAACCCCATATAAATGGATCATCTTCTGCCACCATTCTAGATTAGTTTACACCCTCTGTTGATAGATTTGAATGTCCTCCATGTGTGGAACTATAGCCGAAGGTTTAGAGGTAAAATATTCTGTCCAGTCCCTGCTCCTAGAGGACCCCCCTTTTTCTAGAGCATCTGGCAGAGAACTTAAATGATTACTTGAGCACCACCCCTGATCATTATGTGTGCATGGTTCTTTTTCTCTTGTGTAAGTTGGTCCTCTTTAAAACACCCTCAATTCTTTTATTAAAATGCCCATTAAAATTGCCATGTTTTTCCTGTGTACTCCTCGCCTTTGTCAGATTAAGATGGCAATTTAAAAATGGAAATTTGTCAGATATCTTCGTTGGAAATGCTCTCATAGATATGCATGCAAAAAAAAGAATCTCAGCTTAAGATTTGGCCACCATAAGGAAATCCCATCCATAAAGACTTCCACTCTGTCCTTTCTTTTGTGAGTCTCGAATAATCCACATGATAATTTATTATCAACTCCTATGATGATGATCCAAGCTACAATACAACAAATTCTATGGCACTTCCTAAGACAAACTTTTCATATGGGTGAGGGGGTGTGGAAGTTGTAACCTATTTATACACTCAAACTAGATGTGATAGCCAGACAAGCCATTTTGCCATTAAATCACAAGGAGAAATCTACTATTCAATAGAACACCTCTTATGAGAGGAGAGCTATGACTTGCATATATTGGATTTCTTTTATGGCATGAGACAATATTCGAAGCACTATAATGCAAACTATTTAAATGGCCGAGTAAGATTATTTGGGAGGCGTAAGAAACTTTCTTGATATTCAAAATGAGACTGGTGCACAATTTGTCCTCACCATTCATGCAAAGTATCTGAGCTATTGAATCGGAGTTGAAAAGCAATATTCATAGGATAGCGTTAAAGGAGTGACCTGGAAGATAGTTCTAGAAGACATGCTAAGGTTTATTCATTCACAACAACCATTTACAAGGCCTCACATAATGTATGTAAAGAAAAGATTGCAAGAACTATGCATAAATGAAACATCGAAAGGAAATCTTATGAAACTTACCAATGACAAATAGCCCTAGGCCTGAAAATTATCTATTATTTTATTACTATTATTATCTATTAAAATTATCAATTTAATTTCTATTTGAAAACAATATTTAATATTCTCTAAAGTTAGCATTATTTATTCAACAAAATATTAAAGCAATAAATCATCAATAAACAATTCAAAACTACATACCAAAGAATAACAGAGACTCACATTCATGTACCAATCAACCAAACTGACGAAACCCATGACAGAGAACTCATCCTCATTGAGAATGATATCAACTAAGGGACCTCATGTCATCTCCATTCCACAACTTCCATTGGTATGAAGACACACTCAAACCTGTCAATTCAGGTGGAGTCGATGCCTAGTACTTGCAACTTGTAGCAAACAAACGAGTCAAATACAGACATATATCTAATCATCCAAATAGGCATATAGTGATAGGGAATCACAACGTAGTAGTGTACTCCTTATGAGTAATACTACACTCTCCCTTCACAAACACATCACAAATATCCACTTTAAATAAGTTCATTAGTAACTAAACAACCAGATAACACATAGTCTGATAGTCACATAAATTACTTAATAACTAATCTACATAATCAATTAACTCATAACTGAGCACAACATAAGCATAATGTTGTAATCATAAACATAAAGTATCAACAGTGTCATCAACTACATCAAAATAGTAAACCTACCATCAACATGTCTATCATATCCTAAGTACTCCAAGTATTTTACTTTCTTCTTCATGCTCCTTATCCCAACCACCTGATCACCCTAAGTGAAAATGGAGGGGCACTACATTTCCAATCATGTTTGTATCAATTTATCAAAACAATGACATTTAGGTTGAAAATACTAAAAAAACTTAGTTCCAAGCAATTTAATCTATTCCAAAGTTTTTGGTTAACTCTTTAACATTTGGGGGGGATATCCTTGATTTCAATTAATGAAAATAGATTTACCTATCTTGATTTATCCTTTGTTTGGTTTTCAGTCAGTTCCACTTCTCTAACAATTCACCCACGGGACAGTGAAGTTTTGGTTAAAAATGCTAAAAGCATTTTGTTCCAAGCAATCTAGGGTTGAACTTCTTGTCATCTATGCATTTGTTTGTAGTTTTTATCAATCTTAATCAATGGGAGTGATTGTTGTACCTGCATTGCATGCTTTACTAGGTTTCCAGTCAGTTGTGTGGGTAAGTGCAAGAAGATGGGGGGCCAAAAAAGGGTCTTAAGTGGCCACTTTTTTTCTGAAATCAGGAAATACTGGCCTTGGATGAGAAATTGAGCATAGTTACACTCAAAATTTGGAGATGCAACCAAAACAATGTTCATAGT
This sequence comes from Cunninghamia lanceolata, assembly GCA_027924645.1. Classification (NCBI taxonomy): domain Eukaryota; kingdom Viridiplantae; phylum Streptophyta; class Pinopsida; order Cupressales; family Cupressaceae; genus Cunninghamia; species Cunninghamia lanceolata. The sequence continues at coordinate 1,793,663 of BSBN01000696.1, read as the reverse complement.
GCTTTGAGTCTACTTTCTAAACTACTATTTTGGTTTGAAAATGGCATAGATTAAGGGGTTCAAAAGAGGGAGCCATAGAAATTGGTGTTGTTTCTATCAAAAGAACTTAACACAGCATGTTTTGTGGCTCCCTCAAAAGGTCAACTTTTTTTTGGTATTTTTAAAATCGCTTCGGTGAGAAATTAGCTAATAGCATGTAGTTTATGTTCGATTTTTCTAATAATTTTCAAAGTGGACACATCGTAAAAAATAGAATTTTGGTTGTGCTACCCCTATAAATTTTGAAAACTAATTGAAAATCATTTTTTTCTTTTTTTAATATTTGTAGAATGGAGTCTAGTTTCTAAATATGTAATTTTTTTGAAATTTCAATGAATAGTTAATTTACAATGAAAAAAAGACCAAATAGTGGTTTTTGCCCAAAAACGGACACACAAACAAAAGAAATTAAAGATGAAAGGATTAACATTGTTAAAATGTGAAAAAAATCACATCATCAAATAGCTAAGAGAAAGCCTAACATTACCCAGGTGTTCAATTTGTTCGACCTTGAAACATGTACAAATCTGAGGGTTAGCACGAATGAAATTATGTGAAATCTTGAAGAATATGGAAAAACATGTCTGTGGATGTTGAAAAGGCACTCCAAGCCTTTGGGTTGGAAATCCAAAGCAAATCCCAAGCCCAAGGCTTGGGATTCCCAAATCAAAACATAACGCGAGAACGTTATAACGCGCTCGCATTATTTTTTTCTTTGCATTTTTCCTTTTCCTCAAAAGTTTGTGTTGTTTGTCATGTTTGAAATAACGCACTTGCGTTATGTTCCCCTAAAAAAATTTTATGTTCAAGGCTATTAATAATGTATGTATGTATGCCTATATGTATGTATGTATCTATGTATGCCTATATGTATGTATGTATAGTGTCGAGGGTAGAGGAGAGTAGAGATGGGAGTGAGCCAGATAGGGGAGGAGAAGGGTGGATAAGGATTGAGTGATTAAGGTTTAAGGTTGAGGGTTGAGCATTTAGGGATAGGATTTAGAGTTTAGGGATAAGGGATTAGAGTTTAGGACCTTGAGGGATTAGGGTTTAGGGTTGAGGCTTTAGGGATAGCATTTAGGGTTAAGGGTCGAGGGATTAGGGTTAAGGTAGAGTGTTAAGGGTAGAGGGATTAGGGATAGGGTTTAGGGTTGAAAGTTTAGGGCTGACGGATTAGGATTTAAGGTATAGTTTAGTAGTTCTTGTGGATAGAGCCAGTAAACAATGGGAGATTATTTGCCTGTTTCATAACAATATACCTCCCCTAAGTGCGGGGTGGACAACAAGAAACATAGATGTACCCCAATGCAAATCTTTTCTCATAATGATCATCCTTCTGATTTCAACTATTAATTACTCATTGTGGATGTACCATACGCAAAGCTTTTCTCATAGTGTGTACACCTATTGGCATAATGAACCCCAGATGGGCCAGGAAAACATGCCATATAACATTACTAACATTAAAAAAGTTCATAGCCATTTTTTTGACATATTCTTGCAACTCAAATATCTTTAAGAGAAGAGTGTCAAAAATGATGGGTTTAACAACCTAACATAAGGCAAAGTAGTTTTGTTGGGTTTAGGGTTTAGGATTGAGGGATTAGGGTTTAGGGTTGAGGGATTATGGTTTAAGGTATAGTGTTGAGGGTTGAGGGTTTAGGGTTGACAGATTAGGGTTTAGGGTTGACGGATTAGGGTTTAATGTTGAGAGTTGAGGGTTGAGGATTGAGGGTTTAGGGATAGGGTTGATGGTCAAGGGATTAGGGTTAAAGTAGAGTGTTGAGGGTAGAGGGATTAGGGATAGGGTTTAGTGTTGAAGGTTTAACGATTGAAGGTTGAGGCTTTAGGGCTGAGGGTTAAGGGATTGGGGTTTAAAATATAGTGTTGAGCGTCGAGTGGATAGGTTTTAGGGTTTAATTTTTAAGGGTTAAGGGTTGAGGGATAGGGTTTAGGGTTTAGGGATAAGGGATTAGGGTTTAAGATATAGTGTTGAGGGTTGAGGGTTTAGGAATAGGGATAGCATTTAGGGCTTAGGGATGAGGGATTAAGGTTTAAGGTATAGTGTCTAGAGTTGAGGGTTTATTGATAGTGTTTAGGGTTGAGGGTTGAGGGATTAGGTTTTAGGGTTGATGGATTAGGGTTTAAGGTATAGTGTTGAGGGTTGAGGGTTTAGGGATAGGGTTTAGGGTTGACGGATTAGGGTTTAGGGTTGATGGATTAGGGTTTAGGGTTGACGGATTAGGGTTTAATGTTGAGAGTTGAGGGTTGAGGGATATGGTTGATGGTCAAGGGATTAGGGTTAAAGTAGAGTGTTGAGGGTAGAGGGATTAGGGATAGGGTTTAGGGTTGAAGGTTTAATGATTGAGGGTTGAGGCTTTAGGGCTGAGGGTTAAGGGATTGGGGTTTAAAATATAGTGTTGAGCATCGAGGGTTTATGGATAGGTTTTAGGGTTTAATTTTTAAGGGTTAAGGGTTGAGGGATAGGGTTTAGGGTTTGGGGATAAGGGATTAGGGTTTAAGGTATAGTGTTGTGGGTTGAGGGTTTAGGAATAGGGACAGCATTTAGGGTTTAGGGATGAGGGATTAGGGTTGAGGGTTGAGGGATTAGGGTTTAAGGTATAGTGTCGAGGGTTGAGGGTTTATTGATAGTGTTTAGGGTTGAGGGATTAGGTTTTAGGGTTGAGGGTTTAGGGTTTAGGGTTGATGGATTAGTGTTTAATGTCAAGGTTAGGGTTAGAGTGTCGAGGGTAGAGGGATTAGGGATAGGGTTTAGGGTTGAAGGTTTAAGGATTGAGGGTTGAGGCTTTAGGGATGAGGGTTCAAGGCTTAAGATATAGTGTCAAGTGTTGAGGGTGTAGGGATAGGGTTTAAGTTTTAAGGGTTAAGGGTTGAGGGATAGGGATTAGGGTTTAAGGTATAGTGTTGAGGGTTGATGGTTTAGGGATAGGGTTTAGGTTTGAGCGATTAGGGTTTAGGGTTGATGAATTAGGGTTTAATGTTGAGAGTTGAGGGTTGAGGGTTGAGGTTGAGGGATAGGGTTAATAGTCAGGGGATTAGGGTTAAATAAGAGTGTCAAGGGTAGAGGGATTAGGGATAGGGTTTAGGGTTGAAGATTTAAGGATTTGGGGTTAAGGATTTGGGGATGAGGGTTAAGGGATTAGGGTTTAAGATATAGTGTTGAGTGTCAAGCGTGTAGGGATAGGTTTTAGGGTTCAAGTTTTAAGGGTTAAGGGTTGAGGGATTAGGGTTTGACGTTGAGGGTTGAGTAGATTGAGGTTCGAGGGTTAAGGGTTTCAGGATAAGGTTGAGGGTCGAGGGATTAGAGTTAAAGTAGAGTGTCGAGGGTATAAGGATTAGGGATAGGGTTAGAGGGTTTAGGGATAAGGGATTAGGGTTTAAGCTATAGTATTGATCCCATTGAGGGTCTAGGAATAGGGATAGCATTTAGGGTTTAGGAAGGAGGGATTAGAGTTGAGGGATGATAGATTAGGGTTGAGGGTTGAGGGATTAGGGTTTAGCGATAAGGTTTAGGGTTGAGGGTTGAGGGATTAGGGTTTAAGGTATAGTGTTGAGGGTTTAGGGATAGGGTTTAGGGTTGAGGGATTAGAGTGAAGGGTTGAGGGATTAGGATTTGATGTTAAGGGTTGAGGCTTTAGGGTTTAGGGTTTAGGGATAGGGTTGAGGGTCTAGGGATTAGAGTTAAGGGTTGAGGGATTAGGTTTTGACATTGAGGGTTGAGTACATTGAGGTTCGAGGGTTAAGGGTTTTGTAATAGTGTTGAGGGTCAAGGGATTAGGGTTAAAGTAGAGTGTCGAGGGTATAAGGATTAGGGATAGGGTTGGAGGGTTTAGGGATAAGGGATTAGGGTTTAAGGTATAGTATCAAGCTCGTTGAGGGTTTAGGAATAGGGATACCATTTAGGATTTGGGGATGATGGATTAGAATTGAGGGATGGCAGATTAGGGTTGAGGGTTGAGGGATTAGGGTTTAAGGTATAGTGTTGAGGGTTTAGGGATAGGGTTTAGTGTTGAGGGATTAGATTGAAGGGTTGACGGATTAGGATTTGACGTTGAGGGTTGAAGGTTGAGGGTTTAGGGTTTAGGGTTTAGGGTTTAGGGATAGGGTTGAGGGTTGAGGGATCAGAGTTAAGGGTTGAGGGATTAGGTTTTGACGTTGAGGGTTGAGTACATTGAGGTTTGAGGGTTAAGGGTTTTAGGATAGGGTTGAGGGTCGAGGGATTAGGGTTAAAGTAGAGTGTAAAGGGTATAAGGATTAGGGATAGGGTTGGAGGGTTTAGGGATAAGGGATTAAGGTTTAAGGTATAGTATCAAGCCCATTGAGGGTTTAGAAATAGGGATAGCATTTAGGGTTTAGGGATGATGGATTAGAGTTGAGGGATGACATATTAGGGTTGAGGGTTGAGGGATTAGGGTTTAAGGTATAGTGTTGAGGGTTTAGGGATAGGGTTTAGGGTTGAGGGATTAGAGTGAAGGGTTGAGGGATTAGGATTTGATGTTGAGGGTTGAGGGTTTAGGGATAGGGTTGAGGGTCGAGGGATTAGGGTTTGACATTAAGGGTTGAGTACATTGAAGTTTGAGGGTTAGGGTTTTGGGATAGGGTTGAGGGTCGAGGGATTAGGGTTAAAGTAGAGTGTCAAGGGTATAAGGATTAGGGATAGGGTTGGATGGTTTAGGGATAAGGGATTAGGGTTTAAGGTATAGTTTCGATCCCAGTGAGGGTTTAGGAATAGGGATAGCATTTAGGGTTTAGGGATGAGGGATTAGAGTTGAGGGATGACAGATTAGGGTTGAGGGTTGAGGGATTAGGGTTTAGGGTCGAGGGTTGAGGGATTAGGGTTTAAGGTATAGTGTTGAGGGTTTAGGGATAGGGTTTAGGGTTGAGGGATTAGAGTGAAGGGTTGAGGGATTAGGATTTAATGTTGAGGGTTGAGGCTTTAGGGTTTAGGGTTTAGGGATATGGTTGAGGGTTGAGGGATCAGAGTTAAGGGTTGAGGGATTAGGTTTTGACTTTGAGGGTTGAGTACATTGAGGTTCGAGGGTTAAGGGTTTTGGGATAGGGTTGAGGGTCGAGGGATTAGGGTTAAAGTAGAGTGTCTAGGGTATAAGGATTAGGGATAGGGTTCGAGGGTTTAGGATAAGGGATTAGGTTTTAAGGTATAGTATCGAGCCCATTGAGGGTTTAGGAATAGGGATAGCATTTAGGGTTTAGGGATGATGGATTAGAGTTGAGGGATGACAGATTAGGGTTGAGGGTTGAGGGATTAGGGTTTAGGGATAAGGTTTAGGGTTGAGGGTTAAGGGATTAGGGTTTAAGGTATAGTGTTGAGGGTTTAGGGATAGGGTTTAGGGTTGAGGGATTAGAGTGAAGGGTTGAGGAATTAGGATTTGACATTGAGGGTTGAGGGTTGAGGCTTTAGGGTTTAGGATTTAGTGATAGGGTTGAGGGTTGAGGGATTAGAGTTAAGGGTTGAGGGATTAGATTTTGACATTGAGGGTTGAGTATATTGAGGTTCGAGGGTTAAGGGTTTCGAGATAGGGTTGAGGGTCAAGGGATTAGGGTTAAAGTAGAGTGTTGAGGGTATAAGGATTAGGGATAGGGTTGGAGGGTTTAGGGATAAGGGATTATGGTTTAAGGTATAGTATCGAGCCCATTGAGGGTTTAGGAATAGGGATAGCATTTAGGGTTTAGGGATGATGGATTAGAGTTGAGGGATGATGGATTAGGGTTGAGGGTTGAGGGATTAGGGTTTAGGGATAAGGTTTAGGGTTGAGGGTTGAGTGATTAGGGTTTAAGGTATAGTGTTGAGGGTTTAGGGATAGGGTTTAGGGTTTAGGGTCGAACCATACTTGTCACCCTAACTCCTTTCATTAGTGAATGCCTACGAACTCAGGCTGATGCACTGATGGACACACTCCAACGTCAACCTTGATTTTCTCTATCAGCAACACAGTCACTATTGGCCATACTAGCATTAACATTGTTGATACACCAATACCAATCATCTTCGGTGAGACTCTTGTCATCAGCGGATGTTTATACGCTTGGGCCGATGCACTGATGATCCTTCTCTTCTTTGGTATGACTAATGCTATCGATGGGACTCACTTTAGAGTCATCGTTACACCATTTCCTTCCAATGGATCAGTGTAAGATACCCCTTGTTTCTCTGATCCTTTGATCCTTTGGCGAGATCTCCTTTCACTTTTCCCTGATACGCCTTCAATCGACCTAACACTATTGATCGGTGTAGGTTTCAAAAGCTCCTCCGAGAGGCTTGTTACACTGATGACACTAGAGGTGAGATATAGAACATGAGCTAATGGAACTATAGAACATGAGCTAATGGAACTAGTGGTGAGATATTGTAAAGGTTCTATCGAAGGTGAGATAGGTAAAATATTTATGGATCAATCTATAGCAGGACAAAACATGAGCGTGTTATAACGCACTCACATTTTGTCCTACTATAGAACTGGTAAAAAAGTGTTGACCCCTATGATCCAAGCCCACATGCTCTATTTTCATACTGATTCTACGCGTGCTCTGACAAAAAAGAAGTGCTTTCATGTTGTTGGGAAGTTTACATGCACATTTTACACATTCTACCACCTTTGCATGATCTTTCCACCACCTTTTCTTCTTTGCCAACTTGAGAAAGAGGAAATAACATAGTTTTCACACCAAGTTTGATATATATCTATTCAAGTTTCAATTTTTGTAGTGTTTTTGATTATATAAGGCAGCTAAAATAAGGGGCCGAACCCTTACAAAACATAAAAAAGAAACCCCAGAGGTAACAGAACAAAAGAGCCTCACAACAATCAGAGCATAACCCGCTTAGATAGCATAAATAGCTTATACAATTACCAGTCTAAAGATAGAAAGTTTATGAAAAGCTGAGTATCAGCAGTATGACAGAAACTGGAACTAAGGAGATAGATTCTCCCATCTTTTAGCCATGGATTTAATAAATTCATCTAACTTTTTGAAATTCTCATCCTTGTCAATAGCAACAGTAGCCCCCAGAACCTACAACATAGATAGATTAGATAGAATAGTATGCCTGAGCATGGTGGAGAAAGACTATTCTAGCTTCTCAACACAGCTCCTCAAGACAACAATGTCATTCCTGTAATCAACTTCTTCCTCTGTTTCATTAGTATCTTCCTCCACAAACATCTTTCCCCCTTTGTCAGCATTATCTGCAAAGTCACCAACCACACCACTAGAAGCCTCCATCAGTTTATTCCCATTCTTACCTTCAGCATCTTCAGAAATCTCTAAAACTTCTAGAACCCTAGTCTCATCTCCCTAAGTGGTCTCTTCCGACATAATCTCAGAATAATCTATAAGTTTAGCTTTGGGTGCAGGTTTTCCAGCAATTCTCCCCGACCTCCTAACCCCAGAGGAAAAGCCCTCATTCATATCCTTAGTAGCCAACTTAGATTTACTGCCTGATCCCTCAAGGGTACTACACAAATTTTTAGGGGTCCCCACAGCAAACCCCATAGTTTCCCTTTCCATCTCCCTTATTTTCCTCTTCCTATTCTTCAAACTGCATTTAGAGAGCAGAGTTGGGTAGCTGTCACCATAGGAATCTCTTCATTAGATAAGGAGACCCCTTTAGACTTAGGAGAAACCAGGGAAGGGCATGACTCTTCAGAAATAATAGTATTATTAGGGTTGGTAGACATTTCCTCACTATGAGACTGGATAGGCTTAGGAGGCTCCAGTGCAAGGTGGAAATTATAAAGGTGGAGGATAAGACCCTGGTGTAGGGGAATAGGTTTCTTGGATGATTTTTTAGCTAGTTTTTCTTTAACCCTTAAAACTGAATGCTCAAGGGAAAACAACAAATAAAATGGGAAACTAATATGGGCATTACGTCTAAAATGATTCAGAAGAGGAAGATGATAATTGTAAAACCTAGTAAAGTGCCCCTCAAGAGTGAAGTATTTCATCAGGAGGAAACACACTTCATCCCACGGTTCTGGCAGCTTAGTCCTTTCGAAACCTCCCTGGCAAGGAACAAGTTCTTCACCTTCCCCAAGAAATAACTTCTAGTTAGAATGATCAACCACTTTAGCTTTCCTTTGTAACTTGATCCCCACAGTCGACATGTCGGTCGCCATAGCAATAATTTTTTTAGAAATCTCAAACCCAATTCTCCCCACAAAGACGCGACGATTTTGCCAAGACCTAGCAAATTGCTCAGATAGATTTTCATCGTAGCCATTAAGGTGTTCCAAATAGGGACTGATACTGCCTTTCTTACAGTAGTGTCGAACCACCACATTGTCTTTAAACTCACAGCAGGAAACTGGCTCTGTTCAAATTCTATCTCCACCCATTATAGCCTTCCAAACAAAAGCACAGAATCCCCAATACTAGAAAATCTGAGACTTAGTGTGGAAAGTAAAATTAACCACTTGACAGGGGATTATGATAATAATCCAACTGCATGCATTAATATTAATGAGAGCCACCTGACGCTTATACTTCCCATGCTCAGACATGATTTTTTGGCATTTGCTACAATTAGCAAGTAAGCAACTCACCTTAACACAAGGGAGTAATAAAGAAGATATGACATTGAGCCACAAAGTATAGAAAAAGACATACTTCAAGATACACTTCAGCATCTTCCAACAAGGCTGGCGGAATAACCTGTCCTTCCTAATATGCTGACAAATCAACACGTCATTTCTTTTTGAATTAAGTCCCTTATGTTTTAAGGGATGTTGTTAATTTGGCACCAACAATGCCAATTTGAAATTTGTTGGCCGAGATCAGCTAGAGCATTTGCAACTCCATTTCCCTCTCTATATATATGATATATGTCAACTCTATGCATTCGCTGTAGAAGGATCTGAATGTCCACTATTATATCTTTCAATTTCCAACCACAAGTCGACACATTATTAACAACATCAATAACCAGTTTGGAATAACCTTGAATAACCAATTGCCTGATATCAAGATAAATAGCCAACTTCATCCCCCATAGAAGAGCAGAGGCTTCAGCATAATTATTGATGTGAAAGCCCATCCCACCAGCATAAGCAGCAACTATCCACCCTCTATCATCCCTTATAATCCCACCACCACTAGCTTTACCATCCGCCTTAGAAGCCCCATCAAAATTTAGTTTGAGCCAATGGGGCTTTGGGGGAATCCATTTTGTGTTCAATCTCTTCAACTGTTTAGAATTATCATGAGCCAGAATTTGGTTTAGAAATCTCCAATTAGTCACAATTTGTTCCTCTTCATGAGAAAGAGGTTTTACCATAGTTTTGATGTGAGAATTTGTCACACTTTCCATGAGGATCTTAGAAAAGGAATGAAGAACTTGAGAGGTATCTCTAGTAGAATCCCTAAATATTCTATTGTTACGCTCTTTCCACAAGGTCCAACCAAGATAGGGCAGAGTTTGGTTCCAAAGCTCAACAAGCCATGGATGAGAGAAGAAAAGCACCAATTGGCAATGTCTTCCCTAATATCAGAATTACAAACCCATTGAATGCCAAAGTTCCTTAAGATAAAATTTCAGATTTCCTTGGCAAAATCATAGGGGAGGATTAAATGAGAGATTGTTTCCTCCTTCTCCAAATAGAGAAAGCACCTATTAACCAAAGTGAATCCCCTCCTTTGTAAGTTATCTTGAGTTAGGATTCTATTATGAACATCCGCCCATCAGAACATGTTGATTTTAGGGATAAGTTTATGATTCCAAACTTTCCTCCAAATTTCATTTTTATGCACATCAGGTATTAACAAATGGTAAGCAGTCTTAATAGAAAAATAACCTTTCTTGTCCGGCCACCAATATAGCTCATCTTCCATAGGGAAAAGAGGGATTTTGACCCCCTGAATTAAACTTTGAATAGACCTCATCCTAGGAGTTAGTTCAGGGTGATGAGTACAATAATCCAAGAGGTTTTTCCAACTCCTAATGCCATTATTATTATGAATATAATGACAAACTTTATCCCCAAAAAACTAAGTAGCAATGCCAGCAATAACTCCATAATCTCCTTGATTAACAAGAGCCTTATCATTCATCCAAATATCTTCCTAGAAATTAATAGAATCACCATTCCCCAATTTCCATCTGAGCCCATGCTTGAGCAGACTTCTGGACTTTAGCATTTTGTTCCAAATAACAGATCCCTGAGGGATCCCTTCCTGGTAGAGAAAGCCGAAGTGATTTGTTCCATGGAGATACTTGGCTTGCACAATGTCCACCCACTCTTTATGATTATGGATCAAATTCTAATTTATTTTGGAAAGGAGGGCCTTATTCATATTCCTGACAGATCTAATGTTAAGGCCTCTGTGAGATTTGGGGAGACAAACTTTCTCCCAACTAACCAAAGACATTCTTTGTTTGTCTTCCATCCTTGTCCATAAGAATTTTCTCTGAATCTGTTCCAATTTGTCAGTAACCAGCCTAGGCATTTTGAAAAGGGATAGGAAGAAGTAGGAATACCTTGTAAAGAAGACCTTAAAAGCTGTAATTTGCTTGCATTACTGAGTAATTTCCCCTTCCAACCAACTAGCTTCTTCTGAGTTCTTTCTAGAATTCCATTCCAAAATCCTTGAGACACTTCTTTGACCATAAGAGGGAGGACAAGATAAATAGTAGGAAGATCAGCTTCAGCACAGCCAATAATATTGATGATTTTTCACTCAAGATCAGCCAGAGTGTTAAAGAAATAAATATTGCTCTTTTGGAAGTTTATGTTTTGACTAGAAGCTTTGGCATAGTCATTTAAAATATTCTTCCAACTACAAGCTTCAACTACAGAAGAGATACCAAAGAGGATGGTATCATCCACAAATTGCTACACAGACATAGGAGGAAGGGAGGAAACGGGTTTAATACTCACAATTTATTTAGAAGTAATCTTAGAGTGAACATACCACCCAAGGGCCTCCACCATTAAGATAAACAAGTAAGGTGAGAAAGGATCCCCCTGTCTAATCCCCCTTGAGGAAGAGAAAAAACCCCTAGTGACCCCATTGACCAGAACCAAGAATTTAGCTGTAGAAATAGCCAAACTTTTATCATTAAAACCAAACTTTTTGATGACTTCAAACAGGAATTTCCATGAAACTCTATCATAAGCCTTAGAAATATCTAACTTTAGAACCATGCCAGGAATTCTGCTCTTGTCCATAGAATGGATAGTTTCATGAGTGGAGATCACAGCATCAAGAATTTGATGACCAGGGACAAAGCCTTTTTAAGAAGGGGAAATAATTTTGTCCAAAAAAGGTTGAAATCTCAGGACAATCACTTTAGTGCACAATTTATAGATGGTATTATGCAAGCTAATGGACCTAAAATCATAGAGATGAATAGGCTTCAGCTTTTTTCGAACAAGAGTAATAAAAGTATTATTAATATACTTTAGAAGTTGACCATTTTTGAAAAAATCTGACAGCAGTCGTAACATCAGCACCCACAATATCCCAATATTCCTAAAAAAATATTAGGGGAAATCCATCAGGGTCAGGGGATTCAAAAGGACCCATAGAAAATAAGACAACATGAATCTCCTCCTTAGAAATAGGTTTGAGCATTTCAATGTTGTCTTCTTCAGTTATCAGATAGGGGATCTTATCAACAAACTGGTCCATAACTCTTCCATTCCCATCATTATTAGCTTGCTCCGACAGCAAATTTTGAAAAAATAACACAGCTTGGTCTCCAATCTCATTGTCCTCAGTGATGATATTGCCATTTTCTAGACATAATTTAGAGATGGAGTTAGCCTTCCTATGTTTCATGGTTGAGAGGTGAAAGAAAGCAGTATTCTTGTCACCTTCTTTGAGCAATTGAACCCTAGACTTCTATTTCTAGAAAATCTCTTCTCTGCTGATAAGATTCTTCCAGTCAGAAGTTAGATCACATTCCTCTTGAATAATCTCATCAAAAACATCTCCTTGAGCTAGCAGTTGTTGAAGGTCTGCTAATCTACCAGAGATATTTTTCTTCTGGCTAAAAACATTACCAAAACTATATCTATTCCATCCCTGAACTTCCTATTTAATGTGAAGGAGATTTTTAACCAACCTAAACATAGGAGTAGCTTGAATGGGAATTTGCCACCATTGAGCCACAAGGTTTCTAAAATCTTTATGTTTAATCCACATGGCTTCAAAATGGAAAGGGTTAGGACCCTTCTTACACTGATCCTTCCAATTAAAGAAAATAGGGCTATGATCAGATATGGTTCTAGGAAAAGCCTGCAAACTCATATTGTGATGGTTATCCCAATTGCTAGAAATAAGAAATCTGTCCAATTTAACTTGAATCATCTGATCTCCTCTTCGTCTGTTTAACCAGGTGAACTTCTGGTTCTACAGCTCCACATCTAGCAACCCAAAGGAATTGATAAATTCCCCAAAGTCAAACATGTTGTTAGTATAATCAAGAATACCCCCAGATTTCTTAGAAGGATATAAGCAAGTATTAAAATCACCAGCCAACATCCACCGGGACTGGGGGAATTAGAAAGAGTGTTACATACATCCGCCACAAAGTTTTCCACAGAACTCTAGTGTTTGGGGCATAAATATTAATTAAGGACCAATTTAAAGAAGACAAAGAGAAGTTAACAACCAGAAAGTGCTTACACAAAACAACAAGTGACCCCTAGATTTTAGCATTATTCCACATAGTGACGATCCCTCAAGAGGCTCCCGAAGCTAGGCTAATACAGAAGGCAACCTTAGGCCATATATAATCAGCTATCTTCTTAAAGCTCTCCTCATTCATCTTAACTTCCTAAAGTAACAAAATATCAATCTTATTGTCCAAAACATAGTTTTTCACCTCAAACTGTTTAGTGAGGCTATTGAAGCCTCTCAAATTTTAGGATAGAATTCTCATTTAGAAGGTTTAAGAGATTGGATCTCTAGTGTTTTTTGCTTACCACTGGCAATCTCCTAGGCAATCTCTCTTTGCCTTGTTTCCCTTAGGGTCGGTCTCCCTTGTTTAGAGTCTATTCCAACATCTGCAGACTTTTTAGCCCTACGGTTCTTTTTCTAGTGTTGCAATGTTAATTGTGATTCAATTTTAGGAATTTAACATTATAGATTGGTTAATAGTATTGTTGTTAGTAATTATATTTGAGTGTTATTCAATTTAACATTGAAAAGGAAGCAAGTGGTGAAAAACTTAAATTGTTGAGGAGTTTCATCCAAGAATAAAAAAACACTACATAATTGGGTACTCTCTCCATTTGAATCTTCATTTTTTAGGTATGTCAAATCTTTACATGCATGTTCTTTACATTTTCCTTAATTCTATTTGAATTACTTTATCATGCTTTATCATACATGTTTAAAATAGACACATTCCCAATCAAGAAAGCAGCCTACAATCTCACATGATGCCATGTATATTTTCTACACTTGGGCTCTTTAATACTTATGTGTAATAAATAGACCTTAACATACCATGATGTCAAACTATACAAGAATAAATCCTTACAACATAATAAAAATACAATCCCACTATTATCTTGTATTCATTTCTTAGGAACTAATATTGGTCTCTTTATCATGCTACAGACAAATTCTTCATCATGCCGAGGAAATGATCAAGAATTAAACCAACACAAGAAGAGATAGAAGCTAAGAATGCAAAAAAAGTAGTGGCTATGAGGGAACTTCGTGATAAGAGGAAACTAGACACAATAAATGAAGACATGCCAATTGAAGAGGAACCACAACCATCACAAAGAGATATGGTATTGGCGGCACAAAGAGAACAAATGCAAAAACTTCATGCTACAAGAGATTTGAATACCATAGTTGGAGACACATCGTCTATCGCAAGTCAACATGTAGGGACACCATCTACCACATCTCAAGTTGAGAGTACATCATCACTCACATGTGATGAAGGAGGTATGCCATCGTTCCCACCTCAACCTCAAGGTATGTCGTCTATTCCATCTTCGATCGAAGGTATTCCATCTAGCCCATCTCATTTAAATATTGATGAAATTCCTAATGTTGAGATAAATTTACCTAACTTAACACCACCTAGAATTTTGCATAGAAAGCCAAAGTATTTGATTGATATTGATGAGAATATTTTGCAGCTAATGGAAGGTAAGATTCCAAAATGCACTTGTAGAAGATATGCCCATAAGATTTGGAGATTGTTCTTTGAAAAGTTAAATGAGACTGTATGATGTCAACTATCATTGAATTGATGTGAAGTATAAAGTATAGGTCCATCATGAAGATTCTTGGGTTGAGAACATCAGAGGCTTCAAGTGAAAAATCCATTGTCAAGAATCTAATGAGTGCATATGAGAGTGTGGGTAACACCTCACACACAAAAGATAGTAATGCAACACGGCGTGTGATTACATCGACTAATGAGGAAAGCTTGTCTCATTAGAAAGACGAGTCAAGAATTGAGAATTAATAGGAAAACTTTATCAAGAGCCATTGGAAGACGCCAACGAATTGAGGATACTAATGCCAAATAAATTATGGGCGTTCTTGGGGAGACTACTATGAAAAGATAAACCAATTGTTGAAGCATTGAGATCACTAATTGAAGACTTTTGGAAGAATTACACAAGGGTATCTCTAAATCAAAGGGATGTGGTAAGAAGGAGAATCGATAGTCAGAACCATGAGCCACATCCAAAGCATTTTTTGGATGAGACTCAAATATAGTTTTATGGTAAATTTCTAGAGAAGTATCCTCAAATTAAAATTTGTCAAAGATATTTTGAAATGCTAAAACCTTTCTATGTCAAGATAAATCACACACACACTACTTGTTGTTGTAGATTACATATTGAATTTTCTAACCATTTTGATGTTTATAGGTCTATATGTTTAGATATGCATACTAACAATGTTTTGCAGGGTTGTGCCATATGTGCCCCACCAACATCTTCAAGAGACTTCATATCAAGAATTTTATGTGAAAGAGAGGAAGGTCAAATATTCTACAAGAAATTATGCTTGGATGGCACATGTCATCGTTGCGGTGGCTTGCAACATTTACCAATATGTGAACATATGGAAAGAACACATGCGGTTGGAAATGAACTAGTAGAGTTTGGCAAGTATAAAATAGTGGCATACAATACAAAAGATGGTAAAGAAGCAAAAAGGTGTGAATTGGTTATTGAAAATATTCCAGTGTATCAGTTTGTGCCTATATTTCGTGACAGCATAGTGTATGAGTATGCAAGACATGCCCATAGAGCTCGATGGTTGGACTTGCAATTCAAGTTATGCAAGGACACATTTCTGGTTGGAAGCATTATTTCAATCATCAACTTTGTAGAGAACTACAGTCTACAGCCATAGCGTGAGGTCTAATCACAATATTACAACTCCAAACAGGTTTCTATATTTGTGCACATCACATTGATTCATGCGAATGATAGTACAGAGGATGATAGAAAGATCATAAGGGAGTATAATTTCTATATTAGTGATCATTGCACGCATTCTATGGAGTTCATGCAAGGTTGCTTTTAGGTGTTCTACAATGATTTGGCTAGAAGGGGCATATCATTCAGTCAGCATATCATATGCTTAGATAACTATGCGTCACAATTCAAGAACTCACAGAATTTATATTGGCCGAGTAGGAGGCATAATTTTATAGGTATTTAGCATATGTGAAATTTTTGTGAGGCTGGGCATGGAAAGGGGGAGCATGATGGTGCAGGAGCATGTATCAAAAGAGCCATAGCATGAGAATAGTTAAAGTATAAAAACAATGCAAAGTTGACAGATGCAAAATTGATTGTCGAGTGGTGTAATACTTCCATGGGTCTAGGTAAGGAAGGTAAGTCTTCAGTTCATAGATTTTTTTGGTTGATAGATGATACTAACATTGCACCATATGAGGACTATTGTACATTGACAAGATCAAATGAGATGCACTCTTTCAGAAGCTCAATTGTAGGTTCATGGAGTATCCATACATGAAAGATGCCATGCTTTTGTTCTTCCTGTACAATTCAAGTATGGGATGAGTGCGAGTCAAAGGAGTGGGTTGACGAATGGCAATTAAGTTATCTTAGCCCACTTGACACGTATCAACCCCCGATGGCACTAGAACTAATACAGATGGAATCATCAGTTGACTTTGACCACATATCAGATTTAGTTCAACTAGGTAATATAGGGCACGTATATGCATTTAATTTCATCTAGTTCAACTAGGTAATGTCATCTTACTTTGTAGTGTTTTTGTAATGTTGACTAATTTCATCTAATTTGCTACACATATCAATGTAGGGCACGTATATGCAGTTATTGTAGATGAAGATAATGAAGAGGGAATAGATTATTACTTATGTCATTGTGTTGAGGCCAAAAAGAAATTGGAGGCCCCTGTTACAGATGGAGAAAATATCGAATATCCTATAGGCTCAGTGGTTATTACTGGAACATGGCTTAGAAGGTACCCACATAAGAGTGTTAATGTTTAGTAGTTTTAGGACTTTGACATGCATCAGAAGATTCTTCATTATTCAAACCTTGTCCTGGCATCCAATGTTTATTTGATAAAGTATCAGGGTAGACCTTTGAACAAAATCTTGTGGAAGGTGCGTGAATCTGACCATGAAGCAATACTTGACACAATAAAGATTAGAGAAGACCTGGATGGTTCATTGGATTAATTTGTAAGTATTCACATTGATTTTTTAAAGTCATGTTAAATTGAGTTGTAAGTATGCACATTAATTTGTAAGGTTTGTCTATTTTTTATTTCTTGTTGCATTTTTACACATATACACATTTTTACATCATCATGTTATGCATTTTTGGTGTCTTACTCCTGATGAGACCAAACTGACTATTCCAACAAGTCTGGATGGGTATAGTTATGTTAGGTATGGTCCTATTTTTTACCCAAACATGTCAAAACAATTCGAGCTACATTGTACCGGCGATATTCCTAAAGAGTCCAAAGTGCAAAAAGGAAGCTATCTTTGATGAGATATTACTCAAAAATTATGTCACTTAGAAACATTCTGTCTAAGGAAACATGATCACATAGAGTGTCTCTACAATAACCTCTCTCATTTTTTTATATCTCTAAGGCATTTGCCCATGGTGAAAAGTTTTCTGCTGCCTAAAAATTGTCAAAAGGAGCAAGTGTAAAGTTGCAAAGGGGTGTAACTTTCATCCTGCTCCTGATGTAACCAAACTGACTATTCCAACACATCTGGATGGGTACATTTATGCTAGGCATGGTCCTATTTTTCACCCAAACATGTCAAAACAGTCCGAGCTACATTGTACCGACGATATCCCTGAAGAGTCCAAAGTGCAAAAAGACAGCAATCTTTGACGAGATGTTACTCAAAAACTATGTCACATAAAAATATTATGTCTAAGGCAACACGATTACATAGATTGGCTCTACAATAACCTCTCTCATCTTTTTATATGTCTAAGGCATTTGCCCGTGGTGAAAGGTTTTCTGTTGCCTCAAAAATCGTCAGAAGGAGTCAGTGTAAAGTTGCAAAGGGGTGTAACTTTCATCCTGCTCCTGATGTGACCAAACTGACTATTCTAAAGCATCTGGATGGGTACATTTACGCTAGGCATGGTCATATTTTTCACCCAAACATGTCGAAACAGTCCGAGCTACATTGTACCGATGATATCCTTGAAGAGTCTAAAGTGCAAAAAGGTAGCAATCTTTGACGAGATGTTAGTCAAAAATTGTGTCACTTAGAAATATTCTATCTAAAGAAACATGATCACATAGAGTGCCTTGACAATAACCTCTCTCAATTTTTTATATCTCTAAGGCATTTGCCCGTGGTGAAAGGTTTTCTGCTGCCCCAAAAATTGTTAGGAGGCAATGTAAAGTTGCAAAGAGGTGTAACTTTTATTCTGCTCCTGATGTGACCAAACTGACTATTCCAACATGTCTGAATGGGTACATTTACGCTAGGCATGGTCTTATTTTTCACCCAAACATGTTGAAATAGTCTAAGCTACATTGTACAGTCGATATCCCTGAAGAGTCCAAAGTGCAAAAAGGCAACAATCTTTGATGAGATGTTACTCAAAAATTATGTCACTTAAAAACATTCCATCTAAGTCAACACGATCACATAGAGTGCCTCTACAATAACCTCTCTCAGTTTTTTATATCTCTGAGGCATTTGCCCGTGGTGAAAGGTTTTCTGCTGCCCCAAAAATCGTCAGAAGGAGGCAATGTAAAGTTGCAAAGGGGTGTAACTTTTGTCCTACTCTCGATGTGACCAAACTGACTATACCAACACATTTGGATGGGTACATTTATGCTAGGTATGGTCCTAACTTTTACCCAAACATGTCAAAACAATCCGAGCTACATTGTATCGACGATATCCTTGAGGAGTCCAAAGTGCAAAAAAGCAGCAATCTTTGATGAGATGTTACTCAAAAATTGTGTCACTTAGAAACATTTCATATGAGGCAATGCAATCATGTAGAGTACCTCTACAATGACCTCTCTCATTTTTTTATATCTCTGAGGCATTTGCTCGTGGTGAAAGGTTTTCTGCTGCCCCAAAAATCATCAGAAGTAGGTAGTGTAAAGTTGCAAAGGGGTGTAACTTTCATCTTGCTCCTAATGCGACCAAGTTGACTATTCCAACACATCTGGATGGGTATATTTATACTAGGCATGGTCTTGTTTTTCACCCAAACATGTCAAAATAGTCCGAGCTACATTGTACCGACGATATCCCTTAAGAGTCCAAAGTGCAAAAAGACAACAATCTTTGACAAGATGTTACTTAAAACATGTGTCACTTAAAAATATTCCATCTAGGGAAACACAATCATGTAGAGTGCCTCTACAATAACCTCTCTCAATTTTTTATATCTCTGAGGCATTTGCCCATGGTGAAAGGTTTTCTGCTACCCCAAAAATTGTCAGAAGGAGGCAGTGTAAAGTTGCAAAGCGGTGTAACTTTCATCCTGCTCCTGATGCGGCCAAACTGACTATTCCAACATGTCCGGATGGGTACATTTACATTAGGCATGGTCTTGTTTTTCACCCAAACATGTCAAAATAGTCTGAGCTACATTGTACCGACAATATCCCTGAAGAATCCAAAGTGCAAAAAGGCAGCAATCTTTGACCAGATGTTACTTGAAAATTGTGTCACTTAGAAACATTCTGTCTAAGGCAATGCAATCATGTAGAGTGCCTCTACAATAAACTGTCTCAGTTTTTTATATCTCTGAAGCATTTTCCCGTGGTGAAAGGTTTTCTGCTGCCCCAAAAATTGTTAGGAGGCAATGTAAAGTTGCAAAGGGGTGTAACTTTCATCCTACTCCTGATGCGACCAAACTAACTATTCCAATGCGTTCAGATGGGTACATTTATGCTAGGCATGGTCCTATTTTTCACCCAAACATGTCAAAACAATCTGAGCTACATTGTACCGACGATATCCCTGAAGAGTTCAAAGTGTAAAAAGGCAGCAATCTTTGATGAGATGTTACTCAAAAATTGTGTCACTTAGAAACATTCCATCTAAGGCAATGCAATCATGTAGAGTGCCTCTACAATAACCTCTCTCAATTTTTTATATCTCTGAGGTGTTTGCCCGTGGTGAAAGGTTTTCTTCTGCCCCAAAAATCATCAGAAGGAGGCAGTGTAAAGTTGCATAGGGGTGTAACTTTCATCCTGTTCCTGATGTGACCAAACTGACTATTCCAACGCATCTAGATGGGTAGATTAACATTAGGCATGGTCTTGTTTTTCACCCAAATATGACAAAATAGTCTGAGCTACATTGTACCAATGATATCCCTAAAGAGTTCAAAGTGCAAAAAGACAACAATCTTTGACGAGATGTTACTTGAAAATTGTGTCACTTAGAAACATTCCGTCTAAGGCAACGCGATCACATAGATTGCTTCTACAATAACCTCTCTTAGTTTTTTATATCTCTGAGGTGTTTGCCTATGGTGAAAGGTTTTTTGCCACCCCAAAAATCGTCAGTAGGCAGTGTAAAGTTGCAAAGCATTGCTAAGAAATCCTCAATACTCAAACACTCCAATGAACTGAAGCAACTTCTTCTTAGGCGCAAATGTAAGGGTACACAAGAGGAAAATGGCACCTAGATGACTTAGTGCATTTCTATGACTTCATTCACATGTTTAAATGTTTGAGAAACTCTCCTTTACTAAGCGCTTGTCCTCAAGTCAATGTTAAGCTTTATACCTCCTAGGTGCTCAATTAGGTGATGTCATTAGACACAACTTACGGTTAGGCACCAATGTAGCTTCTTCAATCCATCACACTTCTAGGCGCTCAAATTTGAGGTCTTGGACTTATATCTTATTCCTAGGCACAATTGGATGATCTTCCTAGATCTAGGCGCTCATGATGGTGGGAAATTACATGAAGGGGCGCCTAAGTCCAATCTGACTTTGTATTTGATATTTTATGACTCCAATTGACTAGGAATGGCTCAATTTCGAAAGTGTTGACTCAATAATGTAAATTTAATGTCTTTTCCTCCTAGGCGCCAATTAATGAGTTCACTAGATGCAATTTCTCCTTAGGTGCCAAATCTAGATAGTAGAGACAAGAGGAGGTGCCTAGCATCAATTTAGGATCTATTCATTATTTATAAGACCTTGAATGATTAAACATGCTTGAAGTAAGCCTTTCTCTCTTGGAACTTACTCAATGATATAGATTTGTGATACTTTATCTAAGGTGCCAATCTAGATCTATATGGAGGTGAAAGAGCACCCAACATCATGAAGCTTTATACTTGGCATTTTTTATGCTTTAAATAATTATGGAGGTCTTAGGATGACTTTTCCCCTCTAGGTACCTACTCTTAGATGTCCTTGGATGCAATTTCAATCTAGGCACTCATGGAGGTATTGAATGACAAGCAAAGGCACCTTAGCTTACTTAGCACATTTCTTTGGATTTTGATGATCTTAACTCTTAAATGCCATCTAGTCTCATGCTCTTAAGCTCTCCTTGTAGAAGGTGCCATATTGAATGGATTTAAACTCTCTTGTTATGCTTAGGCACCAATTCAAGGTCATTCTAAAGGCAAAGAGCGCCTAGAAGCCATTTGACTTAGCTTTTAACATTTCAACAAGTTTAAGCAATTAGAGAGATCTCATCAAGGAGTCCACTCAAAGGATTGTTTCATTTCAACTCTTCCTAGGCACCAATGTGTGATTAGATGACAAGGAAAGTGCGCCTAAACTCCAAACATTCAATCAATCTTCATATACATACTTCTCTCCTTCAAGGCACTCAAAGTGGTTAACTCATTCTTCAATTCCTTATTCTAGTTGGTTCTAAGACCTTTAGGTGTTATCATTCACCAATTCAAACCTTCAAACACTTTTAAGGTGCTCAAAGGGTAAGTGCAAGAAGATGGGGGGCCAAAAAGGAGTCTTAAGTGGCCACTTTTTTTCTGAAATCAGGAAATACTGGCCTTGGATGAGAAATTGAGCATAGTTACACTTAAAATTTGGAGATGCAACCAAAACAATGTTCATAGTGCTCCGAGTCTACTTTCTAAACTACTATTTTGTTTTGAAAATGGCATAGATTAATGGGTTAAAAAGAGGGAGCCACAGAAATTGGTGTTGTTTCTGTCAAAAAAACATAACATAGCATGTTTTGTGGCTCCCTCAAAAGGTCAACTTTTTTTTGGTATTTTTAAAATTGCTTTAGTGAGAAATTAGCTAATAGCATGTAGTTTATGCCCGATTTTTCTAATAATTTTTTGATGAATATTTGATTTTTTACTAATTTTTAAAGTGGACACATCCTAAAAAACTGAATTTTGGCCGTGCTACCCCTATAAATTTTGAAAACTAATTCAAAATCATTTTTTTATTTTTTTCATATTTGTAGAATGGAGTCTAGTTTCTAAATATGTAATTTTTTTAAAATTTGAATGAATAGTTATTTTACAATGAAAAAAAGACCAAACAGTGGTTTTTGCCTAAAAACGGACACACAAACAAAAGAAATTAAAGATGAAAGGCTTAACATTGTTAAAATGTGAAAAAAATCACATCGTCAAATAGCTAAGAGAAAGCCTAACATTACCCATGTGTTTTATTTGTTCAACCTTGAAACACGTGCAAATCTGAGGGTTAGCACGAATGAAATTATGTGAAATTTTGAAGAATATAGAAAAACACGTTTGTGACTGTTCATAAGGCACTCCAAGCCTTTGGGTTGGAAATCCAAAGCAAATCCCAAGCCCAAGGCTTGGGATTCCCAAAGCAAGAAATAACGCGAGCGCGTTATAATGCTCTCACGTTATAACGCGCTCGCGTTATGTTTTGCCTTGCATTTTTCTTTCCTGCAAGTCTATCTTTTGTCATGTTTGACATAACATGAGCGCGTTATAACGCGCTTGTGTTATGGCCCACTCAAATTTTTTTACATTCAAGGCTATTAATCATGAGGGTTAATGGATAAGGGATAGAGTTGGAGGGTTTAGGGAAAAGAGATTAGCGTTTAAGGTATAGTATCGAGCCCGTTGAGGGTCTAGGAATAGGGATAGCATTTAAGGGTTAGGGATGAGGGATGACAGATTACGATTTAGGGTTTAGGGATAGAGTTGAGGGTCGAGGGATCAAAGTTAAGGGTTGAGGGATTAGGGTTTGACATTGAGGGTTGAGGGTTGAGGTTCAAGGGTCAAGGGTTTAGGGATAGGGTTTAGGGTCGAGGGATTAGGGTTAAAGTAGAGTGTGGAGGGTGTAAGGATTAGGGATAGGGTTGGAGGGTTTAGGGATAAGGGATTAGGGTTTAAGGTATAGTATCGAGTCTATTGAGGGTTTAGGAATAGGGATAGCATTTAGGGATTAGGGATGAGGGATTATAGTTGAGGGATGATGGATTAGGGTTGAGGGTTGAGGGATTAGGGTTTAGGGATAAGGTTTAGGGTTGAGGGTTGAGGGATTAGGGTTTAAGGTATAGTGTTGAGGGTTGAGGGTTGAGGGTTTAGGATTAGGGTTTAGGGTTGACGGATTAGCATTTAATGTCAAGGTTAGGGTTAGAGTGTCGAGGGTAGAGGGATTAGGGATAGGGTTTAGGGTTGAAGGTTTAAGGATTGAGGGTTGAGGCTTTAGGGATGAGGGTTTAAGGCTTAAGATATAGTGTCAAGTGTTGAGGGTGTAGGGATAGGGTTTAAGTTTTAAGGGTTAAGGGTTGAGGGATAGGGATTAGGGTTTAAGGTATAGTGTTGAGGGTCGAGGGATCAGAGTTAAGGGTTGAGGAATTAGGGTTTGACGTTGAGGGTTGAGGGTTGAGGTTCGAGGGTCAAGGGTTTAGGGATAGGGTTGAGGATCGAGGAATTAGGGTTAAAGTAGAGTGTGGAGGGTATAAGGATTAGGGATAGGGTTTGAGGGTTTAGGGATAAGGGATTAGGGTTTAAGGTATAGTATTGATTCTGTTGAGAATGTAGGAATAGGGATAGCATTTAGGGTTTAGGGTTTAGGGATGAGGGATTAGAGTTGAGGGATGACGGATTAGGGTTGAGGGTTGAGGGATTAGGGTTTAGGGATAAGCTTTTAGGTTGAGGGCTGAGGGATTAGGGTTTAAGGTATAGTGTTGAGGGTTTAGGGATAGGGTTTAGGGTTGAGGGATTAGGATTTGATGTTGAGGGTTGAGGGTTTATGGTTTAGGGTTAGGGTTGAGAGATGAGGGATCAGAGCTAAGGGTTGAGGGAATAGGGTTTGACGTCGAGGGTTGAGGGTTGAGGTTCGAGGGGCAAGGGTTTAGGGATAGGGTTGAGGTTGAAGGGATTAGGGTTAAAGTAGAGTGTGGAGGGTGTAAGGATTAGGGATAGGGTTGGAGGGTTTAGGGATAAGGGATTAGAGTTTAAGGTATAGTATCAAGTTTGTTGAGGGTTTATGAATAGGGATAGCATTTAGGGTTTAGGGATGAGGGATTAGAGTTGAGGGATAAGGGCTTAGGGTTGAGGGTTGAGGGATTAGGGTTTAAGGATAAGGTTTAGGGTTGAGGGTTGAGGGATTAGGGTTTAAGGTATAGTGTTGAGGGTTGATGGTTTAGGGATAGGGTTTAGGTTTGAGCGATTAGGGTTTAGGGTTGATGAATTAGGGTTTAATGTTGAGAGTTGAGGGTTGAGGGTTGAGGGTTGAGGTTGAGGGATAGGGTTAATGGTCAAGGGATTAGGGTTAAATAAGAGTATCGAGGGTAGAGGGATTAGGGTTTAAGGTATAGTATCGAGCCTGTTGAGGGTCTAGGAATAGGGATAGCTTTTAGGATTTAGGAATGAGGGATTAGAGTTGAGGGATGACGGATGACAGATTAGGGTTGAGGGTTGAGGCATTAGGGACAAGGTTTAGGGTTAGGGTTGAGGGATTAGGGTTTAAGGTATAGTGTTGAGGGTTTAGGGATAGGGTTTAGGGTTGAGGGATTAGAATTTGACGTTGAGGGTTTAGGGTTTAGGGTTAGGGTTGAAGGTCGAGGGATCAGAGTTAAGGGTTGAGGGATTAGGGTTTGATGTTGAGGGTTGAGGGTTGAGGTTCGAGGGTCAAGGGTTTAGGGATAGGATTGAGGGTCTAGGAATTAGGGTAAGAGTTGAGTGTGGAGGGTATAAGGATTAGGGATAGGGTTGGAGGGTTTAGGGATAAGGGATTAGAGTTTAAGGTATAGTATCGAGTCTGTTGAGGGTTTAGGAATAGGGATAGCATTTAGGGTTTAGGGATGAGGGATTAGAGTTGAGGGATGATGGATTAGGGTTGAGGGTTGAGGGATTAGGGTTTAGGGATAAGGTTTAGGGTTAAGGGTTGAGGGATTAGGGTTTAAGGTATAGTGTTGAGGGTTGATGGTTTAGGGATAGGGTTTAGGTTTGAGGGATTAGGGTTTAGGGTTGATGAATTAGGGTTTAATGTTGAGAGTTGAGGGTTGAGGGTTGAGGGTTGAGGTTGAGGGATAGGGTTAATGGTCAAGGGATTAGGGTTAAATAAGAGTGTCGAGGGTAGAGGGATTAGGGTTTAAGGTATAGTATCGAGCCTGTTGAGGGTCTAGGAATAGGGATAGCGTTTAGGGTTTAGGAATGAGGGATTAGAGTTGAGGGATGACAGATGACAGATTAGGGTTGAGGGTTGAGGGATTAGGGTTTAGGGACAAGGTTTAGGGTTAGGGTTGAGGGATTAGGGTTTAAGGTATGGTGTTGAGGGTTTAGGGATAGGGTTTAGGGTTGAGGGATTAGAGTGAAGGGTTGAAGGATTAGAATTTGACGTTGAGGGTTTAGGGTTTAGGATTAGGGTTGAAGGTCGAGGGATCAGAGTTAAGGGTTGAGGGATTAGGGTTTGATGTTGAGGGTTAAGGGTTGAGGTTCGAGGGTCAAGGGTTTAGGGATAGGGTTGAGGTTGAAGGGATTAGGGTTAAAGTAGAGTGTGGAGGGTGTAAGGATTAGGGATAGGGTTGGAGGGTTTAGGGATAAGGGATTAGAGTTTAAGGTATAGTATCAAGTTTGTTGAGGGTTTAGGAATAGGGATAGCATTTAGGGTTTCGGGATGAGGGATTAGAGTTGACGGATGAGGGATTAGGGTTGAGGGTTGAGGGATTAGGGTTTAGGGATAAGGTTTAGGGTTGAGGGTTGAGGGATTAGGGTTTAAGGTATAGTGTTGAGGGTTGATGGTTTAGGGATAGGGTTTAGGTTTGAGGATTAGGGTTTAGGGTTGATGAATTAGGGTTTAATGTTGAGAGTTGAGGGTTCAGGGTTGAGGGTTGAGGTTGAGGGATAGGGTTAATGGTCAAGGGATTAGGGTTAAATAAGAGTGTCGAGGGTAGAGGGATTATGGTTTAAGGTATAGTATCGAGCCTGTTGAGGGTCTAGGAATAGGGATAGCGTTTAGGATTTAGGAATGAGGGATTAGAGTTAAGGGATGACGGATGACAGATTAGGGTTGAGGGTTGAGGCATTAGGGTTTAAGGTATAGTGTTGAGGGTTTAGGGATAGGGTTTAGGGTTGAGGGATTAGAGTGAAGGGTTGAGGGATTAGAATTTGACGTTGAGGGTTTAGGGTTTAGGGTTAGGGTTGAAGATCGAGGGATCAGAGTTAAGGGTTGAGGGTTGAGGTTCGAGGGTCAAGGGTTTAGGGATAGGGTTGAGGGTCGAGGAATTAGGGTTAAAGTTGAGTGTGGAGGGTATAAGGATTAGGGATAGGGTTGGAGGGTTTAGGGATAAGGGATTAGAGTTTAAGGTATAGTATTGAGTCTGTTGAGGGTTTAGGAACAGGGATAGTATTTAGGGTTTAGGGATGAGGGATTAGAGTTGAGGGATGATGGATTAGGGTTGAGGGTTGAGGGATTAGGGTTTAGGGATAAGGTTTAGGGTTGAGGGTTGAGGGATTAAGGTTTAAGGTATAGTGTTGAGGGTTGATGGTTTAGGGATAGGGTTTAGGTTTGAGGGATTAGGGTTTAGGGTTGATGAATTAGGGTTTAATGTTGAGAGTTGAGGGTTGAGGGTTGAGGGTTGAGGTTGAGGGATAGGGTTAATGGTCAAGGGATTAGGGTTAAATAAGAGTTTCAAGGGTAGAGGGATTAGGGTTTAAGGTATAGTATTGAGCCTGTTGAGGGTCTAGGAATAGGGATAGCGTTTAGGGTTTAGGAATGAGGGATTAGAGTTGAGGGATGACGGATGATAGATTAGGGTTGAGGGTTGAGGGATTAGGGTTTAGGGACAAGGTTTAGGGTTAGGGTTGAGGGATTAGGGTTTAAGGTATAGTGTTGAGGGTTTAGGGATAGGGTTTAGGGTTGAGGGATTAGAGTGAAGGGTTGAGGGATTAGAATTTGATGTTGAGGGTTTAGGGTTTAGGATTAGGGTTGAAGGTCAAGGGATCAAAGTTAAGGGTTGAGGGATTAGGATTTAAGGTATAGTATCGATTCTGTTGAGGGTGTAGGAATAGGGATAGCATTTAGGGTTTAGGGATGAGGGATTAGAGTTGAGGGATGATGGATTAGGGTTGAGGGTTGAGGGATTAGGGTTTAGGGATAAGGTTTAGGGTTGAGGGCTAAGGGATTAGGGTTTAAGGTATAGTGTTGAGGGTTTAGGGATAGGGTTTAGGGTTGAAGGATTAGAGTGAAGGGTTGAGGGATTAGGATTTGATGTTGAGGGTTGAGGGTTTAGGGTTAGGGTTGAGAGATGAGGGATCAGAGTTAAGGGTTGAGGGATTAGGGTTTGACATCGAGGGTTGAGGGTTGAGGTTTGAGGGTCAAGGGTTTAGGGATAGGGTTGAGGTTGAAGGGATTAGGGTTTAAGGTATAGTGTTGAGGGTTGATGGATCAGAGTTAAGGTTTGAGGGATTAGGGTTGAGGGTTGTAAAGATTAGGGATAGGGTTGGAGGGTTTAGGGATAAGGGATTAGAGTTTAAGGTATAGTATCGAGTCTGTTAAGGGTGTAGGATTAGGGATAGCATTTAGGGTTTAGGGATGAGGGATTAGAGTTGAGGGATGATGGATTAGGGTTGAGGGATTAGGATTTGACGTTGAGGGATGACGGATTAGGGTTGAGGGATTAGGATTTGACGTTGAGGGTTTAGGGATAGGGTTGAGGGTTGAGGGATTAGGATTTGACATTGAGGGTTTAGGGATAGGGTTGAGGGATTAGGATTTGACGTTGAGGGTTGAGGGGTTAGGATTTGACATTGAGGGTTGAGGGTCGAGGGATCAGAGTTAAGGGTTTAGGGATTAGGGTTTGACGTTGAGGGTTGAGGGCATTTTCTATCACGAACTTGATTATGAGGGCTTGCCCCTTCATTGTTATGCCTATCATATGGCGGAGCATCTGGCAAGCCCTTGCAATAAAAATATGTGATCAATGCAAAGGATGTGATGAATGTATAGCAGGATAAAACGTGAGCACGTTATAGTGCAAGCGGGTTATAACGCGCTCGCATTATAACATGCTCACATTTTGTATTTCTATTGAAACGGTAAAAAAGTGGTTACCCCCGTGATCCAAGCCCGCATGCTCTATTTTCTTACTGATTCTGCGTGTGCTCCGACAAAAAAGAAGTGCTTTCATGCTATTGGGAAGTTCACATGCACATTTGACACATTGTACCACCTTTGCATGATCTTTCCACCACCTTTTCTGCTTTGCCAACTTGAGAAGGAGGAAATAACATAGTTTTCACACCAAGTTTGATATATATCTATTCAAGTTTCAATTTTTGTAGTGTTGCAATGTTAATTGTGATTCAATTTTAAGAATTTAACATTGAAAAGGAAGCAAGTGGTGAAAAACTCAAATTGTTGAGGAGTTTGATGCAAGAAGATAAAAACACTACATAATTGGGTACTGTCTCCATTCAAATCTTCATTATTTAGGTATGTCAAGTCTTTACATGCATGTTCTTTACATTTTCCTTATTTCGGATTGAATTGCTTTATCATGCTTTATCATACATGTTTAAAATAGACACATTCCCAATCAAGAAAGCAACCTACAATCTCACATGATGCCATGTATATTTTCTACACTTGGGCTCTTTAATAATTATGTGTAATAAACAAACCTTAGTTCATACCATGATGTCAAACTATACAAGAATAAATCCTTACAACATAAAAAAAATACAATCCCACTATTATCATGTATTCATTTCTTAGGAACTAATATTGGTCTCTTTATCATGCTACAGACAAATTCTCCGTCATGCTGAGGAAACGATCAAGAATTAAACCAACACAGGAAGAGATAGAAGCTAAGAATGCAAAGAAAGCAATGGCTATGAGGGAACTTCATGAGAAGAGGAAATTGGACACGATAAATGAAGACATAACAATTGAAGAGGAACCACAACCATCACAAAGAGATATGGTATTGGCGGCACAAAGAGAACGAATGCAAAAACTTCGTGGTATGAGAGATTTGAATACCATAGTTCGAGACACATCCTTTACCACAAGTCAACATGTAGGGACACCATCTACCACATCTCAAGTTGAGAGTACATCATCAGTCACATGTGATGAAGGAGGTACGCCATCGTTCCCACCTTAACTTCAAGGTATGTCATCTATTCCATCTTTGATCGAAGGTATGCCATCTAACCCATCTCATTTAAATATTGATGAAATTCCTAATGTTGAGATGAATTTACCTAACTTGACACCACCTAGAATTTTGCATAGAAAGACAAAGTATTTGATTGATATTGATGAGAATATTTTGCAGCCAATGGAAGGTAAGATTCCAAAACGCACTTGTAGAAGATATGCTAATAAGATTTGGAGATTGTTCTTTGAAAAGTTAAATGAGACTGCAAGATGTCACCTATTCGTTGACATGATGCGAAATATAAAGTATAGGTCTATCATGAAGATTCTTGGGTTGAGAACATCAGAGGCTTCAAGTGAAAAATCTATTGTCAAGAATCTAATGAGTGCGTATGAGAGTGTGGGTAACACCTCACACACAAAAGATAGTAATGCAACACGGTGTGTGATTACATCGACTATAGTAAGTAGTCAAATGAGGAAAGCTTGTCTCATTAGAAAGACAAGTCAAGAATTGAGAATTAATAGGAAAACTTTATCAAGAGCCGTTGGAAGACGCCAAAGAATTGAGGACACTAATGCCAATGAATTATGGGCGTTCTCGGGGAGACTACCATGAAAAGATAAACCAATTGTTGAAGCATTGAGATCACTAATTGAAGACTTTTGGAAGAATTACACAAGGGTATCTCCGAATCAAAGGGATGTGTAAAGAAGGAGAATCGGTAGTCAGAACCACGAGCCACATCTAAAGCATTTTTTGGATGAGACTCAAACACAGTTTTATGGTAAATTTCTAGAGAAGTATCCTCAAATTAAAATTTGTCAAAGATATTTTGAAATGCTAAAACCTTTCTATGTTAAGATAAATCACACACGCACTACTTGTTGTTGTAGATTACATATTGAATTTTCTAACCATTTTGATTCTTATAGGTCTATATGTTTAGATATGTATACTAACAATGATTTGTAGGGTTGTGCCATATGTGCCCCACCAACATCTTCAAGAGACTTCATATCAAGAATTTTATGTGAAAGAGAGGAAGGTCAAATATTCTACAAGAAATTATGCTTGGATGGTACATGTCATCGTTGCAGTGGCTTGCAACATTTGCCAATATATGAACATATGGAAATAACACATGCGGTTGGAAACGAACTAGTAGAGTTTGGCAAGTATAAAACAGTGGCATACAATACAAAAGATGGTAAAGAAGCAAAGAGGTGAATTAGTTATTGAAAAGATTCCAGTGTATCAGTTTATGCCTATATTTCGTGACAACATAGTGTACGAGTATGCAAGACATGCCCATAGAGCTCAATGGTTGGACTTGTAATTCAAGTTATGCAAGGACACATTTCCGGTTGGTAGCATTGTTTCAGTCGTCGACTTTGTAGAGAACTATAGTCTACAGCCACAGCGTGAGGTGCAATCACAATATTACAACTCCACATAGGTTTCTATATTTGTGCACATCGCATTCATTCATGCGAATGATAGTACAGAGGATGACAAAAAGATCATAAGGGAGTATAATTTCTATATTAGTGATGATCGCATGCATTCTATGGAGTTTGTGCAAGGTTGCTTTCAGGTGTTCTACAATGATTTGGCTAGAAGGGGCATATCGTTCAGTCAGCATATCATATGGTCAGATAATTGTGCATCACAATTCAAGAACTCGTGGAATTTCTATTGGCTGAGTAAGAGGCATAATTTTATAGGTATTCAACATATGTGGAACTTTTGTGAGGTTGGGCATGGAAAGGGGGAGCATGATGGTGCAGGAGCATGTATCAAAAGAGCCATAGCACGAGAAGAGTTAAAGTATAAAGACAATGCAAAGTTGACAGATGCAAAATCGATTGTCGAGTGGTGTAATGCTTCCATGGGTCCAGGTAATGAAGGTAAGTCTTTAGTTCGTAGATTTTTTTGGTTGATAGATGATACTAACATTGCACCATATGAGGATTGTTGTACACTGACAGGATCAAATGAGATGCACTCTTTCAGAAGCTCAATTGCAGGTTCATGGAGTATCCATACACGAAAGATGTCATGCTTTTGTTCTTCCTGTACAATTCAAGTCTAGGATGAGTGCGAGTCAAATGAGTGGGTTGACAAATGGCAGTTAAGTTATCTTAGCCCACTCGACACGTATCGACCCCCGACGGCACTGGAACTAACATAGATGGAATCGTCAGTTGACTTTGACCACATATCAGATTTAGTTCAACCAGGTAATATAGGGCACATATATGCATCTAATTTCATCTAGTTCAACCAGGTAATGTCATCTTAGTTTGTAGTGTTTTTGTAATGTTGACTAATTTCATCTAATTTGCTACACATATTAATGTAGGGCACGTATATGCAGTTATTGCAGATGAAGATAATGAAGAGGGAACAGATTATTACTTATGTCATTGTGTTGAGGCCAAAAAGAAATTGGAGGCCCCTGTTACAGATGGAGAAAACATTGAATACCCTACAGGATCAGTGGTTATTACTGGAACATGGCTTAGAAGGTACCCACATAAGAGTGTTAATATTTGGCTATTTCAGGACTTTGACATGCATCGGAAGATTCTTCATTACTCAAACCTTATCGTGGCATCCAATGTTCATTTGATAAAGTATCAAGGTAGACCTTTGAACAAAATATTGTGGAAGGTGCGTGAGTCTGACCATGAAGCAATACTTGACACAATAAAGAGTAGAGCAGACCCGGATGGTTCATTGGATTAATTTGTAAGTATTCACATTGATTTTGTAAAGTTATGTTACATTGAGTTGTAAGTATGCACATTAATTTGTAAGGTTTGTCTTTTTTTATTTCCTCCTGCATTTTAACACATATGTACACATTTTTACATCATCATGTTATGCATTTTTGGTGTCCTGCTCCTAATGCGACCAAACTCATAACTCACCCTACTAGACACCATTTGATGATCTCTCCAACACTCTGGATCCAGGGCGCCCAATCATGATGATGACCTATATACCATTCTCCCAAGGCGCTCATAATGAATGAAAAGAAGACCAAGGGCGCCCAAGCTTAATAGAGTTATTTTTTTCAATTTTGATGATCCAAACTCTTGCAATATGACATCCACTTTCATGCCTTTAGATCTTCCTTCACATATAGGGCACTAAATCAAGTTGAAAAATCTACATAAGGGTGCCAAACTGGATGAAAGGAGACATGAAATGCACCTTAGGACTCCATGCTAAGGTTTGAGCCATTAAAGTCTCTTGATATTAGGTGCTCATGATGATGAAACTTAGAGCTTTTTCTTTTCCTATGCGCTCATCTAAGATGTTTGAATGATAAGGAGCACCTCGACCTCTATAATGTACATTGGGCACTAAATCAAGGTGATTTTAAGTCACTTTAAGTCATTTGGGGTCAGTTTGAGTCTTTGAGTCATGTTGCAAAAAAGTGTCAATGTTGTCAAGTTGCACAAAGCAACTTTTGCATTTTTGGTGTCCTGCTTGTGATGTGACCAAACTGACTATTCCAACGCGTCCGGATGGGTATATTTACGCTAGGCATGGTCCTGTTTTTCACCCAAACATGTCGAAATAGTCGGAGCTACATTGTACCAACAATATCCCTGAAGAGTCCAAAGTGCAAAAAGGCAGCAATCTTTGACGAGATGTTACTCGAAAACCATGTCACTTAGAAACATTTTGTCTAAGGTAACGCGATCACATAGAGTGCCTCTACAATAACCTCTCTCAGTTTTTTATAGCTCTGAGGCATTTGCCCGTGGTGAAAGTTTTTCTGCTGCCCCAAAAATCGTCAGAAGGAGGCAGTGTAAAGTTGCAAAGGGGTGTAACTTTCGTCCTGCTCCTTATGCGACCAAACTAACTGTTTCAACACGTCTGAATGGGTACATTTATGCTAGGCATAGTCCTATTTTTCACCCAAACATGTCAAAACAGTCAGAGCTACATTGTACCGACGATATCCCTGAATAGTCCAAAGTGTAAAAATGCAACAATCTTTGACGAGATGTTACTCAAAAACTGTGTCACTTAGAAACATTATGTCTAAGGCAATGTGATCACATAGAGTGCCTCTATAATAACCTCTCTCGGTTTTTTATAGCTCTGAGGCATTTGCCCGTGGTGAAAGGTTTTCTGCTGCCCCAAAAATCGTCAAAAGGAGGCAGTGTAAAGTTGCAAAGGGGTGTAACTTTTGTCCTACTCCTGATGCGACCAAATTGACTATTCCAACATGTCTGAATGGGTACATTTACATTAGGCATGGTCCTATTTTTCACCCAAACATGTCAAAACAGTCGGAGCTACATTGTACCAATGATATCCCTGAAGAGTCCAAAGTGCAAAAATGCAGCAATCTTTGACAAGATGTTACTCAAAAAGCGTGTCACTTAGAAACATTCCGTTTGAGGCAACGCGATCACATAGAGAGCCTCTACAATAACCTCTCTCAGTTTTTTATAGCTCTGAGGCATTTACCCATGGTGAAAGGTTTTCTGTTGCCCCAAAAATCGTCAGAAGGAGGCAGTGTAAAGTTGCAAAGGGGTGTAACTTTTGTCCTGCTCTTGATGCGACCAAACTGACTATTCCAACGCATCCAAATGGGTACATTTACGCTAGGCATGGTCCTATTTTTCACCCAAACATGTCAAAACAGTTGGAGCTACATTGTACCGATGATATCCCTGAAGAGTCCAAAGTGCAAAAAGGCAGCAATCTTTGACGAGATGTTACTCAAAAATTGTGTCAGTTAGAAACATTCTGTCTAAGGCAATGGGATCACGTAGAGTGCCTCTACAATAACCTCTCTCAGTTTTTTATAGCTCTGAGGCATTTGCCCATGGTGAAAGGTTTTCTGCTGCCCCAAAAATCGTCAGAAGGAGGCAGTGTAAAGTTGCAAAGGGGTGTAACTTTCATCCTGCTCGTGATGTGACCAAATTGACTGTTCTGACACATCTGGATGGGTACATTTATGCTAGGCATGGTCCTGTTTTTCACCCAAACATGTCGAAACAGTCGGAGCTACATTGTACCAACGATATCCCTGAAGAGTCCAAAGTGCAAAAAGGTAGCAATCTTTGACGAGATGTTACTTGAAAACCGTGTCACCTAGAAACATTCTGTCTAAGGCAACGTGATCATGTAGAGTGCCTCTACAATAACCTCTCTCAATTTTTTATAGCTCTGAGGCATTTGCCCGTGGTGAAAGGTTTTCTGTTGCCCCAAAAATTGTCAGAAGGAGGCAGTGTAAAGTTGCAAAGGGGTGTAACTTTTGTCCTGCTCCTGATGCGACCAAATTGACTGTTCCAATGCGTCCGAATGGGTACATTTACACTAGGCCTGGTCCTATTTTTCACCCAAACATGTCAAAACAGTCGGAGCTACATTGTACTGACGATATCCCTAAAGAGTCCAAAGTGCAAAAAGGTAGCAATCTTTGACGAGATGTTACTTGAAAACTGTGTCACTTAGAAACATTCTGTCTGAGGTAACAGGATCATGTAGAGTGCCTCTACAATAACCTCTCTCAGTTTTTTATAGCTCTGAGGCATTTGCCCGTGGTGAAAGGTTTTCTGCTGCCCCAAAAATCATCAAAAGGAGGCAGTGTAAAGTTGCAAAGGGGTGTAACTTTCATCTTGCTCGTGATGTGACCAAACTAACTGTTCCAACGCATCTGAATGGGTACATTTATGCTAGGCATGGTCCTATTTTTCACCCAAATATGTCGAAATAGTCGGAGCTACATTGTACCGACAATATCCCTGAAGAGTCCAAAGTGCAAAAAGGTAGTAATCTTTGACAAGATGTTACTCAAAAACCGTGTCACTTAGAAACATTTCGTCTAAGGCAACGTGATCACGTAGAGTGCCTCTACAATAACCTCTCTCAATTTTTTATAGCTCTGAGCCATTTGCCCGTGGTGAAAGGTTTTCTGCTGCCCCAAAAATTGTCAGAAGGAGGCAGTGTATTAAGTCAGGATGAAAGCCTATTCACTCTAGGTGCCTGTTTTTGACCAAATCACACATGTGCCTTGAACAAGTGATGCTACAAGTGGTGAACAAAATGGGTGCCTTGAAGAATTGAGCCCTCTAAATCACACATCACCCCAAATCACACATCACCCCAAAAGGGTAACTGTTGTGACCAAATCACACATCACCCCATCAGATTGGGGACCCCCTCTTTTCTTGCTCAGGTGCTTTGCACAGAAGTTGTTATGTGTCATTTTGGCCAAGGTTTTCCGGAGCAGTGAAGACGTTAGGAAGGGGATGATCGTTTGGATAGTTTTGAATGCTTTATTTCTCCTTGTTTAAACTAGGCACTCACTGAGGATTGGAGTAGACTTTGCACCCTCACATCATGTTAATCGGCGTTTCAGAGGCAATCATAGTATAGGAAGATTTGCACCTTGAAGAAGAGAGTTATCTGGTGAGCGCTTAGGAGTTCTGGCACCTAGGGGAAAGGTCTAGGTAGAGCACCTTTAGACTTTGACAGTGAAGTGCCTTAAGGAGTTGGATGATGTTTTTGCCTAGAGTGGAGATGATGTTTTTAGCGCCTTAAGGATGATGATGGAGCGCCTTGGAGTCAGGTTAGTCTGGAGCACCTTAAGAAGGTAAAGCACTTCAAATGTAAACACAAGTGTTTTGAGCGCCCTAATGAGAAGTTGTCTTGGCACCATAAGTTGTTCAAACCAAGATATGCACCTTGGATAGTTGCAAAGACCTAATTTAGCGCCCAAGGTTGGAAGACTCTTTGTGAGTGCCCAGTGTTTGAAAGCTATTTGTGTTTGGTGCATTAAAATGAATTTGGCACCTAAGTAGTATTGAAACACTCAACTGAGCGCCTAAAGCCCATGAGAGAAGTGATATGCGCCTTGATAGGAATATCATGGAAGATGAGTTTACTGAATGGTGCCTTGAATGACTTGGTTGATTAAGTGTTTTAGCGCCTAGATATGGGATGAATCATTGAGTGCCTTTGGTTGAGATGATGTCAGCACCTTTGAGATTATAACACCTTGGAGTCAAGTTCAAAGGAGCACCTTGGGAAGGTAAAACACTTCAAATGTTTTCAAGGAATTAGAGAAGTCACTTAGTGCCTAGAAGGAATTCCAGAGCAAGAGGGTTGGAGCGCCTTGAGCTTCAAGTCAGATATGCACCTAGACCTCTACCCTTTAGCAAGTTGAAGCCCTCTGAGCCTTGACAAAGTGAGAATGCCTTATAGTGAATATGCGCCTTGGGCAAGGTTGAATACAAAGTTGAGGAGTATATCATAATGAGTAAGTGCACTGTAGGGTTAGATGATAAAGACTAGCGCCTTGAGTGTCTTGGTCAAAATTTTGACGTGAGAAGTCTTGCAAGATCAAACCCTGGAGTGCACCTTAGAGAGAACCTATTGATCCTTTGCTTTGACAAGATTTGGGCGCCAGAATGATCCTTAATAAATGGAATGTATCTACACCAATTTTGCACCTTTAGGGAAGTGATGGTGTCCAGATGAGTTTTGAGTCCCTTTGAGTGTTGAGATTGTTAGAGATAGGTGCCTTGATGAATGAAATGCGCCTTGAAGACCATGTGCGCCTAGAGAAGATAAGTGCCTAGTTGAGATAAAGAGGTGTTTCTGGCGCCTAGGGAAGAAGAGAGGTAAGTTCAGGGAGATAAGTGCGCCTAAGAGTTTTAGCGCCCTCAATCAAATTGCACCTTTTTGCCTTGGAGAATATAAGGTGAGGATTTGAGTTGAAAGTTTGAGAAAGTAGATTGAGCGCCCTGTGTTGGAGGAATCAAGTTGGATAAGCACTTGAAGAACTTGTATTAAGTGTCTTAGCGCCTTGGTATGGTTTGGAGCACCTTGTTGAGGAGATACCCTAATTTAATCCAAGATAGAGCACCCTAGAATTGAATATGAACCTTGTTGGAGGAATATATGCGCCTTGTTGGAGAAAGATATGCACCTTGAATGAGAGTTTGTGTGCCTTAACCAAGAATGATGATTGAAGTCACAATCTCATGTTTGTGCACCTAGGTCTAGAAGCAAGATTTGAGCGCCTTAGGATAGGGTTTTTTGCACCTTGTCTTGGAGAGTGAATTTGTGCCTTGGATGATGTTGAAGCGCCTTGGGATGAAATGCACCCAAACTTACAAAGGGCCTTCAGTGAGGGAGTTGAAGAGAGTGCTTAGAGGAAGGATAGCCTTAAGATCAAACTAAGTACATAGAAACCTAAGATTAGCACCTTATTTGAAGTTATACACCTATTCTGGCGCCAGAGAGTGAGTTTGAGTGTGAAGAAGTGAATGTCTGCGCCTTGAAGGGGATACAAAGGGAAGATGATGCTGTAGACACCCAAATTTGTCCATGTCTTGCAACACCTTGATAAAAACATCACTTAGACATCATGTAGCATTTTGTCTTAATCCCACTCTTAATCCCATTTATCCATTAGCCAATTAATTAAATAAATTTTATTTATTTAATTAAAATCCCATTCAATCCCATCCTCATCCTACTTAGCTAATTAATTAAATAAATTTTATTTATTTAATTAATTTCACATGCATAATCCCATCTATCTTATCCCCATCCCAATTAATTAAATAATTTTTATTTATTTAATTAATTTCCATATCATATCTTATCTCATCCTATTCAACTTCTCAATTAATTAAATAAATCTTATTTATTTAATTAATATCCAACTCATATCCCAAATAATTCAAATATTTTATTTGAATTAAGTCCTCATCTTTCATCACATTCCAACACTTGTCCAATCAATCATGTGTTACAACTTTTATCCTTCACATGCACAACTAATGGACCTAATTTTAGTATTTATCTACACAAGCACACCTAAGCTTTATCCTCCTTTGCCACATGTCAATTGACTACAATTTCTTGATGTGCAAGGAAACCTAACTCAATCCTATCCATCCATTTCATCTAAAGCCCTAATTGATCCTAGCCATCCATTGGAACCAAGCCTTTCCTATAAAACAAGCCTCTCTTGAGCCATTAGGGGGGGGATTTTCAGGATTCTTCTTCATGCAACCTCACTCTGCTGAATTTTCATCTCAAGTCCTCATCCATCATCTTCAATCCATCTAGCTTGCATCCTTATCAACGTTATGCTGCGGAATCAAGCAATCAACACAACAAAGCGATCAATCAATCGAGCTCATCTTGCATCTTCGAGGTATTGAATTATTTGGGTTTAGGTTATGCATTTCAATTGTTTGATCATTTCCATTTACAAATCCAAATTTTTCATTATACATTTTGGCACGCCCGGTGGGACTCACGTCCTTGATTAACCTCTCTTGTTTGAGTTGTTTTTATGAAGTTTCGATCTCTTGGAGCGCCAATCTTTCATTTTTGTAAGCTTTTGTAGCAAAAATTTGCATTTTTCTAACCCTAGTTTGCAAAGATTTGGCTAAAAATGTATGTAGATGATCTCTTAGCCCAAATCTAACCTCACCATTGCGTCCAGGAGGCCGTTTCCATAAACTTTGAGTACAAATTTGCCTAAATTTGATGAAAAATGGAGCGTTTGGTGAAGAAAACAACAACCGGACTGTAACAATGTGCTTCTGGTAATTTAGGTCGCTTATGATCAAACAGTAGTCGCCTGGGCTAAATCAGCTCGCCTTTGAGCAAACAGCAGTAGCTTATGGTCAAATCTAGCTCGCTTTTAAGCAAACAGTGCTCGCTTTTGAACAAAAAAAACCCGCATATGGTAAAATTGGTCGCTTATGGTTAACATTTGCATTCTGTCTCCTGAAACTCTCCTGATCGCTTTTGGGCTATTATGTCTCACTTTTGGGCTTTTGTTAGTCGCATATAAGCTATTATTTGTCACTTTTATCCATTTTTGCATCGCTTATGAGCAAAAAACCAACGCTTTCTGCATATCCGCGTCGCTTATGCACTGAAATCAGCCGCCTACGGTGTTTTCTGGATCGCCTTTGCACTGACAGTGATCGCCTCAGGTATGGTACGCATCGCTTTTGTCTCAATACAGCTCGCCTGTGATCTTTAATATTGTTAGCATTTGCTTTTAAACTGCATAGTCGCTTATGACCTAACAGTGATCGCTTCTGCATCTATTCGGATCGCTTTTGAACTAATAGTGGTCGCTTAAACCTGATGCGCATCGCTTTTGATTGAATAATGGTCGCTTTTGAACTAATAGGGATCGCTTATGAACTGACAGTGATCACCTGTGCAGGATAGGGTTTTGACTGTGTTTTGCAGATACAGATCGCTTAAAGGCTACAATTGATCGCTTCGGATTTATTGACATCGCTTATAAGCTTACAGTCACCACATTGGTTATTTTTCAAATCGCATATGATATGCAGGATCTCGCCTGTCACAAGATACAGATCGCATATGTTCAACAGTGAATCGCATCTGGCAACTGTAACTTGCTTTTGGTAGCTGTCATTGTGCATCTTGGTATTTCTATCATAACTTTCCCATACGGAGGCAAAATTGCACAAACAAGGACTCGTTAGAAAGCTGGGAGGACAAACTTCACAACTGTACCACTTTTATTAGGAGCATCTAAGGAGCTGGAGCAGCATTAGCATCAACATCTATAGAAAATTGGAAAGCGATTGTATTAGGTGCACTCATTCTAATCTCTCATCTCTTAATCTTGATTGATCACACATTTGGACTTTGGGATTAAAACGAACATTGTTTGCTATCACATCATCAAGAAATTGGGATAAAATGAACAAGTGTCTTTCATCACATTTGGATTTGGATCTAAAATAAACAAGTGCTTGAACTGTTTGATCACACATTGATTTCTAAGGTTAATGAACCCCATGCGAGTGTGACCAAGTAAATGTGTATGCTCTCTCCTCGCGTCCCAACACGAACTTGGAGATCAAAAACATTTACTTGTGTTGCTTTTGTTTAGCCTTAGAGAGGCCTGCCTTGGTATCCACCCCAAGGGAACGACCTCAAGCGATACTTTCATCCGGTCCGCTATAAAAATTAGAAGATAAGGCGAAAGCCAAGTCTAACCGGTATTAGCGCTCACCATACAGTGCTAACTCGAAAGGAGGTGTACCTTTGTGTATATTAAAACTCCTAGTAGGGTTAGTTAAAGTCTTAAGTGGCTTGCTGGATGCTCGTGGGGTGCCGGTCCCCTGGATTTTCACTAGAACCTCCTTGTGATAGTGGCCTTGCCTTAACTAGGACTTGTTGAATTGTCTTCACATGCTTGCTTAACCATCATCACATTCCTTCAAACTAACAACTTGCTTATGTGTCTTGCGTGAGTGATTCATGTGTGTATATGCATAATCATTTGTTTGAACATTGCCAAATCAAGCTATAAACACCAAACACATAAACAAATCAATCTAAACACATCATCCAAACATTCCACATCATCATCCAAATCCCTAAGCAAGCACTTGCTAAAAGGACTTAAGACAAACACTTGGTGCCAACATGTCTACACTAGAAGACCTAGAAATCAAATTCCAAAGATTCTTCCAAAATCTTTATCAAGGATTACAACCCCTAAACCAAGATGCCATTAAAACATTACAATTCTTCATCCAAAGAGCTCAACCTCATGCAAGCCAATCACTTCAACTACAACACTTCATAGCCCAAGTTCAACACCTTTTAGCCACTAGTCAAGCTCAACAAGTACAACAATCCTTAGCCACTTCCTATCAACCTAATCCACTTCATAGCCACATGTCATATCCATCCACTTCATATCAACTTAATCCACCTATCCACCAAGTCAATGCCACATCAACCTATGAACATCCACCTCAAGCTTATCCAATCCCTCATACCACCATTCCAATGCACTATCAAGCCCATCCATAAGGCAATCAAGTGATATCACAAGAACAACATGCAAGTCCAAATAGCCCTTTGTACATAAATCAAGCACGTCCAAGTACACCTTTTCAACAAGACCATCAAGCACCATTGATAGACCTAAGTCCACCTCTGCAACAAGAAACACATGCAAATCCCAATGGCCCCTTGTACATAAATCAAACAAGCCCAAGTTATTCTATGCAAGATCCAATAACCTTTGATAATGGAGATACCAATCTAGAGTGGCCTTCATCATCTAATCACACACCAATACATGAGCCAACTAATCCTATCCCAACACCACCATGTGATCCTATTCCTAGTCCATTGGTCCATCAACCCTCCAAATCACCAAGCCCTTCATTACCTTCCTTGCCATGTCATTCTAATCATTCACCAAAGGATGCGGCTGAGAGAGTTTTACAAAGGATGCTTGAAGCAAAACTCATTGAACTTCCTAAAGTCAAACCATGTGAAGAAAGTCCATATGATGAACATGATTATTGTGCATATCATAGGACCAAAGGCCATAATACAAATCAATGCCCAACATTTCTCTCAATTGTTTACAAGGTGTACCCACCTATAATGGGAAATCGTGCCACATCACCCCCATCTAGTCCAAATTCTAATCCATCCAATCCAATTAGCTCTCAACCTAATCCTAGTCCTAATCCTAATCCAACACCATCTACCATTATCATCCATCCATTATATTTTCCATCCACCCATACACTTGCAAAGGATGTGATCCATTGGCTACTAGATAGGAATAGACTACCCCTATGTCAAACACCAATTCATGAGCCTACCAATGAACTTCCAAAGGTTATGTCCAATCCTATAATCTCATCATGTGGTTCACATATCCTTGAGCCTCTTCAAGAGCCTTCCATTAACATACCTAGCCCTTTAAGCCCATCATGTGATCTACAAGCCAACAAGTCTATTCAAGAGTCTTCAACCACAAGCCTAAGTCAAGAGCTATCATGCCTTCATGTTGATAACTATCAAGAGCCTATCAAGTCCACTCAAGAACCTTCCACTTCCATCGAAAGTCAAGAGGTATGTCAAGAGCATAATCTTAAACATGTGGAAATATTGAACCTTAATCTTAATCAAGATCAAAGCACCTCTAAGTTCCACCTATCCATGACCTACTTATGGGTTGCCCTCAAGCTATTAGCCATCACCATGACCTCATTCATGAGCAAATTTATCCCTTTTATAGCCCACTTAATCCTATTTTTGCTCATAGTTATGATCAAGGTTCTAGGTAAGATCATGAAAACCATGATGATCCATTTGGCAAAATTTTATCTATCTCATGATCAAGATGATATCTATGATGAAGAACCTATTAAAAACTACCTTGATCCTATCCATAATCCCATAACCATCCATGAGCAAGATATCTAAA
Source organism: Cunninghamia lanceolata (assembly GCA_027924645.1). Lineage (NCBI taxonomy): Eukaryota > Viridiplantae > Streptophyta > Pinopsida > Cupressales > Cupressaceae > Cunninghamia > Cunninghamia lanceolata. The sequence continues at coordinate 1,751,271 of BSBN01000696.1, read as the reverse complement.
TTGCTCCTAGTCATCCTCCATCTAGCCCTATCCATAATGAGCAAACATCCACTTGTCATAATGAGACATGTGCCTCTCAAGAACACATAAGCATATAAGATCAAACAAATAACTGGGATCTTAGTGAACACAATGCTAATGATCCTCCCTCGACATCTACCAGCGATCCCATTTTAAGTCCACCATCATGTCCTAGTGGTCTTACCACCTTCCTCCATGAATGTTCTTCCTTAGGACAACAACAACCATTGTCCTCCATTTCATCTTCTCCATCCAATAAAGAACTCAAGTCTAGTTCCCAAAACACATCTAGTCCCATAGTCAATCGCGTCCTCCAAAACATGAACTACCAAGGCAAAGGTCTAGGCCTTTATGAACAAGGTATTTTGGAGCCAAACCATGTCAAAATCCCTCCATGCTCATATGGCCTTGGATACACACCCCAAGGTAAACAAGGCCAAGATGTTGGTAATCCTTTCATGCATCCTAAACCTACCACTTTCCATCACACCCCCCATCATATACCCAAAACATATGTAGCCATTCCATCTCCATCATCCTATAAATGTCAAAAGCATGTGACCATACACCTTCCGCCATCCACCTTGCCTCCACTTTTACCAACTCCAAATATCCCTCCATCCACCTTGCCACCATTGCTTCCAACACCTAACATACATATCATTCATAAGTATCCTTACATCCCTAATCATGGCCAACAAAAGCACACATCATATAAGCATAAAGCTTCCAATCATTCCATCCACTCCACCCACCCCATGGGATTCAAAAGCAAAAATTTTGATGCCTCTACTTATAAAGCTAAAAATCCTACCAAAAACCCTAAAGGTCTTCATACCTTAGGACATAAAGAATCAAACTTAAAGCAAAGTTCATCTAAGCAGGCATCTAAACCCCTACCTCCAAAAGCAAAGCCCAAAAGCAAAATGGTTTGGGTTCCTAAGCAAAAAGATAGCAAAGCGAATGAGGCATCTTCATCCACATCTCAACAATCCCAATCACCTATATCCATCCAAAAGCCTACTTCCATCCAAAACTTCCATTCCCTTCAAAAATCCCACAAGCAAAGCAAAATCACTCAAAATACTAAATCTATGTGGGTTCCTAAATCACTTCATCAACCATCTCCTAAGAAAACATCTCCATTGCTTCCTACACCACCATCTCATCAAAAGCTTCAATGTTTATCACAGTGTGTGCAACCATTGGTCATGGTTCCCTTCCACTCCGCAGCACCTCCACACAACTACATCTCCCCATCTTCCATCCATTATCCTACATATCTCTCCCATGCTATCCCTATGGTCCATGCTTTTGCATAAACTTTTCATCCTTTTCCATAAGCACATCATAATCTACTATCCTTCCATCCATCCATCCTTGCATAAGCCTTCCATAATCCACATCCTAATCCATTTCCCATCCATGCAACCCCTTATCAACATCTATGAGCATAACGACATGGTCCATGCAATGACATCCATCTCCAACGGGACTACCAACCTTCATAGCACTAAACACTTGAGTCCCTCCTATCCATTACCATGGTGAAAACCTGGCAAACAGGCGCCATGTGTAATTGTGAACCCATCTAAAAAAAATAAAAAAATAAAAAGAAAAAAAAAAGAAAAAAAAAATCAAAAATAGTAAAGAGAAAGCCCTTCGTCCAACGGTGAAAACCTGGTAAATAGGCGCCTTGGATAAGTACCATGATGAAAACCTGGCAAACAGCGTCATGTGTAGGTTGATCTTCTATGTCACTTACACTTGGGGGCACATTGTCTCATCCAACCTATCCATTTCCAAACTTTTACCATACCATCCTACCATCCTTAGCCATTACATAAACAAGCCTATCCTATTGAACCCATTTATCCATTCATCCATCCTTCTGCCTTTTAATTTTGATGAAGACATAGGGGCAAAATCTTGAAACATGCTTTGGATATCTCTTGGTATACCTCATACCTTCCTCATCAATCCATATTATCATTATCCACCTATCATACACCTTGTCATGTAAAACCTATCATGTCATCCCATGGTCATGAACTTTGTCATGTAAAATCCTAAGCATTACCACCTAGAATGGGGCAAGTTCTTCCTATGCAACATAGCCTTTGGAGATCACATCCTAGCTCCCTTATGATCCATCCACTATGGCGTATCCGTATCATGAGCTTTCCATCTTATAGCTTATCCCCATCCATTTATCATGAGCTTTCCCTTCGATGGCCTATCCTTTTATTCACCCATCCATCATGAGCCTTCTATCACATTTACTATGAGCCCATCCTTTTATCCATCCCTTGCACCTAGACTTGGTTTTCTCCCTTGTCATTGGTATCTAGCACAAAGGCTACCCAAATTGTAAATCCATTGACATCCCAAAACATTCAAAAAAAAAAAAAACACAAAAAAATCAAAATATTCCAAAAATCCAAAAAATCAAATATCCAACAAAAAAATCCAAGCAATATGATCGATTCAATCACATCATCCAAAATAATCCACTCCATCAACATTCAATCAAAATCAAATCCTCATCATCATCAATTCTTATTATCAATAACATTCATTCATCCATTTCAATCACCTCTTCCAATCATATCAATCCAATCAATCTAAGCAATGATCTCAAAATTCAAGTCACACTAATCCATATTAAGCAAGCTAATCCATCAAGGAACATTATCCAATCAAATCAACAGGTTTTGATCCTAATCTTGTCATGAACCAAATCAATCATCATCAATCATCATCACTGGGATATAGCGTTCCCACATCCTTGTGTTGATCTAGGGATATAACTTTCCCCATAATGACAACACTATCATCATCAATCAAACAATCAATTATTGGTTTATGACTTGACAAGGGCAATACCTTGTTTATTTTACATCCTTTGAGCATACTGAGAACACTTGCTTATGCTTAGATTGAGTATACACTCTAATCATCACACCATCACTATCATCACTCAAATCCTATCAATCATCAACATCAACACCAAAGCAAACATCAAAACCAAAGCACATCAAGCTAGCCATCAAAACAAATCCAATAACTTCAGCAAATCAAAAGTAGCTCAATCCACCACATATCATCACATCATCAACATTTCATCAGTCAATCACTTCATCAATCCCAATCAATCTTTGATCATCATCAATCAAACAAAAATTAGAACTACATCTCATTTCCATCGTTAAGTGCCTTGATCCCGTGGATATAGGGTATGTAGGCAGTCTGGAGTACGAAGGAAGTGCCCAGATTCAGGCACAAGCGATTTTCCTCTTTCTTCTCTCATCATTTCTTCTATCATCTATCTTATACATCATCAATAAACAACTTCTTCCAACCAATCTATCATAGCACATCAATCCAATCATCACTTCATCTAATCATCCTTCAATCATCTTCCAATCATTCCAAGCAATGATCCAAATGCAAGTCAATCCTTAAGACATACCAATCAAGTTAATCAATCAAGCCAAGTTATCCAAGCTCAATCAATGGTCTTGATCCTAGCCTTGTTGTAAGCCAAAGCAATCAGTCAATCAGCCAAGCAACTCAGCAAACAACCTTGTGTTGATCTAGGGATATAGCTTTCCCCGCAATGACAACACTCTCAACTATCAACAATCAACAATTAATCATTGGTTTACAGCTTGATAGGGGCAATACCTTGTTTGTTTTTGAATCATTTGTGCATGCTTGCTTGCTTGCTTGTGTGTGTTATCATTTTATCTTGCATTTGCATCATCTCAATACCATTCCAGCTAATATTCATATCTTGTGTATGTTGGAATAGCTTTTTGCACTATCCTTTGCATCTAAGGTCATATCATACCTTTTGTGCAGTAGGACTTCAATGCTCTAAGTTTTCTTCCTCATACATCAGACAAGGTTGTATTACGCTGGGGCACGAGACACATTGTCACCTTGGTCCTTATACCTTGGTGCATAACGTGTAGTGCTATATTAAAGATCATGGTTGCTCACCTTCATTGCAGCATAACGTATCATCATTTCTTCTATCTATCCTCTTATCTTTCTTTTGCAGCCAAGCCATTTCTTTTCGAGAGCATACCCGTGTTTGTTCAACCTGCCTATCCTCTCGAGGGGGCATCATCATCCCATTTCATCGTCATCCTCATCATATCCTTACATCATCATCACATATCATTTTTCTCTATCCATACCTTAACTTCTTTGAAATGATGTTACTCGACATAAAGCTTATCATCTCGAACATCATCTCAAAGAGGGGCAAAATGTAGACACCCAAATTTGTCCATGTCTTGCAACACCTTGATAAAAACATCACTTAGACATCATGTAGCATTTTGTCTTAATCCCACTCTTAATCCCATTTATCCATTAGCCAATTAATTAAATAAATTTTATTTATTTAATTAAAATCCCATTCAATCCCATCCTCATCCTACTTAGCTAATTAATTAAATAAATTTTATTTATTTAATTAATTTCACATGCATAATCCCATTTATCTTATCCCCATCCCAATTAATTAAATAATTTTTATTTATTTAATTAATTTCCATATCATATCTTATCTCATCCTATTCAACTTCTCAATTAATTAAATAAATCTTATTTATTTAATTAATATCCAACTCATATCCCAAATAATTCAAATATTTTATTTGAATTAAGTCCTCATCTTTCATCACATTCCAACACTTGTCCAATCAATCATGTGTTACAACTTTTATCCTTCACATGCACAACTAATGGACCTAATTTTAGTATTTATCTACACAAGCACACCTAAGCTTTATCCTCCTTTGCCACATGTCAATTGACTACAATTTCTTGATGTGCAAGGAAACCTAACTCAATCCTATCCATCCATTTCATCTAAAGCCCTAATTGATCCTAGCCATCCATTGGAACCAAGCCTTTCCTATAAAACAAGCCTCTCTTGAGCCATTAGGGGGGGATTTTCAGGATTCTTCTTCATGCAACCTCACTCTGCTGAATTTTCATCTCAAGTCCTCATCCATCATCTTCAATCCATCTAGCTTGCATCCTTATCAACGTTATGCTGCGGAATCGAGCAATCAACACAACAAAGCGACCAATCAATCGAGCTCATCTTGCATCTTCGAGGTATTGAATTATTTGGGTTTAGGTTATGCATTTCAATTGTTTGATCATTTCCATTTACAAATCCAAATTTTTCATTATACAGATGCACCTTGATGGGTTGATGATGGAAATTTGTGCTTTGGAGCTAAATGTGCATCTTGAATCTAAATGATATTTGAGTGCTTAGAGGTAAATAGGGGCGCCTTTGAGAATTCTTTGTGCTTTAAGGAATGGATTGTGGCGCTTTGGACTAAAGTAAGTCCTGAGCACTTCCAATGATTTTAAGGAGTGCCTTGAAGGAGATAGTACCTAGAGAAGAAAAAATGTCAAGTTTTAACACCTTGGAAGAAATTCCAGATAGTGGCACCTTCACAGGGTTTTCCAAGTTGGCACCTTGGTTTGGGATGATCATGCTAAGAAAGAAAATGTGCCTTCAGTAAGGTCACATCAAGTCCAACATGTCAATACTCTTCATCACTAACGTCATGTTGAAATTTCAAGGCATCTATCCATTCAAGTTCTCTGAGGAATATCTTGCAAGTGTACTTCATCAATGATAGACATTCATCCATCCGAGTTTCAAGATCTCTCAATCTTCAAAGTTTCAAAGTCCACAACTCCAAGAGGGTCACTCCAAGGGTCGTCATGAAGGATCACTTCATCTTCGTCTTATCATCAAGCAAGGCTTCATCTAGTCCTAGAGAGATCTCTACTTCATGTCATCATCATCTACTCTTAAGATGATAATCCTTGGAAGTCAAGTGTTTCAGAGATTCTTTGAGAAATTGACAAGTTGTAACCTAGGTGCCAAAACCCCTGAGAATCCTCCTATCTGGCGCCTAGTTAGAAGAACACTAATATTGCACCTAAGTGAATTTGAGTGTCAATATAGAGTCATCAAACCCCACCAGACGTTCATCCATGTCTCTACCACCTCAAGGAAGCACCCAGCTTAGGATGGCACCTAGTCTGGTCTCTACTACCTTCAGTTGGCACCTAACCCTAAGAGTCTTGCAACTATGACGTTCATCCATGCAACAAGCAAGGTGATGCTCCCTTGTGATATTGTGAGGTGTTGACATTCAGTTGACATCATTGAGTTTGATTGAGTTGATCAAGTGTAGACGCCATTGTAAACATCAAGGCTTCAAGGCCTTTCTTTTGTATCTCCATTGAATAAGTTGTAACTTCATGCTATTGAAAGCATTATCCATGTAATAAGACATTGGAAGTTGATTGAGTCAAATAACTAGACAAGTACCCAACTCTAATGTTGATTCATTCAAGTAGTTATCTTTGATGTATATCTTTGTGTTGTTGAAGTAGTTGATGAATTGATAGCAAGTAAAATTGTTTAAGTAAGGAAAAATTTTCGTAGAACTAGTTGGGAATCTTACTGTCATGTCCCCATTTCTGGCCTGATCATCAAATGAAGAATGAGTTAGCCTATTCCTCATTCCTGGAGGCTAATTCAAAATAATGAGGGAATGAATTAGTTTTTGACTAACTTAACTTTTGTTTGTTTGCAGGAACAAAGTCAGAAACTTGAAATTAGTTAAGTCTGGATGCTAAACTTGACTAAGGCAGGACTCCTAGAGTCAGGGCGCACTTTATTGCTTGCTCAATGTCAAATGTGCACCTAATCAAGAATCATGGAGCTTTGAAGCACTTTAATCACATCAACTAGGGCACCTAAGTGCATAGAGGTACAATGAATCTTCCGGAGAACATGGATAGACAACTAAGTCTCCAACTTGAGTCTTCTAAGTGAATTGGATGATGAAGAGAGTCTAGTCATTTTGGGTGCTAGTATCAGGATGAATCATCCAAAATGGGTGCCTAGAACTAGAAGGTGCCAATGCATGAGTTCAATGATCCTCCATTGGAGCGCCTAGCCCAGATGGCTATAGATTGAAAGTTTTAAAGCTAAGTGATGTCTCTTAGGTGAATTCCTAGCCCAGTGCATGTGTTGGGAAAAACTCTTTGGCTCTAGCGCCTAGAATTGGGAGCATTGTAAGATGCACCAATTGATGAAACATTTCCATTTTGTGCCTAGAATAGAACTCTCTCACATAGTTGAAATTGACTTGATAGAAGGAGATAAGTCTTAAGGACTAGTTTGGTGCCTCACTTGCCTATCTCACCTTTGAAATGTGCTTTGGTTGATGATCATCATTGATGGTGCCTAGTGAAATGAAAATCTATTTGCATCTCCAGAGGATCAAAATTGGATTAGGAGATCATGCTTACAGTTGAGATTGACAGAGAAGTGTTAAAGGAATCACTTCAAATGGGCGCCTAAGCTAGTTGAGGCGCATATCAATTCCACTGTAACTCTAGACTGATGCTTAGGATCCAGTCATCTCCTAAGGCGCAGTTCCATTCACCCATGACCTCGCTTGGCGTCTAAATCTTGGAAACTCCTTTGGAAAGCTCCTGTTGCGCCTAGAAGCATGAGTTTGGGATATCAACTTGCAAAAGGCTTAGAAACTCTTCAAAGATGTTAGGCACAATCCCATGGCACTGGAGCTCAGTTTTGGCGCCTTCAAGGAATAGCACATGAAGGAACTTGGGAGGTCAGGTGCTTGTAAAAGGGAACACCTTGGAACATCTTCCAGGGGTTGAAGTAGTAAGAAAACATCAAGTGAGTCTAGGCACACTCCCTTGTGTGAACAGTTTAGCTCTAGCGCCTAGCCACAGAGTGAGCCAGAAGTAGTTTGGACATTAGAAGATAGGCGCTCATTCTACAATGAAGCATTCCACCTTCCTAATCAACAAAGACTTGAAAGAATTGACAAAGGAAGCCAAGGCGCACCTTCTACTTGTTTCCACCTCCAGAATGCGCCTAACCTTGAAAGGGGGTTCAAAGATGTTTGTTAGACCTTTTCACTCAAGGCGCTCACCTTAGGCGCACTTTCTAAGTCCTTGTCACCTCAAGGAAACACCTAGTTTGGAAGGTGCTTGCCCTATTCTCCACTCCTTTCAATTGGCACCTAGAACACAGAATGCATGAAAGGAGCGCCTAGACTCCAGAGGGATCATTTGGGTGCCTAGCATTTAAAACACTTTCTTAATGATGATGTTTTGGCGCCTACTCTTGGAAACAATCCAGAGCATCCATAAACTCTAATTGGCACCTAATGTTGACAAGGCGCAAATTCAAGAGGAGGTCACCTCAACTTGGCGCCCAAGTCAGAAAAACCTGTAAATCCTTCAAATATGTGCCTACCTTGTGAGGTGATGAGTTGAACATTCCAAATCTTCGTCTGTCCTTGTATTTCCATTGAATGAGTTGTACTTCATGCTATTGAAAGCATTTTCCATGTAATAAGACATTGCAAGTTGATTGAATCAAGTAACAAGACAAGTACCCAACTCTAATGTTGTTTCATTCAAATAGTTATCTTGATGTATATCTTTATGTTATTGAAGTAGTTGATGAATTGTTAGCAAGTAAAAGTGTTTAAGTAAGGAAAAATTTTCGTAGAACTAGTTGGGTATCTTACACTTACACCATGCCTATCCACCAAACATCACAATGCAATCAAAATCCTAACAACATGCCCATGATCCAAGATCAAGTGCAATCATGCAAAGATATTATCAATCACAAGCCTATTAAGAATGAACTAGAGTCTTCTAGTACCATACTTTTCCATCAAACACCATCATGTAATCCATGGCCTATCAAGCCTATCAAAGAAAATGCAAACATCCTATGTAATACAATCAGACTTTAAATATTTGAAGTAGCCATCTACAAATATCCATTCAAAAGTAGATTTATAATGCAAGTATGGACGCCATCAATAAAAAAGATTTGTATTAACTAAATATCCATATAGGCATACACCAATATCTGTCGATATAAGTATAACATATATACAAAATAGCCATATAGGCTTACAAGAATGCCATATAGGCATACAATGTCAACTATGTACAATACAAAATATATGTCCACAAATGCCATATAGGCATACAACAGAGGAACACAATAAAAAGTCATTCCCCTCTGGCTGGTGAAGAGAATAAATCACGAGCAGCCTTTGATCTTCTAGGGGATGGAGACATGCATGTGGGTGGTCTACTACGAACCCGAGGGCTACTCCTCCTATTTAGTTCTTTCTACACCTTTACCTGTTACAAAAAAAATTATAGACATTAATATATATAAATTACATGTTATAAAAAAATGAAACATTTAACAAAATAATCACTTACCGCTAACATATAATCTGTCTCCTCGCTTGCCTCAATAGCAGGAATAGGCCCTGGTGATGTCATGTCCTATAGAAACCATCCAGATAGAAATTAAACTTCAAATCAATAATCTTTTAATTTTTCAAAAATAGACAACTATAACAATGAATATAAATTGAAATTTACTAATCTGCCTCATACCCCTATCAATGCCATAGAGCTATGAATCGCAGAGGCCACACCCTGCTCCATTTCCCTATGAACATGGGGAGGTGTATCCGCAACTTGCATCATCTAGAAATAAAACAACATTATTCAATTACGAAAACTATAATAGTGATGCAAATCATGGCTCCTAACATACACACACGTTCATCTAAACATGGAAGTACACACAATAAAACATAGAAATCACATACAGAAATTTAGTAAGTACAATTCATTCATTAAACTATTTATTTTATTACCTCCGTAAAGCTTTGAAGTCCACCACCGCTGGCAGGTGTTGCCATGAAATCTACAGTGTTAACCTATTCAACATCCAAAATCAGAAATTAGAATACCATTCATATAACAATGCTATTCACATGTAATATTTATAATTGTTTACTAGTTACATACCTCGACAGTAGATGATCTAGTGAAAAATGTAGGTGGAGAACCACTAAAAACTGCATCGACGCAATGACCCTGAAATTTCATTAAAATCATCAATTTAAATTAGTTAATCTTGTATTTCAAAAATGAAATTTAATAAATTAAATTCAATAAACTTGCTAATATTTACTTGAGTATCAAGGCTGAAAGTCTCACTCAGGAGGGTATCTGTCATCACCATCTGCTCAGCTACAGATGTAGCCTATGCACCTGCGTCCTGACTGTCCATGGGGTCATAACCACAGGCTGACCCGCAAGCCTGGCAAGTATGCGGTGGGACCCTACTCCTCGCACTATCTCCCAACCCACTATGTGTTGTAGGATCGGCATGCTCTATGATGCTCTGGGTCAAGGCACTAATCGACCTCAGTGTATCAACCTCAACACTCTCCTTCACAATGGAAGGGATAGAAACATGCTCGTGGGCTGGTCTGCTAATTATTCGTCTCACTACCCGCTGTGGGTCAAGACGTGCCCCTGGTCTATCCTGTACTGAGCCCCCACCGCTACCCTGGAAGTCCTGCATATCAAAATAGTTTGGCACTTTATTGAGGACAAACTCGCAGTAGAGTTTCCTCAAAAAGTATTGCGGGACCTCATTATTATTGCATGGAGGATGGTCAAAAACCATCCACCACCTCTGCCCGAAATTGTCCCTTATCGCTTGGTTGTTGCACCAATGGATAGGGAACCTCTTGCATGTAATGGGTGGAGGTTGATTTGTTTGTGGATTTGTGAAAATTGAACACAAGTCTAATTTTGTAATTTGTAATTTTTTGACATCTTGGTATGACAATTTATCTGCATAGTAATCTCTAAACTCTCTCTTTTTATCGGTCCAACTAGTTATTTGCTTGCTAATTGAATTTACATTTGATAACATAGACTCAAGAGATTCGGCAAGCGTGGACCTATGCAAGGTTCAAGTGGAAGGATCTTTCAACCTTGCAATTATATCTTCAATTTATTTTTTGTTGTTTTCAATTTCCCCCATTATATTATCTTGTGTTCCAGGGGCATGTCGAAGAATGAATGGAGGAGGTTGTTGTTCTGCAGGTATTTCCTCCTCAGGATTTTGTGGATTTTGAGGAGGAGGAGGAGGAGGAGGAGGAGGTGCATTAACATTTCCTACAATTAACGAAATATACATCAAAAATCAACAAAAACCTACCTATTTAGGAAGAAATTCAAACAAAAAAATAAAGATAACTCACCCCTTTGGCGTGCTCGACGTCGCGGCGGCATTTTGGCTATGAATTGACAAGCTTTTTGTGTTGATTGGCATTTTGTAGAACGTGAGCGCGTCTTTGAGGGTTTTGAAGCTGCGAGCAGAGGAGAAAAATAGAATGAAATGAAATGGCATTGCTTTTTTTTAATTTATAACAAGTTATAATGCGAGCGCATTATAACGCGCTCGCGTTATGGCTCGGTAATGATGAGCCTAAGGCTTGTCATTACCAAGCCATAACGTGAGCGCATTATGACTTAAATTTTTTTGAAAATTTTTTGGCCACTTTTTGGCCCCCCATCTTCTTACACTTACCCCAAAGTGATGTCCATCACCAATCCACTCCTTAGGCACTCAAATTTGATTGTAGAAGCAAGAAATTATGCCTAAGGTTTATGTTTCTCAAGACCTCCTTTCCAAGGTGCCTTAGATGATGATTAAGGTAAGACTCAATGTAATCTCATAGCCTCGGCTTATATGCAAGAGGAATTACATTTAATAACCACAATGGTCATCAAGTGCTCATAAGCATATGATTTTGACTATTTTATTCAAAACAACAAACATACTCTTTGCATCCCAATATGGTATAATAACAAGAAATTAAGAAATATTTTCAATTTACCAACTCATAAAGAATATGGATCAGCATACTCATTTGAATATTTTTAATTGAGCAACTCATAAAGAATATTAATATTTTCTATTCAACATGATGATTCATTTTTTTTAAATACAACTTTTATCTTTTAGTTCCAAAATGAGGTTTAGGTGATACTTGAATAACAATAGCTAAATTATTAGGTCAACAAACATCCTATGTAATACAATTGGACTTTAAATATTTAAAGTAGCCATCTACAAATATCTATTCAAACGTGGATTTATAATGCAAGTATGGACACCATCAATAAAAAGGATTTGTATTAACCAAATATCCATAGAGGCATACATCAATATCTGTCAATATAAGTATAACATATTTACAAAATAGCCATATAGGCATACAATGTCAACTATATACAATACAAAATATATGTCCACAAATGCCATATAGGCATACAACAAAGGAACACAATAAAACGTCATTCCTTTCTGGCTAGTGAAGAGAATAGATCATAGGTAGCCTTTGATCTTCTAGGGGATGGAGACGCGCATGTGGGTGGTCTACTACGAACTTGAGGGTTGTCCGCCTATTTAGTTCTTCTTGCATCTTTAGTTGTTACAATACAAAGTATATATATTAATATATAGAAATTATATGTTATAAAAAATGAAACATTTAACAAAATAATCACTTACCGCTAACATATAATCTGTCTCCTCACTTGCCTCAGTAGCAGGAATAGGCCATGGTGATGTCATGTCCTATAGAAACCATCCAGATAGAAATTAAACTTCAAATCAATAATATTTTGGTTTTTCAAAAAAAAACAACTATAACAATGAATGTGAATTGAAATTTACTAATCTGCCTCATACCCCTATTAATGCCATGGAGCTATGAATCACAGAGGTCACACCATGCTCCATTGCCCTCTAAACATCGGGAGGTGTCTCCGCAGCCTGCATCATCTGGAAATAAAACAACATTATTCAATTACGAAAACTATAATAGTGATGCAAATCATGGCTCCTAACATACACACATGCTCATCTAAACATGGAAATACACACAATAAAGCACACAAGTCACATACAAAAATCTAGTAAGTACAATTCATTCATTAAACTATTTATTTTATTACCTCCGTGAAGCTTTGAAGTCTACCACCGCTAGCAGGTGTTGCCGTGAAATCTCCAATATTAACCTATTCAACATCTAAAATAAAATATTAGAATACCATTCATATAACGATGCTATTCACATGTAATATTTATAATTGGTTACTAGTTACATACCCCGACAGTAGATGATCTAGTGTAATATGTAGGTGGAGAACCACTGAAAATTGCATCAACACTATGACCCTAAAATTTTATTAAAATCATCAAACTAAATTAGTTAATATTGCATTTCAAAAATAAAATTTAATAAATTAAATTCAATAAACTTGCTAATATTTACTTGAGTATCAAGGCTGAAAGTCTCACTCAAGAAGGTATCTGTCATCACCATCTACTCAGCTGCAGATGTAGCCTATGCACCTGTGTCCTGACTATCCATGGGGTCATAACCATAGGCTGACCCACAAGTCTGACAAGTATGGGGTGGGACCCTACTCCTCGCACTATCTCCCAACCCACTTTGTGCTGCAGGCCTGGCATGCTCTATGATGCTCTAGGTCAAGGCACTAATGGACTGAAGTGTATCGACCTCAACACTCTCCTTCACAATGGAAGGGATAGAAACATGCTCATGGGTTGGTCTGCTAATTACTCATCTCACTGCCCGCTGTGGGTCAACACGTGCCCCTGGTCTATCTTGTGCTGACCCCTCACTTCTACCCTGGGAGTCTCACATATCAAAATAGTTTGGCACTTTATTGAGGACAAACTTGCAATAGAGTTTCCTCAAAAAGTATTGCAGGACCTCATTATTATTGCATGGAGGATGGTCAAAAACCATCCACCACCTCTGCCCAAAATTGTCCCTTATCACTTGGTTGTTGTACCAATGGATAGGGAACCTCTTGCATGTCATGGGTGGAGGTTGATTGGTTTGTGGGTTTGTGAAAATCAAACACAAGTCTAATTTTGTAATTTGTAATTTTTTCACATCTTGGTATGACAACTTGTTTGCATAATAGTCTCTAAACTCTCTCCTCTTATCCATCCAACTAGTTATTTGCTTGCTAATTGAATCTACATTTGATAACATAGATTCAAGAGATTCAACAAGCGTGGACCTATGCAAGGTTGAAGTGGAAGGATTTTTCAACCTTGCAATTATATCTTCAATTTCTTTTTTGTTGTTTTCAATTTGCCCCATTATATTTTCTTCTGTTCCAGGGGCATGTTGAGGAATGGATAGAGGAGGTTGTTGTTTCGCAGGTATTTCTTCCTCAAGATTTTGTGGATTTTGAGGAGGAGGAGGTGCATTAACATTTCCTGACAATTAATGAAATATACATCAAAAATCAACTCAAACCTACCTATTTAGAAACAAATTCAAACAAAAATAAAAATAAAACTCACTCCTTTGGCATGCTCGACATCGTGGCGGCATTTTGGCGATGAATCGATAAGATTTTTGTGTTGAATTGAGTTTTGCAAAATGCGAGCGCGCTTCGTAGGGTTTGCAGGCCACGGATATAGAGGAGAAAAAAGAAATGAAATGAGATAACCTTTTTTTTAAATTTATAACAAGTCAAAACGTGCTCGCATTATAATGTGCTTGCGTTATAACACAAGTGTGTTATGGCTTGGTTTTGATGAGCCTTAGGCTCGTCATTACCAAACCATAATGTGCTCGCGTTTTGCATTATTTTTTTTTAAAACAATTTGGCCACTTTTTGGCCCCCCATCTTTTTGCACTTACCTGTGTAGCAATTCACACATAACAATGAAATTTGGTTCCCAATGCAAAAGACAATTAGGCCAATGTAGGGTGCTTCCATTCATTATAGGCTTGAGAATTTGACCCACTCCTTATTTATTGAGAGATGTGCTTAATCTTAATAAAGAGAAGGCATTTTGGATCCCCATTCCATTCTTTGTTGGGTATGCAGTTCTTTTTTTAGCATTTACACATGACAGTTAACTATCTATTTAGTCAGAGATCTCTGTAATTTTTATTAGTGGTAGAGACATATTGCTCTTCATTGAATCCATTTCTAGGTTTTGAGAATTTTCTATAATGGAATAAACTTTGAAATTTCAACTTAAGAAGTTAATTCCAATCAATCATAGGGCATTCAACAGTCACTCCTTTGCTGGGCTTGTAACCAAATGTTTTTTTAAAGATCTCTTTAATCCTAATCAATGGAAGACATTTGTGGATTTAATTGAATTTCTTCACGAGTTTTGAATTGTAGATATTGTCACAAAAGGATGATAATCTAAACTATTTTCATAAACAAATCTATTCTAATAACATAAAATAAGCTCTAACTATTCTAAATCTGCAATATCGTGATAAAATATCACTAATTTGGTCAAGTTTGAGATTAACTGACTATTAAAATAAATCTATATTGTAATTTACTTTCAAAAGAAGCTATTCTAAACAAAATGATGGAACTTGTGTAAGAAACATTATGTTGAATCTACCCTCAGTGGCTCAGCTTGTGCTATCCTTCCTCCTCTCTCACTTGGCATGCTCTATTTGGTGAAAGAAAAAAGATAGGGTGGAAAACTAGGCTCAAAGGGGAATAGAAGAATCCACTGTAATGGAGGTGTGGAAAGTTTCAAAAGCTTAAAAAATAAGAGATGTTGAGATAGCCTGGAGGTTGTAGTAAAAGTGGAGGTGGGAGAACATTGGTTTGAGGAATCCTAAAGGTGGAATTGCAACTCAAGAAAGGACTTATAGATTCTAGCAAAACAACCAAAATGCCAAACTCCAATTCTAATTCTCCCTCCCCTTGGAATGAGTAGGGTGCTTCTTTATATAGGCTCGGGGAAATCGTTAAGATCATAATTGGGGGAGGCAGATTAGGCAATCAAGAGCATGATTTGGGGAAATAGAAAACATCACAAGCAAAGGTAAAAGTTACGGATTCTCATCAGACCTAAGGTCTAATTTCCCATCCAAGAGCTTGATTCATGGTCCGATTTCACATTTAGAGATTGATTCAAGACTTTTTACAATATTGGCCATCACAAAACAACCTCACATAGATTTGGCGAGAATGAATTGAAGCTCATTCTGAATACAACTACACATACTCTCTATTTTTTCAGCACAAGCCCCTGGTGTAAGGTATGAACATAAATTACCTTACAGAAAGCATAGAAAGTAAGGAGGTAATACAATGTTAAAAGCAAGAGCAAAAAAATATTATTGATTTATAAACGACGACATGCAGAAAGAGTGTGCTAGGTAACACAAAATCTACATGCATGTATCTACCAATAACACCTCTAGCAATCAGAGTATTATGCCCTAGTTTTCTCCAACTAGTACAGTGGAAGTAGATAATTAATTTTAAATCTTTGCAATATATTGCAATTTATTTTCAAAATAGAAAGGCCATTTTGCTAGGGTTTTAGTAATTTTAACAAATGCCCTAATCATGGTCAATTAGGTTTCAGTTGGACATCACATCCTTGTTAACCCTAGGATTTGCACTAACTACACTTTCTTTTGTTTCTTATTTCCCACGCAATAAAACTTGTTGACAAAATTAAATCACATTTACAAGAGGTTTATTTAGATTATATATAAAAATATTATGTATAATTTTTTAATAAGTCAATTATAAAAGCATAGAAACTAAAAACTATAATTTTGAAAAAGGAAAGAGGTTGGAAAGAAAACATAACAATGCATAAATTTCTTAATAATAAACCAAAAAATTAACTACAACATTTTTTTATTTTCTGTATTAATCTCAAGGCAAATAACAAAAGAACAAAGAACTCTCGAGAGAGAGAGACTGCAAAAAGGGAAAAAGTATACAAGACCAAGATAACAAAAGCATAAATGTGTTTTTCTCGAACACATGAAAGAGCACTCATGAAAATATAACAGGAGTAGTTAGTGCAAATCCTAGGGTTAACAAATGTCCTAAGCATGGCCACTAGGGTTTAACAAAAACAATAATACATACAGACAAACAAAAAACAAACAAACATATAAGCTTTGAGCAAAAACAATTCTTGTGAAATCATTTAAAGTCGAATGAAATGTTACCTGGGTTGAATGAATTTGTAGGCTAGAGGGTGTTGGGAGAGCAATGTCCAGATGCAAGCTTTTCAGCCGAAAACACAAAATATGCCTCCACTATTATTTTGCTTTTAGTTTTAATAGACTCAGCCAAAAGCCACATGGTCAATAATGGCTCAACCGAAACTATACGCGCCATATAGGCGCCATGCATTGGTGCCAAAAGGCACCATGTCGATTCAATCGAATACCACTTGGCTGACTCTTGCTCAGCTGAAATTATTCGGTTAGCCCAAAGTGTGACACAAATTTATACTTTAGCCCCCAAGACCATGAGACTTTCTAGACTATTATTGATACCGTTCCATCCTATTAGTAATTATTTTAAAATATATTAATTTGACAAGGATAATTTCAAATTTCATAGGGCAACTCAAATCTTTGCAACAATTATATCTAAATGTGAACAATTTAACTGGGCCTATACCACCTAAACTAGGATCTATTACACTTCTGACGCAATCACGATAGGAGGGTCTAATGAAGGATTATCTATCCATGTAGCCAATACAACAAACAACCACAAATAACAAAGGGATTTCATAGAAACAACAACAACATACTCATTAATTTAATCTTGTGCAATTATCACCATGACTACAACTTCACAATTTGTCACAATGGACCCGAGTCTTACATGTCAGGCCATAGTCATTTCACTTATCAACTACTAAACAATTGAACTAAGGAAACACCACTTCCATAACTTGCCACATGGGATACATAATGATAATTCAAGTACATCTACACTTCACTATAACTTCAAAATTACAACACTTCTCTATTGTAATGATACCCACTATCTTCTTATATGCCACATTAGTATCTTTCTCAAATCGAACTCCACATCATACTCCTTGTTCTCACACTCTATCCTTTAGATCTCACTCCTCACAGTCGAAACTCACTCTCCCTTATCATGCTTCATCCCATCTTCTTCCTTGGCTTTAAACAACTCACAACCAAGTGTATATAGAATTGCCAAATTTTCTAAATGGTTTGCATCAACCTCAAGATGATGCAAAGGCCAATACCACATGAAACATGTCATTGGCCCAAAATAACAAAATTACAAATTCAAATGGTAAAATGGTGGAGAACCTCCATGTGGTACACCACATACATCCCCAATTGTTAATTAAAGCTACACAAATATTCCTCTATTGTCTCAAACTCCAAATAAATTGCTGCAAATAGAAACAATCACAACTATTAACCTAGAAGATGCTCTTGAATATAGTATTTTATTCATGCAATTCTCCTTAAGAATTAAAATGATAATCAACAACCATAAACATTGCTAACCTCAAACTCACAAAATCCAACTTCAAATTGTGGTGCATTGCACGCTAACTTCCTCTATCATAGAATACTAACCACAAACTACCAGGCAAACAAACAACTAAAATAAACCACAAAATCTACTTTTCTAAAATGATGCAAGCTTGCCACAATGCCTTGGGATGCTCTTGCATCAAACACCTAGGGTTAATAAAAAAACATGAGTTCCTCATTTTCTAGGAGAGTCTACCCCTACTTGGAGATTCCAACCTACCACTTCTTCAACTCATTCTTTCCATCTCTTCAAGTATGCTTCAAGCAATCTATTCTAAGCACTACTTTTTCCCTCATCATTTTCTATCACATGTAGCTTCCTCTTCTATGGTTACAATACTTTGTCCCAAAAATCATCCTTTGCATCACATCTTCTTGACTTGTGGTCACTCACAATCCTCTTGTTCTTTCCATTAACCAATCCCTCACATTTGTCAACCCCTTTCTCGGCTACCACATGTACCCTTCTATTATGTTGTCCACTATTGCATACTCCTCGACATTGCTCCTCATCCTCTCACTCATCTATCCTATCCTTTGAATGACTTCCCTTTGATGACCTCTACTCTCACATTCTCTTCTCTGCACTACCTCTTTTGCATTTATGGTGCTATAAGACACTCTAGCAATGATGGACATCTTCAAAATCAATGCACATCATTCCTCCCCAATGCACACCCTAGTGCACTATTGTAAAACTATCCCTCACTTTCCCTCAATAGTGTCAACTTATGCCTCTGACCACCCTTCTAAATTATGTAGGTGTTAGGTCTCCCATCATACACCACTTCCCTATCAAATTATCATGGTCTCCCCAATAATAGATGGCACACATCCATCAACACAATGTCAAACAACATCTCATCATAATACGATCCTATGTTGAACCTCACCCAACATTGTTCTTCTACCAAAATTTGGTCTCCCTATTGAAATTGTACTCCTCAAAATGTGACTCAGGCACAAACGTGGGTGAGTCAGCTTCGATACAACACATAAGCGCTCTTCTTGTTGATGGTGGCCTCTTAGTCACTCTTACTCTCATGGAAAGAGCTAGTCAAGTGGAGGCATAACCTAGGGGCGGTTATGTTCACGTGGAAGCAGAACGTTGCAGAGAGCAATTGTCCAGTCCTGGGGCCTAGTCTGTGTCAATGTTTGCTATGTAAAGGAGATAATCCTATGACCTAAAGGGTTAGTAGTTGTTGATCTCCTCTTTGGATTCCTAAGGTTCCAACACCTAGATGGATGTTGATTTTTTTTGTTGATGAGTATTGAATGTTTTAACCTTTCTTCGTTAGCTTGTTTGATTTGTTGTATGATGTTTGCTTATTGTATGAACCTAAGGATGTGTTCTTTTTGTTCTTGTGTTTGTTGAGTGTGTTGGGATCTTGGGTGTATAAACTCCATTTCCTCAAGGATAGCTCTAACCCACTCGCCTCTAACTCCATGGCACATTCGTATGCTCGAATAAGAGAGAGTTGACTTGAGTTAAACTTGGGTTGATTTTTTGTTTAATTTCAACTTTGGTTGACTTTGACTCATGGTCAAAGGTTTTATTTTATCTTGGTCAGCCACTCAAATTCATTATAAATATTCAAAGATTCAAACGAATGTGTAGTAAATTTTGTGAAAAGAAAAGCATTACCGGGAACATCTAGTGTGATAATTTGAGCTTGAGGAATATCCTTCCAGTGATGATCATTAATCCACATCACTAATCCATTATCGCCCAACTCTTCAAGATAGCTATGCCACTTTATCATTAAATTGTGATCGCTACTCTTGGGCTTTGGCACTAGTAGTGGGCAATAGGCATTACATGAAATAACAATAATCCAAATTTGAATCATGGCTAAAAAATAGCAGTAATCCAACATCGCCCAACTCTTCAGTATGGTCGATGTTGGACAGAAACATGGCTCTCACCGCCTTCATTTCTGCCGGATGCACAACAAATGGAGCCTCCACTTTTATTTTCAGATTGTCCACAACTTTCCCCATTTTTACGCCTCAGGCAACAAATTTCTTTGGTATATTATGGCCCTGCTTTGCTAAACCAAATCTTCTTAACACGAAATTTCTATACTACCTATTCATACCTCCCTCCATTTGGATGGTCCGTTTCTAGATGTTGTGGGTCACATTATTTTGAAACCAAGCGAATTATAATTTGTAACATTATCCTAATATACACATGGTTTGACTTTTTGCACTTGCCTACTTGAACGCCAAAGTGGAGTAATTATTAGAAATGTTGTACGGGTGCACATGCATTAAATAAATAAATAAATAAAAATAAATATTTTTTCTGCAATCTTCACTTAGTACTGTGTGTATGTGAACTGACACTCATTGACATTCAATCATTAAATATGAAGGGACGGGAAATTACAATGGTCAAGTTGGAGCGAACACGAAAGGTGGGGCAGGAAAATGTGATTTACTTAAAAAATATTGTCCGAGACAGTGCACATGCATTAAATAAATAATAAAAATTTAAATATTTTTTCTGCAATCTTCATTTTTTACTCTGTTTATGTGACTCACAATGATAGACATTCAATCGTTAAATATGTCTCCCTTCTATATAAATGGATAACAACGGCCCAGATGGATCCCATGGTCGTCCCTGTACCCGCGATGGCACACAGACCGTTGATTTAATAAGCCCCGTCTGGGTATGTTTGAACATTTAATGTGAAGGGTTGCTTCGTCCTTAACAAGATTCCTCGGCCATCTCTATATAAGCTGATCGAGGTCTGATTAGTTTTCATCAACATTGGAGCTTGGAGTCCTCAGTCAGTGAGAGCTGTGTAAAACCAAAGGAAAGGTGTTTTGATTATCCATTGAATTTCGACTCTCTGTGTTTTAGTCTCTCTCTTCCAGAATTATCTAATTCAGTTTAGTATAATTATATATCTATAAATAGTGCTCACTCAAGATATTTGATATGCAGTTGGATAGCAGCAAATATGGTTCGCCTTATCGATCAATTCGGTGGCGGGAAAGAATGGAGAGCGTTAAGCGAGAATCAGCAACAATTGTTTGCACTCGTTAAGGAAATGCTTGAGGAGTTCAACTGCCAGTTTAGTGGGGGCGTTACTGTCTTCGGTGATCTTGGTGATTTCAAGGAGTGGAGATCTGCAATGGAAAACCAAGTTGTAATTGATCAGGCACTTAAAGTTCTCAAAAAACGTCTCTCTTCATTCCGTCCATATTTTCGTCAGCCATTTCCATATTATGGAGGTTTTCCTCAGCCATTTCCATATCCTGGATGTTTTCCTCAGACATCTCACTCCCAGGGAGGTCATGCCGAGACATATCCAGGTAATTCATAGCAGTCATTAATTTTCCACAGTCTATGATGTTGTATTGATAATTGTTTCTGGATTTGACCGTATTAGTTGTTTTTCCTCAACGTTTCGGATCACACTCCGTGATCCAGCATCATTTGTTTCTCTTCTCTTACTCTCTTTCTCCTAATGATGGATCACGGAGTTTGATCCGAAACGTTGAAGAAAAACAACTAACATGATCAAATCCAAAAGCAATTATCAATACAGGTAATTCATGTTCTTCCTGTGGTCAGCTTGTGGTTTCTGTGTGTCTAGTGTATGTGTAAGGTTTCAATGCAAGACAGAAGCCTTTGATTCTTGTGGTTGAAAAAGGTTTTTTGTTCGCTTACAAATAAATAAATATCAATGGAAATTCGAGAAATTAATGAAGCCTTTCACTATTGTGCTTGGAAAGCAGCAAATAAGGTTCGTGTTAGCGATCAGTTCCGTGATGGGAAAGGATGGAGTGGGATCAGCGAGAATCAACAACAATTGCTTGCACTCATTAAGGAAATGCTTGAGGAGGTCAACTGCCAGTTTAGTGGGGAGGTTACTAGCTTCGGTTATCTTGGTTCTTATAAGGAGTGGAAACCTGTATCGGAAAGCCAAATTGTAATTGAACAGGCACTTAAATTTCTCAAAAAACGTCTCTCTTCAGTCCGTCCATATTTTCGTCAGCCATTTCCATATGATGAATGTTTTCCTCAGCCATTTCCACATTATGGAGGTTTTTATCAGCCATTTCCATATCCTGGATGTTTTCCTCAGCCGTCTCACTGCCATGGATGTGATGCTGAGACATTTCCACGTAAAATATGTTGTTCCTGTGGTCTGCTTGTGAAGGAAAGCTAAATGGTTAGGAAGGGCTTTCGTCTTTGAATTTCCTTTGTCCGATGGTTTGTCTGTGTGTCGTCTACGTTACTAGTTTTATTATAATAATAAAACCTAGATGGTTCGGGTTTCTGTTTCTGTGTCTGTCTAGTGTATGTGTGTGTCTAAGCGTGCAAGGTTTCAATGCAACACAGAAGCCGGATTCCTGTGGCTGAAGAAGCTTTCTTGTTCGCTAACAAATAAATAAATGTCAATTGAAATTCGAGAAATTAATGAAGCCTTCTCACTATTGTGCTTGTGAATTTTGCTCACTTCAATCATTCATTTGCTTGTCTTTTATTTCTTTATTTATTATCGTCTATTTAATGCTAGTATAATCATTGCCACCGTCTCTATCATCTTAGGCCAAAACAATGGTTTGACTTGAAATTGGAGAGTAGGAAAGTGTGACTTATTAAACGCCAATAGGATTTTGCATTTAGCATAGTTGGATAAGAAATTAAAAAAAAAACAAATCATTATTTATATTAAAATCTAACATATGATTTAAAAGGCATGAAACAACATCTTGGAGTAAACTATTGGTTGAAATGCTTAGTAAAACGAAGTTGTCAATGTTTTGAGGCAGTCTTCCTCCCGTATTCTAAGTGAGACGTATCCACTATCCTGCATCGAGGAATACCTTTTGTTATGGTGTAAAAAGTGACCTCGTGCCTTTTTACCTCCTAGTTTAGCTCCTAGATCCCCGTGTTAACACTTTGCAAGCTAAATACTCATCCCAGAGCAATTTCCCCCGAAACCCATGTCAAATGGGACTCAGGGGCCCATTCCAATCCTTAAGCATGACCAAATTAGAGCCTTGGGACTTGGGCGCCTGCGCCCAAGTCCAGCCTAATTTGTGGGGATAAAAATGAATGCATGTCGGCCTGGGCCCTCTCCAAAGGTTTCCCTAAGTCGGCCTTCTTGATTTAATCTACAAAATATTACAAATGTTGTAGGAAATGTTACAAATGTTGCATTGATTAAATTATTGTTGCAAATTGATGTTATTAAAGTTTATTAATGAAATATTTGGCTGTACATTGCCATTTGCTATGTTTTAACGTTTTTTTCAATATATAGAAAATAGATTAATTTATTTCTCTTTCAAATAATTTAGCTTAAAGTGCATTAAATATTATATAAGGACTTTATATAGTTGTTAAGAAAATAATAACTTTCTGGTAAATGAGTGTTACTTGGGTGAAAAGGATATCACACTTTTAGTTGGCATGGCCACACTAAGAAGCAAAGGAATATCCATGTGATAAAAGGGTTCATCCATGATGCCAAGGACGTGGAGAGCCCTAGGAACCATGGTAACCTCATTTGGAGATACATGGCTATGAGAACATTGATAGCCATGTGGCGAAGAAGCATCCCTACTAGAAGGGGAAGGAGGAACACGATAAATGGTACATGGTGCATTGCCTAGTGCTCAATTGAAGTCTATAGATGAGAAACCTCCAAAGCCACCTTGTTGGCTTGGATCTAAATCTGTACAACATAAGATTAGGATAGATACTCACTATAACATACATGGAAAGTGTTTAGGTCGAATCAACAAAGAAAGTAGATTTCTACCTTTCCAAATTGAAAACAATATCTCCACTTTAAAGCATGCCATATCTAGGTATATTTGCCAGAATCTTAGGCCAACATTTTGGTAAAAAAAAAATCATTTATTACACATGTAATGCCAAGCCTCCCCATCACTATTTGTCTAGCATATAGGCAAATGTCCACATTCATTAGATGACATCTCAACCATATTGAAATCACCATACATGATCCAAGAGATGGTGAGCAATGACTCCATAGTCCATTCCTAGAGAAGAGATTTTTCCACATCATTGGAGGCATAAATGTTAACAATCCCAAGAGAGTGGCTTTTTTATTAAATAAAACCCACAAATAATGATTGGTAGGGTCACATCCATGGGCTACCATATGTGGCTACCACCTAGACAAAATGAAGGTGGAAAGGCCTCCATGTCCTACATCATGGTCACTATGCAAAAAGTGACTTTTTGGCCAAATTACATGGCAAACAATAGAAAGCATAAAACAAACAATTTTCAACTCCTACAAACACAAAATATCAAGGTCAATAAATTGTTGATGAACATCCCATATGATGCATTTTCTTTCTGGGATTTGTGAGACCCCTAATGTACCATGAAATGAAATTCATGGAGAGTGGGGATCAAGGATCATGTCATCGTCATGAAGCTCATCAAGAGCTCAATAACCCTTCTACATGAAACCCTCTTTTGTGTGTCCTGAAAATTAGAGATCAAATTCAAATTAGACAAATCAAAGAATTCCTCTTTTTCTTTTATATAAATTCTTCTTCTTGGAGCTCACAAATCAAGCTATAGGAAAGGTGAGAAGCCAAAGGAGATGGAAATCTATTCTTAGATTGAGAAGAGATTGTATTGGCCACCATAGGGGTCTGATTGAACCATAGTCTAGCAATCATTTGAGATGATTCCTTCGTGGGGTGAGAATCTCTAGCCTCAGTCAAATTAGAAGGCTTTAAAATTTGTAGCCCAATAGCCAAAGGTTGAGGCCAACACCTTTCAAACTAGTGGCAAGTTGATTTTTTATTTCCCATAGTGGTCCAACCATCCCCATCTTTTTGAGGTGGAGGATCCACTGAGGTCTACTCAGGAGGAGACTTGACTCACTAAATAACTAGAGGACACTCACGAATCTTATGGTTTGAGGACTAACATATATGACAAGTGTTTGACAATTAAGCTACATAACCCTCTAGTGAAGCTTTGGGTACCCACTTGCACTTATATGGACTCTTTAAGGTCTTTAAAGAAATCAATATAGACACAAACCCTCTTCTAGGGATAGGCAAAGAAAAATTGTTCTTGCTCTATATGAGCAACTTGCCTTAAAGACACAACAATGCGATCTAGGAAGGCCATAGAGGTAAGGGGAGTCTAGGGAATTTGATCCAGACTAGAATGCGAAGAGATTTCCTTTGAGAAAACAAAGTCTCAAGTCCAAGGGGAGAAGACAGGCAATGATGAATGAATATACCAAGGGCCATGCTAAAAATAGCCTTGGCAAACTTGACCTCAACAAAGTGAGAAAAGAAAAAGGCCTCGATAAGATTTTGGATGGCCTCTACATGAGCCCCGTGAAGGATCCAAGTAGAGTTGAACTAGCTACATAGCATGCTTTCAAGGGGATATGAATCACAAAATATCTAACATTGGTATATAGTTTTCAAGCCAGTTACAGGCATTTTCAAAATCATGAACTAGTAAAACAACATTTCAAATAGTGGCATTACCTCGTACACTACCTTTGGAATGAACTTTCATGGTCATTTGGGAGCCATTCTCCTATGCATCCAAGCTTGAAGCCCTAGCATCAAATGTTGGGTTGCTTGGGTTGACTACCATATAAAAAGAAGAAGAAAATTGCCCAAAGGCAAGGGAACTTAAAAAACCAACAATAAATGCTAAGTTATCTTGCTCCAAAATGCACAGTATAACACAATGGTGACAAAGATAATATAATAACATGAATAAGATCATATAGACCAAGCCAAACCAAAACCCTAGCTCCCACTCTCTTCCACCCCAATTCAATTTTTAAATCTCTCCATAACCATACTTTTACTTACAATGATGTTAGAATTCACTTGGTTTCAAAATAATGAGACACAAACATCCAAATGTGTTTCTCTCATTCATCACCAACCATCTAAAATATGTTTAATACAAATTTCCAAATGACAAAGTCAGTCCACGCGTGTAGATTACGTCGCTTGTTTTGAGCACTTAAAAGACTACAATCTACATTTGAAATTTGACATTTCTTCCTTAGCAGCTACGTAGGCAATAAGAAAAGTATCTGGACGATTTCACGGTATCTTCTAAAGTTGAAACACATTATCATGTGCAATATTTTATCACTATCATATTGATTTATTTCTTCTAAAATTAACCATTTTAACAATATTTTTTTCTGTCATTATACTCAATAAACTGTTTTCAAATGTCTTGACCAGAATATTGTACGAAGACAAGTTCAATGAAGTTTTTTTCGGAGATTGAATAATCCCCATCCCTCCGCCTCCACAATGAAAAGACATTTAATAACAAAATACAACAATTTTGGCTCGGAACTATTTTTATAATTATAATTTAAAAATAATATATTACATTTCATTCCCCATCGTCCTGTTTAAGTTCGTTTCACCTTTTCCATAAACAAGATATCAGAAATAAGCTTGGGGGATTTTTCCATCTT
The DNA here is from genome assembly GCA_027924645.1 of Cunninghamia lanceolata. Taxonomy (NCBI): domain Eukaryota; kingdom Viridiplantae; phylum Streptophyta; class Pinopsida; order Cupressales; family Cupressaceae; genus Cunninghamia; species Cunninghamia lanceolata. The sequence continues at coordinate 1,724,402 of BSBN01000696.1, read as the reverse complement.
AGCGGCACGTCTCTATTTAAGGCTGGGTCTTTGCTGAAGTCAAAAAATCAATTTTCCTGTTCCCACCATTCATGACTATTTTTAAATTTTAAATATTAAATATTATACGGTTCAACTGTAAATGTTATTTTCCGATGAATCATGTTAGAGGGTTTGTTTTAGATATGAACGGAGGTATGACTGGGATAGATATTTCGTGTTAAGAAGATTTGTTTTAGCGGAAGCACACATGGTTCTTTTGGGTCTTTGCTTGAGATAAAATAAATAAATAAAAATAAAATATGGCAGTATCATAACCATTGCTTACTTAAAATTAGAACAAAATATTTGGTCTTTTATAGAGTCAAAAATAAAAATTAATTCTTTTAGGTTATGTGTGCTCGCCATACATTCCAAACCATCAAGCAAATCAAGGAAGGGCAACAACTCTTTAATAGACTTCCTTAAATTTTATAGGCTTTTGTTTGGCACTATGACCAAGTTTTTGTTGTCGGTTTGATTTGTTGCTTTGTAGCAGTGCCTTAATGCGGTTTATTGTCAGGCTTCAAATTCCCAGTGTATTCTTTGTGATTAACTCCTCACCAAAGAAGATTTGTGGGAGGTTGTTTTTCAATGTCTAACGACAAGTGTAATGCCCATGGTATGGTACCAAAAATCTGACATAAACCCTAAGAAAAAATAAATTTTAGAATTTAATTGATTGGGTTGTTTCTACTTCAACTACCAATTTTTTAATTGTTCTATCATAATTGCATTGGATAATTGTGCATTTTAGAAGTTCATAAATATTTTAGTATGTGCCTTCAATATATATATATATATATATATATATATATATATATATATATATATATATATATATATATATATATATATATATATATATCGCATAATAATTGGGTTTTTAGACTATTATAAAAGTAGTATGATTTTAGTTTTAAAGAAAAAAAAATTGGTAGTTGAAGTAGAAACAACCCAATCAATTAAAATTCTAAAATTTATTTTTTCTTAGGGTTTATGTCAGATTTTTTGATGCCATACTATAGGCATTACAACAAGGCTTCTAGTTTGGATGGATTTTCTTATGAATTTTATAAATCCTTTTGGGACACTATTGGTAAAGACATACACAATGTTTATCTTGAGGCTTTTCATACAAAGTCTTTAGAAAATTTAATCAACAAAGGGAATATCAAATTCATACTTAAAGATGGTGACCTCGAAGAAATCTACAATTGGCAACTAATAACTTTGTTGAATGTTTCTTACAAGATTATTGCCAAGGCTCTTGCTCTTAAATTTAGGCATCTTCTTCCTCACCTGGTTCATTCTGAACAAATTGGATTCATTAAGTCAAGATATATTCTTGATCTAATATATTTGTTGTCTAGGAAGAGATGGAATGGGCTCAATGTTCTCAACAATTTGTCATTTTTTATCAAAATTGATTTTGCCAAGGCTTATGACGACATTGAGTGGCCTTTCACTTTGGCCATGCTTCAGACGATAGGATTTGGACCTTGTTTTATCCAGTCTATGTAGACATTGTTTGTTGATGCCTTTGGCTTACATTACCATTAATGGTCAACAATACAAGTCTTTTGGCCTTTTTCGATCCATCTATCAAGGTTTCCCTCTTGCCCCAACTCTTTATGTTAGAGTAGCAAAAGGATTTGGTTATCTTTTAGCCCATGCAGTTTCTCAAATTGTGGTTGAGTGGATCTCCCTTTCCTACTCTCCCAATCAGTTGGTCAATGGTCATTTTTCTAATGATTCCTTCCTCGTTGTCATTAAGGAGGAAAATAATGTCGAATAGGCTCTTTGTTGCCTTGATACTTTCTGCCAAGCCTCTAGTCCAAACATTAAATAGCAAAAGATCTAGTGTTGTAGGCAGTCTTTTCTTCCTAGGCTAGGATGGTTAAATAATCTTAGTTGGACATGGATTGATAATGGGGAAATCTTTCAATTCTTGGGCATTACCTTTTCTTTTCAAGCTTCTCTTGTTGCTCTTTGGCAAACGGTTATTGCCAGGATTGAGAAAAAAGATCAACTATTGGATTACTAAATCTCTTTCTTTGGCTAGTAAATTCTAAATTTTCTCTAAAGTCCTAGCTACCACCCATGTGTAGTACTCTTCTTATTGGGTGCCTTCAAAGGCCTCTTACTTGAAGGTTGAGAAATTTCTTAGACTTTCTCTGGGCATGCAATGATGGGCACCAAAGATTTCATCATGTTGCTTGAGAATTCTATTGTCTTCCCCATGGTGTCGGTGATGTAGGATTGTTTTCAATCTATTGACAAGATATTGCCTTATGTGTAAAATGGATTCTTAGACTTTTATCTAATCAAGACCATGAGACTTTCTAGACTATTATTGATACCATTCCACCCTATTAGTAATTCTTTTAAAATATATTAATTTGTCAGGGATAATTTCAAATGTCATAGGACAACTCAAATCTTTGGAACACTTATGTCTAAATGTGAAAAATTTAACTGGACCTATACCACCTGAACTAGGAGATTGCACTTCTCATGCAATCATGATAGGAGGGTCTAATGAAGGATTGTCTAGCCATGTAGCCAATACAACAAACAACCACAAATAACAAAGGGATTTCATAGAAACAACAACAACATACTCATTAATTTAATCTTGCGCAATTATCACCATGACTACAGCTTCAAAATTTGCCATAATGGACCATCTTACATGTCAAGCCACAATCATTTCACTTATCAACTACTGAACAATTAAACTAAGGAAACACCACTTCCATAACTTGCCACATGGGATACATAATTATAAGTCAAGTACAACTATGTACTTTAATATAACTTCAAAATTACAACACTACTCTATTGTAATGAAACCCACTATCTTCTTATTTTCCATATTATTATCTTTCTCAAATCGAACTCCACATCATACTCCTTGTTCTCCGACTCTACCCTTTAGATCTCACTCCTCATAGCTGAAACTCACTCTCCCATATCCTACTGCATCTCATCTTCTTCCTTGCCTTTAAACAACTCACAACCAAGTATATATAGCATTGCCAAATTTTCTAAATGATTTGCATCAACCTCAAGATGACGCAAAGCCCAATACCACATAAACATGTCCTTGGCCCAAAATAACAAACTTACAAATTCAAATTGTAAAATGGTGGAGAACCTCCATGTGGTAGACCACATACATCCCCAATAGTTAATTTTAAAACTACACAAATATTCCTCTATTGTCTCAAACTCCAATTAAATTGTTGCAAATAGAAACAATCACAACTGTTAACCTAGAAGATGCTCTTGAACTAGTTTATAGCATTTTATTCATGCAATTCTCCTCAAGCATTAAAATGATAATCAACAACCACAAACATAGCTAACCTCAAAATCACAAAATCCAACTTCAAATTGTGGTGAAATGTGCTAACTTTCACTATCATAGAATACTAACCACAAATTACTAGCCAAACAAACAATAAAATAAACCACAAAATCTACTTTTCCAAAATGATGCAAGCTTGCCACAATGCCTTGGGATGCTCTTGCATCAAACACCCAGGGTTAATAAAAAAATGAGTCCCTCATTTTCTAGGATAGTCTACCCCTAGTTGTAGATTCCAACCTACCACTTCTTCAACTCATTCTTTCCATCTCTTCAAGTATGCTTCAAGCAATCCATTCTAAGCACTGTTGTTTTCCTCATTATTTTCTATCACATCTAGCTTCCTCTTCTATGGTTACAATACTTTGTTCCACCAATCATTCTTTGCATCACATCTTCTTGACTTGTGATCAATCACAATCCTCTTGTTCTTTCCATTTACGAATCCCTCACATTTGTCAACCCCTTTCTCGGCTACCATATGTACCCTTCTATTATGTTGTCCACTATTGCATACTCCTTGGAATTGATTCTCATCCTCTCACTCATCTATCCTATCCTCTGAATGGCTTCCCTTTGATGACCTCTACTCTCACATTCTCTTCTCTGTACTACCTCTTTTACATTTATGACCTACTATAAGACACTCTAGCAATGATGCACATCTTCAAAATCAATGCACATTATCCCTCCCCAATGCACACCCTAGTGCACTATTGTAGAATAATCCCTCACTTTACCTCAATGGTATCAACATATGCCTCTAACTACCCTTCTAAATTATGTAGGTGTTTGATCTCCCATCATACACCACTTCCCTATCAAATTATCATGGTCTCCCTAATAATAGATGGTACACATCCATCAACACAATGTCATACAACATCTCATCATAGTACGGGGTAAGTGCAAGAAGATGGGGGGCCAAAAAGGGGTCTTAAGTGGCCACTTTTTTTCTGAAATCAGGAAATACTGGCCTTGGATGAGAAATTGGGCATAGTTACACTCAAAATTTAGAGATGCAACCAAAAAAATGTTCGTAGTGCTCCGAGTCTACTTTCTAAACTACTATTTTTTTTTGAAAATGGCATAGATTAAGGGGTTCAAAAGAGGGAGCCACAGAAATTGGTGTTGTTTATGTCAAAAAAACATAACATAGCATGTTTTGTGGCTTCCTCAAAAGGTCAACTTTTTTTTGGTATTTTTAAAATCGCTTTGGTGAGAAATTAGCTAATAGCATGTAGTTTATGCCCAATTTTTCTAATAATTGTTTTATGAATATTTGATTTTTTACTAATTTTCAAAGTGGACACATCCTAAAAAACAAAATTTTGGCTGTGCTACCCCTATAAATTTTGAAAACTAATTGAAAATCATTTTTTTCTTTTTTTAATATGTGTAGAATGGAGTCTAGTTTCTAAATATGTATTTTTTTTTAAATTTCAATCAATAGTTAATTTACAATGAAAAAAAGACCAAACAGTGGTTCTTGCCCAAAAACGGACACACAAACAAAATAAATTAAAGATGAAAGACTTAACATTGTTAAAATGTGAAAAAAATCACATCGTCAAATAGCTAAGAGAAAGCCTAACATTACCTAGGTGTTCGATTTGTTCGACGTTGAAACACGTGCAAATCTGAGGGTTAGCACGAATGAAATTATGTGAAATCTTAAATAATCTGGAAAAACACTTCTGTGACTATTCAAAAGGCACTCCAAGCCTTTCGGTTGGAAATCCAAAGCAAATCCCAAGCCCAAGGCTTGGGATTCCCAAAGCAAGACATAATGTGAGCGCGTTATAACGTGCTCGCGTTATGTTCCCCTTAAATTTTTTTATGTTCAAGGCTATTAATCATGTATGTATGTATGTATGCCTATATGTATGTATGTATGCCTATATGTATGTATGTATGTATGTATCTATGTATGCCTATATGTATGTATGTATGTATCTATGTATGCCTATATGTATCTATGTATGCGAATATCTATGTATGTATGTATCTATGTATGCCTATATGTATGTATGTATGTATCTATGTATGCCAATATGTATGTATGTATGTATCTATGTATGCCTATATGTATGTATGTATAGTGTCGAGGGCAGAGGAGGGTAGAGATGGGAGTGAGCCAAATAGGGGAGGAGAGGGGTGGATAAGGATTGAGTGATTAAGGTTTAAGGTTGAGGGTTGAGCATTTAGGGATAGGATTTAGAGTTTAGGGATAAGGGATTAGAGTTTAGGACCTTGAGGGATTAGGGTTTAGGGTTGAGGCTTTAGGGATAGCATTTAGGGTTAAGGGTCAAGGGTAGAGGGATTAGGGATAGGCTTTAGGGTTGAAGGTTTAATGATTTAGGGTTGAGGCTTTAGGGATGAGGGTTAAGGGATTAGGGATTAAGATATAGTGTCGAGTGTCGAGCGTGTAGGGATAGGTTTTAGGGTTCAAGTTTTAAGGGTTAAGGGTCCAGGGATCAGAGTTAAGGGTTGAGGGATTAGGGTTTGACGTTGAGGGTTGAGTACATTGAGGTTCGAGGGTTAAGGGTTTCGGGATAGGGTTGAGGGTTGAGGGATTAGGGTTAAGGGATAGGGTTGGAGGGTTTAGGGATAAGGGATTAGGGTTTAAGGTATAGTATCGAGTCCGATGAGGGTCTAGGAATAGGGATAGTGTTTAGGGTTTAGGGATGAGGGATTAGAGTTGAGGGATGACGGATGACGGATTAGGGTTGAGGGATTAGGGTTTAGGGATAAGGTTTAGGGTTAGGGTTGAGGGATTAGGGTTTAAGGTATAGTGTTGAGGGTTTAGGGATAGGGTTTAGGGTTGAGGGATTAGAGTGAAGGGTTGAGGGATTAGGATTTGACGTTGAGGGTTGAGGGTTTAGGGTTTAGGGATAGGGTTGAGGGTCAAGGGATCAGAGTTAAGGGTTGAGGGATTAGGGTTTGACGTTGAGGGTTGAGGTTCAAGGGTCAAGGGTTTAGGGATAGGGTTGAGGATTGAGGGATTAGGGTTAAATTAGAGTGTGGAGGGTGTAAGGATTAGGGATAGGGTTGGAGGGTTTAGGGATAAGGGATTAGGGTTTAAGGTATAGTATTGAGTCTGTTGAGGGTTTCGGACTAGGGATAGCATTTAGGGTTTAGGGATGAGGGATTAGAGTTCAGGGATGATGGATTAGGGTTGAGGGTTGAGGGATTAGGGTTTAGGGATAAGGTTTAGGGTTGAGGGTTGAGGGATTAGGGTTTAAGGTATAGTGTTGAGGGTTGAGGGTTTAGGGTTGACGAATTAGGGTTTAGGGTTGACGGATTAGGGTTTAGGTTTGACGGATTAGCATTTAATGTCGAGGTTAGGGTTAGAGTGTTGAGGGTAGATGGATTAGGGTTAAAGTTTTAAGGATTGAGGGTTGAGGCTTTAGGGATGAGGGTTTAAGGCTTAAGATAAAGTGTCAAGTGTTAAGGGTGTAGGGATAGGGTTTAAGTTTTAAGGGTCAAGGGTTGAGGGATAGGGATTGGGGTTTAAGGTATAGTGTTGAGGGTTGATGGTTTAGGGATAGGGTTTAGGTTTGAGGGATTAGGGTTTAGGGTTGATGAATTAGTGTTTAATGTTGAGAGTTGAGGGTTGAGGGTTGAGGTTGAGGGATAGGGTTAATGGTCAAGGGATTAGGGTTAAATAAGAGTGTTGAGGGTAGAGGGATTAGGGTTTAAGGTATAGTATCGAGCCCGTTGAGGGTCTAGGAATAGGGATAGCATTTAGGGTTTAGGGATGAGGGATTAGAGTTGAGGGATGACGGATTAGGGTTGAGGGTTGAGGGATTAGGGTTTAGGGATAAGGTTTAGGGTTGAGGACTGAAGGATTAGGGTTTAAGGTATAGTGTTGAGGGTTTAAGGATAGGGTTTAGGGTTAAAGGATTAGAGTGAAGGGTTGAGGGATTAGGATTTGACATTGAGGGTTTAGGGTTTAGGGTTTAGGGATAGGGTTGAGGGTCGAGGGATCAGAGTTAAGGGTTGAGGGATTAGGGTTTGACGTTGAGGGTTGAGGGTTGAGGGTTGAGGGTCGAGGGATTAGGGTTAAAGTAGAGTGTGGAGGGTATAAGGATTAGGGATAGGGTTGGAGGGTTTAGGGATAAGGGATTAGGGTTTAAGGTATAGTATCGAGTCTGTTGAGGGTTTAGGAATAGGGATAGCATTTAGGGTTTAGGGATGAGGGATTAGAGGTGAGGGATGACAGATTAGGGTTGAGGGTTGAGGGATTAGGGTTTAACGTATAGTGTTGAGGGTTTAGGGATCAGGTTTAGGGTTGAGGGATTAGAGTGAAGGGTTGAGGGATTAGGATTTGACGTTGAGGGTGAGGGTTTAGGGTTTAGGGTTTAGGGATAGGGTTAAGGGTCAAGGGATCAGAGTTAAGGGTTGAGGGATTAGGGTTTGACATTGAGGATTGAGGTTTGAGGGTCAAGGGTTTAGGGATAGGGTTGTGGGTCGAGGGATTAGGGTTAAATTAGAGTGTGGAGGGTGTAAGGATTAGGGATAGGGTTAGAGGGTTTAGGGGTAAGGGATTAGGGTGTAAGGTATTGTATCGAGTCTGTTGAGGGTTTAGGAATAGGGATAGCATTTAGGGTTTAGGGATGAGGGATTAGAGTTGAGGGATGATGGATTAGGGTTGAGGGTTGAGGGATTAGGGTTTAGGGATAAGGTTTAGGGTTGAGGGTTGAGGGATTAGGGTTTAAGGTATAGTGTTGAGGGTTTAGGGATCGGGTTTAGGGTTGAGGGATTAGAGTGAAGGGTTGATGGATTAGGATTTGACATTGAGGGTTGAGGGTTGAGGGTTTAGGGTTTAGGGATAGGGTTGAGGGCCGAGGGATCAGAGTTAAGGGTTGAGGGATTAGGGTTTGACGTTGAGGGTTGAGGGTTGAGGTTCAAGGGTCAAGGGTTTAGGGATAGGGTTGAGGGTCGAGGGATTAGGGTTAAAGTAGAGTGTGGAGGGTATAAGGATTAGGGATAGGGTTGGAGGGTTTAGGGATAAGGGATTAGGGTTTAAGGTATAGTATCGAGTCTATTGAGGGTTTAGGAATAGGGATAGTATTTAGGGTTTAGGGATGAGGGATTAGAGTTGAGGGATGACAGATTAGGGTTGAGGGTTGAGGGATTAGGGTGTAGGGTTAAGGGATTAGGGTTTAAGGTATAGTGTTGAGGGTTTAGGGATCAGGTTTAGGGTTGAGGGATTAAAGTGAAGGGTTGAGGGATTAGGATTTGACATTGAGGGTGAGGGTTTAGGGTTTAGGGATAGGGTTGAGGGTTGAGGGATCAGAGTTAAGGGTTGAGGGATTAAGTTTGACGTTGAGGGTTAAGGTTCGAGGGTCAAGGGTTTAGGGATAGGGTTGAGGGTCGAGGGATTAGGGTTAAATTAGAGTGTGGAGGGTGTAAGGATTAGGGATAGGGTTGGAGGGTTTAGGGATAAGGGATTAGGGTTTAAGGTATAGTATCGAGTCTGTTGAGGGTTTAGGAATAGGGATAGCATTTAGGGTTTAGGGATGAGGGATTAGAGTTGAGGGATGACAGATTAGGGTTGAGGGTTGAGGGATTAGGGTTTAGGGATAAGGTTTAGGGTTGAGGGTTGAGGGATTAGGGTTTAAGGTATAATGTTGAGGGTTTAGGGATCAGGTTTAGGGTTGAGGGATTAGAGTGAAGGGTTGAGGGATTAGGATTTGACGTTGAGGGTTGAGGGTTTAGGGATAGGGTTGAGGGTCGAGGGATCAGAGTTAAGGGTTGAGGGATTAGGGTTTGACGTTGAGGGTTGAGGGTTGAGGTTTGAGGGTCAAGGGTTTAGGGATAGGGTTGAGGGTCGAGGGATTAGGGTTAAAGTAGAGTGTGGAGGGTATAAGGATTAGGGATAGGGTTGGAGGGTTTAGGGATAAGGGATTAGGGTTTAAGGTATAGTATCAAGTTTGTTGAGGCTTTAGGAATAGGGATAGCATTTAGGGTTTAGGGATGAGGGATTAGAGTTGAGGGATGATGGATTAGGGTTGAGGGTTGAGGGATTAGGGTTTAGGGATAAGGTTTAGGGTTGAGGGTTGAGGGATTAGGGTTTAAGGTATAGTGTTGAGGGTTAAGGGTTTAGGGATAGGGTTTAGGGTTGACGGATTAGGGTTTAGGGTTGATGGATTAGCATTTAATGTCGAGGTTAGGGTTAGAGTGTCAAGGGTAGAGGGATTAGGGATAGGGTTTAGGGTTGAATGTTTAAGGATTGAGGGTTGAGGCTTTAGGGATGAGGGTTTAAGGCTTAAGATATAGTGTCAAGTGTTGAGGGTGTAGGGATAGGGTTTAAGTTTTAAGGGTTAAGGGTTGAGGGATAGGGATTGGGGTTTAAAGTATAGTGTTGAGGGTTGATGGTTTAGGGATAGGGTTTATGTTTGAGGGATTAGGGTTTAGGGTTGATAAATTAGGTTTTAATGTTGAGAGTTGAGGGTTCAGGCTTGAGGCTTGAGGGTTGAGGTTGAGGGATAGGGTTAATGGTCAAGGGATTAGAGTTAAATAAGAGTGTCGAGGGTAGAGGGATTATGGTTTAAGGTATAGTATCAAGTCTATTGAGGGTTTAGGAATTGGGATAGCATTTAGGGTTTAGGGATGAGGGATTAGAGTTGAGGGATGACGGATTAGGGTTGAGGGATTAGGGTTTAGGGATAAGGTTTAGGGTTGAGGGATTAGGGTTTAAGGTATAGTGTTGAGGGTTTCTTTCCTCAAATGTAGATTTATGGGTTCGATTATATTGATTGCCTCTCCAGTTTTGGGGTGTGGATGTTTTGGAATCAATTAGGAAGTCTTCACGAGACTTTGTGGAAGTGGATTGGAAATCGCTTGACAGAACCCCTGCTATTTATGCTTGGACAAGGATTTGTTACAAACTAGAACTTCTGTTTCCAAAGAAGACCTGTCTATCTTCCTCGATGGGCTTTTCTATCAAGAACTTGATTATGAGGGCTTGCCCCTTCATTGTTATGCCTATTATATGGCGGAGCATCTGGCAAGCTCTTGCAGGAAACAGGAAAAGTTCTCCCTCAAAAACCTTTTGGTCATTCAAGTTTGAAGGGGAAGGTTTGGAAAGAGATGTGATCAATGCAAAGGATGTGATCAATCTATAGCAGGACAAAATTCGAGCGCGTTATAACACGCTCGTGTTTTGTCTTGCTATTGAAACGGTAAAAAAGTGTTGACCCCCGTGATCCAGGCCCACATGCTCTGTTTTCTTACTGATTCTGCGTGTGCTCCAACAAAAAAGAAGTGCTTTCATGCTATTGGGAAGTTCACATGCACATTTGACACATTGTACCACCTTTGCATGATCTTTCCACCACCTTTTCTGCTTTGCCAACTTGAGAAGGAGGAAATAACATAGTTGTCATACCAAGTTTGATATATATCTATTCAAGTTTCAATTTTTGTAGTGTTGCAATGTTGATTGTGATTCAATTTTAGGAATTTAACATTATAGATTAGTTAATAGTATTGTTGTTAGTAATTATATTTGAGTGTTATTCAATTTAACATTGAAAAGGAAGCAAGTGGTGAAAAACTCAAATTGTTGAGGAGTTTGATGTAAGAAGAAAAAAACACTACATAATTGGGTACTCTCTCCATTCGAATCTTCATTTTTTAGGTATGTCAAGTCTTTACATGCATGTTCTTTACATTTTCCTTATTTCGGATTGAATTCCTTTATCATGCTTTATCATACATGTTTAAAATAGACACATTCCCAATCAAGAAAGCAACCTACAATCTCACATGATGCCATGTATATTTTCTACACTTGGGCTCTTTAATAATTATGTGTAATAAACAGACCTTAACATACCATGATGTCAAACTATACAAGATTAAATCCTTACAACAAAAAAAATACAATCCCACTATTATCTTGTATTCATTTCTTAGGAACTAATATTGGTCTATTTATCATCCTACAAACAAATTCTCCATCATGCCGAGGAAACGATCAAGAATTAAACCAACACGGGAAGAGATAGAAGCTAAGAATGCAAAGAAAGCAGTGGCTATGAGGGAACTTCGTGAGAAGAGGAAATTGGACACGATAAATGAAGACATACCAATTGAAGAGGAACTGCAACCATCACAAAGAGATATGGTATTGGTGACACAAGAGAACGAATGCAAAAACTTTGTGATACGAGAGATTTGAATAACATAGTTGGAGACATGTCCTCTACTGCAAGTCAACATGTAGGGACACCATCTACCACATCTCAAGTTGAGAGTACATCATCACTCACATGTGATGAAGGAGGTACACCATCATTCCCACCTCAACCTCAAGGTATGTCATCTATTCCATCTTCGATCGAAGGTATGACATCTAGCCCATCTCATTTAAATATTGATGAAATTCCTAATGTTGAGATGAATTTACCTAACTTAACACAACCTAGAATTTTGCATAGAAAGCCAAAGTATTTGATTGAAATTGATGAGAATATTTTGCAGCCAATGGAAGGTAAGATTCTAAAATGCACTTGTAGAAGATATGCTCATAAGATTTGGAGATTGTTCTTTGAAAAGTTAAATGAGACTACAAGATGTCAACTATTCGTTGAAATGATGCGAAGTATAAAGTATAGGTCTATCATGAAGATTCTTGGGTTGAGAACATTAGAGGCTTCAAGTGAAAAATCTATTGTCAAGAATCGAATGAGTGTGTATGAGAGTGTGGCTAACACCTCATGCATAAAAGATAGTAATGCAACACGGCGTGTGATTACATTGACTATAGTAAGTAGTCAAACGAGGAAAGCTCGTCTCATTAGAAAGACAAGTCAAGAATTGAGAATTAATAGGAAAACTTTATCAAGAGCCGTTGGAAGACGCCAAAGAATTGAGGACACTAATGCCAATGAATTATAGGCGTTCTCGGGGAGACTACCACGAAAAGATAAACCAATTGTTGAAGCATTGAGATCACTAATTGAAGACTTTTGGAAGAGTTACACAAGGGTATCTCTGAATCAAAGGGATGTGGTAAGAAGGAGAATTGGTAGTCAGAACCGTGAGCCACATCCAAAGCATTTTTTAGATGAGACTCAAACACAGTTTTATGGTAAATTTCTAGAGAAGTATCCCCAAATTAAAATTTGTCAAAGATATTTTGAAATGCTAAAACTTTTCTATATTAAGATAAATCACACACGCACTACTTGTTGTTGTAGATTACATATTGAATTTTCTAACCATTTTGATGCTTATAGGTCTATATGTTTAGATATGCATACTAACAATGATTTGCAGGGTTGTGCTATATGTGCCCCACCAACATCTTCAAGAGACTTCATATCAAGAATTTTATGTGAAAGAGAGGAAGGTCAAATATTCTACAAGAAATTATGCTTGGATGGCACATGTCATCATTGCGGTGGCTTGCAACATTTGCCAATATGTGAACATATGGAAATAACACATGCAGTTGGAAATGAACTAGTAGAGTTTGGCAAGTATAAAACAATGGCATACAATACAAAAGATGGTAAAGAAGCAAAGAGGTGTGAATTGGTTATTGAAAAGATTCAAGTGTATCAGTTTATGCCTATATTTCGTGACAGCATAGTGTATGAGTATGCAAGACATGCCCATAGAGCTTGATGGTTGGACTTGCAATTCAAGTTATGCAAGGACACATTTCTAGTTGGTAGCATTGTTTTAGTCATCGACTTTGCAGAGAACTACAGTCTACAGCCACAACATTAGGTGCAATTACAATATTACAAGTCCACACAGGTTTCTATATTTGTGCACATCGCATTCATTCATGCGAATGATAGTACAGAGGATGAAAGAAAGATCATAAGGGAGTATAATTTCTATATTAGTGATGATCGCACGCATTCTATGAGTTCGTGCAAGGTTGCTTTTAGGTGTTCTACAATGATTTGGCTAGAAGGGGCATATCGTTCAGTCAGCATATCATATGGTCGGATAACTGTGCGTCATAATTCAAGAACTCGCGAAATTTCTATTAGCTGAGTAGGAGGCATAATTTTACAGGTATTCAACATATGTGGAACTTTTGTGAGGCCAGGCATGGAAAGGGGGAGCATGATGGTGTAGGAGCATGTATCAAAAGAGCCATAGCACGAGAAGAGTTAAAGTATAAAGACAATGCAAAGTTGACAGATGCAAAATCAATTGTCGAGTGGTGTAATGCTTCCATGGGTCCAGGTAATGAAGGTAAGTCTTCAGTTCGTAGATTTTTTTGGTTGATAGATGATACTAACATTGCACCATATGAGGACTGTTGTACATTGACAGGATCAAATGAGATGCACTCTTTCAGAAGCTCAATTACAGGTTCATGGAGTATCCATACACAAAAGATGTCATGCTTTTGTTCTTCTTGTACAATTCAAGTCTGGGATGAGTGCGAGTCAAAGGAGTGGGTTGACGAATGGCAGTTAAGTTATATTAGCCCACTTGACACGTATCGACCCCCGACAGCACTGGAACTAACACAGATAGAATCATTAGTTGACTTTGACCACATATCAGATTTAGTTCAACCAGGTAATATAGGGCACGTATATGCATCTAATTTCATCTAGTTCAACTAGGTAATGTCATCTTACTTTGTAGTGTTTTTGTAATGTTGACTAATTTCATCTAATTTGCTACACATATCATTGTAGGGCACGTATATGTAGTTATTGCAGATGAAGATAATGAAGAGGGAACAAATTATTACTTATGTTGTTGTGTTGAGGCCAAAAAGAAATTGGAGGCCCCTATTACAGATGGAGAAAACATCAAATACCCTACAGGCTCAGTGGTTATTACTAGAACATGGCTTAGAAGGTACTACATAAGAGTGTTAATATTTGGCTATTTCAGGACTTTGACACGCAATGGAAGATTCTTCATTACTCGAACCTTGTCATGGCATCGAATGTTCATTTGATAAAGTATCGGGGTAGACCTTTGAACAAAATCTTGTGGAAGGTGCATGACTCTGACCATGAAGCAATACTTGACATAATAAAGAGTAGAGCAGACCTGGATGGTTCATTGGATTAATTTGTAAGTATTCACATTGATTTTGTAAAGTCATGTTACATTGAGTTGTAAGTATGCACATTAATTTGTAAGGTTTATCTTTTTTTTATTTCCTCCTGCATTTTTACACATATACACATTTTTACATCATCATGTTATGCATTTTTGGTGTCCTGCTCCTGATGTGACCAAACTCATAACTCACCCTACTTCCTCTAGACACCATTTGATGATCTCTCCAACACTCTGGATCCAAGGTGCCCAATCATGATGATGACCTATATACCATTCTCCCAAGGCGCTCATAATGAATGAAAAGAAGACCAAGGGCACCCATGCTTAATAGACTTATTTCTTTCAATTTTGATGATCCAAACTCTTGCAAAATGACATCTACTTTCATGCCTTTAGATCTTCCTTCACATACAGGGCGCCAAATCAAGTTGAAAAATCTACATAAGGGCACCAAAATGGATGAAAGGAGACATGAAATGCGCCTTAGGACTCCATGCTAAGGTTTGAGCCATTAAAGTCTCTTGATATTAGGCACTCATGATGATGAAACTTAGAGCTTTTTCCTTTCCTATGCACTCATCTAAGATGTTTGAATGATAAGGAGCACCTCAACCTCTATAATGTACATTGGGTGCCAAAATAAAGGTGATTTTATGTCACTTTGAGTCATTTGGGGTCAGTTTGAGTGTTTGAGTCATGTTGCAAAAAAGTGTCAATGTTGTCAAGTTGCACAAAGCAACTTTTACATTTTTGGTGTCCTGCTCCTGATGTGACCAAACTAACTATTCCAACACATCCAGATGGGTACATTTACGCTAGGCATGGTCCTATTTTTTACTCAAACATGTCGAAACAGTCTGAGCTACATTGTACCGACGATATCCCTGAAGAGTCCAAAGTGTAAAAAGGCAGCAATCTTTGACAAGATGTTACTTGAAAACTGTGTCACTTAGAAGCATTCTGTTTGAGGCAACGCAATCACGTAGAGTGCCTCTACAATAACCTCTCTCAGTTTTTTATATCTCTGAGGCATTTGTCTATGGTGAAAGGTTTTCTGCTGCCCCAAAAATCGTCAGGAGGCAATGTAAAGTTGCAAAGGGGTGTAACTTTCGTCGTGCTCCTGATGCGACCAGACTGACTATTCCAATGCGTTTGGATGGGTACATTTACGTTAGGTATGCTCCTATTTTTCACCCAAACATGTCAAAACAGTTCGAGCTACATTGTACCGACGATATCCCTGAAGAGTCCAAAGTACAAAAATGTAGCAATCTTTGACAAGATGTTACTCAAAAACTGTGTCACTTAGAAACATTCCGTCTAAGGAAACATGATCACGTAGAGTGCCTCTACAATAACCTCTCTCAATTTTTATATCCCTAAGGCATTTGCCTGTGGTGAAAAGTTTTCTGCTGCCCCAAAAATTGTCAGAAGAAGGCAGTGTAAAGTTGCAAAGGGGTGTAACTTTCATCCTGCTCCTGATGCGACCAAACTGACTATTCCAACGCATCTGGATGGGTACATTTACACTAGGCATGGTCCTTTTTTTCACCCAAACATGTCGAAACAGTCCGAGCTACATTGTACCAACGATATCCCTAAAGCGTCCAAAGTGCAAAAAGGTAGCAATCTTTGATGAGATGTTACTTGAAAACTGTGTCACTTAGAAACATTTTGTCTAAGGCAACGCAATCATGTAGAGTGCCTCTACAATAATCTCTCTCATTTTTTTATATCTCTGAGGCATTTGCCTATGGTGAAAGGTTTTTTGCTGCCCCAAAAATCGTTAGAAGGAGGCAGTGTAAAGTTGCAAAGGGGTGTAACTTTTGTCTTGCTCCTAATGCGACCAAACTGACTATTCCAATGCATCTAGATAGGTACATTTATGCTAGGCATGGTCCTATTTTTCACCCAAACATGTCGAAACAGTCCGAGCTATATTATACTGACGATATCCCTGAAGAGTCCAAAGTGCAAAAAGGTAGCAATCTTTGACGAGATGTTACTTCAAAACTGTGTCACTTAGAAACATTTCGTCTAAGGTAACGTGATCACGTAGAGTGCCTCTACAATAACCTCTCTTGGTTTTTTATATCTCTGAGACATTTGCCTGTGGTGAAAGGTTTTCTGCTGCCCCAAAAATCGTCAGAAGGAGGCAGTGTATTAAGTCAGGATGAAAGCCTATTCACTCTAGGCGCCAATCTCAAGTTGCACAATCATGAATGGGCGCCTAGAGTAATAAGGTGCTACATCATGGTTCCAGGACCTTGAAATGGCACCCAAGCATGTAGGAGGAATTTTCAAGGAGCCAGAATGTTTTTGAAACTCTAAGGAACTAGTCAAAGACTCTATGGTGCCATCTTGATACCATTGAGTCAACTTTGGAATTCAGACATATTGAAACAAGGTCTAGGAAGCTAGGTGCCATCTCTTGCCAGTTCAACCTCTCAAATGCGCCAACATTGGAAAGACTCTTAATGAGCACCTAAGTTTGAATTGATCTTGTGATTGAAATTTTGGTGATGTATTGGTGCAAGATGATCTTCAGTTGAAGCAATCTAAGTTCCAGGAAGGGTTTAGAAGTTATCAACCTCTTCACTAAGTGTTTGTTGTGTTTTGGAGACTCCAAAAGACTTCCTCTTGCTAGGTGCTCTTCTTGGCAACTACAACCTTCAACTGGCACCTAGATCCTGAAGAAAAACACTTGCAAGTGTGGGCGCACTTTCCTTGTGATGGAGCATCAAACTGGTGCCTAGAAATCATAATGCTTGAAGTGAGCGCCTAGGATCCTATTGGTCCAATAGGTGGTTTTGGGATCCATGTCAAGTCATTGGATTAGGTTGCCAACTCATAATGATTTTCATGTAGACTTCAAGGCGCCAGAACTAGTAGGAAAATATTTGGGGGGAAACCACGCTGATAAAAGTTGGGTAAATTTAACCTCCAATTCTGATTAGGCTCCATATAACAACAATATTTATATCATGTCCCTTTGCTTTATGAAACAAGCAGTATGTGTCAAGTCATATGGATAACACTATGGTCCTTAGAAATTTCTCTGTGACTTTTGATAAGATTATCTACTATTATGTGGATGCTTGATAGTATTATCTTGATCCATTGGACTAGTGTGGCTATGAGGTTGGAAAGTGTTGCAATCTCCATCCTTTAAACTTCTCCACCTTGTTATGGGTTCTTTTGAGTAATTTCACTTGCTTTCTCTTCGAGAATATTTTCTAATGATACATGATGTGTCATAGATCATTCAACTTGATAAACAACATGGAGGGATTCTCATGCCTCCTATACTTCTTGCAAGTTTCTTTATAGATAGCTCACATCATTGTCCATCTAGGTGGTCATTTCCCTAAATATTATGATAAGATAATCATGTTAATGAACTTTGGATTGAATGAGAAGCAACATGCTTTGTCTTGACTAGAATAGTTGGATGGAAAAAAATCTATTGATTCTAGGTTGGGTTGTTAAAGGTCAAGAAGTTTTGGTGTCTAATGCCCTCTAAATATAAATATTCAAAATCATAGTGGTTCAATAAGTTACAACAAACAGTCAGGTAGACAATAGACTATAAGGAACAAGGACTACACATGCATCCAAAACAACACTAGTCAATAAGGACATCACAAGTAACTCAACATTACTTTCAGAGGCGTTCATAAAAACAAAGGAGAGAACACAACTAGAGAATGCTAGAATGTAGTAGGGATGAGTGTCTGATGCAGAGCACACAGTGGAAGCATAGAATTATCAACTTTTGAACCTTTGAACTCACTATTGGTGAGACAACATACCATCGGTGAGCTTAAAATTTCATTGGCCGTGTTGTACCCAACCAAATTTTTTGCTTCATCAAGGCATTTTGAAACAAGTCTAGAAAATTTTTCGTCAAAAAGTCAAAAAAGCAAAATTTCTAAAAATAGACGTCAAGTTAGGTTTTCTGGGTTTCTTGAGATATGGATGTTGGCAAAACTTTCTAAAAATAGAAAGTTTCTAAAAATAGAATCTCCAAATCAGGTGTCGCGCTTGATTCTCATTGGTCGATTTTCCTTCACGATCGGCACAGTTCAGACGGAATCTTCAAACGACCAAGTTTTCTCTACTGGGTCATTTTTACTTTTTCACAAGGTGAAGCATGAGCTCGAAAGTCATCAACAAAGAAAAGTTCACCTGCCAAATCTCTTCGATGAGTTTCCAATGCTGTTTCAACGACGCAAAACTGACAAACGGCCGTCGACTCGATGATGCACGCAAAACGATGCAAGATGGATCCAAGGTGAAGTGAAAAGTTGGAAAATCAAAAAATTGGCTAAGTCTGGTGAAACTGGGCACCCCAGGAGGCTAGGGGCGCCCATCCTCTCCAGTGTTAGTTTTTTTCACATTTTTTGAGAAACATCGAAAATGCTTCCGTCAGCTCCTTTCCGGTTGGTCAAACTTGGTCAAAAGTCAGTCAAAGCTAGGATTTCATCTTAGATATGTTCAGACTACTCAGCTCACCCTCCATCCTGCCTCGACAGTCGTCAGAACGACCAAAATCAAAGACCGAACAGGAGCCGTGGGCACGAAAATTGAGAAAAGGTACAAAATTGAAAATTTTTCCAAAAAATGGCTAAGTGTTGACAAAATGGGCACCCCAGGAGGCTAAGGGCACCCATACTCACCAGTGTTAGTTTATTTTTCATGTTTTCCTCAAAAAATGCAAATCTCCTTCCGTCTGCCCGCTCCGATTCAGTGTTGATTAGTTTGGCATGTTTTTCGAGGCAAACATAAGGTACAATCAGCTCAGTTTTCATCAGGCTTGCATATTTGCTAGATCATCAGACTCATTTCCATCCCAGTTGATAGAAATCGACAGCCAAACAGGGGTCCTGTGCCTCTGGAACGCGCACGCAAACCAAGAAATTGAAAAAGTTGAAAAAACTAAAAAAATGGCTAAGTGTTGGGAAACTGGGCGCCCCAGGAGGCTTGGGGCGCCCATCTTGAGTAGTGTTAGAATATTTTTGTGTTTTCAGTGTTTTCCGACATGCCTTGTTATCAATCTTCGCCCGTTGGCAGTTTCGAGGAGGTCAAACTTGGTCAAACGATGTCAGATCGTCGAACGGAGGTAGGGGATGGAATCTCAGTTGATCAATCTTCAAAATGTCAGGATCAGTTAGCTTTTTCAATTCATGATGACATTTTTCCACCTTGTCAAAGTCAGAGACAGGCCATATTTGAGTCAAAACGAGTGTTGAAGTGTCGAAAATGAAGAAAATTTTGTTAACACTTCTTCCAACTCGCGCATTCGATGACATCATCAAAGAAGATATTTTTTGTCATCTTGCACATGAAGCCATAGGCTCCTACAAAATAGGGATTCTTCCTATTCAAAGATTTTTTCTTTAAAAGTTGCTTTCTTCATGGATGAGGATGAAGTTTTCTTCTCACACAAGTAAAGCTGCTTTTTCGACCAAAAGATTTATAAAGACAAGCTTTGGGCTTCTTTATTTCATTATTTTTTTTGCAGGTTGCATCCAGAGGAAAGATTTTATTTTTCTTTCAACGGAGATTCGAAGACCCAAACCAGGTGCTTTTTTAGTTTTCTTCATAGATTCGGGTTGAGGAAGAAGAGAGGCTTGCTTTTTCAGGGTCCTTGTTTCAAGGAGATCATTTTTCAGAAATCCGACCAGAGATTTTTCAGTTTTCGTCGAGATGGGTCCATCTAGATTATCATTCTCTTGAAGATTAGGAGTTGTGCTTTTTTTCGGGAAACTACTTTTTTCCTGCTTTTTCAAGAAAATCTCCGCTTTTTCAAAATCTGACAATTTGGGTTGCTTAGAAACGGAATTATCTACAAAACCCATGTGCCAGCTTTTTTAGCTCACACTCTGCTTTTTCTAAAAATCAGCAAACAATTTTCAGCCATCTGTTCAATACTTTTTCCAACATAGGCGTGTTTACAGTCGATTTTCAAATCTTCCAATATGCAGTACTCTCCAACACAATTCAGGCACAAAACAACATTGGTTCATGATTACCTGAAAACTTGTGAAACAGACTTGCATAAAGTACTTCCAGTAATCAATTTACACTCCTTGGAAGATGCAGGAAATAATGCCATCAGGAATCTTGGACACTCCGATTTGCTTGCAGCGGCATTCTTTCCTATCACCGTGCAAAGTATCGAGTTTGTGATTGCTTGTGTGACACATTACAACTCGGTCACAAGAGAAATTCAGTCGGGTGATGGACATGTGCTCTGCAACTTGAGGCCAAACGACATTGAAAAGTGCTTTACAATACCTATTTGGAGAGAGAACTTAACTGTTTCACTTGAAGAATGCAAGAGGGTTTGGAATAATGATAAGGAAAAATACAGAAAAAAGATTGGTCAGAGGTGGTTGAAAGAAAAATAGAATATTATGCCAAAGAATGTTGGATGTGGAGAATTCAAGGAGGAGCATGCAATAATGATTACTCTGCTAAGTTGTATCACGGGTCAAGCAGATGCAAACAAATTTCAGCCTTGGATGTTTTACATCATGTCCCAGATTGTTGACGGAACTTAATTCTATGATTGGTCAGCACTAATCAGTGATTGTCTCCACCAACAAATAATTGATTTTCAAAGGGCTCATGAATTCGATATGATATCATACCTTGTGTATTTGATGGCTTTTCAAGGTCAATTCAGAGGTTTGAATGTTGTTGGAACTCTGGGTACTCAGCATGTGTATCATCATTTCCTGCAGTTAGAGATCTCTCAAGCTGAACGACATTACAGGTGGGTGAATGATGCATTCTTGATGCATGCAGTGCGAGACATGGACAAGGAGTTGCATATACGGTTTTCTATAGAGGCTAGAATAGCAATGGCAGAATGGGCTGATTGGTTTATCCAATTTCCTACTTTTTCCTACATCAGAGTATATGGCTTCTCAGGAGAGCCAGCCATGTTGCCGCGATATCCTACAGATGAAATAGCATTTATGGAATTTTTGAGGCAAGCTTATCAAGTACATACATTTTTGCGTAGTAGACGCAAGACTGCCTTCAATTTTCCACTTGGGATGAGTATTTACAGATGTAGATCTGGAGCAGATGCCAAGGCAATCGGTAATGAATCATCCAGATATGGTCTTCAGTCTTTCAACAGGAGATCTTCATATGATCCCCGTGGTGTCTATGCATCACATCTTGGTCAGAATTGTACACACAAGTTTGCAGTTGAAGACTTCTGGGCTAATTGTGCTGATGAGTATGAAGTGCGAAGACGCAGTTACAGCAGGTTCACTCTTCAGCAAATGTCTGATATCCTATCAGAGGACATAGAGGGTTTGACAGAGAGTGGTGAAGTTCTACTTCCCACATATTCTAGGGATCAAATTGAGCAACAACCGTCGCCGCTAGTTAATTGGTCAGTAAAAGAGAGTACTTCCATTGAGGAGAGAACAAGTCGAGTGGTTAAAAACAGTTTGATATTCTTGAAGACTAAGCGGAAGGATGATATTCCAGTAGCAGAGCCACCAGTTGTGCAACCATCAGAACTTTCCACTTCCAAGCCAAAACAAAGAGTAAAGGCTATGAGTGTTCTCCCAGAGGGAACAAAAATGGCAAAGTTAAAGAGGAAGAAAGACGAGTCTCCAGCTCATGTCCAACAAGAACATCCACCAGTTGAACCAGAAGATCCTGTTGAAACAACGCCGCATGATGAAGTTTTACCTTCAGATCAGATGTCTCCACCTTCACCAATCCCTTCTCCTATTCACATAGATTCAGAGCCAGATTCACCGGTTCGCAACTTTGATGCAAGCATTGATTCATCAGGAGCTGATGAGGTGAGAACCGAGTTTCCAAGAGAGGATGGCTCATCCTGGCTTGAAAACATTCTGGGAAGGAAGAGAAGAAAGCCCTCATATCAGCTGGACTTAACAGAGCTAAAAAGAGTCTATCAAGACACACCAGACAAGTAGTTGAAGAAGCAGATTCGCATTGAGAAGAATGCAGATGGAGAAATCATTCTTGAGACTGCAAAACCTCCATAAAATAGAAGTGCTAATGATGTCGAGGTTGATGACTTCACAGTTGTCAAAGCTAACCTTGGCAGAAGTACTCACCATACAGATGTCAATCTCTTTGAGGTTGCAGCAGATAGCTTGAAGGAAAGGGTGTTGAGAGATGGAGAAGACAAGGCAACTCTCAAAGCTGAAGTTTGACAGTTGCGGCAATATATTTCCAACCTTTTCCATGGCACTTCACAGGTTGATTTGCTTCTTCCACCGAGTCTTGGATCACTAGCCGATCAGCGGCATTTCAGTAAGTTGGTCCTCTATGGGAGGCACATGGACAGTTGGGTAGAAGAATTTGTGACCAAAGGGAGAGTTGTACTTACAGAGCTTTATCAGTTGAAGTACAACGCTCATGATTTATGCCAAGGCATACAGGGGTCACAGCAGATCATGGCAGAAAATAGACCGGTGTTTAAGATCATTATCTCTGACTTGAAGATTGCACTTGATACTGTTGATTCAGCTGAAGATAAGAAGACAGTTTCTACTTGGAAAGTGCAATATCTTTTCACAGTAAAAACTTATGACAGTATGATTTCAGAGTTGACAGAATGGAAAGAAAAGGTAATCAGCATCCTCAAGTTCGTCAGATCCTTTGTCTCTCAGATCCCGTGTTCATATGAGAAAGAAGATGGTACCCTGTATGACCTCGGGGAAGTGCAAGCAGAGTTCCAAACTCTCGTCTGCAACAACTTTAATGATGATATCAATGCCAGCAAGATGAGTCGTCTTGCCGCAATGTCAGTGAAATTTGACAAGGCTGCGGGTGAAGTTCATGAATTTCTTCAGATGGTTGCCAATGGTGAAGAAATGTTAGAGAATCAGAATATTGTTCTAGAGAGTATTAGTGTTCCTGGCAGAGATGCGGTCACTCACTTTTTAGAAGATATTGTTTCCCAGAATATCGACGGATGACATCACCAAAAAAGCTAGAATGTTGATGAGGATGCATTCCAAAATAAAGCAGCTTTAAAACATATGCTTTTTGTTTTAAAGCATGTGCTTTCATCCTAAGCTCATCCATTCTATATTTAGAAAGAAAGCACCTTGTGATAGTTGGAATCTTTTTGCTTTAAAGCAGATTGCTTTAAAGCATTTGTTTATTGTATCTTTGTCTTAGAATAGTAATAAAGCTTGCGAGTTGGTAAGTTAGGGTTAATCAAGGAGATTTTAGGGTTCCCTACTCCTTTGATTTTAGTATAAATAAGGGCATCCTTGCCCATTGTTGGTAATGGTAGTTGTGATAGCAAATTTGCTATGCCTATTCTAGCCTGCAAACATTGTTATTCCAAGTGTCTGTTCATTTGTGTTCAGTGTTCTCCGGTGTTTGATCGTTTACTGTATGCCTACCTTTTGCTGCAGTTTGGCTGTCCTGGAGTTGTATTAAACTTTCTGATATTGAATAGAAATCTCATGCCTAATTTGCTCTGATATTCTATATCGATTCATCAAGTTTTTGTCGTCAGATGTGTAGCTTCTGTGGCTTTCATTTTCAGCTTTCATCATTAAAGTACTCTTAGTCTTGTGGTGTAAATCTGGAGGAAAACTACTTGAGTTTTTGTGTTAACAATCATTCCCTATTCACTTTCAACTTCTTTTGCTCTAAATTTACTCAGGAGGTTGAAAGCATCATTAGTCTATGCTAGTTGTAGTAGAAGTTTTATTAAAAATTAAAAACCTCTTCTGCAGCGTTTAGAGTTTTATAACCTTGTGCTCTGCAACTAAGAATCAAAAAGAAGATAGGTGAAGTTTCATTCAAGTTATCTTTTCAGTGAACATCAGCAAGAAAGGGAACTCCCCCTTCCAATAGGAGAGCAGTTTATCTATGCATAGCTGTCCGTTTCCAATTCGCATACCAGAGGTGTGAATTGAAACGCCAACAGGCCGATAGGCCGATGCCACCATGACTCCGTTTGATTTCACTTCTAACAAACATCCCATCATTGACTCTTATCGGTCAGATAGACCGCTATCAGTGACTTTATATCCTTTCACACCAATGTCTTTGTCACTCCGATACGAGACTCTAAGTCCCTCGCCTATCGATAGGACTTAATACCATCGGCACACTCAAAAACTCTTCTACCGACACACCGATCTCACCAATGACAACCTTCAGACCACACCTGTTGGTGAGACTCCAAACATCGGTGAGCTCTAATCTCGTTGGGCTGACACATCGATGGATTTTGACTGTCGGTGTGACCCCCTTCATCGGTGAATCTCTCAACTGCTCTTCCAACGCACTGATGGGATTATCTTCCGATACACCGATGTCTTCGACTTTGAACCACACTCGTCGGCAAGACAGACCACTAACAGCAAAGCCTAACCAAGGTCTGCTGATACGCCGATACGACCAACTCTTGACGTCGATACAAGGTTCTTTTGAAGGCAAAGGGTGCCTAGGCTTATGGGGCTCAATTTGATGTATTTATTGAAAACTCAAGGTGAATTGATGCTTATTGAAAATGCCACTTAGTCCTTCATTTGCATTCTAGGTGCCATTTCCTACTGACTTATATACTCCTCATGCTAGGGTGCCATAATGAAGTGGTTTAGACAATAGGTGCGCTTCACTTACTAGAGGTTTGTTCTCCTTCCACCTTAGGCACACTTTTATGGTGGAACAGGTGTCAATGGGCACCTTGTCTTAAATGAATGCTCTCTCTAAGTTGGGTGTCCTTTTGAGGCTTTATGAGTTGCAAATTGTGCCTTAACCGTTCATGCTTGTTGCTCAATGTTTGAATGTTTAAGAAAGTCTCCTTTAGGCGCTCATCTTAATGACTTTTTCTCAAGGCGCAATCATCCTAATGACTTGGATATTCATCCTAGTGTTTCAGGATATCAAGCTACTAGACTTATTCATTTTCAGGATCTCAAACATAAAGAATAACATGATGATTCATTTTTTTTTTAAATACAACTTTTATCTTTTAGTTCCAAAATAAGGTTTAGGTGATACTTGAATAACAATAGCTTGCTTATTGGATCAACAAACATCCTATGTAATACAATTGGACTTTAAATATTTGAAGTAGCCATCTACAAATATCCATTCAAACATGGATTTATAATGCAAGTATGGACGCCATCAATAAAAAAGATTTGTATTAACCAAATATCCATATAGGCATACATCAATATCTATCGATATAAGTATAACATATATACAAAATAGCCATATAGGCTTACAAGAATGCCATATAGGCATACAATGTCAACTATATACAATACAAAATATATGTCCACAAATGCCATATAGGCATACAACAAAGGAACACAATAAAAAGTCATTCCCCTCTGGCTAGTGAAGAGAATAGATCACGGGCAGCCTTTGATCTTCTAGGGGATGGAGACGCACATTCCCTCATCTTTACCTGTTACAATAAAAAGTATAGACATTAATATATAGAAATTACATGTTATAAAAAATGAAACATTTAACAAAATAATCACTTACCGCTAACATATAATCTATCTCCTCACTTGCCTCAGTAGCAGGAATAGGCCTTGGTGATGTCATGTCCTATAGAAACCATCTAGATAGACATTAAACTTCAAATCAATAATCTTTTGATTTTTCAAAAATAGACAACTATAACAATGAATGTAAATTGAAATTTACTAATCTGCCTCATACCCCTGTCAATGCCATGGAGCTATGAATCGCAGAGGCCACACCCTGCTCCATTGCTCTATGAACATGGGGAGGTGTCTCCGCAGCTTGCATCATCTAGAAATAAAACAACATTATTCAATTACAAAAACTATAATAGTGATGCAAATCATGGCTCCTAACATACACACATGTTCATCTAAACATAGAAGTACACACAATAAAGCACACAAGTCACATACAAAAATCTAGTAAGTACAATTCATTCATTAAACTATTTATTTTATTACCTCCGTAAAGCTTTGAAGTCCACCACCGTTGACAGGTGTTGCCGTGAAATCTACAGTATTAACCTATTCAACATCCAAAATTAGATATTAGAATACCATTCATATAATGATGCTATTCACATGTAATATTTATAATTGTTTACTAGTTACATACCCCGACAGTAGATGATCTAGTGTAAAATGCAGGTGGAGAACCACTGAAAACTGCATCGATGCTATGACCCTGATATTTCATTAAAATCATCAATTTAAATTAGTTAATCTTGCATTTCAAAAATGAAATTTAATAAATTAAATTCAATAAACTTGCTAATATTTACCTGAGTATCAAGGTCAAAAGTCTCACTCAGGAGGGTATTTGTCATCACCATCTGCTCAGCTACAGATGTAGCCTATGCACCTGCATCCTGACTATCCATGGGGTCATAACCAGAGGCTGACCCGCAAGCCTGACAAGCATGGGGTGGGACCCTACTCCTCGCACTATCTCCCAACCCACTCTGTGCTGCAGGATTGACATGCTCTATGATGCTCTAGGTCAAGGCACTAATGGACTGAAGTGTATCAACCTCAACACTCTCCTTCACAATGGAAGGGATAGAAACATGCTCATGGGCTGCTCTATTGATTACTTGTCTCACTACCCACTGTGGGTCAAGACGTGCCCCTAGTCTATCTTGTGCTGACCCCTCACCTCTACCCTAGAAGTCCCGCATATCAAAATAGTTTGGCACTTTATTGAGGACAAACTCGCAGTAGAGTTTCCTCAAAAAGTATTGTGGGACCTCATTATTATTGCATGGAGGATGGTCAAAAACCATCCACCACCTCTGCCCAAAATTGTCCCTTATCGCTTGGTTGTTGTACCAATGGATAGGGAACCTCTTGCATGTAATGGGTGGAGGTTGATTTGTTTGTGGGCTTGTGAAAATGGAACACAAGTCTAATTTTGTGATTTATAATTTTTTCACATCTTGGTATGACAACTTGTTTGCATAATAATCTCTGAACTCTCTCCTCTTATCCGTTCAACTAGTTATTTGCTTGCTAATTGAATCTACATTTGATAACATAGATTCAAGAGATTCAACAAGCGTGGACCTATGCAAGGTTGAAGTGGAATGATCTTTCAACCTTGCAATTATATCTTCAATTTCTTTTTTGTTGTTTTCAATTTGCCCCATTATATTTTCTTGTGTTCCAAGGGTATGTAGAGGAATGGATGGAGGAGGTTGTTGTTCTATAGGTATTTCCTCCTCAGGATTTTGTGGATTTTGAGGAGGAGGAGGAGGTGCATTAACATTTCCTGACAATTAATGAAATTACATCAAAAATCAACTCAAACCTACCTATTTAGAAACAAATTCAAACAAAAAAACAAATATAACTCACTCCTTTGGCGTGCTTGACGTCGTGGCGGCATTTTGGCGATGAATCGATAAGGTTTTTTTGTTGAATGGAGCTTTACAAAACGTGAGCACGCTTTCTAGGGTTTGCAGGCCGTGGGCATAAAGGAGAAGAAAGAAATGAAATGAGATAGAAACCTTTTTTATTTATTTATAGCAAGTAAAAATGCAAGCGCATTATAACACACTCATGTTATGGCTTGGTTTTGACGAGCCTTAGGCTCGTCATTACCAAGCCATAACGCGCTTGCGTTTTGTATTAATTTTTTTTGAAAATAATTTGGCCACTTTTTGGCCCCCCATCTTTTTGTACTTACCCTACGATCCTATGTTGAACCTCACCCAGCATTGTTCTTCTACCAAAATTTGGTCTCCCTATTGTAACTGTACTCAAAACATGACTCAAGCACAAACATGGGTGAGTCAACTTCGATACAACACTTGAACCCTTTTCTTTCTGATGGTGGCATCTTAGTCACTCCTACTCTTGTGGAAAGGGCTAGACAAGTGGAGGTGTAACCTAGGGGCAGTTCTGTTCACATGGAAGAAGAACGTTGCAGAGAGAAATTGGCCAATCCTGGGGCCTAGTCTGTGTCAATGTTTTCTCTATAAAGGAAATAATCCTATGACCTAAAGGGTCACTAGTTGTTGATCTCCTCTTTGGATTCCTAAGGTTCCAACACCTAGATGGATGTTGATTTTTTTTGTTGATGAGTATTGAATGTTGTAAGCTTTCTTCGTTAGCTTGTATGATTTGTTATATGATGTTTACTTGTCGTATGAACCTAAGGGTGTGTTCTTGTTGTTCTTGTGTTTGTTGAGTGTGTTGGGGTCTTGGGTGTATAAACTATATTTCCTCAAGGACAGATCTAACCCACTCGCCTCTAACTCCAGGGCACACTCATATGCTTGGATAAGAGAGAGTTGACTTGAGTTAAACTTGGGTTGAATTTTAGTTTATTTCAACTTTGGTTGACTTTGAATCATGGTCAATTTTTTTTTTTTATCTTGGTGTTGACTTGTGAAGCATTCCTCGTGACGAAATTGAGGGTTTGACTTTGTGTAAATGAATCCTACCTCGTGATTGAATCAAGGGTTTTAGTTTCCTAAGTTCCCTACTTTTTTTGTATTTTTATGAATGCAACTAATTATGAATGCAAGAAAATTTTGGTTTATTTTCCAAGTAAATATAAAATTGATCTAATTAACTAATAATTGAAATATGAATTTACTTTTAACATGAATTTTCTAAATGCAATCTACACTATGTTTTTGTGCTTTTTCAAGATGATTTTAGATCTAACCTAGGAATTGGGAATACAGGAATGAAATATAATCTATGGATTGCAATGAAAATAACTTAAGTAATGCTAATATAATCAACTTGAAATAAATCCTATCAAGGAAATTGCAATAACAAGATTACTTTTCCAAGAGCAAAGTGTGATTTAATTAACTAAAAACATGAAGAACTTGAATCCTTTGGTGCACGAGTTTGGCGTATCCTTAGAAATTCTTTGTGTGGCAACTTTCCCTCTCCTCTACAACAGTAGGGTACTCCTCTTGGTGATAGGGATGGGCTAGAAATTGATTCTAAATGAGCTATGAGACCTATGATTGAAATGAGATATTAAATCTATGAAGCGCTTGGGCTTTGAAATTCATGAGCGTAACAATGCTAAATGAAGATTTTGAAAGATTTGGCAATAATACTAAAAATAAAAAGGCTCATATGTCATGTGGAGAGCATGAAAATGCTAAGTTGAGAGAAAAAGCAAAGCTTGACGAATGGCTACAACAATGAATTTTCCTCCCTTATTGCTTAAAGGAGGGGGTATTTATAGTGTTAAAGATTATATAAGTGGTGGGATTGATTGAGAAGTTAACTCAATTTGATTAAAGAGTTAACATGGTTGATTAGGGAGTGAACTAGGTTGATTAGACAGTGAACTAAGATTGATAGATTATCACTCAAGGAGGAATGGGAGTTAGACTGAAAGGAAGGTGAGATAAAAATTGATCAATGGGATCTAATTATGGTTGATTGGGATAGAAGAATGAGTTAAGAATAGGTTAGACTCATTAGGGTCAAATTTTCATGCAAACTAGAGAAAAATAGAGCTACTTTGGGCCCAAACTGAAGAGGAAATCATGTTTGAAAACACGACAGGGTCACCCCTTTTACTAGTAGGGTCACCTAGGGGTGACCCTGAACTGAAAGGAGCTGTCCTAGAAAAGAGAAGACCTAGGAGTGATTTGAATGATTGAGAATGATCCTAGGAGGCTAGAGATGACATCTAGCCCTTGGAAATGACCAAAATGATGCATATGAGGGGATCCCCCTTTTACCAGCCAGGTCACCCAGAGGAGACCCAAGGTCTGACAACACTAAGAACATGCATGAGCTTCCACAAGGACCCTATGATGATGTATAATCCTAATCACATAGACAAAAGAATGAATATAATGCCATGTTAGTAGTGCTTCTCTTAATGACACATTGACATCAATTTCTTGCTTCATCAATCCTTCATTATCCTAACATTTCTTCACTTTCCCCCTTTGTCAATTATTCTTCTTCTATATTTTTTTACCTTGCCTACATACTCAATCTTCATCTTCTTGAGCTAATTTTACCTTTCCCATCTTCATTTCATCTTACTCCACCCCCTAAAGGCCTTAGAATGACTTCTTGGACCAGACCCATCTTTCTGAA
Source organism: Cunninghamia lanceolata (assembly GCA_027924645.1). Taxonomy (NCBI): domain Eukaryota; kingdom Viridiplantae; phylum Streptophyta; class Pinopsida; order Cupressales; family Cupressaceae; genus Cunninghamia; species Cunninghamia lanceolata. Next base: position 1,693,853 of record BSBN01000696.1, on the reverse strand, counting down.
TTGACTTAACGTTTGTCGATTATGAATCCCCACTTATTATTTCTAGATCCCCACCTGCAACCCTAATTGTACAATTGGGATTTGATGCAAGAGCATACTCAGTTCAAGAGAAATATTGCATCAACCAAAAACATTTGCATTTCAGTTTGTGTTCTGTCATTTTCCAATTCAGTTTAGTCGATTCAGTCAGTAGCAATTTTAGTAGATTGGTCCGCATTCTGTCACAGTTTCACTTTAGACCTTGTGTATCTGGAATTAGTATCTAGACACATTCATGCACATCATATCCAAAATTTAGATCATTTGGATCAGGTACCGGAAGGATATTTCTATCAAAAGATTGATTGTTTTCTCAAAGCAGAGCACCTTAACAATCTTAGACAATCAGCTAAATGAGAAGACTTGTGGAGCATCTCATGACTTGTGGAACTAAATGACACATCATTCAAGGAACTTTGGATCATGGCCGACCTTCCTTGAGATTTGCATGCTATTACATTCATTTGTGGGGGAGTTCTTTATGATTAGGTCTGACCTATCCGTGTACACACGTTACATCTCTTTCATCAGAGTTTGTAATCATCCTTGGCTAATGCAAAGGAATCTTCTATTCCAGAGATGATATAATCATGTAATAGATTATTAAGAAAGGAGTAAATTAGATAGAGATAGTTTGATAGTTTGAATTCTTTGTGAAGGCGCTTCAAAGCCATATCTTGTGCATATTTTGTAATCAAGGAATCAGGCCTGTGAGCCTTAATTATAAGCCTACATGATGCCAACCACTTTGTATTTTGAACCTATGATATACTAAATGATTGAAGATTTGCATTTGCTTTATATAATTGAGTTGTTTCTGTTGTGTTTACTCTTGTTGCATGGTCTGGATTGTTTAGTTTGTGGACCATCCTAACTGTGACTGCACCAAGTGGTATCAAAGTGATGTTTGAATATTTTGGGAGTGAATTAAGTGAAATTTGCAAAGGAATTCTGTAAGATCTTGTTGTGAATATATCACCAAATTTGAGGCAGACTATTTGTGTTGTCAATCGATCGCCGATTGTGAGGCAGTTGTCACCTTGTAGCTCAATCGTTGAATTCAAGGCAATTACACTTGATTTGAGGAAGAAATACCACCGAGGAGAATACCTGTTGTTAGTACTATGGCTAGAATAATGAATGAGATGATGGAAATGATGAAAATGATGCGAGTTCACCTGGATTCTATTGAAGAAGATAGGCAAAGAGGACTTACACCTTGACCTAATGTTGAAAGTGATGATGATGTAGAATTTCAATCCACTCATCAAAATGGCGAAACCCTAGGAGATGAAGAAGAAGAATTAGATCAAGTCAAGATTTGAGCTATTTCAAAGATTGGCAAAAGACCTAGAGTTGATGTACCAAATTATATTGGAAATTTGAATCCTGAGGAGTTGATTAATTAGATAAATGACCTAGAAGAATACTTTGAGTATGAAGAAATTGAAGATCCAGAGAAGGTGAAATTTACAAAGAGAAAGTTGAAAGCACATGATACTATATGGGGGAAAGAAGTTCAGTTGGATAAAAATAGAAGAGGAAAAGAGAAGATTACAAAGTGGGACATAATGGTGACAAAATTGAAGAATCAGTTTATACCTATTGACTATGAGTTGGAACTGTTGAAGAGATTGCAAAACTTGAGATAAAAGGAGAAATCTGTGAAGGAGTACACTGAAGAATTTCATAAGATGATCATAAGGATATGACATAGTGAAAAAACAAGGATAAAGTAGCTAGATACATCAATTGATTGAGATTGAACATTCAAGAAGAACTGAGTTTGGTGAGGATGACAACATTAGAAGAAGCATACCAATTTTCCCTTAAAGTTGAAGAAAATTTGAACAAGAAGCATGAGCAAAGATAGAGAGGTAGAGGAGATAAATTTTAGAGAGGTAAAACATTTTTTGGAGGAGAGAGATAATATGAAGAGTAGAACAGACAAGAGAACACATTCAAGAAGGAGGATAGAGATAACAATGCATACAGGAGAGATGACATAACTTTCTATCGTAGAGGAAACCCTAGTCCATATCAGAGTGAAGGACACAGAAGAGAAGGAAGAGGACATGATAGGAGAACATTCAGAGGAACTTGTTTTAAATGTGGAGGTGAAGGACATAGAGAATTTGAATGTAATCAAGGGAGTACAAGTAAGAGGACAAAGAATAGTGGAAGAGCAACCTATGTGGAAGAACCTGTTGGATCACCTAGTTCAGTTGGTAAACCTGAGAAAGGAGAATCACTTATCATGAGGAGAGCACTATTTCAAGTAGAGACAAACGAGGAACCACCACAAAGGAAAAGATTGTTCAGGACCAAATGTAAATCAGGAGGTAAATGTTGTAATGTTGTAATTGATAGTGGTAGTTTAGATAATTTAGTTTCAGAGGAGATGGTGACTAAGATGAAGTTGGAAAAATTGAAATGCCCTAAGCCATACCAAATAGCACAGATTTAGGATGATATAAGGTACTAGTGAGTGAACAATGTTTGGTGAAATTTCATATTGGATCTTATCATGATGAAGTATTGTGTGATATTATACCTATGGATGTTTGCCATACATTGTTGGGTAGACCATGGCGGTATGATAGGAAATCTATACATGATGGAAGAAAGAATACATATACTATAACATCAAATGGAAAGAGAATTACTTTGATCCCTTTGGAAGATGATCCTAAGAGTGAAGTATGTGGAAATGCTAGAATCTATTTGGTAGATGGAAGGAAATTTTTAGATGGATTGAGACATGAGAATATGTGTTATCCTTTGATTCCCAAGAAACCTGAAACATTGAAGACAGATACTGAAGAATCACAATCAGAGGAGATAATTGAGATACTGATAGAGTATGAAGACATCATATCAAGCAATGTACCTGAAGGATTGCCACCAATCAAGAGTATCAGTCATCACATGGATCTTATACCTGGAGCTAGTTTTCCTAACAAAGCAGCACATAGAATGACACTGATAGAGAATAAAGAATTGAATAGACAAATACATGAATTGTTGAGGAAAGGTTTGATAAGAGAAAGTGTTAGTCCTTGTGCAGTACCTACAGTGTTAGCATCGAAGAAGGATGGAGAATGGAGAATGTGCATAGACTCTAGAGAAATAAAAAGAGATCACAATTAAGTATAGATTCCCTTTACCTAGGATGGATGATATTATGGATTGTTTGAGTGGAGAAAAATATTTTACAAAGATAGACTTGAAGAGTAGATAAAATCATATCAGAATCAAAGAGGGAGATGAATGGAAGACTATTTTTAAGACAAATAAAGGATTGTATGAGTGGTTAGTGATGCCTTCTGGATTGACAAATGCACCAAGTAATTTCATGAGATTGATGAATGAAGTTTTGAAGAAATTCTTGGGTAATTTTGTTATTATATATTTGGATGATATTTTGATTTTCAGTAAGACAAAAGAATATTTGTGGCACTTGAGAGAGTATTACAGAGACCGAGAGAAGAGAAATTACTGATAAACATCAAGAAGTGTATTTTCATGAAAGTACAATTGGTATACTTGGGATTTGTGATTTCTACATAAGGATTGAAGATGGACCCTGAGAAAGTAAGAGCAATTGTTGAATGGCCTACACCTAAGAGCACTAGAGAAGTCAGATCATTTCATGGATTAGCTAGTTTCTACCAGAAGTTCATTAGAAATTTTAGTTCAGTATGTAACCCTATGATAGAGACAATGAGAGGTGATAGAAAAAACTTTAAGTGGACATCAAGAGCATATAAAAGTTTTGAATTGTTGAAGCAAAAAGTGACAAAACAACCTGTGTTGGCATTACCAGATTTCAATAATGTATTTCAAGTAGATTGTGATGCATATGGAAATGCAATAGGAGTAATGTTGAGTCAAGAAGGTAGACATGTAGCATATTTTAATGAGAAGTTGAATGATGCAAGGAGAAGATATTCAATTTATGATTAGGAGTTCTATGCCATAATTCAAGCCTTGAAGAAGTGGAGACATTATTTGTTGCCTAAAGAGTTTGTTTTGTATACAGATCATTAAGCTTTGAAGTATTTGAACAATCAAGGAAAGTTGAATCAGAGACGCATGAGACGGGTAGAGTTCATGGAGAGTTACACTTTTATGTTGAAGCATAGGAGTGGAAAATCAAACAATGTTACAGATGCCCTGAGTAGGAGAAGGAATTTGTTGATAGAGATGAGAGTTGAAGTATTAGGATTTGAAGAATTGAAGAACATGTATGAAGAAGATCTTGATTTTGTAGAGCCTTGGAAAGCATGTAAGGAACCTGTTGTGATAGACAGGAATAAGTGGTTGGATGATTTCATTCAAGAATATATGTTGTTCAAATGAAACCAATTATGCACACCTAGGAGTTTAATGAGAGACAATTTGATCAAAGAGAAGCACATTGGTGGATTGGTATGATATTTTGGCATTGATAAGACAGTGGATTTGGTAAGTGAAAATTACTTTTGGCCTTAGATACATAAGGATGTTAGGAAATTTGTGTAGAGCTATAGAATATGTCAAGTTGCAAAAGGAAGTAGTCAGAATATTGGATTGTACAAATCTTTGATAGCACTGAAGAGACCTTGGGAAGACATAAGTATAGATTTCATAATGGGATTACTGAAGATATGAAGAGAACATGATTCAATATTTGTAGTGGTGGACAAATTTTCAAATATGGTACATTTCATACCTCGTAAGAAGACAACTAATGTAGTGCATGTGGCTGACCTATTTTTCAACGAGATTGTGAGATTGCATGGATTACCTAAGAGCATAGCTTCAGACAGAGATACAAGATTTCTTGGATACTTTTGGAAGACACTTTGGAAGAAGATGAAGATAGATTTGAGTTTAGTTCAGTATTTCATCCATAGACCAATGGATAGTTAGAGGTAGTAAATAGGAATTTCAGAAACTTGTTGAGATGTTTGGTTGGAGAGAAGGCAGGAAATTGGGAATTGATTCTATCACAAGCAGAGTTTGCATATAACAATTCAGTGAATAGGAGTATTGAAAGAACACCATTTCAGATTGTGATAGGAATTAACCCTAGAGGAGTAGCAAAGTTGAGAGACATCAATATGAAAGAGAAGAGGAGTACAGAAGCTGAAGAATTTGTAGGACACATGGAGACAGTGCATAATTAGATTAAGAAACATTTGGAGGAGATGAACAGTAAGTATAAAGAGTGAACAGATGAGAAGAGAAGACGCAAATAATTTGTAGTTGGAGATGAAGTGATGGTGTACTTGAGAAAAGAAAGATTTCTAGTTGGGTCATATAACAAGTTGAAATTGAAGAAGTTTGGACCATGTAGGATACTCAGAAAGTTTGATTTAGGAAATGCATATGAAGTTGAGTTATCAGAGATGTTAGGTATATCACCTATTTTCAACATGGTAGATCTGTATTAGTATCATGAAGCAGAGTTCAATGACAACATGGAAGAAGATTTGAAGAAGTAGTTACCGCAACAAGAACTGAAGCAGATTGAGGACATCTTGGACAACAAAGTTGGACATAGCACCAGAGGAAGATAATACAAAGAATATCTTGTGAAGTGGAAAGGTAGACTGGAAGAAGACTCATCTTGGATTTCTCAAGCTGAGGTGGACTATTTTGGTTTTCCTCTAGCCCTAGCAAAGTGAGGGACTCACTTTTTCAACAACCTCAGATGTTTGATGCAAGAGCATCCCTTGTTAAAGAGAAATCTTGCATCAATAAAAAACATTTACATTTCAATTTTTTTCTTTCATTTTCTAATTTAGTTCAGTCAGTAACAATTTCAGTAGATTGGTCCACATTCTGTCCCAATTTCATTTCAGACCTTGTGGAGCTAGACTTAGCATCTAGACACATTCATGCACATCATATCCAAAATTCAGATCATTGGATCAGGTACAAGAAGGATATCGCTATCAGAAGCTCAATTGTTTTCTTAGAGTAGAGAACCCTAACAATCTTAGACAGTCAGCTAAAGGAGAAGACTTGCAAAGCATCTCACAACTTGCGGAACTAAATGACACATCATTCAAGGAACTTTGGATCGTGGCCGACCTTCCTTGAGATCCACATGCTATTGCATTCATTTGCAGAGGATTTCTTTATGATTAGGTCTAACCTATCTATGTACACACATTACATCTCTTTCATTAGAGTTTGTAATCATCCTTGGCCGATGTGGAGGAATCTTGTGTTCTAAAGATGATATATAATCATGTAATAGATACCCAGGAAAGCAATAAATCAGATAGATATAGTTTGATAGTTTGACTTCTTTGCGAAGGTGCTTCAAATCCATATCTTGTGCATATTTTGTAATCGTGATATCAATCTGGTGAGCCCTAATTGTAAGCCCAAATAATGCTAGCCACTTTGTATTTTGAACCTATGATATATTGAATGATTGAATTTGCATTTGCTTTATATAATTGAGTTCTTTCCATTGTGTTTACTCTTGCTACATGGTCTAGATTGTTCACTTTGTGGACCCTCCTAACTTTGACTGCACCAAGATCTTGTTTAACTCATTTGTTTGGTTTAGGTACAATGATAGATGGGCTTATTTTCACTTCAAGACCCCTTTGTAACTCCTAATTTCTACGCAGACCCCTTCCTCTATGGGTTGCTAGTGGGTTGCCACCTGGAAAACCTAGGTCTCCACATGGTGACCTGACCTAGTGAAATTGGTGACCCAATGGCGAGTCTAATGTATTTTCATCCATTGATTCTCTTTTAATTTGAGCCCCAAAAAGCTCCATTTTTGCTCCAGTTTGCATGAGGATTTGACCTAAACATAGACTGAACTATTCTTATCTCATCTACTACCTCTAACATGCATAATTAGCTCATATGAATTATACTTGTCACCTCTCTAACTCATGATAACTCCATTTTTGTAGCCTGTGATAAGCTATCATAGCTTCATCACTCCTTTTTTAGCCTAGTCTTCTCTTCAATTTAATTAGTTAACTCTTCAATCAAGGGAGTTAACTCCCCAATCATCCTCATTCTTCATGTGCTCTTCCAAGCTATAAATTCCCCCATCCCTCAAGCAATAAGGGAGGCAAATCCATTATTGCAACTAATTATCAAGCTTTACTTTTCTCTCCAATTCACATTCTTATGCTCTTGCAAGATGTAGGTGCCTTTTTATTTAGTATTTTGTTGCCAAAGCCTTCAAAGGATTCATACAAGATTGTTACACTAGTGAAATTCCCAAGCCCAAGTGCTTTAAATCTTTCCAAAGCTCTCCCCAATTCATAGCTTTCTCAAGCTCATTCTCTCTCTCTTCTCAATTGTTGCTAAGAGGACGACCCACTATTGCAAGAGGATGAAGAGGTTGTCAAAAAAAGGGTTCTTGAGGGTAGTGGAGAGACTCATGCATCAACCATAATCTAGGTTTTTCATGCTCTCTTAGTGTTGCCTAAAAATTTGAACCTGGGAAATTTCAAATTTCTAGAGCCTCCCATACACCTTCAGCCTGCGAAATCCCAAAAACAATTGATTTTGAAAATCTGGTAATGCTAATTTGAAATCCTTTGATGGGTCTAATCCTAACTGTATTCTACCCTATCTAGCCAGTTTTCATGCTGAAATGCCTTACCATTTCAAAGATTTTAAACCTTCAGTTTTCCTGACTGCAATTTACAAATACAATTAAATTTTGATCTCCTTTTTGTTGAAGCTTAAAAGGTTTCTGGGTTTTTCTCAAGAGGGTTCAATCACCTTACAAACCACATTTCATGAAAAATAGAGTTACTATGTGAGAGATATGAAATTTTTTTGTCCCAAGGCCCCAAGTTTGAAGTTAAAGTTTTGAATATTATGGGGTTTGATATACTTTTCAGGGTCAAAAAAGTTATTAAAATATATTATCAATAGAGATTATTTTATGTATAGCTCATGTTGAAAGGTTGGAATGTCCCATGGTTTAAGAAGTAAGTGATTTCATTAAAGTCACATATTTTTAACAACTTCAAATTTTTTATGTAAATAAAATGGGTACTTTAATATAAACAACATTGTTAGATATTTTATGAGTTCAGGAACTCCATATATTGCCAACTTAACAATTCCAAAGTTCAAGAAAAGATTCCATTCTCAACTCCTCTATTTATGAGCTCAAAATAGTTGTTGATTCCAGGCTCTCCTTTGTCAGACTTTCACAAGAAAATGGAACCTCATTGAAATGGTTCAATAGTTCATAAAATCATCGAAGCTTTAACTCCCTTCGCATCAGCTCTTCTTAAAGATTCTCGAACTCATTTAATTTACAATGCATACTTTGTAGGAGGTGGTTAGGTTTTTAGAAACTGAGATATCATCAATTGTGAAGAATGGGGTTTACAAAGTCTTATTTGCCTTCGAGTTGCCGGTGTAGGTATCATCTTGAATAGAGATTGACAAAGCATATAAAAGCCCACACGGAGACGTCCCTCGTAGCATGATTGAAAGTGAGCTTCTGAAGAAAATACATACAAATGATTTGTCAAAGAGATTCTAGAAACTTTCAAACAAATGTGATTTGCACCTATTACAGCTCAAAATGCTCTAGTGGACATGTATGCAAAATTTGGAAGCACATGCAAGGCACGTGAATTATTTACAGAATATCTTAGAACGTAGCGATTGCGGAATAGGCATAAATGGATTTTTTGAAAAGGCTTTAGAAACTTTGAAGCAAATGTAATTGGTAGGTGTTAAGCCAAATTCCACAACCATTGGAAGTATTCGAATGTCTAGATAGAGATGGTGAATGGTTCCAGCATTAACAGAGGCTGTATTGGTTCATCCAGGTGCACCCTTTTCACAATCCATCGATGGGGACATCACAAATAAAAGATGGCAATGATGTTTGTTTTCTTGCTAAAAAGGCTAGAGATGTCTGAGCATGTGCCTATCCCTCCTTATCTTTATGTATGTGACTTTGTGCAAGTCATAAAAAAGCAACAAACTTTTATTTATCATCTATGAAAGCAAAACTTGAGCGAATTGTAAGGGTTTATTGTGGGATTGGTCCCTAATTCTTACAATTTTAATCCACCAAGTCCAACAACCATACTCTTAGTTTGTCATTACATTTGTTGATTGGAGTTTCTCAACAACCTTTCCTCCACATTCTGGTATTAAGCTTTGTTAAGACTATCTCAATATCTGTTTAGTCCTTTGCATCCATTTCATGGGAGTACATTCACCATCTCACAAGGAAAATAATTTTCTATAGTAGGAGTGCCATCTCATTACACACTATATTGGATCACCATTGGTTTCAAATTTTGAGTATGTGGATGAAGAGAAGGAAGCAGCTATAATAGTTGAAGAACTCTATTTGAATCATTTTTTCAATTTTGTCTTCATTATTTTTGATTTGGATGCTGTAACAAGTAAGCGATCTCTATGCTGTGGATGGAGTTTGTATAAAAGGTTAAAAAAGGTGCTTCAGATATGCGAAGATGCCTCTCAAACTCATTCTTATTGCATTTTAGTGATCTTCATAACTTACGTCACTACTAAAAAAGCTTATAATGGACAGAAACAGAGGTTTAAAATGAGTCATGAGGCAAGTTATTCGATTTGATTTGGATAACATGTTCACCTTCATGGTTCAATATATTTGAGATTCCAAAGAGAAATGCAGTGTCTTGGCCTGCTCCACATATGTGCTTACCCGGTGGGAACATTGTACTACATTGTAATTGTTCAAAATTTGCATAATATATCTATTGCAGAGAACATTCACTCTTATATGCATGAAAGAAAATGTTAAATTCCCCTGAGGGCATGTTGCTAGAAGATAATCAAGGCATTGGTCTTCTTAAACCTCGATATGTTTGTGTTAGTACTCAGAAAAGGGACATGCAATCTGCTTTACAGACTTTGCAAAGGCAACTCAAGCTAGCTACATGCCTGCAGTTGTTTTCAACCCACACCCTGGATGGGAGGTCTTTGATGCTTATGTTGTATCAGGCAAAAAGACTTTCCTTTGGTTGGTAATGTGGAGTGTGGTAGTGGTAGCAAGATGGTGAAGGTGTATGTGTGAAACCAAAGAAGTGAAATAGTAGAAAATAACTTGAATCTAGAAGTATTGGTTGGGACAGGGACACCTCTTTTTCTTTATATTTATTTATTAGTAAAGTAGGTCATTTTGATGACTTAATATGTGAGGTGTTGATAAATTTTCTAAAAATGTAACCGTGGGAAAATTAAACGTCAGTTCAAGAGACTGTTATGGGAGAGGAAAAGCAATTATTCTCTTTCCACTTTTCCTAACCATTGCAGGAAGGAATGAATTTTTATTGTAACAGACTTTCCAAGAAGCGGTTATGAAGAGGGGAATTATAAATTTCATCTTGGCCATGTTAGTTGGGGATCTTTTTCCAGCTGTTTTGTGAAATAGGGGAAGGAGGAGAAAATTTATTTTTTGTTGTTCTATAATCAGTTATTATTTTCTTGACTTGGTCTATGTATAGGGCAGATTTTAGAGAATTTGAGTTTTATTTTGTTGGAGAAATGGAGAGCTATTTTCAGAGATTTTGAGTTTTATTTTGTTTGCATTCATATTTTGATTTCCTAGTTAGTTAGTTCATTATAAATTTCAATTCTAGAAAAGAACCAAAAAATCATTTGCTTACATACAAAAACCCAAAATACAAGAACATTAGAATTTAGAAAATTTAAACACTTGATTCAATCACGAGGTAGGATTCAACAAAATAAGCATTCACAAACTCCTTGATTTCATCACGAGGTCAACAAAAGTCAAGAGAATTCAAACAAAGCCTTAGATAACATCACTAAGTCAAAAGTCAACTCTTGGTCAACTCAAGTCTATTCTCTCTATCCAAGCATATGAATGTGCCCTAGAATTAGAGGTGAGTGGGTGAGGGTAATCCTTGAGGAGATTGAAGAATTACATCCTAGGCCACAACTAGCACAAAAAACACAAGAAGAACAAGATCACATGCTTAGGTCAATTCAATATAGAGAACAAATACGTGTTCAAGCCACAGAAGAAAGGTTACAACAAACTAGGCTCATCAACAATTACAACTGACATCTATCTAGATGTTGGAACACTAGAAACCCAAATAGGAGATTGATAACTAGTGACCCTTTGGGTCATATTATTATGTCCACCACAATGGTCATAGAAAAATGCATAGCAAACCATGACAGCCCCTAGGACCAGTTGACCACTCTTCACGACATTCTTCTCCCGAGAGAATAGAACCATCTTGGGTCTTGCCTCCACTTGAATGTTTTTTCTCATGAGAGTGAGAGTGACATGAAGGTCACCCAAGGCAAGGAGAGGGTCCATGTACTTGTGTCGAGCCAACTTATCTGCACTTGTGTGCTGAGTCACATTTCAAAGAGTGCATATTTTGGTGAGCCTGACATGAACAGAAAAACCTTTTGGTTAAAATTTTTGTGTTTCCATTACATGATCCAAATTCATTCATACATCATTTTTCACTATTGACATCAGATTCACCAAATACATATTTTTGTAAACCTGACATGAACTATTACACCCTATGTGTTCTAACTATTTACTATTTACCTTGACTGGTTAATTTTCTCGAATAAATGAATGGTTTATGAATATATGCATTAATGTGTATTGTGAATCTTGAATTGAATATATTGAAATCTTGAATGGTGCAGTGTGATGTATTATAAGTGATTCTAGTTATGAAATATATGAAGCATATGATTATATTGTGATCGACTAACTATTGTTGTGATGATGTAAGCTTAATGCAGGAACATGTTGCTCCTCTAGAAACAAGAAGTATCACTCGCGAGGAGGACTTGGTCTAGTAAATGTTAGAGAAAGCCTAAACTAAGCAAGCACACACCACTATCCTACTTGGTCTAGGTTATGTCGAGTCTATGTGGGTAAAGGTAAGTAATCTGTGGTAATGATCTTGAATGCTTATTGAGATATGATTTTATGAGTGTTTTGAATGAGGAATGTATATATAGCTATTACATTTATATATATATGATCGTTACGATATGCGGTATACATATGTAATTGATGGAACATGCAATAATTATTATGTGAATTCTAATGTCAATGATATTATAAATAATAGTTTGTTTGGAAATGTGTGTGTGTGTGTGTGTGTGTATATATATATATATATATATATGTCTTAGCACTATTATAAAGTGCAGCCTTGAAACCTATGTTAATGATTATACTTAGCGCATATAGTTAAGGCTATAGAGCAGCTTTGAAACTTATGTTAATGTTAAGACATATCATATTGCTATGATCTTTAGTGCTGATTTAAAGCGCTCAGCCTTGTAAACAATGTTAATCTTATAACATAGCATCTATTGTTATGTCTTCAGTGCTAGAAATAAAGCGCATATAGTAATGAAGTATGGAGATTTAAAGCACATAAAGTGCCCAACAATATACTTATTAGTAGTGCTAATATATAGCGCTTGTTAACTGTTATTCCAATGTGCGAAACTTTGACCTTTTCTCCTTGAACTGCCAGCATAAGAATAGGGGGCATGGTGTTTTATGTGGTGCCATGTTTGAGCAATATAAACGAAAAAGGAGTCTTAAATCTGATCTGTTACCTTGAATTTCTTAGTTTAATTCTTGTTGTCCATTCTGTGTTCATTATGCAACAATTTCTGCTACTACTACAAATTCATTTTGTTGAGTCAAAGTATGGAGTGGGAGTTGTGGCGAATCTGGAAACTTGTTTGTAGCCTTGGCAAGCTCAGAATTTTGTATAAAAAGCGGAGCTCTTCCATTCATTTTATACACAATTTTTCTAGCCAAGTCACTTATACTGTTCTGCTATAATTTTCTGAATTGGTTTTAAGAGTGCTTTATTATTTGGTCTTTGATTTGGAGGGAAGTTGGTGTTTTTGGAGGAGATATTCAACCAGCTCGAGGAATCAAGAGCAAGAAGCCCTATTGATCTTTTGGAGCATAGCATTAAAAAGCATGCTAATTTCTTCTCCATTATGTATTTTGTGTTTAAAAAGTTTATATGTCCTTGATTGTATGAGTTGGTTTGTTTTTCTTTATCAAATTGGGTATTCTCTTACTTGTTCAATGAAAAGTATATATATAGTATGGAAATATTATGTATGAATAATTTCCATAATAGAGAATGGTATCTATATAGGGAGTATGCACTACATTAAATATGAATAGTTATTACTACATCATGAAATGGTTATGTATACTATGTATTACAACTTGTACTACTTTGGTAGAAGTGTCATAGTAAACTTGGAATTGATAAGTGGGTTAATCCTGGGATTAGTTGATCCATGGGTAAGGGAATAACATTTTGTATATAGATTGATGTCATACCAAATTAAGCTATAATGATGGGTGAACGTGTGATCCATTCCAAATTAGGGGTGATGAATACTTTGGCCAAAGTAGTGTAAGTAGCCACTATTTACACTGTCAGTTCCTTGTGATCTAGGTTTACATACTAGGCAGGGATAATCATACTTGTAGGTTGGAGCCACAGTTTGATAGCTCTAGTTATGTAGGACACAACATCTTGCTCAGAATAGGCTATTCTTTGAGGTACCATACCAATCCCTTTGTTAAAGGGTAGGGTTGTTTACCAGTTTGGTAAATGTGCGAGGGACCAAAGTTAGTCCATGGTTGGTGAAAAAGTGCTTAAGTGATGCTTCTCCTCATGCAGTTGGCATCCAAGATTTGATGAAGGACATCAGAACCATTTGTATCTCTATTTTTAGTTAGCTCTTTGAAGCTTGTTTGTATCTTTGTATCCATCTTATAGAATTTTATAAATGAGAAATATTCAATACTTGTAATGTTGAAAAGTGATTTGATTATGCAATGGTAATTTTTTAAATATGTTTCAAATGTGCATCATATCATTTTAAAAGAAGGAAAAAATTTATTGCTCATATTGTTGATATGAAGATCTATTTACTTTTGGGTTAAATTTAGTAGTAAAGTTTATTTGGTAGAACAAGTGGCATGTTACATGAACAACAAAAACTTCTAATGGGCTCTTTTGCATTTCCACGTGCTTCTTTCATTCCATGTTCATCTTTCATTTAATTCATTTTATGGTGTTTCCTACACCCAAAAACTAGGACAAAATGACACAAATTTTAGTGGAATTGCCCCTCCAATGAAGCTAGCACACATTCAGATCCAATAAATTCAATCCCAAATCAATCAAACTTCAAAAATTCAAAGGGGATCCAACAAAATCCCCACAACTTGGACCAAATCAAAACATAAGTGAGTGTTCGTTGTGAACTACTTCAGCAAGATCAGCCCATAACAAGCCATACAAAAATGGCCACCCAAATTGATAATAAGGTGTGTGATTGATAATTTGAAACTAATGTAAGAACCTACTAAGATACCACAAATAGTCTAGAATTCCTACTCAAATTCAATACATCAATGAAACTAAGAAAAATGCAATAAACATAAATTATACCTTATAAACTTGATTTATCTCATGTGTTGCATTGTTTCCTATCTTCTCAATGATCTTGTTGATGATGATATTTCTCTCAAAAGTATACTTCATTGCTTTCCAAGATGACAAAGAGAGGAATGGATTTTTGTGGATGAATATGCAAAGTGAGCAAAACTACAATGCAAAGCTAAGATGAAGATGATATGATTGATATGAAGCCATTGATAATGCTATGGATATTGATATCAAACTAGATGAGATTATGAAGCTAATACTAATGCAATGGGGGAACCAAAGGCACGCTTGATTGTTTGATGGAATTTCTGCAACATATAATTACTAAAGCTCTTGTGATTGAAAAATGGAGGCGAGGCACCTTCCTTTTATAGGCCAAGGATGAGCCAATTCCAAGTGTCATAAGATCCATGGTGGAGGAATGAGTTATTTGATGTGTATAGTTGAGATTAAATTAGTTGGGATGAGAGAGATAAAGGTGGAAGATGTTCCTACTACATTTACAAGGTAGAGGAATATGTGGAACCATAAGCCACATGTCATGATGCTCACAAAGATTAGTGAGATAAAAGTGGAAGACTATGAGAAGATCATGGAGGAAGGACTCTTTGGTCGTTGAAATGTGAGAGAGAATATAGGATTTAAAAGACAAGTGTCTTTGACCATGGAGATAATTGAGAAGTAGTAGGACACATGTGGAGAAGAAATAGGGCACATGTTGACACTGCGATAATTATTTAATTAAATATTAAGAATATTTAATTATTGGAGTAACATGGTGAGGTGTCCAATGACATGGAAGTTGACATGGATGAGTGATGTGGAATTTAGACATAAGACTTTGACTTTGAGGAAAATGATTAAATAACAATGATTATTTAATTAGACATGACATTAGAGGAATTAGGATATTTAATTAAATAAATTGAATTTTATTTAATTATTTGGAATAATGAACCAATTAAATAAATTAGGATATTTATTCAATTGATAGATGAATAAGAATAAAATAAATATTAAAATATTTATTTAATTCAACACGAGCCATTTAGGTGTATATAGTTTTCCCCTCTTTGAGACAATGTGTTTTATCACATTGTTTCAAAGAATAAAAATTTCTTGATTATGATGCATGCCCCAATTTGCCCGTGGTACCGGTTTAATGATAGTAGGATGCCCTCTTGAGAGATTGGTCAGGTTGGATTTGGCAAAACGATGACGAACAATCTCACGATGAGAAAAAATGGACGACACGATCCATAGGTGAAAAATTTGGGTTATGGAGAATGAAAAATGGATGAAGAACTTGGCATGCACACACAAGGTCAAACACCTCCAGTTAGGGTTCACTTGGCTATAAATAGTGATGTGAGGTCACCTTTCTAATCATTCACACACTTGTCATTTGAGGATAGATTATATGAGACCTAGTGCATAGTAGAGTAGAGCAGTCAGCAAAAATGCAACAGATTCTGATAGAGAGTCACAGGTTTGAGAGGATCTGATGATTCAGGTGGCCAACAGAGTATGGATCCTCAGTACATATGCATTTAATTTTGGTCAAAGTGCATTTATTGTGGTCAAAATTAGGGTCAAAAGTTACAGTTTTGAATGTGTCACTTTGATATTTCCGTGCATATGATAAATAAGTCTGCGCATGCATTCCGATTACGTGCATGTGATAAAGAAATTGGCACATATGCAACTTTTTTGCATTTGACAGACATTTGTGCACATATAATTAGGGTTTCAGCACATCCATCTGAAAGTGTGCATTCAAACAATAGCCATGTACATCTAGAATAATGTCACACATACAAAATAAATTAGCGCATTTAAGAAGCAATCTTGTGTATTCAATATGAAAACGTGCATTTGGTTTTCAAATGTGCATTTGATGTCTATTTTTGCACATTTACCTACATTAGTGCAAATGAAAGGGGCTTTGGTGCATATGATACAAAGCTGCACATCCGATAAAAGTAGTCAATTACTTAGCTTGTTTGATTAAGTTAGCATTGAGGTCGATGTTAACTGATAGGTCATCTTCGAGATTGATAGAATCTCCAAAGAGATGATAGGATAGGGTAAATGATAGGATAACTAAGTAACTGGTTTGACTGATTGGATAGATATGTAGGTTAGTTGATTTGTTAATGTGCTTTGTTATTGACTGCAGGAGGAGCTAGATAATGTATTGATGTCACGGGAGAGAATCTTGGTTACTCAGCTTCTTCAACCATACTTGAATGATACCAATCATTTGGTGCTCGGATCAGTGGGACTGTGGTATGTTGGATTCATGCTTGAGATGGAGGCAAATCTGGGATTGCTAACTACATTGGGAGAGAGCTTCATAAAGAGATAGACACTTTTCATTTGCCTACTAGGGAGATGATAGTGACCTTGGAAGATGTGCATTAGATTCTACGGATTCTGATATACGAAGAGATCATTGAGTACGAGTCACATGTGAGAGCCAAATTGGTAGAGTGCAGATGAGTATTTGATGACATAGAGCTTGAGGGGATAGAGATTAGCTGGGATGATATGATAGATTATTACGAGCCCTTGCCAACCATACTAGCAGGGTTGATTGGGGGAGTTGTTTTCCGGGATAGGAGATCTCATGGATTCTAGGTTGGATGGGGAGGATATTAGAGTAGATTATATCTGAAGGGACATGCTTTGCTTGGGGTCTGTGCATACTTGTGCACTTATTTCATGATCTACATTAGTTTGTCTATGATGGAGAGGCTAGTCTATTTGCTGGAGTGTCTTTATTACAGATTTGGGCATGGTTACAAATAGCAATCACATGACTGATAGACATGGGAGTTAGAGGCCATGATATACTGTATTTATACATGTTTCAGGAGACCCTTTCCCAGCCCAAGCTAGGAAATCTTAAGTACTGGCGGCATGCATTGGATAATGTCAACATAGTTGAGTGGTGACCGTACCTAGATTGTGAGGTATGGGAGGAGGATGCTACTGAGTTGCCTTATTATTTTTAGACATGATGGTTGATAGGGAGGACTCCCTATATCTTAGAGTGACATATTGTTACCCGTGTGCTTCGATAATTTGGCAGGTTCCAGGGGATGCCCCAAGATACTGCTATATTTTCTTGGATGCACAAGGAGCGTCCATGGTGGGGTACTACTACATCCTATGAGCAAGTGAGGACTGAATTTCTACAGATTCCATATCAAGCATGGGATTTATGGAGGCATATAGTGGATGCAAGGATGATAGTTGATTATGCTGCCCACTTTACAACTCATCCTATTTCGAGATACTCTGGTCCTGGGGAGCGAGCACCTATATTTGAGGATGAGGATGAGGAGGATGATGATGCTCCATGATAGAGGAGGAGATGATGGCAAGGTGGGAGAGGTGGCTGAGGTGGAGGAGATTATGGTGGTGGGGATGGCAGAGGTGGAGGAGGCCGAGGTGATGATGTAGATGAAGGGGATGATGGAGGGCAGAGGAGAGTTAGATAGAGGGTGGAGAGGGTGCCATAGGTATAGGCACAACCGCAGGTGCAGGCATAGGCTTAGGCTCAACCACAGGTGTAGGCACAGGCTCAGGTTGGACAGGATGATGGGGATATGGCGGCATTGTGAGCCTAGGTGGCTTAGCTCTAGGGACAAGTTATATAGTTGAAGGGGGATGTCAGGACAACTATCTTAGAGTGGGACACTGTCATTTAGAGATACACTAGGGTAGAGACCTTATTGCAATAGACCACAACACAGGGTCCCCATGGGGAGATTGTTACAGATATGGTTGAAGTTGGACAGGAGATCTTTATTGGAGATCCTTGTATGAGCAGGGAGTGCCCCCAGAGCAGAGGGTGAGTAGCTTCCATCTGAGCTCACGAAGTAGGTCTAGGTAAACAGTGGCTGAGAGTGGAGGAGTTATGGGTTCACCACCTCCTCGTGGGCCACTAGGGATAGGTCCTATAGGTCCTCAGCCTCAGCCTCAGCATCCAGCACCTTCCGAAGGCAGTACTACATAGGCATTTTTGGAGACATGTATCATGTTACATCATTTTTGTATACACACTATTATTAACAGCTCGAGATATATATTTTTATGATATCATTGTATACTTGGACATTATTATTGTTTTGATGATGATCTATATGAGTTGGATGGACTATGTACATGTGTACTTGTTTATGGATGGTTCGCTGTATGATGGATGTTATCTATATGCTTATATTGGATGCTTCTAACATGTTGATTCTATGATGCATATGACACTTATGATGTTTCTATGATTTTACATGATATCTTATATCTGTGTAGTGTTATGTGCAATTATTCTATATGCTTATAATTTAAGATGACCTAATGCATATGTTGATGATTCCTAAATGTACTATATGATGTGTAATTTTCTATGTATGATGATCTAATATGCCAATGCTATGACAAATGATATCCATGTTTTTGATTTCCTTGATTATAAATGTTACGTATGAGACCCATATGACCTCACTATATGAATGATCTAAATGTTTAATTATATCTAATGCACTTTAAATGATACAAACCTATGATTGGACAAATGCCTATGACCTACTTTTTGTTTTTGCATAATGATAATGATTTGTTTTTTTTTATGCCAAGTATACTCAATCATAAATGAAAGAACACTTAGAAGAATCAGAAGAATGACTTGGACAGACATAGAAGAATAATTTGGATAAATGAAAGAAAAGATTTGGATCTTAATTCACTTGGTAAATGGTATTTATGGAATGCTTATAAAAGAAATGAAATGTAAACCTAATATGCACAAATGAGATTTTGTCATCTTGTATGCAAATATTTGAAGTAATTTTTTCATCATTCAGATTTTAAAATGTTGTATAGAAAATACAAGCATCTAGGTATAATTAAACCATGATGACTTGAGTATCTCTTACATGGATTTTGATTTAGCAAGTTAATACAAGCATATAGGCAAAATTGAACCTAGATGACCTGAGTATTGCTTGCATGTATTAACAGACAAGGATTGCACTCTTTGATGCTTAGACCCATAACGTCTTCAATGATCTTTTTCTAATCATGTCGTTAGACAAGTCATCACATTACTAAAGATTAATCCACAAACAACAATCAAAGGAAAATAATCATGCCCCCATCATAGCTCCTCTAGTCTTGGACATCCTCGAATAGCATAGGAAACATGATAACAAAAATCAAGACCTAAGACTTAAACTTATAACAAGCATCAAATCTTCTTCCCATAGATATGTTTTCTTTCCATGAAAACAAATATAATCATCATGATACTTTAGGCACATTGTTGTTTGATACAGGTTAATGTCTTGTGTCAAGCTTTTGTTGAAAAGGTTTGTTTGCAGTGCCGCATGTTGTTGGGAGATAGTATCATGATCCTTATTGTTATCCTTTGAGATGGACATTCAAGAATCTAATTCTATAACTAGGCCAAGGATTTTGCCCCCAGTCAAGTAAAGGATCTAGTTATTATAGATGAAACATAGAAATGAACTGATGGTAGATTCAATGGAACAGGCCCTAAGGGACTGACCTAGTGCCTCAGGGGCTCATCGATGATGGCCTTGCCTACATGATGACGCAGAGGCAACGTAGTTCAATGATGTGGACTATGTGGACCTAAGACCTAGGGGTGGCAAGCCTTAGGGGCTCATCAATGATGGCCTTACCTACGTGATAGCTTAGAGGTGATGCAATTCGATAATAGAAACTGACACTGGTGATGGATGGAGTGTAATAGATGACAAGATGGATGAAGGATTAAATGGACAGCTTGATGTGACAAGGTGATAAGGGCGAGCAAACAAGCCATGATAAGGATCGGTATGGGTTTGGATAAATGTGGAAGAAAAGATGGATAAAAAACTGCAATCTTACAAGATGGAGGAAGCAGTTTATCACAAATAGTGCTTGTTTCTAGGTTTTCACCACTTGCTTTTATTTGCATCATTTTTTAAAAATGTTTTTGATTCCCTTGCATTGGGGTTTTGTTAGGTATAAAACTTGCGAAGATGCATACATAAGGACCAAACCAATTGGGTTCAAACTTTCCTTTCTTTTCCCTGTCCTACTAATTTCTAGGATTTTCCTTAAGAACTAGGTCACCAACTTGAAAGATCCTGGGTTTCACTCTATGGTTATAACTTCTTGACATCCTTTTTTGATATGCTTTGAGGTGAATAAAGGAATTTTGTCTTCTTTCCTCTAACAACTCTAACTCCTGAAGTCTTGAAACTTGATATTCTTCATCATTTATTAGACTTTTTAACGATACTCACAAGGATGGTAACACGACCTCTATGGGCAAGATTGCTTCGGAACCATAGACTAGGGTGTAGGGTATTGCACCTATGGGTGTGTGAATACTTGTACGGTAGGCCCACATAGTGGGATTTAGTTGGATATGCCAATGATGACCGACATCATTAACAGTCTTTTTTAGGATTTTCAAGATGGTTTTATTAGACGCCTCTGCCTAACCGTTTCCTTGGGGGTAGTATGGGGTTGAAAAATAGTGTTGGATGTGGAATTTGTCACAGAGCTCTTTGGCATCCTAGTTTTTAAATGGTCTTCCATTATTAGTGATAATGGATAAAGAATGCCATATGGACAGATGATATAGTTCAGGATGAAAGAGGCAATTTGCTTGCTTGTGACATTAGCTAGGGGTATGACTTCAATCCACTTAGTGAAGTATTCAATGGCGGTGATTATGAATTTATGGCTATTAGATGATGGAGGATGGATCTTGCCCACTAGGTTGAGTTCACATTGACAAAAAGGCCAAGGAGTTGTTAAAGGCTATAGCTCTTGTGCCGGTGCATGTATTAGGTTCCCACGAATTTGGAATTTCTTGCACTTTTTCACAAAATGATAGGAGTCTATTTCCATGCTTGGCCAATAGTATCACATATGCATGAGCTTCTTAGCCAAGGTAGGACCACTAGAGTGGGTTTCATAAATGCCTTCGTGAACTTCCTTCAAGGTGGTTTGATATTCCTCACTTTTGAGACACCTAAGGAGAGTACCATCAAGACCTTGTCAGTATAGGGTATCGACAATTATGGTGTAGTGAGAAGCTAGGTGAATGAAGGTTCTTCATTGATTGTTGGATAAACTAAGTGATAGGGTATTCTCTTTTAGATAGGTATAGATATTTCCATAAAGGGGAGAATTAGATCCTACTATATGGCATATGATTCTTGTTTCAAGGATTTCGTAAGCTAGATTAGAGACTGGCTCCACTAAGGACTCATAATGTGACTGGTTCTCTGATATATCTAGGAGTGATGCAATGGTCACCATGGCATATGCAGCTTTGTTCTCCAATCTTGGTATTTGCTCAAAGGAAATCACAACAAAATATTCTTTGAAGTCATCTACCTTATGCTTGTACAGTATTAACTTCTCA
The DNA here is from genome assembly GCA_027924645.1 of Cunninghamia lanceolata. Classification (NCBI taxonomy): domain Eukaryota; kingdom Viridiplantae; phylum Streptophyta; class Pinopsida; order Cupressales; family Cupressaceae; genus Cunninghamia; species Cunninghamia lanceolata. Next base: position 1,671,869 of record BSBN01000696.1, on the reverse strand, counting down.
TCCTTAGTTTGATAGTCATCATTTGCCTGATTTATGACTAGTTGTGAATCTCCATATACATGAAGCTCTCGGACTTTCCATTCTATACCCATCTTAAGACCAATGACTAAGGCCTCATATTCTGCCACATTGTTGGTACAAGAGAAAAGAAGTCTATATGATTTTAGAATTGTATCCCCTTGAGGTGTAACCAAAAAAATGCCTACTCTTGACCCATGCTGTGTATAGGATCCATCAAAATAGAGTTTCCATACTTGGGTTGTTATGTGGAAGATGGCTTCATTAGGAAATTCAAAGCTTAATGGAGTATCATTGTACAATGGTGCATTTTCTAACTGATCTGCAATCACTTGACCTTTTATATCTCTTTTGTTAACGTATTCAATATCAAACTCACTAAGAATCATTACCCACTTTGATAGCCTTCCTATTAGGGTTGCCTTACTGAGCAAGTATTTCAATGGATCCATCTTTGCTACCAACTTGATGGAATGTGTGAGCATATAGTATCTATGTTTTGGGATGCAAAGACTACAACAAGGCATGCTCATTCAATAGGTGTGTATTGTAGCTCATAGCCTACCAATGTCTGGCTGATGTAGTAAATAGCCCTTTCCTTTCCTTCATAGTCTTGCTATGCTAATAAGGCTCCAAGAGCTGCTGGTGTAGTTGAAATCTATAGCAGAAGTGGTTTACCTTATATTGGTGGCATCAAGAGTGGAGGATTCATCAGATACTCTTTAAGGAGGTTAAAAGCTTGTTCACACCCCTCATCCCATCTGAAAGGAATGTTCTTATGCAGGAGATGAGTAAATGGATGACAGTTGTCAGCTAATTGAGAGATGAACCGATGGATGGATTGTATCTTTCCTTGCAATGACCTTAGTTGACTAATATTTCTAGGTGGTGGCATGTCCATTATTGCTTTCACTTTGGCTGGATCCACCTCGATTCCTTTGGCTAAAACTATGTATCCTAAAAGTTTGCCGGATGTGACTCCGAACACAGACTTCTTTAGATTCAAGCAGATGTTGAATTGCTCTAGTATCTAAAATATTTTATCTAATACCTACAGGTGTCCTCTTGTGAGTGATTTGGCTAGAATATCATCGACATAATCTTCCATGATGGTGTGCATCATATCATGAAAAATTATTTTCATTACTCTTTAGTATGTCACTCCTGCATTTTTTAGTCCAAATGGCATCACACACCAGCAATATGTACCCCATGGACATGTAAAAGTGGTCTTGTGTTGGTCTTCAAGTGCTATTTTGATCTGACTATAGCTCAAAAACCCATCCATAAGAGATAGCATAGTATGCCCTGCTGTAAGGTCCACAATGATGTTGATATTAGGCAAAGGAAAGTCATCCTGGGGGAAGCTTTGTTTAAATCCTTGAAATCATTGCAATGTCTGATCCTTCCATCTAGTTTTGAGATAAGGACAATAGTGGAAATCCATTCTGGATAGTCAATTGGTCTGATAAACCCAACATCTAACGGCCTCTTCAATTCTTCTTTTGCTAGCAGTACTATATGCGGATGCATCTTCCTTAGCTTTTGTTTAACTAGTTTAGCTCCTAGAGATAGTGACAAATGATGCATTATGAGATCTGGATCAATTCCAACAATATCCACATAAGACTAAGAAAAATTAATCTGTCTCTATTTGATGAATTTGATGAATTCTAGTTTTTCATGCTTAGATAATGATTCTACCATATGGATTATCCTTGGATTGTTTTTTGTGCTAATGCTGACAAGTTCTGCTGGTTCTATCAAAATTGAGGACCTCTCCTGATGTGTAATATTGGGGAGAGTGTCAAGTCTTTCATCCTTTGGTGCCTCAGAGAGGTTTTCATCATCAGATTCATCTTTTATTTTTTTAATTTTTTCACGATCTAACATTGTCGCAGAGCGGTTTTCACCATTAGTTCTATTCTTGATTTTTACATCTTTATGACTAAACGGCTTGGCACTCTCTCCAAAATAAGCCCTGTCATTGAGTTCTATAGCAAACCCAGCTTTATGATCTCCTGATGGTAAGTGATCGCTCAGTTCTAGATAGTCAATGATAGCATCATCATTTTGAAAGGTATCTAGTTTGGGGACTTCTTGTAATTCCCAGTCTATAAGCTCAGAATGGACTAATGGTAGAGGATCATCGGGTTGGTTTGGTTCAAGGGAAATGATGGTTAAGATGGAGGAGTTGTCTAGGTTTGTGGGGGTATCTACAAGGTCTAAAATAGTACTCTCCTTAGTATTATCTAGTAAGTGTGATATTTGACCTTCCTCTTGGGACTCACTCTTGGTATTTCATCAATGGAAGTCTTGCAGTTTAGACCCTGAGCTTTGACCCTTATGGTATGTATTTGTTGAGCTATATGTTTGAACTACATCACTACCTTTTTCTTCACAAGATAGTTCTGAAAGACTATCCCATTCATATTCATTGGAGTCTATTTCACTCCCTTCTTGTAATTGTTTAGTGGAAAATTGGGATTTTTTATGTTTTAGTGTTTGATTGTTTGAATCCACCTTTCCACCTTAACATTCAAGGATCTAGGGTCGAGTGGTGGGCACTATCATACCCTAGGATCACTGTGAGATGTAGGGAAGCTTGGATTAGGGTGTTTAATTGCTAATTTTCTTTCTCCTATGCTCAACTAACCATTAAAACTCTAATTATGTCAAAACAGTAGTAAATGGATGAATAATAGAAATTGCTGCTACAGGAAGATGTAAAATAACAAATCACTGCATACTTGTTTTCGGGGTTCAGAGACGAAAAAGTTGGGGACTAAGGAGCGGGTGCCCAAGTCAAAGGTATCAGTTTATTTGCGGGATCTTGTCCTCCTTCTAACACTGATATGCACTATAACTTCTATTTCCAAAAATTCAACTATGGAGGGCACTAGAGCAAGCATCCAAGTCCCGAAAAGGCTCCAATGTCTAGCTTCTCTTCAAATCCTGAATCCTTGATGTTTGTTGATCCTTCCTGCAATTCCACTTCTTCCAAATGCGACACCTGTAACCTACAATCACAAACTTTGGGAGGGGGTTGTGGTGTTTAGGAGATTGCCTTAGTCAAGCTCCGGAAGGACACTTAAGTCTTCCAAACACCTTTGTCAGATAGAGAGTGCGTGCCCTTGTGAGGCAGAGGCAAAATCTAAATGAAACAATGATAGAAAGCATAATGATATCACCTTGTAGTGAAGATATCATGGGAGGAAGATGCTCTTCATTCCATTAGGAGATGAATACTTAAATCTGCAAATACAAACACATAAACAACACAAGTTTTCTCTTGCAACACAATGAAAGCCTTAATTCACCTTGAGAGTACAATTGCTTGCTAGTAATCATCTAATTGAAATCTAGTTTCTAAATGAATGCCTAATCATGATTTTATATTCAACTACAAGAACTCCCACCAAGATTTTGTAAATTCAAACTTATCATGTCAGCCTAGGGACCAAATAACGGTCATAAACTGACACTTAAAATTTAGGCCTGACCCAAAATAGGGTAGGACTAGGGTGCGGGCGCCCAAGTCCTCCCCCCTATTTTGGGTAGGGTTAAGGTCAAGGGGTCCTCCTAGGTCCAATTTGACATGAAACCTAGGTCTCATTCCATCTGGATGCCAAAATATGAAGTAAGATGTCCTAAATGCACACTAAAGACCCAGGAGCTAAACCTTATGAGGGAAAAGCCCCCAAGGGGACATTTTCTAATGTTGCATTTAGCCCCCACTTTAATGTATGTATAAATGTGAGACCAATACATGTATTAAAGCATGGTCACAAACACAACAAACACGCCAAGCATGGAGAAGACACACCAATCAAATAGAAGATAGTAACAGGCACGTAAAACATGAAGAAGATAGTTACAATCACACAGAACACAGAAAAGATAATCAATGCATGGAAGACACATTAATGCATAGAAGATAGGCATGATTTATTTTCTTTTCTTTTTCTCATTTATATGAAATGTAGATGCAAGTACTGGAAAGTAAACAAACCTCCCATAATACAGGATGCACTCATCGAGCAAGTCTTTAGACTATAGATATGGGGCAACACACATGCAAGACACGCAAAACCTTCCAAAATATAGGAAGCACTCATCGAGCTAGTCTTTAGACTACATATGGGGCAATAAACATGCCACACAAAACAAGCACGCCAAACACACACACTTGAAGACATGGAGAAAACACGGCAGACAAGTGATGGCATGTTCCCTATTTCTAGGCTCATCACCATCTCCGGCACATTACAAGCACACACCGATGAGTGGGCTTTGCAACAACAATCACCAAAAACACACTTAAGGGTTGAGTTAGTCATAGAACTGTTCCCCGCCTCCGTAGAGGACTTTTGAAAATGATAGGATGTGTAATCTACTCTGAGAAATACACCATCCCCACCTCCATAGAGGGCTTAAGATAAAAAGGATATACGTGATATCCCGCCTTTGCAGAGGGCTTACAAGATTGATTGATTGATTGCAAACAAACTCAGGATGTAGGAAGCACTTATCAAGCAAGTCTTTAAACTGCACTTGAGGACAAGCACATAGCTAACATCTACAACATATAGCTTACCTTATATATGCCCCCACCTTAAGGTGGTTGATATCTGCTATCAATATCAAGCACATTAAGGTAGGAAGGAAACACAAGCTCTTGCAAAGTCCATGCCCACTGGAGGTGATATGTACTTCATGATCGCCAAATGTTCCCACAAACACATCCCTGCAAGAAACACGTTAGTGTCTACAACATCAATGCATATGAAATCTGAGGTATGCAAGATTCAAGGTAGACAAAGTGCATGGAGTAGCAATATTGTTTATGATTTGTAAATGAGATAGAACACCATCAAAATCATCACTACGCAGAAAGCACAAGTGCTTCCACTAGCCAAGCATCAGATAAGATATACAACCCCATCATCATATTAAGAACTAAGTCCATTTTTTGATTGCTCTCGAAAGGGATGCTAGGTCCGCATCAATATAAATTTTTTTCATCATCCACCTGCTAGGTGGAAACACTAGAGGAAGGGAACCAATAAATAAGAGAGGAGAAGCAAGTGTCTTAGGGATAGTCATGTAGGAGGGTGCCCCCAGGTCACCAACCACAATGCTATGTCCGTAAGACACAACACACAACAATGAAATCAGAGAGAGAGGCAATATAGAAGAATGCTGATACAAATAGAAGAAGGTCACAATAGAGGTAGTCTCCTGGTATCTTGAACCTTATAGGAGAATCCAAGGTCATCCCAGGAGGCCTAAACAACACATAACACATCACGGGGGAAGCACATCACAAGAGAGAAAAAGAGTTAGAGATACTTACCTGTAGGGCCCCTGCCAGGCTAGAGGTTGTCTATAAGTAAATCATTGTCGTCATCTTCCCACTCCCTAATGTTGGAGGAAAGTGGGACATAAGGTACCATAGCTAAATTCATGTCTTTCTCATCATGTTGTTCATTGTTAGGATCATTTTTGTTTTGTTGAATGTTTGGATCAATGTTTTCTTGTTGAGCTGCAAGGTTCATAGCATAAGCTTGTCTCCTTTTTCTTCTTTCTCTTGCTTTTCTATTTCATTTTCTTTTACCACTTATCTCTTGTAAGATAGGGCTATCTTCTTTCATAGGTTTGTGTAATTTAGAAGATGAAGCACCAGGGTCAAACATCATTTGTCACGGTGGAATGTTTTGTTGTTGACAATGACCTCCCGATCCTTGTAAGGATTTCAGGGGAGGAACCTCAGCATAGGGACCTTGTCCTTTCGATATAAGATTATCTTCACATGTGGGTTGTTTGTCTTTTGTCATTTCTTGTGTAAGGGGACTTGGTACTTCAGTTTTATCCCAAAAGTAATTCAACCTATAATGTTTTTTTTCAACCAAAGGTTTATACTTGTTTTGAGGGACGGTGGTCATATGACCATCAAGAGGGAATTTTAGACGATGGTGTATTGTTGAAGAGATAGATTTTATTTCTTTTAGCCAAGGGTGTCCCATTTTAATACGAAAGAAGTCTAAAACATGGACAACATCAAACCATTGTTCAACATGTTTTCTAGAGTGTTACCAACAACAATATCTTACCTAAAGGCTTGATAAAGGTTCCCTTATGCATTTTAATCATCATGCTCAAGAGATCATAAGAACCTTGAATTAATTGATGTGAAAAGAGGAACTCTTCAGTGGCAACATTAGTCATGCAATTAGGATCAATAAGAGTTCCATCCATGGGGTTTCCCATTATTTTCACAGTGATGTAAAGAGGTACGTCCTTCTCTTCAGTTATTCTGTCATGAGGTGTAAATACAATTTCAGGTTTAGGGACTTTTCTTTTCATGTGAGGTCTAGGAGGGAACCTATTGTTGTTGTTGGGATTAAAGGCCATGTTTATATGCTCAAATAAGATTTTAAAGTTTCTCCAAATGTATGTCAAAGGCAAGTGCAAAACTATATGCAAAAATGGCCTTAAATGCTTGGTTTTTTTTTGTACTTTTTCAATGCAAGTGAAATGAGACAAAGGGTGTTGTAAGGATTTTAGTCAAGGGAATAAAATTATATGTAAGATATCAGTCCAAAACATAAATAGGATCCTTCTCAACACACTCTTGATGCAAATCCAAGATAATGCCAAGTCAAAATATAGTGAAAATATGTCAAAATAGGCACTTTTTTCACCAAAACTCAATGCAAAAGAGCATAACCAAGGGTGTTGTGAGGAAAATGATGATGGAAAGCAAATTATACCAGTAATAACAGCCACTAAATGTCAAAATACCCAACACAACATGCTTTTAGTGCCACTTAAGGTAAAACCCTAGTGAAAATATAGCAAAAATAGGCTATTTTTCATGGTTTTTCAACTCTAAGACCTAGAAAAAGGGGTCTTGTAATAAATTTCAGGAGGTAAAGAAAATAAAAGTGATGGTATTAGTCACCTCAATCCATAAAATTTCTCACAACACACTTGGAGTGCAAACTAGGTCAAACCCTAGGGCAAAAATAGTCAAAGTGTGTAGTTTTTCGCCAAAATTTCAATGTAAGATGCCAATCAAAAGGTGTTGTGAAGTTTTTTAGAAGGGGAAGCAATTAATTACCCTGATAAAACTAATTTTCACAAAAATACCCTTCACAACATGCCTATGGTGCAAGTTTGGATAGTCGATAAGGCCAAATTTAGTGAAAATCGGTGTTTTTCAAGCCCTAGGTTTGAGATCTTGACACAAAATGCTATGTGAATGTTTTCAAGTCTGATTTATGATGGAAATTAAATGCTCTCAAATCTGAAAATGAATTCCAAGGTATAATATGCAAAATGCTAATGATGCATGAAAAATGTTAGTTTTTGTTGAAATTTTTTATGCAAAAATACAAATATTTTAAATCTAAATGCAAATTTACACTAAAATGCAAGACTATAGCCAAATTATAATTTGAATGAGCCTCTAAAATTAGTATAAAAATATGAAATAAGATTTTGCCTACTAACCCTAGATTTTGGAATTACTAGGTTTAATGAAAATTGTCAAAAATTTTACAAAAGCCTAGCAAATTAATGATGAAAATGCAATGCAAATTAATGAATTTTTGTGTTTTTCTGTAGTCTATATCAGATCTGATTCAAAAATCATAAATTAGGGAAATTTAGGAAGAATTGATGCAATTTAGTAAGCTATATGAAAATGTAAGCTAGGGTTTTCAAATTTTTGTATATTTTTCAATTTTTTTGTAATTTTCTCAATGCAATAACATGAAATACTATATGAATGAATGAAATCAATCCAAATTTGAAGACACACACCTAGAAAATTGCAATTTAAGTCCAAAAAGATGGGTTCACCAAAATGTTTAGTGGAAAATTGGGATTTGTTGATGTTTTAGTATTTGATGTTTGAATCCTCCTTTCCACCTTAACATTCAAGGACCTAGGGTCGAGTGGTGGGCACTATCATGTTGGTAGGTGGCGACTGATTAGGAAAGTACTGTACACTAGCCATGTATTCTCGCCAGGGTTCGGGGCTGGGCCGGGCCGCGAGTGGGGGTTCGGGGGCGGCAGGCCCCGAGAATTTTTTTTGGGGCCGACATAAAAAATCCTATTTTTTATGACCGACATAAGAAAACCCTAATTTTTGTAACCGACAAAAGGGCTTGATAAAAGTGGCTAAGGGTTAGGGTTTTGTAATATTGTATTGTAGCATTTGCAGCGGTATTGAGTTGCAGGGATTGTTGATTGTAATCGGTTTGATTTATTGGATAATAATATTGGACTCTCTGTTTGGTGGATGTAGCCCGGGTTTAGGTGAACCACGTTAAAACTTGTCTCTCATTGTTATTATTTCTATGTATTTCCATTCCTTTGTTTAATCTTTATTTGCATTTAATTGATATCTTCTGCCAGCTAACCCTAACATATCATACCCTAGGATCACTGTGAGATATAGGGAAGCTTGGATTAGGGTGTTTAATTACTAATTTTCTTTCTCCTATGCTGAATTAACCATTAAGACCCTAATTGTCTCAAAATGGTAGTAAATGGATGAATAACATAAATTACTACTACAAGAAGATGTCAAATAACAAATCACTGCATACTTGTTTTTGGGGTTCAGAGACGGAAAAGTCAGGAACTAAGGAGCGGGATCCCAAGACCAAGGTATCAGTTTCTTTGCGAGATCTTGACCTCCTTCCAACACTGATTTGCACTATAACTTCTGTTTATAGAAATTCAACTATGGAGGACACTAGAGCGAGCACCCAAGTCCTGAAAAGGCTCCAATGTCTAGCTTCTCTTCAGATCCTGAACCCTTGATGTCTGCTGATCCTTTCTACAACTCCACTTCTTCGAAATGCGACACCTATAACCTGCAATCATAGACTTTGGGAGGGGGTTGTGGTGTTTAGGAGCTTACCTCAATCAAGCCCCGGAAGGACACTTAAGTCTTCCAAACACCTTTGTTAGATAGAGAGTGCGTGCCTTTGTGAGGCAGAGACAAAATCCAAATGAAACAATGATAGAAAGCACAATGATATCACCTTGTAGTGAAGATCTCATGGGAGGAAGATGCTCTTCATTCCATGAGGAGATGAATGCTTAAATCTACAAATACAAACACATAAACAACACAAGTCTACTCTTGCAACACAATGAAAGCATTGATTCACCTTGAGAGTACAATTGCTTGCTAGTAATCATCTAATTGAAATCTAGTTTCTAAATGAATGCCTAATCATGCTTTTATATGCATCTACAAGCACTCCCACCAAGATTTCATAAATTCAAACTTACTGTGTCATCCTAGGGACCAAATAACAGTCATAAACTGACACTTAAAATTTGGGCCTAACCCAAAATAAGGCAAGACTAGGGCACGGGCGCCCAAGTCCTCCCACCTATTTTGGGTAGGGTTAAGGTCAAGGGGTCCTCCTAGGTCCAATTTGACATGAAACCTAGGTCTTATTCCATCAGGATGCCAAAATATGAAGTAAGATGTCCTAAATGCACACTAAAGACCCGGGAGCTAAACCTTATGAGGGAAAAGCCCCCAAGGGGACATTTTCTGATGTTACAGTAATTTGTGAAGTTTCTCAACTAGATTGGTGGTAACCTTTTCCTTGTATATTCTTTGGTATCCTAGCCCTGTAGTGTCTCAGGCTGATAAGGAAGAAGGTTGTATGGGTTCCATGGCGCCTTTTGTTCTCAAACCTATGGGACTATGACCATCATATCCCATTCTTTGTAAGATAGTAAAACCTGGGCCATATTGATCAGTTTGTAATTGGGGTTGTTGATCTTGTGGCTTGGATTCCATATCTTCATCCTTATATAACCATTGAAGGACATCTTTTTCATCACTTTCATTTGACAGATTATCCCATTTGATAAATGGACCTTTAGGAGTCTTCAAAGATCATGGTTTGTTCATAGAGGGTTTGCCATAGGACTTGGGTGATAGGGGTAAGTGTGCAAGATAAAAGGTTTGTTCAATTGAATATTCTCCTACACCTTTATCTTTGAGGTTGACTTTTAGGTTGGTGGTTTTAGATGTAGAAGGTATTGAACTTGTGTCAACACTAGTTGTAGAGGATGATCTTGTATGGTTGGTAGGTATGACAACTTCTAGCTAGGGTTTGATGGTGTTGTAGTATTGAAATTGATCAGGATCACCTTGGATAGTAATCTTTTGGCCATTGTGTGGGAACTTTATACATTGGTGATAGGTCTATGGTACGACCTTCATGGCATGTATCCAAGGTTGGCCAAGAAGAATATTGTAGGCTAGTTCCATGTCAAGTACCTAGCAAACCACATCTTTTTCCATCGAGCCAACTCTTATTGGCAAAACAACAATACATTTAGATGTCCTTTCTTCTTCATCATATGCCTTGATTGTTATCTTCTTCTTTGGATCAACAACATTCTCAGAGAACCCCAATGCAATGATTAATTTTAGTGTGCAAATATTTAAACCTGCCCCTCCATCTATAAGGACCCATTTTATTCTGTGTTTATGAATGAGGGCTTCAATGTGAAGGGATGCATTTTGAGGTTGGGTATGAGACATGTCATATTTTTCTGTGAAAGATAGAAAGTGGGGTGTAGTGAGATGTCCTACCATGGTTTGAAATTGCTCTTGGTCAAGGTTGGTTGGCACGATGGTTTCCAAGAGAGTTTTTTCTAGGATAGCTTTATGGGATGGTGAAAGACATAAAGGCTCTAATATAGATATATGTACGGGTGTCTTATGGAGTTGGTCTAGGAAATTATATTGGTTCAATATGGAAGATGGTTTAGGTGGAGCCCCTTGGAGAGAAATCTTACCATGATGAGTGGTAACATTACAATCGGGCTTATTATTTATAGTGATCACATTTACATGTGAATCATTTTCGAAGATATGGTTAACGGTGTATTCACATGATACATTTGTGTAGTTGGCATTGTTACCACCATTATTGTTTTACTTACAAGATCCTCCCTTCTCATAGTTAGGGAGCAGATTATTGAATGTCAAATGCTCATCATTGGATGTATGTCTATCTATTAATATTTCTCCATGATCTATCAAGTCTTGGATGGTGTTTTTTAGCCATTGGCAGCCGTTAGTTTTATGACCTTTGCTTCTATGGAATTCACAAAAGTTGGAATCTTTCCACCAAGAGGGTTTGAACTTGGGTTCATATTCTCTTACCATAGGAAGCATTATGAGGTTGTTTCATATGAGCTTCTTTAAGGCAAATTCAATTCCCCCAATGGTGTAAACTTTCAGCGATGAGGAAAGTTTGTGGGTCTTGGTTCATTGTTTGGAGGTTTGTTTGGAGTAGTGTTGTTGTGTGGACTTGAGAGATTTAAAATAGGTTGTTTTGGAGTCACACATTTGGCATCTACCACTCCATCATTTACAATGTTTTTGTTTTTAGTCCAAAACCTTGATTTATCTATAATATTGTTTGAACTAGGGACATCCTTGTAGATTTTGATTTGTCCTTTTGCTATCAAAGATTTCTCAATTAGTAATCCCATTTCAATGACCTTACTAAAAGAAGTAAGGCATTGGATTTATATTTGATAGCTTAAGTTAGTGTTTAGGTTATGGACAAACATCTCAATCATTTGCTTCTTAGGGATGTGGTAAGGACATTTACTTGTGAGTTGTTTCCATCTTTGTAAGAAAGTGGCAAAAAATTCTCCACCTTTTTGTTTGTTATTGCATAAATCTAACATTGAAATTTCATGTTCAATGTTATAGAAGAAGTGTGTCACAAACTTGTCCACTAGTTCATTAAATGTTCAGATTTTGAGAGGTAGACGGGAGAACCATTCCATAGCTTGACCTCCTAGGCGGCATGGAAAGAGTCACATAAGATATGTCTCATTGTGGGTGACCTCTAAGCATGTAACACTAAATTCTCTAATATGGTCTCATGGATCAAATTTCCCCCTATATTTGTCAAATTTAGGGACTTCAAATATTGAAGGGAAAGGTACCATGACCAAGCTCTTATCAAAAGGATATAGAGGTATATCCTCTAATGAGTAATGTTCTATGGAATTTCTGGTTTGAATGTCCACAAGTTGTTGTTGCAAGGCTTGGATTTGTTGCGTTAGTGTGTCCAAAGGGTTTGACATATCCTTAGTCTTTTTTATTTTTGGGAGCCTCTTTTCCATCTTTGGAAATTTTTACTTCATTTGATGAGGTCATTTCTCTCAATTTTGAAATATCAAAATCAGCAGGTAGTTTAGCTCCTTGTTGTGCTAGCATAAGGAAGTACTTTTGGGAGTCCATGGTTATGACCTTATCCATGATTCTTTGGAATTTAGGAGCTTGCAAAACACTAACAAGTTCTTCATGTGGGATTTCTTCTTCTCCATCAGTAGAAGAAGAAGAGTGTACACTATTGTTTGATAGATCCATTTCTTTTTTTCTCTTGGTTTGGGATCTAGTTTCAACCATAAAATTTTGGATATGGGTCAAGTTGGATGAAATACTTGTGGATACAAGTGATATTTTTGGTGGGTGTAGTTTGGGTGAGAGATTGGATTTGAATGAGTTGATGGTGATAGGGTTTTCTTAATGTTTGTTTTTGATCTTTTGTTCAACAATGGTCTTGAGCTAAAAGCAATCAAAGTGTTGATCCAAGGTGAGTCAAAATAGAGATGATATGAATCATTATTGTTGTAGACGAGCCTTGTCGAGATGCGTAGTATAGTCTCTAGAGGATGATTTGATCCTGATAGGGGAAACTAATCAAGTTGTTTTGTTATGAAAATGAAGATCTTAATGACACCTTTGGGAAAATTTTGACTTTGTTTGATTTTGGGATGGCTAAGTATGATATGGTAAGTGAAATGTTTGGAAATGGATATGGGATGAATTTTTATGGTTTAACTGATTTCACCAATTGATTCTAGGCTAAAATGGGTATCTGGAACTAGTTTGATTATTTTCTCAAAATCTCAGGAAATGCTCTCTATTTTGAATGCATAGATTTAAATGTGCAGAAACAAGGTTTAAATGAATAGATCTATCGATTGAATGTGTAGTTCTGTATGTGTAGTGTTGTTGTTTAAATGCGTAGAAATCTGTATGTGCAGCAAGAATGTTCAAAAGTGTAGCAATATGTTGTATATGCACAATAGGAAATGTATGCACAACAATATTTGTCAAATGCGCAACAAAAAGTCTCAAATGCGTAGTTTTGTGTTTTTGTAGAGTTTGATCAATGTTGTTTGTTCTAAGCACATTTTTCTATGCAACCTAAATGTTTTTTCTTATGATTTATATGTTTTTAGGCAAGAAAACATAACAAGTAGTACAATTTGATGTTTGTTTGTGACATTTGGTGTTTTAAAACAAAATTGAAGACAAGTACAATCCTAGTTGGTGAGAAAAGATACTACTTATTGAATCCCAACTTGGATTTCTCCAACCACTTAAATCAAGGCAGAGAACTAGAAACTTGGTAGCACTGGCTCTCCTTTGAATGACACACACTTCTCAGGCATACCAAGTTTCATTCCCCATAAAGAGTGAATTTTTTGTCTCTACACATGATTAGTGAAAATGTTGGGTAGCTTCAGAGGTCTATATTCTGACCTCCTGCATCAATAAGTAAAAGGATTTTGGTCTCTAAAACAATAGTTCTTAATAGCTTTGAGGGACCAATGCCTTGTGATCATGCAACAAGCTACTAAAAGCTTTGACCAATCCTACTAAGAGTATCAAATACTTTGCATAATGTAGAAATAGTTTCCACAAAGTGCTAGTACACCTCTTTTCAATTTGGCACCAAAAGGCAAGGCTAACATTGGTTAGAACTTGGCTTTTGCCTTATTCAATTTATAGAGCGGTGTTATCAATGAGATTTGCATCCTATTAAATGTAAGGTTTAACAATCTATTGAAACGTGGGAAGACCTCTAAAGCTATGGGTAACTTTAAAAGCAGAGGTCAACCTCCGGAGAAGGCTGGCTTCCTATGGTTATCACCTAAAATACTTTCTATCCTACTGCTTTGACAAGGAAAAGGGTAAAGATGAGATTGCACAAAAATGAAACCTATGACTAAGGTGATGCACCAAAACTAACTAGAACCTGCAAACACAACTTGCATACACAATTTCAACAATGATTGAATCTGGTTTACACAACTCACTTTCATATGTCTTTGCATAAGTACTTCATAAAGAGGTTAAAATGTTTAAACCTTCAGAAGGAAAGAAGTTTCACAACTAAAATTATTTGCACTCTTAACACAGATTATAACCTACAAAAAACATACCTTTCTACAAATAGGTGCTTGGCTTGAGACAGAATTACAAGAAAATAAACAATACTTCACAAGTAACTCAATGAATCAATAAGATACACACAATAAAGCATAAAGTGGGAAGGCAAAATACTCATAATCATTGATGTCTAAGGTAATCACTGGTATACATGTCCAAAAGTGAATGAATTACAAACTCACAAAATCTAAGCAAGGATAAAAATCACAAGTCTCTGAAATCTGCATGCAAGAATTGAATACAAAAGAGTCACATAAGTGACTATATCCACCACTATCCAAGTGGTTCCACAATACAAGGAGCTGGAAACTAACTGGGGTCGGATGCCCACAAAAAGCCTAAAATAAAGGGCTTATATCTCCTCCAAAAGAGCCCACAATGAAGGAAAAAGTCCATCATGACCTAGTCAATCATAATGACTCATGAAAACAACTCTAAAAGGACTCTAAAAGCAATAAAATCACTCCTAGATACCCTCCAAAGTCAAGCCAACTACTAATTGTCTTTAAGACTTAGTCAATCTCCCTCCACTCTAAGGCAAAACAAAGGACTACACATTTGGCATGTGTTTGCCAACTCCTCCACATTCCAACTATATTCTTTCAAAGTCAATAAAGTCTCACTCCATTACTCTCCTTTGTATTAAAAGGTAACAACTCTCAAAAGATTTATAAGGTCATCATTTTGAGGTTATTGTTTTACATTATTTAATATATGCAAGGAAAGAATGAATATGAAGAATGAAGGCATCGAAGTGCTCAGCCTAATACAAGGGAAATAAAAGACTTAACAAAGTCTTAACAAGTTTGATGGCCACCTCGTGGCATACTTCCTAGGCCACACAAGTTATTGAAGTCTTTACCACAGGCCTTTTTAGAGTTTACAAAAGACATAAAATGCAAAAAAGTAAAGAAAGCCCATCGGGCTTCTAGGGTTATGAAACCTTAAGACACAAAAGCAACTTTATTGCCTTCATTTTGCATTTTACATTCTTGAAATCTTGCTCCGCCCATTTTGCGCCGCCATGAGGGTTTTGTGTCTAAAGTCTCTGTAGACGATTTTATGCTATTTCTCAAGGCATTTCGACTGAAAACTGTCATGGAAAGCTTCTGTAACTCAAGGTGAGTCTGATAATCTCATTTTTCTAGAACAAAAATGCAAATTTCCATGGTTTCTGTCATTCTTTTCATTGTATATGTTGTATAGTATCATGTTTCTATCATGGCCGTGATTAGAAAGGATGAAACTTCATGTAGATATGACTATATTTTTCAGGTATGATCTACAAAAAATAATGAAATTTATCATTTCTATTTAAAACATTTCTCTCTGCACCTATAATTTTGTTTTCTTGAGTATGGCTATCTCATTTCTATTTGTGGTCTTTACTGTCAAGAATAATGAAAAAACAAAAGTTTATTTTTTCATTAGGGTTTGTAGAAAAATAAAAACCCTCAGCCATGGAGAAAAAAAATAGTTGTCAAGGCTTCTAAAAATGATTTGAAAAAACCCTACTATTCTTTATTTGCCCTTTTACTTCAAGCTCATATCCACTATCGGGTGTTTGCAATCTTTGGTACTATTGTCTTCATGTACTCTTCAAGCTTGGCATTACGGTTTCCCCTTGACCTATAGGTGACTATACCTAACTGTATATTGCAAGTTATCCTCTTTCATTTGTTGTGACAATCATCTCTGACTGTTTTGGACTATTTTTCACAAGGCATTATTGACTGTCTTCTACTTTAGATTATTCTTTCAACTTTTAACATTGTCCTTCATGCATCTTTCACTGTTTTCCTTGAAGAACACTGTTTAGACTATCCCACTGTGACTTTGATGTATTGTCCTCCTCACTGTCCAGGCAAGGGTTCTGCTTAATGTGATGCTACTTTCTAGATGATTGCTTGTACATGGTATGGTCTTTGATGATATCACCGTCCTCATCTCTTTGCATGTGCAAATCTAGATCTTTTCAACATATCCTTGTTCACTGCCACCTCTCTATTTGAAAACATGTGATATCTATGCATGTCTATGTGGGTATCATATGTGACAGTCAAACTCATTCATAGGGGCTAAACAACTTTAAAGAAAGTTAACAAGATCTCTGTATGGTTAAAAAGCTCCCTAAAAGTCTTTGATAACTCCATATACCCTTGACAAAATAGCATGGAATCCTTTATACCGCTCATGACTTTGAAACAAACCCTAAAGAGAAACAAATCATAATATAGCATTATCATTTTATTACATCATTTCCTTAGAACTGCATCTTGTATTGTTTTCTAAATATCCATTAGCCTCTTTGGATTTTGTCACGTACATTAACTTTCAGATTTTCTGCCATCTATAAGGACTAAGTTGAAATTTCTTTCCCTCATTGTCACACTTGTCCAATTTGATACCTTATATAACAGCATTCATGCACTATTTGCTGCTCTTGAATTGAAAAGTGCATCTTCCTCAATAAAAATTTGCCTAAAACATGACTGTTATCCATGCCTGAAACATATCTTTCTACAACTCTTCATAGCCATTCACAACATCATCAAACAAACATAGACCAAGGTAATCATACTTTTCCTTCATAGTGTTCTACTACTCCATGAAACCTCTGTATGATGCTCTCTGCATATACATCTGCCAATGAATGTTTTGAAAGACTCTAGGACTTATACTCTTAGTGTGGCTTTGCATGATTGTTCTAAGTTCATAAATGACTATTTATATAGTTTATAGGATGATTGTCTCCTTTTTTTAAAAATGTTGTCTACCATTTGATGTCTATCACAGTCCTATTGTTGTTATGATGACTATTCTTTTTGATTCTTTACTAACCTTCATTATGATTGTCATAAACTTTTCTTCTATTTGCATTTGTTAGGGAGCCTTTTAGGGCTTTTTAGGAGTCTTTCACCTCTTCTCTGCCTGTCAAAAATAGCCTCCTCTTCTTTTGTTGTTCTCTCTTCAAGAGTTGTGACTTTCTTACCTTGCAAGATAAAACAATACTTCTTCACTTCTTGAAACTCTACTCTCCAAGCATTGGTGACTACTTGTTGCTTCTTGTAGAGTTGATGCAACTTTCTTATAATCTCTGTCTACCTTATAATTATTTTCCTCTTGACTGTTCCATCTAGATTTCTCTGCATCACTGTCATGACCTTTCCAACTGTCCCATACCTTTAGCTAGGGTTTACTCTATGACTGCTACCAACCTTGATGGCTTTGGCTCCACATCATGACTCCATGTTTTATTCATTTTGCAAAGAGGTAATCATAATAATTCAAGACCACACTTGTTAAGGTATGACAGTCCTCATGTGACTGCTGCTTCATTATCTTGGCTATGATAGTCTTGTTGTCCTCATAAAATGTGACTACTCCTAGATGAAAAATAGTTGTTTCATGACTGTTCTAAAAACAATGAAGGTCCTAGCTTTACCAATGCATTGACCTTGTTACATCACTATATGTTGTCTTTTGATATCTGATCTGCTTTTTCAAAAATTGAAAATGACTTATTTACTGGCAAATGAAATGACTACTTTTTTTACATGGACAGTGATGTCTCTTACATGAAACTCTGCTGCTCTTCCAGTATGATGACTCTCTTTATGCAATCTATCTTCCTTGCATTTGATGAATACATATGAAATGCTCTATAATAAATATGAGGTAGGCTCAACCCTTGTGGGAGCCATATTTTCTCCACTCATAATGTAGTATAATGAATCAAACAAAAACATCAGTACACTTGTATTTGCACATGAAGCCAACTTGTTAGAAAATAAATGCATATTTTGGATGTGTTTGATGACTTGATTGTTCTCTAGGACATCTAAGGTATGCATTGCTTATTTAATGCATTTGAGGATCAGTTTGTACATGCATAGGTACTTGTTCATGTCAGGTTTGGGACCATTCATTACTTAGAGTATTACTCTAACATCAATATCTTTTGCCAGATGCAGGAACTAGGAGCAACATGAAACTAGGGAGGACAAAGACAACTCGGGGCAACAGGACAACAAACCATAATCAGAACCAGTCATTCTCAGGTAATGACTGGCCTCTAACCCTACATGCACATCTTTAATTTTACTTATTCATGTATAGATTGTTCTTCAATTTCATTGAATAAGAAAGTTAATCTCATGGCTTGTGTGAGATAATGTACATTTACATTCAATAAAGATTATTTGTTTGTTCAAAAAAGATTTGTATAAATCTTTATTATATTACATGCACTTGGATAAATGCAGTAATTTAATAAACATAATCTTTTGAATTATTTCATTTATCCACTTGAATGTAATGTAGGAAAGATTAGATAAAATGTACCTTTTAAGTTTTGAATCGAAGCTCTACCTGAATGAACTATAGTGAAATTTAGGTAACAAGCGGGTCAAAGGAAAGCTCCACTTAAGGTCGTCCCTCTTAGATGAATCACAATCCAAGAGCATGCCTTGCTAAGGGTAAACAAGAAAAGGGGAAGTGAGTCTGGGTTTCTGATAACCCAAGATGTTGCAAGGGGAGAGCATATGACTATCACTTTTACAAACAAAGCAAACACTTGTTCATTGACCGCTTAGATTAGACTAGATGTGACTAATCTACTAACACAAAAGTGTGATATTTGGATGATAACAACAAAAGAAAGATAATCAAATTACTTTCTCCTATTTATGCTAAATTTAGATTGTATGCAAGTTTGTTATGCAAGATTTGTCCAATTTTAAACTTCCTAGTTAGACTAAGTGAATGATTTGTATGCAAAGTAGAATGCAAGATTGTACATTTACCTTCCTATTTTAAACTAGGTGATGATTTGTAATGCAAGATTGAATTACTTCCACCTATTTTAAGCTAGGTGGCGATTATATGCAAGAACATATTACTCCTAATTATAAACGAAGCGAAAATTGTATGCAACTTGTATCAAAATGATATCATTACTCCTCCTAATTAGAAACTAAGTGAAAATTGTATGCAAGTTGTATGCAAAATGATATGATTACTCCTCCTAATTAGAAACTAGGTGAAGATTGTATGCAAGTTGTAAAATGATGTCTAAATCAAGCCCTAAAACCTGCAAAAAGCCATTGTCAATAGTTCAAATATATTTCTTTGATGATCGATGATACTGTTGCTCCATTTTCCTCCATCTCGAGTCAAATGCTTCACCTTGAATATCTCTTGGATATCCCTTGGAATATGACCATGCAAGTATTCATCCTTCAAATCCTCATGCTCTATCTTATCAAAATCCCTAAAAGCCATGTGAAGAATCCTTGAACAAAACCCAGAAAAACCCAGAAACCTTTTGTCTTCAATTACTTTCCTAAGAAAGGATTTCCCATCTCCATACTTGGCCATCTTTTATGTGGATATGTCCTGATGACATCATCTGGATGTTTCCTAATATCCCTGATCTTCGCCATGGTCATCTTGGTGGGTTTTTGGCTTTTCGATAGGACTTGGTTTGTGGTCTCTTTGATATCCTGATATCTGGATATTGAGGTCGGCTATGTGCTTCTCGACAGGTCTTCATCATATTGGCATGACTCCATTTAGCGTCTCCCCGATCCAGCAATATGCAACTTTTCTCATCTATGCTTGGTCTTTTTCAGCATACACTTTGATGATGTCACCCTAATCTTAGCTAATATCCATATGCTTTTAAGCATCCGGATCTTAACTAATATCTAGATCCTTGCGAATGTGACGGTGACATCATCTAGATATCCCCTTTGCCCAATCCTTCACATTGATGACATCATCTGGATATTTCCTAACATCTAGGTCCTTTCTTAATATCCTTGATCTTTGCCAATATGACCATGATGTCATCCAGATCTCCTCAACAAGGAAACGCATATGATGATGACATCATCCAGACTTTCTGCCTCTAGCATATCACCCTACATTCATAAGACATCTTGGTGATGTCATTCAGACTCTCTCAACAAAGAAGCTCATATGCCAATGACTTCACCCTGATCTTAGGTAATATCTGGATGCTTTCCCAAGCATCTGGATCTTAGCTAATATCTAGTTTCCTCTATGCTATGAATGAGGTGCTACCACATGGACATCTAGATGTCGATTGACCTCATCTTTGACCGCCGATATCTCTCCCCTCCTGACAAATTTCCACATGCTCCAAAAAGTAAATGTACTTGGTTTTGCATGCTCTTTCACTTGGCAGACTTTTTGGGGAAATTTTCCTAATTTCAAACATGATCCACATTTGAGGATTCGGATATGCATATCCAGATATCAGGATGATCACCAACTCTTAGTGTAATTGAAGGCTCAGCTGACAAGACATCTCAATGACCAACTTGGCAGGTTACATAGCCAAATTTCTCACATTGATTCTAGTTGGTGAACACTCTATATTCAAAATTCAAGTGGATGGCTTGGTTCTTCAACATGAATGTGCTCCTGTGGCTCAATGGCAAATCTTCGTGTGGTTGGCAATGACTTTGGGGCTCAGTTCTTCAATGTTCTATTTCACCTTGCATGTGGGCAACCATTTCTAGGGTGCAGGTCTACCAGAGGCATGGTACCTATCCTCCTCACATTGATGGTGGCATTGGTGACCTTGGTCCCCGTGCATATGCTTTTGCATTCCCTGCAAAAGGACTTGATATATAAAGACATTGTATTCTCATTGTAAAAGGAGTTAGTAATTTTTGGACTATTATGCTACTGAATTTCTTGTAGTCAGACCTCTTAGTGGAATTATAGGATATTGGAATGTGACTCAGTGTGCTTGTAGCTTGACCTCTATTATTTTCTGATCATCCACCCATGATTGTAATTAACTATATTATGTCTATTTCTGCTACTGGTTATTTTGTATTGTAATAGTTTTTGGCCTTCATGATCAATATATGCATAATATCTTGGCTCTGTTATGCTTAGATTTCTATGTTTTAGTTAGAGTTTTAATCTATTCTATAAGTAAAGAGGCTCCTCCATAGATTAGGCCTTCATACCAAAGCCTCAATCAGTCCTATAAGTCTATGTGAATCTCCCATTGTGATTGAGATCATTGTTATGTCTCTTCTAGAGTTACTACTGCTCATGAATCTAGTGCATCAGCCTTATTTCCTTTTCAGTTTCCTTCTTCCCCTTTCCCCCTGCAAGCATTAACACTAGGTTTAGTTATTTTTATCTAAGCATTAGGCTTCGAATGAGGAACCAACTTTCTCTAGAGGTCTGATCTCAACTTGCAAGGTCCCACACCTTGAGATCATTCCCATTGTGTCATTAGAATGCTTGGACTCTCTCCAAGTAGGCTGCAATTCTATGTGATAATAGTTCTTGGCATGCCTGGTGGGACTACTCTGCTTTGAGTGAGAGCTAGACTGAGGATTTGGTGTCACTCTTGGTCTAAACACTACTGTGAAAGTACCAACAGACATCTGTCAACTCTATTGATCTAGTTCCTTCATCAACTTTCAACGTTTCATGCTTGGAGTGCAAACAAGGTCTTCTTCTAGAGGTAATTTCTAATTTGTTGAACTCTCCTTTGCTGATAGAAGAAGGACAAGATTATCTAGGTCCCCTGTGAGGGCAAATACAAATAATCATTCAAATCACACAAGGGAACAGTCCACTCCTCCATTAGATTTTTAGGTTAGGTCTCAACATTTAGTCAGGACTTTTTATATCCCCCCTAGCATTAACTTGAATATACCTAGTGTTGGTTTTTTCCCAGACTGGATGCTTAGTCCCAGATTTCCCTACAAGGTAGCCATCAATGATCAACAGGATCTCTGGGCCAGGGGCCAACAGTGTAGGAGATAGACTCTATATTTTATCTCCTCTTCTTCTTCAGGCTCTGCAAAACCTAGGGGGCTATTCCCTACTCAACATCCATGAGGATATGCATATAAAGGCTGGGATGCTGACAGAAAGCAGATAAGTCCTCCTGTAAGTAGACCAAAACTGTAAGATAAGAGCAAAGGGGCTAGCTTTGGGCCTATTTGCAGTTGTAGACAGAGGACTTGGATCCTAAAACTAATTCTACTGTCCTAATGGTTGTTTTGGAGTTTGATTTTGATTTTATATTTGGATGCAAAGCTGGACATGGTATATAACACTAACACAAAGCTAGATCGGTGCCTATCCAGGGCTTGGAGTCAGTAGACATACACCTGTGAATGATCAGCATGAACAACTAAAACTGGATTTCAGGGGGATATATATGATACCTGCCTTACAGATATCTCCCAATACAAAGTGTTAAGCTATCTATACTTATGGCATCCCTACTGCAGTATATCCTTCCCAATATTCAATCTAAGAACAATTTAATCTACCCCTTGAGTAGAAGTTAAGAGATTAAACATTCAACACAGGAATTCTATGTTCTAGAATCTTAGACATTCCTTAAATATCTAGACTCAGAAGAAAGATACATGCAATACTGGAGACAGAATTAACAAAACACATGCAAACATAGCATTACTCATATAGGATTAACCATGAAATCATCGGATTCATGCAAAAAACATACAACAGGAGATACATAAACTCACAAGTTTTGCTGCATAAAGCAACCAAAACCAACTGTATTGTATTACAGAGCCAAATGTTCAACTTTCAACAACCACAAAAATGAGTAACACTTCCTGCTTATATCGGCCAGAAAGTGTACCTCTAGCAATTAATTACATGTTTTGACAAAAATTCGCTAGATACAGTCCTTAGAAGGAATGGCGCTCAAAAGTTATTGCTGCATTAGACAGAAGAGTAGACAAGGGTGTCCTCGAGCCTTGTGCCACCATCCGGGAGTCTTCATGCCAAAAATTGGGTACATGACTGTTCAACAACTCACCCACGCCTCAGTACAGTCGCCATTTATGGCTCAACCACCCGCAGCCACTGAGAAAACAGTCGCAGCATTCAAAAAAGAACTTCCCACCAAAACGTGTTTTACTTCAAAGTTTAAATTATGCAAGAAAATTAGTCCCACATGCATGGTGCGGAGACCACATTAGCACTTTATAAACATGGCCACATGCATATCAAATGTCGAGCGCTTTTGCTGCGCTCGACCCACGGTCCTCCGCCCAAAGCCCCATCGCCTAGACCTACACCATCGGCTCGCCCCAAAAACCTCTCGCCGATCTCAATCGTCTCGCCGACGACACCTTCGCCATCGCCCAAACCAACACCGTCGGCCTAGCAAAAGGCCCCCCGGCCGATAGACCAACTCTCCCTGATGGCCACCAAAACACCCTCGTCAGCGAAACCTCCACTGTCGGCCCAACGACTAATTCTCCTGCCGACAACACAAGTCACACCGAAGACCACTTCATAATCCCTTGTCGCCAAGACATAGACCATCGGCACACCAATGAAAGCTCCCACTGACCTCAATAGTCTCACCGATGCAAACATTACATTCCCCTCCATCAGCCAGAGATGAACCATCGAGCCAACTCTCCAGACCCCCACCGATAACATGAGTCTCTCTGATGGCCACCAAAACACACTTCGTTGGCCAGACAACAACCGTTGGGCTAGCCAAAAACTCATCCACCGATAGCTCATGTCACACCGAAAGCACCGCCTTTGGCTAGACCATCCATATCGGCCAAACAGAAATGAAGCCTGCCGATAACAACAATCACCCTGATACACACATCCCTCGGCGAGACACATGCCGATGACACCTCATCGGCCAAACATCCACAGTCGGCCGAACAAGAAACTGCTTTGCCGATGATGCCAATCACTCCGATGAGACCAAAATCATAAAGCTTTGAACCATTGAACTGATGAACCGTTGAACCTTGAAGAAAAGGGTTCAAGCAGGTGGTTCAATGTGGTAGTTCAACCATACCAATTGGATTCACTCATGGAAAATATGGAACCAAAGCCCCTTTGCTATTGAACCACGAACCATTGAACCGTGAGAAAAGGGTTCAAGTGGGTGGTTCAAACTGAGAGTTCAAAGACACAATCGGAGCACTCAAAAAGAACTTTCGCCGATGACAAGTACTCCGATGAACAAGAAGACTTAGGGCTTCAAAAAGAAAAAACCCTCCAACATGCAGAAACAACCTCTAGACCAAAATGAGTGCCAACATTGGCTCCGAAAGGGGATGTGCAGGTGCAAAACCTGTAGCGAGAACTAGATCTCCGGGCAGACTAGGCAAAAACCAAAAAAGCACGAACTGTACAAGGCATTTACAATATATACATATTTTTACACATGTGCACAGAGATGGGCCATCATGCAAAATAAAACTTGAGGAACTAACCATGCATAGGAAATTCCAAAGCTTCACCATCTAGGGCCTGGAGGAAATAAGAGTCTTCCCCATGAGTGCTGCAAATCTGATATGGGCCCATCCATAAGGGTTCAAACTTACCATGTTTACCCCTGTCCTAATTTTTTGCATTCCAGATGAGTACCAGATCATTGATTTGAAACTTCCTTTTAGTAGCTCTCCTGTCAAACAGATATTTCATATCTTGTTGTCTCTTGAGGTTGATCTGGTGTGCTTTCTTTCTGTTCTCATCCAGTGCAACCAGCTGGTTCACTCTTTCTGTCATGGAATCTTCAATCTCCTCATCATTATCTTGGATAAATTTGTAAACTGGTAGGAGATTGTTTATAGGCAATCTGGCTGACGCACCATATACTAGCTCAAAGGGTGACATCCCAATAGCCTTTTTTACTATCACTCTATCAGCCCATATTGCTAACTTTAATTTTGAGTCCCAAGCTCTCTTGTTCTTGTCCAGTATCCTCTTGATAATTTTCATGATGCTCTTATTGCTTGATTCTGCTTGACCATTTCCCTGTGGGTGGTATGGTGATGCATATGATAGATTTATCCCATACCTGTTGCAAAAATCAACAAATTCACCTGATCTGAAGCACATAGCATTATTAGTGACTATCTTGAATGGTACTCCAAACCTGATGATAACATTTTTCAGTATGAAATCCGTCACCACCTTACTTGTAGCTCTCTTAGTTGGAATGGCCTCAATCCATTTGGTAAAGTAATCAGTTGCCACCAAAATCCAACTGTGTCCCCCACTTGACTTGTCTGTAATTTCCCCTATGAAGTCAATTCCCCATTGCTGAAATGGAGCATCCACAGTTACAGTTCTGAGGGGTAAAGCACCATCATATGTCAACTTTCTTGAGAATCTCTGGCAAGGGTCACACTTCCTCACTAACCTTTGTGCATCTGAAAAGAGAGTGGGCCACCAATATCCTGCTCTGAGAATCTTATGGGCTGTTGTTTGGGCAGTATAATGTCCACCACACAATCCTTTATGCATGTCAATCAAAACATTGTTAGCTATATCTTCATCCACACACCTCAGCAGCACACCATTAGGGTTTTTCTAGTATAGCTCACTTTGAACAATAACATACCTAATTGCATGTAACTTTAAAGTCCTCTTTTGACTGTCACTGAAATGGGAAAGACAACTCATATTTTGCAAGTAGTATATAATATCCTTGTACCATTCAGATCTTGATACATTTACATTCTCATTTTGGACTGCATTAACTTGGCATGCTTCCAAATTTGACTATGCCATCATCTTGGCTAATCCTTGTCCTCTTACCAACTTGGTAACTTGTATTTCTATGTTGAACTCTTGCAATTTATTTATCCATCTGCACCTTCTTCCAGTCACCTCCTGTTGAGTGAATATGTCTTTGACTGCTGCATGGGGTACATATGCAATTATATGTGATCCTACCAGGTATGGTCTGAAACTTTTGATGGCTCTAACTAGTGCATATGCCTGTTTTTCCATAATATCATATTTCAACTCAGAAGCCTGCAAGGACATACTGAAGAAAGCTATGGGTTGCTCAAATCCATCCTCATTTTTCTGTAGCAAACATGCAGCAACAGTGTGAAAGGAAGCAAATGAAAACACTTGGAATGGTCTAGAAAAATCAGGAGATTTAAGAACAGGGGCCATCTTGATTGCCTCTTTGATACTCTGAAATGATTCAATTGCTTCACTTTCCCAGTGGACAGTTGCATCCTTCTTCATCATCTTGGAAATGTTCCTTGTGGTTTCTACAAAGTTGGGAACAAATCTCCCAACAAAATTTATCTGTCCAAAGAAGGACTGAACTCCTTTTACAGTTTTTGGCATTTGAATTCTATCAATAGCAGCTACTCTCTCTGGATCTATCCTAACTCCATCCTTGGAAACAATGTGCCCTAGGAGTTTTCCTTCAACTACCCCAGAGGCACACTTCTTTGGATTTAAAGAAATACCATATTCTAGTGCTCTTATGAAAATCTACTCTAGATGCAAATAATGTTTCTCCTCCTTCTTTGAATAGGCAGTCAAGTCATCTTGATATACAGCCAGGATTGAATCAATCAACCCTGCAAAAGCAACATTCATTGCTCTTTGAAATGTAGCACCTACATTTGTTAGTCTGAATGGCATTCTAACATATACATAAGTTCCCCATGGAGTGGTGAAGGTAGTCTTATACTGTTCTGATTCCTTTACCTTCACCTGATTATAACCTAAAAATCCATCCATCATGGACAAGAGTTCACAACCAGTCACTCTCTGCAACATAGCCTCCATATTAGGTAGTGGATAGTTATCCTTTAAAGAGGATACATTCAAGTTTCTAAAGTCAACACAAAGCCTAATATCACCATTCTTTTTCCTGACTGGGAAAAGGTTAGACACCCAAGTTGAATGTCTGATTGGCACAATTATTCCAGCTTCCCTAAGCTTTTTGAGTTCTTCTTGCATCTTTGGAGCTAAGGTAGGATTAATAGGTCTTTGCCTCTATCTAAATGGCTTAGCTCCAGGCTTCAATGGGATCTCATGCTAGAATAAGTCTTCTCTATAGGCTTTGAGGTCCTCATATGACCAAGCAAAAACATGTTTATACCTTTTCAGTAATGCAATCAACATACTCCTAATGTGTGGTTTTAGCTGTTTACCAATGTATACCTTCTTAGGGGCCTGAGATGTCCCCAAATTTATCTCTTCTAAATCATCCTTGTTTGTGGGAGATGTCTTTGTGACCAATTGGTCTCTATTGTCAAAAGCTCTTTCCAAAGCTACTAACCCTCTAGGGATTTTATTAGTCTTCAATTGAATTATCTCTTTCCCCACAAGAGTTTCTTTTCCATCTATAGTTTCTACAAAAGCTTGGAAATCAATTTCTTGATTCTCATATTCATCTATGTAGTGCAAAAATTTTAACAAGTCCTTATCATCATTAAACACTTGCCAACTGCATATGTTCTCTGGTACTACAGGCCTGATTTTAACTTCTACATTTGTAACATCTGACAAAGTGATGTCATCTGGCCTTATTGCAACATTAGCTAAGAAATCAGCCATAACATTCTTCGATCTCTCTACCCAGCCTATTGAAAATGCATCAAATAGTTCAATGGTATCCCAAACAACATGCTTGTATTGTTTCAATCTTTTGTTTTTTGAAGCATACCTATCTCTAATTTGGGATACAATCAGCTCAGAATCCCCAAATACCCTTAGCATTTTGATTCCATGTTTGAGGGCTATATTTAGGCCTAAGAGTAAAGCCTCATATTTTGCAATGTTGTTTGTACAAACAAACCTCAGCAAGAAAGAGAATTTGAGGAGCTTACCATTTAGAGACAGGAAAACAACTCTAGCTCTAGAGCCTTCTTTTGCACAAGCTCCATCAAAAAACATGGTCCATAAACCTTGCTGGTCTAGCTCTTTAATGCAGACATTTTTCTCTTTATCTTCTCTATCATCTGAGACAACCTTGAAGTTATCACAGTCAGTGTTTACAAAGCATATCTGTTCCTCTGCTTCTTGGTCTTCCACTGTCTCGGATGATCTTTGTTCTTTGATTAGCTTAAAATCCCTGCCATTCATTGGAATCATGGCATATGACAGGTCCAGTTGCGTACTTCCACCAATTAGTGCTGCACATCTTCTTGACAACAACATACCATACTGTGGCTTGATGTCAACCACTGTTATATTCATTTTATATCTCTTTTCAAGAAATGCTGCCAGTTTGAAATCTACATCCTTCATGACTCCAATAACTGGTACCTCTCTGGCATCCATAGAATAACATTTTCCACATGCCTTGTCAATTTTCAATCCAGCTTGTTGCATGATGGCTAAAGGCATGATATTTGTAGATGCTCCAGAGTCAAGCATACAATTTCTGATTATTTTTCCATTTATAACCAGGGATACATAAAATGGTTCCACTTGTGAGGGGCACTTTGTCATAGTCATTCCTAA
The DNA here is from genome assembly GCA_027924645.1 of Cunninghamia lanceolata. Classification (NCBI taxonomy): domain Eukaryota; kingdom Viridiplantae; phylum Streptophyta; class Pinopsida; order Cupressales; family Cupressaceae; genus Cunninghamia; species Cunninghamia lanceolata. The sequence continues at coordinate 1,643,245 of BSBN01000696.1, read as the reverse complement.
ATAAACCTCAGGAGCCTCATCTTCTTCATTGCATATGACATGTTTCTCACCCTAGATTTGAACATTTTGTTTAGCTTGAGAAGATACCCCTGAAATTAGGGATATTGTCCTATTCTTGATCTCTTCAACCTTCATCAGTTCCATAAGTGGGACAAAGACTTTTACCTGGGAGAGGATTTGAGCTATATCAAATGGAGCATAGTTTTGTATAACAGTTGTAGCTTGCTCCACGGTCTTACTCTTATCCTGAAATGATTTAGCTTTTACTTTCATAGTTCCCTGATCATCATTCTTGTCTTGGGAACCTTTACCTTGATCTTCAGCTTGGGGGATTCTATTTTCTGGTCCTTGAGATTCATGACTTGTTCTATGTCTAAAATTCTATTTATTATTAACCCACTACCTCTTTTGTAATTCCATCCTCTTATGACCATGCACTAGCTGACCTGCAGAGATACCTTCTGGCTGATGTGGGTTGCTTATCTGAGCTTTACCTCTGAGATTGTAGTTACTCTTGACTTGGGCCACTGCTGCGGCTGTGAGGGCCCTAATTTCCTCATCAGAAGGTCGTTGTAAGTTACTCAGAAAATTGTGTGAGCTTTGAGCATACACATAGCTTTCTTCATTACCTTCATCATAAAAATCCTGTTGACAGTCCTAAATTCCATTATCTGTACTCTCATCAGCATCATAAAGAGGGTATCCACTGCTTATGGACATCATATTAACATCATCATCTTGCACATAATGTGGCTCATTGCATTCATTACAAGATGCAGCATTATCATACAAGGACTGAGCAATCATACACTGTGACTGTGAATGTGGCATTTGACAAATTATACACCATGGAGTATCATCAACAATATTTATAGCTTTCTTTAGAGGATCAGGAGTTTCTTTGACATGTTGAGTTCTCTGATTTGTGTTGTTATGTGGGAATATAGGCTTACCATTATGCCAATTGGTATTATAAGGCATATCATGCAATGATGGTCTCTTTTCCTGCCTTTGGTAGACTTGCTTATCAAGACCTATCCCTTTTTCACTTCTAGCTAGTCTATAGCTTAGGTCCTTAACAACATTTACCAATTTGTCTATCTTATCTTCAGGGGCAGATGTATTACCTTGAGTGTTCTGAGGCTTGTTTGGATTCTGCAGAATTTTCATATCATCCATTTTGTTTGTCTTGCCTGATGCTTTCCTGTTGTTCTCAATATTCACTGCAATTTTGAAAGCATCCCTGAGAGTAGCAGGACCTTTATCTCTTAATCCATATGTAGTTTTTGCATCAAAGGCATTGATATACAATATTATACACATTGGTTCATTTGGCCTCATGTGATGTGGCAATTTGTTTAATACTTTAGTAAATCTTGCATTAAAATCCGCTACCTGTTCATTTGACCCTTTAGTGATACTGGTAAACTCATTTACAAAAAAGCTAGGATCAGTTTTGTCACCATACTGCTCCTTGAACATCCTTTTAAAATCATCCCATGATGAAATACTCTGGTCAGGCAGATTCTTGTACCATTCTCTTGCCTCATCTACTAAAGATTGCATGAATGACTTCATGAAAACATCCTCATGTTCAACCTCAAAGTTATCCATGACATTTTGAAAAGCCTTTAGATGATCTTCTCCTGACACAGTGTTGTTTCCTGAAAATTTAGGCACCTACAGCCTTAGATGTTTGTCAATGGGGTTAGGATACCCAGGAATACCATCAAACCCCAGCTGTCTAAATCTATCTAGCTGCATGGGCTGTCTGTCAAACTGATTAGCATTAATGTTTCTATTTTCATTTTGGTTTCTTACATTGTTCAGTGGTATCCTAGCATTATTCACATTTTGTCTTTGATCATTATGCTGATGTTGCACTTCATTTCTTTGCTGACGTCTCTGCACATTTGCATTCTCAAGGGTAGGAATTGAATCATTTTGGGCAGTCCTTAAAGCTTGCACTTTCTGCCTCATGTCATTTTTGATTTTCATGGCTTGTAGATATTCTAGTTCTGCTCTCAGATTTCTAATTTCTTCAGCTAACTGTTCTTCTTTAGGCATAGAGGTAGATGGTCTCATACCATTCTGGTCATCATCTTCATCATCCCTCAGAGACTCTGCCTCTTCAAACCTTTCACTAGGGTCTAGAAATGGGCGTTCTTGGAACACCTCTGACCTCATTCTCACGCTACCACCCTATTGCCTCTCATATGCACCCTGAATATCAGCTTCTGCATTTGAAAAGTAAGGCACATGCTGTCCTGATGGCCTAGGGTTATCTTGCATATCATCATTTTTTCTGGGGGAACCCTCATGACTGACTAAGACAACTCCCTTTCTTCTGTACATCATTCTTCTTGTTACTTGTAACTCTTCAAATAAAGGATTCTGTTGGGATCTTCTCCCCTGCATATAAATTTTACTTTGACCGGTTGGGAGATTACTTCGGAGTCACCACCTATTACTAGGAACTATTTTCTTTTGTAAATCAGGGTTCTTTCACAAATTCCCCAATAGAGTCACCAATTTCTGTTGGTTTTTTCCCAGATTGGATGCTTACTCCCAGATTTCCCTACAAGGTAGCCATCAATGATCAACAAGATCTCTAGGCCGGGGGCCAACAGTGTAGGAGATAGACTCTATATTTTATCTCCTCTTCTTCTTCAGGCTCTACAAAACCTAGGGGGGTATTCCCTACTCAACATCCATAAGGATATGCATATAAAGGCTAGGATGCTGACAGAAAGCAGATAAGTCCTCCTGTAAGTAGACCAAAACTGTAAGATAAGAGCAAAGGGGCTAGCTTTGGGCCTATTTGCAGTTGTAGACAGAGGACTTGGATCCTAAAACTAATTCTACTATCCTAATGGTTATTTTGGAGTTTGATTTTGATTTTATATTTGGATGCAAAGCTGGACACGGTATATAACACTAACACAAAGCTAGATCGGTGCCTATCCAGGGCTTGGAGTCAGTAGACATACACCTGTGAATGATCAGCATGAACAACTAAAACTGGATTTCAGGGGGATATATATGATACCTGCCTTACAGATATCTCCCAATACAAAGTGTTAAGCTATCTATACTTATGGCATCCCTACTATAGTATATCCTTCCCAATATTCAATCTAAGAACAATTTAATCTACCCCTTGAGCAGAAGTTAAGAGATTAAACATTCAACATAGGAATTCTATGTTCTAGAATCTTAGACATTCCTTAAATATACAGACTCAAAAGAAAGATACATGCTATACTGGAGACAGAATTAACAAAACACATGCAAACATAGCATTACTCATATAGGATTAACCATGAAATCAACGGATTCATGCAAAAACATACAACAGGAGATACATAAACTCACAAGTTTTGCTGCACAGAGCAACCAAAACCAACTGTATTGTATTACAGAGCCAAATGTTCAACTTTCAACAACCACAAAAATGAGTAACACTTCCTGCTTATATCGGCCAGAAAGTGTACCTCTAGCAATTAATTACATGTTTTGACAAAAATCTGCTAGATACAGTCCTTAGAAGGAATGGCACTCAAAAGTTATTGCTGCATTAGACAGAAGAGTAGACAAGGGTGGCCTTGAGCCCTGTGCCACCATCCGGGAGTCTTCATGCCAAAAATCAGGTACATGACTATTCAACAACTCGCCCACGCCTCAGCACAGTCGCCATTTTGGCTCAACCACCCACAGCCACCGAGGAAACAGTCACAGCATTCAAAAAAGAACTTCCCGCCAAAACGTGTTTTACTTCAAAGTTTAAATTATGCAAGAAAATTAGTCCCACATGCATGGTGCAGAGACCATATTAGTGCTTTATAAACGTGGCCACATGCATATCAAATGTCAAGCGCTTTTGTCGTGCTCGACCCACAGTCCTCCGCCCAAAGCCCCATTGCCCAGACCTACACCATCGGCTCGCCCCAAAAACCTCTCGCCGATCTCAATCATCTCACTGACGACACCTTTGCCATTGCCCAAACCAACACTGTCGGCCTAGCAAAAGGCCCCCCGACCGATAGACCAACTCTCCCCGATGGCCACCAAAACACCCTCGTCGGCGAAACCTCCACTGTCGGCCCAACGACTAATTCTCCTGCCGACAACACAAGTCACACCGAAGACCACTTCATAATCCCTTGTCACCAAGACATAGACCATCGGCACACCAATGAAAGCTCCCACTGACCTCAATAGTCTCACTGATGCAAACATTACATTCCCCTCCATCGGCCAGAGATGAACCATCGGGCCAACTCTCCAGACCCCCACCGATAACACGAGTCTCTCTGATGGCCACCAAAACACACTTCGTCGGCCAGACAACAACCGTCGGGCTAGCCAAAATCTCATCCACCGATAGCTCATGTCAACTGAAAGCACCGCCTTCAGCAAGACCATCCATATCGGCCAAACAAAAATGAAGCCTGCCGATAACAACGATCACCCTGATACACACATCCCTTGGCAAGACACATGCCGATGACACCTCATCAGCCAAACATCCACAGTCGGTCGAATAAGAAACTGCTTCGCCGATGATGCCGATCACTCCGATGAGACCAAAATCATAAAGCTTTGAACCATTGAACTGATGAACCGTTGAACCTTGAAGAAAAGGGTTCAAGCGGGTGGTTCAATGTGGTAGTTCAACCATACCGATTGGATTCACTCACGGAAAATATGGAACCAAAGCCCCTTTGCTGTTGAACCACGAACCATTGAACCGTGAGAAAAGGGTTCAAGCGGGTGGTTCAAACCGAGAGTTTAAAGACACAATCAAAGCACTCAAAAAGAACTTTTGCCGATGACAAGTACTCCGATGAACAAGAAGACTTAGGGCTTCAAAAAGAAAAAACCCTCCAACATGCAAAAGCAACCTCTAGACCAAAATGAGTGCCAACACCTAGCATGGCAAGAAATTTGCCATTTGTTGCATTTCATGGGGATAGCCCTTTATGTTGATAACTGAGAGGGGGGGTGAATCAATTATCCTAATAATTTAACTTTCTATGCTTTCTTAACAATTAATGCAACATCAGATCAAATAAGCAAGTATAATCATGAAATGGAAATAACACCAATACACATGACACAATGATTTTGACGTGGAAACCCTGTTAAGGGAAAAATCACGGGGTGATTAACCCAAGATATTATTCTCTGTTAGAAGAATAGAAGATACAAAATGGCACTTGCCAATTAGGGCTCACTGCCTGAGCACACTGCTCACAAGAGGCTCACTGCCTACAAAAGACTTACTGTATACACAAAGAAAACTTGAACTGATGAGAAGCATCCACACATGCTGAAGTTCAGTTCCGGTTAAGCTCAATAGACTAATCTGCTGCACTTCATTCTTGCTCTCCTTAAGTGTTGCTGTCCTCTTACATTCCGAACCTATTTTTCTGCCTTTTATACTATTTTGCATTTATTCGTACTTCAATACATCCACACTATTGCCTTCACATCTAAATCCATCTTGTATATATATCCACACAAGTGATTTCAACACTTTTCTAGTCAGCATCTGGAATAGTCAATATTATCTCAAACTCTGGTCTGTCGGCTGAATTCTTGCATACTAAGTAAATGCGGATCAAGAATATGCTTGTAGAAGTCTTCAATTATGTCAGCCAATCATGAACTTAGTCATTAGCAATATCTCTTCCAGATTTTAGTCTGACACTCTGCCAGTACAGTTCTTCCTCTATCTACTCTGTCAAACAGGAACCCAACACTCAAGTGTTCATATCCCTTCACCCTTCCATCACCGAAGGCTAAATCCTTGGAATCTATTAGTCAAGGTACTCATCTTGACTTCACCAAATCCGCACTTTACTGAAATGCTTCCTCTGATAGATCTGGACCTGACTGTTGGACCTTGCTGACTGCTCTATTCTTGCTTACCAGATCATGACACTTCTTCAATCTGACTTCCGGTAGAGACTCATCATGTCTTGCGGATGTGTGGGATAACCTTTGTTACCATCAATGACAACATTCATGAATCCATATAGTGTCTCTTGCCAACAATCTTCCCCTTTGGCATTGATGGCAACACTTAGTGAAAAATGACTAAGTGTCACACTATACTCCCCCTTGGCTGATGCTCTCTCTCTATGTACATTTTCCGGAGCTCCCCCTTAGTTGGATTCCTTATTTTTCACTGCTCATCACTCCCCCTTTGACATCAATGGCAAAGGGTCTGCACACCAAAATTTTCAAAAATTAATCTATACTGAGTCGCATAAGTATATCATCCGGTTGTACTCTACATATACTTTAGTATGTCTGCAAAAGTGTTTTTCAATTGTACAACTTCGGTTGCCCAGCTTAGCTTCATCCTGTCCAAAATTGATATGTGACCACTCAACAGGAATGCAAAAGCTTCTGCCTTCTTCAGCTCTGTCGGATCATTTGTCTTGGCTGTGGTTTGAGCATCACTTAGGGCCACATGCATGGCCTCCAACTTAGGAATGATTATTCTTCTAAGCTCATTTAACCTGTTGATTCTATTTTTCTTTTCTTTCTCTAGCTTCTTAATTTCACCCAAGACTGCAATAGTCTGACATTCTTGATTTACTATGGATGAGGTAAGTGGATCAAAATTTTGAGAAAGTTTTGTTAGTTTGATCTCCTGTTCTTTCATTTTCTTCTCAATCTCCATTGTTGCTTTGGACCATGATAGACAAAATTTATATATTTCCCCACCATCTTTAAGAGCATTTTCTAAGCTCTTTATCCCTATATCTATATTTCTTCTATCATTTGATATTAGACTTAGTACTTCAGAGAATCTTTTATCCAAAAACTCTTTCCAGACCTTTTCCTCAGCTGATTTCTCCAAAGACTCAAAATGAGTGCTGAGTAAACTAACAAGAGACTTAAGATTACCTAATGAGGAAGCTAATGAATCCTTCAGAGAGGATGGCATGATCTTTTCAAGCAAACCAGATGCAGCTTCTATTAGCTCACAGTCTTCCATGTGAGACTTCAGGAGTTTTTCTTTTGCCTTTGCATTAGCAAATGAAGCTATATTCATAGTTTGTATCAAGGAAAGAGAATCAAAATCAAATGGTCCTAGTAGAAGTTATGGTTCATCAATTTCCATTGTCTCTTTGTTTAGGAAATCTTTGACAATTTCTGCAGTGTCTCTTGCCAGAGACAGAGTTTTCTTTTCTTCTGCAGTCTTAGAGCTGTCATCTTCTTTTCCCTTTACTTCTTTTTCTTTCTCCTTTATTCTTTCTTCTCCTTTGGATCCGGAGTCAGCAGAGGAAACCAGAGGAGTAATGTTTGTTTGTTTGTTCATGAGCCACCTCTTCTGGAGTAGAGGATTCCAAGCCCTTATCTTTACCTTCACCAGAGTCCATTACTTCTTCTGTCATTGCCTCAGTAGATTCTTTTTCAACACTTGTAGCCAAGGGATCAACACCCAAGTCCTCTATAATAGGAATGTTGAATCTTGAGTATGCCTTCCGCAGGATTTCTTCTATTTCTTTTGCCACTTTATCAGTTTCTCCAAGCATGAGCTGATTCATTCTAGTCTTACTCCGGAACTCATCCTTGCAATCTTTGAAGATCATATCCATTTGTTTTGGGGTAATTGAAGGGTAGAGCTGAATAGCCATCTGTTCTCTGATTTCTAAGTCCTTAGCCTTAGCATTTTCTTTTCTCATTTCAAGTTCCTCTTCCAAACTTTTAGGAATTAGAGAAATTATTTCAATCAAGGCTTTATTGTATGTGTTTAAGTACTTAACTATGGCTTCCTCCAAGATTTTTCTATCTGCATCATTATATGCATCATAGAATTCTATTATTGGTTGCAGGTTCCCATCCATAGTAACAACTTTGACTACATCATCTAGGGATAGAGTGGGCTTTTCAACAAACCCTTCTACCTCTACCACATTATCTGCACCGAATACTTTCTTCTTCTTCTTCATCTTCTTGATCTCTTCATTAGATTCTGTCTCTTCTTCATCTTTCTGATTGATATAAGACCTTGTAGCCTTTGTCTTAGTTCTTTTCTCTGCTTTACTGGATGATTTTGCTTCCAGTTTATTTGAGCTCTTAACAGTGGTAGGAGCAGAGCTCTTAGAAGATCTAGTTCGAGAGGAGGATTCTACCAGAGCACTTTTCTTTTCTACCTCTTTCTTTCCTTTCTCAGTCCTTTCCTTCTTTTCCCTATTGGCATCAAGTGCCTCTTTTGAGATGCCAAATCTTTTGGCAATGTTTTCTACTTCTTTTCTTATCTTTCTTTTCATCTCTGGTTGCCTTAGCTCAACATGGATCTTCACACTCAATTCTTCAAAGGTTCCAAACCTTTCTTCCTTAGGATCCTTTGGTTTACTAAGCATGTGCTGAACATGCAGCTCTACAATTTTCTCATCCACCTCATACCCCATTGGCATGATCCACACTGTTCTTGGTTCCACTGCCTCCATTAGGCACTGATCAGTCTCTACCATAAAGCATACTGTGTATTTGTATTTCTCAACTAAAGATTGGTGAATTCTCTCTCTAGCTTGCATCATGCTCTGAAAATTCTTGAAATATCCCCAGAGAGTTGTATTCTGTGCCATGGCATCACCAAGCCCATGTATATAATCTCTGACCTAGCCACTGGATCTGGGAAGCTCATTCATGTAATAAAAGAACATATAGAGTATCAAACCACCATATTTGAAGGAGTTCTTCTTATCCTTCTTTATCTTTTGTAGATTCTCCAATAGTTGGTTCAGAAGGAGCTCACAGAGATCATAGTCTACATTCTTCCTCAACATTTCATAAGCAGTATATATAGCAGTTCCAGAAACTAAATTCTCCCTGCTGGAGTGATATATCTTATATCCAATTATCATTGTTGCAAACTTGATATCCGGATCTGTGATATCCTCAATAGTCATAGCTCTTTTATCAAACTTTGATCCGGTAGCCTCACTTACAATTTGGTTTTTGATAGATTTGAGAATGGGCATCTCACCGGTTGAGTGTAATCCGGTTACAGCCTTAATGGCATCCTTAGTGATCTTAAATGGCTTGTTCAACCACATGAAGTTGTCATGCATTCGGCTCAGAATATACCGGATCCATTCATCTTCTGAAAAATAGGGGAAATGAATGCACTGTACAAAATGTTTATCCCGAATAGCTTTATACTGGGTTTTGAGTTTGAATGAGTCATCTGTCAATTGCTTGTGATAGATATCGACCAACTTGGATTCCCCAAATTCTTCAATACTCACATGAATATATGCCCTAACATCTTCTACATGTAAAACCCCATGTGAAATGCTTGACAAGGTGCCTAGGGGATCAACTTCTAGAGATTTATATGGATGCTTCTTAAATTTAGGGCGAGGCCTATCAGAAATCTTCACTACATTTGGACTAGCCATCTTTCAAAGATTTGTAGAGAGATATTAAGAATGGAAAATACCTTTTACGCTTCTAGGTTACACGAAGTGAGATGGATCAATTGCTGGATGAATCAGATTCTGCAAATGATCTTTGATGAGATTGAGGAATTTCTGTTGCAGAGCTTCTTTTCCTTTCTTCTTGAATGCAGAATGAACAAATGCTTAATGAGAAAACCCTTATATTGCTCTACAAACCCTAATATCAATCAGATCAATCTTGATCTAAACATCTTGCAGATCTTCCAAATCTTAACCATAGTTTATTTAGATGTTTCTCTTATGAACCCTTTAATCCGTAACTCTCCTTGTGCCAGTTCTAGCACCAATTGACTAGCTAGGGGAACAAAGTTTTCTTTGTGTCTCCCCCTGAGCCAGAGCTCACTTTTTAATTTTTGGAAGGAATATCAGCACTAGAGTCTGGTGTGGATCCATCCTCTACATTCTCTATACTTTTTTTCACCCAAATCTTATTCATCTCACTTTGAACTTCATCCGCATTCACTTTTTGTTTTCCCTTATCTTGATTCTGATGATGATATACCGGACCTCTTTTGTCCTGATTCTTGCTTCTACAGAATTTTGCAATATGACCGGATCTATTGCAAATTTGGAAAACAACATTTCTTTGCATATTTGATTGATATCCTCTTGATCTGCATTGACTAGCCATATGACCCATTCTATTGCATGCAAAGCGTCTACCATTGAATGAATTGTTCATTTGCATATTTCTGCATTCATGAGATTTGTGACCATACCCTTTGTAGTTGAAACACTGTCTAGAGAAGGATGTATTAGTTTGATTCATTCTCTTTCTACACTGATTAGATTTATGACCCAAGTTATTGCAGTTGTGGCAGTATCCATTGAAGGATGGATATCTTTGAGCATTAGGCTGCCTTACCGGAGGTCTTCTAGGCCTGTTTCTTGGATTTTCTAATCCAAAATTCTTCTGACCGGATCCGGAGCTTTCACCTTTTTCATACCCCAAGCCACACTTGTCATCTACCCTCTTTTGGCTTTCAAGAAGAACTTCAAGTTGAGTAGAGCTTATCTTGAATTTCTCTTTGTATTCATTTGCTGTTTGAAGATCCCTTTTAAGAGAGACAATTTGATCCTCAAGTTTTTCTTCATTATCTTTAGCATCTTCAAGATTAGATTTAGGATGTCTGATTATTCTATCCATCTTGTGGCAGTCTTCTGATTTTTCCTTGAGAGATTATCTTAGATCATCTTTAGATTTTCTTCTTTCTTCAATTTCTTGGGTGAACTTCATAACTCTTGATTCCATTTCATGTCTTACCATGATGATTTCTTTTGATAACTTTTCACATAACTTGGTTTTCTCTTTCAGATCTCCATTTGTATCATTGGCTTCACCTTGACTTGCCAATTGTTGAAGTAGCTCCTTTCTCTTTTTCATAGAGAGACTCAATTTCTCTTTTAGTTCTTTTATGAAATCATCAGCCTGTTTGAGTCTTTCCTTCAATTCAGTGACTTCAGAGTTTGACTGCTCAAGATCATCAAGGGCAGACTTGAGTTGCTCCCTTATACCATATACATCCATTTGAATTCCCAGATCTTCCTCAAGCTGTTAGGCTCTGTTAGGAGGAACTTGGCTCTGATACCAATTGTTGATAACTGAGAGGGGGGGTGAATCAGTTATCCTAATAATTTAACTTTCTGTGCTTTCTTAACAGTTAATGCAACATCAGATCAAATAAGCAAGTATAATCATGAAATGGAAATAACACCAATACACATGACACAATGATTTTGACATGGAAACCCTATTAAGGGAAAAACCACGGGGTGATTAACCCAAGATATTATTCTCTATTAGAAGAATAGAAGATACAAAATGGCACTTGCCAATTAGGGCTCACTGCCCGAGCACACTGCTCACAAGAGGCTTACTGCCTACAAAAGACTTACTGTATACATGAAGAAAACTTGAACTGATGAGAAGCATCCACACATGCTGAAGTTTAGTTCTGGTTAAGCTCAATAGACTGATCTGCTGCACTTCATTCTTGCTCTCCTTAAGTGTTGCTGTCCTCTTACATTCTAAACCTATTTTTCTGCCTTTTATACTATTCTACATTTATTCACACTTCAATACATCCACACTATTGTCTTCACATCTAAATCCATCTTGTATATATATCCGTACAAGTGATTTCAACACTTTTCTAGTTGGTATCCGAAATAGTCAATATTATCTCAAACTCTGGTCTGTCGGCTGAATTCTTGCATACTAAGTAAATGCGGATCAAGAATATGCTTGTAGAAGTCTTCAATCATGTCGACCAATCATGAACTTAGTCATTAGCAATATCTCTTCTAGATTTTAGTCTGACACTTTGCCGGTATAGTTCTCCCTCTGTCTACTCTATCAAACAGGAACCCAACACTCAAGTGTTCATATCTCTTCACCCTTCCATCACCAGAGGCTAAATTCTTGGAATCTATTAGTCAAGGTACTCATCTTGACTTCACCAAATCCACACTTTACTAAAATGCTTCCTCTAATAGATCCGGACCTGACTGTCGGACCTTGCTGACTGCTATGTTCTTGCTTACCGAATCATGACACTTCTTCAATCTGACTTCTGGTAGAGACTCATCATGTCTTGCAGATATGTGGGATAACCTTTGTTGCCATCAATGACAACACTCATGAATCTATATAGTGTCTCTTGCCAACACTTTAGACCTAACCCAATATGATGACACCCCTACATCAGCCTTGAAGGCTATACCGTTTTTTAACAGTGAGAACTCTACCACCCCTGCTGAGCACGTACAAGATGTTCTCAGTGTTTGTTCAGTCCACCATGTCACTATTGAAAACGTGGTTGTGAGGTTGTTGGCCTTTTCTTTCAAAGGCAAGGCCTTACAATGGTATAGAGGCCTCCAACCTAATTCAATACACAACTGGGATGACTTGGGCACTAAATTGTGCCAACACTTTGAAGATAGAAGTGACCATTTGTCACTTATGGAATAGTTGGCCTCCATCAAGAGAGCTCCACATGAGTACATAGTAGATTTCAACTACCATTTTCAGAAGACATGGGATAGGATCCCCTAATAGTGAAACCCTCTCCATACACTGCATTCATATACTATTTGAGGTCTTTAAATCCTGATATTGTAGTTACGATTCAATCTATGGGTGTAGTTGTCTTGCTTGATGCCTATGATATAGCCATTAGAGTAGAAAATTACCTAATTCAGGTAGGGAAGATTGCCCCAAGGCCACCTATGCCTCTATTTCCTAAAGCCCATGTCATACAACCTACTACTATTGCCCCAATTCCTACTACTGTCAACCCCATTCCTTCTCTATCTTCACCTATACTTGAACAACTGGAAGAGAGTAATGCTCTGATTAGAAAGTTAAGTAATTAGTTGATATTAATAAGGATGTAGAATGCACAACCAAGTCAACCATATCAATAGCATAATCAGCCCTATCAACCCTTCAAACAGGGTTACCAATAGAATAGGCCATCATATTAGAATAATATGCAAAGACAAGGACATCCCAGCTACATTAGACCACTCAATACTGTTGATCCTAATGCAGCTACCACTTCAGAGCCTCTTGTGTCTATCTAGAATAATCTAGTCCAAGATAGTGAATGGTGTTACCCTTGCAATTAGCCACATAACCAAAGTTTGTGCCAAGGAGGACATTTCAGTCATTCTTTGACAATGCAAGATCAGCCATCAAGCTCAGAGCATTAGGTTAACATTAACCAAGGAGTGGTAGATAGTCAAGAAAAGATGCAAAATGATGCAACTCTAATGAATTGGACTCATGATGATCACTATTGTGTTAACCAAAGTACTGGTCTGGTTGCGTTCAATACAAGATCAAAGAGGAGGGCTATTGAAGACACATTAGTGCCTACAATTGTTCATCCCCTTACACCTAAGGTGTCTCCAATAGTCACAACTAAAGAGAAGGTACTTGAGGTTCCTTCAAAGAAAATAGATCAAATAGTGGAAAGGGCAGAAATAGTGCCAATTGTGCAGCCTCAGTCCAATCAACAGTTAAAGAGTGACCTAGTTGTCACTAAAGTGTCACAAAAGGGTGATCAAACACCTTTAAACATAGTGGAGTAGATGAAGAAAATAAATAGAGGTGTCAGCATGTGGGATGCACTATTGATTCCATATCAGAGGAACCTTCTCCAAGAGGCTCTAACTAATTTCAGTCATTCTGGTGCAGAGTTGACAAGTGAAAAGACTGCTGCCCTAATTAATCTATGTCAGCCCAAGGAGGAGGTAAGTATAAGAAAATCCAAGAAACCCCCTCCAATTTATGTTTCTCTAATCATAGGTGATAAATTGTTGCATAATTGTATGATTGATTCTGGGGCGGGTACCTCTGTCATGCCAAAGGTTATTGTTGAAAGATTAGGAATAGAGTATGAGCTTGTAAACAAAGGTGTAGTGCAATTGGATGGTACTACTGTCAAGATAGTAGGTGTTATTAAAGGTTTATAACTCACCTTACATGCATGTCCTGGCTGCTCTGTTTCACAAGATATATCTGTTATTGACCTCCCTGCATATTTTGGTATCTATTTGTCTATGGACTATGAAAATAGGTGGGTATTTGTCTTTTAACTGGTCCCACATGTTGTTTAGAACTAGATATGGCACCAAAGTAACCATTAGGGCTGAACCAATTGCCAATGACCATATAGAGCCCTACTCTCCTAACCAAAACAACATGAACTGCACAATACATGAGTTGGAGGAAAAAGATAACAACAGACACGAGGCTATCATCCCTGTGGAGGAGGTACCTGATATACTGCTAGATGAATGGGCTAACTATTTTCAATTTGACACTCCTGATCACATAGAGGAAGCAAAGATGGGTACTTATTGTATCCATGATGAGGATGCTACTATCCCCAATCTTGAAAAGGAAAAATCGAATCCAAGTGGGATATGGTAGATGTACTTTGATGGCTCTAGAAGTAAAAATGGAGCAGGTGCTGGGGTTGTATTGATTTCACCCCAAAAGGAAAGTTATTTCTCTTCATTCATATTGTAATTTAGCTATACTAACAGTGTAGCTGAATATGAAGCCTTAATTTAGGGCATACAATTAGCTCAAAAAAGAGGAATACAAATTTTACAAGTATTTGGTGATAGTGAACTTGTTGTTCACCAAATTAGGAAGTTAAGTGCTTTAAAGAATGACTTGTTAAAGTCATACAAACACAGAGTCTAAGACCTAATTGAAGACTTTGATGCCTTCAATATTCAAGTAGTTCCTAGACAGAGAAACAAGGATGCTGATAGGTTAGCTACAGTTGGTGCCCAGTTTGATATCCCTCTGAATGTCAAACAAAATTTAGATCATCATGTAAAGATTGTGGTTAGGCCTGCTGTGCCTAACAATGTGATAAGATGGCAAGTGTTTGAAAGTGACCAACAAATTGTGAACTTTTTGCAAGATGAGGCAGAGTTTGCATTCAAAAATCAGTCAGTGTTATAAGAGCAATATGGTGATCAGGTGATCTAGTTAAAGACTAACAAATTGCCCAAAGGACTAATCACCTTGGAAAGCATATTTGTTGCTGATGATCAGTCAAAGAAAGAAAAAATGAATATGACAGTTAAAAAATAGGAGTATGAAGAGGTGGAGATTGCCCATGGTAGATTTCTTAAACATGGCAAGGTATGTGAGCAAGTTGAAAGGCAAGGTTTTGTTGAGCTTTGCAATGAATTTGATGATCTAATTGCTTGGGATTATAGGAATTTGAAATGCTTTGATCCTGGTTTAATCTAGTATACTATTGACCTAGACCCCAATGCCAAGCCTGTCCTCCAAAAGCAAAGGCCTATCAATCCTAAAATAGAGCCATTAATGAGAAAAGAGCTATCCAAACTCATCGAGGCTAAGATGATTTATCCTATTATACATTCCTCTTGGGTGGCCAACTTAGTTCCATGTAGGAAGAAGAATGGACAAATTAGATTATGTGTGGACTTTAGAGACTTGAACAAGGCATCACTTAAGGACCACTATCCCCTCCCTTCCATGGAGTAGATCCTACAAACAGTAGTAGGTGTAGAAAGGTTTTCACTCCTAGATGGCTATTCAGGCTACAATCAAATTCTTGTAAAGGAATCAGACCAATACAAGACAACCTTTACCACCAAGTGGGGTACTTTAGCTTATCAAAAGATGCCTTTGGGACTGACAAATGCTAGAGCCACCTTCTAGAGAGCAATGGATTTGGCCTTCAAAGGCTCGATCAATGATATTATCTTGGTGTATCTTGATGATTTAACAGTATATTCTAAGCATGCAACTGATCATCTTGGTCATCTAAGAAAAGTGTTTGAAAGGTGCAGAGAATTTGGAATATCATTGAATCCAAAAAAATATGTGTTTGCTATTCCAGAAGGCAAATTACTGGGACATGTGGTTTCCAAAGAGGGATTGGCTATTGATCCTAAAAGAATAAGTGTCATCCTTACTCTTCCTCTCCCTAATCATAAGAAAGGTCTGCAAAGTTTCCTGGGTAAGATCAACTTTGTGAGGAGGTTCATACCTAATTTTGCCTCAATAGCAAAACCCCTCACAACTATGCTAAAGAAGAATGCTACTTTCACATGGTCTAAAGATGGTAGGGATAGTTTTGAGGCTGTCAAACATGCTATTGCACAAGCTCCTACACTAATAAATCCCAACTATGAGAAAGACTTCATCCTTTATTCTTTTGGAGGCAAGAAGGGTATATCAGCTATCCTGACACAACAAAATGAGGAGAAGTTGGAGCAGCCAATTGCTTTCTTCAGCCAGCCCCTCAAAGAATATGAACTAAATTATGATTTTATAGAAAAACAAGTGTATGTTATGGTGAAATCCCTAAACAAGTTTAGACATATGCTTTCAAGAAGCAGAATTCATTTGATGGTGAGTCACCCTGGTGTGAAAGAGTTTCTCCTGAGTTGGGATATCAAAGAGAAAAGAGTTGGGTGGATCACCAAGGTGATGGAGTACGACATCAAAATCAACATTACCAGACTGGTTCATGGCAAAGGTCTATGTGAACAAATGGCAGCAGATGTCAAAGATAGAAGTGAGGCTGTATGTGTTCAAGGGCAAGCACAACAAGTTGAGCCTCATACTCCAACTGACTGGTATCATGACATGATCACATTCTTGCAGTCAGGTAGATGTCCTAATGGATTGGATCAAGCTAAAATAAGGTATTTTAGACTCCAATCTATCCCCTATGTTATTATTGATGGTGTATTGTTTAGAAGAGACGTCCTTCTTAGATGTATAACACAAGATTAGGTTTCTAAGGTCTTAGAAGAGTTCCTTAATGCCCCTGCTAGTGGCCATTATTCTCCCAGAACAACTGCAGTGAAAAACATGAGGGTTGGTTATTACTGGCCTAGTTTTATTTAGTGATGCACATAGGTGGATCAGGAAGTGTAAAGAATGTGCCTTATTTGCTAGGAAGCAGAGACTGGTAGCTCTTCCCCTTCATCCAATCCAAACAGATCAGCCTTTTGGTCAATGGGGTCTGGACTTCATTGGAGTGATTAATCCTCCTTCTAGTGCAGGCCATAAATGGATTCGTACAACCACTAATTATTTCACTAAATGGACAGAGGCAGTTGCATTAAAGGATGCTATAGAAGCATCCATTGTGGATTTCCTTGAAGGTATAGCCACAAGGTTTGTTGTGCCATCGACCATCATATATGATAATCCCAAGGCCTTTTCAGGCACAAAAGTCACTGAATGTGCATTAAACTATGGAGTGTACATGAAGACCTCATCCAATTACTATCCTTAGGGAAATGGTTTGGCTGAGTCCACTAACAAGAACCTGATCAGGATCATCAAGAAAATAGTAGAAGATAATCAAAGAACCTGACACTCCAAGTTAAAGATTTCTCTTTGGGCTAATAGGATCACCCCCAAAAGAGCCATAGGAAATTCCCCTTTCATTCTTGTATATGGAAGGGAGGCAAGGGTTCCATTGTCATTGGAGCTTCATTCTCTTGAGTTGGCACAACAACTAGAATTAATAGAAAATGATGCTATGATAGTCAGGCTTGCAGAGCTGATGGAACTTACAGAGAAGAGAGATGCTGCTATGAGGACTCTTGAGGCTCACCAAAATCAGGTAAAAAAGACCTTTGATAGAAAATCTACTGACAGAACATTCATTGAAGGAGATATAGTACTGAAATGGGATGCAAATAGGGCCAAAGCTGGAAGACATTCAAAGTTTGATGCCATATGGAGTGGCCCTTATATCATTACTAGTTGCAAATAGGGCAATGCACTCCAACTTTCCTGGCTGAATGGAGAGGTTTTGCCCATCCCAGTCAATGGGATTCATCTCAAGCCTTGATTTTAGCATGGTTGTGAGATCTTGTAAATAGTTAGGTGTCTGCTTTTAATAAGTGCCCTTGCACTCTGCTATATTCTCTTTAGGAGATACATGCTAGTTGTTTTGTTTTGGCTTGGTAGCTTGCCCAGTTGTTCCAGCTCCTCTATTCTTGTTGTAGTCTCTTTGACCCCATGCCCAATGGATGCTTAAGGCCACTAATCTAATATTTAGTAGGAAAACATCCCCAAGAGGTCGCCAAAATGTTGCCCCATTTTCCTCCATCCTGAGTCAAATGTTTCACCTTGAATATCCCTTGGATATCCCTTAGAATATGACCATGCAATTCTTCATCCTTCAAATCCTCATGCTTTGCCTTGTCAAAATCCCTGAAAGCCATGCGAAGAATCCTTGCAAAAAACCCAGAAAAACTCAAAAACCTTTTGTCTTCAATTGCTTTCCTGAGCAAGGATTTCCCATCTCCATACTTGGCCATCTTTTATGTGGATATGTCCTAATGACATCATCCAAATGTTTCCTAATATCCTTGATATTAGTTAATATCCCTAATCTTCACCATGGTCATCTCAGCAGGTTTTCACCTTTTCAATAGGACTCAGTTTGTGGTCTCTTCGATATCTCGATATCCAGATATTGAGGTCAGCTATGTGCTTCTCAGCGGGTCTTTGTCATATTAGCATGACTCCATTCAGTGTCTGCCTGATCCAGTGACATGCGGCTTTTCTCATCTATGCTTGGTCTTTTTTGGCATGCACTTTGATTATGTCACCCTAATCTTAGCCAATGTCTGGATCCTTGAGAATGTCATGGTGATGTCATTCAGATATCCCCTTTGCCCAATTCTTCACATTGATGATGTCATCTAGATATTTCCTAACATCTGGGTCCTTTCTTAATATCCCTGATCTTCACCAATATGACCATGACATCATCCAGATCTCCTCAACAAGGAAGCGCATATGATGATGATGTCATCTAGACTTTCTGCCTCTGGCATATCACCCTACATTCATAAGACATCTTGGTGATGTCATCCAGACTCTCTCAATAAAGAAGCTCATATGCTGATGACATCACCCTAATCTTAGGTAATATCTGGGTGCTTTCTCAAGCATCTGAATCTTAGTTAATATCAGGTTTCCTCTATGCTGTGAATGAAATGCTGCCACGTGGACATCCAGATGTCGATTGACCTCATCTTTGACAACTGATATCTCTCCCCTCCTGACGAATTTCCATGTGCTCCAAAAAGGAAATGTGCTTGGTTTTGCATGTTCTTTCACTTGGTGGTCTTTTTGGGGGAATTTTCCCACTTTCACATATGATCCACATTTGAGGATCTGGATATGCATATCTGAATATCAGGATGGTTGCCGTCTTTTAGTGTAATTGTAGGCTCAACCGACAAGACATCTTAGGGACCGACTTGGCAGGTTGCAGAGCTGGATTTCTTGCATTAATTCTAGTTGGTGAGTGCTCTATATTTAAAATTCAAATGGATGGCTTGGTTGTTCAATGCGAATATGCTCTTGTGGTTGGCAACAACTTTGGGATCAGTTTTTCAATGCTCTGTCTCACCTTGCGTGTGGGCAACCATTTCTAGGGTTACAGGTCTGCTAGAGGCATGGCCCCTGTCCTCCTCACATTGATGGTGGTATTAGTCACCTTGGTCCCCATGCATCTACTTTTACGTTCCCTGCACAAGGACTTGATATATAAAGGCATTGTATTCTCATTATAAAAGGAGTTAGTAATTTCTGGACTGTTATGCTATCAAATTTCTAGTAGTCAGACCTCTTAGTGTAATTACAGGATATTGAAATGTGACTTAGTGTGCTTGTAGCTTGGCCTCTACTGTCTTCTGATCATCCACCCATGATTGTAATTAACTATATTGTGTCTATTTTTGCTACTGGTTATTTTATATTGTAACAGTTTCTAGCCTTCATGATCAATATATGCATAATATCTTATGCTCTAATTTCTATGTTTTGCTTAGAGTTTTAATCTATTCTATGAGTAAAGAGGCTCTTCCATAGATTAGGCCTTCATATCGAAGCCTCAATCAGTCCTATAAGTCTGTGTGAATCTTCTATTGTGATTGAGATCATTGTTGTGTCTCTTCCAGAGTTACCATGAATCTGGTGCATCACCCTTATTTCCTTTCCAGTTTCCTTCTTCCCCTTTCCCCATGCAAGCATTAGCACTAGGTTTAGTTATTTTTCTCTAAGCATTAGGCTTAGAATGAGGAACTAGCCTTCTCTAGAGGTCTAATCTCAACTTGCAAGGTCCCACACCTTGAGATCATTTGCCTAGTGACATTAGAATGCTTGGACTCTCCTTAAGCAGGGTGCAATTCTATGTGATAACAAATACCTGCAACCAAAGTTAGCATAAAAAATTATCAAAAAGAGACCCTAAAAAATGACAGATTTTATATGCGCCAAAATAGATATCAGATGTGCAAAAAGATGAGTTATATGTGCAGAAAGATAAATGCATAGAAATAAGTTTTATATGTGTAGGACTATTATTTTCTTCACAGATGCGCAGAACTAAAAATCAAATGTGCAGGAACGACCTGTTACGACTGTAAGGACACCAAAAACTCAAATTTGGAAGTTAAAAACGGGGCAAGGCCTCACGGTGGGTGCCAAAATGTGATTGATAATTTGAAACTAATGTAAGAACCTACTAAGATACCACAAATACTCTAAAATTCCTACTAAAATTCAATACATCAATGAAACTAAGAAAAATGCAATAAACATAAATTATACCTTGTAAACTTGATGTTGACCCATTTTCCTCTGTCCAGAGCTAAACAGCCCACTTGGTATTTTTCCTTGAAGATCCTTTGGAAAATGTTCCTATAAAGCTGAAAGTGCCAAATTTCCCAAAAAGCCTTGCCTAAAAAATCTTACCATTGGAAAGAGCTTGAAAAAATAGGCAGGTTTGCTTTTTACATCACCCTGAAATTCGGCCAAATAAAGAAGTTATTTATTGTCAAAGTTTAGGTCAACATACAGTTCATGTTCATTGGCGAGCTTGCAAAATCTCTATCGGCCTTAGAAAATGATAAAAAAAAGTGAGTTTTATGCATTTTTGAATGTATATCGGGCTTAGGAGGGTGCATGTACAAGGTGGAATCTTTCACAGACTCCCGGGATATTCTCAGTTTGTATATCTGGTTGCAAAGAGAAACACATAAGGAAAATTATAGAAAGTAGGAGATACATTACAAGAATATTCCCTCAATGTATATCGGGTTTCAAATGCATATTATGTTGTATGTTTGCACATGCAACGAAAAGATACAAAGTTTGACATACAAGTGCATCCGCTACAGTGGAATGTACATTCGGCCTTGTATGTTTCTTTGTATATTTTGTTTGTATGTTTTGCACATACAAGAGAAACATACAAAGAAACATACAAGGCCGAATGTACAAGAGATGGGGCCCACGCACATACAAGGCTGATTGTATGTTAGAAGATACAAGTAGGCATGAACAGTAGAATGTGTATTTCACTTGTATGTTTGCACATGCAAGCCAATATACAAAGAAAAGATACAAGGGACCTTCACCTGAGATACAAGTCAGAGATACATTTGCTATAGGGGGTTGTATATTTTGCTTTGTATGTTTTCACATATAAAGCTGAGATACAAAGGTTTACATACAAGCTAGACCTGATTGCATTTTTAACTTGTTTTATAAAGTCTTGGGGTCCGCCTTGTATATGGGCGATTGTATATTGCGATATACAAGTCAGAGATACAAGGGTTGCATGCAAGGCGGACTTGAATCGAAGATCAAATTCAGTATTTTAGGTCTTGAGTTTGCCTTATATATGTATAAGTGTTTTGTATATTTGAACATGCAGGGAAATATACAAAGAAAGTGATACAAGCCAGATCCGACCCAACAGTCAAAGCAGTTGATAAATTTTTGGGGTCCATGGCTTGTATATTTGGCACTTGTATATCATGCGATATACAAGCAAACATACAAAGGAGGTACAAGCCGGATTTCAACGTCTTGTCAGGCTATTTCATAAAATTTGAAGTCCGCGGCTTGCATGTACAATTGTGCTTGTATATTGCAATATGCAAAGAGCAGATATAGTTTTCAGTGATGCTCCTTGAACTAGCTCAGCAATGAATCAGGTGGTGCCACATGGCGGAAGACATACATGCAAGTTAACATACAAATGGTGGGGCCCACATATACAAAGGGAAATTGTATGCATATACAATTTCAAAATTCAAAGGGCATATTCAAGTCTGATATACAAGGTGCCAAGCATATACAAAGGAGTTGCATAGAAGGTTTTGGATGCCGATTAAGGCAATGAATTCAAGCGATATATACATAGATGCAAAGCGATATATACAGGCGGTTGACCAAAACTTTGACCGCCTGTATCTCCTCCGTCCTAGCAAATTTTGACATGCTGTAAGAGACAAAGATGCATATTTTTGTCGCTTCTTTCATTTGGTGGGCTTCTGAGGAGATTATTTTTACTTTGAATTTTTGGATCTGGACTTGTATATTTTGGGCAACTGGACGTTTCAACGACTTTTTGGGGCAGGACGCAAATATTTGTTGCATTCATTTCTGCAGGTAATGGAAGCTGTTGGCATTCATGCCCAAAATATCTTCCACCAATTCATAGGTACAGATCGATGATGCCGTAGTTTGCATTGAAGACCAAAAATATCTTCTATCTACCCATTTCTAGATATTTTGATGCCATAACTAATGCAGGTAGACGTCCCTTCGGCAGAGATATTTTTTGACAGTGACCATGGGTGTTCTGTTTGTAACCGACTGAGGCCAAATGGAATGCTATATATACATGAAAAACAGATGTATTAGTTGTTGGTTGTTCTTCTGGGCTATTCTTTGTAATGGCTAGTTGGCCTCTATAATCAATATAAACTAGTATTTTTGCCTCTCTGTTATTATTTTTAGCACTGTGTCTATTCTCCTGGACCTCTCTAGAATTAGTATGAGTCTGTGTAAGTATTTCCAGCTGTGTGACTATTACTGTGTCTATTCAGTTACAACCAAACACATTTAAATATGGTGTATCACTTAGTTTATTTCAGCATTTCTTTTCAGTATTCCTTCTTCCCCTTTTCCCAGCAAGCATTAGCACTAGATTTAGCTGAATTTCTCTTAGCATTAGGCTTAGAGAGAGGAATCCGGCCTTCTCCGGAGGTTTGATCTCATTTCACAAGGTCCCACACTTCGAGATCATTCCCATGTTGCTCCAGATTGTTGAAGTTTCACAACCACAGCAAAGGGTGCAAATCTGGGTGATAACAACTTTTGGCACGTCCAGTGGGACCAGTTCGATGAACTTCTCATCAAGATACTAAGAGATTTGGTGTTTCTCCTGGTATTACTAGGCTTCAAGGCAATACAAACAATACCATGGCGACTCTACTGAATGAATCAGCTGGTTTCAGCAACCCAAGTACCCGATAAAATTTTATCAAAGGTCAGGATTTTGGTGATTTTCCTGGTCTATTCAGCTTCTAGAAGCATTTCAATCACCTGATGACTCCTTCTCTAATATGTATCCAATTTTTCTTTGGTTGCAGACCTATTTTTCTCTTATTCTGACATTTTCATGATTATCCAGCATTAAAATGCTATAAAATGTCAAAATTTTACGGGAATCATGGCTATTCCCTTACCCCTAATCCAAATACAGGCTATTGGCCCCCATATCAGAAATACCATTCCCCAAATGCCTCTAATTTTATGCCATACAGCCCTGTCATTGTAGAATATCAACATCCTCATGATGCTTACCTTCCTCCTACCCCTAATGTCACCCCTGAGACTATTGATGCTTTCAATGAACTCATGGAATGTTTTCTAAAGCTTGACAGAAATTTAGATAAGGCCAAAGGAGCAGCAGGGTACAGTCGGCCTCAGCGTTTTTATGATCTCAACATCATAAGCATGTATGGTCTCAAGAAGTTGTCTCAAAATCTAAACAAAGAGGCTGATGAATTTATAGAAATGCTAACATGTGATCAGCAGTGAGAAGCACAAGAGGGGGTTTTTTAAGAAAACCTTACTATAAGGATGACACCTGCTCAGCCTATTATGGAGGAAGCCCTAAATTTTATGTTTCTAAGCTTCAGATAAGATAATTCATCTATGCCTCCCAAACCATTTCCCAATTTTAAAATCCCAAGTTTTAGAGGCCCTCAGCCCTCACAAGTTCATCCTTCAGACCAAAGTGAATCTATGAAAGAGCCTCAAGATTCTCTACCATGGCAGCCTTCTTGGGTCAAGCATCCTGGTTACAAAGTACCAAACCTAGAAAAGGCCAATCCTCTCATACCAATTCAAAATCAGGCAGAGGAAATAGTTGTAGAATCCAAGCCTATCATAATTCCAAGTTTTAGGAGTGCTTCCCCAACCCAACAATCTATACTTGACCAAGTGCAACCTAGACTCCACAAATTTCCAAAATTCAACACCTATATCCCTTCACAAGTCCATGTTCCTGTGCAAACTCAAATTATCACTCCCCAGGAACAAATTTGTCAAGAAGCCTCTCCCCTCCAAGAAATTCAAGAAGTTATTCAGGCTTCTTTCCCTGATGCTATTTCAATCAAAATGGGTGGGCAAGTTGTCTACCAAGATATTTGGAAAGATGAGCCAAAAGAGGAGGTGGAAGAAAATCAAACGAATGAGGAGCAATTTGTTCCTACACTCACAGAGATAGAATTGTTTGAATCTATTACACCTATGAGTAATGTTAACCCAAATAGGGGATTGAGTCCTTTAAACTTTAATTCTTTTGAAGCCTTTTCTCATGCGTCTGATCAAGCAAACAAGGTTGAAATGCAAAGAGTGAATGGGGAAAGCCTTCAGCTGCAGAGACAAATTAACCAAAATTTAGAAGAGTTGCAGTCAAAGGATGGAGGCATAGGCAAACAAGTTCCTAAGGTCACTTTAGAAATGAATGATACTTCCCTACTTTATGAGCTATCTGATTATGTTGAAGATGAAGAATATGTGCAGCTGGTTGTGAATAGGTAGCAACAAGAGAATCATGAAAGTAGTGACCACTTGTTATGCATAGAGGCCTAGCACGGCAGTGAGTTTCCAGCTCTTGAAGACTTGGAGGAAGCTCTTTTCTGGGATGAGTGCGCTATAGTGGAGGCTATTGCTGAATTTGCTCAAAAAGCAGATGATGCTACCTTGTTGGATGAATTCCCTAACCACTTTGATAGGGATGAGGGAGGCAGTGAGCATGATTGTGAGTTGTTGGCATGTGAAAAAGGATGGGGATATCGGCTTCTTGATGGGGAGGTCTTCTCTTTTGAGCATGTGAATGGCTAATTTTCTGAGGCTAAGTTAGAATATCATGAACATTTTGTTCATAAGGTGGAGGCAGCCATATTTGTAGTAAAATCACAATAGCTAAAGTATTTAGACCAGCAAGAAGAGGAAGAATGCAACCATGATGACATTATATTAACCTTCCTAGGTTCTTTGAGGGAAGAAGGAGAAAGCCATGGGTTCCCAAGTCAGCTGTTTCACACACAAGAGCAACATAAGAGAAAGGTGGAGGTCACCATCATATCAAATGAAGAGCAAGAAGAGAAAGAATCAGAGTAGAGACATGAAATCAGTCATCATGATTTGCATGTCATTTCAAGGGGATGCCCAATTAGGCATCTAGCCCAGCCGGAGATACATCAAGAGGAGTCACCACTTGTCATGCTTACCTCTAAGCATGAAGTTGAGCATCAAAATGAGTGGGATCAGCCCATTTATTCACCACAAGTTAGCAATATCAGCAATCAGTCCAGGTGGATAGGTGAGTTTATCTCCACTTTGAGGGGGTGTTTTATCAATTTGTCATATGTACATTTCCCCTTACCTCTTTTTAACTGCCCACATGAATGGGAAACATTGTAAAATGTTAAGGGTAGTTACTTCCAAGAACCAGTTAATGGCTTTGTTTAAGGTCACATCTGACTGGTTAGTTTAGGATTAGAGTAGGTTTCATTTATGTTTTAGTTTTCCCTTTCCATAAGTGCTTCTGCACAGGCTGCATTGTCATTAGGAGAATGCAGGCCCTTTCCCCTTTTTGTATTTTGGAAGCAATTTCTAGTTTTCCAGCAGGTTTTAGACTTGACCCCATGCCCAATGGATGCATAAGGCCACTAATCTCATTTTTAGCAGGCAAACATCCCTTAGAAGTCACCAAATTGTTGACCCATTTTCTTCTGTCCAGAGCTAAAGAGCCCACCTGGTATTTTTCCTTGAAGATCCTTTGGAAAATGTTCCTATAAAGCTTAAAGTGCCAAATTTTCCAAAAAGCCTTGCCTAAAAAACCTTACCATTGGAAAGAGCTTGAAAAAATAGGTAGGTTTGCTTTTTACATCACCCTGAAATTTGGCCAAATAAAGAAGTTATTCATGGTCAAAGTTTGGGTCAACATATTGTTCATGTTCATTGGCGGGCTTGCAAAATCTCTATCGGCCTTAGAAAATGATAAAAAAAAAGTGAGTTTTATGCATTTTTGAATGTATATCAGGCTTAGGAGGGTGCATGTACAAGGTGGAATCTTTTGCAGATTCCTGGGATATTCCTGGTTTGTATATCTGGTTGCAAAGAGAAACACACAAGGAAAATTATACAAAGCAGGAGATACATTATAGGAATATTCCCTCAATGTATATCGGGTTTCAAATGCATATTATGTTGTATGTTTGCACATGCAACGAAAAGATACAAGGTTTGACATATAAGTGCATCTGCTACAGTGGAATGTACATTCGGCCTTATATGTTTCTTTGTATATTTCATTTGTATGTTTTGCACATACAAGCGAAACATACAAGGCCAAATGTACAAGAGATGGGGCCCGCGCACATACAAGGCCGATTGTATGTTAGAAGATACAAGTAGGCATGAACAGTAGAATGTATATTTCACTTGTATGTTTGCACATACAAGCTAATATACAAAGAAAAGATACAAGGGACCTTTGCCTGAGATACAAGTCAGAGATACATTTGCTACAGTGGCTTGTATATTTTGTTTTGTATGTTTTCACATACAAAGCTAAGATACAAAGGTTTACATACAAGTCGGACCCGATTGCATTTTTAACTTGTTTTATAAAGTCTTGGGGCCCGCCTTGTATATGGGCGATTGTATATTGCAATATACAAGTCAGAGATACAAGGGTTGCATGCAAGGTAGACTTGAATTGAAGATCAAATTCAACATTTTAGGTCTCGGGTTTGCCTTATATATGTATAAGTGTTTTGTATATTTGAACATGCAGGGAAATATACAAAGAAAGTGATACAAGCCGGATCCGACCTAGTGGTGCAGGAGCACCTACCTGACAGCTGGCCTCCATGAGGCAGTTAGTTGTTTTGAGTCTTGTTAATGTTTCCAAGAAGGTCTGATAAGACCAATGCATGTAATAAGGTCATGTTGACCATGCTTTGCTATTTTTAGATAGTTGTTAGGACAGCTGTTATGCTGTAGGTCCGGTTGGATCTCCCAGCCACCTGGAGAGATTTCCCAGCCGCTTGGAGTTGGGTCAGTAGTACTCGCAGGAGATCCTATATATGCATGAGGATCGGTTGGTTTTAGATCATCGAGTTAGGTTGTACAGAGTGAGACAGAGAGAGAGAGACTGATCATTGTATTGCATCTTTTGAAATCAAATAAGAGATCCTATTTGTGTTCATTTTCTGTTTGGTCTCCATTGTGTGATCGATTTGCTGTTTTGGTGGTTTCATGGATTCGCTGATCCATTCCACCGGTTGATTCGTTGAATCGGTGGAATGGCCATGTACAGTAGGGTAGGATTTAGTTTGTATTTTGTGTTTGTTCATGTGCATGTTTGCAGGATCGCGATCGAGAGGTGTTGAGGACCCTAGCATGGGTATGTGCTAGGTCGTGCTGGTTGTTAGAGTTTGGAAGATCACCCTGAAAGTGGATCGGGTCATCCCAGGAGATTCGGCGGATCGAATTTCGCTAAGGCTGGAAAAATCCTTTGCAACGGCATCATCAGGATATTTCGGTGTATATCCTGCAGGTACTTCGGGCGTCATCCGAATAAGTGGAGATGAGCATGATGCAGTCAGTTGCATAAAGTGAAAGTGCATTAGGGTGATCAACATCAGGTGTTGCCGAGGAGGAGCGCATCGGCATAAGGAAGAAGATCGGGTTGATCGCGGGCCGAAATGTTAAGTTTGGCCGACAGCAGGATATTGAAGGAACTGCATGTGACGTCATCGTCATCAGGATAAACGTCATCAGGATATCGGGGCAGCAGGATATTAGAGGAGCTGCATGTGACGTCATCATCATCAGGATAATCGTCATCAGGATATTGGGGTGACGTAAGCATCGAAGGAAGGGTGCATAAGGTTTGTCATCATCAGGATATATGGGAGGAACTGGATGTTCTATATCCTGCTGATTAACATGATGTTGAACATCATGATGCTGAAGATAGTGAAGATAGAGGTTGGCGGTAAGGTGAACAGTGAACGTCAGGAGGATGTTCGCGCTTGTCGGATATGATGATGCTGCTGGCATGCGAAAGGGCGAAGGCTTGTCTGCAGGAGGATATCGGTCGGCAGAGTAAATATGATGATGCTGACAGTGTAAAGGGAAATATGATGATGATGATGAAGGGTTGCGGACATCCATGCTGTATGTCAAGGTTATAGTGTGGATGCCTCTGCATCACCTAGCAGTCAAAGTAGTTGATAAATTTTTGGGGTCCGTGGCTTGTATATTTGGCGCTTGTATATCATGCGATATACAAGCAAACATACAAAGGAGGTACAAGCCGGATTTCAACGTCTTGTTAGGCTATTTCATAAAATTTGAAGTTCGCAGCTTGCATGTGCAATTGTGCTTGTATATTGCAATATGCAAAGGGTAGATATAGTTTTCAGCAATGCTCCTTGAACCAGCTCAGCAACGAATCAAGTGGTGCCACGTGGCGGTAGACATACATGCAAGTTAACATACAAATGGTGGGGCCCGCATATACAAAGGGAAATTGTATGCATATACAATTTCGAAATTCAAAGGGCATATTCAAGTCCGATATACAAGGCGCCATGCATATACAAAGGAGTTGCAGAGAAGAGCTACAGAGAAGGTTTTGGTTGTCGATTCAGGCGGCGAATTCAAGCGATATATACACAGATGCAAAGCGATATATACAGGCAGTTGACCAAAACTTTGACCACCTGTATCTCCTTCGTCCTGGTGAATTTCGACATGCTGTAAGAGACAAAGATGAATATTTTTGTCCCTTCTTTCATTTGGTGGGCTTCTGAGGAGATTATTTTCACTTTCAAGTTTTGGATCTGGCCTTGTATATTCTTGGCAACTAGACGTTTCAGCGACTTTTTGGGGCAGGACGCAGATATTTGTTGCATTCATTTATGTAGGTAATGGAAGCTGCTGGCATTCATGCCCAAAATATCTTCCACTGATTCATAGGTACAGATCGATGATGCAGTAGTTTGCATTCAAGACCAAAAATATCTTCTATCTACCCATTTCCAGATATTTTGATGCCATAACTGATGCAGGTAGACGTCCCTTCGGCGGAGATATTTTTTGACAGCGCCCATGGGTGTTTTGTTTGTAACCAACTAAGGCCAAATGAAATGCTATATATACATGAAAAACAAATGTATTAGTTGTTGGTTGTTCTTCTGGGCTATTCTTTGTAATGGCTACTTAGCCTCTATAATCAATATAAACTGGTATTTTTGCCTCTCTATTATTATTTTTAGCACTGTGTCTATTCTCCTGGACCTCTCTAGAAATAGTATGAGTCTATGTAAGTATTTCCAGTAGTGAGATTGTGACTGTGTCTATTCAGTTACAACTAAACACATTTAAATCTGGTGTATCACTTAGTTTATTTCAACATTTCTTTTCAGCATTCCTTCTTCCCCTTTTCCCAGCAAGCATTAGCACTAGATTTAGATGAATTTCTCTGAGCATTAGGCTTAGAGAGAGGAAGCCGGCCTTCTCCAGAGGTTTGATCTCATTTCACAAGGTCCCACACTTTGAGATCATTCCCATGTTACTCCAGATTGTTGAAGTTTCACAACCATAGCAAAGGGTGCAAATCTGGGTGATAACACTTGATTTATCTCATGTGTTCCATTGTTTCCTATCTTCTCAATGATCTTGTTGATGATGATATTACTCTCAGAAGTGTACTTCCTTTCTTTCCAAGATGACAAAGAGAGGAATGGATTTTTGTGGATGAATATGCAAAGTGAGCAAAACTACAATGCAAAGCTAAGATGGAGATGATATGATTGATATCAAACCATTGATAATGCTATGGATATTGATATGAAACTAGATGAGATTATGAAGCTAATACTAATGCAATGGGGGGGCCAAAGGCACACTTGATTGCTTGATGGAATTTCTACAACATATAATTACTAAATCTCTTGTGATTGAAAAATGGAGGTGATGCACCTCCCTTTTATAGGCCAAGGATGAGCCAATTCCAAGTGTCATATGATCCACGATGGAGGAATGAGTCATGTGATGTGTACAGTTGAGATTAAATTAGTTAGGATGAGAGAGATAAAGGTGGAAGATGTTCCTACTACATTTACAAGGTAGAGGAATATGTGGAATCATAAGCCACATGTCATGATGCTCACAAAGACCAGTGAGATAAAAGTTGAAGACTATGAGAAGATCATGGAGGAAGGACTCTTTGGTTGTTGGAATGTGAGAGAGAATATAGGATTTGAAAGACAAGTGTCTTTGACAATGGAGATGATTGAGAAATAATAGGACACATGTGGAGAAGAAATAAGGCACATGTTGAGAGGATAATTATTTTATTAAATATTAAGAATATTTAATTATTGGAGCAACATGGTGAGGTGTCCAATGACATGGAAATTGACATGGACGAGTGATGTGGAATTTAGACATAAGACTTTGACTTAGAGGAAAATGATTAAATAACAATGATTATTAATTAGATATGACATTAGAGGAATTAGGATATTTAATTAAATAAATTGATTTTATGTAATTACTTGGAATACTGAACCAATTAAATAAATTAAGATATTTATTCAATTGATAGATGAATAAGAATAAAATAAGTATTAAAATATTTATTTAATTTGACACGAGCCATTTTTAGGTGTATACAAGGTGAGCCATCAAAATAAAAGCTTACAAGAAGCTTGGGAGGTATAAAAATCTCTTCATGTAGTAGATCAAGATAAAAGACCCATGATATGTCAAGTATCATCAAAAGGAACAAGTGGGGTCACTCAAACCCCAATGCAAAGAATAGAGGAGGCCTCACTCACAAACCTTATAGAAACCTTGGTCCAATGGGGCAAGACCCTCAAGGATAGAAATGATGAACAATATTGCCAGAACAAAATTGAGAAAAAACCTAGGGCATAGGGAAATCCTTTCATTGACAAGATAAAATCAAACCAGGAGCAACCCAAAATCCCCCTCATCTAATCTTACATGAAACATTCATGTCTCCCTTTCCCTCATCATCTAATGTGAAAATTCTCAATCAAATAGGTGTGACTACTATAATACAAAATAAACCACAAATGAGCCCACCCGATCTTCAAAACATGAACATGACACTATATAATTGTTATGTGTGAAAAAGATGAATGATGAAGACTAGCATGCACACTAGATCAAACCATGTTCCACAATAACATTCAAGGACAAGACCGAGTCAATCACTACCAAATAGAGGCAGACTCAACTACAGATCTTGTACTCAAGATTGCTATGGAAAGATCAGATATAATCAGGCCTTTTATCAAACCCTAGGTCAATCAATGCACTAAACCCTAGATTTGCAAAGATTAGATTATAATAGATGTATAGTAGATAAGCAGAAACCAATTTCATAAGACTGATCAGAGAGATGTCAGAACTTGTGTCCCAGAAGCTAGAAAGTCAGAGGACTATTTCATGGGTGTCCAAGTCCAGAAAGATGGAATCTCTAGAAACTGCGAATTGAAAAAATGTAATAGAGAATGTCTTGATGCCAACTTTGATGTTTATTTAGGCAGGAAGACTATTTCACAGGCACCTAAGTCTTCCACAGAGGAATATTTTGAAAATGCTTTCAGATCTCAAAACCCTTTCCCTTACTTATCCTTCTTGTGTCTTCACCTTTTTAGATCCTGCACCTATAACGTGCACACAAGAAGAAATGAGGGTTTGGGGGTTATGGTATTTAGCGAGTTGCCTCAGTCAAATCCTAGGATAGGATTCAAGCTTCCCAGCACCATTGTTTGATAAAGAGTGCATACCCTAGAAGGGCAGAGGCTAAACAAAATCAATGATGATAGAATGATTCAAATAATAATGATATCGCCTCGGAGTTGAATCCCTTAGGAAAATGAAGATCCTTCAAATCATAAGGAGATGGATGATGATTCCAAATCTACAACAACACACACAATACAAACACAAACCTGCTCTAGAAACACAATGAATTCTTTAAATACTCTTTGCTCCAAGATCATAAGTTTGCAATATCCATCTAGGTTACAAATGAATTAAAAAACACACTTATATATGCTTTCCTACTAACATTCATGAAATTAATCGAAAGAGCTGACAAGGAGAAACCCTTTTAAAGATCCTATGCCGACATACATTGAAATGTTCTCTAACCAATCAAGGATGACTTGGGCATGGGCACCCAAGTCCCAAGACACCTTTTTGGTCTGGGGTAAAGCTAAGAATGGGCACCTAGTTCCCAATTTGTATTGGTTTTGGGGGATTTTGCATCAGGATGAATATTTAAGATGTATAATGTAATCATGGGGACCTAAGAGCCAAACTAGGAGGTAAAAAGGCATGTGTCCACTTTTTACTCTTGTAGACACTTAAAAATGTCCTGAGCTTGTGAATGACATTTTCACACACATTTCACCTAAAATCCCACATTCTGCTATTAATTAAATATTTTTTAATTATTTAATTAATTCATCACCTCTGGTACTTCTTAATTAAATAAATTTTATTTATTCAATTATTAAGACCTCCTTCTTTCAAATTCTTATATAATTAAATAATTTAATTATTCACTCGTCGAATGACTATATCCCCTTTAATTTAAATAAATACTCATTTATTTAAATTGTTACCATGGCCCAAGGTTAAATAGGTTCTCACTTATTTAATCTAATCCTAATATATTCCCCCTCTTCTCACAAAAATTAAATAAATCCCCACAATTTATTTAATTTTAAACATTGACTTTCCTCACCAATTTCCCCCAATTTAAGAATTAAATTTGTCCTCTTATGAGAGGAAACCCTAATCATTTTGAGCCATTGATCTTTCCTCCAAGTCAACTATCAATCTCAGCCCTCCATTCACCTCTCACTTTCTATAAAAACCCTTTTACCTCCCCATTTTCAACCATCTCTTCAGCATTTTGACTTATGCCATTGTTAATAGTAGAGCTTCCATCCTCATTAGCAAACCTGCAATTTTGAGTACACCACCATAGCTAGGATTAGGGCATAGTAATGGAGGAAATGCATTAGGCAATCTAGGGTTTCTTAGCTTTCATGCTTGCATTTTAGATTGTTTAAGGTCTCCATTGCATAGGTATGGTCTCAAATTTATTGTTTAGGATTGTAACAAAGTTTTTAACTCGTCCACATTGGTGAACTCTACATGAAACATTTGTACATGCTGCAAATTTAGGGTTTTGCAATTTGTAGGTTTTGTGTGACGCATCCATTGATTAGTGTGATGCATGCACTCCTCCATGTGAAACTTTGGCTGTATGGTGCTATGCTTGCGACGTTTCTGCAATGCTTAGGAAGGATCCTACACCACATATGCTTCTGTTTAGGGTGAAAATCTTTTGTTTTATTAACCCAGTTTGTTTTGCAGGGTTGTAACTCCTTTTTCAGGTTTTCTTTACTAGGATTATTCTCTGGTTTTATCAGTCACTAGGGTTTCTTTTAAAAAACATTAGGGTTTTTGTTGAATATCACAAGGCTTTTTATCTAGGGTTTATACTCAGTGGTTTTTACAATTTGGATATGTCCTGCTAGTGCATGAGAATTTTCCATCTCTCTGGCATTCAGAAACTCACCTTACAACCCTAGGGTGTAACATCAGTTCGCATAAAAATGTTTTTTGGTTTTCTAGTTAGAGTTTTCTATTAAAAATTGGTTGCAAGATTTGTGTGATGCTTGTGCAGGTTTTTACGATGTATACACTGCTCAGCGCACCCCATGTGCTTGAGTGACTCACATACACATAGAAGTACATTGCATGCGCTGGTTCCTAAAACACATACGTTTGACAGTGTACCACCTCCGCTGTCTCTGCAATACATACGAGTGGTATAAAACAGAAAATTTAAAAATTTTCTACATTCAGGTTTTTTTCTATTTTTTATAGTAGGAATAGGGTTTTCTATAACTAATTGTGGGTTTGCAGCTTGTGGGCTGGAGAAACATTTTCATTTGTAAACCACATTTTTACTTAGGGTTTATTTTTTCCATGAATGTGTGTGTGTAATTTAACTTAATGAGCACATCTTGCAATTTGGGTTAAAAAGAACAATACAATTGTGTTTTCAACCAACACACTCATTTTGGGATTAAAATGAGCTTCACTCATATTGGTTAAAAAGAACCACAACCCTTGCATTATTCACACTCATGGGGTAATAAGAACACAACTTTGCATTATAACGCATTGGGTTAAAAATGAACCACAATTTTTGCATTTTCACATTCATTGGGACTTAAAATTAACCTGCATTCTCACTCATTTAAAAAGATAAAAAGAATTGCATTTTGTTTGCTATGTTTGGTGGTTTGTCTTAGAGTTGTGGAAAGGTATATGCCCTCCACTTCACGTACATAAAATCACACTGCACCTAAGAAAAGATAAATCCAAAAGAACCCCCATGAGAGTGTGAACAAGTTTACATGTGTATGCTCTCCCCTTGCGACTTAGTGCGAGCCTAGGGATCAAAAACATGTTAACTTGTCTTGATTTTGCTCCCTTTTAGAGTGAGCTTGCTCTTGAGACACATTCACAAGGAGAACTCATTTGCGACCCCAAGCAGTACTTTCGTCCAGTCTGCTATATAAATTAAGGATAAGGTGAAAGCCAAGTCTAATCAGTATGAGTGCTCACCAAATAGTGCTAGCTCGAAAGGAGGCATACCTTTGTGTATATTAAACTCATAGTAGGGTTAGTTAGAGCCTTAAGTGGCTTGCTGGATGCTCATGGGGTACCGGTCCCCTGGATATTCACTACAAACCATTGTCTAGTGGCCAAAATCCTGTTACTCGCTGATATAGGAGAGTCGAAAGATAGACCTCTGATAGCCATCCCACATTTCGCAACTTGTGGCAGAGATAGCAAGGTACCTCAAGATCTGCGCATCCTAGGACATGAAACTTGGTGTGCTTGAGAAGTGAGTGCACTATAAGGGGGAGCCTGTGCCCTAAGTTCCTGGAGCTATACACCACATGTAGGCGTGGCTGGGTAAAACCAAGTGGGAACTCAATGAGTATAGTCCTTGCCTAGCCCTAGGGTCATGCTTGTTTTCTAAGTGTTTTGAAAAAAAATTGTCACCAAAAATGTCAAAAAACAAGAGACACAACCACAAGACTGATTGTTGAGTGTTTTTATCACTAATGTGCTTTTTGATTTGCCACAAAACCATTAAAACAAGCTTAGGAAAAAATTGCTTTTAGGGCCTGCTGAAACTGCAATGCATGTGCTACATAGTAAAATGAATAAGTGACATTCTACAATGCATGAGACTGAGTGTAACACATCTGCTCAACTATAAACTACATCTTCTAAATAGTAAACTACATAAGATCAACAGTGCAACACATAAGATTTAGTGAAACACATCTGCATGATTCTACAACGCATAACCTGAACAGTCAAACGCATAAGAAGAACAGTGTGATGCATACGCTTGAGAATTTTTTTTTTGAACCATAGGGAAACTTTTGAAGTCTTCTTCTCCCAATCTAATTCAATTACAATCACATTCTAAACATATAGGTTTCATTCCTTAGGATTCACTTGCATACCACCTTTCATTGTCTTAGGTTTTAGGTCTCATATTTACCATAACATTTAGGAAACCTTAGAACCTTAGGATTTGAGCCTTAGACTTCAATACAAATTCAAAACATTAATCTTCCTAAGTTGACACATAAGGAGAAACCGTCAAAGTGTGACTACCTCATAAGTGTAAAATTGGACTAAGAGACCTTCACATTATTCCCATTTGATCCATTCCAATGTGGGCCTCATACTCATCTGACTAAGTATAAGTCCACTCTCCAAAATTTGGCTGCAACCAAATCATCTCTCTCACCAAAGACCCAAGGTCTCGACAAACCCAATTTATGCTTTGAAAGTTATTAGTAGACAATTGTATTCTATTGGAGCTAGACTTTTTGAAGGTTAAAATCATTAAACCCACACTTTGGTCCTAGGTGTTTCCCATTATTTGCATCCCATAAATATAACTTTAGAAAATACCAAAAAACATACATTCCCATTTCCATTTGCATAAGACACTTAGATCGTTTCCATTAGCATCTTCATCCTTAGGAACCTTTAAGTAACTTTAGAAAATCACACCCATTCATTACCTTAGAGACTTAACATTGCCATCCTCCCACCTTGCATCTAGGTCTTTTATGGTTGAAACATGGTTGCAAAAGAAAAGAAAGGGAGAAGAAAACTTAGAAGATCCCCAAGACTCTCACATTGAAACCATGAGATTTGGCACCACCCCAATGAACAACCTAACCAAAACATGGGGAACCCCTTTGACAATCTATTCTTGTGAGATGACGAACCTGGGGTTACACTCAAAGTCCTTGAAGCCACGGGACAAGACCCTAGAGTATTAAGGATCCTAGATGAAATGATTACCGCAGACCCACAAAGCTATCTTTTGCACCTCATACAAAATGGAACAAAACTTCCTAAAGGCGTAGACATAACCACCCTCATCTCAAGGCCTTCTAATGCCACCATGACAAGCCAAAGCTATGCCTCACTCTCTAATTACCATGCAAACCAAGTGCAAGAACATGTCAACATACCTCTAGGGAAAAATTCACATGAGTTCATTGCAGTAAACATACCTCCACCTTTCAGGGAAAATGACACAAGTGTCATGACCCACATGTCAAATCCTTTATTTTCTCAGCAAACCCTCAAGGTCACACTAAGAGAACATGAAGGATACACATTGTGACCTTGCAAAACTAAACCCAAGGGGTTAATACACACAAACATGAACTTGCGATCCAAGTCCAATACCAACACAGGTAATCTCAACACCAACCCCCTCAACCAACATAACAACACAACTAGCCAAGGCTCGGGTATATCATTTGTTAACTCAAATCCCATAGATCCACTTGGAGCCAATAACAACAATACGACCAATGCCTCATACATCAATCTCAACCAACAAACAAATCCTAACGTGTCATCTCAAAACACCACTAGTATGCCATACCATTATCGATACATCCACGTTAATGTGACCTTCACAACCAACAACCAAAATAAAAAAAAATACCATTACACACTCATTATGACATAAACACCAACACCATCCCACTTGTTGGTAACATGGGAACCTATAACATGATGAATCCTTACATACACTTGGTCCTAAATACTACCAACACACCCGTTAAGGCCCTCACCCAAGAGTTGGACAAACTAAAGCAACAATTCGCGAACTTGCAAATCTTGGGCACAAAGAAATCATACTCTATGGAGGACTTATGCCCATATCCATTTGACAAGAGCATTTACATGCCTCCATTTCCCTCAAATTTCACACCACCAAACTTTAACAAATATAGGGGAAAGGGGAATCCCGTCGAACATGTACACAAGTTCCATACTACTTGCCTAGAGCTTGCCTACGATCACACCTACTTGATGAGACTCTTCCCTAAGAGTCTCACTGGCCAAGCTCTTGAATGGTTTGCACATCTCCCCACAAGGATACGAACATGGACAGAACTTGAAGACAAGTTCATTTCGCACTTCTCTTATAACATAGAGACATATGCGAACATAGCCACCTTGTGCCAAACAAGACAAGAGGAGGGAGAGACATTTATCTCTTTCTTTCAAAGGTGGTGAGGCCTAGCAAGCAAATGCCCTTGTTATATTTCTCGAGAATCAGCTAGTGCCCATCTTTGTGGAAAACTTAAACAAAGAGCTTATGTATCAACTACAAATCCATTGTTGCACCTATTTCAGTGAAGTGGTTGAAAAGGGGGTAGCCATCGAAAAGGCTCTTATCACTAAAGGCACGATAAATTTTTTTAACAAAAATCAAAACACTCAAAACACATCCTACGACAAGAATAAGACTTGGGCACAAAACAAGAATGTTACCAATGATGGGGTGGTAGATGCCAAAGCATTTAGGGCTGGTCCTGCCCTCACACTTAAACCACCCCCTGTAATAAACAATCATCCACACATTCAAGAACAACAACAACAAATGCAACCTCAACCTCAACAACAATTGATGAATGTAGTTCAAAATAACCAAGGAAGGCCACCTCCTAGGAATAACACCCCTAGATGTAGCTATATACCTTTAATAGAACCAATCAAAGTTGTCTTGCAAAAGTTGTTACAAAACAACCTCATTCAACTACCAGAGATACGCCAATATGATCCGGCTTTCAAACCTCCCTCATGGAACGACAACAACTTCTATGACTATCACCGAATCAAAGGACATAAGACGTCAAATTGATTTAAACTGGAAAATATCATCCAGGACTTCATTGATAGGGGTATAGTAGGTGTAGATCAAGCAATGGGTTCCTCCAACACTGACCATACTATCTTTACTGACCCATTACAGAATCATGGATTAGGACAACCCTCTTCGTCACAAACTAAGCCGCATAACAGTGTCAACTATAATAGCGTATCTTATGATTACACGATCAATAGCATCCGCATGAGTGATAACATCTCCATGATCACCATAAAAGCCCATCCTGAATGTGTCATCACCACCCAAAAAGACAAAATTTACATTGCAAGATGTGCCTACCAACTCCTCCAATACATCTACTCCACAAGCCAAAAGTCAATAGAACCTCTTAGATCACCTAAAGAAGACCCCAACACAGATATCCATCTTCGAGCTACTCCATCTTTCACCTGCGCACAAGGCCATTCTAGACAAGGTGCTTCTAGAATCTTTCATTCCCACTAACTTAAATGTTAGCCAATTTTAGGCCATGGTGGGACACTTAGCCACTATCAACAATGTCACCTTAACAAAACAAGATATACCCTCACATTGCACTAATCATAACAATCCACTGCATCTCAAAGTCTTCATCAATAAACATAAAATTTGAAGAGTTTTGGTAGACGATGGAGCAGGATTAAATATATGTCCTTTAAAGTTGGTGCTAATATTGGGATATTCCAAGGCTTGCGTTGACCCAACCAAGAAAATTGTTATCAATGCCTACGACGATGCTGAACGCTCCTCCAAGGGGGTTATCATTTTACCTATAAGAGTTGGACTGGCTATTCAAGATACCGTATTCCATGTCTTGGACATTGAACTACCATATAACCTCATCCTGGGCTGACCATGGATCCCCTCCATGAAGGTTGTCCCCTCCACCTACCATCAATGCATTAAGTTCCCCTATAATGGCATGGAAGTCATAGTCCTAGGTGATCTTGATGCCTTTCAATACTGCAGCCACCTAAGAGAAGTACCCCAACATCAGGTTCCTATAAATAGGGGAATCTTACCATTCACTTCTTCCAATTATGTCAACCCATCCACATTATCCAAATCCACTCCCACATTCACTTTGCGACGTAATCCTCAAATCCAAATCCAAGATAGAGGATGCAGTGAATACAAGATAGAAAAGTCCTACTACATTGGAAAGTTGCCGGTATCACCCAAGTCTCAAGGAAAGCCCACCCCTAGTCCACTGAGGCAGACTCTCTCCACTAGTCCCACCACATTCACAAAGTGGGGTGAACTTAATAAAGAAGACATCAGTGAAGACATAACCACATGGCTCTACAAGGAAGAAGAAGAAGAGGTCGAACACATCAAATTGCCTGTAGAACAATATCGTAAATGAATTCATCAAAAAATAAGGATATGATGGGCATAGTGGACTTGGACATAATGGAAATGGACGAACTGAACCTCTTTAGCTAATAAGGTGACCACCCAATGAAGGGTTAGGATATACCACACAAAGAGATAGGGCTCCATGTACTAAGTTACTTCTAAGAGGGGAGACAAGTACTTCCAAAGAAGTTGAGACATTAAGGTATCCATCTGAACCTGAGCCTGAATCATCCACATCCAACTCACCCAAATCATCAACACCCAACCTCCCTGAAGGAGCCACATCGATCAATATATATTTGCACCTTGACTCCTATGACCATGAGTTACTTAAACACCGATGATGGCATACCCTTAGTCCATCCTGAGCCCATCGACTAGGACCAACAAGATCCACCTAGCTTAGATTTATTCGAGAACGACAAAGCAATAGCTGAATTCATGGGACTTCGTGAAGGTTTACCTCTTGGGGATCATAAAGTTGGGTACATCATGGACTTGGACAATTCTACATACTTCAGAGAATCCACTCCACCCTCTAGTCATAAAAGTGAAAATAAAAAAGAAAAAAATAGGTCTCTGGGTGAAAACCGAAAGGCACCCTTAGATCATTCAAAAATAAAAATAAGGGATGTATCTAAGGGTGAAAACCTCCTTGAGGTTCCCGAGGATGGAGGGTTGGAAGTGTTTCCTATCATAGAGGAAAAATCACCACTGGTAGTAGAGACAACTGTTGAAACCAACCTAGGCACCAAAGAAGCACCCAAGATCATTCACTTTGCCAAGTCACTCACCAAAGAAGAGAAGCATGAATTTCAACAATTCTTCTTGGAACAACAAGTTAACTTTGCCTGGTCATAAGCTAATATGCCTGGACAGGACCCATAGTTTGTCCTACATCACCTGCCACTACTGCCAAATGCCAAACCCGTTAAGCAAAAACTCTGAAAGATGCATCCACAGATCATATTACTAGTGAAGGAAGAACTAAAAAAGATTCTTGATGTCATCTTCATCATGCCAATTGCTTATCCAGAGTGGGTATCCAACCTTGTACCAGTCATGAAACCAAATGGCCAAATCAGAATCTATGAAGACTTTCGAGACTTAAACAAGACATGTCCGAAAGATGATTTTTCATTACCAAACATAGACATCATAGTTGACTTGACAGATAGATTTGAAATGCTCTCATTAATGGGCAGTTTTTCTGGATATAATCAGATATGGATAGCACTGGAAGATCAACATAAAATAGCCTTCACATGTCCTTGGGGGACATATTGTTGGATTGTCATGCCCTTCGGCCTCAAAAATGTAGGTGGTACATACTAGAGGGCAATGACCACTATATTTCATGACTATATGCATACATGTATGGAAGATTATGTTGACGACCTTCTGGCAAAATCAGTCACCCAAAGCTCTCATCTAGAGGTGTTGGACAAAATCTTCATGTACCTGAAAGAATTCAAAGTCAGACTAAACCCTAAGAAATATGTGTTTGGCGTTACATCAAGCAAATTGCTGGGCTACATTGTTTCACACAGAGGGATAGAAGTCAACCCTACCAAGGTCAAAGCAATAATGGAAATGCTTCCACCCACTACACTAAAATAGTTGTGCAGTTTATAGGGAAAGTTAAAATCTATCTGGAGGTTTATTGCACAACTTGCTAACAAATGTCAAGCTTTCTAACATTTACTCCACAAAGGGGTACCATTTGTGTGGACATAACAGTGTCAAAAAACCTTTCAAAAGATCAAGGAATATCTGATGTCACCACCAGTCCTTCAGCCATTGATCCTAGGCAAGCCCCTTTTATTGTACATATCAACAACTAATTCAACATTGTGGGTACTATTAGCACAAAATGATGAGGAAGGAAAAAAAAGAGCAATCTATTACATTAGTAGAACATTAGTGGGATATGAGCTAAACTACAATCCTATTGAACACACCTGTCTAGCCATAGTTTTTGCTACCCAAAAGCTGCGACATTACATGTTGAACCATAAGACAAAGATGGTTGCTAAGATTGACCCACTGAAGTACTTGCTCAATAAAGAAGCCTTGACAAGATGACTGGCCAAATGGGTTATGGTATTGAGTGAATATTATATAGAGTATGTTGACCAAAAAGCAATCAAAGGACAAGTGATCACAGACTAGCTCGCAGAAGCACCTACACTAGTAGATCATTCGATGGTTGTCGATTTCCCTAATGAGTCAATATTCACAGTTGACACACACAAAATTTAGACACTATTCTTTGATGGATCATGTACCAATCACAGTTCAGTCATTGGTATTCTATTTATTACCCCTCAAGGTGATGCCATCCCCAAGGCATTTCACATTGCTTTTCCTTGTACAACTAACATAGCAGAATATGAAGCATTGCTCACAGGACTTCGAATGGCTATCAATTGGAAAATCAAAACATTGCAAGTTTTTGGTGACGCCCAATTAGTAATCAAACAAGTCAACAATGAGTACGATACCAAATATGAAAAGCTCATACCTTATAAAAGAATGGTGGATAGTTTCAGGCTATACTTTGATACAATGCTCTTTGATCATATTCCAAGAGTGCAGAATCAGGCAGCAAACACAATGGCAACCATAGGATCTCTCCTAGATATCTCAAGTAATCTCACTCAGTTCGAGTTCTTGGTGGAACAACTGTTGGTCCCTACCTTTGATATCCCAAAATTTGAGTTAGTTTGTGAAATTGTTGGTCCCACGTCACCCTGGTACCATGACATATACACCTACTTACATGACCAAACCCTACCTGCTGACTTGTCATCCAACCAATGCAAATCCTTCATATGCCAAGCTACCAAATATGTCATCATCGGTGACACCCTATACCATCGTGGATTTGATAATACCCTCCTGAGATGTCTCGACTCTGAAGAAGCACAAATAACCCTACAAGAGGTACATGGGGTATATGCGGAGCCCACTCGAGTGGCCCTACCCTTGCTAAGAAAATCATTAGAGAAGGTTATTACTGGCCAACAATGGAAAAAGATGCATACCATTTTGCAAATAAGTACAGACAGTGCCAGATACATGGGGATCTTGTGCATGCACCAGTGCAGGACCTACAACCACTCACGTCTCCATGGCAATTTTCCCAATGGGGACTCGACCTCATGGGAAAAATCCATCCCACCTCTGTAAACGGCCATAAATTCATTCTCACAGCCACTGAATATTTCACAAAGTGGATAGAAGCCATTCCTATGACATACATTACTAGCAAGAAAATTGCCAAGTTTATTCTTAATTACATCATATGCCAGTATGGTATCCCACAATCCATTGTAACTGACAATGGTCGTCCATTCAAAAATTAGGATGTCCGTGAACTTTGTGAAAAATTCCACATCCAACACCACTTTGCCACTCCATACTACCCACAAGGGAATGGTCAAGCTGAGGCATCCAATAAAACCATCATAAAAATACTAAAAAAGACTGTCAATGATGCTGGCCGTGATTGGCACATCCAACTCAACCCCGCCCTATGGGCTTACCATACCAGCATTCGTACACCCACCAAAGCCACCCCTTACTCCCTTGTCTATGGTTTCAAAGCTATCCTACCCATTGAGGTTGAGTTTCCCTCCTTAAGAGTATCCCTGCAACAGTTTGTCGAGAATGAAGACTACAGAACATCTCGGTTACATGAACTTGAGGTATTGGATGAAAGGAGACAAAATGCACTCACCCATCTATAGGCGTATCAAAATCATCTCTGATGTAGCTATAAGAAGAGAGTTTGGGTCCTACACTTTAACATTAGAGACCTTGTTTTAAAAGAAAATCCCAAAAATTAGATGGAACGAGAGAAGCTGGGAAAATTTTAGCCAAATTGGCTAGGACCCTATGTCATCACTGTAACCTATGGGTCTAGCACATATCAATTAGCCCCTAAGGGTGAACCATTGTTAGAACCCATCAATAGCATGCACCTCTAGTAATATTACACCTAAAAAAAATCATCCAAAAGTGAAAACCACTTTAGTGGC
Source organism: Cunninghamia lanceolata (assembly GCA_027924645.1). NCBI lineage: Eukaryota > Viridiplantae > Streptophyta > Pinopsida > Cupressales > Cupressaceae > Cunninghamia > Cunninghamia lanceolata. The sequence continues at coordinate 1,599,106 of BSBN01000696.1, read as the reverse complement.
ACTTTGGATAAATACCGTGGTGAAAACCTAGAAAACAGGCGCCATGCGTAGTTGCTCTTTGCTCCATTGTCTACCATCACTTGAGTCCACCATCACTATTCTGTAATAATCTCTGTCCACTTTGTAACTTACCATAATACCCCTCCCATGGCTTGGAAGCACGTTAACATTTCATTGTCTTTATATTTTCCCCTGCCTCACTTTCCTTGTAACACGCCAATGCATTTGACTAGGGGTAGTTCCTGATCCTAAGGTCATTGTTGGAGGACACTCATCTCTAGAAAATCCAAAAAAAATCAAAATATCCTCAAAATCCAAAAAAATAAAAATATTCCCAAAAACACAAAAAACATCAAATAGTTAGCCAAAAGCCAAAAAATAGTCACACGGCGTCAAAACAATAAACTGAACTATGACACCTCTAAGCTTTCACGTAGGCAAGGCCATCTTCGATGTGCCCCTGAGGAATCCCCCTTAGGTCCTAGGTCAAACCAAGTCCACCCTTGTCAAACTACGTTGCCTTTGAGATTTCACATAGGCAAGGCCATCATTGATGCGCCCTCGAGGCACTAGGTCAGCCCCTTAGGGCCCGTCCTATCACACCGTTATAATAAGTTGTCCTCTTACAGGAAAGACACTACAAGTAGGCAAAGGTGACTAAACATCCAAAGTATTCAAACAAGACAGCTCAACAATATAGCTAGGACATTATCACCCATCATACCCACTGTGATGCTTAAATATCACTATGACCAACCAACACTCCCAACCGAGTGTCTAACAACAAGCATGGGATGCCATCAAAACTAGGCTCCATGCCTTAGACAACTACACCCATCTTTTGGACACTATCACTCATCACAAATCAACCATTTCACAAACTCGCAGCAACCTCAAAATCAAATCGCATGTCTTGCAACTTTCATCTACCTTATACAGGAGGACGTATTGTTGAAACCAGACTTGACGTCTTATATGACATGCTCCCTACCCTAAAACCAGGCATCATTCAACCTATCATTTAACATTTATGAAAGCACATCTACACTCAACACATGACTTGATGGTTGTTGGCTCTGTCTCACACTCCACTTTGGTCTATTTTCTTCAATATTATCCCTAAGCTTCTCAAGGCAATCCCTAAATGATGAAGAGAGGCAAGGATGGGGCAAGATCTATTTTCCTTGATTGTTGTTTGTAGTTTGTCTAGGTGACATGACTAGGGTAACTAAGTTCCTTGTGTGCAACTGGGACACTATTGGGTGTATCAAATACATCCTATACATTGGAACGGCTTGATACTTCCATGTATCAGGACTTATACACCTAGAGTTGTTCTCATTACATGATCCAGTAAGGTACCTTAGTGACTCAGGATAAGCTTGGCAATCCCTATCTATTTTTGTGTGTGTGTTTCCCAAAGGACTACACTTTATGCCTTGGTCGCAACATACCATGGCACCTATCATTCTTTGGTACAATAAGTACTATGATGATACGCAGTAACTGCACTAAGGAAGCTCAACATCTATCACAGCAAAGTCTGATCCCACCCCTCCCCTAACCAATTCTTCATCACTCGTCCAATTTTCTCTTTCTTCATTTACCATTTCTTCCATCTTTCTTTCATCCTACTGTGACACACACCAAAAACAACATTAGCTCATTTAACCTGCATACACACATGTCAGTCAATCATAATAAATTACCATATCATCATAATCACAATAAATTACCATATCATCATAATCACAATAAAATATCTTATCATCATAATCACAATAAATCATAATAAATTACCATCATCATAATTGATCATCATTATCATACACATAAGCATTGCAGTAAATCACATAAAACATGGCTCATCATTATCATCATAAACATCACATCAGGAGCTTCATATCATCTATGACTAAATCATTATGAATCATAAACCATAATGTATAAAGAACATACCATAGAATCCATCCATCATAATCATGTAAAACAATAACAAGATCAATTATAATGGGTCCATCATATATATATATATATATATATATATATATATATATATATATATATATATATATATATATATATATATATATATATATATATATATATATATACCATCCAAAAGGTGTGTCACAGTATAATCCCAATACATAAATGTGTGTCAAAAATGGAGCTCGTAGGCTCAATCATATACTCAGAGCACGCAGGTCTGAATCAAAATGCATGTCTACATCAAAAACCTATAAAAAATGGCCCTATGAGAGGACCCCTATGCTCTCAACCTCCTCTCGATCCGAAAGGCCTGTCATAAGGTGATGGTCGCCTCACACTGCTATGAGACTTGTGAGAGCAGGATTGGCTGGCACTCTGACTTTGAAAACTAGGTGCCCTCTGCTTGATTGGCACTGAACCCTCATAGAGGTCCCTATAGTACTGAGTCTCCTGTGATGATCTAACAAGAGCTCGTGCAAAATTTGTTGATGGCTGACTCAATGTTGCGGCAAGCTCAATGCTCTAGTGGTCCACCCTCTGTGCCCTGATCATGGCCATGCCTCTCTCGGCCATCCTCTAAAGTAGCTACCCCTCTACCTCCTGCACATGTTGTCACATGGCATCCGACTGAGCTTATAGGTCTGCTAGCTGCCTATCCACATCTCCACCATGAGCCCGAGCACCCCTATCCTCTTCCTCTATCTTGTCATCACCTACCCTACAACAGGTACATCCTGCAGAGCCTCATCCTTGATCCTTTCCTCCTCCTTATCATCATCCTCATCCTCTTCCGTCTCCTCTATCTCCTCCCCACTTACATCCTCCATGGCCACATCCTCCTCTGGACCCTCCACCTGCATCTCCCCCACACCCACCACTACTTGACCCACGGCTCCCTCTCCCTCCTATATAGGGGCAAGTACTCCACCCTTGCCCTATCCACCTCTACCATGTCCATCCCAACCTCAACCTCCATGGCCCTTACCTCCACCACCCCCACCTACTCTGCCATCATCCCCACCTCCTCTCCCCCTGCCTCAACCTCTGAATCTGCCTCTCGGTCCCTGTCCCAACTGCTCTACTGGCACTGGTGCATCAGGATCCAAATACAGAACTAGCCTATGAGTGGTCCACCATGCATCATAAGTAGGAGTCATCCTCATATCAGCAATATCATGATACTCCCAGTCCACTGGTTGTAACCCTGCAATCTCATCGAGGGCTATTTGTACTGGAATCATAGGCCCCCAGACTAAAATCTCCTGTGTAACTCAAGCAAACTCTACAATACTTGTCGCTCTCCAAACTGTCAGAGTACTCTAGAAGGCAAATGTCACTCTATAATGTGTTTTGCATGTATTGTCTAACTAATAAGACACCGTGTGTGTCTGTAATAAGGCAGCTACTCATCATCCTCTGTCCATCTGGAACAATCTCTATATGGTATTCAAGTAAATGAATCCAAGTATATGGCACTGCTCTCGGATAACAAAACACATAGAAAAGCTCCTCCAAAATGTTTCGCTCCACCGACGGCTTACGTACTGTAATGTGCTCCCATGCCCATATCATGAGCAAGGTCACCCCACAACTGATAGATTGCTCCCCTCGATAGACAACACCATGCAAGTAATGGTACAATTGAGCTAAGAGGCAGGGGCCCCATGCATATGAGGTCGCATCAACCATCATCTCCTCCAACATCTCTCCCCAGCCCACCAAAAATCCATGACCACATCGATCCAGGCATACTAGACCATCAATGCAAGTACATATCACTACAACCAATCGATCATAATAATTAGTCAGAGTGTCCCAAGGTATCTCGTGCTCTTCAACACCCAATGCAACATCATCTGCTATCTCGAATAGTTGATGTAGGGTTGGCAATCTAGTCTCCAAACTGTAAACCACTCGCTCACCATGAATACGAAGATGAAGAATCTGCCAAACATCCAGCAAGGTCATGGTAGCCTCTCCTATCAGAAAGTGAAATGAGCTAGTCTCCAAGTGATATCTCTCCATGACTGTTGTCAATAGCCCCTGATTAGCCCGGATCTCAGGCATAAATGCAACTCCATACAAACCTAAGGCGGCCAGAATGTCCCGCTCCTCCATAGACAACAAATCCCACAACCGATATCTAGTGGGATGACTCTCACGAGTGTAAATGGGTGGCAGCCTCGTCTGTATCCATATAGCCAAGACAATGCATTATCATAACAAACCCTAATTATGACATTAATAGTCAAACACAGGCATAAATTAGGGCAGCAGTCATCATTTTCAGCTCAAAATCACTCATCTGTCACAGTGCTAAACACATGTGTTGTACCTAAATGCATGCATCGTACTACTCAGTGCATGTGAGTCACCTAAGTGCACGTGTCACACTACTCGACACATGCACCACACTATTTAACACATGTGACGCACCGCGCGCATGCGTCATGCTGTTCAACCTATGCATTGTGGCCATCGAATGCGCGCCCCCTAAGCGGAGGCATCACAAACTTTGGCACATGAAGCTCCAAAAACTACATGTGTCACACCTTTGCACAGGCATCATGCCACCAAACACATGCGGTGCATGAAAATGCACTGCATGCGAACCCTATTTTTGGGCCCCTAAATCTATGGAAAATGCCAAAATTGACAAGGAAGGATCAGATACATACTGGGGCCCCTAACCTAGGGAGATGACCATAGGTCTGAACTAGTAATCCACGATGTTGGTGAACGGGTATGGGTGACATCTCCATAGAAGCTTCTCACAAACTCTCCACAGGCTCATTCTCTACTCTCTAGAATTGAAAAGGTTCAAATGCACAAATGAGGAGTATGGGCCCCCTAAGAGGTATTTATAGAGCCCTTTTGACCTAATTGGCCCCACTTTTCAACATTTCGACCAATGAGCGACCTTTTTAATAACCTAAGTGCCTTTCATGACCACTTTTACACACCCAGCTCAATCTGGCCATCTCGCACACTCTTTCAGAAAATTTTCCAATTTTTTTGAATTTTTTAGGAAAATTTGAAAAAATTCCTGAGGGGGCATAGGACCATCACGTTTTGCCTAAAAAACATTGGGGCATGTTTAGAGCACATTTCTCAAATTTTCTTTGATATAACGTCAGATTCGACATTATATCAAAGACGGGCAAAATGTAGACACTTAAAAATGTGATGAGCCTGCAAATGACATTTTCACACACATTTCACCTAAAATCCCACATTCTGCTATTAATTAAATAATTTTTAATTATTTAATTAATTCATCACCTCTGGTACTTCTTAATTAAATAAATTTTATTTATTCAATTATTAAGGCCTCCTTCCAAATTCTTCTATAATTAAATAATTTAATTATTATTTAATTATTCACTCGTCAATCGCCCATATCCCCTTTAATTTAAATAAATACTCATTTATTTAAATTGTTACCATGGCCCAAGGTTAAATAGGTTCTCACTTATTTAATCTAGTCCTAACATATTCCCCCTCTTCTCACGAAAATTAAATAAATCCCCAGAATTTATTTAATTTTAAACATTAACTTTCCTCACCAATTTCCCCCAATTTAAGAATCAAATTTGTCCTCTTATGAGAGGAAACCCTAATCATTTTGAACCATTGATCTTGCCTCCAAGTCAACTATCAATCTCAGCCCTCCATTCACCTCCCACTTTCTATAAAAACCCCTTTACCTCCCCATTTTCAACCATCTCTTGAGCATTTTGACTTGTGCCATTATCAATAGTAGAGCTTCCATCCTCATTAGCAGACTTGCAATTATGAGTACACCACCATAGCTAGGATTAGAGCATAGTAATGGAGGAAATGCATTAGGCAATCTAGGGTTTCTTGGCTTTCATGCTTGCATTTTAGATTGTTTAAGGTCTCCATTGCATAGGTAGGGTCTCAAATTTACTGTTTAGGACTGTAACAGAGTTTTTTACCCGCCCACAACTCCATAAAATTTAGTCCTCACTTTAATGTGTGTATGATCGTATGATCAATACATGCATTAAAGTATGGTCAAAGCATATCAAACACAAGAGAGAAGACACATCCTAAGTTTGAAGGATGATTTCTAGCCCCCAAGCTTAGGCAAACACTTACAATCACATAAGACATAATGAATACAGTAAGGAAGCACACAATACATGGAGAAGATAATGAAGCATGCAATACATGGAGACGACATGAATACAGTCACATAATACACAAAGAAGACATGATTAAACAATTATATGAATATATAATCCTAACTACGCGATGGGGGGAGCTCATTGCTACATGCCACCATCAAAGGCAGACAAAACACACAACATGGAGGGAGCTCATTGCTACACACCTTTATACCACTAAAAAATATGCAAGACATACAAGGAAGACATGGAAAACACAGAATACACAAGCATCATATAGTAAGTTGTCAACACACTATATGTCTTATACACAACAAACATGGATGATAGGAAGGAGCTCATCGCTACATGCCTTTATACCACTGGAAACACACAAGACACACAAGGAAGACAAATAAAACACATAGAATACACGAGCATTGTATAGCATGTCGTCAACACACTATACGTCTTATACACAACAAACATGGGCAATAGGAAGGAGCTCGTCACTACACTCCATATCTAAGACACACCAAACACACTTGATGGTTGAGCTATGCTAACACAACTACCAAAGAAATGTTTAAGGGTGAATAACTCAAGATCCAACCCTACCTCCATAGAGGACTTCTTAAAAGGATGTGCAACCACTCAAGGGAAGACACAATCCTGCCTTCCACAAAAGGGCTTTCAAAATGCAACCCCACCCACATTCGCAGATGCCTTACGATGAAAAAGAAGCACAAAGAATACAAGCCCACATGTATCCGTAGCTGCCTTAAAATGAAAAGGAGGTATACACAAAGAAAAACAAACTACACAACTCCACTTGCATCAGCAGACACCTAACAGTGAAAATGAAGCATACACAGATACGCTTTATCAATAATATCTAAAATAATCAACCACAATATATGCCCCCACCTTAAAGTGGTTGATCCCACTTGCCGGTATCAAACACATTTAAGGTAAAGTAAAAACATGCAAGGGAACAAGATCTTTTGCAAAGCCCATGCCCCAAAGTGACATGTGCTTACAATCACCAAATGTTCCCAACAAACACATCAATATCATTTGCTAACATAATCAACAATATATAAGCTTTGGTTAGAAAATCTAAGCTAAGATAACAACCAAATCAATTCATGAAAGTTATACAAAAATCATTTATCATATCACTCAACACTTGCAGGTTCAAAACCGAGTATAGCTATGAGGTTATACTTTAGGTATCTCAGAACTGAGTGTAGCTACAAGATGAGATACAAAACAATCCAAAGTGCATAGAAGCAAATTAGAGTATTGCAAAGGTTTGTTACAAGAGATTTCACAACACAAATAACAACATGAGGCGATTCTACTAGTCAAGCATCAATAATATATTAGCCCCATCTTCATATATGGACTAGGTCCATTTTTGCTTTGTTGTTGTAGGGATGCCCGGTCCTTATCAGTATTTATTTGTTTTCGTCATTCGTTAACTAGTAGAACCACTAAAGAAGGTAAACACTAAAAATGAGAGAGGGGACAAAAGTTACTAAGGAACACAATATGGGAAGATGCCACCAAGAAATTCTCCACAATGTTATGCCCCCAAGGCACCACATACAACAATTACAATAAGAGAGGAGAGTAGAAGAATAGAGACACAAATAGAAGAAGTGTCATAACAGAGGTGGTCTCCTTGTATCATTGACCTTACAAGTGTATAAAGGGTCATCCAAGGAGACCTAAACAACATTTAACATAATATGGGGGAACACAACACATATACATATATATCTATCTAAGAGTAAGCCAAGATTACAAGCATCTTGGAGAGGTGCTCCCTCAAGTGTGGTAAAATGTGTGAGGGACTCATACGTATTTGATGTTTACTTCCAAAATGGTCATGCAATGATTGTTTCTCAAGACCTTGTGTGTTTGAAATCTTCTTATGCTTGTGGGGAGGGGAATCATTACCTTTTTCCATTGATGATTCATGCCTTGTTCTTTTCCTTTCTTTTTCTTTCTTATTCTGCTTTGCTTAATGAATGAGCCTTTCACGATGAAATGCGATGCTTGTCATCATGATAACTTTCTCTTGCTTCAAGTGATTACATTGTTATATGGTAAAAGGTGGGAACGATGGGAGATAGTATTAAAGTTGTTCAATTAAACCCTCCTTTCACAATAACATTCAAGGACAACAACTGAGCCAAGTCACTTTAGATGAAGAGGACTCAGCTGTAGGTTGATGTTACTTAAGAATGATATGGAAAGATAGATTAGATTTATAGATATGTCAAACCCTAGATTCAATAAGCCTAAAATCCTAATTGTAATGAAATTGGGTACACACGAACAAAATACTACAGATGATCACACAAAAAGGAACTAAATATAGATTAGAAACATACCAAGATCCAAATTTTTAGAGGCAAAAACTTCGGGGACAATGGGGTGGGCACCCAATTCTAATAGGGCAGTTTTTCTGTAGATCTAGAACAGTGGAATGTGTAAGACTACAACCTACTTCAGAGTTTCTGGAAATACCAATTGGGAGGATTATGGGTCGGGCACCCTAGTCTAGTAGGGTTTATTCTCTACACTTTCTTCTCAGATCCCAAATCTCTATCCTCTGCTTTGCTTCTTTGCAACTCCACTTTGCCAAATCTTGCACCTGTAACCCGCAATCACAAAGAGAGGGGTTTGGGGGTTGTGGTGTTTAGGAGCTTGCATCTATCAAGCCCTGGAATGGCATTCAAGCCTTCCAACATCATTGTTAGATAAAGTGTGTGTCCTTTAAGGATAAAGGCCAAATCAAATGATGGAATGGATTGATTTAAGCATAAATAGATGTCACCTTGGAGGTGAATCCCTCACAGAGATGAAGATCTTTAACACCATGAGGATATGGATTGATGAAGCCAAATCTATATCAAACAAACACAATAACAACACAATTTATGCTCTGCAACATAATGAATGCCTTGAAATCCTTAGCTCAATATCACAAGTTCGCATTATCCATATAGTTTTAAAATGAAGTCATAAACTCACTTATATATGCATTCCCACTAATTTTCATAAATTAAATTGAAAAGGCCGACAAAGGGAAATCTTTTTAAAGGTCCTATGCTAACATCCTAAAATCTAGGTCCTAACAAATCAGCCTAGACTAGGGTGGGTGCCTATGTCCCAAGGCATGATTTGGGTCTTGATTAAGCTTTGAAATGAACCCCTAGGCCCCATTTAAGATGGGAGTCGGGGTAAATTTCTCAAGGATAAGAGTTAAGCATGCATAATGAAATTAAGGGGATGGTGCAGGAGCACCTACCTGACAGCTGGCCTTCATGAGGCAGTTAGTAGTTTTAGGTCTTGTTTATGTTTCCAAGAAGGTCTGATAAGACCAAATGCATGTAATAAGGTCGTGCTGATCATGATAAGATCATGCTGACTATGCTTTTACTATTTTTAGTCAGTTTGTTAGGATAGTTGTCATGATATATGTTCGGTTGGACCTCCCAGCCGCTTGGAGAGTTCCCAGCCACTTGGAGTCGGGTCAGTAGTACTCGAAGGCAAATCTATTTAAGCATGAGGATCGGTTGACTATAGATCATCGATCGAGCTAAGTTGTAGGGAGTGAGACTGAGAGAGAAACTGATCATTGTATTTGCATCTTTTGAAATCAAATAAAGTGTTCCTGTTTGTGTTCATCCTCTGTTGAATTCCATTGCTTGATCGATTTGCTGGTTTGGTGGCTGTATGGATTCACTGATCCATTCCACCGGTTGATTCGTCTGATCGGTGGAATGGTTATGTATAGTAGGGTAGGTGTTAGTTTGTTTGTTTGCATGCAGGTGTGCAGGATCGCCGTTGAAAGGTGTTGAAGACCCTAGCATGGGCATGTGCTAGGTCGAGCTGTTAAAGTGTGGAAAGGTCACCTTGAGAGTGGATCAAGTCATCCCAGGAGGTTTGGCGGATCAGAATAGTGAAAATCCGCTAAGGTTGAAAAGTTCGTCAAGACGACATCATCAGGATAATTTGGTGAATATCCTGCAGAAGCTTCGGGCATCATCATCCGGATAAGAGGAGAAGAGCATGATGCAGTTGATTGCATGAAGTGGAAGTGCGTCGGGGTGATCATCATCAGGAAGTGCCGAGGAGGAGCGTATCGGCATCAGGTTGAAGATCAGGTTGATCGCGGGCCGAAAAAGCTAAGTTTGGCCAACAGCAGGATATGACGTCATCATCATCAGGATATACGTCATCAGGATATTTCAGAACAGCAGGATATTGAGGAGCTGCGGGTGACGTCATCATCATCAGGATATCGGGTGACGCAAGCATCAAAGGGAAGGTGCGAGGAGTTAAGGTTCGTCATCATCAGGATAAATGGAGGGAACCGGATGTTCTTTATCCTGTTGATTATCATGATGTTGAATATCATGATGCTGAAGATAGTGAAGGCGGAAGTTGTCGCTGAAGTGAACAGTGGACGTCAGGAGGATGTTCGCGCTGGTCGAACATGATGATGCTGTCGATAATCGAATAAGGTGATGCTGTTGACAGGCGAAAGTGCGAAGGCTTGTCATCAGGAGGATATCGGTCGGCGCAGGAAATATGATGATGCTGACAGTGTTAAGCAAAATATGATGATGATGGTGATGATGATGATGATGATGGGCTGCAGACGTCCATGCTGTATTGTAAGGTTATAGTGTGGATGCCTCTGCATCATAGTGGTATCAGAGCTCAGCAAAACATCTGGGCTGTTGTGTGTTGATTCTGTCACCGAAAGGGCAGAGGTAGAGTTGAATTGTGTGTTGTGTGTTGATTGAGAGGTTGACAAAATGCCTCCTAAAGGTAGTGGTACTGCAAGGGAATTGCAGGAGATGAAGGAAAAACATGCTAGAGAGATGAGGAAGATGAAGGAGCTTGCTGAAGCACTTCAAGCCAGGCTTACAGCCCTGGAAAAGAACAAAAAGAGGGAAGTGGCAGACGGTGAGTCTGAAGAGGATGAAGATGCTGTAGAAGAGTATGAAGAGGTAGCTGAAGATCTGGATGCTGAAGACCAGAGATTGGCAAAACTGTTAAAGGCAGTGCAGAGTGATAAACCTAAGGTAAAGGTTGATGTTTCCAAGTATACTGGAAGTTTGAATGAAGATGAGTTGTTGGATTGGATTGCTGCACTTGATAATCACTTTGAATGTGAAGATGTTGCTGAGGATCAGAAGGTAAAGATTGCAAAGACCAAGTTAGGAGGTCATGCTTTGGTATGGTGGGATTATGTACAATCTGAGAGAAGGAAACAAGGGAAGTCCAAGATCACTTCATGGGATAAGATGGTAGCAAGGATAAAAGGTAAATTCTTGCCTAGGGATTATGAAATTCAGATGTTTAAGAAACTGCAATTTTTAAAGCAGAAGGAAAGGGATGTGAAAGCATATACTGAGGAGTTTTATAAGTTGAGTATGAGATCTGGTCATCATGAGAATGAGGTAGAAAAGGTGGCTAGGTACTTGGCTGGTTTGAGATTTAACATACAGGATGAGTTAGTTTTAGCTAACCCTAAGAATGTGGAGGATTGTTATCAAATGGCAATCAGGATTGAAGAAAAGATGAATAGAGGACATGATAAGTCCATGAGAGGAAGAGGAAACAGTATGAGGGGAAGAGGAGAAGCCCCTACACAAAAGCAAACCAGTGAGGGTCAAGAAGACACTGGTAAAGGACAGGGACAGTCTGATTTCAGGGGTGTATGGAAAGGTAATAGAGGTAGATTTGGAGGTGGTAGAGGTTCTACTACATTTTTAGGAAAATGTTACACCTGTGGAGAGTTTGGTCATCCATCCTTCAAATGTCCAGAAAACAAAGGTTCATCATCCAGAAATGATAGAACTAGTGACAAGAGGGTACAACTTGTACAAGAAGAGACAGTAGAGCAAAGTGTGCAGAGTTCAAACACTTATCAAAAGGATAAGGACCCTGATAATTATGCATACCCAGAGAGTGGAGAGTCTCTGATGATGAGAAGAACAGCAACTACCATGAAGGTACATGACAAAGAATCCCCACAAAGAAGAGCTCTTTTCAAGACCATATGCAAGAGCAAAGGTAAAAAATGTAAGGTTGTCATTGATACTGGTTCAACAGACAACATGGTATCTCAGGAAATGGTGGATAAACTGAATTTGGAAAGGATTCCACATCCACACCCTTACAAGGCATCTTGGGTGAGTGATAGTCAATCACTTTTTGTCTCTGAACAGGCATATGTGGATTTTCAGATTGGAGCATATCAGGATAGAATTTTGTGTGATATTTTGCCCATGGAATGTTGTCACCTACTGTTGGGTAGACCATGGCAATTTGACAGAAGGGTACTGTATGATGGGTACGCTAATACCTATACCATCAAGAAAGATGGGAAGACTATTAAGTTGATGCCATTGCAGGCAAATGCTGCAATACAGAAGGCAGCCCAAATCATTTTAATGGGAAAGAAGGAATTTGTGCAGATGCCTAGAAGAGCAGGCAGAAAGGCAGATAAGGATACTGCAGGAAAAGAAGTTGTTCAGGACAATAGGTTGAAGAAAGTTTTAGTTTTGACTGACAGAGGTCAGCAGCAGGTGCAGAAACAGGTTTGCAAACAGCAATCAGTTGAGAGGAATGACAAGGATGTTGTCATAGTTGGGACTATTTCTTGTCCTATAAAAGTTGAAAGGAAGATAGGATTGAACATTTCAGAAGTTCAAGAGGCAGTTCAGACAGAGGTTCTGGTTAGACATTCTGACAAACACAAAGACAACCTGAGAAAGGCCTACATTGACAGGCATGAGGATTTACTTGCCAGAAAGCAAGTTACAGTGCAGAAGACTTGGAGCAGCCAAGAGCCAGCAGAGGACAAAGCTGGAACAGATCAGCATATTGCAAAGGCAAGGTGTAGAGGTGGAGGACTTCCACATACTAAACTCATGGGACATGAGTTCTTTTTTGTTGGGGAGTATGGTGCAGGAGCACCTACCTGACAGCTGGCCTTCATGAGGTAGTTAGTAGTTTTAGGTCTGGTTTATGTTTCCAAGAAGGTCTGATAAGACCAAATGCATGTAATAAGGTCATGCTGATCATGATAAGATCATGCTGACTATGCTTTTACTATTTTTAGTCAGTTTGTTAGGACAGTTGTCATGATATATGTTCGGTTGGACATCCCAGCCGCTTGGAGTCGGGTCAATAGTACTCGAAGGCAAATCTATTTAAGCATGAGGATCGGTTGACTATAGATCATCGATCGAGCTAGGTTGTAGGGAGTGAGACTGAGAGAGAAACTGATCATTGTATTTGCATCTTTTGAAATCAAATAAAGTGTTCCTGTTTGTGTTCATCCTCTGTTGAATTCCATTGCTTGATCGATTTGCTGGTTTGGTGGCTGTATGGATTCACTGATCCATTCCACTGGTTGATTCGTCTGATCGGTGGAATGGTTATGTATAGTAGGGTAGGTGTTAGTTTGTTTGTTTGCATGCAGGTGTGCAGGATCGCCGTTGAAAGGTGTTGAAGACCCTAGCATGGGCATGTGCTAGGTCGAGCTGTTAAAGTGTGGAAAGGTCACCCTGAGAGTGGATCGAGTCATTCCAGGAGGTTCGGTGGATCAGAACAGTGAAAATCCGCTAAGGTTGAAAAGTTCGTCAAGACGACATCATCAGGATAATTTGGTGAATATCCTGTAGAAGCTTCGGGCATCATCATCCGGATAAGAGGAGAAGAGCATGATGCAGTTGATTGCATGAAGTGGAAGTGCGTCGGGGTGATCATCATCAGGAAGTGCCGAGGAGGAGCATATCGGCATCAGGTTGAAGATCGGGTTGATCGCGGGCCGAAAAAGCTAAGTTTGGCCAACAGCAGGATATGACGTCATCATCATCAGGATATACGTCATTAGGATATTTCGGAACAACAGGATATTAAGGAGCTGCGGGTGACGTCATCGTCATCAGGATATACGTCATCAGGATATCGGGTGACGCAAGCATCAAAGGGAAGGTGCGAGGAGTTAAGGTTCATCATCATCAGGATAAATGGAGGGAACCGGATGTTCTTTATCCTGTTGATTATCATGATGTTGAATATCATGATGCTGAAGATAGTGAAGGCGGAAGTTGTCGCTGAAGTGAACAGTGGACGTCAGGAGGATGTTCGCGCTGGTCGAACATGATGATGCTGTCGATAATCGAATAAGGTGATGCTGTTGACAGGCGAAAGTGCGAAGGCTTGTCATCAGGAGGATATCGGTCGGCGCAGGAAATATGATGATGCTAACAGTGTTAAGCAAAATATGATGATGATGGTGATGATGATGATGATGATGGGCTGCAGACGTCCATGCTGTATTGTAAGGTTATAGTGTGGATGCCTCTGCATCAGGGGACCTATGAGCTAAACTAGGAGGTAAAAAGTCATAGGGAAACTTTTTACGACATAACATACATGTAGGTTGTTCCATTTTTGTATCTTGTGTGTTTTGGTTATCTCTCAATCCATAAAGAGATAATAGAGGAGGAACCTCACCATAGATACCTTTTCCATGTGGGTGAGGTAGATCTTCATTTACCATCTTATCTACTTCTATCATACCAATTATTTCATCATAGTCGAGATAGTCATCTACAATCTCTATTGTATTTTGTTCCACCATGTTGTTGTCACTATGTTTAGGAAAATGATTAGTGAAGATCTAAAGATTTTGATTCAGATGAGATACCAACTTATTTCTATTATCATTCACACCGATAACCTGTATCATGTTAGAATCGATGAGGTCTTGAATTTCATGTTTCAGACACATACATCTTTTAGTATCATGTCTTGCTGAGCAGTGATAATGACAATAGGCATTAGCATCAAATGAAGGTTCTTGCATCTTACTACTATCCAATGGATGAGCAGGAGGAAGCTTCAAATGATTATTGTTCATTGCCTGAGTCATTATCAAGTGAAGAGAATCTGATAGTGGAGTGAATTGTTTGTGTTGCTATCTGAATTGAAATGGTGTCTAATTAGGCTTTGTAATAGCAAACACTTGTGATTGAAAGTTGTTCAAATATTTCTCATTGATCTTAATGAAATTCCTATTATTCTTCTCAAATGAATTTTGAGATATTCTAGCTGCAAATTAACCAACAGGAGTTGATGAGGTATGATTCTCATATTGACTAACTGAAAGTTTGTAATCTCAGAGATCTGTGCATAGATGTTGGAAAGAACTATACTTCATCAATAGTATCTTGTCATGTATGTTTGGTTGTAGATTCATAATGAATACTTTTTGAACATCCTCATATGTAATCAGGTATTGTACTTGCACAAAGAGAGCTTGATATTGACTAATGAATTTTGTTAATTTCTTTTTCAGACCTTGTTTACAATGGACCAAATCAATCAATGAGATAGAAGGTCCAATGTTTGCTTGGAAATGTTGAAAGAACTGATCAACTAGCTATGAGAAAGATTGTATTGAATTAGGAGGTAAAGAGCAAAACCATTCCAAAGCAATATCTTTGAGAGATCGAGGAAAATGTTTTTGTAACCATGCCTCGTCAAAGAAGAAATCACTACAGATTGTTGTGAATGTCACCACATGAGTATTAGGATCTACCACTGTACTTTTCAAAACATGGAGTCTCAATTTTGTCAGGCATTTGAGCTCTTAAATTAAATAAGATAAAGGATTGCGAGCATGATATGTTGGTAAAGTAGGTTGAGAGGAAACAATAGTCAAATTTGTCACTTTTTGCTGCAAGGATGACATACTCTGCAAAATCTGGTTTAGAAGAGCATCATTGGATGAAGTGGTTTGTAGATTTGAGACAAAAGTGTTAGATGTTGTAGTCATGAAATTAAGAGGTGGTTGGTAATAAGTGGAGGTGATGGGTGGTTGAGAATAATTATGCATGGGTATGGATATAGGAGGTGTTGAGTTTTGGTAATTGAATGCAACAACTTTGTAATTATTACCAGTAGATGTTCCCATGGTAGTGGTAGATTACTACAGACTTATGGATTGGTGGTGAGAGTTGATAATGTAAAAGTGGATATTCCAGTAGTTGGTATGGATGCCAACACTTGTGAGGTTATATATGTCGATGGTGACACATTTTCAATGATATTCGTGTGGCTATCCACTAGCATAATGTTATGATCCACTATGTAGGCTAATGCATAGAGCATGTCAACACATTCTTGTCCTTCTTCTAACAATCCTCTGATACCCTCAACACAAGGTGTCACTTCTTGAGCTAGATGTGCACGTTCTACAATTTGTTGAAAATTAGCTAGTTGTTTGTCCAATTTCTTGATTTGTTCTTCAGGCACATGTGAAACTATATCAATCACATCTTCAAAATCATGAAATCTTTGTTCTTCCATCATGTTGGTGTTTACGATATCTTGCAAAGATGTTGATTCACCCTTTGTAAAGTAGTTGTGCAATGGGTTTTCGAGTGTTTGCATATCATTACTATTAAGAGCACTAGAACCCATTAGTCTATGACTTTTCCTTACAAAGGTGTTTGTATTAGGCTAGTGGGTTATACAACTCATGCAAAGTCCTATAACACTCAATGCACTAACCACTAATATGATCAATAAGATTAAGGTAATTATGCTTGTTGAAATACACAATGTGTAATTACAAGACTATGAATTTTCAACCATTACTATGAAATAATGTAAAATTTTCAAATGAGTGATGAAAAGTATGTTATGAATCAATGTAAAATCTGAAATTAACACTCAGTAAGATGAAAATTCTTGGAGCTATGGGTTCACCAAAATGTTATGTGTGAAAAAGATGAATGATGATGACTAGCATGTACACTAGGTCAAACTCTCTTCCACAATAACATTCAAGACAAGACCAATCCAAATTGCTACCAAATAGAGGTGAACTCAGCTATAGATCTTGTACTCAAATTTTCTATGGAAAGATCAGATTTAATCAGGTCTTTTATCAAACCCTAGGTCAATCAATGCACTAAACCCCAAATTTGCAAAGATCAGATTATAACAGAAGATGTACAATAGATAAGTAGAAACCAATTTCACAAGAGTGATTAGTGAGATATCAGAACTTGTGTCCTAGAAGCTAGAAATTTGGAGGACTATTTCACAGGGGCCCAAGTCTAGAAAAATGGAATCTTCAGAAACTGTAAACTGGAGAAATGTAAAAGAGAATGTCCTAATGCCGATTCTAATGTTTGTTTAGGTAGGAAGACTATTTCACAGGTGCATAAGTCTTCCAAAAATGAATATTTTAAAAATACTTTTAGATCTTGAAACCATTTCCCTTACTCAGCCTTCATGTGTCTTCACCTTTTTCAAATCTCGCACCTGTAATGTACACACAAGAAGAAATGGGGTTTGGGGGTTATGGTGTTTAAGGACTTGCCTTAGTCAAATCTCAGGATAGCATTCAAGCTTCCCAACACTTTTGTTTGATAAAGAGTGTGTGCCCTAGTAGGGTAGAGGTTAAAAAAAATCAATGATGATAGAATGATTCAAATAACAATGATATCACCTCAAAGGTGAATCCCTTAGGAGAATGAAGATCCTTCAACTCATAAGGAGATGGGTGATGATTCCAAATCTATAACAACACACTCATTACAAACACAAATCTACTCTAGAAACACAATGAATGCTTTGAATTCTCTTTGCTCTAGGATCATAGGTTCGTAATATCCATCTAGCTTACAAATGATTTCAAAAACACACTTATATATGCTTTGTTGCTAACATTCGTGAAATTAATCAAAAGAGCCGACAAGGAGAAACCCTTTTAAAGGTCCTATACTAATATACATTGAAATTTGTCTTGACCAATCAAGGAGGACTTGGGTGTAGGTGCCCAAGTCCTGAGGCACCTTTTTGGTCTGGGGTAAAGCTAAGAATGGGACCCTAGATCCCAATTTGCATTGGTTTTAGGGGATTTTGCATCGAGGTGAATATTTAAGATGTATAATGTAATCATGAGGACCTAGGAGCTAAACTAGGAGGTAAAAAGTCATGTGTCCACTTTTTACCCCATAACAATAGTTATCCAAATTTTTTAAGATGTCAACAATCTAGCATACCCTTTCAACAAGCATAACAAGATCCACCTGAAGGGTTAATGTTTGGAGGATAAGACCCTCTACACATAAGCCCCTCTTAGGAACATACCTTGAGTATTTAAAGGAGCCTCTTGACTATAATATTCATCAGGTCATATTACCACATCCTCTCCCTAAGCTTCCAAACTTAAAGGAGAGGGTGATCCCAACTCTCATATCAAGGCTTACATCATAGTAGTGCTGGAAATCCTTCCTTGGGATGGGGTGGTAGCAAATATTTTTCCAAGGAACTTCCTTTGAAGGGAATTTCTCTAGATTGGTACTATCGATTCCCAGAAGCATTGATCCACTCTTTTAGGCAACTCATAAATCAATTTGTGGTTGCCTTTGACATAAACAAGCTATTAAAGACAAGATTACAAGAATTTCTAACACTCAAACAAGAATCCAATGAGTCAGTTACACACTTTATCACATGATGGAGGAATGTTTTCTATTCTTCAACAAGCACACCAAACATAGATCAGAGGGAACTTTGTGATCTTTTCTTTCTGTTAGGATTAAGGTGCCATCAACCTTGTAAATCCTATGTATTTAATTACTCCTAACAATGTCTATCAATCATTCATAAGGGATGAAGTATTCACCTTTTGATGATCTAATTTGAGCTCATGTTTGATCTCGGTACCCAATGGATGTAGGTTATCTAGGGGGTACCCATCCTTGGGGTTATGGGGGAGCATTCCCCTAGTAAGGGACCCGGGGGCTATTCGCCCTCATGGGGGTCCAAGGGCAATGCCTTTAGAAGCCACATTTTATATATAAATTACCATTATAAATTTGGACCATTCATCATTAGGTCACATATTTGACAGTAGAGATTTTGTTGGATTGTCTTTCCCTAGAAGGCAACCCCTTTATGAGGATATTATATTACGGTTGTGCTAGAGTAGAGAGTATTATAGGTGCTACTGGATTGAAGACTAAGAGGAGATTGATAGTGTTGTATTGTAAACTCTATTGAAGTTAATATAGACTGGTGTATCTCTTCTTGTGTGGATTTTTTTCCTGAAAGGGTTTCTTGATGCAAACACTGTGTTATGTGTTTTATCTTTTGTTCCATTATTTCTGTGTTGATTTCATACTATCTCCATTTTGGTTCTACACTAGATTAATAGTTACAGTTATAATTATATTTCCATACTATAGTTGTTCACCTTCATTTCTAACATTTGGTATCAAAGCCTAGCTAGTTCTGTGTCTTGGGTGGAAGTGTGAGGGTTTTTTGATCTCTACTGGGAGTTTTGGTTTATTTTATATTGCAAAATTATGTAGAAGCCATGGTTGCATCCTCATCGTGATTGGACATCAAAAAAATCAATGGAATGGGTTATGAGCCATGGAAGATGAAAATGGAGGATCTCCTTGAAGAAAGAGATCAATGGTTGGCTGTGATGAAAGAGAAGAAAGATGATACTATCAGTCAAGATGAGTGGGACAAGATGGACAAAAAGGAAAGAGGAACAATCTGGTTATGTCTTGCAAACTCTATCTAGTTGAATGTCTCTACTAAGAAGATAGTACATGCATTATGGAAGCGCTTGGGTGAAATGTATCAAGCCATGAGCCTGGTAGATAAAATGTAGCTCAAAAGAAAGTTATTTTCCCTTTAAATGAAGGAGGGTGATTTGATAGTTGAGAACTTAAATACATTTAATTTGATTCTAAGTCAGTTAGCTTATGTGGATTTTAAGATAGATGAGGAAGATAAGTGTAATATGTTTCTTTGGTCTTTGCCTAAGTCTTGGGAGAGTTTCATTCTTTCTATCACTTCTAACCTCAAAGATCCAAAGATGGATGCCCTTGTTGCAACACTGTTGTCATAGGAATGAGAAAGAAGGCTATGGATAGCTCAATGGATGCTCTTAATGTTAGGGGGAGATCTAAGGAAAGAGGACCAAAAGGAGATCAGAAGGGGCCTAAGGAATCTAAAGGCTAGTCTAAAACTTCTAGGAAGAAGAAGAAATTTAAGTGTTGGAACTGTGGTAAGAGGGGGTATGTGAAGAAAGAATGTAAAAACTTGAAGAAATAGTGGGATTCCTCTACCAAAAAGTCATATGAAGGGGATGAAAATTTAATTTTTGCATGTAATGTTATGTCTAATGAAAAATGGTTGTGTTGGTGCCTGCATGAGCAGTCAGTTTTCTGAGCAATTTTCATGCAGGCACCTTCCCAAAAAATCCAAAAAGTTCTAAGTCTTTGGGCCTCCTCAGCATGTTTTGACATCAGCATCATATTTTCTTTGGAGGAGGTCATCATCATCATGTTTCCAGTTATCGCCGTGTTGCTTGCAAGGGTCATCATATTTTCTGCCTGCATGATCTTTCGCGGGGTGATATTTTAACATCGGGTGATCTTTGTTAAGATCATCCTGATGATGTTGCTGCAAAGTCCTAAGTATGATCCGATCTTCATCAGGGTCATCATATTTGAACATCGGGTGATCTTAGTCAAGATCATCCTGATGTTGTTTTATCACTTCATGTTTGTTGTTTTATCACCCTGATGATGCTGACGTCATTCTTATGTTAGGGTGATATCTATTTCTTTGCCTATCTGCATCATGATATTTCCGAAGGAGGGGGTGATATTTTCATATTTGAATATCACCCGGATGTATGTTTGTTCCAGCATCATGATGATGCTGATATCAGGGAGATATCCGCCTGTCGGCTTCATGCATTATCCAGTGGGGGGTGATCATTTCAAATATCTGTCATATTCATATATCACCCCGATCTTATAGCGGAGCTACAATGCAGCATGATATTTGTGCATCAGGATGATATTTCCAAATATCCGGTTATCTTCTGAATATCATCCTGATGCCGACATGTGGTGGTGACGTCATCAAGGTCCGGGGGGTCATATTTCTAACATTACTCATCTTATGAAGATCCCCCAATGTTGCGAATATGATGATGACGTCATCCGGATATGAGGAGGTGCGCAGTAGGCAGATATGCTAATGACGTCAGCAGGATATGACGATGACGTCATCAAGATTTTTCATCGGCCAGACTTTTGATATTGGTTAAGCAGGAGGATCTTTCCCCGATGGATCAGGTTGTGTCGATGAAGGCGATTATCATGCAGGTTATATTGCGATGATGATGCTGACGTCAGGGTGATATTTCAAGCAACAGGATATCATGCTGTTGGAGGATGATGATGAAGGCTTATACTAGTGTCGTCGGGAGAAAAAGCACCGACATCATATATGCTCACGACCTAGTATATAAGGTGATGAGGAGGTTGCTGCGGGGTGCATGTGGGATAATTCGACCCTGCATATTTTCAAATATCATGACGATGTATCTTGGCGGGAAACAGTTGCGACGCACAGTATTCTGCATTTCCCAAGGCCGTGGGTTGGTGCGCCATTAATGGTGATTGTTGCAGAGGTATGGGCGATGGTGTGGACGGATCCAGTACCCGATTGAAGATGTGGATCCCTAGGCGGCGGCGCAAGGCTCGAGATTTCTTCCTGTCTCCTCTCCCACCTGCTGCATTGAATGTTTGAGCGCCAATATGATGATACTGTGTATCTGGCGAGATTTTTGGTCAACTATGTAATTAAGGCTGAGCACCTCCTTGTTGTATATAGCAGGTTGTGTTGCTCATTTGAAGGTTGTTGAAAACTGGACATTTTGGCTCTGTAATAAGATACAACTGGTTTTGGTTTCTCTGTGCAGCAAAACTTGTGAGTTTATGTATCTCCTGTTGTACGATTTGGCATGAATCCACTGATTTCATGGTTAATCTTATATGAATAATGCTGTGTTTGCATGTGTTATGCTGATTCTGTCTCCAGTTTTGCATGTATCTTTCTTACTGCAATAGGGATGCCATAAGTATAGACAGCTTAACACTCTTTATTGGGAGATATCTGTAAGACAGATATCATGTGTATCCCCCTAAAATCCAGTTTTAGCTATTCATGCTGATCATTCACAGGTGTATGTCTATCGACTCCAAGCCCTGGATAGGCACCAATCTAGCTCAGTGTTGAGGTTATACACCATGTCCAGCTTTGCATCCAAACACCATTTCAAACCATCTCATCCTTCCACCTGTTAGTTGTAGGATTAGAAGTAGGAACCCCCTGCATGCTCTCATACCCAACCAGACATCATGTCCAAGAATGTTGCCAACCTTGTGATCTATCATACAGATCTTGGTCCATACATGAGAGTATTCTGCCTGTTGTTGTCAAGTTAAATCTTTCTATCTTTGAGCTAGTCAAGGTTACATCTTGAGTTATAGGGATACCCCCCTTGGTGCGGCAGAACCAGAAGTGAAGGGGAGGCAGCTCACGCAACCTCCTGTATTTAGTTGGCTGAATCTGCCTGTGCATTAGAAGTGGCAAACCCTAATGCTGATTCAGAAGAAAAACCAACAAAATGGCGACTCTGCTGGGGATGGACTAAAAAAATGATATATCTATGACCCATCCGAGTCACCAACAAATTGGCGACTCCACTAGGGAGTCTTTCATGTGAATGATGATGCTCTGCTAGTGGAATGAACCTGGAAAAATAGCTTTCAGCTGCTGTAAAATTTTGTCCTCTCTGGAGAGGTGGCGACTCTGCAAAAAAGATCTAAATGCACATGAAAGATGGATGTATGTGATGTGACAAAAATGTGTTGTTCATATTTCAGCATCTGTATGAGAAAAGGTATCTTGTTCCTTCCCCTTTATATATTTACTGTTTTGCTGCATAGGTTAGATGCCAGGGGAGGTTACAGGTCTTAGGCAGACAAAGGATGTCTAAGAGTAAGTTTATTATGAATCCAAGTATGAATTATCCCATACTCAGTGGTGAAATGTTGGAGAAAAGAATAGAAGAGATAAGAAATAGGTTGATATTCTTAGAGGCTGAGCAGGCCCAGTTAAAAAGCACTAACCCTATTGTGTCTGCTAGTCAGAAGGCTAAACCTCTTCTCAGCCCTTTTGATCCTTTGTATGACCAACTGGATTTGTCATGGGTTGATTATAAAGTAGAAACTATGCCTGCTAGGATATACTGTCAGATGCCCAGATTTAGTGGTCACAGTGTGTGTGATGGGAATGCACATATCCAAAATTTTCATGAGTTCATGGGAAAACATTCATTTAGAGATGAGGATATGTGGATGAGGTTTTTTGTTAGGTCCTTTGATGCAAAAGCAAAAGACTGGTATTTGAGCTTTTCAAAAGGATCCTTTGCCTGTTGGGATGAGCTTGCTGACTGTTTCAAGGAAGAATTTGCAAAAGAACCGGCTGATCTTGTTGCAGAATTGATGAGAATCAGAAAACAAGATGAAGAGCCATGTGTTGATTTCAGTCATAGGTTTGCAGTAGCCCTTTCACAGATCCCAGAAGTCTTCAGACCTGATATTTCAGCCTGTGTTGGCATATTCTTTGAAGCTTTTGAGGAGGGATTTAGTGCAATACTGAGGGATTTCAAGGTGACAAGTCTGCAGATGGCATACAGGTTCATAGAAAAGGTAGACAAAATCAGAAATGTACACCTGCTGAAACCCCTGTCCCCAGGCCTTGGTGTGAATAATCGTTGTGAAGCTGTAAATGACCAAATAATTAAGGCATCATGTGAAGATGAAAAGATGAATGTTGAGGATGCCAGTGAAAGGACTAATGAGGATTCCCATTGCAATGATGAGGCATCTGACCATGAAAACAACAATGAGGTTGTGGACAGCAATGAGCAATTTTTGGAATGGACCTGTGGAGATAATTGTGAGTATTGTGCTCAAGATAGAGAAGAAATAAGCATACAGGCTGATACTCCTCCATAGAGGGAATCCATTGGTGATGAAGATGCATGCTCTGCTGCCCATGAACAAATGGCATACTATGATGAAACTGATGCACCTGGGTCACCCATCTATGACACATATGGTGATGAGGATCTATCTGAGTATGGTGAGGATCTAGACATTGTTTTTGGCTTGGATTCTATTTCTCATCATGATGAAAGAGGAACCAACATACATCAGGTAAGTGATTGTAAAAATGTGCCTGATTTGAAAGAGGTGCCAGAGCCTGATCTTTTCTAGCCTGGTGCTGCTGATGGTTGTGTACATGATGTGCACAATTGTGTTTTTGAAAGCTTTTCTTTTGATGTGCCAGCATATAATACAATGAGCCCTGATCTTCCTAGTTGTGTGGTGGACTCTGAGTGTTTCCTATTTGCAGTCCAGCTAGGAGATCATGTTGCAATGCATGATGATGATACATATGATAACCTGTGTTCTATACCATTTGAGTATGCATTGCCTGATACATTCTACACCCACATGTCACATGATGTTGAGGGTTATCTGCACATGGATGACAGTGACAAGCCAAATCAAAGGGTTGAGTGTGCAGATGACAAGGTTTGTTTGTGGGTGGATCTTTGCAGTATCTCCAAGCTTGACCCAGTGCATGAAGATGAAAACAAAGTGTTTGACAAAGGGAGATACATGTTTTTCTTTTCTTGGTGGCCTTAGGCCATCAAGTGTGTTTGGTGATGCAGGTCGGTGTAGTATTTGACTCTGTGCCCAATGGATAAGGGACTGGTCTGCATCCCAGAGATCTGGGGTTCTCGCTGCAGTCTTGCACCTACACGTCCCCAGACAGAGCCACTGTTGGTGCCTGCATGAGCAGTCAATTTTCTGAGCAATTTTCATGCAGGCACCTTCCCAAAAAATCCAAAAAGTTCTAAGTCTTTGGGCCTCCTCAACATGTTTTGACATCAGCATCATATTTTCTTTGGAGGAGGTCATCATCATCATGTTTCCAGTTATCGCCGTGTTGCTTGCGAGGGTCATCATATTTTCTGCCTGCATGATCTTTCGCGGGGTGATATTTTAACATCGGGTGATCTTTGTTAAGATCATCCTGATGATGTTGCTGCAAAGTCCTAAGTATGATCCGATCTTCATCGGGGTCATCATATTTGAACATCGGGTGATCTTAGTCAAGATCATCCTGATGTTGTTTTATCACCCTGATGATGCTAACGTCATTCTTATGTCAGGGTGATATCTATTTCTCTGCCTATCTGCATCATGATATTTCTGAAGGAGGGGGTGATATTTTCATATTTGAATATCACCCGGATGTATGTTTGTTCCAGCATCATGATGATGCTGATATCAGGGAGATATCCGCCTGTCGGCTTCATGCATTATCCAGTGGGGGGTGATCATTTCAAATATCTGTCATATTCATATATCACCACGATCTTATAGCGGAGCTACAGTGCAGCATGATATTTGTGCATCAGGATGATATTTCTAAATATCCGGTTATCTTCCGAATATCATCCTGATGCCGACATGTGGTGGTGACGTCATCAAGGTCCGGGGGGTCATATTTCTAACATTACTCATCTTATGAAGATCTCCCAATGTTGTGAATATGACGATGATGTCATCCGGATATGAGGAGGTGCGCAGTAGGCAGATATGCTGATGACGTCAGCAGGATATGACGGTGACGTCATCAGGATTTTTCATCGGCCAGACTTTTGATATTGGTTAAGCAGGAGGATCTTCCTCCGATGGATCAGGTTGTGCCGATGAAGGCGATTATCATGCAGGTTATATTGCGATGATGATGCTGACGTCAGGGTGATATTTCAAGCAACAGGATATCATGCTGTTGGAGGATGATGATGAAGGCTTATACTAGTGTCGTCGGGAGCAAAAGCACCGACATCATATATGCTCGCGACCTAGTATATAAGGTGATGAGGAGGTTGCTGCGGGGTGCATGTGGGATAATTCGACCCTGCATATTTTCAAATATCATGACGATGTATCTTGGCGGGAAACGGTTGCGACGCACAGTATTCTGCATTTCCCAAGGCCGCGAGTTGGTGCGCCATTAATGGCGATTGTTGCAGAGGTATGGGCGATGGTGTGGACGGATCCAGTACCTGATTGAAGATGTGGATCCCTAGGCGGTGGCGCAAGGCTCGAGATTTCTTCCTATCTCCTCTCCCACCTGCTGCATTGAATGTTTGAGTGCCAATCTGATGATACTGTGTATCTGGCGAGATTTTTGGTCAACTATGTAATTAAGGCTGAGCACCTCCTTGCTGTATATAGCAGGTTGTGTTGCTCATTTGAAGGTTGTTGAAAACTGGACATTTTGGCTCTGTAATAAGATACAACTGGTTTTGGTTGCTCTGTGCAGCAAAACTTGTGAGTTTATGTATCTCCTGTTGTACGATTTGGCATGAATCCACTGATTTCATGGTTAATCTTATATGAATAATGCTGTGTTTGCATGTGTTATGCTGATTCTGTCTCCAGTTTTGCATGTATCTTTCTTACTGCAATAGGGATGCCATAAGTATAGACAGCTTAACACTCTTTATTGGGAGATATCTGTAAGACAGATATCATGTGTATCCCCCTGAAATCCAGTTTTAGCTATTCATGCTGATCATTCACAGGTGTATGTCTATCGACTCCAAGCCCTGGATAGGCACCAATCTAGCTCTGTGTTGAGGTTATACACCATGTCCAGCTTTGCATCCAAACACCATTTCAAACCATCTCATCCTTCCACCTGTTAGTTGTAGGATTAGAAGTAGGAACCCCCTGCATGCTCTCATACCCAACCAGACATCATGTCCAAGAATGTTGCCAACCTTGTGATCTATCATACAGATCTTGGTCCATACATGAGAGTATTCTGCCTGTTGTTGTCAAGTTAAATCTTTCTATCTTTGAGCTAGTCAAGGTTACATCTTGAGTTATAGGGATACCCCCCTTGGTGCGGCAGAACTAGAAGTGAAGGGGAGGCAGCTCACGCAACCTCCTGTATTTAGTTGGCTGAATCTGCCTGTGCATTAGAAGTGGCAAACCCTAATGCTGATTCAGAAGAAAAACCAACAGGTTGATTGACTGAGGTTGCTCATATCATATGACTCCTCATGCGGAATGGTTCTCCACATATGAGAAATATGATAGAGGCAATATTTACCTTGGGGACAAATCTACATATCCAATTGTTATCTGGGGAAAGGTATATTCATGCTTCAGTGATGGGAGGATTAAAACTCTTCCTAGTGTTTTACATATTCTTGGATTGGCTAGAAATCTTATCTCTATTTGAAAGTTGAATGATTCAGAAATGCATGTAATTGTTTAGGGGAAAATTGGATTTGTTAATGCTCTAAATTTTAGATGTTTAAATCCTCCTTTCCACCTTACATTCAAGGATCTAGGGTCGAGTGGTGAGCACTATCATACCCTAGGTCAGTTACAGATGTAGGGAAACTTGGATTAGGGAATTTAATTATTAATTTTCCTTTTCTTATGCCCAATTAACCATTAAAACCCTAATTATGCAAATATGACAACAAACTGACGAATGATGGAAAAAGCTCTTGTAAACAGGAGTAAAATATCAAATTATAGAATACCTATTTTCAAGGTTCTGAAGTGGAACAGTCAGGGACACTGGAGCAGGTGTCCAAGTCCAAGGTGCCAGTTTCTTTGTGGGATTCAGACCTCCTTCCAAAACTGATCAGCCCTCTAACTTTTGTTTCCTAAAACTTAGATGTGGAGGACACTCTAGAGAGCACCCAAGTCCTAGAAGTGCTCCCATGTCCTTCTTTTCTTCAGATCCTAAATCCTTGATGCCTGCCAATCCTTCCTACAACTCCACTTTTCCCAAATGTGACACCTATAACCTACAATCACAAGACTTGGTTTGGGGGTTGTGGTGTTTAGAGGCTTGCCTCAGTCAAGCCCCAGAGGACACTTAAGTCTCTGAACACTGTTGTTAGATAAAAGAGTGCGTGCCCTTGTGAGGTAGAGGCAAAAACCAAAGGAATCAATGATGAAAACACAATATTATGTCACCTTGTAGTGAAGATCTCATGGGAGGAAGATGCTCTTCATTCCATGAGGAAATTGAAGCTCAAATCTATAGATATCAACACACAAAACACACAAGTCTGCTCTTGCAACACAATAGAAAGCCTTGAATCACCTTGAGAATGCCTAAAGTTCACAATGATCATCTAGTTTCTAAATGAATGCCTAAGCATGCTTATATATGCAACTACAAGCACTCCCACCAAGATTTTAAAAATTAGAACTTACCGTGTCAACAAAAGGACCAAATATCGATCATAAACTGACACCTGAAAATTAGGGCTACCCCAAAATAAGGTGGGACTATGGTGCGGGCACCCAAGTCCTCCCCCCTATTTTGGGCAGGGTACAACTCAAGGGGCCCACCTAGGTCCAATTTGCCATGGAACCTAGGTCTCATTCCATAGGGATGCCAAAATATGAACTAAGATGTCCTAAATGCATACTAAAGACCTAGGAGCTAAACCTTATGAGGTAAAAGCCCCCAAGGGGACATTTTCCAACATTACATTTAGCCCCACTTTAATGTATGTGTAAACGCGAGGCCAATACATGCATTAAAGTAAGGTCACAAACATAGAAAACACATCAAGCACGGAGAAGACACACCAATCACATAGAAGACAGTAACAGGCATGCAAAACATAGAGAAGATAGTTACAGTCATGCAGAACACGGAGAAGATAGTCAATGCATAGAAGACACATTAATGCATGGAAGACATAAATGATATCTTTTCTTTTCTTTTTCTCATATATATAAAATGCAAATGCAAGTACCAGAAAGTAAACAAACCTCCCATAATATAGGATGCACTCATCGAGCAAGTCTTTAGACTATATATGGGGAAACACACATACAAGACATGCAAAACCTCCCAAAATGTAGGATGCACTCATTGAGAAAGTCTTTAGAATGCATATGGGGCAACAAACATGCCACACAAAACAAGCACGCCAAAACACACACACTTGAAGACACGAAGGAAACACGACAGACAAGTGATGGAGTGTATCTATTTCTAGGTCCAACACCATCTCAGGCACATTACAGGCACACATCGATGATTAGGCTTCACCACAACAATCACCAAAAACATGCTTAAGGGTTGAGTTAGTCACAGAACTGCTCCCCGCCTCTACAAAGGACTTTTGAAAATGATAGGATGATGCAATCTTCTCTGAGAAATACACCATCCCTGCCTCCACAGAGGGCATAAGATAAAAATGATATACATGATATCTCGCCTTCGTAGATGGCTTACATGATTGATTGATTGATTGCAAACAAACTCAGGATGCACGATGCACTACCCTAGGGCACAAGTCTTTGCATCTGAGGTCAAACACATTGCTAACATCTATAATAGAAAGCTTACCTTATATATGCCCCCACCTTAAGGTGGTTGATATCAGTTATCGATATCAAGCACATTAAGGTAGGAAGAAAACACACAAGGGAACACTGACTTTCACAAAGCCCATGCGCCCTGGAGGTGACATGTACTTTACGATTGCCAAATGTTCCCACAAACACATCCCTGCAAGAAACATGTTAGTGTCTACAAAATCATGATAAACAACAACATCAATGCATATGATTGACCACACAAAGAGCCAAGGTTATACAATGAATCTAGAGTTTGAGGATAACCACAGGGCTATATCACGAAGCTCTCTAAATCAATTACTGCCAAGGCTAGATTCAAAGGCAAACAAAGGTGCATAGAGCAGCAGTATTGTTAAGGTTTGTAAATGTGACAGAAACATCATGAAATTCACTACACGGAAAGCACGAGTGCTTCCACTAGCCAAGCATTGGATAAGATATACAACCCCATCGTCATATTAGGAACTAAGTCCATTTGTTGATTGCTCTCAAAAGGGACACTAGGTCTGCATCAGTATAAATTTTTGTCGTCATCCACCTACTAGGTGGAAACACTAAAGGAAGGGAAATAATAAATAAGAGGGGAGAAACAAGTGCCTTAGGGATAGTCACCTAGGAGGATGCCCCCAGGTCACCAATCATGACGTTATGTATGTAAGACATAACACACAACAATGAAATCAGAGAGAGGCAATTTTAGAAGAATGATGATACAAATAGAAAAAGGTCATAATAGAGATGGTCTCCTGGTATCTCGAACCTTATAGGAGAATCTGAGGTCATTCCAGGAGGCCTAAACAACACATAACACATTACGGGGAAAGTACATCACGAGAGAGATAAAGGGTTAGAGATACTTACCTATAGGGTCTTCATATTATATGTTAGAGCTTGCAAACCTCTTGGAGAGGTATTCGATCATATTTAATGCAAAATTTGAGTGGTTCTTATGAAAGTTTTGTTGCAAGTATGGGCCTAACCGGTATTTTCATTGATGTCAACATACTTCTATTGCATTAATGATAAGGATTAGATGAACTATGTGTTGAGGATATTGAGAAAATTATTCCTAATCAGGAACAGAGAAGAACAATGAAGACAATGAGGTAAAGATCCCAGTTAAGATAACAATCAGAGGATGTACTTCAAAGGGTTTGTAGATATGTGTCTTGAGATGATCCAATAAATATTTCAGAGGTCTGCATGAAGATCTGAAGAAATTACGGGCACTTCAGTAAAACTAGTTCTAGCAAGTGTTCAGAGGTGACAGAGTGATACAGATAGGTTTGGTGAGATCTAGAAATGAAATATCTTGTTCTGTGGATTTGGTGGAGTATTTAGGAAGTCCATGTGAAGCGTCAACTCAATTGGTTCATGATCTGGAGGTCCATAAGCATCTATTCCAATATGACAGTGATGACAGACTATGTTCTTGAGGTTCCAAATGAAGGAGAGAATGATTTTAGTAGACAATAGTAGTGTGGATGTTCTTGGTGATTCAGGCAAGCTTGTGGAGGTCTTTGGATTGTATCTAGTTCATGTTGATGGTTTGCATTGAAGATTGAGCTTGTAATTAAAGATTTACTTCTGAATGATGATGTTCCTCTTAAGTTTGGCCGACTGGATGAGTTACTCATCTTGCGGATGATCTGGAAGGTGTCCTGTGAAGAATGGTGTGTTCCCAAAGAAATATTGAAGTCTTAGATCTATGTAGCCGACAGTGTGTTGATCCGCATGAAGTCTTTTTGTAATAAGTCATGTTGCATTTTCTCTGTTATGTATACCGACTTGGATGATAATTCCTAAGTCGACATCTTGTATAAATAAGGAGTTGTAAAATCATTTCAAAGTGTGTCTTGTGGAGATGAGAGTGCGGTAGAGAAGAGCAGAGCGAAAGGTAGAGCAGAAGTATTGAGCTTAAATGGAACTGACTCAAGCATGGTGAAGATGCTATTCTCCAGTTCAAGTATGTAACACTTATTATTTTGTAGACAGTGTGTCTCATGTAGGCAATGAGCCTCTTGTGAGCAGTGTACTTAGGCAGTGAGCCCTAATTGGCATGTGCCATTTTGTTCTTTCTATTCATCTAACAGAGAATACAATCTTGGGTTAATCACCCCGTGGCTTTTCCCTTAACTAGGTTTTCCATGTCAAAATCTTGGTGTCTTGTGTGTTAATGTGTTTCAGCTCTTGATTTAATGCATTATGTTTCCATGATTGATTTATTATTATGCTACTGAATTACAAAGTGGATTTAAGTGTTTAATTGGAAGAAAGTTTTGGACAACTGATTCACCCCCTCTTAGTTGTCTGCCTGAAATCTAACAATTGGTATCAGAGCTAGGTTCCTCTAAAAGAGCTTAACTGCTTGACGAGATCCAGGATGTCGTCCTACAAGAAGGATAGTCCAAAGTTGATGGAACCAATTTTACTCTTTGGAAAGTCACATGCAATGTCACTTACAATGTATGGGAATATAGTATTGGACCATGGCCTCAAAGAAGTATACTCCTCCACAGAATGGTCCAAAATTTGTAGATGAAATCACAGATGTTGAAAACAATCTGCGGACTAAAGAAGCTCTTCTAAGTGCCTTGTCTGATTCAGAGCTAACAAATGTTGTTGACCTACAAACTACTTTTGAGATTTGGGAAAAATTGGAACTTCTGCATGAAGGAGACAAGTATGTCAAATGTACCAAGCTACAGAGTCTGAAAGGAAAATTCAAAAATCTGAAGATGAGAGAAGATGAAAATATCACTACATTTATGCCAAGAGTAAATGAGCTTGTTTGTGGCATTAGATGTGCTGGTGGAGTCTTGGATGAAGATGAGATTGTTGGCAAAGTTCTCAGATCCCTTCCTAATTCTTACAAGGTTGCTGCTATTGAAGAATTCAGATCTATTTTAGGTATCACAAGAGATCAATTGGTTGGTAAATTGGCTGCATTTGAATTGATTGAGTTTGGAGATGCCCCCCTAAGACTGAATCTGCATTCAAAGCTAGTGCCTCTGTTAAAGGAAAACAAAAGTTTGATCCGGGAGAGAACTCCTCAAAGAAACTATCATGGTATGAGAAAGCAAGAAAAGACCTGGAAGAAGATGAAGCAGAAGCTGCTCAACTTGAAGCCCTTATTGCAAAAAGGCTACAAAGAGGATCCAGTAAGTATGAAGGGAAATTGCATTTTAAATGTTTTAACTGTAATAAGATTGGTCATTTTTCCTCAAGGTGTCTAGAAATATTTTCGAGGCCAAATACTAATAGATCAAGGTTCCAGAAGAATTGTTACTATGTTCATGAAGATGATGATAATGAAGGAGTAACAGATGATGAATCAGAGACAAGAAACAAATCTGGAAGTGACTGGGTGTTTATTACCATGAAGGAAAAAGATCCAATGCCCTCTGAATCTGTCAATCATAAAATTGTAGAAAGAGCTCTGGCTGCCCAAGTTGAGGAAAAGGATGATTGGGTCATTGACAGTGGATGCTCTCACCATATGACAGGTGACAAAAATAAATTCATAGATTTGGAAAGGTATGAAGGAGGAGTGGTAAAATTTGGTGATAATTCTACTGGCAGAAGCAAGGGTAGGGGAACTATTTCTTTTGATGGAAAGAACAAAACTAGTAATGTACTATATGTTCAAGGCCTGAAGCACAATCTTCTTAGTGTTGGACAGTTGGTGGACAAAGGCTATGATCTCTGATTCAAAAATGGAAAATGCAAGATCTTTGAAAGTTCTGGAACAGAGATTGCATCCGGTACTCAAACTAAAGGTAACATCTTCCACTTGGTTGGTACTGGTAAAAGTTACTTATTTGTTCAAATTGATCAGAGTTGGTTGTGGCATAGGAGAATGTGTCATATGAATTTTGATAATATCATCAAGATAAGCAACACTCAGGCTGTAAGAGATCTTCCAAGATTGGTAAAGCCTACCAATAGTTTGTGCAAGGAATGTTAGTTGGGTAAACAAAATAGAGTCTCATTCAAAAGCAAGGAACAATCTTCTACTAGATTATTGGACTTAGTTCATACTGATCTATGTGGTCTGGCAAGAATTAGGAGTGTGCAAGGTGATAGATACTTCATGTTATTAATTGATGACCATTCCCAGATGATGTGGGTGACTTTTCTGAAAGAAAAATTAGAAGCTCTTGAGAGATTCAAAATATTCAAAGCTATGGTAGAGAATGAAACCAGATTAAAATTAAAATATTTGAGGTCTGATAGAGGTGGAGAATTCACATTTGGTGAGTTCATAGAATTCTGTGAGAAACATGGAATAAAAAGACAATTGTCTGCTCCTAGGACTCCACAACAGAATGGAGTAGTGGAGAGAAAGAATTAGACCATCTAGGAAGCATCTAGAACTGGAAGCAAATGTTCCTCAGATCTATTGGAGAGAAACAGTAAGAACTGCAGTCTATACTCTCAATCGAGTACAAATCAGAAGCAATACCGGCAAGACTCCTCATGAGCTTTGGTTTGGCATCACTCCCACTGTGAGCTATTTCAAAGTCTTTGGTAGCAAATGTTACATTAAAAGAGATGAAGATCTAGGAAAATTTGATGCTAGAAGTGATGAAGGAATATTCTTGGGTTATTCTACTCAAAGCAAAGCATACTGGTGTTATAACAAGAGATTAAGGAAGATTGTTGAAAGTATAAATGTGAAGGTTGATGAAGGTGTTGAAAAACTCTCAAGGTTTTATGAATATGATGAAGATGATCAAAATGATGTTTTTGTTCAAGAAGTCCAAGCTCCCTCTCAAATTCAGATTTAGACTGATCCGGTAAATTAGGAAGAAGAGATAAGTTTGAATGAACCTATTCAAGAATCAGAAGTGTAAGAAACTCCCAAAGTTCCCAGGTATGTAAGACTGGATCACTCTGGATATCAGATCATAGGTGATAAAAGAAAAGGTGTACAAACAAGAAGAAGGATTGCTCAAGATTCAGAAGAGTATTGTCTGATTTCAAAGATTGAACCTAAGATAGTGAATGAAGCTTGCAATGATGAAAACTAGACTAAAGCAATGGAGGAAGAGCTGATGCAAATTGAGAAAAATCACACTTGGGATCTTGTTCCCAGACCTAAAAAAAGAATGTGATTAGAACCAAATGGGTCTTCCGAAACAAACTGAATGAAGATGGTGAAGTGGTCAGAAACAAACCCAGATTGGTCTGCAAGGGTTACTCCCAAGTAGAAGGAGTTGATTTTGAAGAAACTTTTGCTCTGGTGGCAAGAATTGAAGCAGTCAGATTATTTATTTCTTTTACTACCTTCAAGGATTTCAAAGTATATCATATGGATGTGAAATCTGCCTTCCTGAATGGTGACTTGGAAGAAGAAGTATACATTGAGCAATTGGATGGATTTCAATTGTCTGATCATGGTGATATGATCTGCAAATTGAAGAAAGCATTGTATGGACTCAAGCAAGGCCCAAGAGCCTAGTATGAGAGATTGGATAAGCACCTTTTGAAGATTGGTTTCAATAAAGGCACTGCTGACAATAATTTGTATTTCAAAATTGATCATGAAAATATCTTGATTGTTGAAGTGTTTGTTGATGATATCATTTTTGAAGGAAGAGATAGTATGTGCAAAACCTTTGCAAATCAAATGAAAAGTGAATTTGAGATGTCCATGTTTGGGGAAATGAATTTCTTCTTGGGTCTGCAAATCACTCAAACAAAGAAAGGAATCTTCATTTCTTAGACCAAATATGTGAAAGAATTGTTGAAGAAATTTAGGATGGAAGACTCAAAACCATGAATACTCCCATGGCAACTAGATGCAAATTGAGCAAAGATGATGACTCTCTTAAGGCTAATCAGGAAAAATATAGGTCAATGATTGGAGAATTATTGTATCTCACTCAAACTAGACGTGACATTATGAATGTTGTTGGTCTTGTTGCTAGATTCCAAGCTAATCCTAGAGAATCTCATGTCATGGAAATCAAAAAAAAATTTAGATATCTGAAAGGGACAGTTGAGTATGGGTTGTGGTATCCTAGAGATCAAAATTTCTCTTTTCATGCTTATACTGATGCGGATTGGGCAGGAGATGTGGATGACTAGAAGAGTACCAATGGTGGAGCATTCTTTTTGGGGAAGAGATTGGTTTCTTGGCTAACCAAGAAATAAGAGGCAATATCTCTATCCACTACAGAAGTAGAATATATTGCAGCAGCAGGTAGTTGCACTCAAGTATTGTGGATGAAGCAAATGCTAAGAGACATCAGGGTGGAGTATGAGGAACCTATCACAATCTTCTGTGATAACTCAAGTGTAATAAACATATCAAAGAATCCAGTGTTGCACTCAAAGACTAAACATATATCCATCAAGTTTCACTTTTTGAGAGAGCAAGTGAACAAGAATGAAGTCAGATTGGAGTTTGTGCCTTCCAAGGATTAGATTGTAGATATTTTTACTAAATCTCTACCTAAGGACTCTTTTAAGTATCTCAGGGAGAAGTTAGGGGTTATTACCGCTCTGGTTCTAAATTAAGGTGCAATGATGTGCATCAGTTCAGTGGATCTCACAGTCATATCTTGTGGTCTGGATTGATGATGGGAAGCTACCACTCGGGGGGAGCAGATGGCATGATTCTGAGGTAATGCAAGTATGTGCTCTTTGCCATTGATGTCAAAGGGATAGAGAAGACATGTGAAAAACAAGTAGTTACTGATCAAAGGGGGAGCAAGAAAGGAAGAGAAGACATGTGAATGGTTGTTGCTGATAGGGGGAGTTGTGACAGTAAGGAGAAGCTCTTGTTTTGATGGTCAAAACAATTTTTCACATCATATGTTGCCATCAATGACAAAGGGGGAGATTGTTGCAAGTATGGGCCTAATCAGTGTTGTCATTGATGTCAACATACTTCTGTTTCATTTATGATAAGGATTAGATGAATTGTGTGTTGAGGATATTGAGAAAATTAGTCCTAATTAGGAACAGAGAAGAACAATGAAGACAGTGAGGTAAAGATCCCAGTTAAGATAACAATCAGAGGATGCACTTCAAAGGGTTTGTAGATATGTGTCTTGAGATGATCCAGTAAAGATTTCAGAGGTTCGCATGAAGATATGAAGAAATTAAGGCCACTTCAGTAAAACTAGTTCTAGCAGGTGTTTAGAGGTGACAGAGTGATACAGATAGGTCTGGTGAGATCCGGAAATGAAATAACATGTTCTGCAGATTTGGTGGAGTATTTAGGAAGTCCATGTGAAGTGTCAACTCAATTGGTTCATGATCTGGAGGTCCGCAAGCATCTATTCCAATATGATAGTGATGATAGACTGTGTTCTTGAGGTTCCGGATGAAAGAGAGAATGATTTCAGTAGACAATAGTAGTGTGGATGTTCTTGGTGATTCAGGCGAGCTTGTGGAGGTCTTTGGAGTGTATCTAGTTCATGTTGATGGTCCACATTGAGTATTGAGCTTGTAATTATAGATTTACTTCTAGATGATGATGTTCCTCTTAAGTCTGGCTGACCGGATGAGTTACTCATCCTGTGGATGATTTGGAAGGTGTCTTATGAAGAATGGCGTGTTCCCAAATAAATATTGAAGTCTCAGATCTATGTAGCCGATAGTGTGTTGATCCATGTGAATTCTTTTTGTAATAAATCATGTTGTACTTGTTCTGTTATGTATGCTGACTTGGATGATAATTCCTAAGTCAATGTCTTGTATAAATAAGGAGTTGTAAAGTCATTTCTAAGTGTGTCTTGTGGAGATGAGAGTGTGGTAGAGAAGAGCAGAGCGAAAGGCAGAGCATAAGTATTGAGCTTAAATGGAACTGACTCAAGCATGGTGAAGATGCTATTCTCCAGTTCAAGTATGTAACACTTATTATTTTGTAGATAGTGTGTCTCTTGTAGGCAGTGAGCCTCTTGTGAGCAGTGTGCTTAGGTAGTGATCCCTAATTGGCATGTACCATTTTGTTCTTTCTATTCTTCTAACAGAGAATACAATCTTGGGTTAATCACCCCATGGTTTTTCCCTTAACCAAGTTTTCCACATCAAAATCTTGGTGTCTTGTGTGTTAATGTGTTTCAGCTCTTGATTTAATGCATTATGTTTCCATGATTGATTTATTATTATGCTACTGAATTACAAAGTGGATTTAAGTGTTTAATTGGAAGAAAGTTTTGGACAACTGATTCACCCCCCCTCTCAGTTGTTTGCCCAAAATCTAACAAGTTTTGTTGATTATCGTGTGATATTTGATTTGTTACTCCTTGTGTAAATATAACTTTTTGTTGCTTATGAGGAGGGGAACCACTATTTTCTCCAATTTTTGACAGTCGTCTAGCTCTTTTCTAATTTTTATCAAGTTTTTGTTGTTGGATCTTCCTAGCACGGGGACAAGAATCATCATGTACCATCTTACTCATTTGTATTGGTTGTTGTTCTTATTTTTTAGATGTATCTTGATTATCTCCTAATCCATATAAGGATAACGGAGGAGGAACCTCAGTATAATTTCCATTTCTTCAAGGACGAGGTCGATTGTTTATTTTTTTCTTATCCACTTCAATCATTCCTATGATGCTATCATAGTCTAAGTAATCATCCTCGTCTATTTCCACTAAACCTTGTTCCACCATATTATTTTTGGTATGCTTAGGGAAAGGATTAGTGAAGATTTGTAAATTCTAATTTGGCAGAGTAACGGACTTATTTTCATTGTCATTCACACCCGATACTTGGATGACATTTGAATCAATAATGTCATGTATTTCATGTTTAAGACACATACATCATTCAGTGTCATGTCCTTGTGTTCGGTGATAATGACAAAAGGCATTAACATCGAAGTAAGGTCCTTATTTATTAGAATCAATAGGTTTGATCGGGGGAAGCTTCAGAATGTTATTACTCACAGTTTGATTCATGATAGAATGATAGGACTCAGATATCAGAGTAAACCTTCTTAGTTGATACGATGCTTTCTTTGGATTATTTATAGCAAACACATTCGTATTCGGTCCATTGATCTTGATGAAACTCCTATTATTGTTTCTCTTAAAATTATTTTGTGATGATGCACCCAAAGATTCACCAACTTGAGCTGATGAGTTTTGGTTTTCATAATGACTAGACGAAAGTTGATAATCACGAAGAGCGGTGCATAAATATTGAAAGGAGTTGTATTTCATCAAGAGAATCTTATCACGAATATTAGGTTGTAGATTTGTAATGAATATCTTTTGAACATCCTCGTCTTTCATCTGATACTGAATCTATGCATAAAGTCCTTGATACTAACTAATGAATTCAGTCAACTTTTCTTTCAAACCTTGTTTACATTGAACCAAGTCAATAAGGGTGACTTGGGGTTTGTTATTTTCTTGAAAGTGTTGTAAAAATTGACCAATCAATTGCGAAAAGGAGTGTATTAAATTCAAAGGCAAAGAGAAAAACCATTCTAAAGCAATATCTTTGAGAGATTGCAGGAAAAGTTTTGCTAACAAATCCTCTTCAAAATAGAAATCACTACACATAGCTGTAAATGCTGCCACATGAATATTAGGATCACATTTTCCACCATATTTTTCAAAGTGGGGTGTCTCAAACCTCTTAGGCATAGGAGTTGTCAAGATTGCATAGGATAATGGATTACGGGCATGATACGTTGGTAGACTAGGCTGCAAAGAATTTGTCAAGTTTGTTACCTTTTTTTGCAAAGCAGTCATACCCTGTAAAAGTTGGTTTAGGATGGCATCATTGGGAGATGCAGTTTGTTGTGAGGAATTAGAACCAAAGTGAGGAGGTGAATGAGCTTGAGATATGATAGGCAGAGCATGAGAATATGTTAATGGTGGTTAGACGTAGTGATAGGTAGAAGATGGTTGTGAGTAGGTAATAGGTGGCTGGAAATGAGTGGAATAGCTAGGAGGTTGAGAACAATTATGCATAGAGGAGGTCCCTTTAGGAACCAAATTTTGATAATCAAATACCACAGCTTTGTAATTAGTACCATTAGATACTCCAATACCAGTGGTAGCATTACTACAAGCATTTGCATCAGTTGTTAAGATCGTTGGTGTAAAAGTCAATATTCCCGTAGTTGGTATAGGTATGGATACTTGAGTATGAGATGGTGATAAAGTGTTATTTATCGCTTGTGCACCTTCAATCACTGGCATGATATTGGTTTGTACAATATGTACTAGACCACGAATTGCATTAACACCATCTTGTCCTTCTTTTATCAATTCTCTTATGTTATGAATTGTAGGGACAACTTCTTCAGCTATTCTCTCATTTTCCATAAATGATTGATATTCAGCTAGCTCCTCATCCAATTTTTCTCTTTGCTCATCAGATACATATCCTATTGCCTCAATAGTGTTATCAACATCATGAAAAGTTTGTTCTTCCATTGAGGTTGGAGGATGTATAATATTTGCACAATTTGAGTTTCTCCCTTTGTAAAGGTGTCCAAAGTACCAACTTCTTCAAGAGCACTAGATCCCATTAGTCTTTTACTTCTTCTCAAAGGGATATTGTTTTTAGGATAGTGTGTCATAAAGCTTATACCAAAGCATACAACGCACAAACTAAGAGAACAAATCCGAGGAGAAGGATATGATTGACAGCCAAAATGCTTGGTTTTTTATACTCTTTTCAATGTCAATGAATGAAACAAAGGATGTTGTAAGGATTTCAGTCAATGGGAAGCAACATATATTTCTGATATCAGTCCAAAATAGTAAAATTATCCTTTTCAACACACTCTTGATGCGATTTGAAGTTAATGCCAAGTCGAAATATAGTGGAAATATATCAAAATAGGCACTTTTTTCACCAAAACTCAATGTAAAAGAGCATAACAAAGGGTGTTGTGAGGAAATCATGATGGACAAAAAATAATATTAGTAATAAAAGCCACT
Organism: Cunninghamia lanceolata; assembly: GCA_027924645.1. NCBI lineage: Eukaryota > Viridiplantae > Streptophyta > Pinopsida > Cupressales > Cupressaceae > Cunninghamia > Cunninghamia lanceolata. The sequence goes on along the minus strand of BSBN01000696.1, from coordinate 1,558,636 downwards.
TGATGCAAAAATACCCAACACAACATGCTTTTAGTGCCACTTAAGGTAAAACCCTAGTGAAAATATAGCAAAATATGCAATATTTCACGGTTTTTCAATTCCAAGACCTAGCAAAGGAGGTGTTGTAATGAATAACAGGAGGTATAGAAAATAATATCAATAATATCAGTCATCTCAATCCATAAAATTGATTACAACATGCATGGAGTGCAAACTAGGTCAAACCCTAGGGCAAAACTAGCCAAAATGTGTAGTTTTTCACTGAATTTTCACTACAAGAGCCTGTTAAAAGAGTGTTGTGAAGCTTTTTATGAGGGGTAGAAAATGATTACCTTGATAACAAAAAATTAATGTAAAAATACCTTTCACAACACACCTATGGTGCAAGTTTGGAGAGTCGATAAGGCCAAATTTAGTGAAAATCATTGTTTTTGAAGCCGTAGGTTTGAGATCTTGGGAAAAAATACTATGTGAATGTTTTGAAGTATGATTTATGATGAAAATAACTTAATCTCAGATCTAAAAATGATTTTCAAACTTGAACATGCAAAATGCCCATGCAAATTTAATGAACATGCATCAAAATTGTTAGTTTTTGTTAAACTTTTCTATGCAAAAATGCAAATATTTAAATCTAAATGCAAATTCACACTAAAATGCAAGACTACAGCCAAATGTTAATTTTAATGAGCCTCTAAAATTAGTAGAAAAATCTAAGAAAAGATTTTGCCTACGAACCCTAGATTTTGGAATTACTAGGTTATATTAAAATTGTCAAAATTTCCACAAAACCCTAGCAATTAAATGATGAAAATGCAATGAAAATTTTTGAATTTTTGGACTTTTCTATAGTTGATATCAGATCTGATGCAAAAATCATGAATTAGGAAAATTTAGAAAGAATTGATGCAATTTAGTAAGCCAAACAATGCAATTTTTTTGTATTTTCTAAAATTTTCAATTTTTTTTGAATTTTTCTCAATGCAATAAAATGAATGACTATATGAATGAATGAAATCAATCCAAATTTGAAGAAATACACTTAGCAAGTTGCAATTTAAGTCCAAAAACACAGGTTCACCAAAATGTTTAGGAGAAAATTGGATTTGTTAATGCTCTCAATTTTAGATGTTTAAATCCTCCTTTCCACCTTACATTCAAGGATATAAGGTCGAGTGTTGAGCACTATCATACCCTAGGTCACTTGCAGATGTAGGGAAACTTGGATTAGGGAATTTAATTATTAATTTTCCTTCTCTTATGCCCAATTAGCCATTAAAACCCTAATTATGCAAATACAACAACAAACTGACGAATGACAGAAAAAGCTCTTGCAGATAGGAGTAAAATATCAAATTACAGAATACCTATTTTTGGGGTTCCAAAGTGGAATAGTTGGGGACATTGGAGTAGGCACCCAAGTCCAAGGTGCCAGTTTCTTTGAGGGATCCAGACCTCCTTCCGACACTGATCAACCCTATAACTTCTATTTCCCAAAGCTCAAATGTGGAGGAGACTAGAGCAAGCGCCCAAGTCCTGGAATTGCTCCCGTGTCCTTTTCTTCAGATCTTGAATCCTCGATGCCTGCCAATCCATCCTACAACTGCACTTTTCCCAAATGTGACACCTATAACCTACAATCACAAGACTTGGTTTGGGGGTTGTGGTGTTTAGAGGCTTGCCTCAGTCAAGCCCTAGAGGACACTTAAGTCTCTGAACACCATTAGATAAAAGAGTACGTGCCCTTGTGAGGTAGAGGCAAAAACCAAAGGAATCAATGATGAAAACACAATATTATGTCACCTTGTAGTGAAGATCTCATGGGAGGAAGATGCTCTTCATTCCATGAGGAAATTGAAGCTCAAATCTACAGATATCAACACACAAAACACACAAGTCTGCTCTTGCAACATAATAGAAAGCCTTGAATCACCTTGAGAATGCCTAAAGTTCACAATGATCATCTAGTTTCTAAATGAATGCCTAAGCATGCTTATATATGCAACTACAAGCACTCTTACCAAGATTTTAAAAATCAAAACTTACCGTGTCAGCAAAAGGACCAAATAATAGTTATAAACCAACACCTGGAAATTAGGGCTGCCCTAAAATATGGCAGGACTAGGGCATGAGTGCCCAAGTCCTCTCCCTCTATGTTGGGCAAGGTACATCTCAAGGGGTCCACCTAGGTCCAATTTGCCATGGAACCTAGGCTTCATTCCATCGGGATGCCAAAATATGAACTAAGATGTCCTAAATGCATACTAAAGACCTGGGAGCTAAACCTTATGAAGGAAAAGCCCCCAAGGGGACATTTTCTGACATTACAGTAACATTTAATAATCATGGTTGTAGATTGGTGAGAGGAAGCTTGGTGGTAGCCAGGGGAACAAGGGTGGGAACTTTGTTTAGTCTCGAGGCCACTACAGTTTGTAGATCCACTAATGTAACTGGAACTATTGAAAATACATGTATGTTGTGGCACCACAGATTATCCTACACAAATGAAAATGTTTTAAAAATAATTACGAATAATTTTTTTTTGGATGGTTTCTCCTATTCTAATGAGCACTTTGATTTCTGTGAGTATTGTGTGTTTGGTAAACAAAACAAAAATTCTTTTCCTTTAGGAACACTAGTACAAAATAAGCAATATATTACTAAAAAAACTACTAAAAGCTGCTTATAAATGACCAAACATGGTCACGTGACAATTAGTAGTTTATTGCCAGTCATTTATAATGTGGCCAAATTGATGACTAAACCATTTTTAGTCATTTTTTGGTTGTTTTGATTGATCAATTTGGTAGTATATTTAGTTGTTGATTTAGTCATATATTTAATCATATTTATTCACTGAGTTTGGTCACATGACCATTAGTAGTTTATTGCCAGTCATTTATTTTGTCACATGACCATATTTATAACACGACCAAATTTGTGTCAATTGGTAGTATATTTATTCATTGATTTTGTCATAGTATATTTAGTCATATGTTTAGTCATATTTATTCATTGATTTTTGTCAATTGGTAGTATATTTAGTCTGATATTTGAGGATTTAAACATAAAACACAGAAATACACATCAATCATCAATTACACACAATAAGACAACCATTGAGAAGGCAAAATTGCTGAAATTTACTAAAAGAAATGGTGTTCTTACAGCTTGTACAAGTCTTAAATATCTATCTTGCTTCAAAAATGCTTAGAAATAGAGTATTAAAATGTTTATTTTCTGTCACAAGATTGAAAATCTGAGTTACAATGCACAAAAATGATAGAGTCGAAGGATTCCAAACAATTTGTGTATAATACATGTATTTTGGTCTAACAGCGAGAACTTTTTCTGCAGTTGAGAACACCTGAAGTTGCAGTAATAGAGTCCACAATAGAGGAAGGCCTTGTCACCATACTTGAAGATTTGGCATAGCTTGAGGATGCTTTAGCCCTTGATGCTCTGAAGAATGCACTGTTTAATATCAGATCTCCCTTTGATCACCAATTCCAATTCCTCCATGTACTTTCTAATGCATCTTCATGCTTTGTCACCTACACAATACTCATACTCATCATAACTATTCTACATCCATTGTAAACCAAAGAGATAAATAAGAGACGAGTTGTATAGGCCTTTTACCTCCTTTTTGAATTGATTGTCAAGGGCAAAGAATCTATTTCCTTGGCTGTTAATGGTGGGGTTTGCACTCCCCTCGATGGCATACATATCACAGTGGGTGTAATCATTGTTCACCACATGGAAGTATCCATGTCGACACCTACGTTACAACATTAATTTTGTAAGATTCCAATAGAGAATAGATGGATAAACTTGATATTCTAGCTACCATTTTTTCTAGATCTGACAATCTAGTTGTTTTTGAAACTACATTTATTTTAGATTAGTAATATAATGAGAGTGGAAAAGCCTTAATGTATCATAAACATCCATTATAGATGTAGAGAGAAACTAGATGAAAGCAATGAAATGCTTGGGTAGACATGTATGCAAAATGTGGAAGTATAGATAAGGCACGTGAACTACTTGATGGAATGGCTCAAAGAGATGTCATCTCTTGGAATGTAATGATTGTAGGATATGTTGGGAATTAAGGTGTCTCAACCTTGGTAATTCTCTACATTTTTAATGTTTGTATTTATTATTCATTGCCTATGTTGTAAAAAATTGGAAATTCCACTTTATCATATTGTGGGATATGGCACGGTGATGTGTCAATCCTACATGGATTATGACAACTTGTTATTTTGTCCTCACATGAGGAGATAGGCATCCCACTTAGTGGTAGGAATATTCTACCATGTGTCAGCATCTTCTATGTTGTGTAAGGAATGTTTGACCGAAACGGTTATGACGGATTCCTATGACGAATCTATGACATGTAAGAGTCGAGAATAGAAGGTTGCAAGACAGGTAATGACATGTGTCATGTAGCATCTTTGAATGAGGCATATTTGGGTGCCCCAAGGTGGAATATGATGTGTTGTAAGAAACATACTATTTATAGCATGTGTATAACAGATTCTCTTACAACTGTAAGTTGTAACCGCTATGACAGATTCTATGACGATCGTAAGTGTCATAAGAGCATCGGTCATAGCCCATTTTGGAAATAGGTGACCTCTTTGGGATGGGAGCTATAGACAAGTGTCAGACACATTATACAATGTTGACCAAGTGTCCCTAGGTGTGGGTTTTGGTCCAAGATGCCATATTGGACGCCCATTCCAAAAAAGGTCCAAAATTGCCTTTTATGTTCTATTTAAATAGGTGCTTGGAGATGGAGTTTGTATCACAGGTTTACAGGTACTGTTATGCTATTGGATTGACTCCAGACACGAGTGTCGAAGACCATTGAAGCTTGCATTGCAAGTGTATTGTAAACATTCTTTCAGATTTGTTAATACATTATGCAGGTTTCTGAGTGTGGGGTTTTTCACCCCATAAGGGTTTTCCCCACCATAAATCTTTGTCTCTCTTCTTCTGTCTACTTTCTGGTTCTTGTGTTTTGCTGCAATATCTCATGTTAATGGTTTAACATTGCTGTAATAGTTAGGATAAAGTTGAATTTGCATAGCCCTCTCCTCAATAGATTAGTGTAGGAAGCATTTTCCGCACACCTAGCTTCCTTTCAGTTGGTATCAGAGCTTGATCACCTTTGGTCCTAGTTGTAGGGTAGGGGTTTTTTGAGCTAATCTTAGGTTGAGCGGGAGTCTGTGCAGAGCATTCTATATCTTATTGTAGCAAGGAGATGGCAGGCACATCAGGAAGGTTTGAGACCTTTGGGAAAGTGTGAACGAAACTAAACTAGCTACAATGACACAAGCTGATTGGGATCTCAAGGATCGAAAGGCTAAGGGTCTCATAAGACTTAGTCTTGTCGATTCTATGTTGTTAAATGTCCATGAAGAGACCACTGCAAAACTCCTTTGGAAGAAGTTAGGGGATGTGTATCAAGCCAAATCCCTAGTCAATAAACTCTTCCTGAGAAAGAAGTTGTATTCTCTTCGAATGGAGGACGGAGGATCCGTGGATGAGCATATGAATGCCTTTAATATGATGGTTACACAATTAACATCTATTGGTGTAAAGATGGAGGAGGAGGATTGGTGTATGACCCTGCTTTGTTCTCTACCAGACTCATGGGATCATCTTGTCATGGCAATTAGAAGCACCACATCCACATTCAAAATGGAAGAAGTGGTTTCTTCGTTGTTGTCTAAAGAGATGCGGAGAAAGTCTTCTAAGGCAGCCAAAGAAGCCCTTACAGTTCATGGAAGACCCAAGGAGAAAGGGAAGAAGAAGGACAAGAAAGATGAGAAGGGTAGATCCAAATCTCCTGGAAAGTCCAAGGCTCTTTGTTAGAACTATGGCAAGACCAGGCATTTCTGAAAGGAATGCAAAGAGGAGAAGAAGAAAAAGAAGAAAGCTTCTGATTTAGATTTTGACAAATCACAAGATGACAGTGATTCTTTCATTGCAGCCCTAGCAACCAATGCATCTGATGATGTGTGGCTAATCGACTCTGGTGCATCTTTCCACATGACCTCGCATCGAGACTGGTTCACTAAGTATGAAGAGTTTGATGGTGGAAAGGTGTATATGGGTGACGACTCTCATCTGAAGATCATTGTCGTGGAAGAGTCTCTATCTAATTCCCTAATGATCGAGTGAAGGGGATCTCTGGGGTTATGCACATCCCAGGCTTAGCACCGAACCTGCTTTCTGTAAGTAGTTTGAATGATGCAGGTGTGCAGGTTGTCTTTTTGAAAGAAGGATGCAAGATGACTAGAGGATCTATGGTGCTTACTAAGGGTACTCGGAGAGGTACTCTGTTTCAGCTGGAAGCATGCATTTCACAATGCAATAGTTCTTCTGACTCAAGGAAGAGGGCAGCAGTCACTTCATCCCCACCATCTAAACGAGCAATGAAGAAATCTGTTGTTTCTAGTCTTGATGTTTGTAATCATGCATTGGAAGTTAAACTTCCTACAAAAAAGACAATGTTATGGCATAAGAGATTTGGCCACATTGGTGAGAAGGGTCTGCATACCCTAAAAAATAAGAACCTCGTTGGGGGTTAGATGATTGTAATCTTGAGTTTGACTTTTGCAAACATTGCATTTATGGAAAACAAAACCGTGTTCAGTTTTACTCGAGTTCTCATAAGTCTTTTGGTGTGTTGGACCTTATTCATTCTGATGTGTTTGGTCCTATTAATGTTCCTTCATTATCAAAATCTATATACTTTGTATCTTTTATAGATGATTACAGTAGCATGACATGGATTTATTTTCTTAGAAGCAAATCTAAAGTCTATAGCAAGTTTAAGGAGTTTAGAGCCTTTGTTGAAAATTAAAGTGGCAAAAAGATTAAATGTTTGAGAACTGACAATGGTGGTGAGTTCTGTTCTACATAATTCGATAAGTATTGCAAGGAACTTGGGATTGAAAGGCACAAGACAACTCCATACACCCCACAGCAAAATGTAGTTGTAGAGAGGATGAACAGGACACTGATGGAGAAGGCTAGGAGTATTAGTGGAGCTGGTCTAGAACAAAACTTTTGGGCTGAAGCTGTTGCCACTGCTTGCTATCTGGTAAATAGATCTCCTACATCAGCTCTTATTGGAAAGACACCCGGGGAGGTGTGGTCTGGTAGAAAGCCTTTAGTAAGGCATCTTCGTGTTTTTGGTTGTGAGGCATATGCACATGTGCCTAGGGAGAAGTGGTCAAAGTTGGAGAACAAAGCTGTTAAATGTATCTTCATTGGCTACGGTGTTGGTGTGAAAGGATACAAGCTTTGGGACCCCATGGCTGAAAAAGTGTTGTATAGCAGAAGTGTCATCTTCAAAGAGCTTACACCTTCTTCCACTATTTTGCAGCCAGAAGAAAAAGAAAAGAAAGAGGATGTTGTTCAGTTTCCTCTCACCCCTGAGAAGACTAAATAGAAAGACAATGTTGGACCTGATGATGAGAAGAGCTCTAGCAGCTCTGAAAGCTCGGATGAAGAAGCTGAACCTCAACCTCGGCTCTTGAGGAGGTCTACACGGATAAGAAAGCAACCTGAAAGGTTTGGTTTTACATTGCTTGATTCTAGTTGTGCTTATGCTTTGCTTACTAATAGTGATGAACCTAGAACTGTATCAGAGGCTTTGGATATGAAGGATGCAAGTTCCTGGAAGGAGGCCATGGAGGAAGAAATGGCTTCTTTTGATAAGAATCAAACTTGGGACTTGGTACCTTTGCCTCCTGGATGCAAACCCGTTGGATGCAAATGGGTGTTCAAGAAGAAGATTGGTGCAGATGGCAATATTGAGAAGTATATGGCCAGATTGGTTGCGAAGGGGTATTCACAAGTGGAGGGTATAGATTATGGTGAGATCTTCTCTCCTGTTGCAAAGCTAACATCCATTCGATTCCTGTTGTCACTCACAGCAGCTTATGACTTGGAGGTAGAACAGATGGATGTGAAGACAACTTTCCTTCATGGTGACTTGGAGGAAGAAATCTACATGTCACAGCCAGAGCATTACATGGTAAAAGGTAAAGAAAATTTGGTTTGCAAACTTAAGAAGTCTTTGTATGGTTTGAAGCAATCCCCTAGGAGATGGTATTTGAAGCTTGATGCCTTTGTGTTGTCAATTAGATTTGTGAGATCGAAATTGGATCACTGTGTGTATTATAAATTTGATGGTGATCGTATTCTCATTGTTGCACTGTATGTTGATGATATGTTGGTCATTGGGAAGGGTAAAAATATGATTTCTGATTTTAAATCTCAGTTGTCAACTCAGTTTCAAATGAAAGATTTAGGGGCAGCCAGGTACATTCTAGGAATGGAAATTAGAAGAGACAAAACCAATAGAAAACTTTGGTTAAGCTAGAGTAAGTATGTGAAGTTCGTGTTGGACAGATTTAGCATGGCAGATTGTAGACCATTGTGTGTTCCCATTTCTTTGGGGACAAAGTTGTCTGTTGAGGATTGTCCAAAATCTCCTAGTGAGGTGGAGGACATGAGCAGAGTACCTTATGCTAGTGCTATTGGCAGTCTAATGTATGCTATGGTTTGCACAAGACCAGACATTGCCCAAGCAGTGGGAGTCCTTAGTTGATTTATGGCTAATCCTGGACGAGTTCATTGGGATGCAGTTAAGCGAGTGTTTAGATATTTGAGGGGTACTTCTGAGTATTCCATTTGCTATCATGGTAATGTTTCAAGACCTCTGCATTCTGTTGATATTCGTGGATTTGTGGATTCAGATTGGGCAGGTGACATTGACTACAGGAGATCCACCAATGCTTATGTTTTTACACTATTTGGTGGTGCTATTAGTTGGATGAGTAAGTGACAACCAATTATTGCTTTGTCTATGACAGAAGCTAAGTACATGGCAGCAACTCATGCTTGTAAGGAAGCCATTTGGCTCAAGAGATTGTGTTCAGATATTGGTGTTGATGCAGGTCTAATCACAATTAGTTGTGATAGTCAGAGTATAGTTTGCCTTGCAAAGAATCCAACTTTCCATGCTAGAGCCAAGCACATTGATGTTCAGTTTCACTTCGTGAGGGACATGGTTGAGGATGGAAAGGTAAATTTGGAGAAGGTAGATACTTTGAAGAATGTTGTAGATGCATTAACAAAACTAGTGGGCACAGAGAAGTTCAAATGGTGTTCGGAGTCTATTGGCCTCTCGGCCTATAGCAGTTAAATCATGTTTTTCTATTGGCTCTTACAAGTTGTTCGACAAGTGGGAGAATGTTGAGAATTAAGTGTCTCAACCTTGGTAATTCTCTACATTTGTAATGTTTGTATTTATTATTCATTGCCTATGTTATAAAAAAATGGAAATTCCACTGTCATATTATGGGATGTGGCACGGTGATGTGTCAATCCTACATGGATTATGACAACTTGTTGTTTTGTCCTCACATGAGGAGATAGGCGTCCCACTTAGTGGTAGGAATATTCTACCATGTTTTAGCATCTTCTATGTTGTGTAAGAAATATTTGATCGAAATAGTTATGACGGATTCCTATGACGAATCTATGACATGTAAGAGTCAAGAATAGAAGGTTGTAAGATAGGTAATGACATGTGTCATGTAGCATCTTTGAATGAGGCATATTTGGGTGCCCCAAGGTGAAATATGATGTGTTGTAAGAGAATATGCTATTTATAGCATCTGTATGATAGATTCTCTTACAGCTGTAAGTTGTAACCGCTATGACAGATTCTATGACGATCGTAAGTGTCGTAAGAGCATCTGTCATAGCCCATTTTGGAAATAGGTGACCTCTTTGGGATGGGAGTTGTGGACAAGTGTTAGACATATTCTACAATGTTGACCAAGTGTCCCTAGGCATGGGTTTTGGTCCAAGATGCCATATTGGACGCCCATTCCAAAAAAGGTCCAAAATTGCCTTGTATGTTCTATTTAAACAGGTGCTTGGAGATGGAGTTTGTATCATAGGTTTACAGGTACTATTATGCTACCGAATTGACTCTAGACACGAGTGTCAAAGACCTTTGAAGCTTGCTTGCAAGTGTATTGTAAACATTCTTTCAGATTTGTTAATACATTGTGCAGGTTTCTAAGTGTGGGGTTTTTCACCCGATAAGGATTTTCCCCACCGTAAATCTTTGTCTCTCTTCTTCTGTCTACTTTCTGGTTCTTGTGTTTTGCTGCAATATCTCATGTTAATGTTTTAACCTTTCTATGATAGTTAGGATAAAGTTGAATTTGCATAGCCCTCTCCTCAATAGATTAGTGTAGGAAGCATTTTCCGCACACCTAGCTTCCTTTCGGGATATGCACAAAATGGATTTATTAAAAATTCTAAAGCAAATGCAATTAGCTGGTGTGAAGCCAAATTCCACAACCTTTTCTAGCATCCTCCCTACCTGTTTCAAAATGGGAGCTTTGGAATAGGGTATGGACATCCATCAATACATAAAGGATAGAGGAATTTTGTCAAATTTTGTAGTTGCAATTGCCCTATTAGACATGTATGCAAAATGTGGAAGCATAGACAAGGCACGTGTATTGTTTGATAGAATGCCTCAATGAAATGTGGTCTCATGGACTACAATGATTGCAGGATAGAACAAAATGGATTTGTTGAAAAGGCTTTAGAAATTTTAAAGCAAATGCAATTGGCTGGTGTAAAGCTAAATTCCACAACCTTTACCAGCATCCTCCCTGCCTGTGTCAAAATGGGAGCTTTGGAATAGTTGAATTTGGCTATATCAAGCAAAAGAAATAATATTTGAACTTGGCTATTCTTTTAAACAGTCATCAAACACATTCCATAGCACAAATTTTCTTAGAAAATACTGTGCATTAAACATTTCACATTCCTGATAAAACATATGGTTGTAGTAATTATTCATAATTCTATCAAAATGCGTACACATTTCCAACAATAAGTTGACATGGGTAAAAGCAATTAGAAATTTCTGAAGCACACACTACTCCTCTTCACTAAGAGTGAGCAGTTATCACTTATAGACAACATAAAAGATTGCTCATTCACAAGACATGCCTAAGTTATGATCAATTTCACAAAAAAAGTTTTATTTTGGTAAATCTTTAATGCTCAAAACTTGAAATTATAGGTGATTTAAAAGGGAAACATGATCAATTGTGACATTATAGGCATGTACGTCCTCGTTGGTGACATACTCGTCTAAAACAAAGTCAAATGTAGATTCACTTTTCTCCACTTATGTTGTCAAATCCACCTACAAGACAAGAAAAGTCGGTAACCCCTATAAGTCAAAATTTAAAGCATTTAAAAACTCATTGTTGAACATGTAAATTTAAAAACTCTTTATTTTTCTTCCTGACAAGAGTCATATCCTAAAATTTTCTTATTGAATTAACACTTGATTAACCATAGAATAAAACTAAAGTCTAATATGGTGAATGCCAGGTAATCTTGCCAGCAACTACTTAGAAATAAGAAAACCCTTACAACACTTCTAAATACATCTAATTAATAATGAACCCAGTGTCTTATGCATAAAACATGTAGAATTCCCAATCATAAGCTATGCATGAGATAATCCCAACTCAAGGATTCTTTGGTTAGTTTTATCCTATCAGTATTGTTCACTGATCACTACTAGTATGAGATGTTTAACTATTCACTTTAATGTAAGAATATGTAGAGATTCTGGAAGAGATTGTGTGTTTCTTTTTTGGATTGACATTTCGGATCACACTCTATGATCCATCATTAGGATGAAAAGAAGAGAATGAGAGTCATTCTCTTCTTTTCATCTTGATGATGGATCACGGAGTGTGATCTAAAACGTCGATCCAAAAAAAGCAACACACAGTCTCTTCCAGAAGCTCTACACATTCTTACATATCATGGACTATGGAAATATCATGTCTATATTCACTTTAATGTTGTCCTAAAAGCACTTTAACATATAAACTATATCCAAAAGAAATAGACAAATAACAATTTCCAATAATCTTACAATAATTATTTCTGAGTAATAAAATGATACCTTTAACTTGGTCTCATGAACAGTTAATGAGCATGCCTTTGAATCAATTGTAACTATGTCATCTCCCTTTCGAGCCAACTCCTTTTTGTTTAAAGGCCTTTTTCGTACCTGAAAACATGTCAAAAAATTTAGTCATGATCCAGATACATCAAAGATTCAAAAGCATAAAAGTTACCTCACATAGAGTAAACCACCTTAACCTGTGACTTATTAGAGTTTACTATCAAACTTATGTGTGGTAGAACAATGCAGCAAAGAAAACACCAAATGAGCAAAACTTGAAACAAAACCCACTTTAGATTTGACCTTTCAACATATTCACCATTACCTCTCCCATTTTACATGCAATGGTACAGCTTGGCAATAGAAAGCCAAATCCATAAGGTCATATTCCCTCAATCAAATTATGTTTCTTCAAATTCCATGGTTCTCTTGCTTTACAAGAACAAAATCACATCTTTAGGTCATAACACTCTCACTTGGGAATCTACAGATTGAATTTTTTGCATGGATGCCTTTGTCCCTATTTTATCAATCTTTGCTAGTAATATAACCCCCTCTTGTGTAGACAACATTACAAGACACTATTTGTCAAAATGGTATATGACCTAGATACTATGCAATTTTATTCTTAGAACTCTTGTCCTAATAAAATTAAAACAATATGCAATACCTTCCCTCATTAACCTCAATTCTGTTTAGAAACACAAGAAACGAATGGCTTCACATTAACATTGTCTACACATCAAAGTGATTCATATTTTTCCACACATTTATATATGGGATTGCTACAGAAAATCTGAGAATGTGATTTAATGTTTAAGGTTTTGAGTATGATTTCATCCAAATATGAACAATATTCTTGACACGATTTTGAAAGTTCACCTCACTAATTTCTTGACACAAAATACTTGGTTGGTTTAACTCCATATAAAATAGATGACACTTTATGCTTAATAATAAAATGAGAGTTCAAAAATTGATAAGGTAATTTATTCAAGTTCCCAATATGATAAGACAAGATAATTTGTTTGAGTGTAGAGTCTGGTGTAAGAACTCCATAAAGGCATTAAACACATCCATTTGCAGCATAATTAACAAGAAGTTGAAATAATAAAATACAAGAAAATGGCATCATTCATCTAAAACTTAAATATAAGCAAAATATTAATACTTTAACATTTCCCAGTTGCTCTTTGAACCTTTCTCTCAGCCTTGGACAAGCCTACAAATTAGATTCCATGCAAACTTAGAGCTTAAATGACAAGAGTAAATTGTGATTCCAATGAAATATTTCACTTATCAAATAAGAATATTAATCTCTAGGAGTAACTAATGAATGAAAAAGATACTATCTTAAAATTGTGATCATACTCACTAGGGTATTTACACAATTGTTGTGTCCAGTAATTAAAGTAATTAAATAATGATAAAAAAAATTATTGATCTAAAGATGTTTGTCTTAATTGCACAAAGAAAGATGTGAAAATTCAAAAACTCCAAGCACCATGTAGGTTATACTTGATAGTAGCATAAGTGAATCAATCTTTTGTTTGTAGGATATGTTGTAGACAATATAATCTTATTATTTTTACAAAATCAATACACAAATGAAGCTCATGACCTCAACTTGCATGTGTCAATACGTGAACTTTCTATAAGAAACATATTAATGTCTTGAGAACTACTGTCATGCGTTGCCAAACCCTCTTCCATTCTACTAATTGCCCAATTATTATACTTCTCTCTTACCCTTCCACTTATTGTTATTTGATCTTTCATTTCTTTGAAGGACTATCATTCTTTTGACAGTCATAACATGGATGCCTTTGCATGTGGATTGTCCCTTTATTCCATGAGCACTCTATACTTTTATGAGTTCTATCATACTTCATGGCACCAAATGATAACAAAGACTCTTGAAAAATGGTTTAAAAGACTCAGTTAGGACTATTATATGACTGTCCCTGGGTCAATATCATTGAAAATGCTCATAATGTCATTTGATGTGGACTGTGAAATGACTTAGTATAACCTTAGTACCCTCCTTAAGGACTTTGAAATGGTGTGATGAGCCACACAATGGGATACCTAAAACAACTTCATGCTCTAGGTAATAGGGGTCCAAGAGTGTGATGTTTTTTATCTACTTAAACAACCATTATAAAATTTTTGAGTTAAAATCTTATCAACTAACATTCTATAATTATAAAAGATTTTAGCTTAGTACTTTTGTAATTTTAAGAGATTTTAAAGTTATGGAATAAAATATTAAGAACATACAGAGAAGATCCATGCCCAACTGGTGTAAAAAGATTATGGTATAATACCATTGACATGCAGAGGTATTAAAAGTATGGATTTGAAGCCATTGTCATGCAGAGGCAAATTAATGAGTGGATGGCAAAGAGATTTGATTCTATGCAAAATAGCTCCCAGAATAATACCATAAATAAATTCTTAACCAGAGATATGACATATCCAAAGAACCATTGGAAACATTACCATCTAAAAATTATACAATAATAAGAAATTTAGATTAAATTCACTTACCTAAGTCTCCAGGCATTCCTCATGGCTACCTACCCCTATTATCACCATCTAATCCTCCCATGAAAGTATTCATATTCACAAGAAGAAGAAGAGAGAAAAATAGAGCAAAACGAATGAATGGAATCAAAACCCCTTCCTTCTCAAATCTTTTAGGCATTTCCATTTATGAAAAGAGATCCCTCGATAGAGAAAAAGAAAAGTCCAAACAACTTCATGATCTAGGTAACAGGGGTCTAGGAGTGTGTGAACATAACTTTTCTCTATGAATTGACAAGAAAATTATTGGAGAAATCATCATCATAATGGTTGTGAATCGACAAGCCGCATAGGAACCTATCAACACAAACTGTGTTTAGTTCTTTGCATGCATTGGAAATGCCCTAGAAAACAACATAACATGTAAAATGTAGAATCTAAAATGAAAAATACAGTGACAAATAAAGGACACATGCATTGACGAAACAATATTTTAAACCATTACCTATTTAAATCTGTGACAGGATGCTTGGATAGACTGCGATTTGCAAGAAAGAATGTTAGTGCCATTTGAAAATAAGTTATTTAAACCCTCTTCTTTGTCTTGGTAGCCATTTCACCCTATTCTGATGCCTCCATGAAGAGAAATGTTCACCACATATGTATCCCAACATGTAAAACACACATTCCTATCTGCAAAAAACAACAGAATAGGAATTTAGGTTTTTCACATATTCTGTAATGAAACAACTTGCACAATATCTGAATATAATAGTAAATATGCTGCAAATACTTGATAATAATATGCCACTTCGAGGGGGCAACCTCCAAAACCACTTCGAGGGGGATACCTCCAATAGTCTTCAATGAGAACACAATGCTGAATATATGATGAAATAAGACTCACTACCTCCTATATATACCTATTTATGCCTAGGATATCACCTAGGCCGACTTAGATGGGCCTATATAAGCCTTAGGCCGACCTAAACAACTAAATAACAATAAACTAATGATAATATGACTTAATTAAGAGTTAAGATAGCCACAAGCCGACTATTCATAACCCTATACACACTATAGGATTAAGGGCGTAGCATGCCCCCCCTCTTCAAAGAAGCATTGTCCTCAATGCTAACCAAATGTGGATGCTTTTGAATGAATTCCTCATTCTCCCATGTAGCTTCCTCCACTGGAGAGTTTTTCCATTTAATTAGATATTCTATGATTTCCCTTGTCCTCAGCTTCTTGGTGCGTGTTTGAATAATTCTCTCAGGATCCACAACTATTCTTCCCTCTTCATCAAGCTCAGGTAACTTAGTCTGTGCTACCACTTTATTCCCAATAACCTTCTTCAAGCAGGAAACATGAAAAACTGGATGAATTTTTGTTGATATGGGCAGCTCCAATTTATATGCTACATTGCCAATCTTCTGCAACACCTTATAAGGACCATAGTACTTGGGTGCTAGCTTATTAGCTTTATGTTGTTGTTTTAGAGACATTTGCTTGTATGGTTGTAGTCGCACAAAGACCCAATCTCCCAGTTCAAAAGTTCTTTCACTACGGTGTTGATCAGCTTGTTGCTTCATTCTGTTTTGTGCCATTGCCAAGTTCTCTCGAAGACTAGCCAATACCTCTTGCTGATGATGGATGTGTTCTTCGACTGTGTGAACCTTTGGTTGTACCCGCAATGAAGAGATGATTGACGGTGGGTGGTAACCATATAGTGCTAAAAATGGAGACATCTTGGAAGAAGTATGGAAAGAAGTGTTGTACCACCATTCTGCTAGTGGTAGCCATTGTACCCATCTCTCTTGTTTATCTGAAGCAAAACAACGGAGATAGCCTTCCAAGCATTTGTTGACCACTTCTGTCTGTCCATCTGACTGGGGGTGATATGATGAACTACGAGAAAGCTGAGTGCCCAAGCATGAAAACAAGTCAGTCCAAAAATTACTTGTAAATATAGGGTCACGATCACTGACTATAACTTTCGGAGTCCCATGCAGTTTCTGAATAGTATTCATAAAAGCTATTGCTACAGTGCTTGCTGCCAATGGTTGTGCCAAAGCACAAAAGTGACCATATTTGGTGAGACGATCCACAACAACCATGATGACATTTTTTCCTTCAGATCTAGGCAAACCTGTGATGAAATCCATAGATACCTCCTCCCACCTTTGACTTGGGATACATAAGGGTTGTAGAAGACCTGGAGTCTTAACTGTCTCCCCTTTATGTTGTTGACATACCATGCATTCAGCTACAAATTTTTGAACATCCCCTTTCAGCCCTTCCCAAAAGAAATCTTGCTTGATTCTATGATAAGTTTTGAGGAATCCTGAGTGCCCACCTATTGGAGAAGCATGTAGTTCTTCCAACACCTTAAGCTTAAGAGTTGAATTCTTGCAAAGGTATAACCTCTCCTTGTACCATAAAATATTTCCTTTCCATGAAAATTTGTCAGACACACTTGATTCCTGTTGGAGTTTCTCAATGAGCCTTAGAGTATCTATGTCCTTCTCCCACTCTTCTCTTGCCTCATTTACCCAGTCTGCTTGTAACATGGAAATGGCAAATAAAAATGACTCTGTGGGTTCATCACGCCTTGATAGAGCATCAGCCACAACATTCTCCTTGCCTTTCTTATATATGATCTCAAAGTCATATCCCAACATCTTTGTGACCCATTTTTGTTGTTCTTCAGATGATAACCTTTGTTGCAAGAAATATTTGAGACTATCATGATCTGTCTTGACCTTAAAGTGTCGTCCCATTAGATAAGGTCTCCATTGTTTGACTGCATGCAAGATAGCCAACATTTCTTTCTCATAAACTGGCTTCAACAAATTCTTACCTTTGAGTTGGCGACTTTCAAATGCTATGGGTTTTCCTTCTTGCATAAGTACTGCTCCTATTCCATGTCCTGAAGCATCACATTCAACAACAAATGTTTTAGAAAAATCTGGGGTAGCTAGGACTGGAGTTGTACACATGGCTTCCTTTAGTTTCTCAAATGCCCTTGTCGCCACTTCATTCCATTGGAAAGCATCCTTCTTTAACAAGGATGTGAGAGGAGATGCTATGCTACCATAATTCTTTACAAATCGGTGATAATACCCTGTAAGCCCTAAAAAACCTCGTAAGTTCTTAAGGGTCTTAGGAATTTTCCACTCTACAATTGCTTGGATCTTATGAGGGTCCACCTTAACTCCCTCATGTGACACAATGTGACCAAGGTACTCCACTTCTTTGACACCAAAGATACACTTGGATGGTTTAGCATACAACTGATTCTGCTTCAAAATGTCCAACACTTGATTTACATGTTGCAAGTGTTCCTCCCATGTTTTACTATATATTAAGATGTCATCAAAAAATACCAAAACAAATTTCCTCAAAAATGGCCTGAAGATAGAGTTCATTAAACTTTGAAATGTTGACGGTGCATTAGTGAGACCAAAAGGCATTACCAAAAATTCATAGTGGCCCTCATGGGTTCTAAAAGCTGTCTTATGTACATCCTCATCTCTAATTCTAATTTGATGATAACCAGAACGGAGATCAAGTTTTGTAAAATAAATAGCACCATTAAGCTCATCTAACAAATCATCAATTACTGGAATAGGAAACTTATCTTTTATGGTGAACTTGTTAAGCTCTCTGTAATCTGGACACATCCTCCATGTTTCATCCTTCTTACGCACCATTACCACAGGAGATGAGTAAGCACTTTGACTATGCCTGATAATGCCTGCTTCTAGCATCTCTTGAACTATCTTCTCAATCTCACTTTTTTGAGCATATGGATATCTGTAAGGCCTGATGTTGGGTGGTTGGCTCCCTGGTACTAGTTGAATGGCATGATCATGATCTCTCCTAGGAGGCAATCCTTTTGGCATCTCCCCAAAAACTATAGAATGCTTATCTATAATTGCTTGTAGATCCAATGGTGTAGAAGCCTTTGAGTGATATGCTTCTAATGAAAATAATTGGGCTACCATCCCATCTACTCCCTTCTTCAACATCTTTTGCATTTGGTAGGAACTTACTATCTGTGGTGACTTTGCACGCATCCCTCGTAATTCTATTGTTCTTCCCTCTGATTGAAAGCGCATGAATAGTTCTTGGAAGTTCAATTCAATTGTTCCCAAAGTGGTAAGCCACTGTACTCCCAAAACAATATCTGCCGCACCCATTGAGATAGCATACATTGGACAATTAAGATGATAATCTCCCATGGATAATTTAATGCTATGGCATTTTCCTGAACAACTAACAGTACCACCATCTGCAATCAAGACCTGAAATTCTGGAGCTGGATATATAAAACAATTTAAACGAGTGGCCAACTTTTTGTTGATGAAGTTATGAGTGCTACCTGAGTCTATCAACACTGTTACTTTTTCTTTCTTTAAGAAACCCACTACCTTGAGAGTTTGTGGGGTACTAAAACCTGAAAGTGCATGGCAAGAAATGATTGGTTGAGTATCTCTTGACTCCTCCTCAATCTCATTGTCACTCTCTACTATTGGTACCTCTTCTTCTTCCTCACTTGGCCCTTCAATATAGAACAATTTCTTTTCAGTGCATTTGTGTCCTCTACTATATTTGCTATCACAATTAAAACATAATCCTTTTGCTCTCTTCTCTTCGATTTGTTGTGGTGTTAGCCTAGTAGGTTGTGGAAGTGACTGTGTAGGAGTGCTTTTATCTCTTATGTTTATAAAACCTTGCCTTTTATTAACCATAAATTTTTCCTCTACTTGCCTTGCCATAATCATTGCCTCTGAGATGGAATTTGGACGGAACATGCGTACCTCATATTTAATGTGATCCTTTAAGCCACCAATGAATAGCTCCAACAAATTTTCTGTAGACACATTTTCCACTCTTAAAGATAAAGTACGAAATTGATGAATGTAATCCTTGACCATACCTGTTTGCCTTAATTTGGTAATTTGGCTGAAGTAGCTATCCATAAGATTTTCACCATAATGAGTAATGAGTTCTTCTTGGAAAACCGACCAAGTGACAATGCATCCTTTTGCTTTCTTTTCTTCACATAGCCAACGGTACCAAATGAATTGATCAGGTTCCAAGTATAAGGAAGCCATGGCCACCTTTTGTTGACATGGAACATGGTGGATATCAAAGAATTGCTCCATTTGACAAAGCCAATTGGTAGGATCTTGACCATCAAACTTTCGCATATCCAACTTTGGTGTGAAATTCCTTGCCATAAAATGAGGGGTGTGATGATCCATCTTGAGATTTGATTCAAACCCAAAAACACCCTTCCCTTTTGTAGAATCCTCTTCCTCCACATCGTGGTGTTGTGACTGCTTATGTTTGGAAAGTATCTCCAGAATTTTCTCAATATCACATGACTTTGCCAACCCTTTCATTTGTTCATCCATAATGGACAAGATTTCACCTTTCATCTTGCTATTTTCTTTATGAATAAGTTCAAGTATATTTTCATATTCTTTTTGATCAACATCCTCACTTTCCACCTCCTCCTTGCCTGGAGTTTTTCCCGGTGTGGTAACATTCTTTTTGCCCCTTGTTGAAGGACCCGTCATGATTGGAAAAAATAATTTTGAAATAAATCACACAAATAAAATGCAAATTCTCTGAAATTTTTACTGTAACTTACTAAGGCCAAGATACCACTTACCCAGAAAAAAATTCCAAGAAATTCGCAAATTTACTGCCTTGAGAGTGAATTTGTTGCAAACCCTAATTTTGCAATAACTCGCTTATTTTTCCTCCAATTCCTCTGAAATCTGGACTGTATCTTCTTTAATATTGTCTTCAAAAACCCTTTAAAAATCTTTAAAAAATTCGCTAAAATCTGAAAGTTATGCTCTTCCCAAAATCGCCTCCAATGATGAGAAAAAAATTTTGCCTCTACGGTGCCAAGATCATGCTCTGATACCACTTGTAATGAAACAACTTGCACAATATCTGAATATAATAGTAAATATGCTGCAAATACTTGATAATAATATGCCACTTCGAGGGGGCAACCTCCAAAACCACTTCGAGGGGGATACCTCCAATAGTCTTCAATGAGAACACAATGCTGAATATATGATGAAATAAGACTCACTACCTCCTATATATACCTATTTATGCCTAGGATATCACCTAGGCCGACTTAGATGGGCCTATATAAGCCTTAGGCCGACCTAAACAACTAAATAACAATAAACTAATGATAATATGACTTAATTAAGAGTTAAGATAGCCACAAGCCGACTATTCATAACCCTATACACACTATAGGATTAAGGGCGTAGCATATTCCCTCCATGAAAAATATGAGGGAAATAAAAACCTTACGTTTTGTCCATTTTCCCTCCATGAAAAATGCCTCAAAAATCAAAACTTACCCACTTTAATATCATATTATGACTAATTATTTAGTCATTTTTATTTGTGTGACTAAATAATTTATTTAGTAATTTATTTGTGTGACAATCAAATTAGTCATTTATTTAGTCATTTATAGCTGCGTTGCAAAAAATTAGTAGAATTTAGTCATTTTTAGTTGTTGTGACTAAAAGTTTTAGTCATGTAGTCATTTATTTGCCAAAATTCTACTAGTGGAAGCAATAGAGTGAAAGAGAAATTAGAAATCATTCATTCAGATGTGTTTGGACCCGTGGATAATGATTCTATTGGAAAATCTTGTTATTTCATTACCCTCATTAATGATGTATCCAAATTTACATGGATTTATTCTATGAAGCATAAATCTAAATTTTTCACTAAGTTTAAGGAGTTTAAAGTCTTACTAGAGAACCAATCAGGACTTAAGATAAAAATATTAAGATCTGACAATGGAGGGGAATATTTCTCTAAGGAATTTGATGAGTTCTATAAGAATGCAATTATCATAAGACAAAAGACAGCTCCATATACACCACAACAAAATGGTGTTACAAAAAGGATGAAACGAACAATAATGGAAAGAGCCAGAAGTATGTCAAATGATGCACAATTGGATAGATGTTTTTGGGTAGAAGCTGTGAGTATTACTTGTTACTTATCAAACAAATCTCCTTGCAAGTCTCTTGATTCAACACCTTATGAGGTGTGGATAGGTAAGAAACCTTATGTTTCACGTTTAAGGGTTTTTGGTTGTGAGGCTTTTGTTCATGTGCCTAAGGAAAAGTGATCTAATTTGGATCCAAAAGCATATAAATGCATCTTCATTGGATATGGTGAGAATGTAAAAGGTTTTAAGCTTTGGGATCCTCTAGCCATAAAGGTTATCTTTTCTAGAGATGTAATTTTTTAGGGAACTTAGAGTTGTTTTTGATCCTATATAGCCAGAAGAAAAAGAAAGGAAGAGGATAGTGCAATTTGATGTACTGCAAGAAAATACTGAAAATGATGAAAGAGGATAGTGCATTTTGGCTATAATAGAGAAGAAAAATATTTAGGTGAAAGTTCAAATGAGGAAGACTCTATTGTTATAGAAGAAGTTGAGCATTCAAGAACATGAGGAAGACTCTCTTACTCCACATTTGAGAAGATCCACAAGACAATGGAATCTAGTTGATAGGTATAGACCACTAGATTTTCATTATTTACTTTCTTTATTGAGTACTGACAATGAACCTAGATCCTATAGAGAAGCTATTCATGTAGATGATAGTGAGTATTGGTAGCTAGCCATGCAAGAGGATATGATGGCTTTAGACTTGTGTGACACCTAGGATCTTGTACATTTTTCCAAAGGAAGAAAGGCCATAGGATGTCAATGGGTCTTTAAGAAGAATTTTGGAGCAGATTGTTCACTACAAAAGTACAAGGCTAATATTGTTAATTAATCCTAATATTTTTTGTAAATCATTCATAAGGGATGAAGTATTCACCAAGTAGCGATCCTGTTTCAATTGCATGTTTGATCCCGGTACCTAATAGATGTAGGTTATCTGGGGGGTTACAGGGGGTACCCCCTGCAAGGTCCAGGGGGTCCAAGGGTTGTGTTCTCATCCAGGGGAAACACCTCTGGAAGTCACATTTTATATATAAATTATCATTATAAATCTAGACTGTCTATCATTAGGTCACAGATTTAATGGTAGAGATTTTGTTGGCTTGTCTTGCCCTATAAGACAACCCCTTTATGAGGATATCACATTACAACTATGTTGGAGTAGAGAGTATTCTAGGCACTATTGGATTGAAGACTAAAAGGAGATTGATAGTGTTGTATTGTAAACTCTATTGAAGTTAATACAAACTTGTGCATCTCTTCTTGTGTATATTTTTTCCCGAAAGGGTTTCTCCATGTAAACAATGTGTTATGTGTTTGATCTTCTATTCCATTATTTCTTTGTGTTGATTTCATACTATCTCCATTTTTGTTTTGCACTAGATTAATAGTTACAGTTATAATCAGATTTCCATTCTATAGTTGTTCACCTTCATTTCTAACACTTACATGCTTTCAACTATGACATATGAGAACAATTTCAAAAAATCCCTTATAAATTATATGAAGAAGCACTTGAAGTGCCCTTACAATTGACCAAGTTACTATTGATAGTGGAAGAAGGGAGTATGATGTCAATGGATAGTTGATAAACCATGATAGAAATAACAAATCCTCATAGAACAATCAAAACTAGATGGGTCAACAAACACTTCACTATCCAAAAACAACAATAATTATGACTACAATTAGTCATACAAAATTTGGGAACCAAAATGTCAACAACTATCCCTTGAGAATCAACAAAAAGTCATATAACAATCATCACAAGCCTCAAGATTACGATCCTGATAAATACTACCCATTTCACAAGAGAAGGGGGCATGATATCAAGTCATGTCAAGGGTACCATCACTTCATAGCAAACCTCCCAAAACATCAACAAAAATCATTCATGGATACATTCTCACAAGATGAAGAACTTAGTCCCAAAATCCATCAAAATACCCTAGGCCTTGTGGAATTAGAAAATGATTGAGAGATTTGTGTCACCCAAGGAATAAAATGATTAGATGACTCCTCCAACAGTTTAATTTTTTTTCACATGCTTGAACTTCTCAAGAGTTATCCTACACACAAGAACACTCTCCTCAATGCCTTAGATCTAGACCATCTAGTTCAAAACACTCCAAATGAAAAGTGTTCTTCAACATACAATTTTGAAACGTTACCCTCAGACATTGATGCAACTAAACAGGGTGATCTCCCCCTCTTCTTAATAGTCCAAGTTCATGACTATTCTATTAAATGTGTAATGATTGATGATGGGTTTGTAATCAATAGTCTCTTTCTCTCTTCTTCAAAGAATGGGTTATGACGAAAGTCAAATCACACAAGAAACTTCCATCCTTAGAATTCACAATAACCTAAACATTCAAACCATGGGTAAGGTCAACCTTCAAATCATATTGGGTCCCAAAACTCTCCCAACTAAATTTTATGTCATAAACAAAGAAACCACTTACAACATCATCCTAGGAAGGCCTTGGATCCATAGGATGAGGGCCATCACCTCCACATTATTTCAATAATTACACTTCTCGCATATGGGACAAACTCATGTCATCAAAGGAGACCATGATCTATTCAGTCTTTATAGATTTGAACAAGTCAAAAGGAAGGGAAAAACCACTAGTGACCCAAAAATTAACACTTTTGAAAAAGGAGAGACATCAAAACAAATTGCAAACATAGCCAAGACCTCAAAATATATAGGAAAGGGGGGAAAAGGAGAATTCCCCTTAGATCCCCACTCAACAAAGTCTTATGCTCCATTCAACTCAACATATATTCCAATCAAGCTAGACATGAGAATCCATATAGTTGATACTACCACTAAACAAAAAGAAGAGCTAGAACCTACACATAAACTAGGAGAGTCAACATCAATTCAAATTGCCCCTCAAAAAGTTAAAACAAGCATTGAAACTTGACAAGAGTAGAAAATTATAAAGCTAGGGGGGAAAATCATCAAGCAATGAAATGTGTGAGTACACAAAACTCCTCAATAAATAAAAAGACATTTTTACACCAGGTCTTTGAGTGTCCTTTCAAATACTTTCAAGTGAAGTTTAGAGAAAATTGGATAGGTCCATACATAGTTTAGGAAGATGTCAAAAATGATGCTACCTATTGTGCATTATGGAAAGAGAAGAGTTTAGTATCTCAAAACTTTATAAAAGCCTAGAAAATTAAAAAAATCAAATAATTCAAAAATCCATAAAAAAACATAAAATCATGAAAAATACAAAATTTTCATCCTTCATTCTATTCCATCATGCATTTTGTGAGTGTCATGCTCTTGTTTAATTTTTTCCCTAGTAAGGAGTCTAAGGTTTCTTAGGTCTAGATGGACCCTTTGAGACTTTGAGATCCCATAATAAATCATGTTTACCACTTATTGCTATTCCCCTTCACATTTGCCAATGATTCCAATTGAAGCCTAGCTCTTAACTTCACATTGATCTAGGTTTTACCGATCCATGCTATTAAGTTCAAGCAAAGACAATCTTCAAACCTATAGTACTCAATAGAAGATTACAAGTAGACCTCCCCCATTTCTCCTTAATAGAAGGGAAGTCTAACTAGATAGTGAAAATTTTTGGTAGTGCTCAACCTCTTATCTCTCCTAGATAAAAATGCCAAGAAGATCATAACTCAGAAGGAAGCAATATAAAATACAAGTGAATAAAATGAGAGATCAAAAAAATAAGAGTGTAATAAATCATAAGAAATAATCATTAGAATAGAAGAATACCAAAAAAATCAAAATATCAAGAAAAATAAATAGATTTAAGTTCAAGGCATTGCCAAAAAAATTTAAAAATACAAAAAAAAGAGAAAAAAAGAGTGAAAAAGAGGAGATTGCTGAAGTCCATATTCTCAAGTGGAGATAAATATAATCTTAAAGCTACAAGGGTGACATCTATCAAAGAAAGTAAAAATAAAGGTACAAAGCACACACATGCACCAACTAAGAAACACTAGGAGTCTATCTATCTTTAGGGCCATCTTCTATTTTGGAACTTTTCCTTTACCCCAAGTCTATCTTGTTGGCCATCTTTGATCTAAGTCTAGAAGGTGCTAATAAAATTTGTTGCTTGTCTAAGTTGAAATATTACCAATATTTTTTTATCTAGATAAGGACTAGTGTTTATCCTTTAGTGAAGCCTAAAATTTAGAACCATTCCATCTCCTCCCCATTCCCACTTGAGTCCCTATTCCTAGCCCAAAGGTTAATAGGTCTCCTATACTGAGATAACTCACAATCCCTTGAGTCAAAAATCCTACTTAAGAGCACTCATGATGTTTGTTCCATTTGTATACATCATAAAGAGAAAATAAAAGCAATAAAACATGTCATAACATCACGGCATTCATAATGATTAGAACATGGTACTTTTCATTTCATATCTTTGAATCACATCCAAATACATTGCATATCATTCATATCATAAAAAGACAAAAACAAATTGCATCATCCATATGTGATCATCATGGGCTTGCATTCTCATAAGAAAAATAAAATATCTAACCAATTGTATGCAAAAAAGGGAAAGTGAAGTACAAGATGTCAACTGAAGCTACATATAGATCTCAACCAATCAAGTCTCAAGCACAAACAATGTTTGAGCACAAGTCACTCCTCCAACAGAGTTGAAAGAGAAAAACTATGTAATCAAGTGCACAATTCTCCCCATGAAAGAAGGAAAGGGTAGAAACCTCTTCAATAAACTTATGTCTTTCAAAGAGCTGAAGGAGTTTAAAGTTGGACCTTCACAAAATATCCAAAAACCATAAAAATTAGAGAGTCAAAAAAAACTAAAAATTGTAAATCTTTTTAAAAATCCCTAAAAATTGAATACATTATTCAAAATCTAAAATAAAAGGAGAATTAATTCTTCTCTCTATCTTAACATGTGTTTTATTTCCATAGTTCTCTTGCACCCACATTTCATTCTCTTATCCTTACTGTTTAGTGTGGAAAAGAGAGAATTATATACACCTAAAAATGGAAAAGACAAATTAAATAAATATTTATTATTTATTTAATTCTCATTCTTCTATCATTTAATATATTCATCAATTTATCTATTTGATTCATGTTCATTATTAATAGTCCAAATATTAAATAAATATCAATTTATTTAATTAAGTTAATTAAACCTATTCTTCTAATGTAATCCCTTAATTAAATAATAATCAAATTATTTAATCCCAATTCATCTTATTCCAAAGTCCCAAGTCCATAATTCCACATCACCTCTCCACCTCACACATCCACCTCACCTTGTTGCACATAATTAATCTATTTTTCCTCACCCACATGTCCTAGTATCTCTCTAACTATCCCTGTTCCAAAGGGCATGGTCTCTCCATGTCACCATGGTCAAAGGGTGCTTTGAGACACTTGTCTCATGAATCCCTATATTCTTTCTAACCATCCTATAATCATGGTTTCCTTGTTTGACATTCTCTCTTGGGTCATGGTGAACCTTGTGATATGTGGACTCATGTCACTCCTTTCTCTCCTCCATGTCAAGGTGAGAGGAACATGTCCCCCCTTTCTCTCCCTCATCTCAACCAACTCAATCCTCACCGTACACCTCTCATGACTTCTTCTCCACCATTGATCTTGTGACACATGGATTAGGCCCCTCTTTGGCCTATAAAAGGAAGCTCATACCCTCATTCTATCATCCACAAGCTATAGTAAACTTACTCTGTAGAAATTACACCAGCATGCCTTTGGCAAAGCATCCATATTACTCATTGCGTTACCTCCATTATCCTCATATCGATACAATCATGTCTTCAATCATTCATCTCTCATCTTCATAAGAGTTGCATTGTAGGTAGCCTCCATTGCATTATTCAAACTATAGCCATTCAAGTATTGTCATCTTCAAATAGCGAGGAAGTGCAACTTCTGAGAGCTATATTCATCAACAAGATCAATACAAGATAGGTGACAATGGAAGTTTCGAGGTAAATTGGTCTTCAAGGTAATATATCTTTGTTTATTTGATTTACATCATATTTCATTGAGTTATTGGATTACTAGTAGTTTAATATAGTTGACAATATTTCAACTAACATTTTTAGCGCCCACCATGGGGCCTTGCCCTATTTTTAACTTCCATTTGAGTGTTTTGTCAAGGTTCTGTCATGACAGCTCATTCCTGTTCATACAACTTCTAGTTCTGTGCATTCTACATTTCTTGCACTGCATTTACCTTTCTACGCATCCAAACTATTCTACTACACATCTGGCGAGTTCTGTGATGCTTTTGATCTTTCTGTACATACACAACGTAGTCCTGTGCTTTTGACAATTATTACTGTGCATTTATAAAACTGTGTATATACTTCCCAGTACTACGCATATGACTTGCAGTCCTATGCATTTGATTTGTCAGAGAAATTTGTAAAAATTTTATGAGATTTTCCATACTAACTTTCATTTGCAAGTTTTAGGAGCTAGAATTAGTCATTTTAACTGCATTATTAAGCCACCTAGAACTAATTAAGAGAGAGTAACTTAATATGTTCATGCAAATCATCACATATACATAACTAGGAGGAAAGTAAATCATTTTGTTGCATCACAACTTGCATCTAGTCCCAACCTAGGGGTTAAAATTGAACAATTTCTTTATGTTTTTACTATCTTGCACTACAATCTATCACATAGCTTAATAGGGGAAAGTAACACTTGTTCATTTCTTCAAAACAACAACAATCTACACCTAGGCTTGTTAGAAGGTTAAAATTAACAAATCCTTTTCCAAGTTATTGCTATCTTGTTTTGAATTTTTGTGCTTGATAGAGTTAACACATTTAGTTATTTTTATTTTAACTACGAGGATAAAGAACCACTATTTTCTGTGCTTGAAAATGATAATAGGCCTATGTTCTCCCCTTAATTGGGTGACCAAAATGCCAAACTTATCATTTTATCTTTGTCACCTTTAGAAGAATCCTGCCCTTGGAATTCCATCCTTCCAAGTGGGACGACCTCGAGTGATAACGGGCTAAAGACAAGCCACCTCCAAGTCACCTAAAATAAATTATGTTTGTGATGAAAGTTGCAAACAATGGGTGCTGTTGTGTTACACTGACGAATGTTTCCCCCAAAACCCTGTGAACCGTAACCTTTGTAGGCTGGGAAGCCTCCTTATCAAAGCGAATTGTCACACGTGTAACCACCCAAATAGATGCCTTGACTAAAATCCATTTGTTCTAGTAAGCCAAAATCCCCTATTTGGTGACATAGGAGGTTGGACCTCTAAAGTCATCCAACGTCATACACTCATCTAGTGTGGAGACAGAAAGTTCAACTCTTCGGAGGAACTGTACTTGATATGCATTAGAAGTGAGTGCTGTGGAGAGGAGCCGGTGTTATCAAGTTACTATCTGTCACACCTTTATGCAAGTGGTTGGGGAAACCCAAGTTGGAACTCATCAAATGTTGTCTTTGCCATCCCTAGGACTGTAATTATTTGTTTTTAATTTTGTCAATGTAATCATGGAAACCTTTTGTTCTCTATGTTTTCTAGCAATAACTTGAACCAAAATCAGCATTGTAAACCTTAGATTAACTTAGGAAAATGTTCTAAACAAATCAAACTGTCAAACTGAACCTGAAAACCAAGTGCATGCAGTTCTATGCATTTAAACCATTCTATTTCACATATAACAAGTTTTACTACATATTTGATCCTGTTGTGCATTTGAATCATTTTTCTGCACATAGAATCTTTTGTGCATTTGATGCACAGAGCGCGCATGTAAACCACAATATTGCACATCCAAAAATCACCAGATCTGTGCATTTGACCCACAGAGTTGCGCATTTGACCCTTTATCTTGCACTTTTGAAGCTGCGCATGCAAAATAGAGACATATTCCGTACATTTTGGGGCAAAAACATTACCAGTTTGGGATACCCTTTTTGCTATAGTTTAAACCTAAAAAATTAGGTGTGTCTTGCAATCACCTTTTCCTACCATTTTCACAAACACGTTCTTTTTGCATCATTACCGTGCTATCAAAACACCTCAAAATCAAACCACAACTTGCTTCTAGGACCTAGTTGATACTCTACAAATCCAAACAAGAGCTACTTAGTTTTTATAATAGGATTTCAAATCATCCTTCCCAACAAAAACTATACTAGTATGACCTTGACAAGAGAATAGTCTTCATCAAATAGTGATATCAATCTATCCCTATTTAGACTTTCCCTTGTATTGACACTTCGATAGCTATTAAGCATTATAGCTCAAGAATTACCTTGTTTGAGGCAAACATAGATCAATGAAAACCTTAGCGAAATCCATTCTGATCAAACTCACCTTCTACTATATCATACCACCAATCAAAATCAAATCCAACTATTCTTGCAATCCAGCTTTATCCCATCCCAAAATTCTTGTATGGTGCAAACTAGAGCTCAATCAAAACAAGAGCAAAACATGGACAACATTAACAATACAATACCTAATCCAGATGTGGAGGAAGTCACTCAAGAGGAAATACTCCAACACCTCCAAGATCCCAAGTTTGAAAGGATAATGGATAGAGTTGTTGCTACGGATCCTCAAAAGTATTTCCTCATACTTGCTCAACAAGGAGCAAAACTTCCCTCAGACTTTGATATCTCCAATCTATGGGAGAATAATGCCTCGAATGAATCTGAGTCATCGAAAGATGGCTCTAAAACTAATAAGGAGGCTCCAAAAATAGAAAAGGCTAAGGATACAACCAATCCCTTAGATGCATTGACAACCCAAATCCAAGCCTTACAATAGCAATTGGTAGAAATCCAAAGTGGAAAAACAATGAAACATTAATCTCTTGAAGATATCTCACCCTACCCCTTTGACAAAACCTTGCCCATGATACCTTTTCCTATAAGATTTGAAGTGCCAAAATGTGAAAAATATAGAGGAAAAAAAGATCCTAGAGATCATATCAAGGAATTCAGTGCCGCTTGTCTTGAAGTCGCTCACAATGAAACTTATCCAATGTGACTATTCCCTAGAATCCTAGGAGGAAAAGCTATGGATTTGTTTTCACGTCTACCTCCCGGCATCTGCACCTTTGATGAATTAGTGGACAAATTTGTCACGCATTTCTCTTATAACATAGAACATGAAATCTCCATGATAGACCTTTGCAATAACAAACAAAAGGGAGGAGAATCATTTGCATCTTTCTTACAAAGGTGGAGTCAACTTCCAAGCAAGTGCCCCTATCATATGCCTAAAAAATAGGTGATAGAAATGTTTGTGCATAATTTGTCCACTAAGCTAAGCTATCAAATACAGATTCAATGTCCATCAACTTTCAGTAAGGTCATTGAGATGGGGCTTCTCATTGAGAAAGCCTTGATAGCGAAGGGGCAAGTAAAGATATACAAAGACACCCCAAGCTTTAACAACAATGTGGATAAGTCACGATTTTGGACCAAAAACAAACCCATAGTGAATGATGGTGTGGTAGATGCAAAGCGTACGGTACCAAAGTAACCTATTTTCAACTTATCCAATCCACATACCAAGACACCATCTACCAAGCCTCAATGCACTGAAAAAAAACAAAACAACTTCTCTCCAAGAATAAAGTTCACACCACTTGGTGAGTCACTGGAATCCGCACTTAGAAAGTTAATTGGGGGAAACCTCATCACACTTCCATTAGTGAGTGAATACCAACCCAAGTTCAAACCTTCTTGGTGGAATGACAATGACTTTTGTGAATACCATAGGAGAAAAGGTCATAAAACCAATGATTGCATGAAACTTAAACATGTCGTTCAAGACCTCCTTGACCAAAAATGTGTATCCATCAATGAAGAACATACTACCAATGATGAACATATAGCATTCAAGAATCCTCTTCCTCATTATGAGAAAGGAGGTCCTTCAAACCAAAACAACAACAATGGTGCCGACAAAGTAAGCTATAACAACACTTCTTTTGAATACACCATCAATCATATATCCCAACGTCATTCACACATCAATGTGATCACCATAAATAACTAGCCTGACTGTAATGTGACCACACGTCGTGGAAACATAACTCTGTAAGGGGCTCAATCAAAGCCATCTTCCACATCCAAGTCATCCTCCATGTCAAATCAATACAGTATCATTGACCAACTTGACAAAACACCCATGCACATATCCATCTTGGAGTTATTGCATTTATCACCATCGCATAAAGCCATTTTAGAAAAAGCTCTCTTGGAAACAACAGTTCCTATGAACCTTGCCCAAGATCAATTCTAAGCTATGGTAGGTCATCTCACCACACCCCATTTCCTATCCTTCACTGAGAAGGATGACATGTCAATAAATCAACCACACAATGCATCCCTACACATTGAGGCCCAAAAACATAAGCACAGAATAAAAAGGGTCCTAATAGATGGAGGGGCTAGTTTGAACATTTGTATTCTAGAGTTAATCCTTGCATTGGGGTTTTTAAAAAATGTTGTTGATCTTGAGAAAAAGATAACCATCAAGGCATATGATGAGGAAGAAAGGACCTCCAAAGGAATGGTGGTTTTGCTAATACAAGTTGGACCAGTAGAAAGGGATGTAGTGTGCCAAGTTCTCGACATGGAGCTTGCATATAACATTCTTCTAGATCCATGCGATGAAGGTTATCCCATCAACATATCACCAATGTATCAAGTTTCCACATAACGGTCAAGAAATAACCATACAAGGGGACCCTGATCCATTTCAGTATTGCAATACCATACAATCTAAACCAGAAGTTGTAATACCCACTAATAGAGCAACTTCTTCTTCCTCCAACCAAGTGGATCCAAGTTCTTTAGCTTCCACCTCAAAAATGCCAGAACTTAAAATCAAAGTCAAAGACAAAGGCATTGGGGAGTATCTTATTGAACAATCTTTCTCTCTAGCACAATTGCCACTATCACCAAAGTCTTATGGGAGACCATCCAGGAACAAAGCTAAGCCATTAAAGACTTATATAAGTCCTTTCATTAAATGGGGAAACCTATCCAATGAAAGTGATGAAAAAGATGTATTACAATGGCTTTTTAAAGATGAAGATAGTCAAACCATACTAGAGGACCAACAACCTAAGCTTCCTATAGAATAATATGGTCAAGGTTTTTCCATGTTGCAAAGGATGGGATACAATGGTCATGGTCCTATAGGACTAATAAAGGATGGTATCATAGAACCTATCAAACCCCCTACTCAAACAACCCGAGACACTACTGGGTTCAAAAGGTTGAAGACAGACAAGTAGCTACCACTAACTTAGTGGAACAAATTTACCGCTTGCAAGAGGCTAGTGAAACTAATTCAAATGAATATGAGTGTGACAACCTCTTTGAGATGTCTTGTGAAGACAAAGGGATTAATGTTGTCCAACGGTATAGCAAATTCCTATTACGCATATGAGTTATCACATAGGCAAGGCCATCATTGATGAGTCCCTGAGGCTTCCCATCCATTCCATCCCTTGTCAACCATCCTTTTGTCCATCCAGTTTCGCATCATTTTCCCATTGCCTAGGTCTTAGGTCCACATGGTCCACACCCTGAACTATGTTGCCTCTACGTTGTCATGTAGGCAAGGCCATTTAGCAATGAGCCCCTGAGGCACTAGGTCAGTCCTTTAGGGCCCGTTACATTGTTCATCATCAGTTCACCCATAATAAATCAATCCTCTACTTGACTGGGGGCAAACCCTTGACCTAGTCAGAGAATAGGATTCTTGAATGCTATAAATTCAAGGAGTAAACAATCAGATCATGATTTTATCACTAGACAACAAGCAACACGACAAGCAAATTTTCAACATCATCTTAACACAAAAGACAGTAAGATTACACTTGACAAATCCCTTTTGGCCTAAGACATCAAACTAATTCTATCAATTTATTTCAAGAAAATAGGTTTTGGCCAAGAAAGTTTTTCAATGATTGTTTTAAAAGTATTATATCATGATTTTTGTTCTTATGTCTTTCTATGCTACTCAAGGATGTCTCAAACTAGAGAAGCTATCATGGGGGTATAATCATTTTTTTTTTGTTTTCTACTTGTGGGTTTATCTTTAGTAATGTGAAAGCATTGTCTAACGACATGATCAACAAAATGATCATCGAGGACATCAAAGGTCTAAACATGAAACAAGTTTAATCCTTGTCTATTGATATGCAAGCAATACTCATGTCATCTTGGTTCAATTATACTTAGATGCTTGTATTAACTTGCTAAATCAAAATCCATGTAAGTAATACTTAGGTCACAATTATACCTATATGCTTGTATTTTCTTACAACATTTTAAAAGCTCAATAATGAAACAATGTACTTCAAATACTCACACAATTGAAGATGACAAGAAACCATACCCATATTTATCCCATTGCATTCCATTTTATTATAAGCATTCATATCATTTTACCAAAATCCATGTGTCATTGTGATCAAGTGTTTATCTAATTCCTTATCTATCGTTATCCCATTTCTTATCTTTCATGTTCCATTATCATTCATTTCTAAGTAATTCATTCATTGACCAATTCATTTTCTTTTAATTTCTTCTTAAAGGTGTATTCTTATTAAGATTGAGTATACTTGGCATTAACAAAAGTAAAACATCATGTGTCCTAATCTGGTCCATCATCATAGATGCATATCATTGTGTTCATTAGGATGCATAAACACAAGTAAATCATAAATTATCCATAGAAAGAGTCATATACTCACATCATGAATCCATTTTGAGTTGCATATATATGTATATCATGATAGAAAACAAAATACAAAAACATAGATAGAAGATCATCAATGCATACATACATGGTTCATATCATTAAGGTTAGCATTATATAAATTAGCACATGTAAGAACCATCTCATATAGATACGTATTGCATCTGGTATTAGGTTAAACATCATAAGCATGTAGAGGCATCATGTCTAGTATCAAAATCTATAGAAACATCAACATAAGTATCATAGTGTTGCATTATACAAATCAACATATAGATCATCAGGTCCATCGTATAATGTCAACATATGCATCAAAATCATAATCATATAAGTCATCTATAAGCATAGTGTATCATAACATCATAAGGTAAGTCATGTACATCATAAGTAAATCATAACATAGTCCATCAAATCAAGATATCATATCATATCATCATCATCAAAAAGAATAAGAGTGTCCAAGTATACAATGATGTCAAAATAATAATACATCTCGAGGTGTCTAAACCAAAGTGGTGTATACATGTCCAAGTAAAAGTACTAAAAGCAAATACATGTCTAAAAAATAGCTAGGAGTGGCTCCCCACTAATGGCGTTGGCTATGGTAGCTGGATACCTGCTCCTCCTCCACCTGATGGCTCGGTCCCTGATGCACCCCCTCCTGATGGTCCGTGTGGTGGCCCCATAGGTCCCATCACCCCGCCATTCTTTATAGGTGCCCTCTATGATCTATTGCAGTAACTGGGCCTATAGCTGACTACCCTACGCTCTAGTGGCACCACTTTCTCGTAAAGAGATCACTAATAAAAGATCTCTTGTCCTGCCCTCACCATCTCTGTAATCGTCTAGCCAGTGGGATCCTATCCTGCAGTCTACTGAACCTTCTCTAAGAGTACCTCTGCCCTCGTATACTTCTAAATAGTGGTATCCCTCTCTAAAAGAGCGGTCTGTAGGTAACTCTACAATTGTGTGATTTGTCCTATCTATCCTTGTTGTTGTACTAGCATAGAATGCGTCTGGGCTATTTGGGCTCATAACCTAGTAGTATCTCCATCATCTGGTCCTTGTCCCTGTGGCTGTGCTAGGGGCTAGACCTGTCCATGTAAGGCTACCTGAGCCTGCTGAGTAGGATCAATCCTCCAGTAAACCCTCCTCCCATCTCCATCTCTGCCATCATCTCCATCGTGTCCACCATCATGACGTCCTCTGCCATTGCCACCACCATCATGACCACCACCACCTCATCCTCCGCCACTACCATCATGACCTCCTCCTCCTCCACCACCACCACCACCAGTATCCCCACCTTAGCCACCTTTGCCTTCCCATCCTCCTCATCTCTTGGGTCTCCTCCAAGGCCCCTCATTGTCCTCCTCCCAATCATCCAAAATCGGGGCTCACTCTCCTAGTCTGAAGTAGTAGGGAAAAGGATGTGCAGCAAACCAATCAAAGAAGTCATGTGTTATGCCGACATCTGCCACTACCCTCATCATTAGCCAAGGCTGGTATGGAATGTGAAGAAACTCATCACGAGCCTGCTCATAGGATGGGCTGGGTCCCCATCGTCCCCGCTCCTTGTGCATAGGGGCAAATATGGCATTACCCTAGGGTATCCCCTGGATTCTACCAAACTACCTGTACACACGTGATATAATGTGTCTATCTAGAATATAGGGTGTCCTCCCTATAAGCCATCTTGTCTGAAAATAGAAAGGTAGTTCTTATGCATCCTCATCCCATACCTCACAATCTAGGTATGGTCGCCATACAACTGAGTCGACATTGTCAAACGCATGCCTCCAATACTCTAACTTTCCTAGCTTGGGCTAGGAAAGGCTCTCCTGAAACATATAGGAGTAGGGCTGATCCCTACCCTGAGTACCAATGCTAATAGGATGAGTGATAGCTATACAAGTCCATGCCCATATCTGTAAAAGTGATACTCTACACGCCAAGCTAGAAGAACCATCATATACAAACTGGTGTAAGTCATGATACAAGTGTGTGAGGATGCAGACTCCCTAGGCATATCTAGTACCCTCAGTCATAATCTGCTCTAACACTCGACCCCATCCAACTGCAAATCCATGAGATCATCTATCGGGGCACAAGATACCTATGATCAACCCTGCCACAACTGAAGGAAGTGGCTCATAGTAAGCCATCATGTTAGCCCAGCTGATCTCAGTACCCTCGATGTTGTCATTGTCAAATACCCGTCTGCACTCATCCAACCCTGCCCTAGTCTGTGACTTGTACTCCATGAGCTCTCTGTTAATAGGTATGCGAAGGATCCTATGGACATCCTCTAGAGTAACTATAATCTCCCCCATGGGAAGATGAAAGGTCCCATCCTCACTATTGAATCTCTCAACTAGCGTAGTCAACATGCTGAGATTTGCCCTAATCTCAAGCATGAAGCAAACATAAGACAATCTAGCTGATCCAAGTATAAGTAGATCAGTCTTAGTAAGATAGGGTCTTAACATCTATGTAACAGGAAAATGCTCTCAACATGAGAATGTCATCTAGCTCCTCCTACAATCAAACAAGCATGCATTAGTTAATAAAAATCATCTAAGTTGCAATTCTATCTATCCAACATCAAAAACTTAGCTATTTTAACAGGAAAGAAATCCTATCATCTCTCTAGAGATTCTATCAATCTCAGAGATGACCTATCAGTTGACCAGCATCAATTGACAGTCAACTTCATCAAATTTCTAAGGTTTTTTGATAAACAAAATCAGATGTGTAGTTTTGCCTTTTAAAAGTGCAGACTTAACTCATATGCACAGATTTACATTGAATGCGAACTACTCTTTGTTTGCGCAGTAGGATCTTGCATGCGTAGTAACATTTCAAATGCGCAGTAAAAACTTACATGTGCAGCATCCCTTTTCACATGTGCAACAGGAATTTACTTGTGCAGAAATATGCTTCAATTGCAAAAAAAATGCATATGCACTGATTCTGGCATCATATGCATAGAATCACGTCATATGTCCAATATCGCGCATCATATGCGTAGTTCTATCTTTTGACGCATTCAAAACCTAAAACTTTGACCTACAATTAATTCACTCATTAATGACCCTAAGCTAGAAATGAAGTAGTACTTACCGACAGCCCATAGTCTGTTGGATGGTTGAACCGTCGGATCCACTCGAATCAATGAAGCTCAAGAGGAAACTACTGCATCTTTGTTGGCTGCTTTGTGCTCAAAGTGCTCTGCTCTCCACTAGGATCTCTCTCAAGGGCAAGTGTGCAAATGAATAGGAATGTGACCCCACACTCCTATATATAGCGCATGGAGCCCTCATGGGAGGTACTTGACCTTGTCCATGCTGGGGCATGATTTTCACCTAGTTTTTCTTCTAGGTCAACCATTTTTTTCACCTATCTATCTAGTCAACCAGTTAGTCAATCTATCTCATCGTGAGATTGTCCATCATCCTATCAGTTTCTTCCCATCCAATATCCCGAGGGGGCATCCTAGTGTCAAAAACCTATACCAGGGACAAACTGGGGCATGTATGAATCACAAAAAAAATTTATTCTTTGAAACAACGTGTTAAAACACATTGTCTCAAAGAGGGACAAAATGTACACACCTAAAAATGGCAAAGACAAATTAAATAAATATTTATTATTTATTTAATTCTCATTCTTCTATCATTTAATAAATTCATCAATTTATTTAATTAAGTTAATTAAACCTATTCTTCTAATGTAATCCCTTAATTAAATAATAATCAAATTATTTAATGCCAAATCATCCTATTCCAAAGTCCTAAGTCCATAATTCCACGTCACCTCTCCACCTCACACATCCACCTTACCTTGTTGCACATGTAATTAAATATTTTAAATATTTAATTAATCTATTTTCCCTCACCCACATGTCGTATTATCTCTCCAACTATCCCTATTCCAAAGGGCATGGTCTTTCCATGTCACCATGGTCAAAGGGTGCTTTGAGACACTTGTCTCATGAATCCCTATATTCTTTCTAACCATCCTATAATCATGGTTTCCTTGTTTGACCTTCTCTCTTGGGTCATGGTGAACCTTGTGACATGTGGACTCATGTCACTCTTTTCTCTCCTCCATGTCAAGGTGAGAAGAACATCTCCCCCCTTTCTCTCCCTCATCTCAACCAACTCAATCCTCACTGTACACCTCTCATGACTTCTTCTCCACCATTGATCTTGTGACACATGGATTAAGCCCCTCTTTGGCCTATAAAAGGAAACTCATACCCTCATTCTATCACCCACAAGCTATAGTAAACTTACTCTACATAAATTACACCAGCATGCCTTTGGTAAAGCATCCATATTGCTCATTGCATTATCTCCATTATCCTCATATCCATACAATCATGTCTTCAATCATTCATCTCGCATCTTCATAAGAGTTGCATTGTAGGTAGCCTCCATTGTATTTTTCAAACTACAGCCATTCAAGTATTGTCATCTTCAAACAACAAGGAAGTGCAACTTATTGTTGCAAATATGTGCCTAACTGGTGTTGTCATTGATGTCAACATATCCTTGTTGCCATTGGTGTCAATTGTATCCTATATTGTTGTCTATATAGAAGACCAGATTGTTGAGGATATTGAGAAAATTAATGACAATCAATACATGCGGACCATATGGTTATGTAGAGGATTATCAGAGGTTGCTCCAACTAAGATTTGAGAAGTCCGCATGAAGATTTGAAGAAGTTATGGCCATCTGAGTAGAACTAGATTTTGCAATATTCAGAAGAGATAGTGTGACAGTAAGTTGGTCCAGATTGCTCTGTAGTGAAATATTATGTTCTGCGGATCTGAAGGCATGTTTGGGAAGTCAGTGTGTAGCATCAACTCCAGTGGTTCATGGTTTGGAGGTCTGCAAGTTATCTTTCTAGTTTGACAGTCATGGCAGATAGTGTTCTTGAGGTTCCAGCGGAAGACACAGTTGATTCTAGTAATTTGGTTTAGAATGGATGTTATTGGTGAATTCAATGTACTTGTGAAGGTCTCTGGATTGTGTGGCTACTGTGTTGAAGGTCCGCATTGATGTTTGAGCTTGTTGATTGAAGATTTCTTCTTTGAGGTTGATGTTCTTCCTAGTCTTGGTTGATAGGATGTTCCTGGCATGTTGCGGATGATCTAAAGAGCATTTTATGAAGCATGGTATGTTAATGGAGAAAGTTTCAAGTTCCATTTATGCTTGGCTGGTAGTGTAAATATCCATGTTAAGTTTAGCCGACCTTGTTGATCATTCCAGGGTTGATGAAGTGCATAAATACTTGCTGAAGAGTTGTGGAAAATCATCCTTGTAAAAAATAAATTAAATCTGAAGAAAGAATCAAAAAGTAGAGCAAAGAAGAAGAGCGAAGGGAGTATAGAGTGAAGAGTTAGTGAAGAATTACTTGAAGATAGGAGCAGAAGTTTTTCTGAGCCTTCAGAGGGACTGATTCAAGCATTAATGTAGATTCTATTTCTCGGTTCATTATCTTTGTGTAAATCATAATTTCTTATAGGTAGTGAGCCTCTTCTTAAGCAGTGAGCTTTGGGCAGTGTGCCCGAAGGCATGTGCCTTCTAATTTCTCAAGTACTTTTAACAGGGTATGCATTTTTGTGGGTTAACCCCCATCGTAGTTTTTCCCTTAACCAGGTTTTTCACGTCAAAATTTTGGTGTTATGTGTTCATGTTGTTTCTGCTCATGTGTTGATTTATGCTTAAATGTTTACATCATTAATCTGGTTGTAAATTAAGAAAGAAGATTTAAAAGTTTAGAAAAGGTTAAAGATTTAGGGACAACTAATTCACCCCCCCCCCTCTTAGTTGTCCAGACTAATTCCAACACTTCTGAGAGCTATATTCATCAACAAGATCAATACAAGATAGGAGACAATGGAAGTTTTGAGGTAAATCAGTCTTCAAGGTAATATATCTTTGTTTATTTGATTTACATCATATTTCATTGAGTTATTGGATTACTAGTAGTTTAATATAGTTGACAATATTTCCACTAACAAGAATGATTAGCATTTGCATACTAGGTCAAGACTCTCTTTTCTTGCACCAACATTTGGAATAGGAACCGAGCTCAATCACAATGAGAGTGTTAAGCTACATGTATCTTATTCATTTTTGTTGTACATGAAAAGATGTCTCAACTAGAGTTTTGTAAACCCTAACTAGCTAATGATAAGCCAAACACTAGTTATAAGATATGTATTAACGAACAAATTTCAAGAGCAAATATCTATAAACTAATCACACAAATGCATATAAAAGTTAACAGTGATTGTGGACCTAAAATCTAGAGGCATGTAAGACTAGGGCGCCTACCTCAGAGTCCCATAAGTTTTTTGATAGTAAAACTTTCTACACCGGGTGTATGTATCTCTGTGAAAGGTCCCAGATCTCAATTTTTAGGCCCTGCTAGACTCGGGCACCCGCCCTAAAGTCCTGTGGATATTTTGAAGATGAAACTGTAACTTCCGTGATGATTTTACCTACTATACCTACTTCTCCTCTACTTCCTTCTGTCTGATCTTCCTAAATCTAACCTGCACAAACAAAAGGAGAAAGATGGTTGTGGTTATATAGGAGTTTGCCTTAGTCAAACCCTGTCTTTGGTATTTCTACCTCAATGATAGCCAATGTCAAAGTATGTAGACATGTGTGCTTGTAAATCAAATGTGTAATCATAAACAAATGCAAGATCCTAAATGACTCAAGAATCAAGGATTAGATCCACAAAAGTTTAACTTAAGGAAACAACAACTTCACCTCAAGGAGATAACATCAATGAAGACTTGGTGACATGTATAAGTTTGACATTTAATGTATTTAAAATAAACATTGAAATTAAAATGAAGGAACACACCATAGGTCATGTCACAAGTTCAGCTAGATGTTTGCTTCGTCAAGGGGACTTATAAGTGTTATGTCGTAAATTGTGATCCTGCTTGAGTTAGCACAATTTCACTAAGTTTAGCTCCTACCATTTAGTGTCCCTTGAACCCTTTCATTATTGGGCCTATCTAAACCTTGATTGACATTTACCTTACTAAGGAAATGTCACATTTTGAAGTATTTATTGACAAAACCCAGAAAGAGATGATGGATTATGGACATTTAGGACAATCTTAAATCAAATTTGGAGCAAAATTTGGGGGCTAGACTTGGGTGCCCACACCCTAGTCCTGCCCTAAACATCAGGATTCCAAGTTTTGTTCTGATGTAGGCTTATGTTGTGTGTTTTGATACTCTAAATTCAAATTTTCATTTTCGTGTGATGTCGGCATTTTATTTTGATCCATTTCCCTCCTTAGGTGAGGCATTTAAAGAGAATTGAAAATCATTTTATCATACACAACTCACATACAAGCTTACTATGAAAAAATTCTGCTACAAGTGCTAATGAAGGTCTACAAAGTGTTGAAGCTCAATGAAGATTTGGATCTTTGCTATCATGGAGATATGTTGTGGAGATTAGGAATCAAGATCTTGAGTCTATCTTGCTCTTCCTAGGGTTTGTTGAACCCTTTGTACGATTGGGAGAAGGGTTGAAGCCTCCAACTTGAGTTTTGGAATACGCCTATTTTTAGGAACGGTACCTACCTTTCATGTAGACTACCATCCCCAAGGGGGAAAATATGTAAGCACTAAAAACATGCATGAGCTTCCATGAGGGCCCTATAATGATGTATAAACCTAATCATGTACACGGAAGCATGAATATAATGCCCTCTTAGTAGTGCTTCTGTTGGTGACACGTCAACATCAATTTTTTGCTTGATAGATCCTTCATTATCCTAACTTTTCTTCACTTTCCCCCTTTGTTGATTGTTCTTCTGCATTTTTGACCTTGCCTACAAATCCAATTTTCATCTTAGTGAGCTAATTTCACCTTCCCCATGTCTATTTCATCTTACTTCACTCCCAAAAGGCCTTAGAATGACCTCTTGGACCAAACCCATCTTTTAGAATTGACTTAATTTTTTTTCAATTCTGGATCCCCACCTATTATTTTTAGATCCCCACCTAGCTATTGAAACTGAAGGTAGAATTGCTGCTATAAACTTTAAAATTTTGTGTATGCAAAGCTGAAATCAAGATTAATCTGTAACAATTAATGAACAAGTGCTTATGCACTTTCAAACCAATGTAGAGGAGAAGAGAAGAGAAGAGAAAAAACTTGCATAGTATTTACGTGGAGAAACCCTTTTGGGAAAAAACTCCACACTCAAAGATGTTTCTTGCTTGTATTAAATCTCTTTGGAAAAGATTACATTCAATACTAAAAATTCCTCTAAGTCCTTGATGCACTTCAAAAGCTTCTTCAATCTTAAAACTTGTAAAAAACTTCAAAAAAGCTTCTTGCTTTTTTCTTCAAAAACTTCTTCAATAAAAAAAATTGCCTTTTTATTCTAAGTCTTTTACAAAAAACTTCTTGCTTTTATCTTCTAAGACTTTTTCCTCAAAACAACTCTCTGGAAAATGTATGAGGTTTTCAATTAAACCAACAACCCTCTTTTAATTCAACAACTTCTAAATCCAAAAGCTTGAAACTCAAATTATAATAAATTACAATTGATAACATAGCTTCCAAAGCTTATGCAAAAATCAAGCTCACTTAAATTTA
The DNA here is from genome assembly GCA_027924645.1 of Cunninghamia lanceolata. NCBI lineage: Eukaryota > Viridiplantae > Streptophyta > Pinopsida > Cupressales > Cupressaceae > Cunninghamia > Cunninghamia lanceolata. The sequence continues at coordinate 1,515,627 of BSBN01000696.1, read as the reverse complement.
GAAGACTGAACTCAAACAAAGTCTAAGCTTTGAGTTAACTACCTCTTCATGATGTGTGCACACAAGTATGCCAAAATTAGCTTTGTCAACATCAAACATATTTCCAAATAAAAGAAACAACTGAAAGTCCCAAGATTGGGTGCTCAAGTTAGCCCAATCTATTTCAGTCAACTGAAGTGATCAACACACACCAATTCTTATGCAACAACTTGCACAATTGATGTCCTTAATGTTATTCTGAATTACCTTGTTCTGTACATGCAAGTGACATGCAAACACCGAATCCAACATGCAAATGATACCCATTACCTAAAACACTGAGATGTACCATCCTGTAACTTTTAGGAGTTGGAGTGTCCTACAAGTAATATCTTAAAACTGACATGCAAGCATTTTCAACAACATGAAACTGATACCCATTTCCTAAATCACTGAGATGTACCATCCTACAAGTTTCTAGAGTGACATGTAACAACATACAAGCACATGCAAGTGACATGCAACAACATGCAAGCACATACAAGTGACATGCAACAACATGCAAGGTCATGCAAGTGACATGCAATAACATGCAAGCACATGCAAGTCCATATGAGCAACATGCAACAACATGCATCAACATGCAAGTACATGCAACAACATGCAAGTACATGTAAGCTACATGCAAAAAACATGCAAGTCCATGCAAGCTATTTTGACCACATGTAAGCAATATCCAAATCATGCATCTCTAACACTATAGTTAACTCCAACATTATATTCATGCAAGGTGTCTCAACATTATCCACTTATGTACATAAAAAAGCACAACTCCAAGTCTAAAAATAAGACCCAAGTCTAACTCCCACTCACTAGGAGTTATCAAACTCTATTTTAAGACTTAGAAGTCAACAAGGTCTTCATGGCCCCCACTCTAAAAATGGATGCCCAAGTATGGCCTTATCAATTAGGAATTGATTGCAAAAGTCAAAGTGATATAATTAATAAATAATTAATCTCTCAAAGTCTTTATGTGTTGGGGAACACATTCCAAGAACTTTGGAGACACGTGAATTAGTTAGGATTGCAAGTTAATGGCAACTTATCCCAACAATCTCCCACTTGACATTATACATTGTAATAACTCTAAATGAAATAATTCAAACTTTAAATCACAGGGAAAAACATCCCTAACCATCAATGTACCATTGATTCTTCAACATGCTTTTGTGCTCCAATAAGATACCTACAAAAGCAACCATGATAACCATCATCTCAAGCAAGAACTCCTCACATCATGTCACCCATGATAAACAAGAAACAAGCCAAGGTGAAACATATCAACTGTCACTGAAACCTGCACCAATCTCAACATGAACACAAGCATCAAATCATATGATAACATAAGATTTTGAGTGTCTTCCACACTCATACCAAATGGAAAAGGCAACCACAGCAAGTTGCTAGCTCATCCAAAATATCCATACCTCAAAAAACTAAGGTAAACCAAACAATCATAGGTAGAACTCCATGCCATCAACATACCAACCCAAAACTACAATCAAGTCCCTGTAAAACAATCCTACTAATCATCCATCCTCTTATCTCAATGCAACATACTAATGTACAAATGACCAAAGACAAGGCCAACAAACAAAATCTGCAATAACACTGAACAATTATGTGGATATTGATAGTCCACATCTAAGTCTTCAATGCAACCAATGGGTAAAGACAACCCACTAAACTTGCACAACTTGTAGATCCAAATAGCGAAACATGCAAAATCATTTTCACATCAATAACCTGCAAACTAAGATAACCAAGAAGATATCGTGACAATAAAGAGCATATAGATCCAAGAACTCCCACTGCATGGGTAATGTCAAAATAAGATCAAGGCATTTACAAATTCTCCTATAGCACTTCTCTTAGAGGATGTGGCTAACTCCTCTACTATATAGTGTCAAAATATATAATGATATGCATAAAACATCTCTCTTTACCAATCTCTGAATAACTCTCCCAAGTCCTCTTAACCAATGAAGAAAGAGATCAAGGAGTTACCAAATTATTGTTAACAACAATAACAATTGACTCCAATGCAAACCTCAACTCCATAAACATGAGAACCTTCAAGAAGAAGAAAATATACCAGAAAAAAGAGAAACTAATAAATCATACCATGTCTTTATACCACACTAACCTGTGCCAAACTGTGTAAAGTAAGATCTCTTTCAACACTCCCAAACTGAAAAGGTATCAACATCTATCATCCAAATTATGATGAAAACATGGCAGCAATAGATGTTAACCTCTTACTGAAAGTAGATCAAACTAGCCAAACATTCCCACAATAAAGGGAATAAGCCCAAAAACCACAAACCATTTATGTACCTCTCCAAAACAAATCCTTACAACTAGTTCCATAGCTCAAGATCAAATAATAATGAGAACAACAAAAATACATAAACCCATGCATCTACTTCTCAACAATCCTTTTCAAGACTAGTGTAAAAGAGAAGACAAGATACATATAAAGAATGCATCTAATAATCAGGTGGGCAACACCTATTAGATCATTTACCTGCCGAGTAGACCAAGAGTGGGATACAAGATTATCCTTGCATATGACACCAATCAATAAAAGCTTATAATAAAGACAACCTTCTCATAAGGTCTATAATGGACTTACATCCATTTCCAAGTGTAGGCTTCTCAGTCCTTTTTTTGACATCTCATAATGAGAAATCTTTCAAACACATATCTCTAAGTTCAAGAGATTTCAAGCCTCACCCAAGTCTCTCTAGTATCCATGAGTTTTCAACAATCAATCCATGCCAACTTCAAATGCAATCTGTACAATCATGAAGCTCCAAGCAAATGATTAATACTTCAAAACCAAAGAGAACTTAACCAAACCATTGTCAAAGTTCCAACTATAGAATCAGGAACATATCAAGACATCATGATCTAACATCTTCTCAAAAAGAAGATCCTATGCTCCAATGAACATATCTTGCTCCTAAGAGCACCTGTATTATGCCAAAAAACTCTAACTCATGATCAAGAGTGCGTCATGACATAATACTATAAATCCTCTAAAACAAGGATCATATATCAAAAACTGATAAGTTATAAACTCAACACCTCATTGAAAACTCCAAGAGTCCTCCATGGAAAACCAAGATGTCAACACCTCTTCAAAAAATATGAAGATCTAGCATCCTCTATCAATAGAACTAAAAATCTCAAAGAACCCTTATTGTAAACTAAAGGCATAATCCAAGAGCTTCTTATGACACCAACAACCATTGCAAAAGATCATCCATCTTCTAATCAAAGATTTTGCATGGCTCACAACACTGTAACAACAACAGTTTAGAACCAATATCTTTAAACAAAGAAGATAGAATACATTATGTAACTGCACAAAACTCCCACTGAAAGTGATACCAAGTTATGCATGGTATCATGATCAAAATCATTACCAAAAACTCCACTGAAAGTGAAAAAATCTTCTTATGCAACATAACTTTATTGCTATAGATTCCAATGAATAACTAAATCTAGTACTCCAAACTACCCTTTTGTCTCAATACAAAAAATACCAATGTAATTAAGGTGACCAAGAAGAGGCCTACCAAATAGAACCCATATTAGCTTATTCACAAGATATGCACACATGTAACATCTCATAGGAGAAAAACATGATCGGTGCTCCAACCTTTAATAACTGAAAAATAGATTCAACCCCACATCAGTAATATGTAAAACAAATCTAACTAGGTATACATGTAGATTTCTGAGACTCAAACACTAGAATCAACTCTAAATCTGATTTTCCAAATAAATCCACATAGGAGAAACCATAGATCATAGGAACCCAACAAGCAGCCTTGCAAATCTAAAATTGTTTCCATCCAAAAATTGTCTGAACATAATTTTCCACAAATCTACAAGCCACAAATTTTGATTAACATGTAAAACCTACAAAACCATATCTCTGTAAATCTGAAACCACTTAAACATCCAAATATTCACACCAATGAAACACTGTCAAATATGTCATTTGAAAATATTGGACTATCACAGATCTACAAACCCACACTCTTTTGAAACAGGAAAACTGTGAAAAACCTACATATTCAAAATAGCATGAATGTGAGAAAGGAAAAACCAGGTTGTTCAGGAGTGTCCATATCATAAAAATACCAACTCCCCAACCTCCATACAACCAGTGATAAAATTATTTAGTGCTTTCATGTAACCATGGGCTGAAACCATGAACCCAACATAAGCACTCCAAATTGTAGTCCAAGAAATGAATTTTTTCCATGTGATTAAGGTACTAGAAGTAACCACCCAACATAAACACCCTTTCACTGCACATGACCACAAGGTAAAGGAATAAAACCACCAAACAAGAGAATATACATATATTGTCAAAATGGAGCTCCAAATCACTACCACAAGATCAACTCCATAAGGATCCATAACCTTAAGCCTCAAGAGCCCAACAAAGATTCTTTTGACAATATCCATCTGAGAGAAAAAATACAATGGCTTCCAATCTCACAGATCTGCAAAACCTACAAAACAAAGCTCCCACTGCAACCAAAAAACCTTCAACACTTTAAGAGAAAGGCATCCCTCACTTTACACAACCATTAGCTTTGATAACAAATGTTGAAAATGAAGGTAGAATTACTGCTATAAACTTTAAAATTTTTTGTATGCAAAGGTGAAATTAAGATTAATCTGTAACAATTAATGAACAAGTGCTTATGCACTTTCAAACCAATGTAGAAGAGAAGAGAAGAGAAGAGAAGAGAAAAAGCTTGCACAATATTTACATGGAGAAACCCTTTCGGGAAAAAACTCCACACTCAAAGATGTTTCCTGTTGTATTAAATCTCTTTGGAAAAGATTACATTCAATACTGAAAATTCCTCTAAGTCCTTGATGCACTTCAAAAGCTTCTTCAATCTTCAAACCTATAAAAAACTTAAAATAAGTTTCTTTCTTTTTTCTTCAAAAACTTTTTCAATAAAAAAGCTTCTTGCTTTTTTATTCTTTTTATTCTAAGTCATAAAAGCTCTTTTCTTTTTTATTCTAAGTCTTTTACAAAAAATTTCTTGCTTTTATCTTCGAAGTCTTTTTCCTCAAAATAACTCTCTAGAAAATGTATGGGGTTTCCAATTAAATCAACAACCCTCTTTTAATTCAACAACTTCTAAATCCAAAAGCTTGAAACTCAAATTATAATGAATTACAATTGATAACATAGCTTCTAAAGCTCATGCAAAAGTCAAGCTCACTTAAATTGAGAAGATTGAACTCAAACAAAGTCCAAGCTTTGAGTTAATTACCTCTTCATGATGTGTGCACACAAGTATGCCAAAATTAGCTTTGTCAACATCAAACATATTTCCAATAAAAGCAACAACTGAAAGTCCCAAGATTGGGTGCTCAAGTTAGCCCAATCTATTTTAGTCAACCGAAGTGATCAACACACACCAATTCTCATGCAACAACTTGCAAAATTGATGTCCCCAATGTTATTTTGAATTACCTTGTTCTGTAGATGCAAGTGACATGCAAACACCGGATCCAACATGCAACTGATACCCATTACCTAAAACACTAAGATGTACCATCCTATTGTTGATAACTGAGAGGGGGGATGAATCAGTTATCTAATTATTTTGACTTTCAATCCTTCTTTAACAATTAGTGCAGAATCAAATCATACAAGCAAGCATTACCATGGAAGCAAAAATAACATTAGTACCCATGACACAATGATTTTGACATGGAAAACTTGGTTAAGGGAAAAACCACGGGGTGATTAACCCAAGATTGTATTTTCTGTTAGAAGAATAGAATAGTACAAAATGGCACTTGCCAATTAGGGCTCACTACCCGAGCACACTGCTCACAAGAGGCTTACTGCCTACAAGAGACTCACTGTCTATAAGAAAAGAAGGTAACAAAATACTTGAACTGATGAGAAGCATCCACACATGTTGAAGTTTAGTTCTGGTTAAGCCCAATATACTAATTTGCTGCACTTCATTCTTACTCTCCTTAGGTGCTGCTGTCCTGTTACATTCCGGACCTGTCTTACTGCCTTCACATTGCTCTTCTTCTATTATTCACATAATACCACACACAACACACACATTCATATCTAAATCCATCTGGTATATATATCCGCACCAAAGATTTCATCCACTTTCTAGTTGGCATCCGGAATACTCAATATTTTCCCCAACTCTGATCTGTCAGCTGAATCTTTGCATACCAAGTAATGCGGATCAAAGAGATGCTTATAGAAGTCATCAATCATGTCGGTCAATCATGAATGATACCTTAGGAAACTTAATCACCATCAATATCACATCTGGATTTAGGTCTGATGCTCTGCCAGTTAGGTCTTCCTTTGTCTACTCTGCCAATTAGGAACCCAACACTCAAGTGCTCATATCTGTTCACTCTTCTATCACCGAAGGCTAAGTCCTTGGAATATATCAGTCAAGGTACTCCTCTTGACTTCCCCAAATCTGTACTTTACTGAGATACTTCCTCTGAGAGATTCGGACCTGACTGTCAGACCTTGTTGCCTACTCTGTTCTTGCTTACTGGACCACAACACTTCTTTCGGTAAAGACACACCATGTCCTACGGATGTGTGGGATGGACTTTGTTTCCATCAATGACAACACTAATGAAGCCACACAGTGTCTCTTGCCAACAATCTCCCTCTTTGACATTGATGGAAACACTTAGTGAAAAATGACTAAGTGTCACACTATACTCCCCTTTGGCTAATGCTATGTTCTTATGAACATTTTCTGGAGCTCCCCCTTAGCTGGATTCCTCATTTTTCACTACTCCTCACTCCCCCTTTGACATCAATGGCAAAGGGTAGGGTCTGTACACCAAAATTTGCAAAACTCAATCTATACTTAATCGTATAAGTATATTATCCTGTTATACTTTACATATACTTTAGTATATCTGCAAAAGTGTTTTTCAATTGTACAAGTTCTGTTGCCCAACTCAGCTTCATCCTGTCCAAAATTGAAATGTAACCACTCAACAGGAATGCAAAAGCTTCTGCCTTCTTGAGATCTGTCAGATCACTGGTCCGGGCTGTGGCCTAAGCATCAGTTAGGGCTTCATGCATGGCCTCTAACTTAGGGATAATGATCCATCTAAGTTCACTCAACCTGTTTATTTTGTTTTTCTTCTCCTTCTCAAGTGTCTTTATTTCATTTATGACTACAATAGTCTGACACTCTTGATTTACTATGGAGGAGGATAGAGGATCAAAACTTTGAGATAAACTTAACAGTTTATCCTCTTGCTCTTTTACTTTCTTCTCAATGTCCTTGGTCACTTTAGGCCAGGATAAACAAAATTTATATATATCTCCCCCATCTTTGAGAGCATTTTCTAGGTTATTTATTTCGATATCCATAACTCTCCTATCATTTGATATTAACCCTTGTACCTCTGATAATCTTCTTACCAAAAACTCCTTTCGGACCTTATCTTCTGTTGACTTTTTTAAGGAATCAAAATGTGTGCTAACACTATTAACTAGAGATTTGAGATTACTGGATGAAGAGGCTGAGGGATCCTTCTGAAAAGATGGCAAGATTTTCTCCAATACACCAGATGTAATTTTTATAAGCTTGCATTCTTCCATGTGAGACTTTAGAAGTTTTTCTTTTACCTTTGCTGAAGTAAAGGATGCTAGCTCAATGGTTTGAACCGGGGAGAGAAAGTCAAAATTGAATGGTCCTTGAAGAAGTTTAGGTTCATCAAATTCTATCATCTCTTTGGTTAAGAACTCTTCAACTGCCTCTGCTGTGTCTCTTGCCGGAAACAAAGTTTTCTCCCCTTCTGCACTCTTACCACTATCATCTGTGGCCTTCTCTGTTGGAGTTTTCTCTCCTTCTGTAGCCTTACTACTGTCATCTTCTTTTTCCTTCTCCTCTGCTTCTTGACTGATCTTCTCTTGTACTCTTTCTTTTTCTTTGGATCCAAAGTCTACAGGGGAAACCGGAGGAGAGATGTTTGCTTGATCATGGACCTCCTCTTCTGGAGCAGAGGAATCTAAGTCCTTACCTTTTTCTTCACCTATCTCCTTTACCTCTTCTGCCACTGTCTTAGTAGATTCTTCTTCAACATCTGTAGCCAAGGGATCATCACTTAAGTCCTCTATAATAGGAATGTTGAATCTTTTGTATGCATTCTGGAGGATCTCTTCTGTCTCTTTTGCTACTTTGTCAGTTTCTCCAAGCATAAGCTAATTCATTCTAGCTTTGCTCCGGAACTCATCCTTACAATCTTTGAAGATCATATTCTTCTGCTTAGGAGTGATTGAAGGATATAGCTGAATAGCTATCTGTTCTCATATCTCAAGATCCTTTGCCATAGCATTATTCTTTCTTATTTCTAATTCCTTTTCTAGGCTTTTGGGGATAAGAGATATGATTTCAATAAAAGCCTTTTTGTAGATATTTAGATACCTGACTGTGGCTTCTTGCAAGATCTTTTGGTCAGCTTCATTGTAATCATCATAGAATTCAGCCATTGGTTGAAGGTTCCCATCCACAGTAACTGATTTTATGATGTCATCAATGCACAGAGTAGGCTTCTCAACAAATTCTTCTATTACTTCTTCAGTAGAGGGTTCACCGGATGTTTTCCTTTTCTTCTTCATTTTCTTTACTTCCTCATCTGATTCTGTCTCTTCTTCATCCTTTTGGCTTGTGTAAGACCTTATTACCTTTTTCTTGGTTCTCTTCTCTCCTTTTACAGATGTCTGAGCTTCTAGTTTTGAAGCCTTTTGACCCTTGGAAGTGGCAAGTGCAGAGCTTTTGGTTGATCTGGTCCGGGAGGGGGCTTGCACTGGAGCACTTTCTTTTCCAATTTCTTGCTTTTCTTTCTCCACCCTTTCCATTTTCTCTCTGTTGGCATCAATTGCCTCTTTTGAGATTCCATGCCTCTTGGCAAATTCTTCTACCTCTTTTCTCACTTTTCTCTTCATCTCCGATTGTCTAAGCTCCACATGGATTTTTACACTTAATTCTTCAAAGGTTCCAAACCTTTCTGCCTTAGGATCCTTGGGCTGACTTAGCATGTGTTGAACATGCAGCTCTACAATTTTCTCATCAACTTCATACCCCATTGGCATGATCCACACTGTTCTTGGTTCCACTGTCTCCATTAGGCGCTGATCAATTTCTACCATAAAGCATATTGTATCTTTATATTTTTCAACTAGGGATTGGGGAATTCTTTCTCTAGCCTGCATCATGCTTTGGAAGTTTTTGAAGTAACCCCATAGTGATGTGTTTTGTGCCTTGGCATCACCAAGCCCATGCAATTAATCCCTGATTTGTTTGGCAACCGGTCTATCATTTTGCCACATCCAGCCACTAGATCTGGGTAGCTCATTCATGTAGTAGAAGAACAGACAGAGTATCAGGCCACCATATTTGAAGGAATTCTTCTTGTCCTTCTTTATCTTCTGTAGATTCTCCAAAAGTTGGTTTAGGAGAAGCTCACAAAGGTCATAGTCAGCATTTTCTTTTAGCATCTAATAGGCTGTGTAGATTGCCGTTCCAGGTACTTAATTTTTCCTATTAGAGTGATAAATCTTGTAACCAATTATCATGGATGCAAATTTGATATCTGGATCAGTGAAAGCTTCAATTGTCATTGCCCTCTTGTCAAACTTTGATCTAGTAGCCTCACTCACAGTTTGGTTTTTGACAGATTTGAGAATAGGCAGCTTTCCGGATGAGTGTAAACCAGTTACCTTCCTAATAGCATCTTTTGTGATCTTGAATGGTCCATTCAACCATATGAAGTTATCATGCACTCTGCTCAAAATATACCGAACCCATTCTTCTTCAAAATAGGGGGGATGAATGCATTGTGCAAAATGCTTGTCCTGGATGGCTTTATACTGAGTTTTGAGTTCAAATGAGTCATCTATCTATTGCTTGTGATAGATATCAACCAGCTTAGATTCCCCAAATTCTTCAATATTCGCATGAATATATGCCCTAACATCTTCTACATGCAGAACCCCATGCGGAATGCTTGAAAAGGCGCCTAGGGGATCAACTTCTAGGGATTTATAAGGATGTTTCTTGAATTTGGGACACGGCCTATCAGTGATCTTTACAACATTTGGTGTAGCCATCTTCAAAAAGATTTACAGAGAAATATTCAATAACAGAAAATACCTTTTGCGCTTCTAGGGTTCGCAGAGTGAGCCGGATTGATTTGCTGGATGAATCGACTTCAATGGTTGATCTTTGAGAAATTTGAAACAATTTGTTGTAGAGCTCCTTTTCTTTTCTTCTCAAATGTAAATGTGCAAATGACGAGTGAATGAACCCTTTTATTTTTGAGAAAAACCCTAAATCCACACTGCAATAAATGTGCAACTTAAGTCATTCTGATTGCTTGGTTCTTCTTATTTTGAGAAAGATCTTTTTCTAGATCACTGAGATATACTTAGAGTTATGCTTGGTGGTTAATAACAAACTATCTTACTTTCCCCAAACATTTGATCTATCCGCAGATCAAGATGCCTTGAATTTGAATCATACTGGATCTAACTATGATAATCCTGTTTTACCGAATGACTGTGAAACCAGATCAATCTTGGAAGATTGGACTCTTCAAATCTTCCTATGGATCTTCCATATCTTTACCAAGCTTTCTTTAGATGTTTCTCTGAGAATCCTTTAATCTACAACTTCCCATGTGCCAATTTTAGGCACCAATTAACTGGCTGGGGGATTTGTTTTTCTTAGTGACTCCCCCTGAGCTAAAGCTCATCTACTCAATATCTGGAAGGATTATCAGTACTAGATTCAGGTGTGGATCCATCCCCAACATTCTCTGTGCTTCTCTTCACCCAGATCTTATTCATCTCCCTTTGAATTTCATCTGCGTTCACTTTTCCCTTTCTTTTGTCTTAGCTATGATTATACTGTTCCGGACCCCTTTTGTCTTGATTCTTACTTCTACAGAATTTGGCAATATGACCGGCTCTATTGCAATTGTAGCAAACAACATTTCTTTGCATATTTGACTGATATCCTCTTGATCTACATTGATTAGCCATATGTCCCATTCTATTGCATGCAAAACATCTACCATTGAATGAATTTTTTATTTGTATATTTCTACACTCATGAGATTTGTGACCATACCTTTTGCAATTGAAACACTGTCTGGAGAAGGATGAATTAGTCTGATTCATTCTTCTTCTGCACTAATTTGCTTTATGACCAAAGTTATTGCAGTTGTGGCAATATCCATTGAAGGATGGATATCTTTGAGCATTTGGTTACCTTACCGGAGGTTTTCTAGGTCTGTTCCTTGGACTTCTTGATCCAGAGTTCTTTTGACCGGATCCGGAGCTTTCACCTTTCTCATATCCCAAGCCATGCTTGTCATCTACCCTCTTTTGACTTTCAAGAAGAACTTCAAGTTGAGCAGAGCTTATCTTGAATTTTTCTTTGTATTCATTTGTTGTTTGTAGATCCTTTTTAAGAATGTCTATTTGATCCTCAAGTTTTTCTTCATTATCTCTAGCATCTTCAAGATTAGATTCCAGATGTCTGATTATTCTATCCATTTTATGGCAGTCTTCTGATTTTTCTTTGAGAGATTGTCTTAGGTCATCTTCATTTTTTCTTTTTTCTTCAATTTCTTGGGTGAACTTCATAACTCCTGATTCCATTCCATGTCTTACCATAATGACCTGTTTTGATAACTTTTCACATAGCTTGGTTTTCTCTTTTAGGTCTTCATTTGTATCATTGGTTTCACCTTGACTTGCTAATTGCTAAAGTAGATCCTTTCTCTTTTTCATAGAGATACTCAGTTTCCCTTTTAATTCATTTATGAATTCATCAGCCTGTTTAAGTCTTTCCTTCAATTCATTGACTTCAGAATTAGATTGTTCAAGATCACCTAGGGCAGATTGAAGTTGTTCCCTCATACCATACATATCCATTTGAATTTCCAGATCTTCCTCAAGCTGTTAGGCTCTGTTTGGAGGAACTTGGCTCTGATAGCAATTATTGATAACTAAGAGGGGGGGTGAATCAATTATCTTAATTATTTTGACTTTCAGTCCTTCTTTAACAATTAGTACAGAATCAAATCATACAAGCAAGCATTACCATAGAAGCAGAAATAACATTAGTACCCATGACAATGATTTTGACGTGGAAAACCCGGTTAAGGGAAAAACCACGGGGTGATTAACCCAAGATTGTATTCTCTGTTAGAAGAATAGAATAGTACAAAATGGCACTTGCCAATTAGAGCTCACTACCCGAGCACACTACTCATAAGAGGCTTACTGCCTACAAGAGACTCACTGTCTACAAGAAAAGAAGGTAACAAAATACTTGAACTGATGAGAAGCATCCACACACGCTGAAGTTCAATTCCGGTTAAGCCCAATATACTGATATGCTGCACTTCATTCTTACTCTCCTTAGGTGCTGCTGTCCTGTTACATTCTGGACCTGTTTTATTGCCTTCACACTGCTCTTCTGCTATTCTTCGCACAATACCACACACAACACACACATTCATATATAAATCCATCTGGTATATATTGTAGACACCCAAATTTGTCCCAACTTTGTCCATGTCTAGCAACACCTTGTAAACATTATCCTAGACATCTTGTAGCATTTTGTCCTAATTTCCCTAATCCATTAAGCTAATTAATTAAATAAATTTGATTTATTTAATTAAAATCCCATTTAATCCCATCCTCATCCTACTTAGCCAATTAATTAAATAAATTTTATTTATTTAATTAATTCCACATGCATAATCCTATTTATCCTATGCTCATCCCAATTAATTAAATAAATTTTATTTCTTTAATTAATTTCCACATCATATCTTATCCCATTTTATTCATTTATCCTATTAATTAAATAATTTATTTAATTAATATCCAACTCATATCCCAACTAATTCAAATATTTTATTTGAATTAAACACTCATCTTTCATCACATTCCAACACTTGTCTAGTCAATCATGTGTTACAACTTTTATCTTTCACATGCACAACTAATGGGACCTAATTTTAGTATTTATCTACACAAGCACACCTAAGCCTCATCCTCCTTTGCCACATGTCATATGACTACAATTTCTTGATGTGCAAAGAAACCTAACTTAATCCTATCCATCCATTTCACCTAAAGCCCTAATTGATCCTAGCCATCCATTGGAACCAAGCCTTTCCTATAAATCAACCCCCTCACAAGCCATTAGCATGCATTGAGCCTTAAGCACTCTTATTCTGTCAAATTTTCTAAAAGGGCATTGATCCTCAAGTATCCACATGCTGTTGAAATATCATTAGAGCCTTTGCATCCATCATCTATCTCCTTATCAACGTTATGCTGCGGAATCGAGCAATCAACACAATAAAGCGATCAATCAATCAAGCTCATTTTGCATCTTCGAGGTATTGAATTATTTGGGTTTAGGTTATGCATTTCATTGTTTGATCATTTCCATTTATAAATCCAAATTTTTCGATATACATTTTGGCACGCCCGGTGGGACTCACGTCCCTGATTAACCCTCTTGTTTGAGTTGTTTTTGTGAAGATCAGATTTCTTGGAGCATCAATCATTTATTTTTGCAGGTTTATGCACTTTGATTTGTAGGTTGAAAATATTTTATATTGCTGATTTTTTTAATTTATGACCAGATCTGTTGCAGAGGGTTTTTTGTTTTACACAGGTCCTGGAAAAAAGAGATCTTAGATTCGTTGGAAAGAGGACTTCGAGAGCTTTCCGAAAAGTGGTTACATTAAAGATTTGGCTCAGTATTCAAAGAGTTATGACGATTTGAAGTTGACCCTGCGATTCTAATTTTTCAGAAATTTTTGACGCACGACTTTTTGCTGATTTTTTTAATTTATGACCAGATTTGTTGCAGAGGGTTTTTTGTTTTGCACAGGTCCTGAAAAAAAGAGATCTTAAATTCGTTGGAAAGAGGACTTCGAGAGCTTTCCGAAAAGTGGTTACATTTAAGATTTAGCTCAGTATTCAAAAAGTTATAACGATTTGAAGTTGGCCCTGCGATTCTAATTTTTCAGAAATTTTTGATGCGCAACTTTTTGCTGATTTTTTAAATTTATGACCAGATCTGTTGCAGAGGGTTTTTTGTTTTACACAGGTCCTATAAAAAGGAGATCTTAGATTCGTTGGAAAGAGGACTTCGAGAGCTTTCCGAAAAGTGGTTACATTAAAGATTTGGTTCAGTATTCAAAGAGTTATGGCGATTTGAAGTTGACCATGCGATTCTAATTTTTCAGAAATTTTTGACGCGCGACTTTTAGAAAAAAAAAATCATATCTTCCAATCTAGCGAACCAAATCACATTTTATTTTTTGCAGTGACTTGTAAGTGAATCAAAGGAGCTGGAGCAACATTTGGATCAATCATAATAGCAATTGGAAAGTAATTTTTATGAGGTGCACTCATTCTAATCTCTCATCTCTAATCATTATTTGATCACACATTTAGATTTTGGGCATAAAACAAACAACTTGTTTGTCATCACACTTGGATTTGGGCTTTAAAATAAATAATTGTTTGCAAATTCACATCAAAAAATTGGGCTAAAACAAACCATTGTCTTCCATCACATTTAGATTTGGGTCTAAAAAGAATAAGTGCTTGAACTGTTTGTTACACATTTCAAGTTTCTAAGGAGAAATTAACAACTGCGAGTGTGAATCAAGTGACAGCTCACTTGGTTTGCTTTTGTCATACCCTTCTTAGGAGGCCTGCTTGGAGACACACCACTCCAAGGGACGACCTCAATCGAGGCTGAATCGAAAGACACCCTCATTGGGAGTTGGAATCTTGTCACTCTTGGCTAAGCCCCAAAGAACTTTATACCTTTGGGAAGTGAAGGTGAAGGGTGGGTTACCCCTTTCTCCTGGCTGTGTGGCAGGATTTCACTTTCAATTCCATAGTCGACCTTGTGCAATAGATAGCCTAAGACCTAATTGGCTATACCCACTTGACTACACATTAGGCTTGTTGATGTGTTTTCCATGTGTGCTTGCATAATCATCACATTTCATTTTCAAAGTCAACAACTTGCTTATGTGTCTTGCGTGAGTGATTCATGTGTGTATATGCATAATCATTTGTTTGAATATTGCTATATCAAGCTCTAAACACCCAAACACATAAACAAATCAATCTAAACACATCATCTAAACATTCCACATCATCATCCAAATCCCTAAGCAAGCACTTGCTAAAAGGATTTAAGACAAACACGTGGTGACAACATGTCTACACTAGAGGACCTAGAAATCAAATTCTAAAGATTCCTCCAAAATCTTTATCAAGGATTACAACCCCTAAACCAAGACGCCATTGAAATATTACAATTCTTCATCCAAAAAGCTCAACCCCATGCAAGCCAATCACCTCAACTACAACACTCCATAGCCCAAGTCCAACACCTTTTAGCCGCTAGTCAAGCTCGACAAGTACAACAATCCTTAGCCACTCCATACCAACCTAATCCACCTCATAGCCACATGTCATATCCATCCACTTCATATCAACTTAATCCACCTATCCACCAAGTCAACACCATATCAACCTATGAACATCCACCTCAAGCTTATCCAATCCCTTATACCACCATTTCAATGCACTACCAAGCCCATCCACAAGACAATCAAGTGATATCACAAGAACAACATGCAAGTCCAAATAGCCCTTTGTACATAAATCAATCAGGTCCAAGTACACCTTTTCAACAAGACCACCAAGCACCATTGATAGACCTAAGTCCACCTTTGCAACAAGAAGCACATCCAAGTCCAAGTAATCCCTTGTACATAAATCAAACAAGCCCAAGTTATCCTATGCAAGACTTAATTACCTTTGACAAGGGAGATACCAATCTAGCAAATGCATCTTATGAGTGGCCTTCATCATCTAATCACCCGCCAACACATGAGCCAACTAATCCTATCCCAACACCACCATGTGATCCCAATCATAGTCCATTGATCCCTTTACCTTCCAAACCACTAAGCCCTTCATTACCTTCCTCACCATGTCATTCTAATCGTTCACCAAAGGATGCGGCTGAGAGAGTTTTACAAAGGATGCTTGAAGTAAAACTCATTGAACTTCCTAAAGTCAAACCATGTGAAGAAAGTCCATATGATGAACATGATTATTGTGCATACCATAGGACCAAAGGCCATAATACAAATCAATGTCCAATATTTGTCTCAATTGTTTACAAGGTGTACCCACCTATAATGGGAAATCGTGCCACATCATCCCCATCTAGTTCAAATCTTAATCCATCCAATCCAATTAGGTCTCAACCTAATCCTACTCCTAATCCTAATCCAACGCCATCTACCATTATCATCCATCCATTATATTTCCCATCCACCCATACACTTGCAAAGGATGTGATCCATTGGCTACTAGATAGGAATAAACTACCCCCATGTCAAACACCATTTCATGAGCCTACCAATGAACTTCCAAATGTTATGTCCAATCCTATAATCTCATCATGTGGTTCACATATCCTTGAGCCTCTTCAAGAGGCTTCCATTAACATACCTAGCCCTTTAAGGCCATCATGTGACCTACAAGCCAACAAGTCTATTCAAGAGTCTCCAACCACAAGCCTAAGTCAAGAGCCATCATGCCTTCATGTTGATAACTATCAAGAGCCTATCAAGTCCACTCAAGAACCTTCCACTTCCATCCAAAGTCAAGAGGTATGTCAAGAGCATAATCCTAAGCATGTGGAAACATTAAGCCCTAGTCCAACTCAAGATCAATGCACTTTCATGCAACCCATCCATAACATTTACCTTCTTTATGATCAAGATGATACCTATGAAGAAGCTATCTATGAGCACCTTGATCCTATCCATAATCCTATATCTATCCATGACCAAGATATCCACATTGCTCCTAGTCATCTACCATCTAGCCCTATCCATAATGAGCAAACATCAACTTGTCATGATGAGACACTTGTCCCCCAAGTAAGCATAAAAGATCATACCAATAACTTGGATCAACATGAACATAAGCAAGATCCTAATGATCCTCCTTTCACATTGACCATCGATTCCACTTCAAGTCCACCATCATGTTCTATTGGTTTTACCACCTTTGTCCATGAATGTTCTTTTTTAGGACAATAACGACCTTTATCCACTTCACCTTCTTCATCCAATAATGAGCTCAAGTCTAATGTTCATAGCACACCTAGTCCCATTGTCCATCGCATACTCCAAAACATGAACTACCAAGGCAAAGGTCTAGGCCTTTATGAACAAGGTATTTTGGAGCCAAACCATGTCAAAATCCCTCCATGCTCATATGGCCTTGGATACACACCCCAAGGTAAACAAGGCCAAGATGTTGGTAATCCTTTCATGCATCCTAAACCTACCACTTTCCATCACACCCCCCATCATATACCCAAAACATATGTAGCCATTCCATCTCCATCATCCTATAAATGTCAAAAGCATGTGACCATACACCTTCCGCCATCCACCTTGCCTCCACTTTTACCAACTCCAAATATCCCTCCATCCACCTTGCCACCATTGCTTCCAACACCTAACATACATATCATTCATAAGTATCCTTACATCCCTAATCATGGCCAACAAAAGCACACATCGCCTAAGCATAAAGCTTCCAATCATTTCATCCACTCCACCCACCTCATGGGATTCAAAAACAAAAATTTTGATGCCTCTACCTATAAAGCTAAAAGTCCTACCAAAAATCCAAAGAACTATCATGCCTTAGGGCACAAACATGAAAAATCAATGCAAAGAACCAAATCAAAGCAATCCAAAAAGCTATCCAAGCCCATACCTCCAAAAGCAAAGCCTAAAAGCAAAATGGTTTGGGTTCCTAAACAAATAGCTAGCAAAGCGAATGAGGCATCCTCATCCACATCTAAGCAACCATCCAAACCCTTACCTCCAAAAGCAAAGCCCAAAAGCAAAATGGTTTGGGTTCCTAAGCAAATAGCTAGCAAGTCAAATGAGGCATCCTCCTCCACATCTCAAGAATCCCAATCACCTACCTCCATCCAAAAGCCTATTTCCATCCAAAACTTCCATTCCTTTCAAAAATCCCACAAGCAAAGCAAAAGCACTAAAAATACTAAATCTATGTGGGTTCTTAAATCACTTCATCAACCATCTCCCAAGCAAACATCCCCATTGCTTCCTACACCACCATCTCATCAAAAGCTTCAATGTTTATTACGGTGTGTGCAGCCGTTGGTCATGGTTCCCTTCCACTCCGCAGCACCGCCACATAACTACATCTCCCCATCTTCCCTCCATTATCCTACATATCTCCCCCATGCAATCCCTATGGTCCATGCTTTGGCATAAACTTTTCATCCATCTTCATTCCATAAGCCTATATAAATCCACATCATAAGCGACTAGCCTACCCTGCCATCATTCCCTTCATAATCCACTATCTACCTTATCCATCTCCCATCCATATCTCCCTTACCAACATCTATGAGCATAACAACATGGTCCATGCAAAGACGACATCCATCTCTAAAGGGACAATATCATCTCTCATAGCACTAAACACTTGAGTCCCTCCTATCCATTACCATGGTGAAAACCTGGCAAACAGGCGCCATGTGTAATTGTCATCCCATCCAAAAATTTAAAAAAAAAAAAATTAAAAATCAAAAAATCAAAATAGTAAAGAGAAATCCCTTCATCCAATGGTGAAAACCTGGTAAACAGGTGCCTTGGATAAGTACCATGATGAAAACCTGGCGAACAGGCGTCATGTGTAGGTTGATCTTCTATGTCACTTACACTTGGGGGCACATTGTCTCATCCAACCTATCCATTTTCAAACTATCTATCCCATTATATCATTTACCATCCTACCATCCTTAGCCATTACATAAACAAGCCTATCCTATTGAACCCATTTATCCATTCATCCATCCTTCTGCCTTTTGATTTTGATGAAGACATAGGGGCAAAATCTTGAAACATGCTTTGGATATCTCTTGGTATACCTCATACCTTCCTCATCAATCCATATTATCATTATCCACCTATCATACACCTTGTCATGTAAAACCTATCATGTCATCCCATGGTCATGAACTTTGTCATGTAAAAATCCTAAGCATTACCACCTAGAATGGGGGCAAGTTCTTCCTATGCAACATAGCCTTTGAAGATCACATCCTAGCTCCCTTATGATCCATCCACTATGGCATATCCTTACCATAAGCTTTCCATCTTATAGCTTATCCCCATCCATTTATCATGAGCTTTCCACTATAGCCTACCTATTTGTTCATCATGAGGCATACATCCATCCACCATAGCCTATTCTTGTATCTATCCATTTATCATGAGCTTTCCATTCGATGGCCTATCCTTTTATTCACCCATCTATCATGAGCCTTCCATCACATTTACTATGAGCCCATCCTTTTATCCATCCTTGCACCTAGACTTGGTTTTTTCCCTTGTCATTGGTATCTAGCACAATAGCTACCTAAATTGTAAATCCATTGACATCCCAAAACATTTCAAAAACTACAAAAAAAATCAAATATGTCAAAAAATCCAAAAAAATCAAATATCCAACAAAAAATCCAAGCAATAAGATCAATTCAATCATCATCCAAAACAATCCACTCCATCAACATCAATCAAAATCAAAATTATCATCATCAATTCTTCTTATCAATAACATTCATTCATCCATTTCAATCAATCACTTCTTCCAGTCATATCAATCAAATCAATCTAAGCAATGATCTTAAATCCAAGTCACATTAATCTATATCAGGCAAGCTAATCAATCAAGGAACATTATCCAATCAAATTAACAAGTTTTTGATCCTAATCTTGTCATGAACCAAATCAATCATCATCAATCATCATCAATGGGATATATCATTCCCACATCCTTGTGTTGATCTAGGGATATAGCTTTCCCCACAATGACCACACTATCATCATCAATCAAACAATCAAATATTGGTTTATGACTTGACAAGGGCAATAACCTTATTTGTTTTACATCCTTTGAGCATACTGAGAACACTTGCTTATGCTTAGATTGAATCGACACTCTAATCATCACACCATCACTATCATCATTCAAAACAATCCAATCATCAAAACAATCAACCCAGCAACAACAAACATCACAACCAAAGCACATCAAGCCAACCATCAAAACAAATCCTATCAATCATCAACATTAACACTAAAGCAAATCAACTCAAGCACATCAATCTAGCCATCAAAACAAATCCAATCACTTCAGTAAGTCAAAAGAAGCTCAATCCACCACAAATCATCCATCCTTCATCAAATCAATCTAATCAACATTTCATCATCTTCAAGTCATTCCAAGCAAAGATCCAAATGCAAGACCATCCTTAATCCATACCAATCAAGTTAATCAATCAAGCCAAATTATCCAATCGCAATCAATGGTCTTGATCCTAGCCTTGTTGTAAGCCAAATCAATTAGCCAATTAGCCAACCAACTCAGCAAACAACCTTGTGTTGATCTAGGGATATAGCTTTCCCTGCAATGACAACACTCTCAACTATCAACAATCAGCAATTAATCATTGGTTTACAGCTTGACAGGGGCAATACCTTGTTTGTTTTTGAATCATTTGTGCTTGCTTGCTTGCTTGTGTGTATTATCTTTTTATCTTGCATTTGTATCACATCTATATCATTCCAGCTAATATTCATATCTTGTGTATGTTAGAATAGCTTTTTGCACTATCCTTTGCATCTAAGGTCATATCATACCTTTTGTGTAGTAGGACTTCAATGCTCTCAGTTTTCTTCCTCATATGTTAGACAAGGTTGTATTACGCTGGGGCACAAGACACATCGTCACCCTGGTCCTTATACCTTGGTGCATAACGTCTAGTGCTATATCAAACATCATGGTTGCTCACCTTCATTGCAGCATAACGCATCATCATTTCTTCTATCTATCCCCTTATCTTTCTTTTTGCAGCCAAGCCATTTCTTTTCGAGAGCCTACCCATGTTTGTCCAACCCGCCTAACCTCTCAAGGGGGCATCATCATCCCATTTCATCCTATCTTTCCACCATCATCATCCTCATCATATCTTTCCATCATCACTATCATTTTCCTCTATCCATACCTTGGCTTCTTTGAAATGATCTTACTCGACACAAATCTTATCATCTCAAACATCATCTCAAAGAGGGGCAAAATGTAGACACCCAAATTTGTCCCAACTTTGTCCATGTCTAGCAACACCTTGTAAACATTATCCTAGACATCTTGTAGCATTTTGTCCTAATTTCCCTAATCCATTAAGCTAATTAATTAAATAAATTTGATTTATTTAATTAAAATCCCATTTAATTCCATCCTCATCCTACTTAGCCAATTAATTAAATAAATTTTATTTATTTAATTAATTCCACATGCATAATCCTATTTATCATATGCTCATCCCAATTAATTAAATAAATTTTATTTATTTAATTAATTTCCACATCATATCTTATCCCATTTTATTCATTTATCCTATTAATTAAATAATTTATTTAATTAATATCCAACTCATATCCCAACTAATTCAAATATTTTATTTGAATTAAACACTCATCTTTCATCACATTCCAACACTTGTCTAGTCAATCATGTGTTACAACTTTTATCTTTCACATGCACAACTAATGGGACCTAATTTTAGTATTTATCTACACAAGCACACCTAAGCCTCATCCTCCTTTGCCACATGTCATATGACTACAATTTCTTGATGTGCAAGGAAACCTAACTTAATCCTATCCATCCATTTCACCTAAAGCCCTAATTGATCCTAGCCATCCATTGGAACCAAGCCTTTCCTATAAATCAACCCCCTCACAAGCCATTAGCATGCATTGAGCCTTAAGCACTCTTATTCTGTCAAATTTTCTAAAAGGGCATTGATCCTCAAGTATCCACATGCTGTTGAAATATCATTAGAGTCTTTGCATCCATCATCTATCTCCTTATCAACGTTATGCTGCGGAATCGAGCAATCAACACAACAAAGCGATCAATCAATCAAGCTCATTTTGCATCTTCGAGGTATTGAATTATTTGGGTTTAGGTTATGCATTTCATTGTTTGATCATTTCCATTTATAAATCCAAATTTTTTGATATACATATATATCCGCACCAAAGATTTCATCCACTTTCTAGTCGGCATCTAGAATACTCAATATTTTCCTAAACTCTGATCTGTCGGCTGAATCTTTGCATACCAAGTAATGTGGATCAAAGAGATGCTTATAGAAGTCATCAATCATGTTAGCCAATCATGAATGATACCTTAGGAAACTTAATCACCATCAATATCACATCCAGATTTAGGTCTGATGCTCTGCCGGTTAGGTCTTCCTCTGTCTACTCTGCCAATCAGGAACCCAATATTCAAGTGCTCATATCTGTTCACTCTTCTATCATCGAAGGCTAAGTCCTTGGAATATATCAGTCAAGGTACTCTTCTTGACTTCCCCAAATCTATACTTTACTGAGATACTTCCTCTGAGAGATCCAGACCTGACTGTCAGACCTTGCTGCCTACTCTATTCTTGCTTACCAGACCACAACACTTCTTTCGGTAAAGACACACCATGTCCTGCGGATGTGTGGGATGGACTTTGTTTCTATCAATGACAACACTAATGAAGCCACACAGTGTCTCTTGCCAACACCTATAACTTTTAGAAGTTAGAGTGTCCTACAAGTAATATCTTAAAATTGACATGCAACTGACATGCAAGCATTTTCAACAACATGCAACTGATACCCATTTCCTGAATCACTGAGATGTACCATCCTGCAAGTTTCTAGAGTGACATGCAACAACATGCAAGCACATGCAAGTGACATGCAACAACATGCAAGCACACATAAGTAACATGCAACAACATGCAAGGTCATGCAAGTGACATGAAACAACATACAAGCACATGCAAATGACATCCAACAACATGCAAGGTCATACAACTCCATAGGAGTGACATGCAACAATATGCAAGAATATGCAAGTGACATGCAACAACATGCAAGTCCATATGAGCAACATGCAACAACATGCATCAACATGCAACAACATGCATGTACATGCAAGTAACATGCAACAACATGCAAGCTACATGCAAAAAACATGCAAGTCCATGCAAGCTATTCTAACCACATGCAAGCAATATCCAAATCATGCATCTCTAACACTGTAGTTAATTCCAACATTATATCCATGCAAGGTGTCTCAATATTATCCACTCATGTACATAAAAAAGCACAACTCCAAGTCTAAAAATAAGACCCAAGTCTAACTCCCACTCACTAAGAGTTATCAAACTCTATTTTAAGACTTAGGAGAAGTCAACAAGGTCTTCATGGCCCCCACTCTAAAAATGGATGCCCAAGTTTGACCTTATCAATTAGGAATTGATTGCAAAAGTCAAAGTGATATAATTAATAAATAATTAATCTCTCAAAGTCTTTATGTGTTGGGGAACACATTCCAAGAACTTTGGAGACACATGAATTGGTTAGGATTGTAAGTTAATGGCAACTTATCCCAACACTAGTAACCCTACTTGTGCAAGTGGAGATCCTGTTTAACTCATCTATTTGGCTTAGCTCCAATGATAGATGGCCTTCTTTTCACTCTAAGACCCCTCTACAACTCCTAATTTTTGTTGGTATGAATAGGGTTATTACCTATCCAGTTTGCCCTTGTGTGAATAATTTATATTATTTAACTATTTATTAGTTAAATAATATTCACACATCACACATAATTCACATGTTAAGTTGACATAGTGAGTCTACTAGATGTTTCTAGTTATTGCTAGTTGTTGATAGTTGTCATCTTATCCTATAGTTGTCACATGTCATAGGATTAAGATAGTTGTCACATGACTACAACATCCTACATCTCATCCTTGTCTTTATAAGCAAGGCATATCATGTACATTGTAACAATATTTTGCATTCATTGATAGAATAAACTTATCCTTTCATTTGATCTCTCTTGTGCTTTCATGAAGTCCTAGATCTTGGGTGGCTCCAATCATAGCCAACTCTAACATGTTATCAGAGCTCTAAGAAGAATCACTTTGTGTTAGTCATTTTTTAAGAGATCTTGAATGCAAATCATCATGGACCTTGATATTTGAGTATGCTTTTCTCTTGCATCAAATGATGACTTGGAGAATTATAAAGACTTGATGGAAATACTAGATTTGTGAGGGTTTCCTCTTTTTGGCCTTGTATTGCAGGTTCATTTTGGAGTGTGTTGATGTAAGTCTAAGCACACCATTGTGTTCAACAAGTTCAAGATAGTCTAGATTGCCTTTTATTTCGTCTAGATCAGACATCGAAGGCCAAATCTATGAGGGTTTGAAGTTGGGAGGTGCATGCAAGATCCAACACATACCTGATCTTTTGGAGTAGTTTGGGTCAAATCCGACCTTGTCATTGCACTCAAGAGGCCCAAAAACCCAAAGATCAACTATCAATTTGTCGAAATCAGACAATGTTGTAGCAAAAGGCAATTTTTTTTTGCAAATCATCATTGTATAGAATCCATAAAGAATATTCCTTGTGTAGGTGGTATATTCTCAAAATTTTGCAACAAGTAGAATCATCAATGAATCTATTTGATCAAATAACCAATGGGTAAATAAAGTATTCCTTGGTTATATATTGTCTTTGCTAGTTTATTGTTTTTTTTGCAGATAATTTCTATAGGACGTACCTGCATAAGCAGGCACCCGCAGGTACCACAGGCCTATCACAGGGCACCACATGGCCCTACGAGCACCCTAAACTCAGTGTGGGCCACCAAACTTGTCCCACTGACTTTGTATTGACCAACAATTTAAAAAACCTCCCATCACTAGCAAAGTCCTTTACTCGGTGGTGACATCAACATTATCTTCGCTAATCTCCAAGTGGTCGGTGACAATTTCAATCTCCTCAATGACTAACTATTTCAAACCATCGACAAGTGATTCCAAACTACCCAACAAGCATCAAACTCCTTAGTGATAGGTCAAAATAGTCGGCAACCAATATAAATAACCCGACGGAGTTTGAAAATTACTCAGCATAAACAACCGACGCTTAAACACAAAACTGTTGCTATGATACAAGAAATATTCCCCTACACCAACCAACAAAACCATTGATTTCTCTGTTAAGTGGCTTTTTGTAGGATGAAAAGTGGTTTTTGACCTAAAAATAGCAGTTTTGACCAAAATAATGTCAGTTTTAGAAAAATTTGAAGGTGGTATTGGAATCAATAGAGGAAGCAAAGAATATTTTAGCAACATCATTTTTTCTATCTGTTGACATCATAACTCAGTTGGCGTAAAACATATTCTGGCATCAGAAGGAATATTCTGTCAACTTTTTGCTAATGTTATCATCATACGAACTGACGTCATCCAAACCTAACTAGTTGCTAATGTCATCATTTTGACAGGTGACATCATCATTTTCTAAGGAATCTTTAGAATATTATAAGGAATATTCTAAGATCTTGTCACTGATTCTACTAACGTCAACAATCCGAATATTGATGTCATCAACAAGCTTAGCCCAATTTGTCCCCCATCTCATTGGAATTTTCATCTTTGCAGTCCAACTTCAAAGGCCCATATCTTGCTCAATTTTGCTCCATTTTTTGTGCAATTTTTTTCATTTGGGCTAGAATTTCACAAGCTTCACAGTGGTGGAATCAGATTTTGATTTTGGTGCCTATATTTTTTATAAATTGTAGTTTCTCTCACCTTTACCTAAATAGTTCCTATTTTCATAACTTCAAAGGCTTCGTTTAGGCTCATATGGTAACATTTTTTGGTGAATTTTTTTTAATATGCTTAATCTTTCAATTAATTTCTAGATCTGTAATTAGTTTGATTCAATTTTTCTCAAAAATTATACTTTCAATTCTAGCCTAGTCTTGGCTTTTGCATTGTACCAAAATCAAAGACCACTTTATTGTTTTGGCGTGTGGAAATTATAATTGGACTAAATATAAAGTCCCACAATCATTTTTTTGTTAGGGTTGATCTCATTGATTGAGTACAAAAAGGGGGGTTGTACTTGTATGTTCTTTTTTGTACTCTTGTATCATGGATCCAAAAAAACTTCCTCTACTCACACCATATAACTATCATGAGTGTAAAACTAAAATAGAGCTTCATTAAAGAAGTTTGACAATTCATAGAGTAACAATGGGTACATAAATTAAACCAACAATAGTTGCAGAAAAGAGAAAGTGGTGTACAATAGATGTGATCAAGCCTATGGAACAATATGCTTGTCTATCTCTCTTGATCTTTTTCATATTGAATCTTATAAAATACCTAATGAAGTGTGGACTACCTTAGAAAATCTCTTTGGTAAGCAAGATACTATGAGAGGTTTCAAATTCGAGAATGAACTAATTGGTTTGAATCCAACTGACTTTGCAAGCAAGACTTCTTCACAAAGCTAAAATCACTTAGATTGCAGCTCAAACATTATGGAATTGAGAAAGTGGACACTCAACTGATTCTTTCAATCCTTTCCAAGCTTGGTCCTAACTATTCATTTTTTGTTTCTACCTTTTATGCTGCTATGGATGGTCTTTGGAAAGCTTTCACAATGCCTTCACTTGATGAGTTTTCCACATCACTCACAAGGGAGCAAGCTAAGTTAGTACACATGGGCACATTGAAGTCTCCTAGACCTCAAGCTCTTCTTGCTAATCAAGGTACAAAGGATCAAAAGGCTTCACCTACCAAAGGCAAGAAACTAGAAAAACAAGGATTTCAAGAAAAATGAGCAAACAAAGGAATGAAATAATTCACCCAAGTCCTTATCCTCTTCTAAAGAGGAATCATTTAAGAATGATAGACCAAAGTGTGCATATTGCAAGAAAGTAGGACATGATGAGCATAAGTGTTATGAGAAAAAAATTGATGAGTCAACTCTGATGAAATAGAATCTCACACAACCCTCACACAAACATATTCATTATTAACAACAACAAACAAGATGAACAAATATGCAACAATAGAATTTATCTTCTCTATTCAACTTGCAACAGTGTTTCACAATTTTAGATAAATCTAATTATAGAAATGTGTGCAGCCATATATGCTGTAGAAAATCATTAATAAATAGATTTAAATCTGTTGTGTGATAGCAAACAACATCCAATACAAGTTCCAAATGCTTCCTTTTCATTTCTTTATCCTACCATCTGAAATTGCTTCTCAAATATGCAATCTTCAACAATCAAATTTGTTGATCTTCAACCATGGATCTCAAAATCCATTTGCTTCTGGTGTAAACCTTCAAACCTACAATAAAAATGTCTTCTCAACACTCTCCAACAAAAGCCATGTCTTGATTTTTCCTCCCATAAAAATTTGGAAGCAACAACCTACAAAAATTGTCAAAAATCCTTCCTTTATGCCTCCGCTAACTCCATTTTCTGTAGCCTTGCATTTTGAACATACCACTTGAAAGAATATCTTGAAATGCATTAAAAAAATATTAAATTCTTAACAAAGCAAAATCAAAACCACTCCCAAGGATTTGCCAAGAATAGGCAACAACTAAGATTCCCACTCCTAGAAAAAAGGTCCAATCTTGGAAAAGGAATCTACCAAATCAACATGGGTGCCCAAATTCTCCATGCAACAATTGAGAAGCATAAATGAGTTGTTTCCACTTGTAACTCCCCAAAAATCCATGCCCAAAATAGCCTTTTTGATTTTACACTCAAATTTGCTTTTTTTTTTTGCACCTCAACATTGCTACCTAAACTAACTCCCACACCAACATGATTTTGCAATATTAAATAAGGCCAATTATTATATATATATATTGGTCGATAAACTGCTAAGCGAGTATTCTATTATATCATTTCAAATAATCTTACAGATGGGGGTGTTATGCCCCTTGTATCTCATTTTTACAAAAAAACTATTAGATGAGGGAAGCTCTGCCCCTTGTAATTCATTGATACCAAAAAAATTTAGATAGGGAAACTGTGCCCCTTGTGTCTCAATTATACAAAACCCTTGAATTTCATCAACTTACTTTAAGACCTTTGAGTTGTTTCATTGATATTTACTGTAAAAAATATAGAAAGAAGCAAAACACAGCTATGGGAAACCATAGAAGTCACCATTGATGACCAGCTCTACAAACCTCAGCATCCATTCTCCATTCGGTACTATGTCCAGAGCACAGGAAAGCTGCAGAAAGTTCCTTCTGATAGTTGCCCAATGGTGATGGCATCCTAGGGCCCTATCTCTCAAATTAAGGAGAAAAGGGAGCCTTGAACCCTAGCATCTAGAATGATCATCATAGCTTGGTCTATAGCTCATGGGATTCCCAATCCAATTTTTGCCCCCACCACAACTTCCAAATCTGTCCCCCAAAAGTGCACCTTGAATATTTCTCGCAAGAAGAGTAGAATCTCTACCTTGTCACCACCAAGGTCTAGTAGGGAAGCCAAAAACCAAGAAGAAATGTCAGAATTTACACGGTATCTATTTCTGTCTATAAGGAAGTCCTTTCCCAACACCATTTTGATCGCTTCAAGCTCTAGAGAGCAAAATCTATCATGCCCACATTCACCATGTGGTTATGACACGATAACCACATGTCATGTCCACATTTTCTATGTGGTCATGACATGAATTACCAAAAAATTTCCCACCCGACTCTAAAAACCCCCTCACGTGCAACATGCATGATCGATGACACATGCATGCAATGTAGTTGTCTCTACAACTAACATCAGGTGCATCGCCCGAAGGCAGGCAAGGTCAATCACAATGGGATGATATGACACACACTTCACCATCCCTACGAAATGTAAGCCACTAAGGGGTGTATGTCGCAAGGAGCGACACTAAGAGGGTTGGATCCCATTTAGGTTTCCAATCCTAGAGTTACTAGAATGAAGTACGACAATTTCGATATAAATCAAAATCTAACCTTAGGTCCACTATAGACCTAAGGAACTAACATGATAAACAAATCTGACCTAAGCAATTAAACTAACATCTAATGCAAAGGGGAAAGCAATCAAACTATTTTAAACAATTATCTCATTTAAGTCTAGATAAATTTTGGCAGCATAACGAGTCAAAATGGAACTAAATCCTATAGTGATTTCGACAGCATAACACCATCTCATCAACTATAGGAGGTTACAAAAATAATTTAAAATAAAATCTATACTCTACCCCTATCTAGATTAATTAATAAAATGCATATAAAAGTTAATATCCCTTTCCAAGGTTTTAAACTAAATTTCAATTAAATAAAATAACTAATCCCATAGTTTCCTTTTCAATATGACAAAATTTAAATTAAATCTAAGAGCATTTATTTCATTACATTCAAATCAAAGGATAATTAAATCATATACCTAAATGAATAAAAATGCATCCAACAGTAAATAAGGCTATTTAAATAAAGAATTAAATATCTCTCCACACACTAAACCCAATTACCAAATTAATTAAAAAATATTTAGCCTCTCCCTAATCCTAGGGCACCAAACCCTAGATAGGAATCTATAAATAGTCAAAAACTCTCATTTGTTCACATTCAAGTCTTAATGTTTTTTGGTTGGATGTGCAGGTTCTAAGGAGGGAGAACGAGGATGGGAGGTACCTTCCCCAAGTGGGAGGTATCTTCCTAACAAGGATAGTTTAAAATAATCTTCTATATTATTCTCTAACATTTTCTACAGGTTGAGATATTTTTCCTCTAACATTCTTTTTTTTTGTTTAGCTAAGTTTATTTTCTGTCTCCATTTTCAACATGCATAGGTTATAAAGGATGCAATGGTTAAAATAATCTACTTGTTTTCTATCCTTATCCTCTCTCTCCTTTATCCTTGATTCTTCATAGGTATCTATTTGCTTAGTTACCATAATTATATTTGCTTATATATAATTTCATATATTTATATCTATAGATATATTATCTTCACATTTGTAATTCATAATTTTCACATTTTTATTTTTTATCTTTTGATTTATTGCTCTTTTATTTTTCTTCTTGAACATGATAAGTATATATATTTTCTCATATATTTTTTATTCTTGTTATTTTATGTTTTCAGATTTATCGATATATCTTTTCCTTAAAAAATTGACTTCTTTTAGTCACTATCCTTATCTACACTATCCTTATCTACACTCTCTCCTCTTATTTAATTCCTTCTTTACCTAACTACTCTCCTTTTCCTCTCTATACTTTTTGGTCTATTTATATCTATCTCCAATATATACTCTCTCATATTTTCTTGCCTCTTTTCTTATTCTTTTATCTTCTTATTACTTACCATAAATATCTCTCTCATATTTTTATAATTTAATATATTTTTATATACTCATATCTATTGAATTATATTTTTCTTTTATCTCTCTTCTCTTTTTCTACATTTTATAGTTAATTACTTTCTTGATCTTTATTTACCTTTTGGTTTTCTTTTTAATTCGGGAGTTATTGTTTTTTTCCTTTATCTTTTTCTTTTCCTTACCCCTTGATTGGCCTCCCTCCCCTCTAGTTAAACTCTGTGCCCACACTCCCCTCTCTCTTTTTAAGCAACCATCTCTGCAATTACAACTTACTTATTCTCTTCTCTTCATCCTGATGATGGATCACAGAGTGTGATCCGAAATGTCGATCTAAAATAGCTGCACATAGTCTAATCCAGAAGCACACACTCTAACTCATCATGGACTATGGAAATATCATGTCTATAATAATCTTCATTTGTTTAAAAAGAAACACCAATTAGTTTAAAGCTTTCTGAGTTATTAAAATAGAAATAATTT
Organism: Cunninghamia lanceolata; assembly: GCA_027924645.1. Classification (NCBI taxonomy): domain Eukaryota; kingdom Viridiplantae; phylum Streptophyta; class Pinopsida; order Cupressales; family Cupressaceae; genus Cunninghamia; species Cunninghamia lanceolata. The sequence goes on along the minus strand of BSBN01000696.1, from coordinate 1,484,605 downwards.
CGAAAGAATAAATCTTTGTTTTTTTTTTAAATTTTCTAACCTACTAATCTTTTTTTATAAATGGAGAAATTATTACACAGAGAGGTCAACTTGACCTATATATATATATATATAACTGCTATCATAAAAATACACGGGGGCATTTCATTTCTCTTACACAGAGAGATATTATAAAAAATAGACTAATTAAATATACTAGGAAAAGTACACACACACATATCATATATCGAGTAGGGAGAAATAAAATAATGTTGAACCGAAAGTAAAGAGTAGAGCAAGTTTTAGGTTTTAAAAGCTTTAAAGCTGAGTGAAAAAACCATGGCATCGGCACACAAGGCATAGCCCTTATTTAAAATACAAAGGTGTGAGGGGTAGGGGCTCCGCTTCCTGGGGGGAACGAGGTCCCCTTCCTCCCATGCATCACTACTCAAAGTCTTTTGCAGCTGCCATATTTCCCCTACGCAGGGTTATTCCTTATGTAGGGTCCAACCTTGTGATGCCCTAAACTTTAAAAATGTGCTTTAAGCCCTTATGCCCTAATTCAAAAATGCATTCGACTTTGCTCTACAATATGCATTGATTTCTATAATGAAAGTTACAAGGTATTAAATATATATATATATATATATATATATATATATATATTCTCCCAACTAAAATAAATTTACTGGTAAACAATCTACTCACTATCATAAAACAGTGACTTAAAAAAAAACAGCAACATTAATATTTATAAGAATGAATATATATATATATATATATATATATATAAACTCATTTAACTTTTACTCATGGTTACCTAACAAGTAGAAAAATATGATGATATGTATAACTATATATTAACATAAAGAGGCCATTAAAAATTTAGCTAAACATGCATAAATTTTTCTCCTTCTCTAAAGCAACAAAATAGTATAATTTTTATTTCATGAAAAGACCTATTGCACTTATTTTCTTTCTTCAATCATTTTCACATGCAAAACAAAATAACAATAGTGAGAGAGAGAGAAGAGGGATATCTTTTTTCTTCCATAACATGAAATGAAGAATATATTAATGTCATAACCATTTAAAATAAATTACAATGTTTACAAGAAGTAGGGAGACTACAACCCAAAAGAGAGATCAAACTCTCAACTAAGAGTAACTATAACAAGCCCCTAAATAGGGATAATGCATCTCAATGCCTTCATTAAACCAAAATATATAAAAAAACTAAAACCAAGTTTCCTTCCAAGTCTCAATCTCTCCATAGCCACCATGTGAACCTAAAAAACATACAAAATAGATATTTATGCCCATGGGATGCTCTCCTCCCAACCTAGGCCTACAAGTAGGCCACCCCCAAGCTAGGAGGCCTTTCAATAACCAAGGTTCAGACCACAAATGAGGCAAAACACACACATCAAACACATTAACACCCATCCAAGGTAAAAGCATAAGACTAACCCATTTTGCAAATAAGTTTAAGGGTGAGAGAGTGGACTACTCTCAACTCAAAGTTAACCCAACTCATAAACTCATAAAATCTCAAAATGCTCATAATCCCATGGCCTCTTGCCATAAACTTTCCATAAAACCATCACAAGGCACTCTTGCCATAAAACTTATACTTCTCAAACTTTCATACAAGGCCCATGGCTATAAAAAACTATACCAAAACAATGAGGGGAACCAAGGAGGTTCACACCTCTCTCACCCATAACAAAGGTGAGCTCTCTCACATGGAGAGCTCACCAAAACACCCTTCAAAACCCACATAACAAAACTAAAACACCACATAAGAAAAACCCAACATAAAACATACATAATGCATAAGCATAAATAAATAAAATGATAGGCTTGAAGCCTTGAGAGCTTACCTCTCAAGCTTCAAGGGTAGAGGATTTTGGTGAAGATCTTTCCACAAGGCCTCCCCAAACACCTTCAAGATTCCTCCAAGTCCTTCTCTCCAACCCCAACACAACACAAAAATGATGAAAAGTAAGAACCCTCATCTCATCTCAAATAGAGAGATAAATAGGTTTGACTCACAAACCCTAATGGATGAGAAGGTGACACTTGTCACTCTCTCCTCCATCCACATAACCCTCCTCACAACCCCACAAGAATGAGGAGGTGACACTTGTCATCTCCCCATCCCACAAAGCTACACACTCTCCCACAATGCATAGGGAGATGTGAGCACACAAGGGAAGCCTCTCATGAATGAGGAGGTGACACTTGTCACCTTCCCATTCAACTAGGCTACACTCTTCCCCATAAGTGCTCTCACACATGTGAGAGAATAGGAAAGAGGTCTCACACATGTGAGAAGCTTCAAGAAGCTTCTAAATCACTTGAGGCAAGGGTAGCCTTACCCAAGTGGGTGAGGTTAGGTTAAGTGAGATGGGGACCTTCCAACCACCTCTCACACTTCCCAAACTCGTCACTTGACTCAAGGGCCAAGTTTGGGTGACCATACATGGTTCAAATCAAGTTTAAGCATATTAGGAATGGTCCTAGACCATAGGGGTATGACCTAGTGTCAATATTTGACCATTAATAACACTAGGAAGTACATAAAATCACTTGAAAAGGGCTTCAAACATTTAGCACTAAAAATTGTGCAAACTCAACATTACAATTTTTACAACACATCAAGAGATAAATTAAAAAGGGGTAAACATTACAAAATACCATAAATCCAATACAACATAATCAACATTCTCAAACACAAGTTACCTTAGTCCAACTTAGGACTAGGTCAGCTAAACAAGGATATAACATATGGTTATTGTCTAACCTCTGATTTTCCATGGACATGGAAAGTTCCCTACACACTTCCACAAACCCATTAATAGCACATGATAAAATAGCCAAAGCGAAGTGAACTACATACATCACACACATGATCGCATAATCGCATATAACATCAATAATAACCACATGCTAACATATATGTATGTTTCTCAAGTCATTCCCATTCACAAGTATAATCAGGATCTCATAATGTAAGATAAATCATCAATTTCACCATCAATACACTACCAATAATCATCAAATGAAATCATAGCATCTAAATATCATATCATCAAATGAAATCTAACAAGAGATCTAATCATCCACAAAGCATAAACCATCTATCTAATCAAGCATAAGATGAAGTAAGAAGGTCTAAGTACGAGATCCATAGTCCCCCATGTCCACATGTCCATAATAAAATCCATCACATATGTATTGTATGCAAAAATATATGGTAAGGTAAAGGTAGGCCTCACAAAATCAAACTATTCTATGAGGCTTGGTAATCTTCTTGAATCTATAATGAAGCCTAGGAAGGCCATTTGCCTTCTAGCACTTCAAAGGTAAATGGGAGTCTCCATATTCTTTACAGGCCAACTTTGAAATTGATATGAATAAACCTTGGTGAGCTCTATTAAATAGAGCCATGGCCCATATGTCCAACCCACCTACTTTAATGGCACGCAAGTGAGCTTGGCTACCCAGCTTTGTGAGGTCTGTCCAAATGTGCCCTAGGATAGGGGCTACTAATGCTTTCCATCTGGGAAACTTTTGAGATATGTTTTTAATTTTTGGAAATCCATTTAACTAAAATGTTATTATTTGCAGCAAATCTTCCAGTAAAAAGGAATCCTCAACCCCATCAGCCCCTCTATTTTCTAGGGAATCCACCTCCCCATTACCTTCACAGTAAATGTGATTTGTTGTAAAGGCTTTGAAATCTTCTAACATTCTCTGAGCTTGTTCTAAAAGGGCATTTAGCTTTCAGTTTGAAGTTTTGCCTAATCTTAAGGCATTTATGACAATTGCTAAATCACCTTCAACTTCCACTTTCCTAGCTCTAATATTTTTACAAAGAGACAACCCATGTAACAAGGCTTTGAACTCATCTTTGTTATTGGTGCCTACCAGGAGGGGTGTAGCATAAGAGGCCAAGGTTCTAGCTTACCAATCCCTGATGATACAACCTACTCCTGAGGGACTCGAATTGCCTCTTGCTGAGCTGTCAAAGTTTAATTTCACCCAACCTACTTGTGGAGATTTCTAAACAACTTGCTACCACAAATCCATACTACTCTGACCCTCTGAACTAGAACAAGGGGGAATTCTCAATCCCCCCAATGAAGTCTCATGATGGCATTCCAATATGAAAAGACTACCTCCTTTAGCTTCATAGAATTCAACTTACTGTTGATTATTTCTACTATGCTTGTTTCAATCTTGTTTTGGATGGAGGTGATGCTCATTTCCTTATCCTAGAACAATCTTATGTTCCTTTCCTTCCAAAGCTCCCAAATTAAAATTGAAGGGCTCACCAACCATAAACACTAATAAGTGGAGTGTTTTTTAATATTGGGCCAATATTGAAACAAAGATAAAATATCATTAGGAAGAGCACTTTTCCAGCCTAACTTTGCACATAACCACCTCCAACATTCAAAGAAAATTGACAACCAAGGAGAAGATGATTCACTGTCTCCTCTTGATCTCTGCATAATGGACATCACGAAGGACCTTGAAAACCCATCTTTCTGAATCTTTCAGTTGTTAGAATTATTTTCTTCAAAGTTGCCCATGTAAATAAACATGCTTTGGGGATCCCAAACTTGTTCTAGTAATATTGAAGAGGAATAATGCTTCTCATTCCCCTTTGTGGCAAAGTTGAACTCTCATACCCTGCCTTAACAGAAAGCACACCAGTCTTAGATCCACCAAACTATGGAGTCCACTCCGTGTCTGAGTGTCTGTTAGGTCTAATAAATGTAGGTTTTTACACCTTAAGAGGTTGCCAAGCTCTCTTCATGCTTTTGGCTAATAGGCACAAGGATAATACCTTCTTCACTTTAGGTTCTGCTAGACCTAGGTGGGTATACCTTTCACAACTAATGCAGATTTTTAATATCCTTCACGGTGGAAAATAGGTGTGAAGTAGCTTAAAATATAACTGTTCTTACTCCTAATGTTAAGGTCTTAGATATGAATGCTTGAATAAAACTATGTAGAATTTCTAGAATGAATTTGGAATGACTAGTGCCTACCCTATTGGGCTATTGGAGTCAGTGGATGGGTTAATGGAAACAGATGTATATGATAGGTGAATTTATCTCCTAGCTTAACTCTAATAGTTGGGCACTTTCGAATGTCAGCACCTTATGCAGATGTGCCAGTTTGCTAGTTACAACACTCTTCTTACTAATCCCAATGTTATTTTCCCAGATTACTGTGATATTATGGAAGGATATTTAATTCTTGACTTGAGGGAAACCAATCAGGACAATTAGCTTAAAAAGGTTTTAATCCTATGGAACCAGTTACGTCAAATTACTTGAAAGGAATTTAATTCACCCAAGTAGAACCCAGCCACAACGTCACATAGTAACAACAAATGTGTTTTGACAAATACATATAAATTTGAATAATAAGGGAAAACCACTTTGGAGACAACACAATAACATGTAATCATGAAAACTAACACAACTATTGAACACTGGAAATAAATTACCATATGAAAGTATTCTACTCCATAATATTGCTTCAAATAATATGTATTATAACATTTTCTGATATGGAATGGATGGGCGAATGGATGCAATCTGTCTTCTACCGGTGATGATTTCCTAACCTACTACTACTGATGATGATGCTCTCTTTCCGTTTGGTATATATTCATTATGTCTTCTAGGGTTATGACCCTTTATGCATCCATTCAATGCAATCTTTTATTTGATTAATTATCTTTGGTAAGGATTAATTAATTTAACCCCTCAAAATAAAGTATTTCACATACTTTAATTCCACCTCTTAACGATGTTCTCCTGTGTATGTTTTTTATCTTTATTTGGCAAGAAGTATTTATTTGGGTGAAAATAATACCCATCCTTTATTACCTTGGTGAAAGATATTCCCCTAGTCATTATTTCACCCTTCAGGTGAAAATATTCTCAAAACCCCCTTTTGGGCAAAATAAGTATCTGCCTTATGAAAATACTTCATCCTCCGGTGAGAATTTTTTACATCACTGGTAAAATGTGTGTTCAAAACAATACTCTTATGTCATGTCATGATTATTTTAATAATTAATTCTTTATCCCATCTTAATATAGTTTCATTGGGACTTCCATTTGATTTTACTCTGAAACTGCTCCTGACAAAATTTTTAATATTTCCTTTATACCCCCTTTAATCTCAATTTCCTGGGGAACATGCAGAAGAATGTGATGTTTATCTGGGTTATGATTTTCTACACCCTTACTCAATCATAGCTCACTACATGGATTTGGTTGATCACTCCCTTTAAGCTTTTTGTTTTATTATCTTTATCTTAGAAATTATAGCCTCCATCAAATCTTTACTGTGTGTTCTCTATGTGATGTTCAACAATCCTTCCTTCATATTTCTTAGGCTGACATAGAGCATTGTGAGGAGTATAAAATGTCATTCTGATACATTTAGTCTTCCCGACACATTTCCTTCGTCATGTAGTTTGATGGGATAAATTGGTATGACTCTCACCAACAACTTTTGTGGTCTTCATCATCTGTATGATCCATGTAGTCAGAGAAACTCAAAGAATCCACTCTGATCATATATGTTTCTTTGACGCACTTCCCATGCTTTCCTCAAGATCGCACATCTTTCTTCTTTTTTCCTCTTACTTTCCAATGCTAATGTTTAGGCACAGGCTGTGGGGATTCTGGCGAAGTTTGTGAAATCCAATTTTACACCTATGTATTTGATTGAGAGTTCCTTAAAATATTATCAATTACTCCATTTTGAACATATTCTGTAGGTATTGCCTTTGACTATTTAAATTTGTGTGCCATTGTCTTATGCTTGCTGGTGCTTAGCACCATTATGTACTTTGTTGTAGGCCTTATATTGATGGTTTTTGAATGCTGGATAGACAATTCACGCTGGGGACCTATTCATTGTATTTGGTAAAAAAATGAGATTGCCTTGTGCGTGTCTTCTGCATACTACAATAGACATACTCCATGATTCGTTGTCTCATTTTGTGTTTATAACTGATTGCATCTTGAGGTATCTCGGCATACAGCTTTATCCAAGAATGAAACATCACAAAGAATAATCTCTTCATCCTCCGCTACTTCCTTATACTATGTGGTGTGCCTTCGAATGTATGCATAATCTTAATAGCTGAAAAATCTCCATTAAATGGGTAGATCACCTTCATAATAGCACGCTCAAGCTTTGCAGGGTAATCTAAGTCCTCTACCGAAGGAAGATAATTCATATCATGTGCATGAGTCTAGACATGAAATATCAATCTTTCATGCACATCTGAAAAAATACGTAAGACTATGGGCCACAAACCAGCTACAGATTCTCCTACACTCATGAAGAAGACATTTGTGTATGGGTTCGCCTTACCATGGGAGATGGTTTGCATCATATGCAATGGCTTTGGAGTTTATACGGGCCGCACCATACTTTGTATGTGCCATATTCCAAAAGTTTGGGACCACGATATAATATGGGCCACATCTTCTATATGATCTAGCTACACCTCAATTTGCATAGGCAACACCATTATAATGTACCTCAGTCATAGGAATTTGGAAACATTTTGACTGTGCCTTGTTTGAATTCATGTCTTGAGTTTTATTTGCTATGGAATACACCACATCTTATGGGTAATGCCTCACTTAGAGGCCAATCCATGCCTTTTGGTATAACCTATTATATGCTTAGGAATGTCCTGAAGTAATTATAATTGCCAACCATGTTATATTAAGTATCAACCTCAAGAGTTAGCTATGCAAATCAATTTGAATATTCCTTAACCTATGAGGTATTGTTAAATCAATTGTTGAGCTCCGCCTCAAACTAAATGAAGGAAAGTATGTGTTTGTCAAAGATCATCAAAGGAAGTCCTTCAGACTTCATCATCTTTATATTGCAAAGATCAGTGCTTGAAGTATCTTATAACTCCATAACTATGTCAAGCATGTCGGGTCCCATTGTGGGTCCAGCTAAAAATTTTTCATTTTCAAACAAGTTTTTCTCCTGAATCATCCCAACATTGCTACTAAGGTGAAAAATGAACTGGGTTGTCACCAAAATCCTCTTTCTGACATATTTACACAATGATCAAACTGGTCAAGTAAACTAAGAATTGGCTTAAAAGAGTGGTCAAATTATATCCTGAAGTTATGAAAATGCATAGGCACATAGAGTTTTCACCCAAGTGAAAGAAAGCTAGGTGTGCAGAAATCGCTTCCTACACTAATCTATTGAGGAGAGGGTTATGCAAATTTAAATTTATCCTAACTATTATAGCAACATTAAACCATTAACATGATATATTGCAGCAAAACACAAGAACCAGAATGTAGACAGAAGAAGAGAGACAAAGACTTACGGTGGGGAAAATCCTTATCAGGTGAAAAACCCCACACTTAGAAACCTGTACAATGTATTAACAAATCTAAAATAATGTTTACAATACACTTGCAATGCAAGCTTCAATGGTCTTCAAAACTCATGTCTGGAGTCAATCCAATAGCATAACAGTACCTGTCAACCTGTGATACAAACTCCATCTCCAAGCACCTGTATGTAAAGATAAGTAGTACGAATGGAGGTAGCTTCTAGAGCAAGTCACACAAGAAACTCGTCCAAATCCATGTGGCCCAATTTCCAAGGCCATAAAACATGTGTATGACACATGTAAGTGATTCTCTTTCATCCCTTACAACCCCCCAACTTGGGTACCCCAAATTTACCCAATTAAGGTATGACAGATGCTCTTACAATGTCATAAAATCTATCATATATGACAACTCTTACAGTTGTAAGAGAATCTGTCATAACTGTCTATTAATAGCAAATTCTCTTACAACCTTGTCATAGTCAAACTTGGGTGCCTACTTCCCCGTGCAAGATGCTTTCAAACACTTGTCTTCACCTGTCATATAATCTTCCATTTCTGGCCCTTACATGTCATAGATTCTGTCATAGGAATCTGTCATAACTCTTACGCGTCATAAACCTCTTACAACACCCGAAAGATACCGACACATGGAAAAACTCTTCTACCACAAGGTGGAACGCCTATCTCCTCATATGAGGACAAAAAAACATGTGGTCACCTTCCATGTAGGATGACACATCACCGTGCCAACTCCCACAAAGTGACGAAATAAGATTTGCATCCAAATTACAATAATAGGCAAAATAATAAATACAATTAAATAATAAATGCTAGAAACTTGCAAAGGTTGAGACACCTTAATTCCTAACATTCTCCCACTTGTTGAACACATTGTAAGAGCCAATAGAAAAACAAGATTTAACTACTATAGGCTGAGAGGCACATAGACTCCGAACACCATCTGAACTTCTCTGTGCTCACTGGTTTCATCAATGCATCTGCAACATTCTTCAAAGTATCTACCTTCTCCAAATTTACCTTTCCATCCTCAACCATGTCTCTCACGAAGTGAAACTGAACATCAATGTGCTTGGTTCTAGCATGGAAAGTTGGATTCTTTGCAAGGCAAATTGCACTCTGATTATCACAACTGATCATGATCTGAACTGCATCAACACCAATATCAGAACACAATCTCTTAAGCCAAATGGCTTCCTTACAAGCATGAGTTGCTTCCATGTACCAGCTTCTGTCATGGATAAAGCAACAACAGGTTATCACTTACTCATCCAACTAATAGCACCACCAAACAGTGTAAACACATAAGCACTGGTGGAGCTCCTATTGTCAATGTCACCTGCCCAATCTGAATCCACAAATCCATGAATATCAACAGAATGCAGAGGTCCTGAAACATTACCATGATAGAAAATGGAATACTCGGAAGTACCCCTCAAATATCTGAACACTCGCTTAACTGCTTCCCAATGAACCCATCCAGGATTAGCCATTAATCAACTAAGGACTCCCACTACTTGGGCAATGTCTGGTCTTGTGCAGATCGTAGCATACATCAAACTGCCAACAGCACTAGCATAAGGTACTCTGCTCATGTCCTCCACCTCACTAGGAGATTTTGGACAATCCTCAACAGACAACTTTGTCCCTACAGAAATGGGAACACACAATGGTCTACAATCTGTCATGCTAAATCTGTCCAACGTAGTCATCACATACTCTGGCTTAAACAAAGTTTTTTGTTGGTTCTGTCTCTTCTGATTTCCATTCCTAGAATGTCCCTGGCTGCCCCTAAATCTTTCATTTCAAACTGTGCTGACAAATGAGATTTAAAATCAAAAATCATATTCTTATCCTTCCCAGTGAGCAACATATCATCAACATACAGTGCAACAATGAGAATACGATCACCATCAAATTTATAATACACACAGTGATTTGATTTTGATCTCACAAATCTAATTGATAACACAAAGGCGTCAAACTTCAAGTACCATCTCCTAGGGGATTGCTTCAAACCATACAAAGATTTCTTAAGTTTGCAAACCAAATTTTCTTTTCCTTTCACCATGTAATGCTCTGGCTATGACATGTAGATTTCTTCCTCCAAGTCACCATGAAGGAAAGTTGTCTTCACATCCATCTATTCTACCTCCAAGTCATAAGCTACTGCAAGAGATAACAAGAATCGAATGGATGTCAGCTTTGCAATGGGAGAGAAGATCTCACCATAATATATACTCTCCACTTGTGAATACCCCTTCGCAACCAATCTGGCCTTATACTTCTCAACACTGCCATCTGCACCAATTTTCTTCTTGAACACCCATTTGCATCCAACAGGTTTCTGTCTAGGAGGCAAAGGCACCAAGTCCCAAGTTTGATTCTTTTCCAAAGAAGCCATTTCTTCCTCCATGGCCTCCTTCCAAGAACCTACATCCTTCATATCCAAAGCCTCTGATACAGTTCTAGATTCATCACTGTTAGTAATCAAAGCATAAGCACAACTAGAATCAAGCAATGTAAAACCAAACCTTTTAGGTTGCTTTCTTATCCATGTAGACCTCCTCAAGAGCTGAAGTTGAGATTCAGCTTCTTCTTTTGAGCTTTCAAAGCTACTAGAGCTCTCCTCATCATTAGGTCCAACATTGTCTTTCTGTTCAGTCTTCTCAGGGGTGAGAGGAAACTGAACAACATCCTCTTCCTTTTCTTTTTCTTCTAGCTACAAAATAGTGGAAGAAGGTGTAAGCTCTCTAAAGATGACACTTCTACTATACAACACTTTTTCAGCCACAGGGTCCCAAAGCTTGTATCCTTTCACACCAACACCATAGCCGATGAAGATACACTTCACAACTTTGTTCTCCAACTTTGATCGCTTCTCCCTAGACACATGTGCATATGCCTCACAACCAAAGACACGAAGATGCCTTACTGAAGGCTTTCTTTCCAACAAGAGCTGATGTAGGAGATCTATTTACTAGATAGCAAGCAGTGGCAACAGCTTCAGCCCAAAACTTTTGTTCTAGACTAGCTCCACTAAGCATACTCCTAGCCTTCTCCATCGGTGTCATGTTCATCCTCTTTGCAACTCCATTTTGCTGCAGGGTGTATGGAGTTGTCTTGTGCCTTTCAATCCCAAGTTCCTTGCAATACTTATCAAATTCTGTAGAACAAAACTCACCACCATTGTCAGTACTCAAACATTTAATCTTTTTACCAGTCTGATTTTCAACAAAGGCTTTAAACTCCTTAAACTTGCTATAGACTTTAGATTTGCTTATGAGAAAATAAATCCATGTCCTTCTACTATAATCATCTATAAAAGTACAAAGTATATAGATTTTGATAACGAAGGAACATTAACAGGACCAAACACATTAGAATGAATAAGGTCCAACACACTAGAAGACTTATGAGAACTCGAGTAAAATTGAACACGGTTTTGTTTTCCATAAATGCAATGTTCGCAAAAGTCAAACTCAAGATTACAATCATCTAACCCCTCAACGATGTTCTTATTTTTCAGGGTACACAAACCCTTCTCACCAATGTGGCCAAATCTCTTATGCCATAACATTGTCTTTTCTGCAGGAAGTTTAACTTCCAATGCACAATTACAACCATCAAGACTAGAAACAACAGATTTCTTCACTATTCATTCAAATGATGGGGTTGGAGTGACTGCTGCCCTCTTCCTTGAGTCAGAAGAACTATTGCATTGTGTAATGCATGCTTCCAGCTAAAACAAAGTACATCTCCGAGTACCCTTAGCAAGCACCATAGATCCTCTAGTCATCTTGCATCATTCTTTTGAAAAGACAACCTGCACACCTGCATCATTCAAACTACTTACAGAAAGCAGGGTCCATGCTAAGCCTGGGATGTGCATAACCCTAGAGATTTCCTTCACTCGACCATCAGGGAATTGAATAGAGACTCTTCCACAACCAACAATCTTCAGATGAGAGTCGTCACCCAGATACACCTTTCCACCATCGAACTCCTCATACTTAGTGAACCAGTCTCAATGCGAGGTCATGTGGAATGATGCACTAGAGTCGATTAGCCACACATCATCATATGCATGGGTTACCAGGGCTGCAATGAAAGCAACACCGTCGTCTTGTGATTTGTCAGAATCTAAATCAGGAGCTTTCTTCTTTTTCTTCTTCTCCTCTTTGCATTCCTTTCAGAAATGCTTGATCTTGCCACAGTTCCAACAAAGAGCCTTGGACTTTCCAGGAGATTTAGATCTCCCATAGGATTTGGATCTACCCTTCTCAGCTTTCTTGTCCTTCTTCTTCCCTTTCTCCTTGGGTCTTCCATGAACTGCAAGGGCCTCTTTAGCTGCCTTAGAAGACTTTCTCTGCATCTCTTCAGACAACAACGAAGAAACCACTTCTTCCATTTTGAATGTGGATGTGGTGCTTCTGATTGCCATAACAAGATGATCCCATGAGTCTGGTAGAGAACAAAGCAGGGTCATACACCGATCCTCCTCCTCCATCTTTACACCAATAGATGTCAATTGTGCAACTAGCATGTTGAAAGCATTCATATGTTCAACAACGGATCCTCCATCCTCCATTTGAAGAGAATACAACTTCTTTCTCAGAAAAAGTTTATTAACTAGGGATTTGACTTGATACACATCCCCCAACTTCTTCCAAAGGAGTTTTACAGTAGTCTCCTCATGGACATTTAACAACACAGAATCAGCAAGACTACATCTTATGAAACCCTTAGCCTTCCAATCCTTGAGATCCTAGTCAGCTTGTGACATTGCAGCTGGTTTAGTTCCATTGACACTATCCCAAAGGTCTTGGTCAACTAACATGTCCTCCATCTTGAGCTTCCACAGCTCAAAATTACTGCCATTGAACTTCTCCACTTCAAACCTTCCTGATATGCTTGCCATCTCCTTGCTGCAATAAGATACAGAATGCTCTTCACAGACTCCCACTCAACCTAAGATTAGCTCAAAAAACCCCTACCCAACAACTAGGACCAAAGGTGATCAAGCTTTGATACCAACTAAAAGAAAGCTAGGTGTGCGGAAATCGCTTCCTACACTAATCTATTGAGGAGAGGGTTATGCAAATTAAATTTATCCTAACTATTACAACAATATTAAACCATTAACATGATATATTGTAGCAAAACACAAGAACTAGAATGTAGATAGAAGAAGAGAGACAAAGATTTACGGTGGGGAAAACCCTTATCGGGTGAAAAACCCCACACTCAGAAACCTGCACAATGTATTAACAAATCTAAAAGAATGTTTACAATACACTTGCAATGCAATCTTCAATGGTCTTCGACACTCATGTCTAGAGTCAATCCGGTAGCATAATAGTACCTGTGAACCTGTGATACAAACTCCATCTCCAAGCACCTGTATATAAAGAGAAGTAGTATGAATAGAGGTAGCTTCTAGAACAAGTCACACAAGGAACACGTCCAAATCCATGTGGCCCAATTTCCAAGGCTATAAAACATGCATATGACACATGTAAGTGATTCTCTTTCATCCCTTACAACCCCCCAACTTGGGCCCCCAAATTTACCCAATTAAGGTATGACAGATGCTCTTACAATGTCATAAAATCTATCATATATGACAACTCTTACAGTTGTAAGAGAATCTGTCATAACTGTCTATTAATAGAAAATTCTCTTACAACCTTGTCATAGTCAAACTTGGGTGCCTACTTCCCCATGCAAGATGCTTTCAAACACTTATCTTCACCTGTCATATAATCTTCCATTTCTGGCCCTTACATGTCATAGATTCTGTCATAGGAATCTGTCATAACTCTTATGCGTCATAAACCTCTTACAACAGCTGAAAGATGCCGACACATGGCAAAACTCTTCTACCACAAGGTGGAATGCCTATCTCCTCATATGAGGACAAAAATACATGTGGTCACCTTCCATGTAGGATGACACATCACCGTGCCAACTCCCACAAAGTGACGAAATAGGATTTGCATCCAAATTACAATAATAGGCAAAATAATAAATGCTAGAAACTTGCAAAGGTTGAGACACCTTAATTCCTAACACCAAGAATTTAGTGCATCAAACTGTTTGGAAGAGCCCATCCTAGTGTACGAGATATAATTGTTCAAAGTAGCCGACTTGGCCTTTTCTGCAACTGCACCTGTGAAAAACCTTATTAGGGCTCACCAACTTGCAATTTTGAAAAACCATCAAATCTCTTCCTGGGAAACTACAATTGGAGGATTTAGTTCATTTAGTCTTCATTAGAGAGTCTACAAGAGGATTTTCCATCAGTCACCTTTCTTCATCAAATATTTAGTGCCAAAGTTGACCTCTCTAGAGGTGAAAACTGTGAAATCAGGGCTAAGTGCATTTGTTTTTCATTTTGAAAAAATAGCAAACGATGTGCTGGAGCCTTGAAACCCGACATAGAAGTAGATTTTCATAAGGTGAATTAGGAACACCAATTAGTTTGTCAGGATCGTCATTCAGCTGCTAGCTATTAGCCTCCAAAGTTGGCTTCTGGGGCTGATTTCACATTGTGCAGGAAGCAAATTTTACCAGAACCCTTCAACTTGACTCCTCAAAACTCAGTCAAATCTTGTTATAAGAAGCTGTAATCAGACATGTGCATTCACATATTATAGGTAAGCATGCTTGCAAAGTAGTTTTGCATGAAAATGAGTAGGCTCCGAATTATGATCCCTCAAAGAAAGCTCCTCAGGTAGATTGCACAAGTGTATTTTAAGCCTATTATAGTTGATTTTTTCACATGGAAACCTAAATTTTTTTGCAAAAATTGGTATGCAATTTTTGGTTCTGATAGTGTCAATGTCCTTTTCCTCAATTCCTGGTTAAGGCACTCCACCTCCTAGGGTTGAAGTTAAATACTGAAAAGTCCCTCCATTTCAATTTGAATCCTTCTTCTGAGCCTTGACTAATATAATCTTTTAGCTTGGTCCCCCAATCCCTTGAGAGGCATTCCTTGATATGTGGAGTATCTAGAATTCCACCCAATTTTGGATATCCTACCCAAGAATTAGACCAGAATTTTGCTTTATGTCCATCATGGACATCCCAAGAAAGCAAATATGTGATGACTAACTTACAACTGATCATGAAGTTCCATATCCTCGAACCTTTAGGAGTATTAGATGAAGTTAAAATCTCTTCTAGGGGAGCATTTCCCATATATTTACCACTCAATATCTAAGCTCATTTACTATGGGGTTCCTTATACATCCTCCAAATTAATTTGGCTCCTAAATCTTTATTCTGAATTGCTTGGTTTCTCATACCCACTCCAACTTATTTTTTAGATCTGCATAGCTTATCCCAAGCCACAAGAGATATCTTATCCTTCTCCTCTAAACCTTGCCAAAAGAATTTTCTCATGAGCTAATCCAATTTACTCTCTACTCCCTTCGGTAGCGCCAAACAAGACATGATGTAAATTGACATAGCTGAGATAAATGCTTTGATCATTGTCAACCTTCCTGCCCAGGAGAGCCGTTTTCCTTTCCAAGAAGTTATTTTGTCCCCCATATTTTGGATCAAATTCTCCCAAAAAGTTGAGACTCTCTAACCTTTTGTTAAAGGAAGACCTAGATAAGTGCAAGGAAGCTTCCCCTTTTTGAAATCTAAAATCTACATTATGTTTTTTTCCATTTGCAAGTCTGTGTTGAGAAATAAAATATGATTTTTTTCTTTGCTGACCTCTTGACCTATAGCCAAAGTATAAAGATTAAGGATATTTTTTAGGAATTGAGATTCTTTATGCTTGGTTGCTCCAAACATCATAGTGTCATCAGCAAATTGCTGATGAGAAACTGGCAGGAGTGAGCTTGTAACTTCTAGCCCTAATAGATTCCCATTATTGACTTGTTGCAGAATTGCTCTCCCCAAAGCCTCCACCATAATTATAAATAAAAAGAGGGACAATGGATCCCCTTGTCTGATCCCTCTCGATGATTCAAAGAAGCCCTCAGGAGATCCGTTTATTAGGACTAAGAATCTTGGTGTAGAGATGCATTGATATACCCATTTCAACCATTTTTTACTG
Source organism: Cunninghamia lanceolata (assembly GCA_027924645.1). Taxonomy (NCBI): domain Eukaryota; kingdom Viridiplantae; phylum Streptophyta; class Pinopsida; order Cupressales; family Cupressaceae; genus Cunninghamia; species Cunninghamia lanceolata. Next base: position 1,468,115 of record BSBN01000696.1, on the reverse strand, counting down.
AAACCAAAAGCTTCCATAGTGTTCAAAATGAATCTCTAGTCCACTTTGTCATATGCTTTCTTAATGTCTGTAACATCTAAAAATGTCCCCTTGGGGGCTTTTCCCTCTTTAGGTTTAGCTCTCGGGTCTTTAGTGTACATTTAGGACATCTTGCATCATAATTTAGCATCCCGATGGAATGAACCCTAGGTATCATGACAAATTGGACCTAGGGGGACCCCTTGAGCTTAACCCTATCCAAAATAGGGGAGACTTATGACCATTATTTGGTCCCTAGGATGACACGATAAGTTTGAATTTATGTAACCTTGGCGGGAATGTTTGTAGTTGCATATAAAAGCATGTTTAGGCATTCATTTAGAAACTAGATGATTACTAGCTAGCTATTGTGTTCTCAAGGTGATTCAAGGCTTTCATTGTGTTGCAAGAGAAGATTTGTGTTGTCTATGTGTTTGTGTTTGCATATTTGAGCATCCATTTCCTCATGGAATGAAGAGCATCTTCCTCCCATGGGATCTTCACTACAAAGTGACATTATATTGTGTTTTCATCATTATTTAATTTGGATTTTGCCTCTACCTCACAAGGATAGGCACTCTCTATCTAACAACGGTGTTCGAAGACTTAAGTGTCCTCCAAGGCTTGACTGAGGCAAGCCTCTAAACACCACAACTCCCTCCCAAAGTTTTCATGGGTGCAGGTTATAGGTTGAGGAGCTAGACAAAGTGAAATTGCAGGAAGGCATCTTGGAGTGTCGAAATTGTAGAACAAAAGGAAAATCTACCCCCTAGACTTGGGTACCTGCTCATTAGTCCTCGAAGTTACAAACTCATTTTCTAGATCTTGACAAAAAGTAGGGCCTTGGACTTGGGCACCCTCTCCTGTGTCCCCGACTTTTCCACCTTAGAACCTTAAAAACAAGTACTCTATGATTTGTCATTTTACATCTTTCTACAAGAGCATTTTCCATAATTCATCCATTTACTGTTGTTTTCACATAATTAGGGTTTTGATGGTCAGTTGAGCATAAGGGAAGGAAAATTGATAATTAAACACCCTAATCCAAGCTTCCCTACATCTCACAGTAACCTAGGGCATGATAGTGCATTGCCACTCGACCCTAAGGTCCTTGAATGTAAAGGGTGAAAGGAGGATTCAAACACTAAACTAAACAATCCAATTTTTACCCTAAACATTTTGGTGAACCCATGTTTTTGGACTTAATTACAACTTTCTAAGTGTTTTTCTTTAGATTTGGATTGATTTCATTCATTCATATAGTCATTCATCTTATTGCATTGAAAAAAATTTCAAAAATTTTGAAAAATTTGAAAAAAATTGCATTCTAGGGTTTCTAATTTGCATCACTTCATTCTAATTTTTCCTAATTTATGATTTTTGCATTAGATCTGATATAAACTACAGAAAATAACAAAAATTCAATAAATTGCATTACATTTTCATCATATAATTTCTAGGGTTTTGTAGAAATTTTGACAATTTTCATTAAACCTTGTAATTTCAAAATCTAGGGTTAGTAGGGAAAATCTTCTTTCAGATTTTTATACTAATTTTAGAGACTCATTAAAACTTACATTTGGTTTTAGTCTTGCATTTTGGTGTGAATTTGAATTTAGATTTCAAATATTTGTATTTTTGCATTGAAAATTTCAACAAAAAAACTAGCAATTTTCACGTATTTTCATTAAAGTTGCACTTGCATTTTGCATGTTAGCTATTGGAAATCATTTTCAGATTTAAGAGAATTTTATTTTCATCATAAATCAGACTTGAAAGCATTAATATATCATTTATGTCAGAACCTAGGGCTTCAAAAACCTTGTTTTTCACTAGATTTGGCCTTATCGACTCTCTAACTTTGCACCATAGGTGTGTTGTGAATGGTATTTTTTCACAAAATGGTTGTTATCAGGGTAATTATTTTATTCCCCTCCTAAAAATCTTCACAACACCTTTTTATTGGCCTCTTGCATTGAAAATTTGGTGAAAAACTACACATTTTTGCTATTTTTGCCCTAGGGTGTGGCCTAATTTGCACTCCAAGTGTGTTGTGACAATTTTTTTGGATTGAGGTGATTGATATCATTGCTATTATTTTATTATCCTCCTAAAATTCATTACAACACCCCTTTTTCTAGGCCTTGGAGTTGAAAAACCGTGAAAAATAGCCTATTTTTGCCATATTTTCACTAGGGTTTGACCTTAAGTGGCACTAAAAGCATGTTGTGACAGATATTTTGAGATTAAGTGGCTATTATCACTGATGTAATTTTATTTCCTCATAATTTCCTCACAACACCCTTTGTCATCCCCTTTTACAGCGAGATTTGGTGAAAAAATTGCATATTTTAGCATATTTTCACTATGTTTTGACTTGTCATCATCTTAAAGTTGTATCAAGAGTGTGTTGTGAAGGATCTCATTGCTGTATTGGACTGATATCAGAGATATAATTTGCTTCCCCTGATCAAAATCCTTACAACACCTTTTTTTTTTTTTCATTTGCATTGAAAAAAGTACAAAAAAATCAAGCAATTTAGGTCATTTTTGCACTCATGGATTCTCCTAAGGGCTCATATTTGGAAGATTTATTTCAGTACATTATGAACTATGATAATTTTTGCAAATTCATTGACAAATATCCTCAAGTCTTGCATCAAATTGCATATATCTATAACATTGACTTGTCAACTACCTCTATTCGTGATGTGTTTCGAACTATAGCTTATTTTGAGAGTTGTGTCACTATTGTAAGTGTTTTTCCTTCAATCTTGGAAAACCTTACTAGTTTCATTTCAATAACTAATCAAGAGGAAAGTAGTGATGAAAATGACATCCTCCCTCTTCCTTCATTTCATAATGATATAATGAATATCCTTGCTAAAACATATGGAGATGATGCTGACAATGATTATGAAAACAATGATAACTCAAATGAGAAGACTAGGGATAGCTTTAGTAATTCCACTACTCTCCTTCGCGAATATGAAGCATTAGTGAATGAAGAGATCCCTTTAACAAGGAACATTCTGTGGGTAGACAATGAGGATTCATTTAACAATAATCAAAATCTCGCCTTAGTGCATGAAACCTCTATGGATCATCCTATCAACCTTCTTCCTTTAGTTGATTGTTCACACACCTTGAATTTCACTAAGGAAGAGAAGACCTTTAGTGTCCCTCCTTTGTTTGAATATTCAAGTCATTCGGATATCACTAAGAGGATAGTGAATAAGTATGTTAGTAAGTTTCAACAAGAGAACATTCCACCCAAAATCAAGTCAAACCAAGAAACATTTAAGACCAAAAAAAAGAATACTGACAAAGATGTGGCAATGATATCTTACACACCTTTTCTCTCAACATTTTTGATTGGAAAAAAGATAATTTGATTGTTGCTGATTTCTAGGATGGGCCTCTTTACAGTTAAGTATTTCTAACCTTTTATCTCTCATGATTTGCTTCCCCCATGATGTGTTATGTGTTGTTTAGGCCTCCTGGGATGACCCTTGATTCTCCTGTAAGGTCCGGGATACCAGGGGACCGCCTCTATTGTGACCTTCTTCTGTTTGTATCATCATTCTTCTCTATTGCCTCTCTTTCTGATTTCATTGTTGTGTGCTGTGTCTTATGGACATAGCATTGTGGTTGGTGACTTGGGGGCACCCTCCTACGTGACTGTCCCTAAGACACTTGTTTCTCCTCTCTTATTTGTTGTTTCCCTTCCTCTAGTGTTTCTATCTAGCAGGTGGATGATGAACAACATTTACATTGATGCGGACCTAGTGTCCCTTTCAAGAGCAATTAAAAAGTGGACTTAGTTCCTAATATGAGGATGGGGTTGTAATAAATTATCCAACGCTTGGCTAGTAGAAGCACTCGTGCTTTCTACGTAGTGGTTTTTATGGTATGCTATCTCATTTACAAACCTTAACAATATTGTTGCTCTATGCACCTTCGTTTGTCTTTGAATCTAGCCTTGGCAGTACTTGATCCGAAGAGCTTCGTGATATAGCTCCACGGTTATCCTTGAACTTCAAATTCATTGTATAACCTTGGCTCTTTGTGTGGTTAATCATATGCATTGATGTTGTTGTTTATCATGATGTTTTAGACACTAACATGTTTCTTGCAGGGATGTGTTTCTGGGAACATTTGGCGATCGTAAAGTACATGTCACCTTCAGGGCGCATGGGCTTTGCTAGAGCTTGTGTTCCCTTGTGTGTTTTCTTCCTACCTTAACGTGCTTGATATCGATACCTAATATCAACCACCTTAAGGTGAGGGCATCTATAAGGTAAGATGTTTGTTGTAGATGTTAGCTATGTGCTTGTCCTCAGATGCAGTTTAAAGACCAGATCGATCAGTGCTTCCTGCATCCTGAGTTTGTTTGTAATTAATCAATCAATCATGTAAGCCCTCTGTAGAGGCAAGATATCCCGTATATCCTTTTTATCTTAAGCCCTCTACAGAGTTAGGTATGGTGTATTTCTCGGAGCAGATTGCATCATCCTGTCATTTTCAAAAGTCCTCTGCGAAGGTGGGGAGTGGTTATGTGACTAACTCAACCCTTAAGTGTGTTTTCAGCGATTGTTGTAGTGAAGCCCAATCATCGGTGTGTGCCTATAATGTGCCTGAGATGGTGTTGAACCTAGAAATAGGAACACTCCATCGCCTGTCTGTCGTGTTTTCTCCATGTCTTCAAGTGTGTGTGTTTGGAGTGCTTGCTTTGTTTGGCGTGTCTGTTGCCCCATATGCAGTATAAAGACTAGCTCGATGAGTGCTTCCTGCATTTTGGGAGGTTTTGCATGTCTTGCATGTGTGTTGCCCCATATATACAATATAAAGACCTACGCAATGAGTGCATCCTATATTATGGGAGGTTTGTTTACTTTCATGTACTTGCATCTGTATTTCATATATATGAGAAAAAGAAAAGAAAAGAAATCATTTATGTCTTCCATGCATTAATGTGTCTTCTATGCATTTATTGTATTCTCCATGTTCTATGTGACTGTAAATATTTTCTCTATGTTTTGCTTGCCTATTATTGTCTTCTATGTGATTGGCGTGTCTTCTCCGTGCTTGGCGTGTTTTCTATGTTTGTGACCATACTTTAATGCATGTACTGGCCTCATGTTTATACATACATTAAAGTGGGGGCTAAATGTAACGTCAAAAAATTTCCCCTTGGGGGCTTTTCCCTCTTTAGGTTTAGCTCCCGGGTCTTTAATGTGCATTTAGGACATCTTGCATCATAATTTGGCATCCCGATGGAACGAACCCTAGGTATCATGACAAATTGGACCTAGGGGGACCCCTTGAGCTTAACCCTACCCAAAATAGGGGGAGAACTTGGGCACCCGTGCCCTAGTCCTACCCTATTTTAGGTCAAGCCCAAATTTTAAGTGTTGGTTTATGACCGTTATTTGGTCCCTAGGCTGACACGATAAGTATGAATTTACGAAATCTTGGCAGGAATATTTGTAGTTGCATATAAAAGCATGTTTAGGCATTCATTTAAAAACTAGATTATTACTAGCTAGCTATTGTGTTCTCAAGGTGATTCAAGGCTTTCATTGTGTTGTAAGAGCATATTTGTGTTGTCTATGTGTTTGTGTTTGCAGATTTGAGCATCCATTTGCTCATGGAATAAAGAGCATCTTCCTCCCATGAGATCTTCACTACAAGGTGACATTATATTGTGTTTTCATCATTATTTGATTTTGATTTTGCCTCTGCCTCACAAGGGCATGCACTCTCTATCTAACAACAGTGTTCGGAGACTTAAGTGTCCTCTGGGACTTGATTGAGGCAAGCCTCTAAACACCACAACCCCCTCCCAAAGTTTTCATGGTTGTAGGTTATAGGTTGAGGAGCTGGACTAAGTGAAATTGTAGGAAGGCATCTTGGAGTGTTGGAATCATAGAATAGAAGGAAAATCTGCCCCGTGGACTTGGGCGGCCACTCATTAGTCCTCAAAGTTTTGCAATAGAAAAATCTCTAGAACAAAAGAAACAAGTTATAGACTAAGTTTCCAGATCCTGACAAAAAGTAGGGCCTTGGACTTGGGCACCTGTTCCTGTGTCCCCGACTTTTCCACCTCAGAACCCGGAAAAAGGTACTCTGTGATTTTTTATTTTACATCTTTTTGCAAGAGCATTTTTCATAATTCATCCGTTTACTGTCATTTTCACATAATTAGGGTTTTGATGGTCAATTAAGCATAAGAGAAGGAAAATTGATAATTAAACACCCTAATCCAAGCTTCCCTACATCTCATAGCGACCTAGGGTATGATAGTGCATTGCCACTCAACCCTAAGGTCCTTGAATGTAAAGGGTGAAAGGAGGATTCAAACACTAAACTAAACAATCCAAATTTTACCCTAAACAATGTCTAATTTGACAAACATCCCTGGTTTTTTAGTTGACTGAATGGAGTGAGTCACTTCTTGAGCTATTATTACGCCATCTATAATTGATCTTCCTGGAACAAAACCCATCTGTTCTTCCAATATGATGTCTGCAGCATGGTTTTAAGATAATTTGCCATTGCTTTGGTCATTACTTTATATAAAGTATTGCACAAAGAAATAGGTTTGAATTCATCTAAAGGTGAAGCTTCTAGTTTTTTTGGTACCAAAGTTATAAAGGTATTGTTTAATTCTCAAAGAAGATGCCTTAACCTCCACACTGCATTGATGGCCTATGTCATCTCTTTCCCTAATATCTCTCAGCATTTTTGAAGAAATATAGCTGACCATCCATCTGGGCCAAGGGCCTTATCCAGGTGAAGTTGAAAGAGAGCAGATTTAATTTCATCCTCCAATAAATCTTGATTCAAAAACCTATTTTGATCCTCTTTGATTAAGCTTGGGATATTCTAGAGAAACTTCCTTTGAGGGAGGAGTTGGAAACCCTCTTCTGCTAAAAGTAGATTCTTGAAAAAAGAGACCGCCATATCAACTATACCTGAGGCTAATTCTTCCAATGTGCCATCTAATTTTTTGAGGGAGGATATTTGATTCACAATTCTCCTTTGTTTGGTGCTATTATGGAAAAAATTAGTATTACTGTTACCCTCTTTAATCCAAACCTCTCTAGATCTTTGCCTCCAAAAGATTTCTTCTTTTGCCAACATGTCTTGTAGAATTGACATAAGTTGTTTTTCTTCTTGAAAACTTTCCTGATCCATCCCTTCAGTAATGACCTTGTTCTCCAATTCCTAAAGCTTACCTTCTAGAACTCTTTTTCTTTCAAAAATATCCTTAAAATTATCCTTATTCCAATCTTTTAATTTTTGTTTTAGTCTTTTCAATTTTAACACAAAGATGAACATCTTCGAGCCCTCAATGAATTTTCTGTTCCACCATTCTTTGATTAAGTCTAAAAAATTTGGCTCCTATAGCCACATATTTTCAAATTTAAAAGGACTCCTATTTAGCTTTTTTTCACCCAAAATTTCCAATTGAATTGTGAAGTGATCAGAGCCTAAACAAGGCACAATGGTGTTGACTAACTCAAATGGGAAAGTTGAGAGATCCCCTACAAAGAAGAATCTATCCATCCATTTTGTATTATGGCTGAAACCCAGTCTTCTGTTGGTCCAAGTATACTTCTCGTTTGTGGGAAGTATCTCCATGAGATTATTCCTGCCCACCCAATCCACAAAATCTTTCTGAGATTAAGGAACATATCCTTTCCCTCCCTTAAATTATCATCTACACTAAGAATGGCATTGAAGTCCCCACCAAGTATTACCTGACTGTCTTGAATTCTAGATAGGAAGTTATCCAACTCTTGGCATGTTTTTCTTTTCTAGATGCATCCATTGCGTCCATATACGTTAAGGAGCAAAAATTCTAAATGTGAGTTAAAACTCTTCAATTTACAAGCTATCCAATTTAGGCATTCATCAACTTTAGTGACAGATACTAATTTTGCTTCCTAGAAGATAGCTAGACCTCCTGAGGCTCCTTGAGCTTGAACCGAGAGTCCATTCCAATGACTCGACTTTTTCTTGAAATTCTTAAATTTCTGCGTTGGTCAATTTTATTTCTTGAAGAATAAAAATTGTTCCTTGACTTAGCTTTATTCTTCACTTGACCAAATGCTATTTGTTAGGGGCATTTAAGCCCCTAAAATTCCACATTGTGAGTCTCATGGCTCCTAGGGAAGGGGAGTCCCCTTCCCTGATCTTAACATCCAAGAGTTTTTTGTTTTTTTCCTTTGCCTCTCCGTCTTTAACCCTCATTTCTTTGATTGACTTCCTGCCTGGAGTTTTCCTTTGCCCACAATTTAGAGTCTACAATTTAGGAGAAGTTGTAGCTATCCCTAACTTTTTTGTGACCTCCAGCTATCCATCTTCCATTGGAATTTCATTGGACCCAAACAATAGATCATTTTCATTTTCAATCAAATCTATCTCCTCATCCAAAGTATTCCAGAGCTCCAGCATTTTGTAGATGCCTATTCACAATGTAGATCTTTCAAGGACTCTGATACCTCCTCATTTATGATTAAATTATCCATAATCTCGCAAGCTTCCTCTAACACCTGCTCCTCCAGGAGAGATGCATCCTTTGTGCTCAAAGCCATAGAAGCGGAGTTCTCCAATGGTGTGAGGGGAAACTGTTCTTCCCTTTGAGGGGAGGGCATGATTTTTGGCCTTTCAGCCCCTTCATAATTTATTTTTCTTTAATATGAGAAACTTCTCTCCCCTCTGTAAGTGTATTCCCTCTTTGTTTAGTTGGACTAGATTCTGTTGCTAGACTCTTACAAGCCAAAGGAGGACTACTATTCTATTCCTCTACATTTTCTTCCATCTCTAAAGTTTTCGCATTGATCCAAGTTTCTCTCATCTCTGAAACCTCTTGATTTAGCCACATCTTGTTACCTTACTGTTTTATCTCTAACTCCTTATCCTTGTTTACCTCTTGGTGAACCTTTTATGGAAGATTCTCCCTAGTTTGTCTGGCATTTTTTGGTGGGGTTAGGAGGGATTTACTTTTAGGTGACACCCCAGAAGATCCTGCTTCAAAACTTCTTCTCAGCAAGCATCTTCCAATCCTTCGGCCATCCACTTGAACAATTTTTTGAGGCCATTTACCAAACTTTGTAACAATCTCTAATTCTCTATATAATCCTAGGTCTGTATCCATTTCCACACAAATGTTTGATATTGACCTAGTTTTCCCATTGAGAAAATCCTCCTCGACCCCTATAAAGCCTCCTAGTTCATCCCCAATTTTGATTAGGGCTTTTATATCCTAGAACTCTGCAGGAATGTCCCTCAAACTTTCCTAGACAAGTGTTTTAGAGAATTTGTTTTTAATGGGATCAAACATTGGGGACCAATTTATTTGATGAAAGCTTGACCCATTGAAGAAAATTAGATCCCCATATACAATTTCCATTTTCAATTCCCTAGATAAACATTCCAGAAGAAAGAAAGAGTTAGCTAGAGGACGGATGCTTACCGGCTTGGCATAAGGTTAAAGCCACCAATCCATTATTTATACACTTGAGCATCCTTCACCATACCATTTCACAAAAAGGGCTCACTCCTTGTATCGTTCTATGCCGCATGCTATATATTCCTCTGGCATAACAAACATCTTACTACCCATACTTTTCATGGGTCCCAATTTCTTCTTTTGTCCAAAACCTCCTTTACCTTCATACCTTTGTCCCCTATTCCAAATCCCACTCTACCTGCCTTTTCCTTGGAAACTCGCCCTATTATCTGGATCCGTCATTTACTTGATCCTAGCTTGCCTATTACCAAGTTTAGTTGCATTTGCTCCAGTTAAAATCAACTCCCTTTGATTTTCAACTACTCTGTCAAATCCATCGTTGCCCTCTTTGCTAGGTAAATCACCTCTCCTTAGCCCTCTAGGATCTCCTTGTAAAACCCAAAATTGATTCTCAAACCCTCTGTATCTCTACAAGTGACCATTGCCTCGCTACATTTCAAAAAAATTCCCTTCCTCATCAACCAAATTATTGCCAATTATTTAATATATTATTTAGGCCTAATATTGCAATTTATTTTCCAACTCCAAAATTACCAAACTATAGGAAATTAAAATATTTTCTCTTTTTGGTTGATGAGGATTGCCATTAACCATGGATGCTCCTGCATCAGACACCCAAGGTAGATTGAAATGTTTCATGAGTGAAAATCATAAACATTTATAAGTCATGTGCTTATTCTAAACCCACTTCTCTATCTTATCTGCCTGAATATGCTTTACTAGTTTTCTCTGGAATTTAATGTCCCTTCCTTATTTCATTTTCCCTCTCTTTCTCCCCTTTTTCTCATAATCCAACTCCCACCAATATGTACTAGGAAACTTAGGAAAATCATAAGCTTCAGTGTCCTCCTCTTCATTAAAATAATCAAATTTATACATGACCTCTTTCCTTGAAATTACTACAATAATTTATCCATCATATTCCTCTTTTACAACATTGTGTTCCTCTTTCGCTATGTCTTCTAAAAGACAAGGTTCAGCTGCAAACTCTTTCTCCTCTACAGTCACATCAATGTTAGTAAAATAATCAAGGGTTTAATATTTCCCATCCTGCAACAAGCTATTAGTTTTAAGATCTTTATCTTCAACCATCTCTTTTTCAATCAAGAGATCATCAAACAACTCAACCTTCACCTGCTCATCTTCTTCCTCACTTGTACCTTCATTTTCCAATGTGTCTATTTCTGCAATATCATTCCCTTTGCTAATCTTATCATCCTCAAATAAATTAGGTTCAACAAAATTATTACACAAATTAGATTTTACCTCTTCTTCTCTCTCCACTGAAACTTTCATCCTACCCCTCTTGAAGGCAATCAACACTACTGCAACTTGCATCAGCAAATCATAATCTTCATCCTCACTCTCTTTCACTAACTCTTTAACTCCATAAGTCAAACAATTACCAGTGTTATTACATACCTTACCTTCTTCTTTATTCAAGGCTTCAACTTTTATCAAACTCCATCCTTTGTCAAGGTGTATGTATTGGCAAACCCATCATGTATTGCTTTACTGTCAAACTGCCATGACCTTCCTAACATGTGACAAGCATCCATAGGAATTATACCACATAAAATCACATCATGGTAATATCCTTGTAGATACCTAAAAGTGTCCTCAGATTGCAAAACACCAATCTTTTCCACATTCTACTATTTTTCCCTAATTTTCTTCTATGGTTAAATAATTAATTTTAATTGATTAATTATTTAATTATTCACTATCCTCTTTCTCCCTTTAATTTAAATAAATGAACATTTATTTAAATTATAAACCTTGTTCTAATTAAATAGGTCTCACCTATTTAATTTAATCCCATCACATTATTCCCATTCTCAAACAATTAAATAAATGAACCTAATTTATTTAATTTAAAAACATCCTCCACCTCACCATTTCTCCCATTTTTAAATTATCCCTTATCCTTTGGTGGAAGGGAACCCTAATCAATCACAGCCCTTCATTTCATCCCAAAGTCAACAATGAATCTAGGCACTCCATTCAAATAGGCTCTTCTCTAAAACACCTTTTCCAGCTTCATTTTCAGCCCTTATGTTCTTATATCACTTAACATCTCTCTTCTTGATGATGGATCACTGAGTGTGATCTGAAACGTTGAAGCAAAAACATACACAGTTTAATCCAGAAGCACTATCACAAATTATCTCTTGGCTTAGAATCCTCTATCATCTCCAATATCTTGCTATTCATGCACTACAGCTTCTAAAGATTGCTACAAAAACATGCAAAATATGAGAACATAATGCAAGGTTAAGGAGGACAATGGAGATAGGTCAAATGATAACTTAGAATCTTACTTGTTTTGATTTTTTTTTTACTATTTTCTAGGCTAGTTTGAACTCCATTGGGAGCTAGGGTTAGCTATGATTTCATTTTTGCATGCTTGAAAGCTTTTCCCTTGACTTCATCTGGTGAACCTAACGTGAATGGATTAATTTTAGTCAACTTTTGAAAGGTAAATTTTGTAGGTGGCTCCCTAGTCCCGAATGGACCTCACCATTGAGTCTGGGAGGCCCTTTCCGTGAAAAATGACATAAAATTTGATATGTTTTGGTCACTGTGAAATTTCTGGTAATTTTTTGAAAAAAAAATTAAGCACCAATCCATACTATATGGATCCATACGGATTGGCCGTACAAGTGTCGAGCAGTGTTCTATAATTGCAAGTGTGTGGTTTATGCTATTGGCATGAAGGATTAAAAGTTAGGGTTTTCTATTTGCTGTTGATTGTAGGCTTAGACCTTTGATTTTCTGTCGACTATTATTTCCCTATTGACTTACATAAGCTTTGAGCTATGTCGACCTTAGCCTAATTCTCACCCTGGTCTTAATCATCTCACAACTCGCTCAAGGGTTTTCCCTCTGTACAAACCTAATTTTCACCCAGTTTCCACCATTCTGTGTTTTCATAAATAATAGAAACACTTTTCAATGCCTTAACATAAAAATATGAACACTTTTTAATGCATTAATATAGTGTATTAATGCTTAATAACATGAAAACTTTTTCGCATGCATGTTATCACCCAGATTTGCACCCTTTGTTGCAGTCACGAGACCTTAGCAATCTGGGGTAACATGGGAATGATCTCAAAGTGTGGGACCTTGCAATTTGAGATCAGACCTCTAAAGAAGGCTGGTTCCTTGCTCCAAGCCTATTACTTAGAGCGATGATACTAAATCTAGTGCTAGACGACTTGCAGGGGAAAGAGTTAGAAGGAAAACTAAAAGGGAAAAGGGGTGATACACCAGATTTAGTGAGAGATGGTGGATAAGGTATGGACACAGCAATGATTCTTTCACTGCTGAGGGGGGATTCACACAAGTTTAAGGCTGGTTTGAGGCTTCAGTATGAAGGTTAAAACTGTAGAGGGGCCACTTTACCTACAGAGTAGACTAAAACTTCAAATGAAACACAGAAATTTAGAGATAAAAGAGGCAAAAATTAGCATCTATTAATCATGAAGGCCCAGAAAACTGTTACAATGCAAAACATTTCATAGTAGAATTACACCCATTTAGCTAATTGCACTCATTGGTGGGTAAAGGAAGACAGTAGAGGCCAGATTCAGGCATAGTGAGTCACATTCCCTTATCCTTGCAGTTACACTAAAATGGACTGACTACAAAATTTCGGCAGCATAACAGCCCCCAAAAATACCATCCTTTTTTTAAAAGAGATTTTACATCGTCTTATATAGGCCAGATTCATGCCAGAAGGGCATGGAGTCGCTGAATCATAGAATCGAGGCCATAAATGCCAAAGGCAGGAAAGTATAGGCAGAGGCATGGCGAAGGGACAGGGACCATGCCTCTGCCACGCCAAAACATGAAAAACCTCGGCCAGGACGCAAGAAAGGATGGGGCATGGAGAAAAACCTCCAAAGTCATCGTTCGTCTTGCAGGAAAGAGTCCTGAAAGGCAGAGAGCCCATACGCCATGAATGCGCCTACAGAAATTCACCAACTCGAGCCACTGTGAGGAGAAAAACCCCTCAAAACATCAAGATGGCCGCTGAAAAGTCCAATCGAGCAAAATATGCAAAGCCAGATCGGGAAAATGAAAACTGAAAAATCCCCCCAAAAATCTGCTCAAATGAAAGAGGAGGCAAAAACAAGCATTTTTGCCTCTTACAGCATGTCAAAATTCGCTGAAATGGGGAAGATATCGATGTTCAAAGATCTGGTCAACTGCCTGTATATATCGCTTCTATACCTGTGTATATATCAGCCTCTGAAAATACCTCAGATCCTATCTTTGCATGTTTGAAAACTTTGTATGTATCTCTGCTCCTTTGGCGCCAAAAGGCCCTTGCAGTCACTCTTAAAAATGCATTTGAAAATGACTTGTATATGCAAGAGCCTTTGCATATGCATCCACCACTGCCACGTGGCACTTCCTGATTTGCTGTTGAACTGAAACCAGGACCCGTCGTTGAAGAATTGCACCCTCCATCGGCCTTCGGAAAGACCCAAAAACAAGCTGCCGATGCATCATGTCTGGCCGGAATCTCCCTTGCATATCAGCTTGTATATGCAAAGATACAAGCAAATATACAAACAACTAGCACATGCAAACGTGCATCTTACCCTCTGTAATCACGACTTGTATATGCATACAATCGCCCTTGTATATACAAGTCACAAACTTCAAACTCTTCATGAAATTATTGAAAAATGCAATCGGGTCTGACTTTGTATGTTAATTCTTGTATATTTGGTTGTATATGCAAATATACAATCGCATATACAAACACTGTAGCACCTTGTGAATATACATTCACTGCCTTTGCCCTTGCACATCTTGACTTGCATGTACAAAACATCTTGTATATTCGCTGCTTGTATACTGGCCGCCAATGTACATTGCAAATGTACATTCATCTTTGTGTCTTTGTGGGACCCACCGAATGTATATCCCTCTCTGCATATGCAAACATAAAACACACATACATACAAATCGGACCTAAAGCCTGAATGAGCCAGAATTGATATTCATTTGAAATCCGGCTTGCATATCGCCAATGTATATTTGCTTGTATATGCGCGATATATAAGCCACTGTCCACATGATCCTTTGTATGTTGAAACATACAATCCTCCTTGCATATGCACGGGCCCCACCTCTTGTATGTTGGCGACATAGAAAAGCTTTTGTATGTTTCCCTGCGGCACTGTAGAAAATGTACATTTGCACCCGTATATCGGTCATTGCACATTTCCTTGTATCTTTTCTTTGTATATTTCACTTGTATATGCGAATATACAAGCCAAATATACATTTGCCCTTGTATATTTTTATGTAACCAAATATACAAACTAGGAATATTCCAGGAATCTGTGAAAGATTCCCCCTTTGTATATGCATCTCCTTGGCCCGATATACATTCTGAAATGCATAAAACTCAATTTTTTCTACATTTTCTAAGGCCGATGGGGGTTTGCAAGCCCACCAAATGTACATTTGAACTGTATGTTTGACCAAACTTTGAGCATGAATAACTTCTTTGTTTGGCCGAATTTTAGGATGATGTAAAAAGCAAACCTGCCTATTTTTTCAAGCTCTTTCTAATGGTAAGGTTTTTTTAGGCAATTTGGCACTTTTCATTTTTTAGGCAACATTTTCCAAAGGATTCTAAGGAAAATACTAGGTTGACCATTTGACTCTGAACAGAGAAAAAAAATAGGATAACAATGCATTAATGCAATAATAGTTCCCTAGAGTCAATTTCATTTTATTTATTTTAATCAAGTGTTCATATATATAATATATGTGTTGATTGGTTAATTGAGGTTTATTATGAATATTTATTTTTGAATTTATTAAAACCCTATACTAAGAACATTCACTTTTTAATGTATTGACATGTCTAAAGAAATAAACTACTTTATATAGATTTTAAAGGATAAATTAATTAATTATAATTAACATTAGATATTTTAGGAATAATAGTGGATAATGATAAGCATGTTGAAATTATTCTTAGAATTTAATAATAATTTCAAGTACTTAGCTCTTGACTTGATGTTGAATATGATTCTATCTAGCCTCTCAACTTGATTCGTTATTATTGTAGAAATTTAGGGCTTGTTAGACGAATGCTTATAAATTTATTAAACTTTAGTTTTTTTGTCAAGGTATTTACATGACTACAAAAATGATCCTACGAGTGTGGATTTGAACTTAGTTATTTTCTAGATGTTTTCTTTCAACTTTATTTAAAGTTTGAGAAATATGATCTTTGTATAAAAAAATGGCTTATGTACTTAGGGGTTTGCACATGACAAGGTTAGTTTCTTATTTAAGTCAAACCCTTCTAAGGATACCGAGTCAAAAACTTTGAACAAGACCAAGGATAGAAAGTAGCTGTGTAGTATGCCCTAGAATGTTGATGCAATGGTGATATCACTAGAAAATTTCTTTAGGCTCTATGATGTGTGCTAAAAGGTGTTCATTCCATTTGTTCATTAGATGTTCTAAATGAATTAGGCCTGTAATCCTTTTATACAACTTCTCAAGCATCAAATGAAACATTTTGTACATCAAGTTGACACACAACAACTAGGTGGAGGGAAAATTTAAGTAAGCCCAAATTTGAATTTGATTTTTAAAATAAAGGTGGTCGTTTCTATTAGTGTGGAAGTAACCTAGATCACTTCCATGATTCTATTTCAAACCCAAGATAAGAAATGAAAAAAAAATGAGAATCAACTTTGGACCTTGGGAATGATTGTAAAATAGGAAGAGATAAGGGTCAGGTTATGTGCCAACTCTTAGTTGAAATCATTCCATTTGCATGCTTGTCATTGCATAAAAGGATAACCTAGACAAAGTGAGTCAATGCAATTTTCACCATTACAACATGATAATAGAATTTCAATGTATTAGTGCAATAATAGGGACATGTTCACTTTTAATGTATTAACATAGTAACGAAAACACTTAATTTTCAATGTATAAACATGAACATTCACTTTCCAATGCATTAGCATAGTAACAAAATACACTCAATTTTTAATGTATTAATGCAATAGCATAGTAATGAGAACACTCACTTTTTAATGTATTGACGCAATTTCCACTTATAACATGAACACTCACTTTTCAAAGTACAATTCTCACTTTCCAATATATTAACATAATAATATAGAAACACTTTTCAATGTGTAAGACAATATAATTCCTTGATTATAATATTTCATCTTTACCACTCAATGACACTCGCTGAACTATTTCTCTTTATAATTCCTTGATTATAATATTTCATCTTTACCACTCCATGATACCTGTTGAACTATTTCTCTTTAAATTTTATCATGTAGAGAGGCATTCTACAGTCATAGCAAGGGTAGAAATAAGAGCTCTCTTAATACTATACATAAAAACCTAAAAGTAGACAATGCTAAAATTAGAAAATCATAACAGTTATTTAGAAAATTTACCGCCACATGGACTTGAGACATTCTTTATATGTCAAATTATCATATTGCTGACTTCGAAATGTATGAGAAGTGCCTTCGAGAAAGTGGCGGACCTGGAATTGTTTTATTCATTCATTTAATACAGAAGTTTAGTTTGTTTTAAATTGTCTCACATAAATAAGCATGATTCATTTGATAAAAAGTTGTCTTCACATTTTATTTTCTTCTTTTGATTCACACGAGTTTTCTTATTTTCTTTTAAATTATAAAAAGGTCTTTCTTTTACTTTATAATTTTACTTTATAGCTCTTGTTCCCATGTGACTGCTTAAGTTATTTTTCACTTAATTTTAAGCAAATTTAAGCAATTGGAGTGGCCCCATGGAAATTTACAATTATCAAAAAAGGATAATATAGAATCTTTCCCTATTTTTGTGGAGCAGCTACTGTTTAGGAATTGCAAATAAGCCGTGGAAAAAAAGGGGGCTGGAAACAAGGCTTAAATTTGATAGTTGTATAGCTGTATTTAGACATTAAAATATAGCTGAAATGTTGAAAAGACCATATCATATGAAATGAGAGATTTTGGACAAACTATCAAAATTTATATAGGATTATGATGATATACATATTTGGTTTTTATATAATTTACTTCTACTAAAATATGTCATAGGATTTTAAAGGCACTATTGAATAAATAACTATCATAAAAAAATTACTTGACAGTCAAGGTTGACTACCAAATTTAAGCCCTGGCTAGAAATAAGCACTGCATAATGAAAAATATGCCATGTGGTTGCATATATTTCATTCCCTCCTTTTTTTTATTAAGATAATTTATTTTTATTTTTTTATATAGGAAAAACTACAAATCAAGATAACTGCTTAAAATAAGAGAAAAATAAAATATTCATGGGGTCACTAGCTCCACAAATATCTCCTAAAAAAAATTTCTAGAAAATAAGCTAAGCAGTCAGATGGGGACATGCCCTAAACCTCTTTTAAATTCATTTCCTCTTTTACAATTTATTTAATTTAATTTATGTATTTTACTTTTTTAGTTTTTTACTTGAATTTCAAATAAATAGATATTTTTTATTTATAAATAGAAAAATAAATTATAGATTTATTATATTTATTATAATAAATAGTATTGATTTATTTGATATTTAAAAATATTAAAAAAGAGGTAAGTAAAGTTTAAAATGACATTAAAGTTTATATGTATAGTTATAATTGTAAAGGTATCAAGAAGATCAATTTATTAACAAATGAATATTAAGGACATGCAAAAATCATCAAGGTTGATTCAAATATGCAAGCCATCATGATGAAATCCAAAAGATGAATCACAGAGTGAGAGTGAATGCAAAAGCCTAAAAGGGGGTCTTTGGTTTCATCTAACTATATTTATTTCCACTATGTATACTACTATTACTTTTTAATTTGGCAGTAGGGGGAGGTGGTAGTGGCAGTGGTCCTCACTTTTAAATTACCTTGAATTTATACTTTGAATTTATACTTTGAATTTAGTGTCTCATCATATATGTGGTTAAAAATATATTTCCTTATATCTCATACAAATAAGATGAAACTCATTAAAGTTTTGTATGGCTTGTGGCCTAGCGAAGGATAGAGATAGAGAGAGGGAGAGAGAGGGAGAGAGAGAGAGAGAGAGAGAGAATCACCATATCTATCTTTAGAAAAATCTATCTAAAATACGCTGAGAGATATCCTTCTCAAGGCACCTATTCCATTTATATATTATAAATTGATTCAAATATAGGCACCTTCCTACTCTGGGCATATTTTAGATAGATTTTTTAAAAGATGGATATGCTAGTTACATCTTTAATTTTAAAAACAAGTTCACAATTTCAAAGATTCAAGTCAAAAATTAAATATTTTATTTTATGAAAAAAATTAAATCTTGAATTATAAGTTGAAAGGCATGTTATTGGTCGTAAGATTCGAAGATGCTATACGCTTACAAAGACGAGAATAAACTATAATTAAAATTATAGCTATATTTTAAAAATTTTGATAATCCCAATATCATGGCATATAAGATTTCAATTTGACAAACAGACTTGGCCCTCAAAGTCGAGGCTTGAAAGAGATGTAACGCGAAAATCCATGGTTTCCTTTTTATGGGAACAAGTTCAACCTTGAAAATGTTGTCAATATTTGGATTCACTTACATGTATATTTGGCTAGCAAAGATTGTCTGTTGCATTATTAGACGAAAATCAGGGATTATTCTATCTTGGGATGTGTTATATTTATCACATCTTTTCTTCATCTAGAGCAGTTAACCTTTTCGTATGTATTTCTGGATAGTGTGTGTGTTTGGTTGAATCCGAAGAGTCAAAAGAATTATAAAAGAATTAAGGCATCTGACATGGACAGCCTTTTCAAGATTTAGTAAGTAAAGGAACAAAATACTTACTTTTCGAATTAGAATATCTTTGCTTCTGTTTAAGTACTGCTATTTTTCGCTTTATCCACAGGACCGATATAGATTGTCGGGAAAGAGAAAATTTGCCGGCAATTCAATTAGAGCAATTAAATCTTTTCGCGGAGGGAAAATTCCGGTTGTCTCGAAAAGCAGTTTTTTTTTTTTTTAAAATTCAAAAAGGAGAGTTTTAATCTAGACGTTTTTTTATTCGTTATAATGGATTGACGAAAATGTCATATTTCCAATTTTGTCAATAAGTGTCATTTTCATTACTTTAATAAAGATAATAATACATTATATTTATTAAAAAACGGGTGGAAAAAGTTACATCCTATAATCTACGCAAGATAAAAAATAAAAGAATAAGTGGCAATGTCATCGAGTAGCAAGAACTATGGATCTAGTAGTAAGAGGGAGAGGCATGGCGTAGTCATGTAGTTTGCCCCAAACATTGGGTAGGCCCTTGTTGTCTACTATAGGCTCCCAACCTATAAGTGGACTGTTATCATTAGTATGTTCATCATCAAGTGGTCGAGTATCATTCTTGGTAGGAAAAATAGCTAGAGAAAGGTGAGGAAACCTATTGTTATCTGGCTAGCTAGAAGCACCATGGTCATAAGGTTGAGATGAAACTAAAGGATGACAAGACCAATCATGAGCGTTGTGGCCTCAAGCTATGCACTAAGGTGGTTGAGAAGCATGCAAATCATGAGAATCATGCCCACATGCATTATGAGTACGTTTGGATTGACACCTTCGAGGGAGAGATTAACTTTTGTTGGATGGAGAGGTTGACAAAACTCTGGCAACTGTACAAGGTGCATTACCTAGTGGTCAAGAAGCACTTGTTGGTGAGCAACTTCTAGTGCAACTTTATTTGCTTGCATTTGATCTACATGAGGACAATGGAACAAATCGTGGACTTAGAATACATGGAAAAATGAACATCAATAGAACATTTGAAAAATAGAGTAGAATTTATATCTTTCTAAATATTGAATAGGATTTTCCACTCTAAAAGCATGCCAAATTTGGGTAAATTCAATCCCCAAGAAAAATCATATCCTATGAAAAATGTTCAAGTCCAAAGGGTTGGAAGAAATGATTAATCTAATTCCAAGCAACTTGGGTTCTAGGGAAAAATTAGGAGAGATGCTTAAGAGTCTCCTAGTGTCTACAAAAAGGACAAAATTGATTGACAACCCCCAAATAATTCAATCTAGAGCCAATAGGGAGACCTTGGTAGAGAATGCACCAAGCAAAGTGATCAACTTTTGACTCAAAAATGGCCACCAAATACTTTGGAATTTGTGCTACCAAGAGCTAGTTGAAGACTAGAAAGCCCATCTGTTATTAAGTTTTTGCACCATACACAACTGTGGAGAGAGAAATGTTGGTGTAAATTAGTATTTACACATTAGCATAAGTTAATTAGGAAAGTATTTTCCTTTATTTAGTTGGCAATCTTATCACATATGATAAGGTGGTTTTTTTCTTTTTTGCTTTGTCTATTTTTAACAAATGTAAATGTATATCTTTGTATTATTCCTTTGTGAATAATTTAATGCACATGAAGTATTGACTTCAAATTTGATCTCTCATTCTGGTTTCTGCTTTTTGAAGCAATCCTCTTTGTAGAAGAAATATTGTAGATGATTTTGCGAATCTAACATGGTATCAGAGCCTTAGATCTGTCAGTTTCTTCTTAATTTTGAGAGGTTTTTAGCCATTGTGATCGATGCTTCTTGGTGCAAAAGGAACCTCATGGTTGCACTCAGAAGACCCAAAAACCCTTTTTTTCATATAAGGCACTGCACATTTTAGTGACAGAAATATTTTGGCCATTTTAGGGTTTCAAGAATTTTTGGAGCTGTGAGATCCGTACAATCATATGACTGCCTAGATTTCAGTGTCATTAAATTCTCTTTGTCAATCTCAATTTTTGAGTTGCCTCGATTTACATGTCATCTCAATTTGTGTGTTGTCTTGATTTTTGTGTTGTCTCAATTTTTGATTTGTACAGTTGAATATTTTATTAATTTTTTAATTTGGGCACCAACCCCCAAGGACTCAGCCCCTGGTCACATGGGCATCTAGGTCCTTGTGTAGTTGTTTTTATAAGCCTAAAGAAGCAATTTTATGAAAATGGTTGAATATCTTGCGTATATAGTCAAAATCTCACAAAAAAATAAGTGTTGGAAAGATGGTTCTAAGCACTATCTAGTGGTGTTGGTCTTTTTACTAGATTTGTCTTCTAGTGTTTTTAATTTTCATTTGAAGTTAAGGCAATTTTTTCATCTTTTGAGCTCATTTCTTTCGCCCAGAATCATTGTTTTCACAAATGAATAGGCATTAGAAAGATATCAATAAGCTATACATAACCACCTAATTACTTTTTCCAGATTTAGCCCTGGGTATCTTTTATTTAGCTTGTCAATTTTATAGCTTCTATCTGATATCCTAGATGATATTTTGGCTCCTAGAGAAGTTTTGTTTGCTTTGATGGGCGTCATTTATCAGCATTAACTTGTATTGAATGTTTTGATCTCTGATTTAATCAGTTGAGGAGGTATCATGGGTTTTGCTACTCATCCTTCTATAGTTAATCTGACAAAGGATAATTATGAGTCTTAGCAAAAAGGCATCTTGACACATCTTAGGTGGCTGAATCTTTTGCCTTATCTTTATGGGCTCATACCTGAACTAGATATGTCTCAAAAGAAGTCTATTTAGGGTGACAATGTTGATCATATTGTAGGATTAATTTGTTCCACTATTGATTATGACACTGTGTGTTCTTTCGGACCTTGAGTGCCCTCGCACACTTTGGACAAATATTTGGGAGTTGTATGGAGATCCCGATATCTCACCATTCCCAGATGATCTTGCTACAAATTACCTCATTTCCCTTGATGATAGAAATAACATACCCTATGATGATGATACTTTAGAGGAGCTTGAGTATATTGCAAGTCTTGATTGTTTAGATGATTCTGAGACTTCTCTTTCTCCCTCTTCTTCTCTTGTCGAGATCACTTCTTCAACACCTGTTACTACCTCTGAGTCCAGTGTTGTTTCATTCATGACTTCCAGTGATTCTTTGCATCAAGACTATACCAGTCATTCAAATCAATCATATTGGGACTTATATCTTGCAGATATATCATCCTTGTTTGTGGAGTCTCACATTACAGATTTGGAGGAAACATTTGAGGGTTTATCTCTCTTGTTTGATTCCATCTCAGGTGGATTTGCATCACCACCATCTTTTATGTTTACAAATATAGTTCAGATTATATCCTCTCATAGTTCTACTTCTTTGATTGGGTAGACAGTTTCTATTTTGGAGAAGACATCTTTTTCTAGCAGGAGGTCACCAGGGTTGCATTTTGAGGCACACTTTTAGATTATATGGATTCCCTATTCGTCTAGGATGTGGGAATGGCTTCTACATTCACCAATGGATTTATTTCTTCTAAAAGGGAGAAATATTGTTTACATGTAGTGCATTGTTTTTTGTCTTCAGATGTTCATCATTGGTACTAGAGATGCTTCTTGGAGGGGAATTAGAGTCTCCATCTGGTCTCTCTTATGGGGGGCGCTAATGATTGTACTTTTGTGATGGAGTCAGTTCTTGGGGGGGCTTGGTGTTGAGTCCTATCACATGTACATGTTTGCATTTTCTTTTCTCTCTTGGGGAGGGTTTTTTTCCCACAAGGTTTTTCTCCTTTTCACCACTTTATGAGAGATTATTTATTTGTAAATGGGTACCTGATTAGTCCTTTGTTTCATGGATCCATCTTTCTTTCCTTTTAGCTTGTGTGTAATCTTCCTAAGTTTCACTTATGGGGAGTGTTGGTGTAAATTAATATTTACACATTAGCATAAGTTAAGTAGGGAGTTAATTAGGAAAGTATTTTCCTTTATTTAGTCATCAAAGATTATCACATAGGATAAGATTGCACTTTCTTCTTTTCCGCTTTGTCTATCTTTGACAAATGCAAATGTATATCTTTGTATTATTCCTTTGTGAATAATTTAATGCACATGAAGTATTGATTGCAAATTTGATCTCTCATTCTAGCTTTTTCTTTTTGAAGCAATCCTCTTTATAGAAGAAATACTACAGATGATTTTGGGAATCTAACAACCAAGGCATATCCTTTACAAGGTTTGTAGTTGTGAAATGGTATATCAAGCCTCCAATTTAACTTCCATGTTGTTTGTTAAAAAAATTAGTATAGAATATTTTAAGTGTTTTTTATTCTACATGCTATGAGATTTATACACTTAGTTCTTTATTTAAACTTTGGATAAAAGTAATTTATAAAATCATTTCATTTTGAAAAGAAAAATAAATCACCTTCACCTAAATGAGAGAGATAATAAACTCCTTTATACATAAATTTAGGGTAAATAAATAAACAATCTAAGTATTCAAATATATATTAGATAAAAAGAATTTGTATAATGTAATAAATGTATTGAATTAAATGTTTCAAAAAATAAGATGCTAAAATAATGGTATTTACTTAGAAATATTGTGATAGATGATATAATATGATTCGTCAACAAGGCAAGATTGTTAGTGATAATTAGATGAATGCTTCAAAATTAGCAAGTGTTTTGTCTATCACTCCTAGTCACTTCCATGCTTATGGAATCAATCTCACAAAATGGATCTAATCTCTAACTCACAAATCTCATTTGGGCCTAAAAACCTTATCTTTGAAAACTTTGATAATGCCACTTTTAGCTTGCCTTGATGTCCTTAGTTGACCCTCATATAAAAACAAGTTCTAGTAAATGAATTGGGAAAAGTATCATATTTCTATTTTTTTAATTATAAGTGTCATTTTCATTACTTTATATAAAGATAATAATACACTATATTCATTAAAAAATAGTGGGTGGAAAAAGTCACACCTCATAGTCTATGCAAGGCAAAGCTTTAAATGATATATCTAAAGAGAAAAAAAGAACAAATTGCACAACAAAGCTACTAAGTAGCAAGAGGAGGAGGTGGGTCATAGTCATCTAGTTTTTTCCCAACCATCAGGAAGGTCTTGATCATCTAGTATAGGCTCCCAAGCTATAAGTGTACTACTATCATTAGTATGTTTATCATTAGGAGGCTGAGTATCATTCTTGGTACAAAAAATATCCAAAGAAAAGTGAGGAAACTGTTTATCTGGCCAACTAGAAGCACCGTGGTCATGAGGTTGAGATGAAATTGAAGGATGACAAGACCAATCATGATCATTTTGGCCTTGGACTATAATTTGAAGTGGTTGAGAACCATGCATTTGAATCATGAGAATCATGCCCATGAGCATTATGCAAGTCCTCATATGTCTAGATCGACACCTTCAAGGGAGAGATTGACTTATGTTAGAAGGAGAGGTTGAAAGAACTCTAGAAATCATACAATGTGCATTACCCAATGATCAAGCACTTGTTGGTGAGCAACTTCTAGTGCAATTTTATTTTCTTGCACTTGTATCTACATGAGGACATTGGAACAAATCGTGGACTTAGAATACATGAAAAAATGAACATCAACAAGGCATTTGGAAAATAGCATAGAGTTTCTATCTTCCTAGTTATTGAATAGGATTTTCCCCTCTAAAAGCATGCCAATTTTGGGTAAATTTTACACAAATTCTAGGTTAATCCCTAAGAAGAACTATATCTTATGAAAAAAGGTCAAGTCTAAGGGGTTTGAACAAAACATGAATCTAATTCCAAGCAACTTGGGCTCTAGGGAAAAACTATGAGAGATTTGTAAGAGTATCTTGGTATCCATAAAAAGGAAAACAAGATTGACAACCCCCAATGAATCAATATAGAGCCAATAAGGAGACCTTGGTAGAGAAAACACCAATAAAAATGAGCAACCTTTGTCTCAAGAACGGCCAACCAAATACTTTAGAATTTGTACTACCAAGACCTAGTTGAAGATTGTAAATCCCATCAATCATTAATCCAAATGTGGAGACAAAAAGGCATAACCTTTGCGAGGTTTGTATTATCAAATGGTATATGAGGCCTACAATTTAACTTCCATCCCATTTGTTAAATTATTATTTTTAGTATAGAATATTTTAAGTGTTTTTAATTTTACATTATATGAGATTTATACACTTAGTTCTTTATTTAAACTTTGCACAAAAGCAATTTATAAAAAACATTTCATTTCAAAAAGAAAAAAATCACCTTCACCTAAATGAGAAAGATAATAAACTCATTTTTACATAAATTTAGGGAAAATAAATAAATAATTTATAAATATTCAAATATATCTTAGGTAAAACGAATTTGTACAATGTAATAAATGTATTGAATTAAATGTTTCAAAAAATAAAATAACAAAATAATGGTATTTATGGTGCAGGAGCACCAAGGCTCAATGCAGTCGTACATAGTTTTTTGGTTTGTCAATTTTAAGTTTGCAGCTTGTGTTTTTGTTTTTGGAGTTTTTTGAGTTTTCTTCGAGTTTTCTGAAAATGCATTGACAGGAGAAGCATTTTGTGTTTGATCGGCCTTTGAGCCAAGTGAAAATTCAAGTTAATGAATGTATGTTGAAGGTGTTCGGCATTTGTTCAACGGTTGAACCGCGCCGTTGAACCTCTTCGTTGAACCCCGCAGTTGAACCTCACGCCAAGGTTCAAAGGGTTCATTGGAATCGTTGGTCACTTTGTTGATCGGTTGAACTGCGCTGTCAAACCTCTTCGTTGAACCCCGCGGTTGAACCTTGCCATCAAACCTTTTCGTTGAACCCCACGGTTGAACCTTGCCGTTGAACCTCACTATTGAACCACGCGATTGAACCTCGCTGTTGAATGGTTCAACAGTTCATCATTTTGGAATAGTGAAGTGGGTCCATCGGGGTGATAAAAGGCATTGGCACAAGCTTCATTTCTTGCGCCGACGATGTATGTCACACCAACAGAGAAGAATGAAGGAAGTCATCAGCAATGAGCACATCAGAAAGACACGGGCGATCGGCGAGAGTTTTAGGTTGATTACCGATAGTGTAAGTCCCGCCGATAGGCGAAGAGGAGTCTTTTCATCAAAAATGGAACTAACGTCGGCATGAGGAGAAACCGTCGGAAGAACCTTTGAAAGTTATAGCGATGGTTCAAGTCATAACGATGGACTACATGCATCGGAGAGAAGGTGGGGATCGGCGGAGGAGATTTTGGGCAGGGCGATAAAAGAAGTCTTGCTGATAGGCAATACAAATGAAACAACATCGGTGAGAGGTCTTATCGATAGAATATATCAGAGAAACATCATGGTAAGTCTTGCCGCCAACTAAGAAAATGCAGAACTGAACCGGCAGTTGGAATACCAACCGGTCTGGAAACTGAACCGTCCTGTAACGGACATGAGCAAATATTTAAGATGTAACATTCTTTCTATAGGGAGTTCAGCAGAGGAATCAAAGAAGGGATTTTTGATGTGTGAAGCATTTTTTTGATGTAAGAAGAGTTTTGAATAAAAATCAAATTCAGCAGTTCGATCAATCTATGTATTTCTTTTCTGTTTTCAGTTGTTTTATTCTAAAGTAGATTTAGTCATTTCTTTTTCTGCAAATTTTGTTCTCGTTTGCAAACCATGACTCTGCATTGATGTTCCTCGAGTTCCTCTGTACAGTATGGAGGTCATCAAGCAGAGCCATGCCTTTTGTTTATTTTTCTTTTGTGGGGTTGTCAGATTTGTCGACTAGAGGCAATGCATGCTTGTTCTAGGCGAGCTCAGTAAGGAGTCCGGCTAGATAGACAAGTAGGAAAATAGATTTGCAGGGGTGGGAAATAGAGAGAAAGAAAGTGAGCACCAAGCAGTCCAAACCCTTGAACAGAGTGAGAAGGGTGGGCAACGGGCTCAGAAAGTTATGTGCCATTGAGGCAGAATCTTGGAAGCAGTGAGGACAAGGTATGTGTCCCACACCAAGCAGAGAAATAGAGTTTTCCATCTCTGCAGAGAGTTGAGTAATTTAGCTAACATTTTTGTGTAGAAAGATGTCTGTTAGCACTTTGAATTGGTAGGGAGGCTAGAGTTGTCAAACAGTCTTGTACACCTACAGGATGCAGAAGCAGGCAGCCTAGAGTTCTCCCTATCAAATTGGTATCAGAGCAGTAAGATTTGGGTTATTCCTAGATAGGAATAGAAGATTTGTATGTCATCACCGAGTTCAAGTGAGTCTGTTAGTTCATCCAAGAAAATGGTGACAAATGCAGAGTTAGCAAAGAAGGTTGAGGATCAAGAAGAGGAGAATAGACTTCTACAAGAAAGACTAGCCAAAATGGAGAGTAAGCTAGGTTTAATGTTGCAAAAGACTGAAGAAGTCAGCCAGAGAGTTAAATATTCTGAGGATAAGGGGAAAGGTGTGTCTATAGAAGATGAAGAGCCCACACCTGATCCTAAGTTGGAAGAAGAACCATTCTTGAAAGCTTTGAAAGCAATGAGTGGTAAAACATTGGAAGGAGTACCACTTTTCAGTGGGAAAATGGACCCAGATTTGGTCATGGAGTGGATAGAAGGACTTGAAAATCACTTTGAATGTGATGGTGTAAGCGAGGCACAGAAAGTAAAGGTGGCCAAATCCAGACTCAGGGGAGCTACCTTAACCTGGTGGAAATTTGTGTAGACTGAAAGAGCAAAAGAAGATAAGAAGCCCATAGCTACTTGGAAGGGAATGGTAGCTAAAATCAAAGAAGCATATATGCCAGAAGATTATGAAATATAGCTACACAGGAAGAGATAGAATCTGAGACAGAAGGAATTAGATGTCAGTGCATACACTGAAGAATTCCAAAAGCTATGCTTAAGGTCCAAAGTAATGGAGGATGAAAGCATAAAGGTAGCAAGGTACCTTAACGGTCTGAAGTGGAATATACAAGAAGAAATCAGTTTGTTGTGTCCTACAATAGTGCAAAAATGCTATCAGCTGGCACTGAAGGTGGAGGAAAAGAACAAGAGGAAACAAGACTCAAATAGCAGAGGAAGAGGCAGAGATAACAGAGGACATAGAGGAGGTTTTGGTGGAAGGAATGCTGACAATAGATCCCAAGCAGAATCCAAACTCACAGAGCAGAGTGGGGAGTCGAGTGGTAGAGGAAACCACAGAGGAAGAGGATCTAACAGAGGAAGGTCAGGAGGATCAGGCAGAGGATCCTATTTCACCAACATGAAGTGTTACAACTGTGGCAATCTAGGTCATCCAACATATAGGTGCCTAGAAAAGGTCACATCCTCTTCTCAAGGAGGTGATAAGAGAAATCACTATGTCCAAGATAATGCATCCAACAGCCATGTACCTAAGGTCAATCTGAACTCAGAAGATGGAGAGAACCTGATGATAAAGAGAACCTTGATGAAGGAACAAGTAAAGTCTGAACCAAGCTAGAAGAGAGCACTATTCAGAATCAAGTGCAAGATTTTGAATAAGGTATGTAAAATTATCATAGACTCAGGATCTACTGATAATATTATTTCTGATGAGGCAGTTAGAAAATTGAATTTGAAAAGAATTACTCATGCAAACCCATATAGAGTCACATGGTTGAATAAGGGCCAACATGTGGTAGTGAATGAACAAAGTTGGGTAGAGTTTAGTATAGGTGGCTATAAGGATAAGGTATTATGTGATATACTACCCATGGATGCATGCCATCTCTTATTGGGCAGACCATGGTAGTATGACCAAAAGGTAGTACATGATGGTGAGAAGAATGCCTATTCTTTTCAGAAAGATGGTGTCACCTATAAGATTCAGTCATTGGAGGATGAAGATGCAGTTCAGACAAAGAGTCTTAATATCTTGGTTGTGAGTGGAAAAGAGTTTCTGAATACTCTTAAGGAGGATGGTATTGGTTATGCCATCATAGTGAAACCAAAAGAAGGACAGTAGGATAAGAAGACAGAGATTCCCAAAGAAGTGCAACCTATACTGGAGAAGTATAAAGGCATAATCAGTGATGGTACACCAGCCACATTGCCTCCATAGAGAGCAATAAGCCATCAAATAGACCTGATTCCAGGGGCATCTTTGCCAAATAAGGCACCTTACAAGATGACTCCAGATCAGCACAAAGAGATTTCCAGGCAAGTGCAGGAGTTGCTAGATCAAGGATTGATCAGGAAGACTATTAGTCCTTGTGCAGTGCCCACGGTGTTGGCACCCAAGAAAGGAGGATCATGGAGATTGTGCACAGATGCCAAAGCCATAAACAAAATAACTATAAGGTATAGATTCCCAATTCCCAGAATTGAAGATCTCATGGACTGTATTGGAAAAGCAAAGTATTTCACCAAGATAGACCTGAAGAGTGGTTACCACCAAATAAGAATCAAGGAAGGTGACGAGTGGAAGACAGCCTTCAAGACCACAGAAGGACTGTATGAATGGCTTGTTATGCCATTTGGTCTATCAAATGCACCTATTACCTTTATGAGACTCATGAATGAAGTCCTAAAGGATTACATTGGTAAATTTGTTGTTGTTTTTCTAGATGATATTCTAATTTTTAGTCAGACCAAGGAAGAACATCTAGAACATGTAAATACTGTTTTGCAAAAATTACATGATGAACAACTAACCATCAATTTGGAGAAGTGTGAATTCATGAAGCAGGAATTGGTATACCTTGGTTTTGTGGTGTCCCAGGGGGAATTGAAGATGGACAAGTCCAAAGTAGAAGCCATATTGAGCTGGCCTACTCCCAGAGCAGCCACAGAGGTGAGAAGTTTTCATGGCTTAGCCCAGTTTTACAGAAAGTTTGTCAAAAATTTTAGTGGAATATGTGCACCCATGTTGGATACAATTAAGGGTGGAATGAAAGCAAAATTCAAATGGACATCAGCTGCAGATAGAAGTTTTGAAAGGTTGAAGAAAGAGGTAGCAACACAACCTGTTTTGTTGTTGCCCAGTTTTGATAAGCTATTTACTATTGAATGTGATGCCAATAACATAGCTGTAGGAGTAGTGCTAAACCAGGAAAACAGACTTGTAGCCTTTTTCAGTGAGAGGCTGAATGAAGCAAAGAGTAAGTACTCTTCGTATGACTTAGAGTTGTATGCTCTAGTCCAAGCATTGAGGAAGTGGAGACATTATCTCCTTCCTAAAGAATTTGTTGTCTACACAAATATTCAAGCTTTGTGTTTTCTAAACTCACAGGATAAGTTAAGCAGCAGGCATATCAAATGGATGGAGTACCTGCAATCTTATACCTTTACAATTAAGCATAAGAAGGGGCAGCTGAATAGAGTTGCAGATGCTTTGAGCAGAAGATTGCTCACAGTGTAGGAAGTGCAATTGAAGAGCATTGGAGTTGAAGACTTCAAGGAGCTCTATAGAGATGATGAAGATTTTGCTCAGGCATACAAGGTATGTCAAGATTTTGAGAATCACTTTCACAGTGAATTTGTAGATTTCAGCTTATAGCAGGGATTGCTATTCAAAGGTGGACAATTATGTGTGCCAAGGGGATCTATGAGAGAAAATCTCATACAGGAGAAGCACAATGGTAGTTTGAGTGGCCATTTTGGTATGAACAAGACACTGGAGCTAGCCCATAGGTTCTATTATTGGCCAAGGATGCACAGAAACATCAGAAGGTATGTAGAGCAGTGTATCGTATGTCAAAGGGCCAAGGGAACCACTTCAAATGCAGAACTGTACCAACCCTTACCCATTCCTTCCAGGCCATGGGAATGTGTAAGTATGGATTTTGTAGTTGGCTTACCTAAGACTAAGACTGGTTATGATAGCATATATGTAGTTGTGGACAGGTTTAGCAAGATGAGTCATTTCATTCCCTGTAAAGTGACTCATGATGCTAGTCATATAGCACACTTGTTTTTCAGAGAAGTGATCAAAATTCATGGACTACCAGCAAGTATTGTGTCTAACAGAGATGCTAAATTCATGGGGCATTTCTGGAAAACATTATGGCAGAGATTGGGAACAAATTTGTCATTCAGTTCAGCATATCACCCACAGACAGATGGTCAGACAGAGGTGGTAAACAGGACATTGGGCAACCTGTTAAGGTGTATAACCAAAGAATATGGACAGAGTTGGGATCTTGTCATTCATCAGGCAGAATTTGCCTATAATGACAGTGTGAATAGGACTACTGGTAAGAGTCCATTCGAAATAGTCTATGGAATGCATCCCAGAGGTGTATGTGAGCTCAAGAATATGGGAAACATGGAGAACAGAAGTGGTCATGCAGAGGATTTTGCACAATCCATGAAAGAAGTGCATGAGCAGGTGAAGAAAATCTTGACAGAGAACACACAGAAGATCAAGGACAGAGTAGATGCCCACAGAAGGGATATTCAGTTTGAGGTTGGTGATCTGGTTATGGTGCACTTGAACAAAGCCAGAATGCAGAAAGGAATGCCAACCAAACTACAGATGAGGAGAATTGGTCCTTGCAGAATCCTGAACAAGTATGGAAATAATGCCTACAAAATTGAATTGCCAGAAGACTTGGCAATCTCACCAGTGTTTAATGTCCAAGACCTGGTGCAATACAGGGGTCCTCAGTCAGCAGAAAATGGATCCATTTCAGAGAAGGAACAGACAGTCAGAGATGTGACCTTGCCACTAAAACCCAAACTACAGGCAGAGCGAATACTGGATTCAAGAGTACAGAAGCAAACCAGACATGGTGTCTACATGGAGCATTTGGTCAAGTGGAAGCAGTTGCCTGAAGCAGAAGCTACCTGGGTTGTAGAGTCAAAGTTCAAAAAGAGGGGCATTAATTTTGCCTCATTGTCACCGGAGGTGACCTAGCTTCTTTCCGCATAGGGGGAGTATGGTGCAGGAGCACCAAGGCTCAATGCAGCCGTACATAGTTTTTTGGTTTGTCAATTTTAAGTTTGCAGCTTGTGTTTTTATTTTTGGAGTTTTTCAAGTTTTCTTTGAGTTTTCTGAAAATGCATTGATGGGAGAAGCATTTTGTGTTTGATCGGCCTTTGAGCCAAGTGAAAATTCAAGTTAATGAATGTATGTTGAAGGTGTTTGGCATTGGTTCAACGGTTGAACCGCACCATTGAACCTCTTCGTTGAACCCTGCAGTTGAACCTCACGCCAAGGTTCAAAGGGTTCATTGGAATCGTTGGTCACTTTGTTGATCGGTTGAACTGCACCATTGAACCTCTTCGTTGAACCCCGTGGTTGAACCTTGCCGTCGAACCTCTTCATTGAACCCCACGGTTGAACCTTGCCGTTGAACCTCACTGTTGAACCGCGCAATTGAACCTCGCTGTTGAAGTTCAATGGTTCAACAGTTCGTCATTTTGGAATAGTGAAGTGGGTCCATCGGGGTGATAAAAGGCATCAGCACAAGCTTCATTTCTTGCGTCGACGATGTATGTCACACCGACAGAGAAGAATGAAGGAAGTCATCGGCAATGAGCACATCAGAAAGAGTTTTAGGTTGATTACCGATAGTGTAAGTCCCGCCGATAGGCGAAGAGGAGTGTTTTCATCAAAAATGGAACTGATGTTGGCATGAGGAGAAACCGTCGGAAGAACCTTTGAAAGTTATAGCGATGGTTCAAGTCATAACGATGGACTACATGCATCAGAGAGAAGGTGGGGATCGGCGGAGGAGATTTTGGGCAGGCCGATAAAAGAAGTCTTGTCGATAGGCAATACAAATGAAACAACATCGGTGAGAGGTCTTACCGATAGAGTATATTAGAGAAACATCGTGGTAAGTCTTGCCGCCAACTAAGAAAATGCAGAACTGAACCGGCAGTTGGAATACCAACCGGTCTGGAAACTGAACCATCCTGTAATGGACATGAGCAAATATTTAAGATGTAACATTCTTTCTGTAGGGAGTTCAGTAGAGGAATCAAAGAAGGGATTTTTGATGTGTGAAGCATTTTTTTGATGTAAGAAGAGTTTTGAATAAAAATCAAATTCAGCAGTTCGATCAATCTGTGTATTTCTTTTCTGTTTTCAGTTGTTTTATTCTAAAGTAGATTTAGTCATTTCTTTTTCTGCAAATTTTGTTCTCGTTTGCAAACCATGACTCTGCATTGATGTTCCTCGAGTTCCTCTGTACAGTATGGAGGTCATCAAGCAGAGCCATGCCTTTTGTTTGTTTTTCTTTTGTGGGGTTGTCAGATTTGCCAACTAGAGGCAATGCATGCTTGTTCTAGGCAAGCTCAGTAAGGAGTCCGGCTAGATAGACAAGTA
This sequence comes from Cunninghamia lanceolata, assembly GCA_027924645.1. Lineage (NCBI taxonomy): Eukaryota > Viridiplantae > Streptophyta > Pinopsida > Cupressales > Cupressaceae > Cunninghamia > Cunninghamia lanceolata. The sequence continues at coordinate 1,434,430 of BSBN01000696.1, read as the reverse complement.
GGAAAATAGATTTGCAAGGGTGGGAAATAGAGAGAAAGAAAGTGAGCACCAAGCAGTCCAAACCCTTGAACAGAGTGAGAAGGGTGGGCAATGGGCTCAGAAAGCTATGTGCCATTGAGGCAGAATCTTGGAAGCAGTGAGGACAAGGTATGTGTCCCACACTAAGCAAAGAAATAGAGTTTTCCATCTCTGCAGAGAGTTGAGTAATTTAGCTGACATTTTTGTGTAGAAAGATGTCTGTTAGCACTTTGAATTGGTAGGGAGGCTAGAGTTGTCAAACAGTCTTGTACACCTACAGGATGCAGAAGCAGGCAGCCTAGAGTTCTCCCTATCAATTTAACTTTAGCAAACATGTTCTACTTCTATTCACAAACAAAAGTAAATAGGAAACATGGTTATTTACAAATTTCTATAAGCAAAAAGGGGAAACACATCTAACCAGTTTGTTTATGACTCACAATGTCCACCAATCAGCTATAGTTACAAAATACATGCGGATAAAAATACAATAGAATACATTATAGTTACAAAAAACATCTAGATGTATTTTGTAACATGTAGATGCATGCAAATAAAAATAGAATACATTATAGTTACAAAATACAAAGGGAAGTTGTAATAATCCATTCTGAACTACCCACCTCTAGTTTTCCTAATAGTTGTGCTCCTTGATGTTTGACATTATATTAGATGTCCATAATACATCCATGTATAGTGCTACTAAAGTCACCCAATGTTTGGCATATATTAGATGGCCATAAATCAAATCTTAGTTTCACTAGCTTAAAATTGGAGACAGAGTCTCTAAGGAATTCTTCCAGACTTTGGGAGCTCGTCATACATCTCAAGCCATCAATAAAATTAAGGAGGGTCAACACATTTTAACATAGCTTACCAACATTCACAAGGATTTTCTTTTCCGTTATGAGAGTTTTTACTACTCAAGAATACACTCCTAATCAAAACATTACTCTACAACAATGTTTGAATGTGGTATCGTGTCAAGTTTCCACTAATCAATGCATGCTTTGTGATCAAATTATCATGAAGGAAGACTTACATAAGGCTATATTTTCCATGTCAAATGACAAAGATACTACCTTAGATGGATTCCCATGTGAGGTTTTTAAAACATTTTGGGATGCGGTGGGAGAGGACTTGCATAAAGTCTACCTGGAAGATTTATATGGAAATTCCTTAGGAAACTTAATCAAAAAAGGAAATATTAAATTCATAACTAAACCTAGAAACCTAGAGGATATCTAAAATTGGTAGCCCATCACCTTGTTAAATGTCTCTTACAAAATTATTGTTGAATCATATGTTCTCAAGCTAAGGCCTCTTCTTCCCTAGTTGGTTTGTCCTGAGCAAACTAGTTTAATAAAGTCATAATGCATCCTTGACAACAATATTGTTGTTTGAGGAGGGATGAAATAGGAATGATACTGCAACAACCTGTAATATTTCTCAAAATTGAATTTTCCAAGGCTTATGAGCATATTAAATGGCCTTTCACCCTTGCCATGCCTCAAGCACTAGGTTTTGGGACTCATTGCATGTATTTTGATAAGATACTTTTCTCTGATACCTCTACTTGCATAACTATTAATGGAAAATAATATAATTCTTTTGGACCCTTCTAATCTATCCACTAGGATTCCCCTATAGCCCCTACACTTTATGTGCTTTCTTTTGAAGGGTCTAGCTATCTTTTGGGCCATAAAGTCTCCCAAAAGCTTGCAAAGGGCATTGTCTTACCTAATTCACCTAACTAGTTAGTCAATGGCCAATTTAGGGATGAATCATTCCTTAATTTAATTGAAGAAGAGGGTAATGTCAAACATGCTCTTCCTTTCCTAGACACATTCTACAAAGCCTTTGGTTCAAGTATTCAATGGCAGAAAACTCAATGCTATATGAAGTATTTTCTTCCTAATCTTAGCTAGTTAGACTCTTTTGGTTGGAAATGAACTTTTCATGAGGAGGTTTTGATGTAGGAACATCCTTGGGGAAAAAAAAATCTTGTATTTCCTGTGTTTACTTATTACAGTTTTAATTCATCAATTTGTTGTAGAAGAAGTCACCGCATTTTGTGACATTTTATAGTTGAGTCTTGTAGTTTTGGTATAATATTCTTAAGGAGTATTTGGAGTTCGTATACACATTTTAGGAGAATTAGATTCATGTAACAACTTATCTGGGTTGATGAACTTGTGTCTAAATTGGTAGACTGCCATAGTTGTAGAATTACTATTGGCACCTAAGAATTTGGAGTATGCTACAATCAAGAAAGACATGTGAAGACTTATTAGACTAATGGGAGAGAAAATTGGGCACGACACAAATTTATTTTCCATTGGTTCTATTTGGTTCAATAAATTAGCTTGCATTAAATCCGACTACACATTTTAGGGAGTATAGAACTTCATGTCACCTTGCGGCTAATGTAGATCATTAAGGAGGTTGGAGATTGATCATATATATTGGTTTCCCATGATCATTTGAAATCATCAAGAAAGGTAGAAAGTGTTTTAGCAAGAGTTGGAGGTTTGAGTGTAGGCATGAACATGAGGGTTCAAGATGGAATTTGATTGTCCAGATATTATTATTTATTTTAGTTTCCATTTGGTTACAGCCTAGTAAATACACCCTTACAGTAGATTGTAACTTGTTTGAAGATTAAATAAAAATAATGATGAATCTTTTGGAGGTTGGGTTTTTCCCTCTTTGAGGGTTTTTTAGGATATGTCTTGTGTTTGTTTATTATGAGTTTCTATTTTTTTAGTGTTGGTTCATTGGGCCCTCCTACCATGACTACATCAAGTTGTATCAAATCATAAGGTTTGAATCTTGAGGAAGGTAAATGATTGTTTCATGGGTTCTGTTTGCAAACAGATTGCCAAACTAAGGTGACCTACAAGAAACTTTTCAATTAATCACCAATTGAGATGTAGTTGTAAGGGGGCTACTTTAGGTGGACCACCAACTAGAGGCAGTTTACAACAAATCTAAGAAGATGCCATTGTGAAGATTCCAAGGTGTTACCAACATTGTTGGGAAGTTGGGGGAAGTTTTGAAAGAGGTAAGGGATAATAGAATTTAGTTGAAATCCTTAGAGGAAGATAGAAAAAGGGATTGAAGCCCAAAGGATTATGATGAGAGTGATGTGGAGGAGGATGCTAGAGATTATGCATAAGAATTATAATATAAGGAAGAAGAGTCATAGCAAGTGAAGGAGTTAAAAGCCATTTCCAAGATTGGTAAGAGACTTAGAATGGAAGTTCCAAACTAATACCGTGATCTGAATATAGAAGAACTAATTGATTGGATAAATGAATTGGATGTGTATTTTGAGTATGAGGAGATTGAAGATCCTAAGAGGGTTAGGTTTGTGAAGACCAAGATGAAGGGACATGTTTCTATTTGGTGGAAGGAAGTGCAGTTGGAAATAAATAGGAATGTAAAGGAGGGGATAACAAAATGGGAGCGAATGATTGCAAAATTAAAAAGGGAATTCATACCAATGGACTATGAGTTGGAGATACTAAAGAAATTACAAAGTTGGAGGAAAAGGGACTAAAGAATTTCACAAATTGATTATCAGGACTAGGCATAGTGAGATAGACAAAGAAAAGGTTTTGAGGTACATTAATGGGTTGAGAGAAATTATTCAAGAAGAGCTAAGTCTAGTCAGGTTGACCACCATAGAAGAAGTATACCACTTTGTGATCAAGGTAGAAGATAAATTAAATAAGAGGTTTGAGAACTGGTAGAATTGACAAAGAAAAAATAGGAGAGATCCTAGAGGGAGAGATCATAATGCAGCAATAGAAGTCCTTACCAAGAAAGTAGGAGAGTGTAATTTTTATTGTAGAGGCAATATTACATATACCACAATGAAGAAAGAAGTTGTGACCCTTACCACAACAGAAAGGAAGATAACAACTACTACTACAAAGAAAAAGGAGGAGATACATACTACATATATGGAAACTAGAGAGGAAGAGAAGGATATAGAAGAAATGAGAAGAGAAATTTCATGGAAACATGCTTCAAGTGAAGGGAAGAAGGACACAAAGTGTTTGAACCAAGTGGCTTGGAAGTAGTGCTAAAACTATGTTTGGGGAAGAAGAAACTCAAAGATCTTGTGAATTATATGACAACCCCGAACATGGAGAATCACTAATGATGAGGGGGGCTTTGATGGAGCAACCTGAGAGGGAAGGACTGGTACAAAGAAATAACTTTTTCAAAACTAGGTGCAAATAATGAGGGAAGTGTTATAAAGTAATTATTGATAGTGGAAGTATAGACAACTTAGTATCAAAGGAAATGTTTCAAAAATTAAACTTAAAGAGGAAGAAGCACCCAAACCCTTACTCAATTTCTTGGTTATAGAGAGAACATGAAGTGATAGTTAATGAATAATGCGAGTACGATTCAAAATAGGGGGTTACCATGATGAATTCTTGTGAGATATAATTCCAATGAATATGTGTCACCTACTACTGGGGAGGCCATGACAATTTGACCAGTAGGCTATACATGATGGGAGAGAAAACACTTACATTATAACTAGAAATGGCTGACAACACAAGTTAATATTGTTGAAAGACAAGGAAGATCAAGTATGTAGCAATGCCAAGATATGTTTGGTAGATGGAAGAATTTTTAGGATGGATTAAGGCATGAGAATTTTTATTTTACATTGATTCCTAAGGCATGCAATATTGCAGATGAAGGGAGCACCACAGCAAGTGATGAGGAAGCACTGCAATAAATTTTAGAATTGCTGGAAGAATACAAAGATACTGTATCCAACAATATGCTAGAAGGGTTGCTACCAATGAGGAGTATTAGTCACCATATGGATCTGATTCTGGGAGCTAATTTTCTATATAAAGCACCTCATAGAATGGCATTGATAGAGAATGAGGAGCTAAATAGGTAAGTGCATGAGTTGTTAATAAAAAGTTTGATCTAGGACAGTTTGAGCCCATGTGAAATACCCATAGTACTAGCACCTAAGAAGGATAGTGAAAGGAGAATGTAACTAATTTTAGAGTAATCAATAAGATCACTATAAGGTATAGGTTTCTAATGCCAAGGATGGATGATATCATGGATTGTCTAAGTGGAGCAAATTACTTCACCAAGATTTTCTTTGAAGAGTGGTTATCACTAGATCAGGATAAAAGAAGGGGATGAATGGAAAACAACTTTCAAGACTAATGAGGGATTGTATGAGTGGTTTGTTATGCCCTTTGGGTTGACCAATGCACCAAGCACGTTTATGCAGTTGATGAATAAGGTAGTGAGGAAATTCTTGGGTAAGTTTCTAATAGTTTATTTGGATGATATTTTGATTTTTAGTAAGAGCAAAGAACACCTGGAGTATATTCGATTAGTATTACAAAGGTCAAGAGAAGAAAAGTTGCTAATCAATTTGAAAAAGAGTAGTTTCATTTGAGAAGAACTAGTATATTTGTGGATCATGATCTCAACTAAAGGTTTGAAGATGTATCCAAAGAAATTCAAAGCCATTGTGGAGTGTCCTACACTAGCAAATGTAGGGGAGGTAAGATCTCTTCATGGATTGGCTAGTTTTTACAGGAAGTTCATCCAAAATTTTAGTAGTATTTGTGCACTACTAACTGAGACAATGAGAGGGGACACCAAGAAGGAATTCAAGTGGACCATAGGGGCTGACAGGAGCTTTGAGTTGTTGAAGAAGAAAGTAATAGAATAGCTAGTATTGGCCTTACTAGATTTCAACAAGATATTCCAAGTGGATTGTGATGCAAGTATAAATGTAATTGGGGTGGTATTAAGCCAAGAAGGAAGACCAATAGCTTATTTCAGTGAGAGGTTGAATGGTGCCAAGAAGTGGTATTCAATATATGACCAAGAATTTTATGCCACAATACAAGCACTGAAGAAATGGATACATTACCTGTTACACAGAGTTTGTGTTGTGCACTAATCATTAAGCACTATAGTACTTGAATAATCAAAGTAAACTTACCCAGAGACATATGTGGTGGGTAGAATTCATGTAGAGTTACACTTTTATGCTAAAACATAGGAGCTATAAGTCAAACAAGGTCACCTCTTTAAGTATAAGACATAACCTGCTAGTAGAAATGAGGGTGGAGGTAGTTTGTTTTGAGGATCTAAAACACCTATATAAGGATAACCCTAATTTTGTGGAGGCATGAAGACATGTAAAGAGAGGTAAGCATGGACAAAAGTAAGATAGGTAAGAGAGGTAAGATTACTTGATTCAAAATAAATTGATGTTCAAAGGAAGCTAATTATACATACCTAGAAGCCTTATGAGAGAGAATCTAATTAGAAAGAAGCATTATAGAGGTTTGGCTAGACATTTTGGTTGCAAATTTACAAGGATATGAGGAAATTTGTTCAAGGTTGTAGGACTTGCCAAGTTGCCAAGGGAAGCAGTAAGAATGTTGGGATATACTAGTTGTTACTTGTGCCGCAAAAGCCATGGGAGCACATAAGTCTAGATTTTGTATTGGGATTGCCAAAGATGCAGAGGGGAAATGATTCAATCATGGTAGTAGTAGAAAAGTTTTCCAAGATGGTGCACTTCATTCTATGTAAGAAAAGAAATGATATGGTATAGTTTGTTGAAGAGCATAGTTTCAGACAAGGACACTAAGTTTGTAGGATACTTTTGGAGGAATTTATGGAAGAAGATGAAAACTTCAACTTGAAATTTAGCTTAGCATACCATCCGCAGATTGATGGACAAACTAAAGTAGTGAACATGAGCTTGGGTACTTACTAATATGCTTGGTTGGAGAAAAGATGAGGAATTAGGACATGGTGTTATCACAGCTAGAATTTTTACACAAAATTAATTGAATATGAGTACTGGAAAGATGCCACTTTAGATTGTTAATGATAGAAATCCAAAGAATGTAATAAAACTAAGAGACATTAGTAAGGAAGACAAATGGAGTGTGGAGATAGAAGATTTTGGTAAACACATGAAGAAGGAACATGCGGAGGTCAGGGATCACTTGGAGAAGATGAATAAGTACATATAAGAGGCTAATAAAACTAAAAGATAGAGATTTTGTGGTAGGAGATGAAATGATGGTATACCTCAAAAAAGAGAGATTTCTAGTAGGAACATGTAACAAGATGAAAATTAAGAAGTTCAAACCTTGCAAGATCATAAGAAGAATTGACTCAAGAAATGCATATGAGGTCGAGTTACCTGAAGGACTAGGTATATCTCTAGTATTAAACATTGCAGACCTATACCAATATCATGAGGGGGAATCAGAGGAAAGTGACATGGAGGATTAAGGACAAGAATTGATACCACCACAACTAAGGGAAGAAATTGAAGAAATCTTGAATAGTAGAATTGGGAATTTGAGTAATAGTAATAGACAATATGACGAGTATTTGGTGAAATGGATAGGAATGTTGGAAGAAGATTCAAACTAGATTTCTAGGGTTGAGGTGAACCAATTAAGTTTTCCTCCAATCTCAGGAAAGTGAGGGACTCACTTTTTATTTACCTAGGGTGTCTGATGTAGGAGCATCCTTGGAGGAATAGAGCAATCTTGTATCCACTTCATTCACTTATTACAGTTTTAATTCATCAGTTAGTTATAGAAGAATTCATCGCATTTTTCCACATTTTGTAGTTGAGTCTTGCAGTTTTGGTATAGCATTCTTAATGAGTATTTGCAGGTCATATACATGTTTTAGGAGAATTAGATTTATGTAACAACTTGTTTGGGTTGATGAACCTATGTTTGAACTGGATGAATTTAGAGTTCATGAAAATCAAGACATATGAATACTTATTAGACTTATGGGAGAAAACATTGGGCATCACACTTTTTGTAGTTTTTGTTTGGTTCAAGAAATTAGTTTTCATTAACCAACTACACATTTTAGGGAGTATAGAACTTTGTGTAACCTTGTGGCCAATGCAAATCATCAAGGATGCTAGATATTGATATATATATTGGTTTCCCATGATCATTTGAAATCATCAAGAAAGACATAAAGCATTTTAGTAGCAATTGGAGGTCTAGGCATAGGCATGAACATGAGGGTTCATGATGGAGTTTGATTGTCTAAATATTTTTTTTTTAGTTATCATTTGGTTGTGACCTAGAAAATATGCCCTTGTGGTATATTGTAACTTGCTTGAGGATTAAATAAAAATATTTAGTAATCTTTTAGAGGTTGGGGTTTTCCATCTTTGAGGTGTTTCCCATGATATATCTCATGTTTGTTTAATGTGTGTTTCTATTTTGTGAGTTTGTTTGTGAGTGTTGGCTACAATGCTAGATAGTCCTTCATTGGGCCCTCCTACCATGACTGCATCAAGATTTTAGATTTCTTGGTATTCCCTTTGCTTTTCAAGCCTCTCCTACTACCTTGTAGCAAGTTGTTATTTATAGTTAAAAAGTTGGGTAATTGGATTACCAAGCCTCTCTATTGCTGGTGAATTCCATGTGTGCTTTAAAATTTTGGTTGCTACTCATGTTTTCATCTTGTTGGGTTCCTTCTAAGGCTTCATATTTGAAATTTGAGAATCTTCTCAAAGACTTTCTTTGGGCCTCTTCTAATGGGAATAAAGGATTTCACCATGTGGGTTGGGAGTTTTTTTGTCTCCCTCATTATGTTGGTGGTTTAGGTTTACTCTCAATCCATTGTCAAGGCATTTCTCTATGTGCTAAGTGGATCATCAGGGCCCTAAAAGGGGGGATGCCTAGAAAATTCTCATTTGGCATTATATTTCATTGAGGGTATCTTTTGGGTGCCAAACCTAGAATGGAATTGGGCTTCATACTCTTCTCACAATGAGGGAGCTTGTCTAGATACAAGGTACATTTGTTATTAAGAGCATCTGGAAGGCTTGGGAGTCCATCAATCCTTGGCTTCTTTGGGCTAGAAATTACTTCTACAAAGGCATCTCCTTTAATCAATAGTCTATTTGGTGGTCTCCGATTCTCTCTAGTCAAGACTGTCCTCTAGCCAAAGCTCCTTGGGTTCCTACTTTGAATTTTTATATTAGAGGAGTCAAAATTTTGCCAGATCTTTTGAACAAAGCTAGTAAGAATTGTTTATCTTGGTTTGAGGCTCAGTTGAGATTTTGGTTATCTAATTAGGACCATAAGATCTACCAGATAGGTATTGATGTCATTCCTCCCCATATGGTTCACAAAGTCGGGGTTAAGTCTTTCAAGCAATAGTGGAAAGATTGGAAATGGTATCCTAATATACCATTCCACAACACAAACCCTACAAGGGGTATTTGTGGCTTACATCTCACCTCCTAATGGCAGCCCAATTAAACCTCCATTGGTATCTTCAGTCGTCTCTAGGCACTTGGCACCATAGATTATCAAACTGTTTGGGTGGCTATTCTTAAACCTAAGCAAGCTCATTTCACTTGGTGCATTCTTGATCAAGGTCTTCCACTTGGCTCTTACCTTTCTCATCTGGGAGTTCTCAACCATGTTATCCTTTTTATGGATAACCTAAGACTCTCAAGTACCTTTTTTGGTTCTACACTAAAGATGAGGAGACTTGGGTTTGGATTCATGATTTTTGTAAGCCTTTTCATCTCGTCCCCTCTTCAAGACATATGGTTTTGTTGGGAGATTGGCCTTGCCTCCTATTTAATTTTACCCAGATTTGGCATGCTTTCGGGGTGGAGATTCTCTTTAGAATTTGGAAAGATAGAAATTTTATTCTCTTTATAAGTTGTACTACTAATGTTCACTTCTCATTGTACACTAAAGTTATGATATACTTTAATATGCTTATGCAGATTCAAGTTCAAGCAACCAAAGTTGCACTTGAAGTTGCCCATTTGTAGGGGCTTTTAGATCATTGAGGTAACACCCCTTGCATAGTTTCTAGAGTTCCATCTCTTGTTGCCTCCCACCAGGGTCACTCTCCACCATGTGGGTGTGTATCTAGATGTAGACAACCTACCAAAAGGGATCATGGATCCCAGTCACAAGGCTCTCACCCTAAAAGATTCAAGGATTGTGCTTTCCATGGTTGATCTTAGCCCTCTCGGTCAACTTCTGCCTCCTCTCATGGGTGTGGTGCTCCCGATTGGCTAAATTCTAGTAAGTTTACTTACTTGGATCTAGCTATTTCTCCTATTCATGCTCAACCTTTAGATGTAGATCAAGATGATAGTGCTCTCATTGGATGGGAATCGATTGATGATGGTTCCATCCCTGCTAATGTATGAGGTATACTAGATGACTGTGACTTGTTTCCTGATGGTGTTGCTCTCACCACTTAGTAGCTTTGATGTTTGGGCTTAGCCTCGTTTTCTCATTTTTTATTTTAGACTTGGTCCCCCAAAGACTTTGAGGGTGTGCCTTCTTCCACCCGCCTTTTTTTGTGAATAGTACATTATTCTCTTTTTAATTTTTAAAAAATAATTAAACCATTATTCATCAAATATATATAAATAGGAACACTTCTCAATACAATATGATTCCTTATTGTGATAAAATTCTATCTTTCCAACCTAATGACGCCCACTCAACTATTTATATTTATATTTTATTATATCTTTAATTTTTTTTAAAATTAGAATTGAGAAGTCAAAAAAAAAAAAATATATTTTAATGGAAAAGGTTAAATCTTGAATTATAAGTTGAAAGACATGTTCTTGATCGTAAGATTGGAAGATGCTGATATGTTTACAAAGACAAGAATAAGCTATAATTAAAATTATGCTATATTTTTAAAATTTTGACAATCCCAAAGATCATGGCATATAAAATTTCCATTTGACAAACAGGTTTGGCCCTCAAATTCCAGGCTTGATAGAGATGTAACGCGAAAATCAATAGTTTCTTTTTTATGGGGACAAGTTCAACCTTGAAAACTGTTATCAATATTTGGATTTAGTTATAAAAAACTAAGATGAATATTTGTCTGTTGCATTAATAGATGAAAACCAGGGATTATTCTGACTTGGGATGTGTTATACTTATCACCATTGCGACATTTTTTTCTCTGGTGCAGTTTTAACTTTTTCGTATGTATTTCTGGTGTATGTTTTGGGTGGAATCTGAAAAGTGATAAAGAATTATAAAAGAATTAAGTCATCTGACACGGACAGCCTTTACAAAATTCGCCGGATTTAGTCGGTAAGAGAATAAAATACTTGCTTTCCAAATTATAATATCTTTGCTTCTGTTTCAGTGCAGCCATTTTTCGCTTTATCCAGACGACCAATTCAGATTGTCGGGAACAAGTAAATTTGCCGGCACTACAATCAGAGCAACGATCTCTTTTCGGAGGGAACATTCCGGCTGTCTCGAAACGCCACTTTAGCTCGTGAGCTAAATCAGGCCGGCAATTTGACTTTCATTCCGTCTGTTAGATTATTATTTTTTTAGTATGGAATATTTTAAGTGCCTTTTGTTTTACATGTAACGAGATTTATTCGTTTGGAAATGGAAATGGATCCTTTCATAGTCTACTATGTCAGGGGATCTAATTTTGGGTCTCCATTTGGCTTCCACAAATTTATTTATTTACACATTTTATGAATTTTGTTTACATAGAAATCTGAATCTTAATTGTTTACGAGAATCTAAATCTTTTAGCCCTTCCTTGAGTGTAGAATGCTTCTCGGCGTAATAAGTCAAATCTGTCTTAGAAAAGAATCTACACAATGTAATAAATGTATTGAATTAAATGTTTTATTAGAAAATAAAATAATAATATTTAGTTAGAAATATTGTGATAAAAAATAGAATACCATTTGTGAAATATGTAAGGTTGTTAATAACTAGTATATTTATATTTAAAAATATATATCTAAAGTACACCGAGAGATATCCTTCATATACCATTCTGTAACGTTTCTTTCTCTCATCTTAGTGCATAGTGATGGCTTCTATGAAACTACCATCCACCTTTCTTTCCATCCAACATGTATTTTTTTTAATTCCTTCACCTTCTTTTTTTTAGTTTTTTAATTTGTGGAGTGACTATTTGGTTTTTTTAATAAAGATTGTAGATTGGAATCTTATAAGTTTACATAGAAATTCTAGAATCTTTCAACTCCCATTCGTACTATGAATGTAGGAACACCTCTCGGCGTAATTAGTATAAATATCTTAAATACATTTATCGAAAAAATATTGAGAGAAATGGAGTTATTTTATTTACTTGAGAGTTATTTTATTTTACTTTGTAACTATATATTTACTACATATATACACATAAATTTTATTTTATGTACATTGTTTATTTTTATTTGGAGAGTTATTTTTGGTAATACACTTGTTTTACTTTGTTTATGTAATTTTTAATTTTACTTTTGGAAAAGCCACCATTCATTATTTTGGTAATTCTTTTGATTTCTTTTTACTTTAAAAAAATGTGGTAAATATTATATACTTGTGTGTTACTTTTTAATTTTGTTGGCTATATTTTTAATTTTATAGTTTTAGTTTTTTTAATATATCACCTATGTTTTGGTTTCTATGTACATGCTCATGACATGAGACTCCTTTTGCCACTATAGAATGCCTCTTAGAGTAATAATTGATGAATGTCTCAAAATCAATGAGCGTTTTGTTTGTCTCTCGCCGTCACTTCTATGATTGTGGAATCAATCCTACAAATACATATATAATATTTGGGCCCACAAACTTGATGTGATCCCTACAAACTTTCAAAATGTCACTTTTCACTTGCCTTGATGCCATTACATAAAAATTGGTCTTGGAGTTTGATGGTTTACACTTGGTAAGGATAATTGCTTCCCTTGTGTCAAACCATGTTAAGATATTGATTTAATGACTAGATAAAATATCAAGGACAACACTCTTAAACATACAAGATGCCCTAGATGTGTGTAATGTTGATTCTTTGATAAATGTTCCTAATAATATGTGCAAGTAATAATTGATGGCTCTTAAAATGAGATCTCAAATGTAATGATTAGATTTTTAGGTGCTCTCTAAAATTAATTAAGGCTAACGGGCTTTAAATACAACTCCAAGGGTTAAACAAAACACTTTCATGCCTTGATTTGACACACAACAGTCATAAAGAAGGTAAAACCAACCCCAAATTTGAATTTGAATTATAAGCTTCATAATCATTGTGAAAATCATAAGCTTCATTAATATTTGATTGTAATATATAAGCATGTGATAAGCATGACATAAATAAATTAGATTGATGAAAACTTGTAAAAGATAAGCATATTAAGTATTGGTGATCATGTAACAATAGAAAAAGATAGGAATTTTTAATGATACATGTGATCAAACTGCTAAATATAATCATGTGAATCATAGGAATGATCATGTGAATGTATCATCATAAGAATATAAATGGGGCCAATGCCATAAAGATATGCCCCAAGTGGGAGACACCATCAAATCAAGTATATATGTATGTCTCATAGAAATAGGTAGAACCCATTTGAAGGTGGTACCTTTAGAAGATGTAGTAATATTATTATCAAATCAAACCTTCTTCTTTGGCTTCTTATGATAAGGATGGAATATTTCTTGCTTTAGTACACATAGAGGAATAGAATTATCCATCTCTTCCTTTGCTTGTGGAGGAAAAAAATTATAATTTACTTTTTGTAGAATTGAGAATCCTTAGGAGGCAATGCAAAGGGCTTCATATGCTCTTTATTTTTCCTTTCAATTTTCTTTTGATTCTTTCATTGTAAAAGAATTTGATATAACTGGCAAGACCTATCTTTACATTCATACGGGGCTTCAATGTGATGTTCCTTACCCTTGTAGTCATAAAAAATGTCCTTGAGAGTTTCAACATAATTATCACCTATGAACAAATTGACATGGAAATATGTACATATGCATCTCTCTTCACTTTTATAATTCTATCTCCATGAACATACTTCAAACATTGATGTACCATAAAGGATGTCACCTTTAGTTTCTCTCGTTGGTATGTGGCAACAAAGTCGGTTGTTAATTTTTTGTTAACCAACAAAAGAAAAATGACATTGCAAAACCCTAATTCTAGAAGCTTCCAAAAAGCTTGTTATAAGTGGCTAGGATGTATGTTACGACCATGTATTCATGAGATTGTAATCTATTTTGTACTAGATAATAAAATCATTGGATGGCTAAGTTTTTGTGGATGTAGCCCATATTGGGTGAACCACGTTAAATTTCTATGTTGATCTCTTTTGTGTTATTCCTCATTATTATATTTGTGTTATTTAATCTATATATAATTGTTAGTGTTTATTGTTTTGTTAGTGGAGTCTCATGGTTAAGTGGGAGCAATGGCAGACGAGGGTAAATTGAAGGTAGATAAATTCAATGGGTAGAACTATCAATTATGGAAGATGTGGATAGAGGATTATCTCTATCAAAAGGATTTATGGAGGCCATTAGAAGGAATAGCCAAGAAACTGGCAGCAATGACTGATGAGGATTGGGAACTTCTGGACAGAAAGGCACTGGGAACCATTCGGTTGTGCCTGGAACCATTTGAGCCATTCAATATAATAGAAGCGAAGAGAACAAGTGAACAGATGAAAGCTTTGGCCAAATTATATGAAAAACCCTCAGCCTCTAATAAGATATTTCTCATGAAGCGTTTGTTTAATCTAAAAATGATTGAAGGTGGATCTGTGTCAGATAATTTAAATGAGTTTAATATGATTACTAGTTAGTTAACTTCTATAAAAGTAAAATTTGATGAAGAGGTGAGGGCTCTCTTGGTTTTATGTTCTTTGCCAAAAAGCTAAAATAGCTTGGTAATGGCTGTAAGTAACTCTGTCTCTGGTTCAAATACTTTGAAATTTGATGATGTTGTTGGCATTATCCTTAATGAGAAAATGTGACAGAAAAGCACAGGTGAGAGTTCAACATCAGGTAATGCTTTGACTGTAGAGAATAAGGGAAGAACAAAGGAGAGAGGAAAAAGCACAACAAATCGGGGGAAGTCACAAGGGAATTCGAAGAAAGGCAAATCTAAATCTAGAGGAAGAATGGATTGCTGGTATTGTAGAAAGCTAAGACACTTGAAGAAGGATTGCTGGTCTTGAAAGGGAAAACAAGGAGACGAACAACATGATGAAAGTAAGGAAGCTAATGTTGCAAGTAATAAATTATAGGATGCTTTAATTCTGTGTTTAGATAATGCTAATGATTCCTAGGTAATAGATTCTGGGGCTTCATTTTATGCCACACCCCATAGGAAATATTTTGTAGATTATGTTCAAGGTGATTTTGGACAGGTATATTTGGGTGATGATGAATCCTATCAGATTGTTGGAAAAGGAAAGATAAAAATCAAGTTGTAGAATGGAAATAAATGGTTGCTACAGGAGGTAAGGCATGTTCCAAATTTGAGAAGGAATTTGATCTTTGCAGAACAACTAGGTATTGAAGGTTGCATAGTTACCTTTTCAGACAAAGTATGGAAGGTCACTAAAGGTGGATTAGTAGTAGCTAAAGGTGAAAAGGTAGTCACATTGTATTTGTGTACTAGTAATACTTATTCTACCAAGTAGCTGCTATAGAAATAGTTGCTACTGAGACAGTTATAACACTTGCTGCAGGGACAGAAATAGAATTGTGGCACCATAGACTTGGGCACATGAGTGAGAAAGGGATGAAGATCCTTCACTCCAGAAAGTTTCTACCAGGTCTGAAGAAGATTGACTTAGAGTTCTGTGAAAATTGTGTTTATGGAAAACAGAAAAGAGTCTGATTTCTCAAAGTTGGGAAAGAGAAGAAGAGTGAGAAATTAGAGATTGTGCATTCAGATGTATGGGGATCAACTCAGGTATCTTCTCTTGGAGGCTCTTTCTATTATGTTACTTTTATTGATGATGCAACTAGGAAAACATGGGTGTATTTCCTAGAACAAAAATTAGAAGTATTTGAAACTTTTAAAAAGTGGAAAGCTTTGGTTGAGAATGAGACATGAAAAAAGTTGAAGTGTCTCAGATATGATAATGGAGGTGAATATTGTAGCAGAGAATTTGAGAATTATTGTTCATATAATGGAATCCGTAGGCATAAAATGGTTCCTGGAACCCCACAAGAAAATGGTGTGTCTGAGAGGATGAATAGGACCACTATGGAGCATGCAAGGAGCATGAGATTGCATGTTGGACTACCCTTACACTTTTGGGAAGATGTTGTACATACTGTTGTTTATTTAATAAATAGGGGACCTTCAAATCCTTTAGATGGTGGCATTCCAGAGGAGGCATGGACAGGTAAAAAGGTAAACTATTCATTTCTGAAAACCTTTGGTTATGAAGCTTTTGCCCATGATGATATTGAAAATAGAACGAAGCTTGAGGCTAAGTCTAAAAAATGTACCTTCATTGGATATGGAGTAGATGAATTTGGTTATCAGTTATGGGATTATGAAAATCATAAAATCATTTCAGCAGAGATGTTATATTCAATGAGAAGGTCATGTATAAGGATTAGATGCAGGAAAAGAAGCATGAATATGCCAAAAGGAATATGTGGTGCTGGATGAGATTCCAGAAAATAAAATACCAGTGGTACCTGATGCTCAACAACAACAAGTTATCCCACAGACTCCTGCAAGTGTTAGACATTCTACAAGGATAAGTAGACCTCCAAAAAGATTTTCTCCATCATTATATTCTATATTATTAACTAATTCTGGTGAACCTGGAAGTTATGAAGAAGTAATGCAGGTAGATACCAAAAAGCAGTGGGAGCTAAGCATGAAAGAGGAAATGGATTCCTTGCTACAGAATCAGAATTGGGACTTAGTCAAATTACTTGTAGGTAAAAGAGCATTGCCAAATAAATAGGTTTACAGGTTGAAGGAAGAAGATGGAGGCAAGAAAAGATATAAGGCTAGACTCGTGGTAAAAGGTTTTGCACAAAAAAAAGGTATAGATTTTGATGAAATATTTTCTCCTATTGTAAAGATGACTTCTATTATAACTATTCTAAGGCTTGTGGCTGTGGAAGACTTGCATCTTGAACATCTAGATGTGAAAATAGCATTTCTCCATGGGGATTTGGACGAGGAAATATACATGCAACAACCACAGGGATATGAGGTCAAGGGTAAGGAGGAATTTGTGTGTAGGTTAAAGAAGAGTTTGTATGGCTTGAAGTAAGCACCTCGACAATGGTATTTGAAATTTGATAGTTTTATGGCTGAATAAGGATACAAAAGATGTCATTCTGATTATTGTGTTTATTTTCAAAAATTGGGTAATGGCAGCTATATTATCCCGTTGCTTTATGTTGATGACATGCTTGTTGCTAGGTCTAACATGCAGCATATTAATGAACTTAAGCAGAAATTAGTAAATTCATTTGCTATGAAGGATTTGGGTATAGCAAAACAAATCCTTGGTATGAGGATCACATGGGACAGGACAAATAGAAAATTATTTTTTTCTCAAAGTGAGTATGTAGAGAAGGTGTTGAAAAGGTTTAACATGTAAAATGCAAAAGTAGTTAGTACACCTTTGCCTATTCATTTTAAGTTGACTAAAGAGATGTGTCCAAAGACACAAGAGGAGGAAGACAAAATGTCTAAGATACCATATGCATTAGTAGTTGGCAGCTTGATGTATGTAATGGTATGCACAAGGCTAGATATTGCACATGCAGTGGGAGTTGTGAGCAGGTATATGAGCAATCTGGGAATGGAACATTGGAATGCTGTAAAGTGGATTCTCTGATATTTGAGAGGTACTACTTCAAAGAAACTATGTTTTGGAGGAACAAATTCTTCTCTAAAAGGATATGTTGAATCTGATCTGGCGAGTGATATTGATAGCAGGATGAGTACTACAAGGTATGTTTTTACTGTAGGAGGTACTGCAATCAGTTAGATTTCAAGACTGTAAAAGGTTGTTGCACTTTCAACCACTGAAGCTGAGTATGTTGCTGCTACAGAAGCTAGCAAGGAGATGATTTGGTTACAACATTTTCTAGAGGAATTGGGGCAACGACAAGAAGATATCCCTTTGTACATTGATAGCCAGAGTGCCATTCATCTTGCTAAGAATTTAGCTTTGCATTCAAAAACCAAGCACATACAGCTCAGATACCACTTCATCTGGTCAGTTTTAGAGGATGGACAATTGAAGCTAGAGAAAATTCACACAAGTCAGAATCCTGCAGATATGTTCACAAAGGCAGTTACACAGGAGAAACTAATTTCCTCATCACTTTCCGTTGGCCTTCATGACTAATAATGGTGGACATAAGAAACCAGCCAGACCTGTAATCCAGTGGGAGCTGCAAGCGCAACGGTGTAGTCCAGGATTAGTCTCCAAGTGGGAGACTATTTGGTGTGGAGCCTAATTAGTCTCCAAGTGGGAGATTGTTCGTATGTGGTGACTGATCATGCAAGTAGTGTACACTAGTTATGTATCCTCGCCAGGGTTCAAGTTTAGGCTGGACCCCAAGTGGGGGTTTGGGGGCGCAACCCCTGGTTTTTTTTCCCTCTTTTTTGCACAATCAGAGTCAGTTGTTAATTTTTTGTTAACCGACAAAAGCAAAATGACATTACAAAACCCTAATTCTAGAAGCTTCCAAAAAACTTTTTATAAGTGGTTGGGATGTATGTTACGGCCATGTATTCGTGAGATTGTAATATGTTTTGCACTAGATAATAAAATCATTGGATGGCTGAGTTTCTTTGGATGTAGTCCATATTGGGTGAACCACGTTAAATTTCTATGTTGATCTCTTTTGTGTTATTCCTCATTGTTATATTTGGGTTATTTAATCTACATATAATTGTTAGTACTTATTGCTTTGATCTACCTGAAACCCTAACAACTCTAACCAAGGTCTTCCAAATTGCAAAAATATACCTAACGAGGGAATGATATGAAACAATGCATTTACCTCTTTAAGACCTACTTGGAGAGGCAAGATGATGATTCATAAAGTATTCACAAGGATACCATTGGTCATTTTAAATCAAACACCTAAATATACATTGCTATCTTGTACTAAATTGCAATCATATAAAATTCTTATGTGAATTGGGATAATCAATGAAGATACCCTCGTGCATTAATAGCCATGTATGAAACTCCAAACACAAAGTGGACCATACTAGTTATTGTTAGGAATTTCCTCATCATAAAATGAAATAATCAAAGGTACATAAGAAGAGGAAATATAATGTCTTGTGCCCATAAATGTATCTATAAGATTGTGGGAAGAGGAAAGTGTTGGACTACATGACAACACTGAGAGGGGGGAGTGAATCATTGTTGTCTAATTTTTAAAAATCTTTTGCACCTTTTAATTTACAAGACAAAGAGAGAAGAAGACATCAATAAACTGTTAGACACATATGCACAAGTATGATAATGAAAAGAATGAATCAGGACCTATGAGTAAAACATTAGAAAACACACACATAGAGGCAAATCATAACACAAGGATTACTGGAGTGGAAAACCCTCATGGTTTAGAAAACCCACTCAAAATGTTTCACTAGCTTAATCAAGAACCTCACTGATTACAAATAGGTCTCACTGACCAGACAAGCCTCACTGGCTATAAGGAGGTCTCACTAACCATACAAGCCTCACTAGCACATAAAGCCTCGCTGGCAATAGAATACAGTCTCAAAACAATACAAGTTATACAAAGGGTTTCTCTGTTTCAATACAAGCCCCTAAATTTGCATATATATCTGCAATCATACTCAATTCAATCTGCATATTTTTTTGCAATCATACTACATTTCATTCTCATTATCTCTACACAATCCATTCACCTGATTTATATTATCTCTGCACAATCCATTCACCTAATTCAGATTATTTCTACACAATCAATTCACCTAATCTACTTGATCAATTGTATATATACTTGTCTGTAAGTTTGTTACATAATGTCTTCATCCTTTTTTTTATTCACTCCTGTAATATCATTATCTATGAGATGACCATTCATATTCTTTTTCTTTGCATAAACATTTCCATCTTGTAAGAAAAATAAAATCAATCTTTTCAAGACCATTCCCTTTCCTCTATCTCTCTGATTCATTCATCTTCCTCAATCTATAAATAAGAGATAGAAATCATAAAATGACATTTATCTTTTAAAAAATCTTTAATCAATATGCCCTGAAAATAATATCTCTTTGTTCATCTGCATAAGGTCCTTTCATATTCTTCATCCCATTTTAATTGACAACTATGTAATTTCACCTGCAATAAAAAATATTCTTCAATATGCAAATAAAGTCTTCAAAAATATTTATCCAATCTACCCTTCCATTCTCGGAGACACTCATCTTTATGAGGAGAAAATAAAACTAGCATACCTATATTTAAAAAATATATCTAAAGTATGCCGAGAAATATCCTTCTCGAGGCGCCTAGTGTTAGGATTGGTGATTAAAAAATAGGCGCCTCGAGAAGGATATCTCTCGGCATACTTTAGATATATTTTTAAAATATAGGTATGCTAGTAGCATCCGCAGGTGCAAGGATAATTCTAACTAATATTATATATTATTGATATATAATTTATATTATATATAAAATAATTAAATATATTATTAATAATATTATATAATATATAATATTAATAATATTATATATTAATTATATATAAATGTAATTGCATCCTTAATACTAACCATAATTCTACATATAGATATAAATGTAACTAAATAACCTTTGTTGTTTTATTTCAATTAAAACTAAGTGTAATCTTAGGATTAGGGTTATAATTAGATTTAGAATTAGGGTTGGGCTTATAAATCAATGCTAAGTGTAATTTTATGGTTATGGTTGGAATTAGGGTTAGATTGAGGTTTATGATCTTACAATTACAGTTAGATTTAGAATTAGGTTATGATTACAATTAGGGTTTGGATCATGGTTTGAATTAGGGTTAGGGTCATAAAGAGGGTTACTCTTAAAATTAGGGTTAGAATAAGGTTTTAATCTTATTAGGGCTACGATTATGCTTATAAATCTCATTACATTTAATGTTTTATTAATGTACGAAACTATAGCCCTAACCCTAACCCTAATCTTGATTGTAATCCTAATTCTAATAGTAACCCTAACTCTAACAATAATTTGAACCATAACCCTAATTCTAACACTAACCCTAATTCCAACTCCAACCCCAACTCTAATATGTTGAATGGAGAGGATTCGACTATTGCTAGCATGAATGCTTCGGTCATACTTTAGATATATTTTTAAATATATGTATTCTAGTAGCATCCACAAATTGTAATTCTATGCCTAACCCTAACCTGAACCATAATAGTAACCCTAACTGTAACCGTAATCATACGCATAACCCTAACCCTTATTATAATCATAATATTTTTTTGGGTTCTATATTTGTCCTAATTTTAACCCTAATTATAACCAAACCCATAATCCTAATCCTAACTATAACCATAATTATAACCCTAATTTTTTTGGTTATATATTTTTCGTAATTGTAACCCTAGTTTTAATCATAACCCTCACCCTAATTCTAGCCCTGACCCTAATTTATAACTGTAAACCCAATAGTAATTTTGTCGTTACCCTTATTTGTAACCCTAACCCTAATTCTAACCCTATCCCTAATTATATTCGTAACTGTTATCAAAATATATAACCCTAACCCTAATTGTAAGCCTAACTTCTAATTTGAACCCAAATTGTAATTATACTTGCCTAACCCTACCGTTAATACTGACAGTAATTTTAACCCTAACTCTAATTCTAGTGCTAGATCTACTTAACCCTAATTCTATTCCTAATTCTAACCCTAACCCCAAACCTAACCCTAATTCTAACCCTAAACATAATTCTAACCATAAACATAATTCTAACCCTATTTTAATTGTAACCCTAACCCTAACCCTAATTTTAGGAAAACCCTAACCCTAACCCTAATTCTAATCATAGATTAAACCCTATATCTAACCTGAACCCTAACCTTAACCCTAATTATAGCTCTAACTTCTAATTCAAACCCAAATTCTAAAAAAGTATAAGCATAACCCTAACCCTAATCTTGATTGTAACCCTAATTTTAATAGTAACCCTAACTATAACACTAATTTGAACCATAACCCTAACCTTAATTCTAACTCCAACCCTAAATCTAACCCCAATTCTAACCTGAAACCTAACCCTAACCCTAACCCTAACACTAACCCTAATTCTAAATCTAATTCTAACCCTAACCCTAACTTTATTTCTAATCCTAATCCTTAACCCTAACTATAACTATAATCATAACCTTAATTCTAATGCTTACCCTATTTCTAGCCCTAACCCTAACCTTAATTATAACCCTAACCGTGATCCTAATTCTAACTCTAACCCTAACCCTAATTTTAACATAAGACTAACCCTAATTGTAACACTAACCCTTATACTAATTCTAGTTGTAACCTTCACCTTAGCTATAGTTGTAACATTGATTCTAATTCTAATTCTAATCCTAATCCTAATCCTAACTATAATTCTAAATCAAACCATAACCTTAATTATAACCCTAAATTGTAAAATAATTAAATTGCATAGTTAAACAAAAAATAAGGATGACCTCTTTTCTTAAAAGTTGTTTTTGTTCACTATCCTTAGTATAGACCTCTCCACAAAACTGACTTGGTTCTAATATGTTGAATGGAGAGGATTTAACTATTGCTAGCATGAATTCTTCATCCGTACCTTAGATCAACCCTAACCCTAACTCCATTTCTAAGCCTAATTCTAACCCTAAACCTAATTCTAACCATAAACATAATTCTAACCCTATTTTAATTGTAACCCTAACCCTAACCCTAATTTTAGGAAAACCCTAACCTAATTCTAATCATAGATTAAACCCTATATCTAACCTAAACCCTAACCCTAACCCTAATATAGATCTAACTTCTAATTCAAACCCAAATTCTAAAAAATTATAAGCCTAACCCTAACCCTAATCTTGATTGTAACCCTAATTCTAATAGTAACCCTAACTCTAACACTAATTTGAACCATAACCCTAATTCTAACACTAACCCTAACCTTAATTCTAACTCTTGTTGGGAATTAAGGTGTCTCAACCTTGGTAATTCCTTGTATTTTTACATTGTATTTAGTTATTATATGCCTATTGTATTAATTGGATGCAAATCATATGTTGTCATATTGTGGGAGTTGGCACAGTGATGTGTCATTCTATATGGCATATGACCACATGTATTTTTGTCCTCACATGAGGAGATAGGCGTCCCACTTAGTGGTAGGAATATTTTGCCATGTGTCGGCATCTTGGATGTTGTGTAAGGGAATATTGACCGTAACGGTCATGACAGATTCCTATGAGAAAGTTATGACATGTAAGAGTTCAAAATAGGAGATTCTATGACAGGTGAAGACATGTGTCGAAGAGCATCTTTGAAAAAGGCATCTTTAGGCACCTCAAGGTCGACTATGACATGTTGTAAGAGAGTATGCTATTTATAGGCTATGTATGACAGATTCTCTTACAGTTGTAAGTTATGACAGCTATGACAGATGCTATGACAATTGTAAGAGTCGTAAGAGCATTTGTCATAGCCCATTTTGGAAATAGGTGACCTCCTTGGGATGGGGTGACTTGACAAGTGTCAGGAGCATCCTACAGTGTTGGACAAGTGTCCATAGGCGTGGGTTTTGAGCCATGAGGCCATGTTGGATGCCCATCCCAATGTGGAGCCATATTTGCCTTGTATTTGTTATATAAACAGGTGTTTTTGAGAGTAGATTTATTATAGGTTTGATAGGTACTATTATGCTGTCAATTTGTCTCCAGATATGAGTGTCAAAGACTCCTGAGAGCTTGCATTGCAAGTGTATTGTAAACCATTTCAGTTTTGATAATACATTGTGCAGGTTTTGGAGTGTGGGGTTTTTCACCCGATAAGGATTTTCCCCACGTATATCTTGTGTCTCTCTTCTTCTGTCTCACTTTCTTGTGTATGTGTTTGCTACAATATCTCTATTAGTGGTTTAACATTGCTGTAATAGTAAGAATAAAATTGAATTTGCACTCTCCTCCCCTCATTAGATTAGTGTAGGAAGCAATTTCCACACACCTAGCTTTCTTTCAGTTGGTATCAGAGCCTGACCACTTTTGGTTCTAGCTGCTGGGTAGGGATTTTTTGAGCTAATCTTAGGTTGAGTGGGAGTGTTGTGTAGAGTATTTTGTATCTTTTTGCAGCAAGGAGATGGCAACCATATCCGGAAGGTTAGAGGTTGAGAAATTCAATGGCACTAATTTCAAGTTGTGGAAACTCAAGATGGAGGAACTAATTGTTGATTGTGACCTATGGGAAACTGTATCTAGTGTGAAACCTACAACAATGTCACAAGATAATTGGGACCTCAAAGATCAGAAGGCTAAGGGTCTCATAAGACTCTATTTAGCTGACTCTGTCCTGTTGAATGTCTATGAGGAGAAAAGCACGAAAGATCTTTGGAAGAAGTTGGGTGATGTTTATCAGGCCAAGTCCTTGGTAAACAAACTTTTCCTAAAAAAGAAGTTGTTTTCTCTGAAGATGGAAGAAGGAGGATCTGTTGCGGATCACATGAATGCTTTTAACATGATTGTTGCATAGTTGACATCTGTGGGTGTGAATATGGAAGAGGAGGATCAATGCATGACCCTGCTTTGTTCTTTGCCAGATTCGTGGGATCATCTTGTCATGGCTACCAAAAGCACCACTACCACCTTCAAGATGGAAGATGTGGTGTCTTTGTTGTTATTCAAAGAAATGCAGAGAAAGTCTTATGAGGCAGCCAAAGAGGCTCTTGTGGTTCGTGGAAGACCCGAAGAGAAAGGGAAGAAGGATAAGAAAAGTGATAAGGGTAGATCCAAATCCTGTGGGAGATCTAAATCTCCTGGAAAGTCGAAGGCTCTCTGTTGGAACTATGGTAAAGTTGAGCATTTCTGAAAGGAATGCAAAGAGGAGAAGAAAAATAATAAGAAAACTCCTGATTCAGACTCTGACAAGTCACAAGATGATGGTGATGCCTTCATTGTAGCCCTAGCCACCCATGCATCTGATGATGTGTGGTTGATTGATTATGGTGCATCATTCCACATGACCTCACATCGAGACTGGTTCATAAAGTATGAATAGTTTGATGGTGGAAGAGCGTCCCTGGGTGATGACTCTCATCTGAAGATTGTTGGTCGTGGAAGAGTCTTAATCTGATTCCTTGATGGACGAGTGAAGGGGATCACTAGAGTTATGCACATTCCAGGCCTTACACAGAACCTACTTTCTGTAAGTATGTTGAATGATGCAGGTGTGCAGGTTGTCTTTTCGAAGGATGGATGCAAGATGACTAGAGGATCTATGGTGCTTGCGAAGGGTACTCAGAGAGGTACTATGTTTATGCTGGAGGCATGCACTTCATAGTACAACAGTTCTTCTAACTCGAAGAAAAGAGCTGCAGTCACTTCATCCCCACCATCTGAATGAACAGTGAAGAAATCTGTTGTAACTAGTTCTGATGGTAGTGCACATGCTTTGGAAGTTAAACTTCCTGTTGAAAAGACTATGTTATGGCATTTGAGATATGGCTACATTGGTGAGAAGGGTGTGTGCACCCTGAAAAATAAAAACCTCATTGATGGGTTAAATGATAGTAATCTCAAGTTTGAATTTTGTGAACATTGCATTTATGGAAAGCAAAACTATGTTCAATTTTACTCTAGTTCTCACAAGTCTTCTGGTGTATTAGATCTTATTCATTCTGATGTGTTTGGTCCTGTTAATGTTCCATTGATTTCAAAATCTATATATTTTGTATCTTTCATATATGATTACAGTAGAAGGACATGGGTTTATTTTATCAGAAGCAAGACTGAAGTCTTTAGTTAGTTTAAGGAGTTTAAAGCCTTTGTTGAAAATCAGACTAGTAAAAAGATTAATTGTTTGAGAACTAACAATGGTGGTGAGTTTTGTTCAGCAGAGTTCGATAAGTTCTGTAAAGAGCAAGGGATTTAAAGGCATAAGACAACTCCATATACCCCGCAGCAAAATGGAGTTGTAGAGAGGGTGAACATGACATTGATGGAGAAGGCTAGGAGTATGCTTCGTGGAGCAAGCCTCGAACAAAAGTTTTGGGCTGAAGCTATTACCACTGCTTGCTATTTGGTAAACAAATCTTCTACATCAACTCTTATTGGTAAGACACCTATGGAGGTGTGGTCTGGTAAGAAGCCTTCAGTTAGACATCTTCATGTTTTTGGTTGTGAGGCATATGCACATGTGCCTAGGGAGAAACAGTCTAAATTAGAGAACAAGGTTGTTAAATGTATTTTCATTGGCTATGGTGTCAGTGTGAAAGGATACAAGCTTTGGGATCCTATGGCTAAAAAAGTGTTGTATAGAAGAAGTGTTATCTTTAGAGAGATAACACCTTCTTCCACTATTCTACAGCCAAAACAAACAGAAAAGAAAGAAGATGTAGTTCAGTTTCCTTCTACCCCTGAGAAGGCTGAATAGACAGACCCTGTGAGACCTGATGATGAGGAGAGCTCTAGCATATCTGAAAGCTCAGAAGAAGAAGCAGAATCTCAACCTCAGACATTAAGGAGTTCTACATGAATGAAAAAGCAACCTTATAGGCTTGGTTAATCATTACTTGATTCTAGTTGGGCTTTTGCTTTACTTACTAACACTGATGAGCCTAGAACTGTGAAAGAGGCTATGGGCATGGAAGATGTAGGTTCCTGGAAGGAGGCCATGGAGGATGAGATGGCTTCTTTGGAGAAGAATAAAACATGGGACTTGGTGCCTTTGCCTGATGGATGGAAACCCGTTGGATGCAAATGGGTGTTCAAAAATAAATTCAGTGTAGATGGCAGTGTTGAAAAGTACAAGGCTAGATTGGTTGCGAAGGGGTACTCACAAGTGGATGGAATTGATTATGGTGAAATTTTCTCTCCCATTGCAAAGTTGACATCCATTCAATTTATGTTATCTCTTGCAACTGCTTATGACTTAGAGGTAGAACAAATGGATGTGAAGACAACTTTCCTTCATGGTGATTTGGAGGAAGAGATTTACATGTCACAGCCAGAGCATTACATAGAGAAAGGTAAAGAAAATTTGGTTTGCAAGTTAAAGAAGTCTTTGTATGGTTTGAAGCAGTCTCCTAGGATGTGGTACTTGAAGTTTGATGCCTTTGTGTTGTCAATTGGCCATCTGAGATCGAAATGTGATCATTGTGTGTATCACAAGTTTGACAATGATCACATTCTCATTATTGCATTGTATGTTGATGATATGTGTTGATTGGGAATGGTAAGAATATGATTTTTGATTTGAAGTCTTAGTTGTCAACAAAGTTCGAGATGAAAAATCTTGGGGCAGCCAGGTACATTCTGGGAATAGAAATCAGAAGAGACAGATCTAACATAAAACTTTGGTTAAACCAAAGTAAGTATGTGAAGACCATGTTGGACAGGTTTAGCATGGCAGATTGTAGACCGTTGTGTGTTCCTATTTCTTTGGGGATAAAGTTGTCTGTTAATGATTGTCCAAAATCTTCTAGTGAGGTGGAGGACATGAGTAGAGTACCTTATGCTAGTGTTGTTGGCAGTTTGATGTATGCTATGGTCTGCACAAGACCAGACATTGCCCAAGCAGTGGGAGTCCTTAGTCAATTTATGGCTAATCTTGGACGGGTACATTGGGATGCAGTTAAGCGAGTGTTCAGATATTTGAGGGGTACTTTTCAGTATTCCATTTACTATCATGGCAATGATATAGGACCTCCACATTCAGTTTGTATTCGTGGATTTGTGGATTTTGATTGGGCAGGTGACATTGACAGCAGGAGATCCACCAGTGCCTATGTGTTCACTATGTTTAGTGGTGTAATTAGTTGGATGAGTAAGCAACAACCTGTGGTTTCTTTATCCACTATAGAAGCTGAGTACATGGCTGCAACTCATGCTTGTAAGGAAGCCATTTGGCTTAAGAGATTTTGTTGGGATATTGGTGTTGATGCAGGACAAAGTACGATCAGTTGTGATAGTCAAAGTGTGATTTGCCTTGTGAAGAATCCAACTTTCCATGCCAGAACAAAGAATATTGATGTACAGTTTCACTTTGCACGAGACATGGTAAATGATGGGAAGGTAAATTTGGAGAAGGTAGATACTTTGAAGAATATTACAGATGCATTGACTAAACTAGTGGGCATAGAGAAGTTCAGATGGTGTTTGGAGTCTATGGGCCACTTGGCCTATAGCAGTTAAATCCTATTAATTCTATTAGCTCTTACAAGGTGTTTGACAAGTGGGAGAATGTTGGGAATTAAGGTGTCTCAACCTTCGTAATTCCTTATTTTTTTACATTGTATTTATTTATTAATTGCCTATTGTATTAATTGGATGGAAATCCTATGTTGTCATATTGTGGGAGTTGGCATGGTGATGTGTCATCCTACATGGCATATGACCACATGTATTGTCCTCACATGAGGAGATAGGCATCCCACTTAGTGGTAGGAATATTTTTCCATGTGTCAGTATCTTGGATTTTGTGTAAGGGAATATTGACCGTAACGGTCATGATAGATTCCTATGACAAATTTATGACATGTAAGAGTCAGAAAAATGAGATTCTATGACAGGTGAAGACATGTGTCGAAGAGTATCTTTGAAAAAGGCATCTTTGGGTGCCCCAAGGTGGACTATGACATTTTGTAAGAGAATATGTTAATTATAGCTTGTGTATGACAGATTCTCTTACAGCTGTAAGTTATGACAACTATGGCAGATTCTATGACGGTTGTAAGAGTCATAAGAGCATCTGTCATAGCCCATTTTTGAAATAGGTGACCTCCTTGTGATGGGGTGACTTGAAAAGTGTTAGGAGCATCCTACAAAGTTGGACAAGTGTCCATAGGCATGGGTTTTGGGCCATGAGGCCATGTTGGATTCCCATCCTAATGTGTAACCATATTTGCCTTGTATTTGTTATATAAATAGGTGCTTTTGAGAGGAGATTTATTACAGGTTTGACATGTACTATTATGCTGCCAGTTTGTCTCCAGATACAAGTGTCAAAGACTCCTAAGAGCTTGCATTGCAAGTGTATTGTAAACCATTTCAATTTTGATAATACATTGTGCAGGTTTTAGAGTGCAGGGTTTTTCACCTAATAAGGGTTTTCCCCATGTATATCTTGTGTCTCTCTTCTTCTGTTTCACTTTCTTTTGTATGTGTTTGCTGCAATATCTCTCTTAGTGGTTTAACATTGTTGTAATAGTAAGAATAAAATTGAATTTGTACTCTCCTCCCCTCATTAGATTAGTGTAGGAAGTGATTTCTGCACACCTAGGTTCCTTTCATCTCCAACCCCAATTCTAACTTGAATCCTAACCCTAACCCTAACCCTAACCCTAATGCTAACTCTAATTCTAAATCTAATTCTAACCCTAAGCCTAACTTTATTTCTAATCCTAACCCTAGCCCTAACTATAACCATAATCATAACCTTAAAATTCTAATGCTTACCCTATTTCTAGCCCTAACCCTAACCTTAATTATAGCCTTAACCGTAACCCTAATTCTAACCCTAACCCTAACCCTAATTTTAATGCTAAGTCTAACCCTAATTCTAACCCTAACCCTTACACTAACCCTAATTCTAATCATAGATTAAACCCTATATCTAACCTAAACCGTAACCCTAATCCTAATTGTAGCCCTAACTTCTAATTAGAACCCAAATTCTAAAAAATAGAAGCATAACCCTAACCCTAATATTGATTGTAACCCTAATTCTAATAGTAACCCTAATTCTAATAGTAACCCTAACTCTAACACTAATTTGAACCATAACCCTAATTCTAACACTAACCCTAACCTTAATTCTAATTCCAACCCCAACTCTAACCCCAACTCTAACCCTTATCCTAACCCTAACCCTAAAGCTAACCCTAACACTAACCCTAATTCTAAATATAATTCTAACCGTAACCCTAACTTTAGTTCTAACCCTAACCCTAATTCTAAATCTAATTCTAAGCCTAAGCCTAACCCTAACTATAACCATAATCATAACCTTAATTCTAATGCTTACCCTATTTCTAGCCCTAATCGTAACCCTAATTCTAACCCTAAGCCTAATTTTAAGGCTAAGACTAACCCTAATTGTAACCCTAACCCTTATACTAATTCTAATTGTAATCTTCACCTTAGCTATAGTTTTAACCCTAATTTTAATTCTAATCCTAACTGTAATTCTAAATCGAACCATAACCTTAATTATAACCCTAAAATGTAAAATAATTGAATTGCATGGTTAAACAAAAAATAAGGATGGCCTCTTTTTTTAAAAGTTGTTTTTGTTCACTATCCTTAGTACAGACCTCTCCACCAAAATTACCTAATTGTAATATGTTGCATGGAAAGGATTCGACTATTGCTAGCATGAATGCTTCGATCGTACTTTAGATCAACCCTAACCCTAATTCTAACCTTAACCCTAACTCCAATTCTAACCCTAATTCTAACCCTATCCCTAATTATATTCATAACCTTTATCAAAATATATAACCCTAACCCTAATTGTAAGCCTAACTTCTAATTTGAACCCTATTTTAATTGTAACCCTAACTCTAACCCTAATTTTAGAAAAACCCTAACCCTAATTCTAACCTAAACTCTAACCCTAACCCTAATTGTATCCCTAACTTCTAATTCAAACCCAAATTCAAAAAAAATATAACTCTAACCCTAACCCTAATTCTAATTGTAACTATAACCCTAACATTTAGGCCAATACTAACCCTAGTAATCATACACATAAGAATAGTATTTGTCAACATAATATCATTATCTATTTCTTTGCAAATACTTTTGCCCTTCAAAATTACACAAACCATTCATATCATGGTTGTTTGATTTGAGTTCTACAAATCACTCATGTTTTGTTTACATCTCTTAGCATTGTTTTAGGATCTTACTTTTTTAACCCCAAAATTACACTCTTTTGGTTCTAACTTTGCTTATTTAAAATCCAAAAAATACATATATTAAAATTTTTAATAACTATTCTAATAAGCTTGTAGTCTAAATACTTCCATAATTTAGGTGCATTTATTTCCAATTAGTAATCTATTTTATATTGTGTTGTGATAATTTTTCACAATACAATTGAATTTGAATTGCATACCTATATTTAAAAATCATAATTTGTTTTGGGAGCTTACTATTTCCTCAATTACTTCATTCACATTTAAAAATGTTATATAATCATTTTATTTTAAAATAGAAAAAATAATCTAAATAATAGAATTATTTAGAATTGACATTTGTTTTTTAAATATGAAGACATCAAAATTTTAAAACATATATATAAATGCTTGTAATAATTATTTTATTTTAAAATAGAAAAATTTAATCTATAATAACAAAATTATTTAGAACTACTTTTTATATATTTTAAATATAACTCTATTTGTAACCATAAGTCTGATCATAAACATAATTCTAACCCTAATTCAAAATCTAACCATAACCCTAATTTTAATTGTAATTATATCTCTACCTCTAATTCTAATGGAAACCCTAATTCTAATTGAACCCTAACCCTAAGACAAATTCTACCCTAACTACAATTATAATTTCAATTCTAATTCTAAATATATTATTACTATTTTTAAATATTATAATTAACCTCTTATAACAATGCTATTTATGAGCCGACCGCTCATACAGAAACAAAAATGCCCATACATTCAGCATCATAGAATACAAACATTTAACAATGTTTAAAGCTTAAAACACTTTAACAGGAAATAAATACTATCAAGCAAATCCATGAACAAAATTTAATCAAAATAGTTTCATTCATCGAGCAATGTATTATATTGTAACAACGAATATGAACACTATAATATTAAAAAAAAATCATAGTTTGTGCAGCTACGAAAATTAAAATGGGTTTCAACAATTAACAATGCATTATATTGTAACAATGAATATGAACAATATAATATTTAAAAAATTTACAGTTTATGCAGCTGCAAATTCCAAAAGGTGTGTAAAAAATGGCTACCATTCAAAGCAGCACCATAGCATTTAGATTGCAATGTTTGACAAAACTTAAAAATCTAAATCTACAATTTAACCTCCACATTGTTAAATTACAACACATCTAATTCTTTCAAACCGTAACATATGATAACTTTGGAAAACATCAATTAAATATAAGCCACATCGACAACAATGAGAAAAATATATGAGGAATAAAATTAATTTCGATGGCATGTTTAGGTAACGTCCTCTTTAAGCCAATCTGTTGATACTTTAAAGGCAATCATGGCTCTTCGATGTAATTATGGTATGTTTTAGCTAGGGTCTTTATATCAATTTTATTCTCTCTGCATTACTCAGAATCTTAATGCTATAGTTTACCTTAGTGCTATGCTCAGATCTCTATATGTTATGGAGGCCATGAAGTTCTATTTCAGTAGACATGCTATTTTATATTACAATATTTTTTTTCAACTAAAAAAATGCATATGCACAGTATTTCAGATCGGCCTTGGAACGACATCATTCTTTAGAAACCGTAAAAATTTAACAATTAAATCCCCCTCCCAATAAAACTTCATAGCAGTCCTCTATTGGTGTCTCTTGCAGTGAGAATAACGGTGAGACCATTTTCTGTGAATTGACAAACAATTTCAAAACCAATGCCTTTGTTTGCCCTTGTCACCACGACCACGTCTCCTTCATCCACCACCTGCAAACACTCATCACACACCAATTAACAAAATTTTACAGTACGCATGGCTAGAGTAACTTCAAATCTTGCAATTTGATACTCACTTGAGTTATTTGTCATGATCCTTTTGTTTTATGTTCTCACTCCCCTTCAACCCACTTCAAATCTTGCAATTTGATATGCTCCCCTGAGTTATTTGCCTCAGTTGTATGAAAAACAAACCATATGGTTCTTTTTTATAGAAAGTCCAAATATGAAACACCTTATGAAACTAACAATATTGCTTCTTGGTCGCTCACTAAGAACAGTTACCATCACCTTATGAAACTGGCAGTAGCGCCTCCTCATTGCCTCACTAACAATAGTTACCACTATTTTATAATTTTTTTCTTTAGTAAAGCCTTGTTTGAAACTGCCATCTACTCTGCATTTTTAAAAAAAGTTTGTGGAGTGTGTATTTGATTTTTTAATAAAGATTCTAGATTGGAATCTTATAAGTTTACATAGAAATTCTGGAATCTTTCAGCTCCCATTCATGCTGTGAATGTAGAAACCTCTCGACATAGTCATAAAAAAAATCTAATCACCAAAAGAATAAAATGTTTACAAGGAAATTTTCTCATATTTAGAAATAAATACTCCTCCTTTGTAGACTTTAATGTCTTGAGAGATTTTTAAAAAAATAGAAAGAATATCTCCTAAAAAAAACTTTAAATCTCACAAATCTGCCTTTTTTTAAAAAATAGCTAAAAATAGCTCTAAAAAACCTTATTTCAAGCTACCACACAAACATGACATTCCAAAGGCCATCAAAGTGGGAGATAATAAATTTTTTTATAAATTTAAATTAAAACCATTGATATACTCTTTCGCACTCTCTTCACTTTTAAATAGAAACCGTTGATTTAAAAAAGGCACCCAATGAACATTTAGATGACGGATGCTATTGGTTGAAGGGCCAAGGGGGCCAGTGGCATATATGACTAAAGAGCCCTCTACTAGGTCACTTAAGTGACCTGACTTGCTATAGCAGGTCAACTGAATTTTAAGACAAAGTGTATCCTTTGAGAGACAACTATTGAGAAGTATTAAATAATGAAGACTTAGAGTTTGAAATAATTAGAATTTGGAGATTCAAAATCAAATGACAAATTATAATTTTCTTGATCAAGCTCCTGTTGTAATATTATCTCTCCAACTGAACATTGTAATACAACTCAACTTGTGAAGTGCATTGAACTTGCCATGCTCTTGTCAAGTCATGGGACAACTCTGATGATATAGACATATGATCCTTTGATGATGAAGACATCTGATTTCCAACACAAATCCATCTCTATGATTACTCAAGTATATATCAGGACATGAACAATAAGCAAGATCATCAACTGTAACATACTTGCATACCATGAAAATGAACAACATTGAAATCTTCATGAAGGCACACAAGACATACAGCATCTGAGGCACATGATGACTACCTGTATGAAGTAAACTCCATGACAAAATAATAACACCAAGGTGATCATGAAGATATTTTGTAGGCACCAATTCTTATTATTGCAGATATGAGTATTAGAGACTTGAACATCATGAATTAGGGAAGACGTGACAACAACAAACTCCTCCATGATGAAGACATAATCTCCTCTAAAACACAAACACACTTTGCCAACAATAAATTACAATGAAGGTCACCATTTCACACTGCATATAGACTCCTCAACCAAACCCTTTCTTTCACATAGTCAATGATCATAACTCCGCCTAACTGAGATCATATACAACCTTGCTAATCCTCTCAACATCAACTGTCATGAAGACAAGATTTGCATAATGTAGAAGGTTTGAATAATGTAGACATAGTACCTTTGATCACTTTTGAACACATTGTCATGAAACATCATCACTGCACCAAAGACAAACTGCATATTGAACACCATATAAATTGACCTTTTGTCAATAATAATGAGTCATCTGAAACAAACTCCTAATGATGTACAACTTTACCAAATAGGTCTCAAGCTACCACTAACCACTGAACAGGTTGCACTTAACTCTGCCATTGCCTATGAACTAATCATCCTATTTCAAATCCCAAGAGGTACCACCTGCAAACAATATCAAGACATCCTGATCAAACACATCCATGATAAACCTTTTTGACATCAATGACAATCTACTTTCATCAATCTCCCCCTTTGTCATTGATGATAAAACTATATGATACATTTTTTATTTCTCCCCCTTTTTTACATCATATGACAAAGGCCATTATCTCCCCCAAATCTTTAATACCACTAGTCTCTATCAAAAGATTTAAGGCACTGAATAATTTTGCAATTTGTTGTCCTAAACTTATCCTAAAAGCCCTGTCCTTGTATATCTACATATTGATCAACTTTTCAACTTAAGAACAAGTCACAATGAAGCACACATCTGAAGACATACATCCTGAAGCACAGAACCTGAGAGCAACATCATGAGAGGCAAACCAAACAAAGCATCTAACCACTGTTATAACCAGCCCATAGATTGTACCATACTCTCAGCACAATACCTCTTCTTGTCATAACACCAATATGAAGATGAAGATGGAAAGTGACATCATTGATATTCTCTTGATGACATCACTTGTGATTACAGAATAAAGTTTTTATTACAAACAATTCTTTCACAATCATCAACCCTTTTTGACCTAAATGACACATCTCCAAGATCTCCCAAAGCATAAAGTATAATGTATGATTATGAAGGCATAAAATTGACTCCTTTGATATGACTCATATGAACTTGATCTCCATGCAAAGATATCATAATCACATCAACACTTATGATGAACAATAATGCAGACTCAACAAGCAAAAATTATGAAGACTACTCATCACACTATTCACAACGCATGATGACATAATGACCACTCTTGAGAAGACCTTGTCAAGACTTCCATGATAGTAACAACAAGATGGACAATCAACCTACAACCAATCTACTGCACACACTTCTTGGCATGATAAAGAATGTAGACCCTCCTGTAAGGAATGAAGACTATCTTCCTGTTCCTGCACATGACACTTTTTGCAACACAATGTCAAATCTGATATATATAGAATCACTATCAAACCTTTGCAAAACCAAATGCAGAGACATATGCTATGAATTGACTTCTTCCATTTCCAACTTCCTCAGCCAACATATGCTAACATCTGATGAGAACTCCTTGAGTACACCCAAGATCCTGTCTTTCAGAGTCAGGTTTTTATCCTAGGACCTGTTAATCATCATTCAAATCAACCCATCAAATTTGTACACCAACAAACTAATTGCACCATCATGACAACTCAACCTTTGTAAGTATCACCATGATATGAACAAGATATAAATAGGATCATTTATAAACCAAGTCACTCAATATCATCAAACACTTTGTTCATTGAATCGCTGAACATCTTATCATCATGAACCACTGTTCACCTATATCACTGTCACACACTAAAGATCAACATAGTTATCAACACCATTAAGAACTTTATTTCACAAGTCTGATATGAATAGTATCTTAGTAACCATTATCAGGCATGAAACCAAAAACATAATAAACAAAACAAGATCATCATATAGACAAACATCAAATAATCTCCTTCCTGAAACTTCTTGGGGATAATTGATAGGACATGGACAACTCCCCCTAACTTCATGCCATATGTTATGCAACTGATGATGTGACTTGTGCAAGATGCACAAGTTTAGAATATGTCTTCTCTTTGCTTTGTTTTATTCTCCAAACTCTCACAGGTTCTTTCTTCTGTTCAGGATTCTTCTTCCAAACCTTTTCAATCTTTTTATTTTTCCAACCTTTCAAACTAGGTGATGCTATGCTTCCATACATTATGCAGCTATATGCTTTGTGACTAGGAGAATTGCACTTGAAACACACAAAATTAGTATTCCTTATTGAAGCAAATTGATTTCTTCTGCAATTAACTATTTTGTGCCCAAAGTGATTATAGGTATAACAATAACCAAAAAATTAATATTATACCTGTACATATATGCTTGTCTTATAGGAGTATTTCTTCTGAAATTTCTTCTTTGATTGTTCATTTTGCCTTCAGGAGCTACAGCATGATAACTCAATTCAATTTTCTATCTAGGAGTCTCTCTGACTTTGGAACACTCTCCTTCTTCATAACCTAAACTAGTAGTGTCCTTATGATACTTTTGTTTGCCCAACATTTCATGTAACTTATTTGTGCTTTCTTCAAACTCCTGATATTTCTTGGACAGAACCTTGAGACCTTCATAATCTTTTCTAAGATTGATAATTTCAGCCTCTAATTTCAGATTTTCAATTCTTTTAACCTCAAGGTCAGATTTTGTTACATCAGCTATCCTCTTAGCTTCCTCAACCTCTGTCTTCAGACTGATAATTAAATTATCTGATTCATTAATTTGTGTCCTTAAATTTACAATATGATTTCTTGCCTCTTCAAGATCAGAGAGTGCTTTGTCTTTGAAGTCTTTTTCTTGTTGTAGCTGCAATTCTAATTTTTGGTTTTCCTAAATTTATATTTCTTGATTTCACTTAGAGCACATATGAGCTCTCCTTCAACATCAACCTCACAATCATATTCATCAAACTCCTGTCCATCTTCATCCACAAAAAGATCTTCTTCATGTGAATATCTCATTTCATTGTCACCCTTTTCAGACACCAAATTGTCTTCCCCTTCAAGTGCATCACTTTGATAAATTCTAATCAACTCCTTCCACATATCCTGAGTTGTTTTACAATACATAACTTTGCAAGAAACTTCATTAGGTAATCCAGATAAAATAGCCTTCTTTGCAGTGTCATTATATTCATAAGCCTCTTTATTACTCGTATCGTTAGGGGATAGAGAGGAAATAAAATACCCATTCTCAACTGACATCCATACACCATATCCTAAAGAAAATAGATAGGCTTGCATCCTAAAGCACCAAATAGAGAAGTCTAAACCATCAAAGAAAGGAACTAGTGACATAACTTGTGAGACAATTCTATCAACTGATTGTATATCAATATCTGAATTTGATATAGATGGTGCCATTTGATCAATAGGAGACTTGACATTTTTCTTTTCTCTATTTCTTTTGAACTTACCCATGGTACTCCACACTCAGGACCTACCCAAGTCGATTAGACTTCTATAGGGAACCTATGCTCTGATACCACTTGTTGGAGTACATGACAACATTGAGAGGGGGGGGTGAATCAATGTTGTCTAATTTTTAAAAATCTTTTGTATCTTTTAATTTACAAGACAAAGAGAGAAGAAGACATCAATAAACTGTTAGACACATATGCACAAGTATGATAATGAAAAGAATGAATCATGACCTATGAGTAAAACATTAGAAAACACACACATAGAGGCATATCATAACACAAGGATTATTGGAGTGGAAAACCCTCATGGGGTAGAAAAACCACTCAAAATGCTTCACTAGCTTAATCAAGAACCTCACTGATTACAAACAGGTCTCACTGACCATACAAGCCTCACTAGCTACAAGGAGGTCTCACTGACCATACAAGCCTCACTGGCACATAAGGCCTCACTGGCAACAAAATACAGTCTCAAAACAATACAAGTAATAAAGAGGGTTTCTCTGTTTCAATACAAGCCCCTGAATTTGCATATATCTCTACAATCATACTCAATTCAATCTGTATATTTCTTTGCAATCATACTGCATTTCATTCTCATTATCTCTGCACAATCAATTCACCTGATTTTATCTCTAGACAATCCATTCACCTAATTCAGATTATCTCTACACAATCCATTCACCTGATTCATATTATCTCTGTATAATCAATTCACCTGATGCACAATCAATTGCATATATACTTGTCTATAAGTTTGTTGCACAATGTCTTTATCCTTTTTTTGATTCACTCCTATAATATCATTATATATGAGATGACCATTCATATTCTTCTTCTCTACATAAACATTTCCATCCTGCAACAAAAATAAAATCAATCTTTTCAAGACCATTCCCTTTCCTCTATCTCTTTGATTCATTCATCTTCCTCAATCTGTAAACAATAGATAGAAATAATAAAATGACATTTATCTTTTAAAAAATATTTAATCAATATGCCCTAAAAATAATATCTCTCTATTCATCTACATAAGGTCCTTTCATATTCTTCATCCCAATTTAATTAATAAGTCTGTAATTTCACCTGCAATAAAAAAATATTCTTCAATCTGCAAATAAAGTCTTCAAAAATATTTATCCAATCTGCCCTTCCATCCTTGGAGACACTCACTCATCTTTATGAGGAGAAAATAAAATCATAAAAAAAACTAATCACCAAAAGAATAAAATCTTTACAAGGAAATTTTCTCATATTTAGAAATAAATACTCCTCCTTTGTAGACTTTAATGTCTCGAGAGAGTTGGGCAGGGGGCCTGGCTCGATTGGCGAGAACTTCCTGTGGTAGGCATGAGGTCACGAGGTCCAGTCTCCCCCCTGCCCACCTGATATTGTAAGTCCAGTTCATAGCTCCGGTCAAAAGCGTTTACCCATGTTGAATAAAAAAAATGTCTCGAGAGAGTTTTAAAAAAATAGAAATAATATCTCCTGAAAAAAAACTTTAAATCTCACAAATCTACCTTTTTTAAAAATAGCTAAAAAATAGCTTTAAAAAACCTTATTTCAAGCTGCCACACAAACATGACATTCCAAAGGCCATCAAAGTAGAAGATAATAAAAATGTTTCTAAATTTAAATTAAAACCATTGATATACTCTTTCGTACCCTTTTCACTTTTAAATAGAAACTGTTGATTTAAAAAAGGTGCCCAATGAACATTTAGATGACCGATGCTATTGGTTGAAGGGCCAAGGGGGCCGGTGGCATATATGACTAAAGAGCCCTCTACTAGGTCACTTTAAGTGACCCGACTTGCTATAGCAGGTCAACTAAATTTTAAGACATAAAGTGCATCCTTTGAGAGATGACTATTGAGAAGTATTAAATAATGAAGACTTAGAGTTTGAAATAATTAGAATTTGGAGATTCAAAATCAAATGAAAAATTATAATTTTCTTGATCAAGCTCTTGTTGTAATATTATCTTTGCAAATAAACATTGTAATACAACTAAACTTGTGAAGTGCATTGAGCTTGTCATTCCCTTGTCAAGTCATGGGACAACTCTAATGATAGAGACATATGATCCTTTGATGATGAAGACATCTGATTTCCAACACAACTCCATCTCTATGTTTACTCAAGTATATATCAAGACATGAACGATAAGAAAGATCATCAATTGTAACATACTTGCATACCATGAAAATGAACAACATTTAAATCTTCATGAAGGCATACAAGATATACAACATCTGAGGCACATGATGACTACTTGTATGAAGTAAACTCCATGACAAAATAATAACACCAAGGTGATCATGAAGATACTTTGTAGGCACCAATTCTTGTTATTGCAGATATGAGTATTAGAGACTTGAACATCATGAATTAGGGAAGACATGACAATAGAAAACTCTTCCATTATGAAGACATAATCTCCTCTAAAACACAAACACACTTTGCCAACAATAAATTACAATGAAGGTCACCATTTCACACTGCATATAGACTCTTCAACCAAACTCTTGTTTTCACATAGTCAATGATCATAACTCTTCCTAACTGAGATCATATACAACCTTGCTAATGTTCTCAACATCAACTATCCTAAACACAATATTTGCAGAATGTAGAAGGTTTGAATAATCCAGACATAGTACCTTTGATCACTTTTGAACACATTGTCATGAAAAATCATCACTGCAGCAAAGACAAACTACATATTGAACACCATATGAATCAACCTTTTGTCAATAATAATCAATCATCTAAAATAAACTCCTAATGATGTACAACTTCATCAAATAGGTCTCAAGCTGCCACTAACCACTGAACATATTGCACTTAACTCTGCCATTGCCTATGAACTAATCATCCTATTTCAAATCCCAAGAGACACCACCTACAAACAATATCAAGACATCCTAATCAAATACATCCTTGATAAACCTTTTTGACATCAATGACAATCTACCTTCATCAATCTCCCCCTTTGTCATTGATGGCAAAACTATATGATACATTTTTCTTTCTCCCCCTTTTTGACATCGGATGACAAAGGCCATTATCTCCCCCAAATCTTTAATACCACTAGTCTCTATCAAAATATTTAAGGCACTAAACACTTTTGCAATTTGTTGTCCTAAACTTATCCTGAATGCCGTGTCCTTGTATATCTGCATATTGATCAACTTTTCAACTTGAGAACAAGTCACCATGAAGCACACATCTGAAGACATACATCCTGAAGCACATAAACTGAGAGCAACATCATAAGAGGCACACCAAAGAAAGCATCTAACCAATGTTATAACTAGCCCATAGACTATACCATACTCTCAGTACAATACCTCTTCTTGTCATAACACCAATATGAAGATGAAGATGGAAAGTGACATCATTGAGATCCTCTTGATGACATCACTTGTGATTGTAGAGTAAACTTTTTATTACAAACAATTCTTTCACAATCATCAACCCTTTTTAACCTAAATGACACATCTCTAAGATCTCCCAAAGCATAAAGTATGATGTATGATTATGAAGGCATAAAATTAACTCCTTTGATATGACTCATATGAACTTGAACTCCATGCAAAGATATCATAATCACATCAACACTTATGATGAACAATAATGCAGACTCAACAAGCAAAAATTATGAAGACTAGTCATCACACTATTCACAACTCATGATGACATAATGACCACTCTTGAAAAGACCTTGTCAAGAATTCCATGATAGTAACAACAAGATGGACAATCAACCTGCAACAACCTACAACCAATCTACTGCACACACTTCTTGGCATGATAAAGAATGAAGACCGTCCTATAAGGAATGAAGACTATCTTCTTATTCCTACACATGACACTTTATGCAACACAATGTCAGATATGATATATGCAGAATCACTATCAAACCTTTGCAAAACCAAATGCAGAGACATATGCTATGAATTGACTTCTTCCATTTGCAACTTCCTCAGCCAACATATGCTAACATTTGATGAGAACTCCTTGAGTACACCCAAGATCCTGTCTTTCAGAGTCAAGTTTTTATCCTAGGACCTGTTAATCATCATTCAATCAGCCCATCAAATTTACACACCAACAAACTAATTGCACCATCATGACAACTCAACCTTTGTAAGTGTCACCATCATATGAACAAGATATAAATAGGATCATTTATAAACCAAGCCACTCAACATCATCAAATACTTTGTGCATTGAATCTTCGAACATCTTATCATCATGAACCACTGTTCACCTGTATCACTGTCACACACTAAAGATCAACATAGTTATCAACACCATTAAGAACTTCATTTCACAAGGCTGATATAAATAGCATCTTAGCAACCATTATCAGGCATGAAACCAAAAAACATAATAAACAAATCAAGATCATCATAGAGACAAACATCAAACAATCTCCTTCCTGAAACTTCTTGGGGATAATTGATAGGACATGGACAACTCCCCCTAACTTCATGCCATATGTTATGCAACTAATGATGTGACTTCTGCAAGATGCGCAAGTTTAGAATATTTCTTCTCTTTTCTTTGTTTTATTCTCCAAAATCTCATAGGTTCTTTCTTCTATTTAGGTTTCTTCTTCCAAACCTTTTCAACCTTTTTCTTTTTCCAACCTTTCAAACCAGGTGATGCTATGCTTCCATACATTCTACACCTATATGCTTTGTGACTAGTAGAATTGCACTTGAAACACACAATAGTAGCATTCCTTATTGAAGAAAATTGATTTCTTCTGTAATTAACTGCTTTGTTTCCAAAGTGATTACAGGTATAACAATAACCAAAAAATGAATATTATACCTATACATATATGCTTGTCTTACAGGAACATTTCTTCTAAAATTTCTTCTTTGATTGTTCATTTTGCCTTCAAGAGTAGTAGCATGATAACTCATATCAATTTTCTTTCTAAGAGTCTCTCTGACGTTGGAACACTCTCCTTCATAACCTAGACCAGTAGTGTTCTTATGATACTTTTGTTTGCCCAACATTTCATGCAACTTATTTGTGCTTTATTCAAACTCTTGATATTTCTTGGACAGAACCTTGAGACCTTCATAATATTTTCTAAGATTGATAATTTTAGCCTCTAATTTTAGACTTTCAATTCTTTTAACCTCAAGGTCAGATTTTGTTACACCAGCTATCCTCTTAGCTTCCTCAACCTCTGTCTTCAGACTAATAATCAAATTGTTTGATTCATTAATTTGTGTCCTTAAATTTACAATTTGATTTCTTGTCTCTTCAAGATCAGAGAGTGCTTTGTCTTTGAAGTCCTTTTCTTGTTGTAGATATAATTCTAATTTTTGGTTTTCCTTTTTATATTTCTTGAGTTCACTCAGAGTACATATGAGCTCTCCTTCAACATCAATGTCACAACCATATTCATCAAACTCCTGTCCATCTTCATCCATAAAATGATCTTCTTCATCTGAATGTCTCATTTCATTGTCACCCTTTTCAGACACCAAGTTGTCTTCCCATTCAAGTGCATCACTTTGATAAATTCTAATCAACTCCTTCCACATATCCTGAGCTGTTTCACAATACATAACTTTGTAATAAACTTCATTAGATAATCCATATAAAATATCCTTCTTTGCAGTGTCATTATATTCATAAGCCTCTTTATTACTCCTATCATTAGGTGATAGAGGAAATAAAATACCCATTCTCAACTGACATCCATACACCATATCCTAAAGAAAATAGATAGGTTTGCATCCTAAAGCACCAAATAGAGAAGTCTAAAACATCAAAGAAAGGAACTTCTAACTTAACTTGTGAGACAATTCTATCAACTGATTGTATATCAACATCTGAATTTGATATAGATGGTGCCATTTGATCAATAGGAGACTTGACATTTTTCTTTTCTCTATTTATTTTGCACTTACCCATGGTACTCCACACTCAGGACCTACCCAAGCCGATTAGACTTCTATAGGGAACCTATGCTTTCA
Organism: Cunninghamia lanceolata; assembly: GCA_027924645.1. Lineage (NCBI taxonomy): Eukaryota > Viridiplantae > Streptophyta > Pinopsida > Cupressales > Cupressaceae > Cunninghamia > Cunninghamia lanceolata. Next base: position 1,390,499 of record BSBN01000696.1, on the reverse strand, counting down.
TACCACTTGTTCGAGTACAGGACAACACTAAGAGGGGGGTGAATCAGTGTTGTCTAATTTTTAAAAATCTTTTGGACCTTTTAATTTACAAGACAAAGAGAGAAGAAGACATCAATAAACTATTAGACACATATGCACAAGTATGATAATTAAAAGCATGAATCATGACCTATGAGTAAAACATTAGAAAACACACACATAGAGGCAAATCATAACACAAGGCTTCCTGGAGTGGAAAACCCTCATGGGGTAGAAAAACTACTCAAAATGCTTCACTAGCTTAATCAAGAACCTCACTAATTACAAACAGGTCTCACTGACCATACAAGCCCCACTAGCTACAAGGAGGTCTCACTAACCATGCAAGCCTCACTGGCACATAAAGCCTCACTAGAAACATAATACAGTCTCAAAACAATACAAGTAATACAGAGGGTTTCTCTGTTTCAATACAAGCCCCTAATTTTGCATATATCTCTGCAATCATACTCAATTCAATCTACATATTTCTTTGCAATCATACTGCATTTCATTCTCATTATCTCTGCACAATCCATTCACCTGATTTATGTTGTCTCTTCACAATCCATTCACCTAATTCAGATTATTTCTACACAATCAATTCACCTGATGCACAATCAATTGCATATATACTTGTCTATAAGTTTGTTGCATAATGTTTTCATCCTTTTTTTGATTCACTCCTGTAATATCATTATATATGAGATGACCATTCATATTCTTCTTCTCTACATAAACATTTCCTTCCTGCAAGAAAAATAAAATCAATCTTTTCAAGACCATTTCCTTTCCTCTATCTCTCTGATTCATTCATCTTCCTCAATCTGTAAATAATAGATAGAAATCATAAAATGACATTTATCTTTTAAAAAATCTTTACTCAATATGCCCTAAAAATAATATCTCTCTGTTCATCTGCATAAGGTCCTTTCATATTCTTCATCCCATTTTAATTAACAACTCTGTAATTTCACCTACAATAAAAAAATATTCTTCAATCTGCAAATAAAGTGTTCAAAAATATTTATCCAATCTACCCTTCCATCCTTGGACACACTCACTCATCTTTATGAGGAGAAAATAAAATCATAAAAAAAAACTAATCACCAAAAGAATAAAATCTTTACAAGGAAATTTTCTCATATTTAGAAATAAATGCTCCTTCTTTGTAGACTTTAATGTCTTGAGAGAGTTTTAAAAAATAGAAAGAATATCTCCTGAAAAAAAAAACTTTAAATCTCACAAATCTGCCTTTTTTATAATAGCTTAAAATAGCTTTAAAAAACCTCATTTCAAGTTGCCACACAAACATGACATTCCAAAAGCTGTCAAAGTAGGAGATAATAAAAATGTTTCTAAATTTAAATTAAAACCATTGATATACTCTTTCATGCCCTCTTCACTTTTAAGTAGAAACCATTGATTTAAAAAAGGCACCCAATGAACATTTAGATGACCGATGCTATTGGTTGAAGGGCCAAGGGGGCCGGTGGCATAAATGACTAAAGAGCCCTCTACTAGGTCACTTTAAGTGACCCAACTTGCTATAGCAGGTCAATTGAATTTAAGACATAAAGTGCATCCTTTGAGAGACGGCTATTGAGAAGTATTAAATAATGAAGACTTAGAGTTTGAAATAATTAGAATTTGGAGATTCAAAATCAAATGACAAATTATAATTTTCTTGATCAAGGTCCTATTGTAATATTATCTCTGCAACTAAGCATTGTAATACAACTGAACTTGTGAAGTGCATTGAACTTGCCATGCTCTTGTCAAGTTATGGGACAACTCTGATGATAGAGACATTTGGTCCTTTGATGATGAAGACATCCAATTTCTAACACAACTCCATCTCTATGATTACTCAAGTATATATCAAGACATGAACAATAAGCAAGATCATCAACTGTAACATACTTGCATACCATAACAATGAACAACATTGAAATCTTCATGAAGGCATACAAGACATACAACATCTGAGGCACATGATGACTACATGTATGAAGTAAACTCCAAGACAAAATAGTAACACCAAGGTGATCATGAAGATACTTTGTAGGCACCAATTCTTGTTATTGAGATATGAGTATTAGAGACTTGAACTTCATGAATTAGGGAAGACATGACAACAACAAACTCTTCCATGATGAAGACATAATCTCCTCTAAAACATAAACACACTTTACCAACAATAAATTACAATGAAGGTCACCATTTCACACTACATATAGACTCCTCAACAAAACTATTGCTTTCACATAGTCAATGATCATAACTCTGCCTAACTAAGACCATATACAACCTTGATAATGCTCTTAACATCAACTGTCCTGAAGACAAGATTTGCATAATGAAGAAGGTTTAAATAATGCAGACATAGTACCTTTGATCACTTTTGAGCACATTGTCATGAAAAATCATCACTGCACCAAAGACAAACTGTATCAAAGAAAAACTGCATATTGGACACCATATGAATCAACCTTTTGTCAATAATAATGAATCATATGAAACAAACTCCTGATGATGTACAACTTTACCAAATAGGTCTCAAGCTGCCACTAAGCACTAAACAGATTGCACTTAACTCTGCCATTGCCTATGAACTAATCATCCTATTTCAAATCCCAAGAGGCACCACCTACAAACAATATCAAGACATCCTGATCAAACACATCCTTGATAAACCTTTTTGACATCAATGGCAATCTACTTTCATCAGAAACAACATGTTATATATCTATAAAATCTCTACCCATATTTATATATTCCATAGAATTAGTAGGATGTTTAGGCACTTGTTGGCATTCAATATTTTTAGATTATGTATGTGATGGTAATGGATTAATATAAATTTGATTTTTTTTATTTTTCAGAGCAATTGAATAATTGCTCACATCATTCATACCATCAACATGAATCACATTATTATCAATGATATTTTATATGTTATGTTTGAGTTCCATAAAAAAATGAGTGTAGTGTCCATTAAATCTATGGAAATTGCAAAAATATTGTGTTATAACTTTTAGGTAATCCTCTAGATGTAGGTCTAATGGATGAATGGGAGGAAGAGAGATTAGATTATGAGTAAGGTTTGAATCACACTATTGAGTCATTCTCTAATGTTTTTAAATTTTTTAGGTCCTTGAGGTTAGAAAGATACAACATCAAAATTAGTTGTCACTTGGTTAGCATTAGGTTTTGGTTGTTTCTTGTCACCCTCTTTGTAAAAGGTGTTACTCTTTTGAAATATTGAAGGGAAAGAATTGGTAGATGAAGTAGGGGATGCCCCATTCTTCAAACCATTACATGCAGTCAATCTAAGTTCAATAATTTGCATGTGAGTACAAATCCATGAAAGAAGTAAGAAAAATTCATATAAATTTGATCTTCAATGGGAGGAAGGAGTCCCTAAATAAATATGGATTGTAACTCATCATCATCTAGTTCATGCTTCATTTTGTTGGGTTTTTTCCAACTGATTGTCTGAGTTCCCCTAAAAAGTATCCATCTTTTATATACAAGGACCTCAGATCAGTGGCTAACAAATAGGAGACTGACTCTATGTCTCCTCTGCACTTCAGGCTCTGCAGGACCTAGGGGGTATTCCCTCACTCAATACCCATATGATAAACCCTGACTGTAACTAGGTATTGATATTTTAGCAAATAAATCCTCTATTATACAGACCAAAACTATGAGATAAATACAAAGGGGCTAGCTTTGGACTTCAATTCAAGTGTGGACAAGAGGATTTGAAACCTAAGTCCTACTCCTATAATCCTAAGATTTAAAACTTTAAGTTGATTTGATTTTTATATTTGACTACCAGATTAGGTTTGATTTATAAACTTAATGCAAGCCTTTGATCGGTGCCTATCCAAGGGTATGGATTCCAACTTAAATCATGTAAATAACTTTCCATAAACTAAGCAAACATACAAGTTTCAGAGGGTGTTTTAGTTCTTGCCTTGCAAAGAATTCCCAAGATTAGGTATTCCTATTAACTCTACTTACAAATATCCCTTCTATTACACATATTTATCCATATTTGAATTAAAGAATTTTAATCTATTCCTTAAATATAAGCAGGAAATCAAACATGCAGTGCATTAGATGTACACCCCAGAACTTAGAGGACCCTTAGTTACTTTGTTCTAAAGAAAGATGTAAATAGCAAATGGAGATAGTTAATAGAAACACATGCACATAGTATTTCTCATCTAATTCAATCTGAAACTGATGAATAATTTATGAAAAACACATACATACATTAAAATGAAACCCACAACACCATGGAGAGAGCAACTAGTCAAAATTTTGTATTAGTTTCACTCCTCGGAATCCCAATCCTCCAACAACCATTACAAAGTGAGGCAACCAATTCTTTATAGACATAGAACATGGTGCCCAGCATTCAATACATATGGTTGGTTAGGTGAGTTCACATTACAAGGCAACACCTCAAGGGTTTTAGAGCATTAATTACATTGAGCCTAGAGAAAAGATAGAAAATAATTTATCATGAGGAGTACAATTGATTGGAGGAGCCCAATCACATAAATGCAGAGGAAGACGTAGCTGCTCATTCACCTCAGGTACATTCACCCATACTTCTCTGCCCATTCAGTATATGATTTCTCTAACAGCCATTGGAATGAGATCAACTTTGAAATCTTATCATTATGTCCTGTGTACGATGTATCCATCAAGATCTTTGCTTCCTTATAGAATAATTCAAAATTTATTTATAACACATGCAACTTATCCAAAGTTGAACTCAAAATATTCAATCTGGGGTCTCCATCGGTGCAGCAGGTAGATATTACCTAGCTAGCATTGTCACTAAAGTCAGCTCTCCACTTGTCAAGATTTTTCATCTACCCATCACCCTCCAATATGCTTGGCATTATTTTCTTATCTATCTTTTCAAGAAATTGCCTCTTCTCACCTAATTCCTTGTCTAGCTTTAACTGAAAAGCCATGACCTCTTCAAGAATTAGAAGCATGTCAAGGGTTAGCTTCATCTCAGGTGGCACCTACGTATCAAATCTAGAGTACCTATGCAGATCTCTCAATTCACTAGTCCTCTGCAGCCACACTCTCTTCATTATCTTGAGGCTCTCCTTATCTTGCTCATGTTTGTCAAGGGCTGCCCTTAGATTTGAATAAGACCTCCATGTCTCATCCACCCTTACCAAATCTTTAGTCACTCTATGATTTATCATATTAGTGACCACCTCCTTAAATGAATTTTTCTTTTCTTCCTTCAATCTCTTCACCTCCTTCAATTCTCTGATTTTTGCCAGCAGAGGCTCTATGTTAGCTAGGAATGCTTTTGTAGTTGGTATCATAGGTGGAGGATTTGAAGTACTAGCCCCTAGCAGCAACTGCTCTTTACATTTATTGAGCTCTACAATAGCTTGTGCATATTGTAGCAGCAACTCATCATGATCTTTTTGTAGTTTATTGGTCACTGCCTCAGCAAATTATGCAATTTGCACATTCAAACTTATAGCTTAGTGAGTAGGGGTGTTAGATACCCTCTTGATTATCACATCTCCTGTCAATTCCCCCAATCAAATCCTAGGTTTATTGTTTCTTGGGGCCAAATCCCATATTACCAAAGTCTCAAACCTAGGATTGAAGGCTACACCAGAGAGAGCCTTCTCAACGTGCTCATCTGTCACATCTGAATCTTCTCTGGTAATGGTGTCAAATGTAATTGTATTTGACAAAGTCCAATATGGGAGGAGTAGGATATTACTTTTAGCAACCAATGCCCTCCCTTCCTCTGGAGTCATGCCACTGATAGCCTAATTAACCTCTTTTAGTACCCTTTGGGTGATAGCCTCATATTCATATGGGTCAGCCCCACTCTTGGCATCTTCAATCCTTTTCTAAAATTCCTCACTTCTCACTTTTAGCATATAACTCCTAAATTCAAGAGTATTGATGAATTCATCATCTTCCATGAACTTATTACAAGCCATCACCCCAAGATATCTTCTGTATCCACAGTCTGGCTTGTCATGGTCCTCATTGACCTAGTTTTAGGGGAACAGTAGGGCCTTGTTCTATCAGGTGAATTCACCTGATGAGAAGCTTCTTGCACCGGTTCCCATGCTTCTCCTTCTAGGTCCACTACTTCAATCTCCCCCTCAACTTCTAAATCAATTATTTTTCTCAGGGGAAGGGGTCAATTTATTCCCTCTTTATAGAATTTTCCCCTCTTAAGCTGCTAGGCTGGTAAGAAGGCCTTTCTTCACCTGTAGGGGTACTAGAAATTAGTTGCTTTGCATTATCAAACATTATCTATTTTTTTTTATTGGGTCCTACACTTCTGCAAATGCACCCGAGTATGCAACATTTAAGTTTTTTCTCATCCTTTCTCTTGCCATAATTGTATCACATTTGATCCTCAATGTATGGACATCATTCATGGTGAAGCAATTCCTAACAGTATCCTCAACAAAGTAGACCTGGTGAATGTACCTCGGTCTCTGTTTATTAACCCTGACTCTATCAATGAAGCCCTCATGGTCAAATATCCTAGGTTGCTCCAAATACATCCCATAACACTGTAGCACTAAATTAATATGATCCAAACCACCTTTGCTAGCTATCAAGAAGTCACTGAATCTGAGGGAGGTGGGAAAAAATGAGCTTTTCTTATGCTTCCTTAGATGTTCTTTATCTGATTCATTCAGCTGCCTAACAATTTTTAGAAATGCGATTCTCTTTGGCACATACTTAGGCAAAATGTGGAGAGGGGCCTCACACCCATAAATCCTGATGCAAGTGGTATGTTCATGATAGAACCAGTCACCCCAATTATGATCAATCCCTAAATTAAAGGTTCTATCCAAAGGCCTCAGAAAATATAATACATCTGCATGTAGCCTTTCCCCTTCTGGTTCTAGGAAACCAAGAATTCTCCTCACAAAATATTCCTCAAAGATTATATAATCTACATCAACACAATGCATGTCCACATCTACATTGGCAACATACTTCCTTGTGCATCTGTCATCCTGACATGTAAATTATGATGCCACATTCCTGACAAAGAAAACAAAATCATATGGCACAATAAAGAATATCATGTGAATTCAACATGGGCATCCACAGCAAACAATTTGCTCTTAAGTGTCATCATCTATTTGTGCATCTTATCTGCTACACAGAAAGCATAATCATATGGCTCCCTTATCTCTTGATCTTGAATATTTACTGCCATCATCATCAAAGTGACATGCATTCTATCTGAAGCATCCATACCAAGCACCTGGCACAGACTGTGGTAGGTTTTAACAAAATAATGCATGAATAAGGAGCATTGAAATGGCTTCTCCTCCCTATCTAATATTTTTACCAGCTTTCCATCTTCCCCTCTTGGTCTATGTTTGGCCAAGTTGAAATCCCTCTATGCACGCTTGACAGTCTGATAATGTTTCTTCAATGCTGCTAGGTCAATTAGCTTCCTAGCCACAATGTTCAAGTTGAACACACTAGATATGTAGGCCTTTGTGAATTTGACTATTACTATACCATTTCTGGCCAAGACAGACCTAGTTCAAGGATCATACCTTTGTGCAATTGCCCTTACTAAGTTGGTGTTTGAAAATACATTAGGGCAGATTAGATTGGCTAAATCAAAGTGCCAAGCATTGTAGACCAGGTCTTTGTAGTCCATTCTATGATGCCAATGTTCAAATAAAATCTAACCCTATATAGGCAATAAGACATCCCTACATTTATAGTAGAAGTCAATGAATTTATCATTTGGCCTATCGTGACCATGCAAATTCAGAGCACATCTAGCATAGCCTAGGAACTGGACCATAAGGTCCTCATCTAAATTGCACTTAGAGGTGGAGGCTTGACCGTCTTGACTCATTTTCTCAGACTATGTATTAAATTAGGGCTTCTTATCTTCTAAAATTTTCTACTCTTTCAATCAAGCAATCAACTTAAAATATACTGAACATAGTTAAACAGAGTGAACTTTCTAGTTTTTCATGCCTGTAGAAGCTTGAATTTCTTTCTTTTCTCACCTAAAAATTTGTTGCACGTTTGAATTCTATTCGTGCTTAAAGAAATGATGCAAAACCCCCTAATTTTCCTCCTTTTCAAGCTTTGTAGTATAGGTTTTGAAGCATTAATAGAGGTAGCCTTGGCCTTAATCTCACATTCGTGTCACAGGGCACCTTCAACATTCTTCATAAAAAAATTAAACCTACGCCATTGATCTGAGTTAATCATTGTGAAATCCACAGCCATTATTTACCTTCTAGATTTGAAAATCTGGGTCATCATCATTGAAAAGTCTTTGACCAATAAGAACAAACCAAATCAGATGTACCTCCTTCACTGACCACATCACCTTTTGTCTGACCTGGACACATGGCGCCATTTCATATTGTCGCAGTTGGAGATGGCCTACCATTTACCTACCCTATGCGGGCATGATAAAGCCCCCACGCATCTCCTTTTCATTTGCTTTTTACTTCTTTACTAAGATGAGGCCATGCATTGCTATCTCATGACCGCGCGATGAATATTCCTTTCCAACAAGATTCCCTTGTGAGGCTACGCAAATGTTAGATTTAGGCCTTCCTACAGATCACTTCTTAGATTGAAACTTGGCAACACACCATTTCTTGAGGTAAGAGTCTTCGATTAAGGGGTTGTAAGCCCATATTCCCTGGTAGGTGTTAGCTTGTCACAGTCACGCATATGAATGATGACATCATTTTTAATGCGTTGCGACGCTGTGAAACACTAATACATAACACTTTATAACCTGTACGAAGACTTAGGACCTAAATTTAATTTTTTCATAGGCTATAAAGGGTAAGACTAGGACATGGGGCTGGTCACCTAACAAACATTAAAGATTAAAGTCATAACTTAAGTGATTAGGGAATTATTGTAGGTGGTCAATAGGGATTTAAAAGATAAAGCATATAAGCCTTAGGGACTTAGTTTTAAAAGACCATAAAGGGTAAAGACTTGCAATTTTACAAACCTAAAACCCTAAACCCATATAGGTACCACCATTGGCTCTGACTGGGGACGTGCAAGCTTCCAAGTTGCAGGGAGAACCACTGGACTTCTAGGAGTAGACTAGACAAAACCAAAAGGAATGAACTATACAAGAATATACACAATTTACAACCTATATACACCCTATTTTATAGTGTGCACAGAGAAGAACTTATGAAAAGTAAGGTTTATGGAATTGTCCATGCACAGAAAACTCCTGAAATTCACTGTCTAGTCCTTGGAGAAAATAGGAATTCTCTCCATGAGTATTACTTATCGGGTAAGGGCCCACCCACAGTGGTTCAAATTTGCTATGTTTTCCCTTATCCTGATTATTGGCATTCCACACAAGAACCAACTCATTCACTTGGAATTTTCTTTCTGTAGTCCTCTTGTCAAACAAATATTTCACTTTTTTTTGTTTCTTTATGTTGGTCTTCTGTGCTTCTCTCCTTGCCTCATCCAGTCCAATCAACTGATTTACTCTCTCAGCCATTGGATCTTCCATATCCTCATCACGTTCTTGTATAAACTTGTACACTAGTAAGATATTATTCACTAGCAATTTGGCCTCTATGCCATATACTAGTTCAAAGGGAGACCTACCAATCACCTTTTTTATTGTTACCCTATCAACCCACAATGCCAACTTCAATTTTGAGTCCCATGCTCTTTTGTTCTTATCAATTACTCTTTTGATTATCTTCATGAAACTTTTGTTACTAGATTCTGCTTGGCCATTTCCTTGAGGATGATATGGTGAAGCATGAGATAAATTGATTCCATAACTATTGCAAAAGTCAATAAACTCACCAGACCTGAAGCACATTGCATTATCTATAACCAATTTCACTAGTACTCCAAATCTGATTATTATGTGTTCTGAGCTAAATTCAAGCACAAATTTCCTTGTGGCTTTCTTGGTTGGAATGACCTCAATCCACTTGGTAAAGTAGTCTATGGCAAGCAACATCCAACTGTGTCCTCCACTTGACTTTTCTACTATCTCTCATATGAAGTCTATTCCCCATTGCTAGAAAGGAGCCTCCACTATTATAGTCTTAAGAGGTAATACACCTGCATACTTAAGCTTTCTAGAAAATCTTTGGCAAGAATCACATTTCCTCACCATCTTATGTGCATCAGAGAAAAGTGTTGGCTACTAGTATCCTGTTCTGAGAATTTTATGGGAAATACTCCTAGCTGTATAGTGTCCACCACACATCCCTCCATGCATATCAATTAAAATACTCATGGCTTGACTTTCATCTACACATTTGAGCAGAACACCATCAGGGTTCTTCCAATACAACTCACCTTGGAGAATAACATATTTGACAGCATGTAATTTTAATGTTCTCTTTTGGTTGTCACTTAAATGAGTAGGACAATTTAGATTTTGTAAATAATACACAATGTCCTTGTACCATTCTGATTTATGCATTTCACAAGCTTGGTCCTGAACCACATTCACTTCACATGCCTCCAAGTTTGATTATATCATTAATTTAGCCAAACCTTCTCCCCTTACCAATTTAGTAATATGAATCTCAATGTTGAATTCTTGGATTTTGTTTATCCTTCTACATCGCCTTCCAGTCACTTCCTATTGAGTGAATATGTCCTTAATGGCTACATGTGGCACATATGCTACAATCTGAGCTCCAACTAGATAAGGTTTGAAATTCTTAACTACTCTAACCAAAGCATAGGCCTGCTTCTCCATAATATCATATTTCAACTCTGTTGCCTACAAAGATTTGCTAAAGAAGGCAATTGGATGTTGAAATCCATCATCATTTTTCTGTAACAAGCATGTAGCAATTATATGGAATGAAGCAAATGAAAACAATTGGAAGGGTTTAGAAAAATTAGAAGATTTTAGAACAGGGGTGCTTCCTTGATTCTTTGGAATGATTGAATTGCTTCACTTCCCCACACTATAGACTCACCCTTCTTTAACATCTTAGATATAGCCTTAGTGATCTCTGTAAAATTAGGAATAAATCTTCTCTGGATCAATCCTAATTCCATCCTTGGATACTATGTGCCCCAAGAGTTTTCCCTCAGTTACTCCAAATGCACACTTCTTAGGGTTCAGGGAGATGCCATATTCTAGTGGCCTAATAAAAATTTGCTCTATATGCATATAGTGTTGTTCTTCCTTCTTCGAATAACCAGTTAGATCATCCTGGTATACCACTAGTACGGAGTCAATCAATCCTGCAAAAGCAACATCCATCGCTCTTTGAAAAGTAGCACCTACATTTGTCAATCCAAATGGCATCCTTACATAGACATAAGTCCCCCATGGGGTTGTGAAGGAAATCTTATACTGTTCTAATTCTCTTACCTTCACCTGATTATATCCTGAAAATCCATCCATCATGGACAGGATTTCACACCCTGTTACCTTTTGCAAAATAGCTTCCATGTTGGCCAAAGGGTAATTATCCTTCAAAGAAGACACATTCAAATTTCTAAAGTCTACGCACAGTCTTATATCTCCATTCTTCTTTCTAATTGGGACAAGATTTGACACCCAAGTAGAGTGTCTTATGGGTTCAATAATTCTAGCATCCCTAAGCTTCATAAGTGTTAGGACAGAAAATCCTATTCACCATTTGTTACATTTGACTTTATAAATTACAGAAATTCCTATGACTAGATCCATTTTATAACCCATGATAACTAATGATCCCATGAATATGGCCTTTGACATGCAAGCATCTCCCTAATCACAGTTGAGAAAAAACTTAAAGAGCAATTGATCCTTATCGGAAAGATCTTGTGCATGTCTTTTCGATCAACTAGTCATAGTTATTTATAGAATAGTTTCTGCATAATTGGGGAGGGATGAATAAAGTTACAACGATAAAAAATCCCAAAGATAACAACTGTGCATAATCAGGAAGACACTGCATAAAATTTCACCAATGAAAAACTCATCAACAAAAGCAAGCTAGTCGAAGCAAAATTTTCAAATCACACCGATCTCGTGCGCCATGCCGATGGATACCTTTTCAGGGAGAAACATACATACTTTCACTGATAAGACATGATAACAATTGTGTCAGAGAGACATGTATGATCAGAGTGGGTTCTTCAGATCTCTCTGACTATGTGGGTTACTCTGATAAGGAAGACCAAAAAAGTTTTCAGGGAAAGTCCCACTGACTTATCCCAACGAACAAAGCGATAGAGGAAACATGTTGGGGAGACTAAATATATCAGAAAGGCATCTTATTCTCTTATTGATGATACATGTCAGCTTGATGATAATATGAATGACTATTATTTTCAAAAAGACACTGGGTGAAGCTTAAATGGATTTCTAACAGTCCAGATCACCCTGATATCAGGTAGACTTCGTGATGTTCTCCCCAAAACATTAGGAATTCAAAAGTAAGACAAAAGGCAATTGTGCAATATCGGTGGGAGTATTAAGATGTATTCCCAACTAAATAAGAGAACCAAAGGGACACTTCATATCAAAAAGACATTTAGTTAGCCTTGGTGATCAGTTATGAACATATAAACAAGGACGACACCAAATGAAGTACACAGATCAGCCTGAGACTAGAAGAGTTCCACCGATGCAATATCATTGTATCACTCTAACATTTCAAAATTTGGAAAACCTATTGCATTCATTTCCAGTAGTGAACATTAATGGCCACATGAACAAACCTTATATGAACATTTCTGATTGAAAAGGGATTGAACCGAAAGAAATTTTTAGAAGTTGCAGCGAAGAAAGACAGGAGATTGAGCGGAGGTCAATGAATTCAATGCACCCAAAATATACAAGTAAGCATACAAGATATCCCTGCAATTGATAGATTGTAATTCAATTCTGCTATCTTGTAGAGAGATAAGATGGAAAGTTCTACAAAAACAAAAAAATAAGAAGCAATAGGGTGAAAGTGGTCAGTCCAAAAATAAGAAGCAGAAAACTGAAAAGGGGCAGGAATTGAAAGCTGAAGAATAAAAATTAAATCAAGACCTCATTGATCAATTGCCTGGCCCAGGGCCAAAAGCTAGGAGGTCTGCACAATTAAGGGCTAATGTAGAAAGATTAGAAGATAAATGCAAACATATAAGTGATGTGTGGACCCCCATTAGGGGATATGAATTGTTCATGTTTCATTATCGTCGGAGAAATAGATTTGAACTAGTTTGTAACCCTTGGAATTTCAATTTGGGGAAGCTGGTTGTTCCTGATGTCTTTGTGAATATAGACCTTATAAAACTTCTGGCCAACTATTATAACCTGAACCTTAAAGACATTTGCAACCCGCAAGGAGAACCTTTCATACATGTATCCAAAAATGCACTTTGTGAACTTTTTAGCCTAGATGACACATGTGATAAGCCTATAGTGCATTAGGATTTAGAAAAGGAATATTGGAGAATGGACACTACCTATAAAGGATGGAGATTGCCATTACATAGGCCTAGAGAAGATGGGAACTTAGTACCACTTGAGGATGGTGACGGACCTCCCTTCCATGTTGATTTGTTCGAGCCCTATTTGGAATATACTTACTACTCAGTAGGTCAAGTAATGGGAACAAAGGTCTCTAAATTTATGTTTATAGGGCCAATGGTGATTGTTGCAGACATACAATGTCACAATGCAAGACCCTTTGATTATGCTTCATATATTTCCAGAGGGATTGACTTAGGGCTAATGGCTATCAAGAATAGTTCTCCCATGATGCACTTCAAACATTATTCCTCTCTCATGCACATGATATTGTACTATGGACAAGAGCTACGGATATGGCCAAAAGAATTAGGAATCACACAGTTGGATAAAGAGGGTCATCCATTACCGATACAATTGTGGACCTACATTTGGAATAGTAGATTTGTCAATTCTAATTATGTTCATTTTGAAGAATACTTTGTCAAGACATTGTACAGATTTTATGGTCACCCTTGTGATTATTCTGTTGATAACTGAGAGGGGGGGTGAATCAGTTATCCTAATTATTTCTACTTTCTAAACTTTCTTAATAATCAATGCAACATTAATTCAAATAAGCAAACATAACCATGAAATGGAAATACACATGACACAATATTTTTGACTTGGAAACCCTGTTAAGGAAAAAAAACCATGGGGTGATTAACCCAAGATTGTATTCTCTGTTAGAAGAATGGAAATACAAAATGGCACTTGCCAATTAGGGCTCACTGCCCGAGCACACTGCTCACAAGAGGCACACTGCCGACAAGAGACACACTGTCTACAATTTATAAAGAGTGTAATACAATACTTGAACTGATAAGGAGCATCAACATATGCTAGAGTTTAGTTCTGGTTAGGATCAGTACACTGATCTGTTGTACTTCATCTTTCCTCTTCTTTTGTGCTACTCTCCTTTCACATACTGGACCTTCCTTTCTGCTTTTATTCAGCTCTACTGCTTTTCTTCGCACATCACCAAAAACCACGACACCTCTCATAACTAAATCCATCTTGTATATATATCCACACAAGTGATTTCATCACCTTTCTAGTCGGCATCAGGAATAGTCAATCTTTTCACAAACTCTGATCTGTCGGCTGAATCCTTGCTTACCAAGTAAAGCGGATCAAGGATATACTTGTAGAAGTCATCAATCATGTTGTCTAATCATAACTTATGCCTTAAGAATCTTTACCATCATCAGAAACACATCTGGAATAATGTCTGATGTTCTACCAGTCAGTTCTTCCTCTGTTCACACTGCCAATCAGGAACCCGATACTCAAGTATTCATATCTTTTTCTTCATCTATCACCAGAGGCTAAATCCTTGGAATCTATCACTCAAGGTAGTCCTCTTGACTTCCTCAAATCTGCACTTCACCAAGATACTTCCTCTGAGAGATCCGGACCTGACTGTCGAACTTCCACATACTCTGTTCTTGCTTACTAGACCACAACATTCTTCAATCTGACTTCCGGTAGAGACACACCATGTCCTGCTGATGTGTGGGATGAACTTTGTTGCCATCAATGACAACAATCATGAATCCATATAGTGTCTCTTGCCAACAATCTCCCCCTTTGGCATTGATGGCAATACTTAGTGAAAAATGACTAAGTGTTTACACTATGCTCCCCCTTGGCTGATGCTCTATTTTTCGTAGCTCCCCCTTAGTTGGATACAAAATTTTTCACTGCTCTTCACTCCCCCTTTGACATCAATGGCAAAGAGTGGGAACCGCGCATCAAAATTTTCAAAAATTTAACTATACTTAGCCGCATATAACATACTCACATAAACTGAAGAATGTCTGCAAAAGTTGTCTTCAATTGGATGAATTCTGCTACCCAACTTTGCTTCATTCTATCCAAAATTGATATATGACCGCTCAACAGGAATGCAAAAACTTCAGCCTTCTTTAGATCTGTCATGTTGGTGCCTGCATGAGCAGTCAATTTTCAAGCATATAAACATGCAGGCACCTTCCCTAAAAATCCAAAAATATTCTAAGTCTCTGGGCCTCCTCAGCATTTTTCAACTGCAGCATCATATTTTCTTCGAGGAG
The DNA here is from genome assembly GCA_027924645.1 of Cunninghamia lanceolata. Classification (NCBI taxonomy): domain Eukaryota; kingdom Viridiplantae; phylum Streptophyta; class Pinopsida; order Cupressales; family Cupressaceae; genus Cunninghamia; species Cunninghamia lanceolata. The sequence continues at coordinate 1,374,875 of BSBN01000696.1, read as the reverse complement.
GATGCCATCATCATCATATTTCTAGTCATCGCCCTATTGTTTCTCATGGGGGTCATCATCATATTTTCTGTCAGCCTGATCTTTCGCTCCGGGGTGATATTTTAACATCGGGTGATCTTGGTTAAGATCATCCTGATGATGTTGCTGCAAAGTCCTAAGTATGACCCAATCTTCTGTGGGGTCATCATATTTGAACATCGGGTGATCTTAGTTAAGATCATCCTAATGTTGTTTTATCACCCTGATGATGCTGACATCATTCTTATGTCAGGGTGATATCCGCTTTTCTGCCTATCTGCATCATGATGATGCTAACGTAAGGGTGATATCCGCTTGTCTATCTGCTTCATCATATTTTGAAGGAGGGGATGATATTTCTAAATATCAGTCATATTCAAACATCACCCTGATGTTACAATGAAGCTACAATGCACCCCGATATTTCTATCAGGGTGATATTTCCAAATATCTGGTTATCTTCCGAATATCATCCTGATGCCGACATGTGGTGGTGACATCATCAAGGTCCAGGGGGTCATATTTCTAACACTAGTCATCTTGTGGAGATCCCCCGATATTTGCAAATATGATGGTGACATCATCCGGATATGCGGAGGTGCGCAATAGGCAAATATGCTGATGATGTCAGCAGGATATGATGGTGACGTCATCAGGATGTTCATCGGTGAGACATTTGGTATCGGCTAAGTAGGAGGATCTTCCTCCGATGCATCAGGTTGTGCTGATGAAGGTGAATATTAGGTTGATATCTCACGCGAAGGTAAGGTTGGTCATCAGGCTGATATTCAAACATCAGGGTGATATTTTATATTAGGTGATGTGGACGGCATGATACTTTCCTGCAGGGTGATATTTTCTGCGAGGTGGTATTTTACATCAGGGTGATGTGAATTATCAGGGTGAGCTCATGCAGATGATGATGCTGATGTCAGGGTGATATTTCAAGCAATAGGATATCATGCTGGAGGAGGATGATGATGATGAAGGTTTACGCTAGGTGCCGTCGGGAGCAAAATCATCGACATCATATATGCTCACGACCTAGTATATAAGGTGATGAGGAGGTTGCCGTGGGGTGCATGTGGGATAATTTGATCCTGCATGATTTGAAATATAAGGATGATACATTTTGGTAGGAAAGGTTTGTGATGCACAGTATGATGTTTTTCCCAAGGCCGCGGGTTGGTGCGCCATTAATGGTGGTTGTTGCAGAGGTATGGGCGATGGCGTGGATGGATCTAGTACCTGACTGAAGATGTGAATCCCCAAGCGGTGGCGCAGGGCTTGAGATCTCTTCTTGTCTCCTCCCCTCCCTGCCGCATTCAATGTGATGAGTGCCATTTTCTCAATGTACTATATCTGGCAAATTTTGAGTTTGCCTGGTGGTTAGGGCTGAGCACCTCCTTGCTGTATAAGTAGAGTTATGTTGCTCATTTGAAGGTTGTTGAAGGCTTGAGGCATTTTTGTGTAAATAAAAAAGAACAGGGCATGATCCTAGTTGTTCTATCCCATTTTGGAGTTTATGAGTTGCAACATGAATGTATTTTGCACATATTTTCAGTTTCAGTGTTAATGTTATATGAAAAATGCTTATTGCATGTGTCTATCTGCTTGTCTCCATTTGCTGCATGTTATTCTCCTTCTTTTGAATCTGGTTGCTAAGGGTTTCTCAGGTTTTGGGGTATGGTTTTCTATATCACATGTTTGATCTCTAACTTCCATTCAAGGAGTGGATTAAATTGTTTTAGGTTGAGCATGGGGAAGGTTGCATGTCAGCAAGGATATCTGTAAGTAGAGGCAGTTAGATACCCATTCTTGGGTGATGTTTGTAAGGCAAGCATCAGTCCAACCCCCTAAAAAGTGAGTGAAAGTTACAAACCATCTATTGTATACGTCTAGTTGACTCCTTGCCCAATGGATAAGCACTAGTCTGCTCCTGGGTCAGTAGTTATGAGCCAAAACCCCTTGTCTTGCATCCAGGACATTATGTCCACCCATTTCATCACCTCCATTTGTTAGCTGTAGGAGTAGGATTAGGACCCCTACATACTCTCATATCCAACTAGACACATATGTCCAAGAATGTTGCCAACCTTGTGATTTGTCATGCAGATCTTGGTCCATACATGAGAGTATTCTGCCTGTTGTTGTCAAGATAAATCTTTGTCTTTGAACTAGTCAAGGTCACATCTTTAGCTATAGGGATACCCCCCCTGGTGCGGCAGAACCAGAAGTGAAAGGGAGGCAGCTCACGCAACCTCCTGTATTAGTTGGCTGAATCTGCCTGTGCATTAGAATTGGCAAACCCTAATGCTGATTTAGAAGAAAAACCAACATGTCAGATCATTTGTCTTGGCGGTGGTTTGAGCATCACTTAGGGCCTCATGCATGGCCTCCAACTTAGGAATGATTATTCTTCTAAGCTCATTTAACCTGCCGATTCTATTTTTCTTTTCTTTCTCTAGCTTCTTAATTTCATCCAAGACTGCAATGGTCTGACATTCTTGATTTACTATGGATGAGGTAAATGGATCAAAATTTTGAGAAAGTTTTGTTAGTTGGATCTCCTATTCTTTCATTTTCTTCTCAATCTCCATTGTTGCTTTGGACCATGATACACAAAATTTATATATTTCACCACCATCTTTATGAGCATTTTCTAAGCTCTTTATCCCTATATCCATATTTCTTCTATCATTGGATATTAGACTTAGTACTTCAGAGAATCTTTTATCCAAGAACTCTTTCCGGACCTTTTCCTTAGCTGATTTCTCTAAGGACTCAAAATGAGTGCTGACTGAAGTAACAAGAGCTTTAAGATTACCTGATGAGGAGGCTAAGTGATCCTTTAGAAAATATGGCATGATCTTTTCTAAAACACCGGATACAGCTTATATTAGCTCACAATCTTCCATGTGAGACTTCAGGAGTTTTTCTTTGCCTTTGCATTGGCAAATGAAGCTATCTTCATTGTTTGAACCAGGGAGAGAGAGTCAAAGTTAAATGGACCTTGAAGTAACTCCGGTTCATCAATCTCCAACATTTCTTTTGTCAAGATTTCCTTGACAGTTTTTGTAGTGTCTCTTGCCGGAGACAGAGATTTCTTCTCTTCTGCACTGTCACTTATGTTCTTCTCAGCTTGACTTTCTTCTCTTTCTTTCACTTCTTCTTCTTTCTCCTCTATTCTTTCTTCTCCTTTAGATCTGGAGACTGTAGGGGAAACCGCAGGAGAGATATTTGTTTGTTCATGAGCCACCTCTTCCAGAGTAGAAGATTCTAAGCCCTTGTCTTTACCTTCACTGAAGTCCATTACTTCTTTTGTCATTACATCGGTAGATTCCTCTCCAACACTTGTGGCCGAGGGATCAGCACCCAAGTCCTCTATGATAGGAAGATTGAATCTTTTAAAGACATTTTAGAGGATCTCTTCTATTTCCTTGGCTACCTTGTTAGTCTCACCAAGCATGAGCTGATTCATTCTAGCTTTGCTCTGGAATTCATCCTTACAATCTTTGAAGATCATACTAATCTACTTTGGGGTGATTGAAGGATATAGCTGAATAGCTATCTGCTCTCAGATCTCCATATCCTTCTCTTTGGCATTATTCTTCCTCAATTCAAGTTCCTTCTCAAGGCTTTTAGGAATTAAAGATACAATCTCAATGAAAGCCTTGTTGTAAATGTTCAGATACTTAACTGTGGCATTCTGCAGACTCTTCTTATTAGCTTCACTGTATTTATCATAAAATTCTGTTAATGGCTTCAGATTTCTATCCACAGTGATTGCCTTAACTATATCATCTAAGAACAGGGTGGCTCTTTCAACAAACTCTTCTGCTTCTGCCTCCTTGGTTTCACTGGATATCTTCTTCTTTTTCCTTATTTTCTTCACTTCCTCGTCTGATTCAATTTCTTCATCATCCTTTTGACTGACATAAGACCTTGTGGCCTTTGTTTTAGTTCTTTTCTCTCCTCTGCCGGATGATTTTGCTTCTGATTTTGATGTCCTTGAAAAGCTCAAGGACAGGTGCTGATCTCTTTAATGATCTTGTCCGAGTGGAAGATTCTACCGGAGCACTTTCCTTGCTTCCCTTTTCTGCCTCTTTCTTCTCTTCCTCAGCCCTTTCCATCTTTTCCCTGTTGGCATCAAGTGCCTCCTTTGAGATGCCTAAGCCTTTGGCAATTTCTTGAACTTCTTTTCTTACTTTCCTTTTTATTTCTGGTTGTCTGAGTTCCACATGAACTTTTACACTTAGCTCTTCAAATGTTCCAAACCTTTCTGCCTTTGGATCCTTTGGCTGACTTAGCATGTGTTGAACATGCGGCTCCACAATTTGTTCATCAACTTCATACCCCATAGGCATGATCCATACAATTCTTGGTTCTACTACCTCCATTAGGCACTGATCAATCTCTACCATAAATCATATTGTGTCTTTGTATTTCTCAACAAGAGACTGGGGAATTATCTCTCTTGCCTGCATCATGTTCTAAAAATTTTTAAAATATCCCTAGAGAGCTGTATTCTGTGCCTTGGCATCACCAATCCCATGTATATAATCTCTAACCTGAATGGCTACTAGCCTATCATTCTGCCATACCCAGCCACTGGATCCGGGAAGCTCATTCATGTAATAAAAGAAAAGATAGAGTATCAAACCACCATATTTGAAGGAGTTCTTCTTATCCTTCTTTATCTTCTATAGATTCTCCAATAGTTGGTTCAGAAGGAGCTCACAAAGATCATAGTCTACATTCTTCCTCAACATTTCATAAGCAATGTATATAGCAGTTCTAGAAATAGAATTCTCCCTACTGGAGTGATATATCTTATATCCAATTATTATTGATGCAAATTTGATATCCGGATCTGTGATAGCCTCAATAGTCATAGCTCTTTTATTAAACTTTGATCCGGTAGCCTCACTGACGATTTGGTTCTTGACAGATTTGAGCATAGGAATTTCACCGATTGAGTGTAATCCGGTTACAGCCCTAATGGCATCCTTAGTGATCTTAAATGGCCTGTTTAACCACATGAAGTTGTCATGTATTCTGCTTAGGATATACCAGACCCATTCATTTTCCAGAAAACAGGGGAAATGAATGCACTGTGCAAAATGCTTATCCTGGATGGCTTTATACTGAGGTTTGATCTCAAAAGAATCATCTATTAATTGCTTGTGATAGATATCCATTAATTTAGACTCTCTGAATTCTTCAATGTTTGCGTGAATGTAAACCCTAATATCTTCTGTATGCAGGACACCATGCGGAACACTGGAAAAAGCTCCTAGGGGATCTACGTCCAAGGATTTGTATGGATGTTTCTTGAATTTGGGGTGAGGCCTATCAGAGATCTTCACAATATTTGGAGTACCCATCATTCAAGGATTTACAAAGAGATATTTGATAAAGGAGAATACCTTTTGCACCTTTCAGTTTCACGGAGTTAGCTGGATCGATTTCTGGATGAATTGACTTCTGCAAATGATCTTGGATGAGCTTGAGGAATTTTGTTGCAGAGCCTCTCTTTTTGTTTCAACTTGAATGCAGAATGAGCAAATGCTTGGTGAGAAAACCCTTATATTGCTCTGCAAACCCTAATGTTAAGTTGCAATAAATGCTTGACCTAAGTCATTCCAGTTTGCCTTATTGGGATGACTTGAAGAACCAGATCAATCATGATTTTAAACATCTTGCAGATCTTCCAAATATTAACCATAGTTTATTTGGATTTTTTTCTTAAGAACCCTTTAATCCGCAACTCATCTTGTGCCAGTTCTGGCACCAATTGACTGGCTGGGGGAACAAGGTTTTCTTTGTGTCTCCCCCTAAACTAGAGCTCACTTTTTAATTTTTGGAAGGAATATTAGCACCAGAGTCTGGTGTGGATCCATCCTCTACATTCTCTGTACTTTTCTTCACCCAAATATTGTTCATCTCACTTTGAACTTCATCCACATTCACTTTTTGTTTTCCCTTATCTTGATTTTGATTATGATATACCAGACCTCTTTTGTCCTGATTCTTGCTTCTACAGAATTTTGCAATATGACTAGATCTATTCCAAATTTGGCAAACAATACTTCTTTGTATATTTGATTGATATCCTCTTGATTTGCATTGATTAGTCATATGACCTATTCTATTGCATGTAAAGCATCTACCATTGAATGAATTATTTATTTGCATATTTCTGCATTCATGAGATTTGTGACCATACCTTTTGCAATTGAAACACTATCCGGAGAAGGATGTATTAGTCTGATTCATTCTCTTTCTACACTGATTAACTTTATGACCAAAGTTATTGCAGTTGTGGCAGTATCCATTGAAGGATGGATATCTTTGAGCATTAGGCTACCTTACCGGAGGTCTTCTAGACCTGTTCCTTGGATTTTCTGATCCAAAATTCTTCTGACCAGATCCAGAGCTTTCTCCTTTCTCATATCCCAAACCACACTTGTCATCTACCCTCTTTTGACTTTCAAGAAGAACTTCAAGTTGAGTAGAACTTATCTTGAATTTCTCTTTATATTCATTTGTTGTTTGAAGATCCCTTTTGAGAGAGACAATTTGATCCTCAAGTTTTTCTTCATTATCTTTAGCATCTTCAAGATCAGATTCAAGATGTTTGATAATTCTATCCATCTTGTGGCAATCTTCTGATTTCTCCTTGAGAGATTGTCTTAGATTATCTTCAGTTTTTCTTTTCTCTTCAACCCTTTTGGGTAAACTTCATAACTCCTGATTCCATTTCATGTCTTACCATGATGATTTCTTTTGATAACTTTTCACATAACTTGGTTTTCTCCTTCAGATCTTCATTTGTATCATTAGCTTCACCTTGACTTGCCAATTGATGAAGTAGCTCCTTTCTCTTTTTCATAGAGAGACTTAATTTGTCTTTTAGTTCTCTCATGAAATCATCAGCCTGTTTGACTCTTTCCTTTAATTCATTAACTTAAGAGTTTGAATGCTCAAGATCATCAAGGGCAGTCTTGAGTTGCTCCCTTAAACCATATACATCTATTTGAATTCCCTAGATCTTCCTCAAGCTATTAGACTCTGTTAGGAGGAACTTGGCTCTGATACCAATTGTTGATAACTGAGAGGGAGGGGGTGAATTAGTTATCCTAATTATTTCTGCTTTCTAAACTTTCTTAATAATCAATGCAACGTTAATTCAAATAAGCAAACATAACCATGAAATGGAAATACACATGACACAATATTTTTGATGTTGAAACCCTGTTAGGGAAAAAAAACCATGGGGTGATTAACCCAAGATTGTATTCTCTGTTAGAAGAATGGAAATACAAAATGGCACTTGCTAATTAGGACTCACTGCCCGAGCACACTGCTCATAAGAGGCACACTACCTACAAGAGACACACTATCTATAATTTATAAAGAGTGTAATACAATACTTGAACTGATAAGGAGCATCAACATATGCTGGAGTTTAGTTCCAGTTAGGATCAGTACACTGATCTGCTGCACTTCATCTTTCCTCTTCTTTTGTGCTGCTCTCCTTTCACATACTGGACCTTCCTTTCTACTTTTATTCAGCTCTACTGCTTTTCTTCGCACATCACCAAAAACCATGACACCTCTCATAACTAAATCCATCTTGTATATATATCCACACAAGTGATTTCATCACCTTTCTAGTCGGCATCCGGAATAGTCAATCTTTTCACAAACTCTGATCTGTCGGCTGAATCCTTGCTTACCAAGTAAAGTGGATCAAGGATATACTTGTAGAAGTCATCAATCATGTCGTCCAATCATAACTTATGCCTTAAGAATCTTTACCATCATCAGTAACACATCTGGAATAATGTCTGATGTTCTGCCAGTCAGTTCTTCATTTGTTCACACTGCCAATCAGGAACCTGATACTCAAGTATTCATATCTTTTTCTTCATCTATCACTAGAGGCTAAATCCTTGGAATCTATCACTCAAGGTAGTCCTCTTGACTTCCTCAAATCCACACTTCACCAAGATACTTCCTCTGAGAGATCTGGACCTGACTGTCGAACCTTTCCACATACTCTATTCTTGCTTACCGGACTACAACATTCTTCAATCTAACTTCTGGTAGAGACACACCATGTCCTGCGGATGTGTGGGATGAACTTTTTGCCATCAATGACAACAATCATGAATCCATATAGTGTCTCTTGCCAACATATTCATTGTCTAATGAAATCAAAAGATTCTTAAGGCCTAAAGATTTCAATGGACCACCAACTATAATTCATAAATGGGGTGATTGTTATTGCTTTCTTGATTCCACTATGATCAAGGTTTATGGTTTTGAAGGTACACCTTTCCTATTGCCCAAGACTGTGCCAGACAGAATTGCATATCTGGAGATTGTTAGGAAACTGGATTATTCCAATGTCATGAACCTGAGTGCATATGACAAATACTCATTCATGCCCAGTACATTGTGCTTTGGGGATTTTACTATAGCATCAAGAGAAGGATATGACCTTGTTTTGGATAAATTATCACATTTCAATATGAAGAGAGTTGCACCAAGGAAAGGATTTGATTCTGAGGGCTTTATTGACTTTGTGAGGAAAAAATAGAATTTAAGTGGATATGTTCCTATACCATATCCTCATAATGATATCATTAGAAACATGGAAGAAATAGAGTCTGACTTGGTAATTGATAAGTACAATAGAGAAGTTGAACAAAAGATGAGGGAGATACAAGAAGTAGAAATGTTATCCTCTAGTAGCGAGGAATCTTTTGAAGAAAATAAACCCCAAAGCTAACCTGATAAGATCCCCAAGCTGAGGATTGAAGAGTATCAACCTCCAACTAGAGAACAAGAAGCTAGGGAACCATCTGACATAGAAGCTACGCAATTGGCCTATAAGTTTTTTTGTTTCAAATGACCATTTCATCCAGTCTCATGAGTTTAAATCTTTTTTGTATAAACACAAAGGAAAAGCAATAAGGGAATCAGTTGCAGACGTCACACCGAGCAATGAAAGACAGTTGTTGAACACATTGAAAATGGATGTGGAAAATGAAATAAAGAACACAACACCAGAGAAGGGAAGAAAAATATTAGAGGAGTTTGGTGTGATGATCTTTCTTGGTTTGGACTTGAGCTCTGCTTTACTTTTTGACATCTTTTTACACAATAATGATGCCAAACACAAGCTCAGTCTAGAAGGGGTAATAGAGGTATACACTGGGTCAAGGTACAATCTTGATGAGAATTCTCTTATGATCTAAGCTCTATACTCCCCACATAAGAAGCTTGTAGTTATTGATACAAAGAAAGCATTCGATCATGTGATGACATTAAAATTGGGTGAAATTGTTCCTGTGGTCACAGCTGATATTGGCATAAATGTAGCCAAATTGAACAAGGCACAGATTCAAATGTTGATTAAAGAATGGGATATGTACAAGTTGAACAGTGAAAGGATGCTTAAAGAAAATGATTTTCTAAGAGATATAGTTAAGGATACATTCAAAGAATCTACTAAAATGTTGACTTAAGAGAAAGCTCCCAAGTAAAGGACAAGTGCAAGGAATTACAGATGAACACTCAAGTAATCTAGGCCAGCTTTGATGCACTCTCTACAATATTCCAAAAGAGATACACTAATATGATGATCTAGATGAACAAGTTCTGGGTCACTCACTCTAAGAATCACACTGCCATTCAAGAACATAAAAGGATAAATGACAGGCTTCAGGAAAAGCTCCAAGAGATTCAAAATGGAAAAACTTCTGATACTGGGGCCATTACCACTGTTGAAAACCTAATCAGGAAGCATAAAGATAATTATGAGGAACTTCAAGTATATGTCAAATAGTTTATCGATGCTTCAAAGGAGGGTGTGCCTGCATTGTTTAGTGACAATAAAGATCTGAAAAGTCAGAATGAATGGATAAAAGAATGCCAACTGATACTACAGGGAGCCTTGGAAGCAGCTAAGGATGAAGATCCAGCATTAGGAGAGGCCTGTGAAAACTTAGAAAAGATGATTACTATGGAGATTTTGGCGAGGAATGCTATGGAATATGCTGATACATACTCAGGTCAGAAGTATTTAGATCATGTTACCCAAGTTCATTTGTGGCTCATTAGAGCTTAATGTTAATATTTTGCATATTGTTGTTAAAATTCTAAAAAACACTTATGAAGAGGCACAACTTCTTCAAGATATTGCTATTTAAGTCAAACATGTGGTGATTCAATAGGAGGAGGAGGCGGTAGAATAAAAAAAAATCATTATTAGTAGATAGTTTTCATCCATTCTCATATTTCAGAAACTTATGCAATTAATATATATATTTTGAAGCAATATAATGGAGCAAACTGTTCTTAAATGGTGATTTATTTTTAGTGTTCAACTGTTGTGTTGATTTTCATGATTAAATGTGATGTGTTGTCTCCAAAGTGGTTCTCTTAAGTTATTCAAATTTATATAATTTGTTAGTACACATTTGTTGTTCATGTGTGGTTATCTTGATTGGTTTCTGGTTGGAGTGAATTAAATATCCTTTCAAATAATCCATTTTGATTGGTTCCTGCCAAGGATTAAAATACTTTTAAATGATTATTGTGATTGGTTTCCCTCAGGCTAAGAATTAAAAATCCTTTCATGAGATCACAATAATTTAGGAGAATATCACTGGGATTACTAAAGAAGAGTATAGTAACTTATAGACCTACACGTTTGTACAAGGTGTAAACAATCCAAGTGCCCAACAAGTTAGAGTTAAGCTGCAAAGTATATCCACCTATCCTGTACATCTATCTCCATAATCATCATCCATCCATTGACTCCATCCACCCAATAGATTAAGCACTGATCAACTTTAGAACATTTTATACAAATTCAACCCACACTTTTTGACAATTCAAATACTTTCATTAGGAACTAGTAAGTAAGCCCTGCATCTACCTCACACCTGTGTGCCATAGTGAGTAGATTTCCCAAATTAGAATCCATTTAGACTTTCAAATCTACTTTATCATTCAGGTACACCCACCTAGGTCTGGCAGAGCCTAAAGAGTAGGGGGTTTCCAATTGCATAAACCCTGTTTTGTGGGCCAAAAACGTAACAAGAGACTGGCACCCTCTTGTGGTCTAAAAACCTGCATTTTTGAGACCCAATAATAAGTTCTTGCATTTTCAAAGCTAAAGTGGGATTAACGAGTCTCTGCGTCTATCTAAATGGCTTAGCTCTAGGTTTAAGGGAAATTTCATGCTGAAATAAGTCCTCTCTATATGCTTTCAAATCTTCATATGACCAAGCAAAGACATGCTTGTATTTCCTTAGTAAGGCAATTAACATTGCCCTAATGTGTGGTTTCAAGTGTTTACCTATGTAAACTTTCTTTGGAGCATTTTGTATACCCATGTTTATTTGCTCCAAATCTTCCATGTGAGGGGAAGGAATCTTGGCAACCAATTGATCTCTGTTATCAAATGCTCTTTCCAAAGCCACTAATTCCCTTGGAATCTTATTGGTCTTGAGTTGTATCACTTCCTTTCCAAAAAGGGTTTCTTTCCCATCTAAAACTTCCACAAATTTTTAGAAATCTATTTCTTGATTTTCATACTCATCAATACAATGTAGAAACTTTATTAAGTCTTTATCATCCTCAAAAACCTGCCAACTACATATGTTGTCTGGCACTGCTGGTCTTATTTTAATCTCAACATTTGTAATATCAAACAATGTAACATCATCTGGCCTAATGGCCACATTAGCCAAGAAATCTGCCATAACATTCTTTGATCTTTCTACCCAGTTTATTGAGAATGCATCAAACAATTCAATAGTATCCCAAACTGCATGTTTATATTATTTTAACCTCTTATTCTTTGAAGCATATTTATCTCTCACTTGGGAAACTATTAGTTCTGGCTCTCCAAAAACTCTTAATATCTTAATTCCATGCCTAAGAGGAACATTCAATCCTAACAACAAGGCTTCATATTCTAGAATATTATTTGTGCAAGAAAATTTCATCAAAAAGGAGAATTTGAGGATCTTACCAGTTGGAGACAGAAACACCACTCCTGCACTAGAGCCCTCTTTTGAGCAAGCACCATAAAAGTACATGGTCCATAGGCCATCATGACCTCTTTGTTTTTCAAGCTCTTCATCAATAGGTTCTTTCTTCTTTTCATCTTGATCACATGACATAACCTTGAAATTCTCACAATAGTGTCCACAAAGCAAATCTAATCTTTTGGTTCTTGGTCTTCAACTGTATCTAGTGCTCTTTCTTCTCTAACTAGCTTGACATCCTTACCATTCATGGGAATCATAGCATATGAAAAATCTAATTGCATGCTTCCTCCAATCAATGATGCCCACCTCCTAGACACTAACATACCATATTGCACGGCTTGTTGTCAACTACTGTCACATTCATTGTATAGGTTTTTTCTAGATAGGCTGCAAGCATGAAGTCCACATTTTTCATAATCCCTATGACTGGTACTTCCCTAGCATCCATAGCATAACATTTTCCACATGCATTGTCTATATTCAATCCAACTTGTTGCATAATAGCTAAATGCATGATGTTTGTTAAAGCACCTAAATCAAGCATACAGTTCCTAATCACCTTCTCATTAACAATAAGGGACACACAAAATGGTTCTACCTAAGAAGGGAATTTTGTTACTATTGTTCCCAAGTATACTTTAGGAATTTCCTCTTCATCAACATCCACTTCCTAGATATTGTTCTGACCTTTAGTAGTGTGATCTGTTTGACAAGATACCCCTGAAATCAAGGACAATGCCTTATTTCTGTATTCTTCAATTTTTATCATTTCCATTAGTGGTACTGAGACCTTCATCTATGACAAAGCTTGAGTTATGTCAAATGGGGCATAATTTTGTATAATAGTTGTAGCTTAACCCACATTCTTGCTCTTCTCATGAGTCTGTCCAACCTTGGCTTTTGTGGTCTTCTGACTACCATCTATGACATGCAAACCCCTAGTCTTCTCTTCATTCTGAGAAACCTTACCCTCTAAATTCTTAGTATTTTGATTCAATTTCTCTTTTGAATCCCCTTTACCATTATTACCTTACTTTTTCTGTAATTCAAGGTCTCTTTGTTTGTATTCAGGCTATTTTACAAAAATGCTTCCTTGCTGGCTTGAGTCACCCTCGTGAGCTTTATTCCTAAGATTGTAATTGCTTTTAACTTGGGCTACTACAACAGCTGTAATAGCTCTGATCTCTTCATCAGAAGGCCTTTTTAAATTAACCAAAGGAGCATGTGAATCCTGGGCATAAATCTGATGATCCTTGTTTTCTTCATCTGAAAAGATTTGTTGACATATCACATCCCTATAGCACCTTTGTTCATTCACATTAGTTTCTACATCTACCTCATCAGATGAAGAGTAGTCTCCACTTGCAGAAAGTGTGTTAACATTGTCTTCTTCAATATAATGAGGTTCATTAGACTCATCACAAGCATTAGCATCATTGTAAAAGGACCAGGCAATAATACATTGTGATTGTGAATGAGGGATCTGACATATTATGCACCATGGAGTATCTTCCACAATATTAACAGTCTTCTTCAGGGGATCAAGATTTTCTTTAACATTCTAGATCTTTGATCAGTTTTGTTATTGGGAATAGGCTTACCTGTTGATATGCACTGGAGAACTAAGAGGAGGGCGGGTGAATCAGTTGTCACAAAAACTTAAACACTTTCTACAATTAAACATTCATCACTTATCCACAATTATTATGACTTAATAATGAGTGCATGAAATTAGAAACTTAACAACATCAAACACAAGAGACACCAAATTTACGTGGAAAACCCCAAGTTGGGGAAAAACCATGAAGAGGATTAACTCTTAATATATATTGCAATCTTGAAATAGTGATGTTCAAGCTTGGTCACCCCACGGGCCTAAACATACTGGCTTACTGCCATGAAGAACAACTAGGTATAGTAGGCTCACTGCCTCAACCCTAAACCTAACAAGATTACAATAAGGGTTGTTAAACCTTGAGGGTTGTTAAACCCTACTGGTGGCTTACTACCAGATCCACTTCTATGATCAACACCTTTCTTTATTGTGAATAAATAATTCCTCAGCTCTTCTCTTCCTCTAAACTACTCTTCCTCTGATCTACTCTTCCTCTTCTTTCCTCTGCCTCTTCTCTAGTCTACCTTTGGACCTTTCTTAATATATTCTCATTTTCACTCAAGGAAACCTTTTTCATGATTCAACTACAAGTATTTATACACTACATCAATGTTGGAATGATCATCAAGGTCGGCATCAACCATTGGAACAATCTCCAAGGTTGGTATTACAAACATTTACAAAATGGGTCCTGATCTATTGCAACATCATGCAAAGGGAATGAAATACAGATCACACCATGCCTTAGCTAGGATTCAAACATGATCTTCCATGCCACAACACTCTTCCACAATCTTCTAAAGATCTTTGTAATCACTGGGATCAACCAGGTCAGCCAAGACTGGTTACATGCTACGTTATCTAGGAACAATCTTCACACACCATCTCAATTTCTTAACACGGACCAAAGTCTAGATAGGAACATGATTAGGAGATATCCACAGGCACATTATAATCATCAGGAGCAACCACATGAACCTTAACCACTTTATCCATAGGAATCTTCTCACCGGAACACATGAGCTTCTCTGTCTTCAACTGTCATAAAAGAAAGATAGCTTGTGGACCACCAAACCATGAACCATTGCAATTGTAGGCACTTATCATCATCCCAAACTTCCCTTTAGAATTGCATAGAAAAATACTTTCTTGCAGAGGAATGCGGAGCCAAATACTGTCTTCCTATCGCAACTGAACTTACAGAAAAAGTAGGCTTCACTCTGGTGAACACAACTCACTTAGATCTTCATGCAGATGGCTCAAACCCAAAATTTAGCATCCTCAGACATACCTCTAACTTACTTCCAATCCATAGACCATGATCTTCAAGCAGGAACAAATGCGGAGCAGTTTGCTGGATTGTTCTTTAGCATACAACTCACTGTTTGTACTGCACTTCTTTGTGGCTTACTTGTTTCTTCCAGAGAGGCTAATTTTCTCAATATCCTCAACATGCAAGTCTTGTAAACAAGTAATGGAATAGGATCCAATTGACACCAATGATAACACCGATTAGCCACATACTTGCAACAATCTCCCTCTTTGTCATTGATGGCAACATATGATGTGAAAAACTGCAACAGACATCAAGATAAGATTCTCCCCCTTTCTCTTTACACACCTGCACTCTTTCTTTCTCCAAAATTATCCCCCTTTCTCTTACACATCTACACTCAAAGTTTTTCACGTGACTTCTCTCCCCTTTTGACATCAATGGCAAAGGGCACATACTTGTACTCTTCTACTCTGATCTAATCTCTCCTCTAAACTTTCTAACTACACCCCCTTAGAAGTAACCCTAAAAGCATCAATTTGGACCTCTAAACACCTCTGGATTGATGCACCATTGTGCATCTTAGTTTAGAGTAGGAGGGGTGATGACCCCTAAATTTTCTTTGAGATACTCAAAAGTATCCTTGGGCAAAGGCTTGGTAAAGATGTCTACAATCTGATCCTTGGTAGAAACATACTCCAACTTGAATTCATTCTCTGTCACTTTTTGTCTCAAAAAATGATACCTAATGGATATGTTCTTGGTCCTTGAATGCATCACTAGATTCTTTGATATGTTTATGGCACTTCTGTTGTCACAAAAGATTACAATAGGTTCTTCATACACAACTTTGATGTCCTTCAAAGTCTGCTTCATGCATAACACTTGTGTGCAACTGCATGCCGCTACAATGTATTCTACCTCTGCAGCAGACAGGGATATTGAATCTTGTTTCTTGCTCAACAAAGATACTAATCTTTTTCCCAAGAAAAATGCACCTCCACTTGTACTTTTTCTGTCATCCACATCTCTGGGCCAATCTGCATCAGTATATGCACTGAGAGAAAAGTCACAATCCCTAGGGTACCACAAACCATAATCTACTCTACCTTTTAAATATCTTAGAATTCTATTGACTACCATCACATGTGATTCCTTGGGTTCTACCTGAAATCTTACAACAAGACACACTAGATGCATTATGTCAGGTCTAGTTTGAGTCAAATAAAGTAATGTTGGAAACAAGGCAGATAACTGAGAAGGGGGGTGAATCAGTTATCTTAAATATTCAACTTTCTTTTGTTCTTTAACAATTAGTGCATCATCAAAACATGTAACCATACATTATCATGAGAGCAGAAAAGAAATCAACACACATAACACAAGGATTTTTATGTGGAAAACCCGGTTAAGGGAAAAACCACGGGGTGACTAACCCAAGATTATATTCTCTGTTAAAAGAATAGAAAGAACAATAATGGAACTTGCTAATTAGGGCTCACTACCGGAGCACACTGCTCATAAGAGGCTCACTGCTTACAATAGTTTATAGAAAGAAACTAGGTACTTGAACTGATGAGAAGCATCCACATATGCTGAGGTTCAGTTCTGGTTAGGCTCAATATACTGATCTACTGCACTTCATTCTTCCTCTGCTTTAGTGTTGCTGTTCTATCACATACCGGACTTGTATTTCTGCTTCTACACTACTCTCTACTTTTCTTCACACTTCACCACTAACCACACACACCTGCACATTAAAATCCATATGGTATATATATTCACACAAAGGATTTCAACATCTTTCCAGTCGGCATCTGGAATACTCAAGATTTTCCCAAACTCTGGTCTGTCGGCTGAATCCTTGCTTACTAAGTGATGCGTATCAAAGAGATAGTTATAGAAGTCATCAATCATGTTAGCCAACCATGAATGATCCCTCAAGAAGCTTGACCACCATCAATACCTCATCCGGATTAAGGTCTAATGCTCTACTGGTCAGTTCTTCCTCAGTCTACTCTGCCAAATAGTAACCCAACACTTAAGTGCTCATATCTTTTCACTCTTTCATCACCAGAGGCTCAATCTCTGGAATGTAGTAGTCATGGTACTCCTCTTGACTTCCCCAAGTCCACACTTTTCTAAGATACTTCCTCTGAGAGATCCGGACCTGATTGTCGGACCTTGCTGCATGCTCTGTTCTTGCTCATCGGACCAAAACACTCTTCAATCTGACTTCCGGTATAGACATACCATGATTTGTAGATATGTGGAATGGACTTTGTTGCCATCAATGAAAACACTCATGAAGCCACACAGTGTCTCTTGCCAACAATCTCCCCCTTTGGCATTGATGGCAACACTTATTGAAAAATGACTAAGTGTCATAATAAACTCCCCCTTGGCAGATGCTCTATTCTTATGTACACTTTTCTGGAGCTCCCCCTCAGCTAGATTTCACATTTTTCACTGCTCCTCACTCCCCCTTTGACATCAATGGCAAAGGGTGGAATCCGCACACCAAAATTTGCAAAGAGTAACCTATACATAGACGCATATATACAAGTTATACTTACATAAATTTAAGTATATCTGTAAAAGTATTCTTTAACTGTACAACTTCTGTCACCCAACTCTGCTTCATCCTGCCCAAAATTGAGATGTGACCACTTAGCAAAAATGCAAAAGCTTCTGCCTTCTTTAGGTTTGCTGGATCACTGGTCTGGACTGTGGTCTAGGCATCAGTTAGGGCCTCATGCATTGCCTCTAACTCAAGGATAATTATCCCTCTTAGTTCACTTAGCCTGCTTATTCTATTCTTCTTCTCCTTTTCAAGCCTCTTTATTTTATTAATAGTGGAAATAGTCTGACACTCTTGATTTATGATGGAAGAGGTGAGAGGATTAAAATTTTGAGATAAACTTGACAGTTTACTCTCTTGTTCTTCCACCTTCTTAGCAATGTCTGCTGTCACTATGGACCAATATAGACAAAATTTGTATAAATCTCTGTGATCTTTAAGAGCATTTTCTAGGCTCTTTATCCCAATATTCAAATTTCTCCTATCATTTGCTATAAGTCCCTATACTTTGGAGAATCTCTTTTCCAAAGACTCTTTCCGAACTTTCTCTTCTGCTGACTTCTCCAAAGAATCAAAATGTGTGCTAATAGAATTAACAAGAGATTTCAAGTTACCGGATGAAGAGGCCGAAAGATCCTTCTAGAAGGATGGCATGATCTTCTCCAACACACTGGATGCAATCTCTATCAGCTCACAGTCTTCCATGTGAGACTTCAGAAGTTTTTCTTTTGCTTTGGCTTGAGCAAAAGATGCTACCTTCATTGTCTGGAGCGGAGAGAGAGAGTCAAAATTGGGTGGTCCTTGAAACAACTCCAGTTCATCTAATTCCATCATTTCCTTGGTCAGGAAGTCTTTAACTACTTCTGCAGTGTCTCTTGTCAGAGACAGAGTCTTCTTTTCTTTTCCCACTTCTGAACTATCATCTGGGATCTTATCTGTTTGATCTTCTTCTCTTCCCTTTACCTCTTCTCCTTGAGTAATTTTCTCTTCTTTTCTTTCTCCTCCTTTAGTTTCAGAGTCTGATGGGGGATCCAGAAGAGAGATGTTTACTTCTTCATGGACTTCCTCTTCTAGAATACAGGAATCCAAGTCCTTAGTCTTCTCTTCACTTATCTCCTTTAACTCTTCTGTAATTTTCTTAGTAGAATCTTCCTTAGATGCACTTAATCCTTCGACATCCATGGCAGAAGGTTCATCACTTATGCCCTCTATAGTAGGAAGATTGAATCTTTTGTATGCATTCCAAAGGATGTCTTTAGTCTCTTTTGCCACCTGATCAGTCTCTCTGAGCATAAGCTTGTTCATTCTAGCTTTTCTCCGGAACTCATCCTTGCAATCCTTGAAGATCATGTTCATTTTTCTCGGAGTGATGGAAGGATAGAGATGAATAGCTATCTATTCCTGGATCTCCATATCCTTTTCCTTAGCATTATCTTTTCTAAGTTCAAGTATTTTCTCTAAACTCTTGGGGATTAGAGAGATGATTTCAATGAATGCTTTATTATAGATATTCAAGTACTTGATTGTGGCTTCCTCCAATAATCTTTTGTCAGTGTCATTATACTCATCATAAAATTTAGTTATGGGCTATAGATTCCCATCTATAGTGACTATTTTGATGACATTATCAACAGAAGGAGTAGACGTTTCAACAAATTCTTCTGCTTCTTCTTTGTTCTTTTCAGCAGATGATTCCACAGATGTTTTATTTTTCTTCTTCATTTTCTTAACCTCCTCATCTGTCTCTATCTCTTCATCATCCTTGTGGCTTGTGTATAACCTTGTGGCCTTTGTCTTTGTTCTCTTCTCTCCCTTTTTGGATGTCTTTGCTTCCAGTTTTGAGGCTTTTGAGCTCTTAAAGGTGGTAGGTGCAGAGCTCTTTGAGGATCCAGTCCGGGAGGGGGCTTGCACTGGAACACTTTCTTTCTCTGCTTCTTGTCTCTCTTTTTCTGCTCTTTCCACCTTCTATCTATTGGCATCAACTACCTCCTTTGATATGCCATATTTCTTGGCAGTTTCCTCTACTTCCTTCCTAACTTTTCTCTTTATTTCAAGTTGCCTTAGGTCAACGTGAATTTTCACTCTCAATTCTTGAAAGGTGCCAAACCTTTCTTCCTCAGGGTCCTTAGGCTGACTTAGTAGGTGTTGGACATGCAGTTCCAAAATTTTCTCATCCACCTGATAGCCCATTGGCATAATCCAGACTATTCTGGGTTCCACTGCCTCCATTAGGCATTGATCAGTGTCTACCATGAAGCACACTATATCCTTGTATTTTTCAACTAAAGATTGGGGGATTCTCTCTCTGGCCTGCATCATGCCTTGGAAGTTTTTAAAGTAACCCCAGAGTGCTATGCTTTGTTCCTTGGCATCACCAAGCCCATACATATAGTCTCTGATTTGTATGGCCACAGGTCTGTCATTTTGCCATACCCAACCACCGAGTAGCTCATTCATATAGTAAAAGAATAGAAATAGTATCAAGCCACCGTACTTAAATGAATTCTTCTTATCCTTCTTTATTTTCTGTAGGTTCTGTTGGTTTTTTCCCAGACTGGATGCTTACTCCCAGATTTCCCTACAAGGTAGCCATCAATGATCAACAGGATCTCTGGGCCAGGGGCCAACAGTGTGGAGATAGACTCTATATTTTATCTCCTCTTCTTCTTCAGGCTCTGCAAAACCTAGGGGGGTATTCCCTACTCAACATCCATGAGGATATGCATATAAAGGCTGGGATGCTGACAGAAAGCAGATAAGTCCTCCTGTAAGTAGACAAAAACTGTAAGATAAGAGCAAAGGGGCTAGCTTTGGGCCTATTTGCAGTTGTAGACAGAGGACTTGGATCCTAAAACTAATTCTACTGTCCTAATGGTTGTTTTGGAGTTTGATTTTGATTTTATATTTAGATGCAAAGCTGGACATGGTATATAACACAAACACAAAGCTAGATTGGTGCCTATCCAGGGCTTGGAGTCAGTAGACATACACTTGTGAATGATCAGCATGAACAACTAAAACTAGATTTCAGGGGGACACATGTGATATCTGCCTTACAGATATCTCCCAATATAAAGTGTTAGGCTATCTATACTTATGGCATCCCTATTGCAGTATATCCTTCCCAATATTCAATCTGAGAATAATTTAATCTACCCCTTGAGCAGAAGTTAAGAGATTAAACATTCAACACAGGAATTCTATGTTCTAGAATCTTAGACATTCCTTGAATACCTAGACTCAGAAGAAAGATACATGCAACACTGGAGATAGAATTAGCACAACACATGCAAACATAGCATTATTCATATAAGATTAACCATGAAATTAGTGGATTCATGCAAAAAACATACTACAGGAGATTCATAAACTCACAAGTTTTGCTGCACAGAACAACCAAAACCAACTGTATTGTATTTCAGAGCCAAATGTTCAACTTTCAACAACCAAAACAATGGTAACACAGTCTGCCTATATCGGCTAGAAAGTGTACCCACAGCAATTAATTACATGACTTAACAAAAATCTGCCAGATACAGTTCTCAAAAGGAATGGCGCTCAGAAGTTATTGCTGCATCAGACAGAAAGTAGACAAGGGTGGCTTCGAGCCCTGTGCTGCCATCTGGAAGTCTTCATCCAAAAATTGGGCAACCTGATCATGTGTATCATCGCCCATACCCCTGCTACAATCACCATTTATGGCTCAACCACCCGTGGCCTACTTGGGAACCGTCATAGCATTCAACAAGAATCTCCCGCCAAAACATGTTTTATCGCAGTTTTAAAAATGCAGGGAAATTAATCCCACATGCATAGTGAGAAGACCACATTAGCACTTTATAAATGTAGCCACATGCATATCAAATGTCGAGTGCCTTTTGCCATGCTCGACGCAGAAGCCTTCTCCAAAAGCCCATCATCCAAACTTAAGCCATCGGCCAACCCCGCAAAACTCCTACCGATCTCAACAGTCACACCGATGCCTATCTTCGCATTCCCCTTCATCGGCCAGAGATGGACCATCGGGCCAGCTCTCCAGACTTCCACCAATAGCATGAGTCTCTCCGATCGCTACTCCAAACTACCCTGTCAGTGTGACCGACACCATCAGCCAACATGAAATTCCTCCCGCCGATAGAACAACTCCTGCCGATAACACATCGGCCAAACCCTCCATTGTCAGCCCATCACAATCCATCCTCGCCAACAACACAAGTCATGCCGAGGACCACCTCTGTCAGTGTGACTTACACCATCGAAGCAACCAAAATCTCCCCAGCCGATAGACCAACTCCTACCGATGGCCTTGCTGTCGCCAAGACAATCTTCCCTGTCACCCCGATACCAGCTCCACACCCCTTGTTGCCAAGACAAAGACCATCGGAGTAACCAAAAGCTCCTCTGCCGATCACAATAGTCTCGCCGATGCACCAACGAGCTACACTCTATTCCTCCATCGGCCAGACACACACCGACGACTCCCCATTGGCCAAACCTCCCCTCGTCGGCACAACCTAGAAGTCCTCCGTCGATCGCATATGTTACGCCGATGAACAAGAAGACTAAAGCTTTGAACCATTGAACCGAACCGTTGAACCTTGAAGAAAAGGGTTCAAACGGGAGGTTCAACCACACCGATTGGATCAAAAAGACGAGCAAAGGATTCACTTAGTGAAAATATGGAACCAAAGCCCCTGAACCGTTGAACCGTTGAACCGGTTCAACCCGATGGTTCAATGTGGTGGTTCAACACACAATCAGAGCACTTCAAAAAACAAAACTTTCACCAATGGACAAAACATGAAGACCACCTCCTCAAGAACTATGATGCAGATGCTGAAAAACACTGAGGGGGTGCCAAAACTCAGAACTTTTTTGGATTTTTTGGGAGGTGCCTGCATGAAAAATTGCTCAGAAACTGACAGTCAATTTAGGCACCAACAGTGGCTCTGATTGGGGACGTGCAGGTGCAAGACTGCAGTGAGAACTCTAGATCTCTGGGATGCAGACCAGTCCCCTATCCATTGGGCACAGAGTCATGAAGTTACAATGATCTGCATCACCAAACACTCTTGATGGCCTAAGGCCACCAAGAAAAGAAAAACATGTATCTCCCTTTGTCAAATATCTTGTTTTCATCTGCATGCACTGGGTCAAGCTTGGAGATACAAAAAAGATCCACCCACAAACAAACCTTGTCATCTGCATATTCAACCCTCTGATTTGGCTTGTCATTGTCACCCCTATGCAGACAACCTTCAGCATCACGTGGCATGTGGGTGCAGAATGTATCAGGCAATGCATACTCAAATGGTATGTAACAGTTGTCATCATCACTATGCATTGCAAAATGATTTCCTAGCTGGACTGAAAACTGAAAAGACTCAAAGTCCACCATGCAACTAGGAAAAACAGGGCTCTCTTCATTTGCTGGCACATCAAAAGAAAAGATTTCAAATTCACAATTGTGCACATCATGCACACAACCAATAGCAGCATCAAACTAGAAAAGATCAAGCTCTGGCACCTCTTTCAAATCAGGCACATTTTTACAGTCACCTACCTGATGTATGTTGTTTCCTCTTTCATCATGATGAGAAATAGAATCCAAGCCAAAAACAATGTCTTGATCCTCACCATACTCAAATAGATCCTCATCACCATATGTGTCAAAGATGGGTGATCCAGGTGCATCAGTTTCATCATAATATGCCATTTGTTCATGGATAGCAAAGCACACATCTTCATCACCAATGGATTCACATTGTGGAGGAGTATTGGCCTGTGTGTCATAAGCAAAACAGTCACCAAATAAAAAACAACCATGCTCTGCACTAGCACCTATTTCAATTTCTGACTGCTCTTCATGATCTCCATGTGTTTGAAAGGAAGGCAATGGGTCACACATGGAACTATTTTTTTGTTTGCTTATATCTTCTCTATCTTGAGTACAATACTCACAATTATCCCCACAAGTCCATTCCAAAAGTTGCTCATTGTTGTCCACAACCTCGTTGTTGTTTTCATGGTCAGATGCCTCAACATTGCAATGGGAGTCTTCATTAGTCCTTTCACTGGCACCTTCAGTATTTATCTTTTCATCTTCACATGATGCCATAATCATTTGGTCATTCACAGCTTCACAATCATTTCTCACACCAAAGCCTGGGGACAGGGATTTCAGCAGGTGCTCATTTCTAATTTTTTCTATTTTTTCTACGAACTTGTATGCCATCTGCATACTTGTTACCTTGAAATCCTTCAGTAATGCACTAGAGCCCTCCTCAAAAGCCTCAAAGAATATGCCAACACAGGCTGAAATATCAGGTCTAAAGACTTCTGGGATCTGTGAAAGGGCTACTGCAAACCTATGACTGAAATCAATACATAGCTCTTTATCTTGTTTTCTGATTTTCATCAATTCTGCAACAAGATCAACAGGTTCTTTTGCAAATTCCTTTTTGAAACAATTAGTAAGCTCATCCCAACAGGCAAAAAATCTCTTTGGAAAGCTCAAATACCAGTCTTTTGCTTTTGCATCAAAGGACCTAACAAAAAACCTCATCCACATATCCTCATCTCTAAATGAATGTTTTCCCATGAAACTGTGAAAATTTTGGATATGTGCATTCCCATCACATACACTGTGACCACTAAATCTAGGCATCTGACAGTATATTCTAGCAGGCATATTTTCTACTTTATAATCAACCCATGACAAATCTAACTAGTCATACAAAGGATCAAAAGGGCTGACATGAGGTTAGCTTTCTGACTGGCAGACACAATAGGGTTATCACTATTCAACTGAGCCTGCCTAGTCTCTAAGAATATCAACCTATTTTTCATCTCTTCTATTCTTTTATCCAACAAATCCTAACTGAGTATGGGATAAAACATATTTGGATTCATAAAAATCTCACTTTTAGACATCCTTTGTCTGCCTAAGACCTAAGGCTTCCCCCTGGCATCTAACTTATGCAGCAAACAACAAATATAAAGGGGAGGAAGCTAGGTACCTTTTCTCATCCAAATGCAGAAATATGAACATCTTTGTCACATCACATACATCTATCTTTCATGTGCATTCAGATCTTTTTTTTTTTTTTTGCAGAGTCGCCACCTCTCCAGAGAGGACAAAATTTTTAATAGCTAAAAGCTACTTTCCAGGTTCATTCCACCAGCAAAGCCAGGCAAAACTTTACTAGAGGCTGTAAGATATCACTTTTTCTATTCATCCCCAGCAAAGTCACCATTTTTGTTGGTGACTCGGATGGGCCATAAATTTATTCATTTTTATCAATCCATCCCCAGCGGAGTCGCCATTTTTGTTGGTGTTTTCTCGGACTGGATGCTTACTCCCAGATTTCCCTACAAGGTAGCCATCAATGATCAATAGGATCTCTGGGCCAGGGGCCAACAGTGTAGGAGATAGACTCTATATTTTATCTCCTCTTCTTCTTCAGGCTCTGCAAAACCTAGGGGGGTATTCCCTACTCAACATCTATGAGGATATGCATATAAAGGCTGGGATGCTGACAGAAAGCAGATAAGTCCTCCTGTAAGTAGACCAAAACTGTAAGATAAGAGCAAAGGGGCTAGCTTTGGGCCTATTTGCAGTTGTAGACAGAGGACTTGGATTCTAAAACTAATTCTACTGTCCTAATTGTTGTTTTGGAGTTTGATTTTGATTTTATATTTGGATGCAAAGCTGGACATGGTATATAACCCAAACACAAAGCTAGATCGATGCCTATCCAGGGCTTGGAGTCAGTAGACATACACCTGTGAATGATCAGCATGAACAACTAAAACTGGATTTTAGGGGGACACATGTGATATCTACCTTACAAATATCTCCCAATACAAAGTGTTAGGCTATCTATACTTATGGCATCCCTATTGTAGTATATCCTTCCTAATATTCAATCTGAGAACAATTTAATCTACCCCTTGAGCAGAAGTTAAGAGATTAAACATTCAACACAGGAATTCTATGTTCTAGAATCTTAGACATTCCTTGAATACCTAGACTCAAAAGAAAGATACATGCAACACTGGAGACAGAATTAGCACAACACATGCAAACATAGCATTATTCATATAAGATTAACCATGAAATCAGTGGATTCATGCAAAAAACATACTACAGGAGATACATAAACTCACAAGTTTTTCTGCACAGAGCAACCAAAACCAACTGTATTATATTACAGAGCCAAATGTTCAACTTTCAACAACCAAAACAATGGTAACACAGTCTGCCTATATCGGCCAGAAAGTGTACCCATAGCAATTAATTACATGACTTAACAAAAATCTGCCAGATACAGTCCTCAGAAGGAATGGCGCTCAGAAGTTATTGCTGCATCAGATAGAAAGTAGACAAGGGTGGCCTCGAGCCCTGTACTGCCATCTGGAAGTCTTCATCCAAAAATTGGGCAACCTGATCATGTGTACCATCGCCCATACCCCTGCTACAATCGCCATTTATGGCTCAACCACCCGCGGCCTACTTGGGAACCGTCGCAGCATTCAACAAGAATCTCCTGCCAAAACACGTTTTATCGAAGTTTCAAAAATGCAGAGAAATTAATCCCACATGCATAGTGAGAAGACCACATTAGTGCTTTATAAACGTGGCCACATGCATATCAAATGTCGAGCACCTTTTGCCACACTCAACGCACAAGCCTTCTCCAAAAGCCCATCGGCCAAACATAAGCCATCGGCCAACCCCGCAAAACTCTTGCTGATCTCAACAGTCACACCGATGCCTATCTTCGCATTCCCCTTCATCGGCCATAGACGGACCATCGGGCCAGCTCTCCAGACTTCCACCGATAGCATGAGTCTCTCTGATCGCTACTCCAAACTACCCTGTTGGTGTGACCGACACCATCAACCAACATGAAATTCCTCCCGCCGATAGAACAACTCCTGCCGATAACACATTGGCCAGACCCTCCACTGTCGGCCCAACGTAATCCATCCTCGCTAACAACACAAGTCACGCCGAGGACCACCTCCGTCAGTGTGACATACACCATCGGAGCAGCCAAAATCTCCCCAGCCGATAGACCAACTCCTACCAATGGCCTTGTTGTCACCAAGACAATCTTCCCTGTCACCCTGATACCAGCTCCACACCCCTTGTCGCCGAGACAAAGACCATCAGAGTAACCAAAAGCTCCTCTGCTGATCACAATAGTCTCGCCGATGCACCAACGAGATACACTCTGTTCCTCCATCGGCTAGACACACACCGACGACTCCCCATCGGCCAAACCTCCCCTCGTCGGCACAACCTAGAAGTCCTCCGCCGATCGCACATGTTACGCCAATGAACAAGAAGACTAAAGCTTTGAACCATTGAACCGAACTGTTGAACCTTGAAGAAAAGGGTTCAAACAGGAGGTTCAACCACATGGATTGGATCAAAAAGATGAGCAAAGGATTCACTTAGTGAAAATATGGAACCAAAGCCCCTGAACCGTTGAACCGGTTCAACCTGATGGTTCAATGCGGTGGTTCAACACACAATCAAAGCACTTCAAAAAACAAAACTTTCATCGATGGACAAAACATGAAGACCACCTCCTCAAGAACTATGATGCAGATGCTGAAAAACACTGAGGGGGTGCCAAAACTCAGAACTTTTTTGGATTTTTTGGGAGGTGCCTGCATGAAAAATTGCTCGAAAACTGACAGTCAATTCAGGCACCAACAGGTTCTCTAACAGTTGGTTCAGGAGAATCTCACAAAGATCATAGTCAACATTTTTCCTTAGCATTTCATATGCAGTATATATGGCAGTTCCAGATACTAAATTTTCCCTACTGGAGTGATAGATTTTTTAACCAATTATCATAGAGGCAAATTTGATATTCAGATCTATGATGTCTTCTATTGTCATTGCCCTCTTGTCAAATTTTGATCCATTAGCCTCACTTACAGTTTGGTTTTTGACTGATTTGAGAGCAGGTAACCCACCAGATGAGTGCAATCCAATTACCACCCTAATTGCATCCTTGGTTATCTTGAAGGGCTTTAACAACCATATGAAGTTATCATGTATTCTACTAAGAACATACCAGACCCATTCATCTTCTACAAAATAGGGGAAATGGATGCAATATCCAAAATGCTTATCTCAGATGGCCTTGTATTGGGGTTTAAGTTCAAATGATTCATCTATTAGTTCCTTGTGATAGATATCCATCAGCTTGGATTCCCCAAATTCTTCAATGTTGGCATGAATGTATACCCTAACATCTTCTACATACAGAACCCCATGCAGAATGCTAGAGAATACTCCTAGGGGATCAACTTCTAGGTATTTGTAAGGATGTTTCTTGAACTTAGGGCGTGGCCTATCCGTGATCTTAACAACATTTGGAGTAGCCATCTTTTAAAAGATTCAAAGAGAGATATTCAAGAGCGAAAATACCTTTTTACTCTTCTAGGGTTCACGATAAGAGCCAAAAAGATCGCTGGTTGAATCAAATTCTGCGGTTGATCCTTGAGAGGGTTGAGGCAATCTTGTTGCAGAGCTCCTTCTTTCTTCTTCTCAAATGCAAATGTGTAAATGATGAACAAAAGAACCTTTTTATTTCTACACAAACCCTAATTCCATTTTGCAATAAATGCACAACTTAAGTCATTCCATTTGGCTTATTCTCCTTGTTCTGAGAGAGATCTTTTCGGATCACTGAGATGTAATTAGAATGATAATTCACAATGTATCTCCCTTCCTTGAATCATCCTATTTATCCACATATCAAAGATATTTCAATTTAGAATCATACCAGATCTAACTGTGAGAGTTCTGCTTTTACCGGATGACTGTCAAACTGGATCAATCTTGGTTGATTAACCTCTTCAAAACTCCTTGTGGATCTTTCATATTTTTACCAAGGGTTAATTAGATATTTCCCTGAGAACCCTTTTATCTACAACTTTCCATGTGCCAATTTCAGGCACCAATTGACTGGCTGGGGGAATTTACTTTCCTTTGTGACTCCCCCTGAGCCAGAGCTCATCTATTCAATTTTTGAAAGGAATATCAGCACCAAATTCTGGTGCGGATCCATCCCCAACATTTTTTGTACTTCTCTTCAACCAAATCTTGTTCATCTCTCTTTGAACTTCATCTGCATTTACCTTTCCTTTTCCTTTTTCTTGATTTTGATTATGATGCACCGGACCCCTTTTATCCTTATTCTTACTTCTGCAGAATTTGGCAATATGACCGGATCTATTGCAGTTGTATCCTTGATCTGCATTGATTAGCCATATGTCCCATTCTATTGCATCCAAAGAATCTACCATTGAATGAATTGTTTATTTGCCTATTTCTACATTCAAGAGATTTGTGACCATACCTTTTGCAGTTGAAACATTTTCCAGAGAAGGATGAATTAGTCTGATTCATTCTTCTTTTGCACTAATTTGATTTATGACTGAAGTTATTGCAATTATAGTAGTAACCATTGAAGGATGGATATCTTTGAGCATTTGGTTGTCTTACTAGAGGTCTTCTAGGTCTGTTCCTTAGATTTCTTGATCCAAAGTTCTTCTGACCAGATCCGGAGCTTTCACGTTTCTCATACCCCAATCCATGCTTGTCATCTACCCTCTTTTGGCTTTCAAGAAGAACTTCAAGTTGAGCAAAGCTTATCTTGAATTTCTCTTTGTATTCATTTGCAGTTTGAAGATCCTTTTTAAGAGTGTCTATTTGATTTTCAAGTTGTTCTTCATTATCTATAGCTTCTTCAAGATCAAATTCTAGATGCCTGATTATTCTATCCATTTTGTGGTAGTCTTCTGACTTCTCCTTGAGAGATTGTTTTAGATTATCTTCAATTTCTTGGGTGAATTTCATAACCCCTGATTCCATTTCATGTCTTACCATAATACCCTCTTTTGATAGCTTCTCTTGTTTTTCTCATTCAGATCTTCATTAGAATCATTGGCTTCAGTTTGACTTGCTAATTGTTGAAGTAGTTCCTTTCTTTTCTTCACTGAGATACTTAGTTTTTCTTTGAGTTGATTTATGAAATCATCATCTTGTTTGAGTCTTTTTCTCAGGTTATTGACTTCAGAGTGAGATTGCTCAAGATCATCTAGGGCAGACTGAAGTTGTTCCCTCATACCATACATATCCATTGAGATTCCCATATCTTCCTCAAGCTGTTAGGCTCTGTTGGGAGGAACTTAACTCTGATACCAATTGTTGGAAACAAGGCAGATAACTGAGAGGGGGGGTGAATCAGTTATCTTAAATATTCAACTTTCTTTTGTTCCTTAACAATTAGTGCAGCATTAAAACATGTAACCATACATTATCATGAGAGAAAAAAAGAAATCAACACACATAACACAAGGATTTTTACGTGGAAAACTTGGTTAAGGGAAAAACCACGGGGTGACTAACCCAAGATTATATTCTCTGTTAAAAGAATAGAAAGAACAAAAATGGCACTTGCCAATTAGGGCTCACTGCCCGAGCACACTGCTCACAAGAGGCTCACTACCTACAATAGTTTATAGAAAGAAACCAGTACTTGAACTGATGAGAAGCATCCACATATGCTGAGGTTCAGTTCTGGTTAGGCTCAATATACTGATCTACTACACTTCATTCTTCCTCTGCTTTAGTGATGTTGTTCTGTCACATACTGGACCTGTATTGCTGCTTCTACACTACTCTCTACTTTTCTTGGCACTTCACCACTAACCATACACACCTTCAAATCAAAATCCATCTGGTATATATATTTGCACAAAGGATTTCAACATCTTTCTAGTTGGCATCCAGAATACTCAAGATTTTCCCAAACTTTGGTCTGTCGGCTGAATCCTTGCTTACTAAGTGATGTGTATCAAAGAGATAGTTATAGAAGTCATCAATCATGTTGGCCAACCATGAATGATCCCTCAAGAAGCTTGATAACCATCAATTCCTCATCTAGATTAAGGTCTGATGCTCTGCCGGTCAATTCTTCCTCAGTCTACTCTGCCAAACAAGAACCCAACACTTAGGTGCTCATATCTTTTCACTCTTTCATCACCAGAGGCTCAATCTCTGGAATGTAGCAGTCATGGTACTCCTCTTAACTTCCCCAAGTCCACACTTTACTGAGATACTTCCTCTGAGAGATCCAAACCTGATTGTTGGACCTTGTTTCGTGCTCTGTTCTTGCTCATTGGACCAAAACACTCTTCAATCTAACTTCTGGTATAGACATACCATGATTTGCGGATATGTGGAATGGACTTTGTTGCCATCAATGACAATACTCATGAAGCCACATAGTGTCTCTTGCCAACAAGTAATCCTCCAATCATAGATCTATACTTTTTCTGGTCTGCCATGGGTGAGTTATTATCTTTGTTCAACTTACAACCAGTTATCATAGGTGTGCATAATGGTTTAGAGTCTTCCATCCCAAATTTCTTTAACAACGCTTTCACATACTTGGACCAAGAAATGAAGATACCCTTATTTGATTGACTTATTTGCAGACCTAAAAAGTTCATCTCCCCAAACATAGACATTTCAAATTCATTTTGCATTTCTCTAGCAAAAAATAAGCACATACCTTCATTGCCTCCAAAAATAATGTCATCAACAAAGACTGCAACAATCAGGGTTTGTTCATCATTAATCTTGAAGTAGAGATTACTATCTGGCGTACCTTTACTGAACCCTATCTATATTAGGTACCTTTCCAACCATGCATACCATGCCCTGGGTGTAACACCCAGCTAAGTTTTCACCTTAAAAACTAAGTTTTGACCAAAGGTAATAATTGTTTTTAAAGTTTAAAGTAGAAAGATAATATGTTTTTCATTTTAAAACCAAGTAGTTCATCCATCGACTAACAATAATCATGAAATTATAAGTTGTACAAAAGGGATCTATCCATCTACAACTTTATATAATATGATGATTAAATACACTTAGAAACATTTTCAAAATAGAAACTTACCAAAGTCACTGCATCTCGATTGTCGACCATCCAAATTCAAGTCTTGGCAAGCCTCTAGAATATATAAGAGAAAGTATCTTCAAGGAGCTTAACCTCCAACCATAGACCGTCGATCTCCTACACTCCTTCCTATTCGGAAGTGGCCCTACCCTACTCAAAGAGGATAGACTTAGGATAACCAATGGTGTTAGCCATCTGAGTACTAGTGTTGTGACCTACGTTGTTGATAACTGAGAGGGGGGGGTGAATCAGTTATCTAGATTATTTTAACTTTCTATTCTTCCTTAACAATTAGTGCAGCATCAAATTAAGTAAGCATGCATAACCATGAAAGTAGAAATAAACTCAATACACATAACACAATGATTTTGACGTGGAAAACACTGTTAAGGGAAAAACCACGATTGTATTCTCTGTTAAAATAATAAGGTAGTACAAAATGACACTTGCCAATTAGGGCTTACTGCCTGAGCACACTACTCACAAGAGGCTCACTGTCTACAAGTCATAAGAGAGTAACAAGACACTTGAACTAATGAGAAGCATCCACACATGCTGAAGTTCAGTACACTGATCTACTGCACTTCATTCTTCCTCTTCTTAGGTGCTGCTATCCTGTCACATACCAGACCTGTATTACTGCTTCCACTCTGCTCTCTACTTTTCTTCACACTTCACAACACCACACACACCTTCTCATCAAGATCCATCTAGTATATATATCCGCACAAAGGATTTCAACAACTTTCTAGTCGGCATCTGGAATACTTCACTATTTTCTCAACCTCTGGTCTGTCAGCTGAATCCTTGCTTACCAAGTGATGCGTATCAAGGAGATGCTTGTAGAAGTCATCAATCATGTCATCTAATCATGAATGATACCTCAGGAAGCTTGATCACCATCAATATCTTATCCGGATTAAGGTCTGATGCTCTGTCGGTCAGTTCTTCCTCAGTCTACTCTGCCAAATAGGAACCCAATACTTAGGTGCTCATATCTCTTCACTCTTTCTTCACCGGAGGCTCAATCCCTAGAATCTATCACTCAAGATACTCCTCTTGACTTCCCCAAGTCTGCACTTTACTGAGATACTTCCTCTGAGGGATCCGAACCTGACTGTCAAACCTTGCTACATGCTCTGTTCTTGCTTACCGGACCTCAACACTCTTCAATCTGACTTCTGGTATAGGCACACCATGTCCTGCGGATGGGTGGGATGAACTTTTTTTCCATCAATGATAACACTCATGAAGCTACACTGTGTCTCTTGCCAACAATCTCCCCCTTTGGCATTGATGGCAACACTTAGTGAAAAATGACTAAGTGTCACACTGCTCTCCCCCTTGGCTGATGCTCCGTTCTAATGTACAGTTTACCAGAGCTCCCCCTTCGTTGGATTCCACATTTTTCACTACTCCTCACTCCCCCTTTGACATCAATGGCAAAGGGTAGGGTCTGCACACCAAAACTTTCAAGAAAAACAATCTATACATATTCGCATAAGTATATATACAAGTTGTACTTACATATACTTAAGTATATCTGCAAAAGTATTCTTCAATTGTACAACTTTTGTCACCCAACTCTGCTTCATCTTGTCCAAAATTGAGATGTGACCACTCAACAGGAATGCAAAATTTTCTGCCTTCTTGAGATCTGTCGGATCATTGGTCCGGGCTGTGGCCTGAACATCAGTTACGACTTCATGCATTGCCTCTAACTTAGGGATAATGATCCCTCTAAGTTCACTTAATCTGTTTATTCTATTTTTCTTCTCCTTCTCAAGCTTCTTTATTTCATTTATGACTGCAATAGTCTGACACTCTTGATTGATTATGGAAGAGGAGAGAGGATCAAAACTTTGAGATAAACTTAACAGTTTATCCTCTTGCTCTTTTACTTTCTTCTCAATGTCCTTGGTCACTTTGGGCCAGGATAAACAAAATTTATATATATCTCCAGCATCTTTAAGAGCATTTTCTAATCTCTTTATTCCAATATCCATAACTCTCCTATCATTGGTTATTAGTCCTTGTACTTCGGAGAATCTCTTTCCCAAAAACTCCTTCCGAACCTTTTCTTCTGTTGACTTCTCTAAGGAATCAAAATGCATATGAATAGAATTTACAAGAGACTTTAGATTACCAGATGTGGAGGCCGAAGGATCCTTCTAGAAGGATGGCATGATCTTCTCCAATACACTGGATGCAGTTTCTATGAGCTCACAGTCTTCCATGTGAGACTTCAGAAGTTTTTCTTTTGCTTTTGCTTGAGTAAAGGATGCTAGTCATGGTTTGAAAAGGGGAGAGAGAATCAAAATTGAATGGACCTTGAAGTAGTTCTGGTTGATCAAATTCCATCATCTCTTTGGTCAAGAAATCTTGGATAGTTTCTGTAGTGTCTCTTGCCGAAGACAGAGTCTTCTTTCCTTCTGCAGTATCAGAATTGTCTCCTGGGGTCTTCTCTATTTGGTCTTTTTCCTTTTCCTTTACTTCTTCTTCTTGACTGGTTTTCTCCTCTAATCTTTCTTCTTCTTTAGATCCAGAGTCTGCAAGGGAAACCGAAGGAGAGATGTTTGCTTCTTTATGGACTTCCTCTTCCAGAGTAGAGGAATCTAGGTCCTTAGTTTTCTCCTCACCTACTTCTTTTGAAATTTCTACATTTTTCTCTGTATGATCTTCCTTTGATGTACTGAGTCCTTCATCATCCATGACAGAGGGTTCATCACCTAAGTCCTCTATAACAGGAATATTGAATCTTTTATAGGCATTCTGGAGGATCTCTTCTGTTTCTTTTGCCACTTTGTCAGTCTCTCCAAGCATAAGCTGATTCATTCTAGCTTTGCTCCAGAACTCATCCTTGCAATCTTTGAATATCATATTCATTTGTTTTTGAGTGATTGAAGGATAGACCTGAATAGCTATCTGTTCCCAGATCTCAAGGTCCTTTGCCTTAGCATTGTTCTTCCTTATTTCTAGCTCCTTTTCTAGGCTCTTAGGAATTAGAGATATGATTTCAATAAATGCCTTATTATAGATATTCAGATACCTGACTGTAGCTTCTTGCAAGATCTTCTAGTCAGCTTCATTATAATCATCATAGAATTCAGTCATTGGTTTTAGGTTCCCATCCACAGTGACTGATTTGACTACATCATCAATGGACAGAGTGGGCCTTTTAACAAACTCTTCTGCCTCTACTTCGCCAGATTTCTTCTTCTTCTTCTTCATTTGCTTGATCTCCTCATCAGATTCTGTCTCTTCATCATCCTTCTGACTGATATAAGACCTTGTGGCCTTTGTCTTAGTTCTCTTTTTGCCCTTTCTGGATGTCCTGACTTCCAGTTTTGATACTTTCTGGCTCTTAGAGGTGGCAGGTGCAGAGCTCTTAGAGGATCTGGTCTAGGAGGGGGCTTCTACCGGAGCACTTTCTTTTTCTGCTTCTTCCTTTTCTTTCTCTGCCCTTTCCATCTTCTCTTTGTTTGCATCGAGTGCATCTTTTGAAATGCCATACCTTTTGGCAACATTCTCTATTTCTTTTCTCACTTTTCTCTTCATCTCCGGTTGTCTAAGCTCCACATGAATCTTTACACTCAACTCTTCAAAGGTTCCAAAAATTTCTACCTTAGGTTCCTTGGACTGACTCAAAAGATGTTGAATATGCAACTCTAGGATTTTCTCATTAACCTACTATCTCATTGGCATGATCCATATTATTCTTGGTTCCACTGCCTCCATTAGGCATTGATTAGTATCCACCATGAAGCATACTGTATCTTTGTATTTTTCTACTAGAGATTGGGGGTTTCTCTCTCTTGCTTGCATCATACTCTGAAAGTTCTTGAAGTAGCCCCATAGCGTTGTATTATGTGCCTTGGCATCACCTATTCCATGTAAATAATCTCTAATTTGTATGGCAACAAGTCTATCATTTTGCCATATCCAGCCACTAGATCTGGGTAGCTCATTCATGTAATAGAAGAACAGACAGAGTATCAAGCCACCATATTTGAAGGAGTTCTTGTCCTTCTTTATCTTCTGCAGATTCTCCAAAAGTTGATTCAAAAGAAGCTCACAGAGATCATAGTCAGCATTCTTCCTTAACATTTCATAAGCAGTGTAAATTGTTGTTCCAGAAACAAAATTCTCTCTGCTGGAGTGATAAATCTTGTAGCCAATTATCATGGCAGCAAACTTGATGTCCAGATCTGTGATATCCTCAATTGTCATTGCTCTTTTGTCAAATTTGGATCATGTTGCCTCACTCACTGTCTAATTCTTGACGGATTTGAGAGCAGGTAACTCACCAGATGAGTGCAATCTGGGAACTACCTTAATGGCATCCTTGGTTATCTTGAATGGCCTCATCAACCACATAAAGTTATCATGCATTCTACTCAAAATATATCGGACCCATTCATCTTCTGCAAAATAGGGGAAATTAATGCACTGTCCGAAATGCTTGTCCTGGATGGCTTTGAACTGAGGTTTGAGTTTAAAGGAATCATCTCTTACGCTTTTAGGGTTCACGAATTTGAGCTGAAAAGATCACCGGTTGACTTGAATTATGTGATTGATCCTTGAGAGAGATGAAGCAAACTTGTTTGCAGAGCTCTTCTTATCTCTTTCACTAATGCAAATGTGTAAATGACAAGCAAATGAACCCTTTTATGTCTGAGCAAACCCTAATTTCATTTTGTAATAAATGCACAGCATAAGTTATTCTGGTTGCCTTATCATGAGAGAGATTTTTCTGGATCACTAAGATGTACTTAGAGCTGATCTTAGTGATTAATTTCAGTGTCTCTGCTTTCCTTGAATCATCCTCTTTATCCACAGATCAAGATGTTTCAGTTTGGAATCACACCAGATCAAACTGTGAAAATCCTACTTCTTACCAGATGACTGTTAAACCGGATCAATCTTAGATGATTAACCTCTTTAAATCCCTTGCGGATCTTTCATATCTTTCCCAAGGGTTATTTAGATGTTTCTTTGAGAACCCTTTTAATCCGCAACCATCCATGTGCCAATTTCAGGCACCAATTGACTGGCTAGGGGAAATTGTTATCTTTTGTGACTCCCCCTGAGCCAGAGCTCATCTATTTAGTTTCTGGAAGGAATATCAGCACCAGATTCTAGTGCAGATCCTTCCTTAACATTTTCTATACTCCTCTTCACCCAAATATTGTTCATCTCCCTTTGAATTGCATCCGCATTCAATTTTCCTTTTCCTTTATCTTGGTTTTGATTATGATGTATGGACCCTTTTTGTCCTGATTCTTACTTCTATAGAATTTGGCAAATATGACTGGATTTATTGC
This sequence comes from Cunninghamia lanceolata, assembly GCA_027924645.1. Taxonomy (NCBI): domain Eukaryota; kingdom Viridiplantae; phylum Streptophyta; class Pinopsida; order Cupressales; family Cupressaceae; genus Cunninghamia; species Cunninghamia lanceolata. Next base: position 1,337,996 of record BSBN01000696.1, on the reverse strand, counting down.
AATTGTAGCATACAACATTTCTTTGCATTTTTTTACTGATATCATCTTAATCTGCACTGATTAGCCATATGTCCTATTCTATTGCATGTAAAGCATCTACCATTGAATGAATTGTTCATTTGCATATTTCTACACTCATGAGATTTGTGACCATACCTTTTGCAATTAAAACACTGTTCAGAGAAGGATGAATTAGTCTAATTCATTCTTCTTCTGCACTAATTTGCTTTATGACCAAAGTTATTGCAATTATGGCAGTATACATTAAAGGATGGATATCTTTGAGCATTTGGTTGTCTTACCAGAGGTCTTCTAGGCCTATTCCTTGGATTTCCTGATCCAGAGTTCTTCTGACCTGATCCAGAGCTTTCAAACTTCTCATACCCCAAGCCTTGCTTGTCATCTACTCTCTTTTGGCTTTCAAGAAGAACTTCAAGCTGAGCAGAACTTATCTTGAATTTCTCTTTGTATTCATTTGTTGTTTGGAGATCCCTTTTTAAAGTGACAATATGATTCTCAAGTTGTTCTTCATTATCTCTAGCTTCTTCAAGATCAGATTCCAAATGCCTGATTATTCTATCCATTTTGTGGCAATCTTCTGACTTTTCTTTGAGAGATTGTTTTAAACTATCTTCAGTCTTTCTTTTCTCTTCAATTTCTTGAGTGAATTTTGTAACACCTGATTCCATTTCATGTCTTACCATAATGACCTCTTTTGATAACTTCTCACATAATTTGTTCTTTTCATTCACATCTTCATCAGTAACATTGGCTTCACTTTAACTTGCTAATTGTTGAAGTAGTTCCTTTCTCTTTTTCATAGAGGTACTCAGTTTCTCTTTTAGTTCATTTATGAAATCATCAACTTGTTTGAGTCTTTCCTTCAATTCATTGACTTCAGAGTGAGATTGATCAAGATCATCTAGAGCAGACTGAAGTTGTTCCCTCATACCATAAATATTGAGATTCCCAAATCTTCCTAAAGTTGTTAGGCTCTGTTAGGAGGAACTTGGCTCTGATACCAATTGTTGATAACTGAGAGGGGGCTGAAACAATTATCTAGATTATTTTAACTTTATGTTCTTCCTTAACAATTAGTGTAGCATCAAATTAAGTAAGCATGCATAACCATGAAATAAACTCAATACACATAACACAATGATTTTGACGCGGAAAACTCTATTAAGGGAAAAACCACGGGGTGATTAACCCAAGATTGTATTCTCTATTAAAAGAATAAGGTAGTACAAAATGGCACTTGTCAATTAGGGCTTACTTCCTGAGCACACTGCTCACAAGAGGCTCACTGCCTACAAGTCATAAGAGAGCAACAAGACACTTGACTTGATGAGAAGCATCCACACATGCTAAAGTTTAGTTCCAGTTAAGCTTAGTACACTGATCTACTGCACTTCGTTCTTCCCCTTCTTAGGTGCCGCTGTCCTATCACATACCGGACCTCTATTACTACTTCCACTATGCTCTCTGCTTTTCTTCACACTTCACAAGACCACACACACCTTCTCATCGAGATCCATCTGGTATATATATCCACACAAAGGATTTCAACAACTTTCTAGTCGGCATCTGGAATACTTCACTATTTTCTCAACCTCTGGTCTGTCGGCTGAATCCTTGCTTACCAAGTGATGCGTATCAAGGAGATGCTTGTAGAAGTCATCAATCATGTTGGTCAATCATGAATGATACCTCAGGAAGCTTGATCACCATCAATATCTTATCTAGATTAAGGTCTAATGCTCTGCCGGTCAGTTCTTCCTCAGTCTACTTTGCCAAATAGGAACCCAATACTTAGGTGCTCATATCTCTTCACTCTTTCTTCACCGGAGGCTCAATCCCTGGAATCTATCAGTCAAGATACTCCTCTTAACTTCCCCAAGTCCGCACTTTACTGAGATACTTCCTCTGAGGGATCTAGACCTGACTGTCAGACCTTGCTACATGCTCTGTTGTTGCTTACCAGACCTCAACACTCTTACATTTGACTTCCGGTATAGGCACACCATGTCCTGTGGATGGGTGGGATGAACTTTTTTGCCATCAATGACAACACTCATGAAGATACACTGTGTCTCTTGCCAACATACGTAACTTGTTATCATGCAATCCCCTACCTCTAGTCAAGCATGACCACTCCACAAGCTATGCCATCCAATCACGGTGAACTATCAATGCACTTGAGGTGGGTGCACTACCTTGGCCAAAGGATTTGAATATAATTAGCATTATGTCAATGCAAGTAGTAAGTTCACCCACCCCAACTCGACTTGAATTAATCACAATCCTACAATTACCTATGTATAAGTTCAATGTAATGAACATGATAACCTCTTGGTATTCCAAACTCATCATGCAATAACACATGGCAGTTAGGTTTACTTCTCTCTTTTTAGCTCATGGAGACATTTCCGTCCATATGTTAAAAGAATGGGATTCTAGCTTACCGGTTAATTGATTTATGCTATAACTTTAATAGTTAATCTCTAAGTTAGTCCACTGCTTTAAATTATCTAGCCAAGAGTGGACACTAAACTTAACTAAGTTATTTCGGAAGGGGTTTAATAATAAACCAATTTATAGAATACATATATTTGAAAACCCAGAGTTAAAATTTAAATACTCTTAAGAATCTTCTTCGACCCATTGAATCTTTGACAAAGGTTAATCTTTTATCATACCAAGCATTTAGAAATCCTATCATGTTGTTTCTATTTGCAAGAAGAATGCATGTAAGTTAGACTAAACACTTAACTATAGACTCATTGTGTTTGTTCTAAAACTTCATTATTTAACTTGTTTGACTGTATAAACCAAATAGTAACTCTATACCCTCTTTCGAAGACACAACAGTTTGAATATATATTTTTTTAAAGTAAAAAGAGTTATATACAATAAATAAATGGACTATAACTAGTTATCATTCACATCAAGAAAAGTATATTCTCTTTGGTTGACCAACCAATTATAGACTTAGAACTTGTGGAGGACTAAGTAGTCTTACATGCATCAACATACATTTCACACTATTGTTTCTCTTCTGCCGACGGTTAACACATTCTTCAAGTCTTTTATAAAACTAGTTGTCTTTAAATATGAGAAGACCAACCAATTATAGTCAGCAAGCCAACTGAAGACACATCCAACGTCAACCTAGGTTAGACCACTGTGGCTTGGAATAAGTTTATAGCTAGCTTTCGACCAAAAACTCAGTCTACTATGTGCTCTTCGCATATCCATATACTTCCTAAAGTTAAACAAATGCAGCTACATAGTTTTAAATCGACCAACGAGGATTCTTCGAGGAATAAGTGTGTTACAGCTATGAGGTTTAAGACTGCGGTGAGGTTCAAAGAACAAATAGCATTGTTTCCATTTTGAAAGTAATGAAACACACAGGTCTCAACTTGGTAATCAATTCACACATTCAATCTTCAATGAAATGCTAAGTTCCATCGTATTACAAAGTGGAGCCAATCCTAATAAAACATTCATGTTTAACCATGACAACATAGAGAAGAGATGAAAAGAAACCTGAAGAAAATCTCCAGTGATTGCTTCAAAATTGATCCAAGAGCTCATTCTTTTATTATCTGCTCACATTCACTTCATGCTCAGTCTCCTCTACACTTCCTCTCTGCATTCCCTATCCTCAAAACCAACTCCCTACTTCCTCTATATCCCATTCTCCCTGCGAAGGAAAAACTTAACTTCCCACTCTCTAGACCACACCCTATTACCTGGGTAACTTCCCTGCATGGCTTGACCATCTCCTCCTTTCCGCAACCACTTTCAGAAATGGTGTAGTTTTCCCACTAAATTTGCAACTACTGCACAAAGTGGAGCTCAACACTATGCGAGGTGGTAGTTTATAGTTTGGACAAGATGTCACACTACTCATAACCAGTTATGAGTTTAAATCAAAAGCAAAATTAGAAATAATGGTTGAGCCAACAACCCATCCATAAAGTTTAAAGCTCAAGAGAAAATAGATTATTTTTGGAATATAAAACATCATAATAAAGACTTGAGTGAGCCCTTTGAGTTACTACCCGCTTACTTGTTGCAAGTATGGGTCTAACTGGTGTTGTCATTGATGTCAACATACTCATATTGCATTAATGGGAAGAATTGGATGAGTTGTGTGCTGAGGATATTGAGAAAATTAGTCTCAATCAGGAACAGTGATGACAACAAGGTAAAAGTCCAAGATAGGTTGAGGATCAGAGGATATGGTTTAAAGGGTTTGTAAATATAAGTCTTGAGATGCTCCAGTCAAGTTTTCAAAGGTCTGTATGAAGATTTGAAGAAGTTATGGTCACTCAAGTAGAACCGGTTCTGGCAGGTGTTTAGTGGTGATAGAGTGTCACAGATAGGTCCGGTGAGATCCAGAAATTCATTATCCCATTTTGTAGATTTGAGGGAGTGTTGAGGATGTCCCTGTGAAGTATCAACTAGATTGGTTCATGGTTTGAAGGTCAGCAATAGCCTATTCCTTTGTGACAGTGATGACAGACTATGTTCCTGATGCTCCGGATGAAGGAGAGAAGAATTCCAGTAGGCCGATGAAGTGCGGATGTTTTTGGTGACTCAGGGAAGGTTATGATGGTCATTGGATCATGTCTAGTTCATGTTGGTGGTCCGCATTGAAGTTAGAGTTTGCATTTGAAGAATAACCACTGGATATTGGTGGTCTTCTTGAGACTGGCCGACCGGATGTATTACACATCTTGCGGATGTTCTTGTAGGTGATTGCCGACTTAGATGATTGTTCCTAAGTCGATGCCTTGTATAAATAAGGGATTGTGAAGTCATTTTGAAGTGTGTCTTGTGGAGATAAGAGAGTGGTAGTGAAGAGGAGAGCGAAAGGTAGAGTAGAAGCATTGAGCTTAATGGAACTGATTCAAGCATGGTGAAGGTGCTATTCTCCAGTTCATGTATGTGATACTTATTTCTTTGTAGACAGTGTGTCTCTTGTAGGCAGTGAGCCTCTTGTGAGCAGTGTGCTCGGGCAGTGAGCCCTAATTGGCATGTGCCATTTTGTTCTTTCTATTCTTCTAACAGAGAATACATTCTTGGGTTAATCACCCCATGGTTTTTCCCTTAACCGGGTTTTCCACATCAAAATCTCGGTGTCTCATGTGTTGATGAGTTTCTACTTTTGATTTGAATGCATTATGTTTCATGTTTAATATACTGCAAATCACTAAGAGGATTTAAGTGTGTAAATTGGAGAAAGTTTTGCACAACTAATTCACCCCCACTCTCAATTGTGTGCCCTAAGTCTAACAATTGGTATCAGAACCAAGTTCCTCTAAAAGGAGCTTAACCGCTTGAGGAGATCCAAGATGTCATCTTACAAGAAGGATAGTCTGAAGTTTGATGGAACCAACTTTGCTCTTTGTAAAGGTCGCATGAAATGTCACTTATAGTGTATGGGAATGGCGTACTGGTCCATGGTTACAAAACCATATGTACCTCCACAGGGTGGTCCGACAACCCTAAATGAAATCACAGATGCTGAAAATAATCTGCGAACCAAAGAGGCTCTTCTAAGTGCATTATCTGACTCAGAGCTCTCAAATGTTATTGACCTACCAACTGCTTTTGAGATATAGAATAAATTGGAACTTTTGCATGAAGGAGACCAGTATGTTAAATGTGCAAGGTTACAGAGTCTAAAAGGGAAATTTGAAAAACTAAAGATGAGAGATGATGAAAATATTACTACTTTTATGCCAAGAGTAAATGAGCTGGTTTGTGGAATTAGAAATGTTGGAGTCTTGGATGAAAATGAGATTGTTGGCAAAATTCTTAGATCCCTTCCTGCCTCTTACAAAATCAAGGTTGTTGCCATTGATGAATTCAGAGCCCATACAATTGACACAAGAGACCAATTGGCTGGCAAACTAGTTGCATTTGAAATGACCGAGTTTGGAGATGATCCCCCCAAGACTGAATCTGCATTCAAAGCTAGTGCCTCTGTGAAAGGTAAACAAAGATTTAATCTGGGAGAGAACTCATCAAGGAAACTGTCATGGTATGAAAAAGCAAGAAAAGACCTGGAAGAAGAAGAAGTAGAAACTGCTCAACTTGAAGCCCTCATTGCAAAGAGAATGCCAAGAGGATCTAGTAAATAGGAAGGAAAATTGCTTTTTAAGTGTTTTAACTATAATAAGATTGGTCATTTTGCCTCAAGATGTCCGGAAAGATTTTCAAAGCCAAATCCTAACAGATCAAGGTTCCAAAAGAATTGTTACTATGTTCATAAAGAAGATGATAATGAAGGAGTAACAGATGATGAATCAGAGACAGGAAACAAATTCAGAAGTGAATGGGTGTTTATTGCCATCAAGGAAGAAGAACCAATATCCTCTGTATCTATCAATCATAAAGTTGTAGAAAGAGCTCTGGCTGCCCAAGTTGAAGAAAAGGATGATTGGGTCATTGACAGTGGTTGCTCTCACCACATGATAGGTGACAAAAATAAGTTCATAGATTTTGAAAGGTATGAAGGAGGAGTGCTGAAGTTTGGTGATAATTCTGCTGGTAGAATCAGAAGAAGAGGAACTATTTCTTTTGATGGAAGAAACAAAACTGGTAATGTACCGTATGTTGAAGGTTTGAAGCACAATATTCTCAGTGTTGGACAATTGGTGGACAAAGGCTATGATCTCCGATTCAAGGATGGAAAATGCAAAATCTTTGAATGTTCCAGAACAGAGATTGCATCCGGTGCTCAAACTAAAGGTAATATCTTCCACTTGGTTGGTACTGGTAAAAGCTGCTTATTTGTTCAAGTTGATCAGAGTTGGTTATGGCATAGAAGGATGTGTCATGTGAATTTTGATAATATCATCAAGATAAGCAATACTCAGGCTATAAGAGATCTTCCAAAATTGATGAAACCTACTAACAGCTTGTGCAAGGAATGTCAGTTGGGTAAGCTGAGCAGAGTCACATATAAAAGCAAGGAACTATCTTCTACTAGATTATTGGACTTAGTTAACACTGATCTTTGTGGTCCAGCAAGAACCAGGAGTATTCAAGGTGATAGATACTTCATGCTGCTAATAGATGACTATTCCTAGATGATGTGGGTAACTTTTCTGAAAGAGAAATCAGAAGCTTTTGAGAAATTCAAAATATTCAAGGCTATGGTAGAGAATGAAACCGGATTGAAGTTGAAATATCTGAGGTCTGATAGAGGTGGAGAATTCACATCTGGTGAGTTCATAGAGTTCTGTGAGAAACATGGAATGAAGAGATAGTTGTCTACTTCTAGGACTCCACAGCAGAATGGAGTAGTGGAGAGAAAGAACCGGACCATCCAGGAAGCATCTAGGACCATGATGATGGAAGCAAATGTTCCTCAGATCTATTGGAGAGAAGCTGTCAACACTGCAATCTATACTCTTAATCGAGTTTAAATTAGAAGCAATACCGGTAAGACCCTGTATGAACTCTGGTTTGGCATTACTCCTACTGTAAGATATTTCAGAGTCTTTGGTACCAAATGTTACATCGAAAGAGATGAAGATCTAGGCAAGTTTGATGCTAGAAGTGATGAAGGAATATTCTTGGGTTACTCTACTCAAAGCAAAGCATATCGGTGTTATAACAAGAGACTAAGAAAGATGATAGAAAGTACAAATGTGAAGGTTGATGAGGGAATAAAGAAACCCTCAAGGTTTTATGAATATGATGAAGGTGATCAGAATGGTGTTCTGGTTCAAGGAGTTCAATCCTCTTTTGAAAGTCAAATTCAGACTGATCCGGTAAATCAAGAAGAAGAGATCGGTCTGAATGAGCCTGATCAAGAAGCAGAAGTGCAAGAAACTCCCAAAGTTCCAAGGTATGTAAGATTGAACCACTTTGAAGATCAGATCATAGGTGACAAAAGCAAAGGTGTACAAACTAGAAGCAAAATTGCTCAAAATTCAGATGAATATTGTCTGATTTCAAAGATTGAACCTAAGACAATAAATGAAGCCTGTAATGATGAAAACTGGACCAAAGCAATGGAGGAAGATTTGATGCAAATTGAGAAAAATCACACTTGGGATCTTGTTCCTAGACCTAGAAACAAGAATGTGATTGGAACCAAATGGGTCTTCCGGAACAAACTAAATGAAGTTGGTGAAGTAATCAGAAATAAAGCTAGATTGGTCTGCAAAGGCTACTCTCAAATAGAAGGAATTGATTTTGAAGAAACTTTTGCTCTGGTGGAAAGAATTGAAGTAGTCAGATTATTTCTTGCATTTGCTGCCTTCAAGGATTTCAAGGTGTATCAGATGGATGTCAAATCCGCCTTCCTGAATGGTGACTTAGAAGAAGTAGTGTACATTGAACAACTGGATGGATTTCAATTATCTGAGCATGGTGATATGGTCTGCAAGTTGAAGAAGGTACTGTATGGACTAAAGCAAGCCCCAAGAGCCTGGTATGAAAGATTGGACAAACATCTTTTGAAGATTGGTTTCAACAAAGGTACTGCTGACAGTAACTTATATTTCAAAATTGACCATGAAAACATCTTGATTGTTGAAGTATTTGTTGATGATATCATCTTTGGAGGAAGAGACAGTATGTGTAAAACCTTTGCAAATCAAATGAAAAGTGAGTTTGAGATGTCAATGCTTGGTGAAATGAATTTCTTCTTGGGTCTGCAAATTACTCAACAAAGAAAGGAATATTTATTTCTAAGACCAAATATGTGAAAGAATTATTGAGGAAATTTTGAATGGAAGATTCAAAGCCAATGAATACTCCCATGGCAACCAGATGTAAGTTGAGAAAAGATGATGACTCCCCTAAGGCAGATCAGACAAAGTATAGATCAATGATTGGAGGATTATTGTATCTCACTCAAACTAGACCAGATATAATGCAGTTTATTGGTCTTGTTGCGAGATTCCAGGCTGATCCCAGAGAATCTCATGTCATGGAAATCAAAAGGATTTTTAGGTACCTAAAAGGAACAGTTGAGTATGGGTTGTCATATCCTAGAGATCATGATTTCTCTCTTCATGCTGATACAGATGCAGATTGGGTAGGAGATGTGGATGACAGGAAGAGTACCAGTGGTGGAGCATTCTTTTTGGGAAAAAGATTGGTTTCTTGGCTAAGAAAGAAACAAGAGGCAATATCTTTGTCTACAACTGAAGCAGAATACTTTGCAGTAGCAAGTAGTTGCACTCAAGTTTTGTGGATGAAGCAGATGCTAAGAGATATCAGAGTGGAGTATGAGGAGCCTATCACAATTTTCTATGATAATTCAAGTGCAATAAATATTTCTAAGAATCCAGTGTTGCATTCTAAGAATAAGCATATATATATCAAGTTTCACTTTTTGAGAGAGCAAGTGAACAAGGATGAAGTCAGACTGGAGTATGTGCCCTCCAAGGATCAGATTGCAGATATCTTTACTAAACCTCTTCCCAAGGACTCTTTTGAGTATCTCAGGGAGAAGTTAGGGGTTATTGCCCCTCCGGTGATGAACTAGGACACACTGATGTGCATCAGTCCAGTGGATATCACAGTCATATCTTGTGATCTGGATTGATGATGGGAAGCTGCTACTCAGGGGGAGCAACAGGTATGATTCTGAAGTATTGGAGTTGCAAGTATGAGCCCTTTGCCATTGATGTCAAAAGGGGAGAAAATACATGTGAAAAACAAGTGGTTGATGATCAGGGGAGTAGTAAAGGAAGAGAAGACATGTGAAAAGTTGTTGTTGATAGGGGGAGCTGTGACAGCAAGGAGAAGTTCTTGTCTTGATGGTTTTTCACATCATATGTTGCCATCAATGACAAAGGGGGAGATTGTTGCAAGTATGGGTTTAACTGGTGTTGTCATTGATGTCAACATACTCATGTTGCATTAATGAGAAGAATTGGATGAGCTGTGTGCTGAGGATATTGAGAAAATTAGTCTCAATCAAGAATAGTGAAGAACAGTGATGACAACAAGGTAAAAGTCCAAGATAGGTTGAGGATCAGAGGACACAGTTTAAAGGGTTTGTAAATATAAGTCTTGAGATGCTCCAGTCAAGTTTTTAGAGGTCCGCATGAAGATCTGAAGAAGTTATGGTCACTCAAGTAGAACCGGTTCCGGTAGATGTTCAGTAGTGACAAAGTGTCACAGATAGGTCCGGTGAGATCAGGAAATTCATTATCCTGTTCTACGGATTTGAGGGAGTGTTGAGGACGTCCCTGTGAAGTATCAACAAGATTGGTTCGTGGTTTGAAAGTTAGGAAGAGCCTATTCCTTTGTGACAGTGATGATAGACTGTGTTCCTGAAGCTCCGGATGAAGGAGAGAAGAATTCTAGTAGGATGATGAAGTGCAAATGTTCTTGGTGACTCAGGGAAGGTTATGATGATCGTTGGATCATGTCCAGTTCATGTTGGTGGTCTGCATTGAAGTTAGAGTTTGCATTTGAAGAATAACCACCGGATATTGGTGTTCTTCTTGAGACTGGCCGATCGGATGTATTACACGTCTTGCGGATGTTCTTGTAGGTGTTTTCTAACTTAGATGATTGTTCCTAAGTTGATGCCTTGTATAAATAAGGGATTGTGAAGTCATTTTGAAGTGTATCTTGTGGAGATGAGCGAGTGGTAGCAAAGAGGAGAGCGAAAGGTAGAGCAGAAGTATTGAGCTTAATGGAATTGATTCAAGCATGGTGAAGATGCTATTCTCCAGTTCATATATGTGATACTTATTTCTTTGTAGACAGTGTGTCTCTTGTAGGTAGTGAGCCTCTTGTGAGAAGTGTGCTCAGGCAGTGAGCCCTAATTGGCATGTGCCATTTTGTTCTTTCTATTCTTCTAACAGAGAATACATTCTTGGGTTAATCACCCCATGGTTTTTCCCTTAACCGGGTTTTCCATGTCAAAATATTGGTGTCTCATGTGTTGATGAGTTTCTGCTTTTGATTTGAATGCATTATGTTTCATGTTTAATATACTGCAAATCACTAAGAGGATTTAAGTGTGTAAATTGGAGAAAGTTTTACACAACTGATTCACCCCCCCTCTCAGTTGTGTGCCCTAAGTCTAACATTACTAACATCATAAAAGAATAAAAGAATTACCCCAAATGACTATTTAAATATAACTAATATAATTTTGTATATTCCATTACAATACAACCAAAGGTATTACACTTAACGGTCGCAAGATTTAAAACATTATTTAAACCTTTTATTATATGATAATAGCCCATAATACAAACAATTCTACATTCGTCAAATATCGCAAGTAAACGTTTACATCATACGCTCGTAGAGCTTTATGACGATGACGATGAATTGAGCGTAAACACAAAACAAGGTTTGGGGCCGACTTACGCACAACTTTCAACTTTTTCGCCGAACCATTAAATAAGACACAACATACAACTCATTCTCAAGTGTATACATTTATATATATAACAATATATCGGTCGTCCATATTTGATGACATGATACAGAGTATTACGACACAAATGTCAATTTCTCATACTCATTACAACAACTACGGAAAGAAGAAGGACCTATTCTTGCAAACCTTGACATCTCATCTAAAATTGACTTAGCCCAAAATCAATACTTAACTCAAGGCTACTAGGTTTATCTACCTGATGTTCGTTTTCAGTGGCAAGCACCCATGGGTTATTCCAAAGTCTATTCTCTCTTTCTCAAAGATACTTTCTCTTCTTCTTTCTTCCTAGCAAACATGTTCCATCTATTCCTGTCATTGACAATCTCACATACAATTTGTGGTCATAGTACCAATGTTCTGATCAAAACACATTTACATCAAATCATTTCATTTTCATATCGAAAAGACATTTTAATTCATAACATCAAATTGATCATAATCAAGTAAAAATCCATAATTTCATAAAATTAACCTTTTCTAATCATATCATCATTTTCTATGATGTTAAAACATATCCACATAACTGTACTATTTAAGAAAAAGTAAATAGTAATATTGAATCTAAAAAGGGGATGTAACACTGGGAGCTTGTTTTAATCCCTACAATGCTTTCTTCAATCTGCATACCATGTCCCCTTGCTCTGATGACTGAAATCCTTCTGGTTGTTCAATAGAGACTTCCTCTTCCAACTCTCTATTTAAGAAGGTAGACTTCACATCCATTTGATAAACCTTGAAATCTTTGTATGCTACAAAAGCCAGAAACATCCTTATTTCTTCAATCCTTTTTACTAGAGCAAAAGTTTCTTCAAAGTCTATTCCTTCAACCTGAGTGTATCCTTTGCATACCAATCTTACTTTGTTTCTTACCACTTCACCATTCTCATTCATTTTGTTTCTGAAGACCCACTTTATACCAATTACATTCTTGTCTATTGGTCTAGGAACAAGATCCCAAGTCTTATTCTTCTCTATCTGCATCAATTCTTCTTCCATGGCCTTTATCCAATTCTCATCTTTGCATGCCTCATCCACAATTTTAGGTTTAGTCTTAGAGATTAGACAGAAATTTACTTGTTCTTCTGCAGCTTTTCTTCTGGTTAAGATCCCTTTGCTCTTATCTCCTATAATTTGATCTTCAGAATGATTTATTCTTACATATCTTGGAGTTTTGGTAGCACTTACCGGAGCTTGTTCTTCTTCATATGTGTTGTCTTCAGGCTACACCACTTCTGAAACATATGGATCATCTGACTCATATCCACTTGGTTCTGAAGACCTTTCTTTA